>BTCW01000014.1:49520000-50770000 GCA_033239725.1 Echinochloa phyllopogon
CGATATGTCCGCCAGCTTTCACCGACACGCTGCGAACTGCTTCGAATCCGGTCTTAGTCATTGCACGAATCTCCAAAGGTAGAAACCAAGTTGAGAAAAAAACTTTCGAAAGTCATATAGGTTTCCAGGCATCTAGGGACGTCTTTGATGGGATAAATAAAAAAGAATCGATGAACCGCCGGACAGGGCTGAGGAAATTTGTCTGGCGCAGAAGTTTTCGGCGCGTTGGCGCAGAAATTTGTCTCGTGGGAAAGTAAGCAGCCCATCCATCTCGGCCCTGTTGGTAGAAGAAGGTCGGGGGAAAAGTCCTATTTACCTCCCTGGATACAAGACCGAGTTCGCGAAACCACCCTAGACATGAAAACCGGGTGAACTACCTCCCTCAACTTTCAAAACCGTTCGCTTTGCCTCCTTGCCGTGGTTTTAAGCGGTTTTCAAGGTGGTTTTGCCTTTTTCAATTAAAAATAAATCTCGTAAATATTTATTAAACCATAAAAAATATTCCTAAGCTTCTAAAAATTCTAGACATGGAATGAGACACAATAAATCTAAATAAAATATTTAAACTAGTGAAAATATCAATAAAATTTTCTAAAATTTAGATTTAGCTCGAGCAAAATAGAAAATATATACAAAAAAATAATATATATATTAAAATATTTAAATCTATATCTAATTGCGTCTTAAATACTTTCCACAATAAAAACATAAGATGAAGCCGACATGAATACACTTATCGTAAATGCATAAATGCATTCAATATTAATATATGTTGCATTTACGATGGTTGAATGCATTTACGATGAATGTATTCATACTGGCTTCATTTCATGTTTTTATTGAGAAAAGTATTCAAGATACATTTAGAAAATTTTATGTGTGTTTAAGTTTTTGAATATATTTCCATTTTTCTAGAATTACATTTAAAATTTAGAAAAATTTGTAGTCATTTTTACTAGTTTTAAATATTTTATTTAGACTTTTTACATCTCAATCCATCTCTTAGATTTTTCTCATAATTTTTAGAAGCTTAGGAATATTTTTGTGGTTTAAT
Organism: Echinochloa phyllopogon; assembly: GCA_033239725.1. Classification (NCBI taxonomy): domain Eukaryota; kingdom Viridiplantae; phylum Streptophyta; class Magnoliopsida; order Poales; family Poaceae; genus Echinochloa; species Echinochloa phyllopogon. Next base: position 49,521,055 of record BTCW01000014.1, read on the forward strand.
AAATATTTACGAGATTTATTTTCAATTGAAAAAGGCAAAACCACCTTGAAAACCGCTTAAAACCACAAGAAGGAGGCAAAGCGAACGGTTTTGAAAGTTGAGGGAGATATTTCACCCGGTTTTCATGTCTAGGGTGGTTTCGCGAACTCGATTTTGTATCCAGGGAGGTAAATAGGACTTTTTCCAAGGTCGGGAGATGCCGAAAGGCCCGTTTGATTGTCCTGGGAGGAGCCCAGTATTGACACAGAAGAGCCCACGTTGACATCCCAGCCCACCAGCGGGGACACTGACCTTCTACTCTAAAAAAAAGGACACTGACCTCCGGTGAATTCGGAGCCTCTCGACACGTCGTGGCTATCTGTCGCGCGCGTGACAGAGAACAATCTGTCGCGCACGCAGTAAATGGGCTCGGTTCGGCCCACGAGAGCATTTTGGCTTGCATGTGAGTGATACAACTAGTCCAATAAAAACTCATATACTATTTTTTTAATTCGTTTTTGTTTTGTTTTTATGAGTATTTGGTTGTCATTATTTTTTTTCATATCATTTGTATCAAATTATATATCTTTTCTCTTTCTTTTTTACTTGTTTTTTATTTATTTTTTCTATTTAATTTTATTAGCTATATTTTTTTACACTTATTTATTCACCATGTGTATATACTTGTTCAACATGTGTATACATTTGTTCGTCGTGTGCATATTTTATATATAATTTTATCTACGATTTTGATGTTCTCTATTTCTATTTGCTTTAATTTCTCTTGTTTTTTTTGTTTTTATCTGTCTATTTTTATTTTTATTATTTTTTTCTTTTTTGTTCTCTTTCGTCATGTATATATATTGTTCGCAATCTGGATTTGTTTGTTCTCCATGTGCAGTAATTTGTCGTAACTTAGATTTTTCTGTTCTCAATGTGCAACAATTTGTTCGCAATGCGGACTTACATGTTCTCCATGTGCAGTAATTTGTTCGTAATGTGGACTGATTTGTTCTACATGTGCAGTAATTTGTTCGCAACGTGGACTCATTTGTTCTCCATGTGCAGTAATTTGTTCGCAATGTGGACTGATTTGTTCGACATGTGCAGTAATTTGTTCGCAGCGTGGATTCTTCTGTTCTCCATGTGCAGCAATTTGTTCGTAATGTGGAATCATTTGTTCTCTATGTGCAGTAATTTGTTCACAATGTGGACTTACATGTTCTCAATGTGCAGTAATTTGTTCATAATGTTGACTAATTTGTTCTCCATGAGTAGTAATTTGTTCGCAACGTGAATTCTTCTGTTCTTCATGTGCAGCAATTTGTTCGTAACATGGACTCATTTGTTCTGTTTGATAAAAAATATACAAAAAAAATCATCTACATATAGTCAAGTGAGATCTTGTTTTGAAGATTTTATCGTAATAAGCATTATGATGCGATCGGAATTTAATTTAGATGTTTGGTTTATGAGCAATGACTTTTTTTCTAAATGCAAATGTGCACTGTTTTTCCTGCTACTTCACTGTTCAAGTCATAGGCGTACGCACGATTCTGACCAAACAATCGACCCAACACCAGTCTAATAAAAAAAATTAGAAGGGTTCCACTTCTTCTGGCGACACTTGTCTCCGCATCGCGCTCGTGACGCCTACACGCGCCCCTCTCGACACTATCGGAGCCTCCCCTCAAAAGCTCCGTATCCACCAAAGTGGGGGAAAAAGCAAAAGGCCGCCAGTGGCCCGCCTCGAGCCGCTCAGTCCTCTCCTCTCTCACGCCGCCGCCGCCGCTACGGCGCCAAGATGAAGGCCATCGGGAGCGGTGGGGAGTGGTGGTGGAACATCCCGTCTCTCCGCCGCAAGTCCGACTCCCGCCGCCGCGGCCGCCGCAACACCGACCCCCGCGGCCGCCGCCGCGGTCCCCCGCGGGAGCCGCTCTCGTCGTCGTCCTCGGAGTCCGTCGGCCAGAGCAGCGGCTGGCCCATTGATTTCCCCTTCAGGCAGGCGCTCACTGCCGCCTCTCTCACCTTCACCGGGGACACCATCGCGCAGGTCCGCGGCCGCATCGTCGAACGCCGAAGAAGCGGCGCCGAACCCGACAGCAAGGTCACCCCTGTCATACTGCATCTCACCTATGGCTTGAATCCTTAACCGATTTGGAAGCTAAAAACATGCTTGTGATTCGTTGTGGTGTGAGTATAAACATGAAAGCAACTTAAATTGAATAGATTTATGTTTTGTACATGACTGTGTCTTAAGAACTGAGATCAGAACAGCAAGAGTCTACCTCACTGCAATTCCGCAGTATTTTGTCTTGTTTAAATGCAGATTAAATTGTAACGCTTGGTTATGTACCTTGTACCGTGCAAGTGTGATCCTGCCGTACCATGCCAAACTTTTAGCATCTATATCTGTTTAGGTGTTCATTTCAGGAACTCATACCAGACATATTGCTGAACCATGATTGGATTCGGGCACTTCGTATGACTTCCTATGGATTCCTACTTTATGGTCCAGGATCCTACTCTTGGTATCAGTTTCTTGATCGCTGTATGCCCAAGCAGACATTTGCAAATTTGTCTGCTAAGGTACACTTGCATCTTCCACCCAGACCTGATGTTTTGGTTACTTAAGCATTTTTAATTCACAAAATATCGTTTCCTTATTACTGTTGTCATTTCAGGTCATACTGAACCAGATCGTGCTTGGTCCTTGCGTTATTGCTATAATTTTTGCTTGGAACAACTTATGGTTAGGGAAATTGTCAGAGCTGACATCCAAATATCAGAATGACGCGCTTCCTACACTTCTATACGGTAATCCTTCTGCCTTAATGTAGCTTGGACTACTTGGACAGAAATAACTGATTACGGTACGCTTCATTTTGTCATGAATATCGCAGGGTTTAAGTTCTGGATTCCTGTATCAGTTGTCAACTTTGGGTATGGACATCTGGCTTCTCACTTTTAATGTTCGTCTCAGATATTTTTAGTGCCAATCAGGCTATGATTCAATAGACTAACTATTTAATTGCTACTTACTCCACTGAGCAATGCAGCTGATTTTAATGCTAGTTTTTTGTGTGCCAGGATGATTCCCTTGCCTGCTCGTGTTGCCTTCATGTCCTCTTGTTCCATTTTTTGGAACTTTTATTTATCGACTACTATGAACAAATGAAACCTCTGATTCATCAGGTTGGTCTTGAAACAGCTCAACTTTCAACGTATAAACTTCTGTTGTCTGGGCTTACATATGTTTAAACTTGTGATCAACTTGGCAAATAATATATTACATATGCATTTGATGTCATCTTTCTTTTGCTCACCTGGCATGGACCATTTCATGCACAGGCTTACCTATTTGGAATTTTACTCTGAACAATGTGACATGATGCTTGATAGGGTATGCATGAGCCTCAGTCATCATGTTATGTGCCTCCCAGTTCAAAATTTATGCTTGGGTTATTGGTTATATTCATCCAACAGAGGAGAATGTGGAGGAGATAATTTCAGCTGGCATAACAATACACTGTAAGGTCTCTTCCTCTTGGACAGTTCTGATGGATCAGCATGAGGTCACTGCAAAACTTATTCAAGTTGTTGATGAGCATAAGATCAATGGAGGGCATGAAGTTTTGTCTAATCATGAGCTGGCTCCATTCTGACTTCAAAACTCAAAAGGCGCTGAATCTTTTATTTAGGATATGTGTTGGACTAGCTTACTTCAATGACAATTGCATATTGGCATTCATCTCTAAATAGGGATGCAGCTGTATTAGTTACGCTAAGAGGAATTTATGAATTCGTTGCCATGTTCTGTCTTAAATTTCTTTTCAGGGAATTTTAAATTCCTACTTAAATAAAAAAACCGTGTGATCATTGGATGGCCTCTTTAGCTTCATCTCACCAAAAGGCCTTTTAGCTTCATCTCATCAAAGGAACAAAAGGCCCTCTTGAGCTTACTACGTTTTCATAATCTGGTGTTGAGGCCGCGGGCCTTCAATCTCAGGCAGAGGAGGAAAGCCCGTACCGTGATCTGCCATGTCTGAACTTAACCCTCCGCTATGGCCGTGGGAGTTTCTTTCCTAAGCGGATAACTGGAGCTGTAAACTTTAGTTTAACGTTCGAGCATACGACATAGTATTGTTCAGTATCAATGGAGGAATGAGGCTTCCAAATACAGATTTTATTCTGGCTGACCTTTAAAAAATTACAGAGCATCTCGGCAGAAGAATTTGCTGTGCAACTTCTATCATCGTTCTTTACATGTCAAGAAATATACATAATAGAGGGGAAAAAAAGAATCTACAAACTGACGTTTACAGCCTACAAGGTACAGACCGAATAATTATGAATGCTAAGTTAACAGCAGCTTGTAAAATCTACTATTCAAAGTCTTCTATCTCGGAGATTTGGTCGAGATGCATCTTCCACACAAGATGAGCCTTGATATAGCGCGTGACCTTCTATTCCTGACTTTAATTGAAGAGAGCTGCGGAGAAATGTTTGGATTAGTGGAAAAGGCGAAAATCTCATGCAGAAGTCTATTTAAGCTAAGCAGGATTCACTTGCAAGCCACAAAAGTACTGTTTTGGATAGTGCCATGCTCTCTACATCCAAACTTATACCACTAATTGCTATCTTTGTATGCCTATAAAACCTAGTAAGATTATAATTTCCCAAAGATGCTCTAAACTCCGCAGCCATACAAAATTAGAAAAAAAATAATGATTTGGCCACAATTTTGGTGAATACCATCTATACTATAGCCCATTACCAAAGGAGTATAAACATACGCTAATCTTCACTTGTTCACGTTTTGCGACCATTCTATGAGATACACACTTCCGCAAGAATGCCCATAAGTCAATTTATTTGTGGAAAACTAGCATGAGTGCAAGATGGCATACTTTGTAAATTGTTATTCTTCTTAAGAGGCATGTTAGCATGGTACACCGCTATTTAAAAATATCACTGCTGGGAATTTCTTTAAAGAGTCATTTTGACTCAAGAAATGACCAAATTAAGGATAACAATCAGATCCATACAAGTTCAGCTGAAAGGAGACTACTAAGCTATCCAGAGTTTAGGTACCATCCAGTGAAAAGACATCTAAGATTAACCATGGCTTGCTTCTATACCTAAGGCGACAACTTTTTTTAATACACGCAAATGAGTTGTCCAAGCTTTGTCAGACTAATACTTACACAATCGTGGTAACTGGTGAGAAGAAAATAGATGATACAAAGTAACATAAAAGTGTGTATTCAAAGACACATTAACACTGGTTCAGTGAGTACCACAGATTATGACGAAAAAATATGAGAAATTTACCTTCCGTCGAGTTCTTGAAGTTCTCCAACATAGTAGACTCCTTGATTTAGGCTCCAATCTCCTGTACACACACACTTTCCCGGTGAGAAACATGCAGTACAAATGCAAAATTTCAATAGGCAAGAGTCAAACATGCCCACTACAATTGTATGGTGTATTGACAACTCAACATGTTTAATAGCCCTTATGATTTCAGGAAAATTATTGTGAGAGTGTTGAATGTTGCTAACAATTTTTTCATACATATTTTTATTTCTGATGTGAAACACACAAATATGACTTCTTATATAAGAACATTGACTGAATTGATCACAAGATAACAACACTTACAGATTCTCTTGCTCTAGCTTTTCAGCAATTGATATGGCTTTTTGTCTAGACCAGCCTCCTTGTTGAGAACATGCTTCAGCCCTCCCTATAACATGAGCAAGGGATACCTTTCCTTTTACTATGCTGTTCTGTCGACGCTGCCTATTCCCACTTCTTCCTTTTCTATTAGTCATGCTGTCTTGGTTTGGTGATGATGAAGCTTCTTCCTCCCATACACTTTCCTTTCTTCTTTCATTTATGTCAGGAGCACCATTGTTTGTTTGAGCATGCCAATGCATGTGAGAAGGCCCAACTTCAATTATTTCACCCTCTGTTAGTATGTGGGGATCAGATTGCATCCATCTAGTCCTAGTAGAGCTAGCTCCCTTCACAGCGCTATCCTTTTTAAGCCTCCTAACTAGATTCTCACCTCCAGAAGAGAGCGGACTATGTTTAGTGAAGGACCTCCTCACTGTTGTGTTGGAAGAGTCATTCTCAGGGTAAGGAAACATTGATGGAGCATGACTTGCTCTTGCATCATTCTTTGATTCATATCGGATCTCAAGTATTATAGCAGAACGAAGAACAGACTCAAATGCCTGTAGAATCTGAGCTCTGTAGTTTTCAGCTTTGGACTTATTGACACGAGAGCTAAATATTAGCTGCACTGTCGGTGCTGTTGGAAGGAGAGAAGCTGATGTTAGAAAAAGATCTGGTAGAATGACAGTCTAGCAAAAGACCGTATAAAGGTGTGACAGATTGAGTTTGAGAATACTAATTAACCAGTATCAAAGGCATTGCCTATTAGAATATATGTGCAAGGGGATAACAGTAAAAAGTTAAAACAGTACAAATGGAATCTGAGGAGCTTAGCTAGCTATGGAGTAGATACATTACTACTTTCTCTCATGCACTTTTGACTTCAACAAAGTTATAATCAACCCAATAATTGATACTCGATGCTTTGTTCAGAGCAAATGCTGTAATCACAGAGCCTGGATGCAAATCATCCATGAGTACATCACCTGACTCCCGAGAAGTGCCAATAATTACTAGAACCACCTATACCCACACATTAAAGCAAGCAAGAACTGGTAGAATTGTCTGGTTATACTGTTCACAAATTATTTCTAAATGAGCTTTTCATCTGTTTTAAGCACTAGATCTATATTCTCATCTGCTACAGAAAACTTATTCTTGGAAAAGATCTCATGGAGAAATTATGCCACGATGTAACCATTGCGAATGCTGATATGGATATCAGACTGAGAAGCTTACCTGTCCCTAGGCTCACCGAGCTTAGCCTTGCCTCTTTGGCCATCATTTTTCTCAATGTATCTGACTGGATACTCTCAAGCACAGCTTGCCAGATCATTTCATTTTCAGTTTTCCTGTGTTTAGTTCCTTCATTTGCTCTGACAGAACTGGTTGACAACACATGGCCATTTTCTGTGTGTTCAACAGTTCTCCTTTCCCCATAAGAGGTGCTTGCCACGTTACCTTTATGCTCAATTGCTGAGGTTCTCGCCATATCCCTATCAGGAAAGGAACCAGCCAACACACCATGGTTCAAACTTGTACTAGTTGATGAACTTGGCAACAGGTATTGTTTATCAGGAGCAAGCTGAAGCAGAGCAGCTGTAAGCCAGGTTGTCTTGTCACTAGAGACCCTCAACTGCTTTTCAGCTTCAGATAATGTTTTCAAGGCCTGGCGTAGTTTTTCCATATCCTCTTTAGACACTGAAATCAATGCAAAAAAAAAAGAACTAGATTATGCCAATGCAGAATCTATACTGTATGAGAACACAGAGGCTGGAGGACAATATATATTTTGAGATACCCAATGGTTAAAAAACAATTGCTTACAAGTAGGACGTTTGAAGAACTTTCTCCTGGGCCTTTCTCGTGTAAATGCATAGGAACCAGCAAGAATGTCAGTAATTATTGTGGCAAGTTGAGACATCAGTGCTAAAGGTTCAACACCAGTTTCTGTGATGTCTCGTAGTGTCTTCACGGTGTTTACGGTATCGGCAGATAGTGCCAAATCCAACAAATCAACCAGTTTATCATCAGACACCAGACCGACCTGTAGAACAAACAGGGAACACTAAATTTTTACAGTTGTTGCAGAGTAAACCTGAAGATGAAGAGCACTATTTGAAAACAAAGTTATGATCTCGGCTACCAAATTGGATACTTAGTCAAGTCAAGCTTTTAGCACAGAAATAAGAATACATCTGTGATACAGCAGCACTTGCAATTTGCACCAACTTATAGGGCGTTGGAATACTAGATTATGTGGGGGAAATGAATATGCACTACTTCTACCTATTTAAGTATGTGACATGTTTCAGCAGTGCTCAAAGCTATCAAGATCCTGACCATAAAATTGTCTAGAAATTTATAGTCAGCAACAGAAAACAAGGTAATGTGGCTAAAACAAATAGATGACATCCTGATGCTTGTGAAATATCTTACCAATTCTTGGACAAGAGACAAGGAAATCCTCTGTCCCAGCAAACTGAGCTGATCAAGAGTCATCTCGGCATCCCTCAAAGACCCATCGGAACGGGATGCAATTAGCTTCAGTGCATCCTTATCAACATCTAGACTCTCGCTGGTGCAAATCCACTGCAGTGTATTGACAATGTCGCACTCCCTCAGCTTTGGAAAAAAGAACTTCTGGCATCTCGACAGGATGATATGAGGAAGTTCAAGGTTTGGACTGACAAGGATAAAGACAACACGACGGGGCGCCCGGTCCACAACTTTAGAGATAACACTCCAAGTGTCAGCTGGCAATGTATCACAGTCATCAAATATAAACACCCTGTAGTGTGAAGATGCTGGTGAAAGCATCACATTATCGAGAACGTCCACAATGCCATTCATGTCAATGTTGCCAACAGGCCCAATCTCCATCAGGCTCCTGCTCTTGCCAAGATTGTGAGCAATGCACGACGTGCACGAGTCACAGGGCCTGGGGTGCTCAGGGGAGAGGCAATTGAGTGCCTTGGCGAAGACACGCGCGCAAGAAGTCTTGCCTGTACCATGAGGCCCGTAGAACACATACACCAAACCAATCTTCCTCCTCAGGATGGCGTTGGACAGCGCCTGCACCACCAAGCTCTGCCCAACAACGTCCTTGAACGTCTTCGATGCGAATTTCTGCGTCAAACTCCGGTGACGTCCACGGCCATGCTGTGAGGCTTGTGACTTCTGCCCTGACTGAGATTCAGACAGCAGGTCGGAGTCCATCTCGCTGGTCTGGTTAGAGAAAATCCCAAGCTCTCCAGAGTAGCTCCCAGAAATGCGACCAATGCGGTTGCGAGCACCGGAGGCAGCTGCGTCGACGAGCAAGGGCAACGCGTCGGAGTCCGAGCTCGTCGAGGAGGCAAGCCTCTCAGACTTAACTGGGAAAAGGGGCCGCGAGGCATTGTCGCGGCTGCCAGAGGCCGCGGCAGCTTCAGATTTCCGTCCCGCCGCCGACTTGGAATCGGAGAGGCCACACGAGAGGCTGCGGCCGGCCATGTCGAGGATAGACTTGCCGCGGTGGTGGAGGCGCGACCAGTTCCACGGAATGCCGCACACGTTGCGAGAGTCCTGCGACACATGGTGCCGCAGCTCCTCCCCGTCGTAGTCGTCATCCTCGCCGCCGTGGAACAGGTACTTGTTGCCGCAGACGGCCTCCTGGGAGCTGGAGTTGACGGAGAGCACGGCCGCGCGGTCCGGAGGCTTGCTGAAGACGGTGGCGCGGCGTCCGGCCCGGCGTTTGAAGCGGCGGGGCGGGCGCCGGCCGGGCTTCGGGTGGGGGTTCTCGGCGAGCTGGTCGAGGAGCGTCTTGAGCGCCCCTGTGGTGGTGCTGGCGGCGCCGGCGCTGCGGCGGGGCTTGGCGGGGGGATCGACGACGTCGTCGTCGTAGGTGTCGGCGTCGGGGTCGGCCGCCACCCTGGACGACTCGACGGAGCGGCGCGTGGACGGGTCCCGGAGCGATCGCGAGCGCTGCAGCGCGAGGAGGTCGCGCATCAGCGCCGCGGACGCCACGGACGCGGGGCTCCGCCTCCGCCCCGACGACGACGCGCCTCCGCCCCCGCCTCCGTGCGCGTGCGCGTGCCCCTGGTGGTGGCGCATGTGGATGCAGCTGGTGAGGTGCGCGTGGCCGCGGAGGTGGCCCCCTGCCCCGCCCCCCGCCGCGGCACGGTCGGGCGCCGGCATTGCGTCGCGGCGCGGCGCGTATCCTATCCTTCCTAGCACCGCCACACCCCACCCCGCCCGCTGAGGTGAAAAGGCGGCCGCCCCCGCTAGGCCATTTGAGGAGGGAGCGCCGGTTGGCGTGTGATTATGGCGGTGTGGTTCGCAGATTTCGCCTTTTTCGTTGGATCCTGGAGGGTTTCACGGGAAGAGCGACGGAGGTAGGAGGAGGGCGAGTCAGTTGGGTGACTGGGTGGGTGGCGAGCGGCCTCGTGCCGGGTGTGGGAGCGGGCGGTGCTTTCGGGGCTCGCGCCCGCGGGGTCGGGGGGTGGGGAGAGCCTGCCTGGGGGTCGGATCAGTTCAGAGTTGAGTGGGGAACCCAGGAGCATGGCACGCGGCCACGGGGGCATGGATTCGCCACGAGCCCATGGCTCGGCCTCGGGGGCCCGCGCGTCTGCGGCGGGCGTGGCGGCACGGCGCTACGGCTACGGGCACCCCGGCTCGGCACAAGCGGCTGGGAGCGTTTCGCTGTTGCGGTAGCAGGTTGCTTGCTGTTGGTATGCAATGCAATTGTCGCGTCGCCCCCCGGATGCTGCGGCAATAATGACACCAGCAAGTGATAAGACACGCTAGAATGTGCCGTTGCTGTGGACTCGTGGTGGTGGCTCCAGTGGTCAGTGGGTAATTATCCATTTACCCGTTACTCTGACGACGAACTTGTTTTCCAATTTGCACCTCGCGTCTCTGGAAAAGCTGTAGCGCATTGTAGCAATTTTTATTTATTTGTGATAATTATCGTTCTATCATAATCTAACTAGACTTACTCGTCGTGTACATTAAAAATATACAATTAATTTTTTATTTACCTACATCTACTACTCCATAGAAATTAGATGTGACGAGACTTTTTACGTAGTGAAATTTTGAGGTGAAATTTTAGGAACTCGATGATTACTGATTACTCCGCCTACCCCCACCCCTACCTGGGCTGCCGACGTGTCAGGTGCACGTGAGGCGCGGCACGGTTCGCGTGCTTGCCTGGAAAAGAAGTTCGTTTGGTGCTGAAATAACAAATTTCAACTGAAATTATTATTGTCGTATAAATTAAAGTAAACCATGCTAAGGTTTTTTTAAAAAACTTTAAAGTATACTTTTATACAAAGGTGGACCATTTAAAAAAAAACTGTGCGCATCTGCTGAGCGGGGGCAGGGACAGTGAATAAAATCACGCCGAGCTCGTGCTGGGTGCGCATCTACCAATGATTTCCAGTGTTTGGGCACGCAAATCGCCCCGGAGGATAACTCGACTCGATATCCAGGGTAACGACAGGTAGGGTTACTAGGATTGACAGCGAGGAGAGGGACCTGAGCGGCAGGCAGGAGCAGGACGACGCGGCGCTAGTGCTCGTGCCTGGCCGGTATGGCCATCATCGGGAACGTCCAGATCACACATCACAACACAGGAGGAATGCTTGTCCGGCGCGCGCTCCGCCACGGAACGGGCACGCGGGTCACGGCGGCCGGTTGGCCCCGGGGCAGTGCTCAAATCATTGACTCCAGATTCTGCTGCAGCGCCAGTCGACGGAGACGGGCGGTCGATTCGGTCTGGACTTTTCGTTGTTTATTAGGCCTTGTTGAGATCCTAGATTTAACCCCAAATTCTATTATGTAAAAAAAATTCTCATCACATCAAAATGTCATAACATGGAGTATTAAATGTAGATGAAATAAAAACTAATTGCACAGTTTTGTTGTACTCTGCGAGACGAACATTTTGAGCCTAATTAATTAATTTTTGGAAAAAATTTCACACATACAAACGAAATGCTACAGTGACACACAGCATCCCAACAAACCAAAGTTTGGCTATCAAATTTGGGAACTAAACAAGGACTTAGTTTCCAAATCCACCCTCGGATTTCACTCCGTAGAAAAAATTTCCATCGCATCAAAATATCGGCACGTGCATGGAGTGCTGAATGTAGATGAAATTAAAAACTAATTGCACAGTTTTGTTGTACTTTGCGAGACGAATATTTTGAGCCTAATTAATCAATGTTTGGACAACTTTTCACAAATGCATTTCGGCTTAAAATATTCGTCTCGCAAAGTACAACAAAACTGTGCAATTAATTTTTAATTTTATTTACATTAAGTACTCCATGCATGTGTCGATATTTTGATGTGATGGGAATCTTTCTTTTATATAGTGAAATTTGGAGTAGAATTTGGAAACTTTGCCCAGAGGTGAAGCCGGCTCCGCATCTTTTTCCTCTAAACAGTAAGCAGCAACTGTAGTAAAGAGCTAAAGAAAGCAAGCCCTTGTTTAGTTCCCGAATTTGGGAGTAAACTTTGATCTTTTGAGATACGTGTGTCACTGTAGCATTTCGTTTGTATGTATAAAAAATTATCCAAAAATTGATTAATTAGGCTCAAAATGTTCGTCTCGTAGAATACAACAAAACTGTGTAATTAGTTTTTATTTCATCTATATTTAGTACTCCATGCATGCTATGATATTTTGATACGATAGAAATCTTGTTTTTGCATAGTGGACTTTGGGGGTAGAATTTGGGATCTAAACAAACCCCAACTTTGTGTTTGAGCTTCTTGAAGAGACAGAGCAGAGCAACAGTAGTTCTATTCTCGGATGGTCAGGTACCAGTCAAATTTATCAGACTCACTGCGTGTCTGAAAAGGGGATTGGATTTATCAGATTTATATACTGCTATCTTTTTTAGGCCGCCATGCAGTTAGCGAGAAATAATCACATGGCGCAGCAATGTTTCTGCGTACTGCGTACATGATTGATTACTGCAGTAAGTCAGTAACGATGGTGCCACAGGTGTCACTCATGCTACATACTCGTCCATGTGCCACTGAACAAAAAAACCATAGCACGGGGGCCAGTCGAATCTGAAGCCTTCTAGGTCACTCAACCCCCGCGCACAACATTTTCCGTATCAAATCTTAACCACTACCCTCACCACAATTAAGTACGCTAAACGAATCTCCTTTTCCCCAACAAGCTTTGTTGTAATGCCGTAGGATAGCCACCCAACTTGATGTACTTCTAGCGTCACTAGTAGTAGCTACGTTTTTCATCACTAAACTGCTAATCTAGCTAGGATGAAAAGTCAGGAGTATCCCATTATGATAAAACACTTGTACTACTAGTTTGGCTATGATCAGCATGTGGATAAGTTGTGGGCTAATGCCAGTAGTATAAACTAGAGCAGCCGTAGGCAGAATCTTGCCTAATCCCGTCGCGGCATAAACTAGCAGTTGAGCGGGGACTTGGGAACGAGAGCTCCAATCAAACGACACTCGATGCCGGACTCTGCATCGTGTGTGCCGCCGCACAAACGCTTCTCCCATCTCCACGCACATGCATGTGGCCCGGACAAAAGTAGCTCAGCACAGGCTTGAGTTCACTCGCCACGCGCCATTGCGTGCCCAGGCTTTTTGTTCTTCCTGCGACCTGCGCCGCCTGGCCTGGCCGCCTTTGCCCGTTGTGGACTTGTGGTGGCTTCTCTATCGGGGCCTTGTTTAGGCCTGGTTTAGTTTGTAACTTTAGCATATTAAAGTTAACATTTTATCATTAATAGTAGCATTTTTATTTATATCTATAAATGATTATTCAAATATTAATTAATTAGGTTTAAAATATTGTAAAAGTATAACAAAATTGTGTAATTAGTTTTTGATTTCATCTATATTTATTACTCCATACATGTGTCGACATTTTGATGGGATGAAAATTTTTTTTATATAGTGAAATTTAGGGGTAAAGTTGAAAAACTAAACAAGGCCCGGACTTAACTTTGCACGTAATGTTTTTCCTGCAAGGCTGCCGTGTTTCTTTTCCACCCCGTTTGACTAATAGTTAAGAGTATTAAATAAAGTCAGTTTATAAAACTACCTTCACAACCCTGAATTAATTCATGAGACAAATCTAATAAGACTTTTGACCGCACTATTAGAGGATGATTACTGTAGCATTACTGTAGTAAATCATGGACTAATTAGACTCATTAGATTCGTTGCGCAAAGTTACACCCATCTAAAATAGTTTTACAAATAGACTTTATTTAATACTCTATGTAGGTAAAATTATCTTTAGAAATATACTTACCGTGGGAAAGAAACACGCCGCACGATGAGGCCGGAACAAGTGAGCCCTGCCCTGGCCGGCTGGGCAAGCGCACGAGCGGGCAGCACATTTGAAATGTCCGTGTCAGGAGCTGTTGGGCATCTTTCGGGTACTCCGGAGTCTGCAGTATACTCCAGTCCCACAATATAAGTATTTCTCGATTTCTATGCATCATATTTGACTGTTTGTCTTATTCAAAAAATTTATAAAAATATAAAAACAATTATGATATACTTAAAATATAAACGATGATAAAACATGTAATAATAAAATAAATAATATTTTCATAATTTTTTTGAATAAGACGAACAGTCAAACGTGAACAGAAAAAATCAACGAATGTTTATATTATGGGACGGAGGAAGTAGGGTTTTTCTGTGTCTGAGTGTCGAGACTGCGTCGTGGAATCTACTTCTGGCAGCAGTACAAAACAAAAGATTGATCCGGCAGACTTCTGATTTTGCTCACTCAATTTTAGGCATTGTTTAGTTCTCCAAATTTGACCATAAATTTCACTATGAAAAAAGAAAGATTCTTATTTTTTCAAAAAAGAAAGATTTCCATCTCATCACAATATCGGTACATACATGGAGTACTAGATGTAGATGAAATAAAAAACTAACTGCACAGTTTTATTGTACTTTGCGAGACGAACGTTTTGAGCCTAATTAATCAATGTTTGAACAATTATTTACAAATACAAACGAAATGCTACACATTAATGATAAAATGTAAGTATGACATGCCAAACTTTAGAACCAATCAAGGCCTTAGCTGAATTTATTCGGTCTCCAGCGGCAGTCTTTGTTAAGGAAAAACGAAGCTGGTACAACTCGGAAACGGGACTGGATTTAACGTGTCAAAAAGATACTTCATTATAAGTATATGTAAAGTTTATACTACCTTACATGAAGTATATATAGGCTGAGGTCCAGTGGACCCCCGGATCTCAGCTGCATATTACTATGGATCACACTGCCAAGCTTCTACAACGTAGTCCTACTCCAACCCGCCGGCCCACAAAAGCTAAGAGCATGTCTGCCTCCTGACGAACCCGGATCGTGAAAACGGTCGTGATCTGGCAACGGTCGTGAAAAAACCTCGAGACGAACCCGGATCTCAGATCTGGCACGCACGCAACGCAAAAGGTCCCAGTTGATCATCACCTGGCCTGCTTCCAAATCCAAATAAAAGCCTCATGTCTGCCTCCTGTTTTCTCCCCCTAGCCCCAACTACAAAGCGAGCAGAAATACTGATGCCCGTGAAATGAATCCAGCAGAGAAGCAATCATGAGTGCCATATGCATCCCTTGTAATCCGCACAGATGCTGGGAAATCCTTTGCATTACAACAAGGTGTGAGAGAGACATATCAATCTGTCGGTACTCGGTACAGGTCATTCAAACGAGGAGGTTGCAGATAATTGAGCCTCCCTATTCCCTAAGCATTGCACGGGCAGCGATTCAAGGGTAACAACAGACAGTGAACGACAGTACTGGAGGTCAAAGTGTCCAACAAAAGATCTGGTTAGGTGCAGAGTATCTATGCAGCTGATGGCTCAACTAAAACAGCAGAAAACTGGCAGCACCAACTGCCTTTCCTCTAAAATTGTCACCTTGTCAGCACCCATTTACAGTAGTGCCAGCCGCCGCTGCTTCAACTAAAGGCCCTCGCACAGGAACGCTGAGAACAAACACACCACTTGAAGGCCAAAGCAAAGAAGATGGTTCTCAAACAAGCATCAGGGAACGTGATTGGTAATAGGCAAAACCACAAAACCTTCAGACTCAGTTGACTGATTGAGTGTTGAGACAACCAGTTGCCACAGTGTACTTAGGTTTATGGTTATTGCTTCTCCAAGGTATGACCGTATCAGAGTTCAATGCGATACAATCCAGGACAGGTGACTAGAAGTAGGAGAACAGATGAAATCAGAAATTTGGCACATTGTAACTTTATTGAAGTTCCAATCAGGTCAAGATTCATGTCAGTGAATAAATGTGATTTACATAATTTACATTGGATCATTTATATTCTACGAATCTAACCATCCCTGATCAAGTTTGTCGGCTCACTTAGAACATACTTTGGAAGTTCATATTTGGCACCTGCAACATAGTGAACAATATTGATAATTTCAAATCGGCATATTACATCAAATGATGATATGTAGAACAAAAGGTACAAAAAAAGTCATATACAGAATACCTCTTTCGTCATAGCAAAGTGTCATGTCAGAATTTGATACAATGATGCCAGCACTATCCACTATGGTCTGTGCAAGTGCTAAATCAGAATCTGCAGCAGCTCTAAGTGCGTCCCAAATCTCTGGAAGAAATATAAAGGTTAAGTTTAAACAGAACACAACATAATGTTTATTCAACTATTTGCCTATTTGGTTGTATTTACCATGTTTAGTTAGTATCAGCATCAGCACCAGAACATAAACATTTACTTGAATTTAAGACAATAGACTTGAGTAGTTTCATGACAGTTGTAAAGCATCTATATGTTCTACTCCAACCTTTTTCACATAACCAAGAAAAAATAACCCAAATAACAAATCCAAACGCGCGAAAAATGTTCATTCCCTAGGTGACATAGCAGATGTGAATTTCTATTCTGCAATTACTCCTGTTACGAACTTATGGTACCTCTATTTATACTTTTTTTCTTTTAAGATAACAGTTCGTGTGTCAAATTTAACGCCAACTGAACTGCTAAGACAGCAAAATCAACAATATCTCGACGTAAATTCAAAGTAAAGTGCTGGTCCTGCAAACATTTATTTAGCAAAGCTCAATTGAAACAGACTGGGCCTTCATCTCAGGAAGGAAAAAAAACAGAGTGGTCCACCAAGCAGTATAAATGCACCACAGATTCACTAATAAATATCAGCAGTAGAAAATTGGAGTTGCCATCAGTAAATACATTGTACCTTTCTGTCCACCATAGTGAGGAGCAGTGTCCCAAAACTCATCACGCATCTGTCTGAGTTGTGCCAGGGTAATTGCTTGGGTGTGCTTCCAAGGCTTGGGTTTTTTCAGCTTCTTACCATTATCTGAGTCAAAGAGGAAGTGTAGAGCATTAGCAACTGAGTACAGCAGGAACGGATCACAGTACATAAGCGATGCATTTTGCTAATAAACCAAATCAGACTGCACATTCTAGCAAGCTAATGCCATCAAGAAAAATACAAGGGATAAGCACAAAAGGTGACAAAATAATATTCTACTTCCAAGCATTGACAATGACAAACAATAGATACCATTATGCTCTTTCTAATCAAAGTTACACGCATGCTGATGAAATACTTGAACTGACTTGTTTAATAATAAACCGACTAGTGCCTCTAGTAAAAAAAAAGTGATAATGTGGATACTGACACAGTATCCAATTTTCTTTTAACATTAGTTTTGACTGTAGTATATTTATATGACTTAGTTATGATATTATGAAAAAGTTTTTTCAACAAATCCACATGCCAACTAAACATTTATAGTGAACGGTAGCAACATATTAAATGTTTCACTGCATGCTTTCCAAAATACCACTATTTTTGTCACTTGGGGGAGTAGTCTACAAGCCTGACTGAGAAGACACTATTTTTATACTCCACAAATTCTTCACATGTTGAGAAGGAAAAGATACGAATTTGACCTCGCTGTCAAGACTTAAAGTCTTCTTGAGACATTACGAAACGTAACAGCTTGATCAACATTTTAAAGTAGTTCAAACTAGAACAATAAGGATGCACCAGGATAGATTGAAAGAGGCATGTCACACCTCTTGGTTTAACAGCACCAGGTATTAAACAAACAAGGAACGATAACTGCACATGCAAGAATGCTTCCAATCTGATATGGCATCTTGCTTCTATCTGCGGCTGATGGATAAGGTAGCTGCAACCAAACAAAACTATCTAACAAAGAAAGCGAATCTGCTTAATCAATCAATGGCGTCCCTCCTAGGAATAGATTAAATTATTATTGCCTCAATTTGTCTTTCATAGTGCCATATCTTTGATCCCTATGGAAAGCAATTTCGCTTAACCAGTGAAATCCACCCCCCCCCCCCCCCCCCACCCACCCCACAACAACAACAAGAACAAGAATAAAACATCATTTCAGTTAGCCACTCATAGTGTCACATCTTTTAATTTTGCTAGTAGGCATGAAGTGCATCTGTACGTACGAAGAATAAACCGTCAGTTCCACTTCCTTTCGTGAGAATCAGTCATATCCTCGTCTCCCCATCAACTGTATGATCTACCTTTTGCCTCAAAAGAGAATATATCATCCTTTCAATTGCCTTGTCGTACTCGTACTACCAATGTCCTCTCCCTGCACCTGTTGGACACAATTATGCGAACTCTATCACAAGAAGCTGGACTACAGATTAGCTGATCGCAGCTCTTCCCTGATAACTTAGTAGCGATTCCGCAGCTCGGCTAAATTGAGTTACCAATTACTACCCAGCTTATACAAGAACTAAGGCGCTAATCCGCTAACAGATTAGCTACCCACTGCCACAGTACAATAAATTCGGCCCCGGAACCAAATTATACCCAAGATCCCAATCCGAACCACAAGAAAGAACGAAGCAGAAACAGCCGAAGGAGAGTGGACAGAAGAGTAGACCGTCAGTCTTTGGAGTGGATCCAGCGCATCCCATGGCGACGGCCGATCAGACGGTCATGGGCGACCACCTCCCCTCTTGCAGACGCTTCTGGAAGCTGAGACGGGCGCCGAGGGCGGAGACCGGAGGGGATGAGACTTGGGGCAACGTGCGAGAGAGCGGTGTGGGGGACTGGAAAGCGGACGCGGAGCAGGAGTGGGGGACTGGGGGGAGCGGTGGGCGGGGCGGATGCATCGGTAGGTGGTCGCGCACGCTGCTAGGCGGCTACCCAACATAAACCGGTGTGCGGGTCTCGGCGGATACGCCGACGACGATGATTATAGTCTGGGTACTCCGTATATGGGCACTGTAGATACTCCGTATATGGGCGCAATTCAGAATGGGCAATACTGGGCCAACCCAGACTTGAATGATTATAGTGTGCAACTCTGGTGAAAATGGGATCCATTAAAAACGGTGGAATTATCTAACAACACACTTTAAGATTTTAAAAAGAATTTAAACACGGCCGACCCATATTTCTCTGTAGATGTACTTTACTCAATTTGTCATTTTCGGATGATATATTTTACAAAAAGATTTGGAATCTTAACTTTCGCGACAACGAACATCTATGAATAAAACTATTAATGCACCAAAAATTCACAGTAAGTTTCGGATGAATTTTCAGTGTTTTCAAAACATAGCCTATTTCCCCCAAGTATTTCACCTCTCATTGGTCAATGTAGGCCATGGACTCCTCTCATTGTCAATCCAGGCTCCGCCATATAGACTTAGCCTCTGCCCTATTCAATGCGTTCATTATCTTCGAGCAAATACTTCCCTCCGTATAGGATTTAGATGTCATTTTAGATAAGATTTTAGTCAAATATTAGGAATATAAATCACGAATAACTTTTAAATCGTTGAGTTTGAAAATGTGAAAATCATATGAATAGATTTATCTTACAAATATTATATATATATATATTATTTTAAAATAAATATTTTTGTAAAAATAAGAAGTTAAAATGAGAACTTAGGCTGCAGTAACCAATGCTATCCAAAAGATGGAGTAATATATAGACATGGTTGATGCCCGATCTAGTGAATGATCGACAGTAGTTTACAGTTGCATGATTATATCGGGCATTAAGAGAAGCATTTATTTACCCAGCCTGTTGTCACCCAAGTTCCATGTCAACACATATGCACGTCAAGCACACATATAATCAAAGTTGTACGACACATGAGTTTCTTTGCTTTGTTTTTCCTAAATCTGCTCCTGCTTCTTGCACTGACTCGTTTACGAAGACCATCAAACGGGATTGAGTGTGGGCAAATCATTTGATGATCTTCCATGAGTGCTGAGCATGACCATGGTGATGATCAATTCCAGCATCGATTCACTTCCTTCGGATATGGAGAATTTTTCTCTCACGTTGTTCTCACAACCTTGGTGAACGCCCTAAATCTAAGCAACTTTCATCAGTTACATGTTCAAATCAACATGGTGTCCTTCGCTCATGTTGAACGCTGCACCACCTTAGTTTCTCCGCTTTGTTTTTCCTCTCTATGCTCCTTCTTGCACTAAGTCATTAACAAAGACCATCAAAAGGGTTTGAGCGCGGATAAACCATTTGATGATCTTCCATGAGTGCTGAGTGCGGCCATGGTGCTCAATCCCGGCATCGATTCGCTCCCTTCGGATAGGGAGAATCGTTATATCCTGCTGTGCTCACAACCTTTTTGAACGCCCTAAATCCGAGCACCTCTCATTAGGTACACGTGCAAGATCGACATGGTGTCCTCCGCTCATTGTTGAACGTTGCCTCTTATATAGAGAAACGTGGAAGGGCACATGGGGCTTCAGGCTATCCGCACTCGTCGTACTTTGTTCTTATCCTCTAAAAGAAATATTTTTGCCTAGTCTCTGAGATTCTCTCCTCTATATTAATTTCTTCTGCATTTGTTATCTTCTATATCTCATATTATATACCAACTACTAACACGTGAGCCCACCTATCTCTTTTTTCTCCTTTTCTTTCACCGATGCCCCCACTCCCCCCACTCTATCTCTCTCCCTCTATCTCCCTACCTCTCTCTAGTGGCGGCGGCGGCGAGGGGTGTCGGTCTCCATGACCGGCAGCCTTCAGCCCCGCTGTCCTCCGGCGGCGCGTGGAGCGGCTGGACCCCAAACTCCGAAGGCACGCGGGCGGCTCCCACGGCGGCAACGACGGTGGACGGCCTCCTGGCGGCGGACGGTCACGCAGCAATGACGAAGGACTCCCGCGGCGGCCACAGACAGCCGCGCGGCCGTGGTGGAGGGCTCCCGCGGTGGCCGGGGACGGCCTTGCGGCGGACGGTCGCGCGGCGACGACGAAGGACTCCCGCGGCGGCCACGGACAGTCGTGTGACGGCGGTGGAGGGCTCCCGCGGTGGCCAGGGACAGCCTTGCGGCGATGGTGGAGGCCTCCTACGACGACCACGGACGGCTACGCAGCGGTGGCGGCGGCGGCGGAGGGGCTCCCGCGGCGACCGCGGAGGGGTGGCGGCGAACGGAATAATATAGACCGTTAGATCTTCATCAAATCTGACGACATATATTTTTCTCTTTTTTAGATTAATAGAATAATATAGACCGTTAGATCTTCATAAAATCCGACAGTATATACTCTTCTCTTTAAACCGTTAGATCTTCATCAAATCCGACGACATATATTTTTCTCTTTTTTAGATTAACGGAATAATATAGACCGTTAGATCCTCATAAAATCTGACGGTCCATATCCTTCTCTTTTTTTAGATTAATGTGGGAATTTCTTGACCCTCTCGGCGAACGTGGTGGCTCCTTTTAACACTATTGTATTAATATAATAGATTAGAAGTATTAAATATAAACTAATTATAAAATTAATTGTATAAGTCATGTTTACTTCGCGAGACGAACCTAAACCTAATTAACTTATAATTAGTACATAATTATCATGTGTTTATTATAGCATTACACTGTCTAATTATGAACTAATTAGGCTTAATAAATCTATCTCGTAAATTAGCCATCATTTATATAATGAGTTTTTTAATTAATCTATATTTAATACTTCTAATTAACATCGGATCCAAACACCCCTAATAAGTTTTACCACGTGCGGAGCTCACATCTGCTCATGTTGACTTGTGCACGCGAGCAATTTGCTGCTCGGCCGGTGGTGCGGCAGAACTCGAGAATGGCAAGTGGCATGGTAGAACAACTGCCTTCTTGGAGCAAGACCAAGACAAAACTTGGCAATAATTCCGCTCCCGCGCGGCTAATTAGAGGAGCCAAGAGTCTTCGCCTTCCCAAATTTGAGGGCAAACTTTGACCTTTTGAAGTGCGTGCGTCACTGTAGCATTTCGTTTGTATGTGTGAAAAATTGTTCAAAAATTGATTAATTAGGCTCAAAATATTCGTCTCGTAGAGTATAACAAAACTGTGCAATTAGTTTTTAATTTGATCTACGTTTAGTACTCCATGCATGCTATGACATTTTGATGTGATGTGAATCTTTTTTTTGCATAGTGAATTTTGGAGGTAAAATTTGAAATCAAAGCCTTCGTCGGTGTAGTGCCTGTGTTGGCCGCCGCGACACCAAGGAAGAGCGCGGGCGTCAAGCGCGCCGCTATCAAGGTCGTCAATCACGCAAAAGCTAGGCCGTATACACCGCCTCGGTGCCTTGCACAAGTGTAACGCCCGCGTTTTAGCCTCTGAGGAAAATCACCCTAATTAACTCACCCGGTAAAAAGTTCAAAATGTTTTTCCGCCCGAGCTCCCGCTCCCGCCATCCCCGTCCGCCTTGTTTCCCCCCCTCTCTCTTGTCTCTGTCCGCATCTCTATCGCTGCCATCTTTTCCATCCCATCCCGCGTCGCCCGCTCTCGGGTCGACCGCCGGGCCACCCATCCTTGGCCGACCGTCGTCGACCGCCCGCCGCGAATCCCGCCGTCCCCTCCCCTTCTTCCTCTCCCTCTTTTCCTTTTTCTCTTTCTTCTTTTCTCTCTCCCTTTTCCCTTTTTCCTTTTTCCTCCTTTTCCCTTTCCCCCTCCTCTGCTTCCTCTGCTCCCCCTCCCCGACGCCGTCCCCGCTCTGCTCTGCCCCACTCCGCCGTCGCCGACCACCCGTACCCGGCCGGCCCCACTTCCCCGTCCGGCCTCGCCCCGTTGCCCCCCCTCTGCTTCCTCTGCTCTCACCCGCCGCCGGCCACACCTTCCCACCTGCTCGGCACGTCACCGCGCCCACTGCCGCACCAGCCAAACGAGCCCGGCCACCGCGCTGCTTGCGCCGACCAAGCCGCCGACACCACCCCGCTCCACCGCACGCCACCGACGGGTCTGACGCGCGCTCCGCCCGTCCCGCCACGCTCTCGGCCGCGCTCGCACCGACCAAACCGCCGACCACCAGCGCCGTGCACGCTCGGCTCCGCCCATCGCGCACGCCGTCGCCGCCGAGCTACCCCGTGCCGTGTCCCCGCCATCACTGCCGCACGCGCCAGCCTGAACCCCTCGACCATCGCGCCACCGCTCCCGGGCCGCCCCTGCCGCCGACACTACCGCGCCGCCCACGCCACCGCCCGGCCCCGCCGTAGCCCCGCCACCCCGTCGCCCGACAAGACCGCAGCTCTGCAAGCACGCCACGCCGCGCCAAACGCGACACCGTACGCGACTGCACAGCTCCGCCACAGCGCCGCCGTACCGCCGACCGCCTTTACTCCCCGCCACCGGCCGCCGAACCGCCTCTCGTCGGCCCGCCTCCTCGAGCGCCCTCAGCACCTATAAAAGGGGCCCCGAGCACCCTCTCCTTCACCACCAGCTCGCCCGCCCTCCAATTTCACCCCTCCACCGCCACAACATCGCCGCCGCCGCACACAGCCACCGCCGCCCGCCGGCCACCGTGGGCAGACCAGCGCACTCCACCTCCGCCCGAGGTAGAACCATGGGTGAACTTGGCATGCGCCCCTCTCCCTTTTCCCCCGGTTCCCGTCCAACATCGTCACCCCTAACGCCGGCGAGCTCCTCGCCGACGGCCGCCGCCCCTCCCCTCTGTTCTGTTTGAACGAGGAAGAAAGGAACATTTGCCCATAACCCCCTGAGGATTGTCCTATTCAACCCGCCGTCCACATAAACAGGAGCCCTCTCTCTTGCACATTTACACATGACCCCCTGGGCTTTAAACAAATCGACCCGCAGTCCAACGACCACTATTCCCCCTCTCTCTATTTATTTAGCCAGAGGCCCCTGAGTTTTCCTATAATTACAAACAGGTCCTTATTCTTTATAAACAGCCCCTAAACCCCACTAAACTCGTCATTTCATGCGCCAAATTAATCCCGTTCGACCCCAAACTCCACCACCATATTCCCCAGTATATTTCCGCCAAATCCAACTAGTCCATGCTCAAAAATAATCATGTCATCACCTTTCGCTCTCGTTTTCCGTTCTTTCCTTCTGAGCTCAATAAAAGCTTTTTCTTTTATTTATTGGGTGTTTGTTTGTGTGCGCCGTAGACTCCGCCGTGAACGAGGAAGGACTCGAGGAGGAGCAGTGCTACGAGCAGGAGCTTGGAGACCAAGACCCCGGGCAGGAATCCCCCGAGGGTTGGGAGAACGGCAAGTGCAATCCCACCCTTTGATGCATACTGTTGTCCCAGTTTTTATAAACACACCCATGGCCTGATTTATAAAACTTGCATAATTTTTCTGCTAAACCCGGTTGGATAGCCATACCTTGATTGTTATGACGGATTCCTTGACAACCTAGATTAATATTTAAATATGACAATGTCTATTTGAATATTGATCTCTGCTAGAAATGCTTAGGAACGTTTTACCATTATACTCCCATCACAAATTCTTGATGGTTACAAAAGCAACCGTGTGCGTGCTTTGAAAATAAAAGAGATGATTTGTGTAAAATAAATGAGTACCCGTGTGGGATGAGACAGACGGTATTTCCGGGTGAAATACCGAGGTGAGCTCGAACCGGTATGGTTGAGCATGGTGGGAGTTGTCCATCCTATCACAAGTTTTGGGATGATGTTGATGTGTCATCTAGCCTAACCCATTTTCTGTACCACCACTCGACCGTTGTATGTGGCAACGGCCTAGCATAAATCCCACTAGTTGAGCTGCTGGTTATGTGGTGTGCTGGTGAGCAACAGAGGGCCATGGAGCCGGGGATACGGTCTATGTGAGGTATGCCCCTGGTTAGAACCTCGTTGGTAGGTTGCTAACCCCTGGTCGCGTCTGTGGTAACTTGTCAGTTTAGCTATGGTGGGTAATGGCTTTGATAGGAGCTGCACTGGCACTAAGGTGTTCTTGCTGTGGTAGCCTACTTGTGGTTGTGTACACCTCTGCAGAGTTAAAACCTATCCGGGTAGCCGTGTCCACGGTATTGGGCGAGTTACGGCTTGGTCACTTCACTAGTCCCCTGTTTTGGTGCAAGAAAATGTTGGTATTTGATTGAGCTGAGAAATGTTTTGACTTGGGCTACGACAGATGGGAAATCTGGTAGCAACAAAATCTTGTACGAAAAAGTATTACTTTTACTGTTCCTTTTAAAAGAAACATTGGTGAAAACCCCTTTGCGAAAACCAACCCCTTGCATGTGTATTAAAATTCGCTTTGCTGCAAAATGAACCGTGAGCCTTCCTTGTTACAATACTTGCATACTTCTGTTATACTCCCTCCGTGGTTGTGGTTGCGCTTGCTGAGTACGTGTGTACTCACCCTTGCTTAATCTGTTGCAGAGGCAGACCCAGACTTTGTGCCCGAGGATATCGTCTAGTGGGGTTCGTTCTGCACCCAACCTTTGCCTGTGTGTTAGGGTCACCCGCTGGAAGCCGCATGCGTTGCCACTCTGATGAAGACCTCTATGTTGTCAACCTTTTTATCTGGAGCTTAGTATTAGTTCTGTTCGTCGTGGCCCTGCAATGCCACCGTCTCCCGTAATGTCGTTTTTGTAGTGAACTATCTGTTGTAATAATGTGAACCAGCATCCTGGGACTGGTATTTGTATCACATTAAGTTCTCTCTTTCGAGGGGACGCTTCAGGTGGTATCAGAGCCGATAGGTTGGCCGTAGGACGTACCCCTAGGATCTTGACCCTACCTAGTCTCCCCTCACCAGTTTGTTCTTGCCTAACTCTTTTCCCCCACACGAGTACTCACCGACGGCTTTTTGACTTGTTCCAGATGGCCCAGCCGGTTGACGAGGGTTGGGGCGAAGGAGTCTGCCCCGCAGAACCTGGCCTCCCCAAGTTGCTGCTGCTCAGCCTGGAGCACGTTGGAGTCACAGAGATCCCCGAGTACTTTTGCCGGGAGTTCACCACCAATGGTACCCGTCGGTGCCGGATGTTCATCTTTGTGGGGAGAAGCTCGCTGTACAAGGAAGTGGCACCTTGGTTTGTTCACGCCACTGGCTACGACCGCCCCAATGCCTACCGCAAAGCCGCAAGGAGAGCCCTGATGTGCCTCCGCACACTCTACAGACAGTACCTTGTGGGAACAGCACTAGGTTTTACCCCACCTCTGGTGAGTGGAGGACGTGAGTGGATTACTCAGATGAGAAACCTTGGGAGAGATGAAGATATGGAGGACACTGTATCCCACATGTCCATTTACCTCACTGGCTTGGACAGGCTGTACCGAGAGACATCGGGACAGCTGAGGCACCAGATCCGCAGAGCCGAGAAGGCGGAGAAGGAGTTGGAAGAAGTGAAGAGAGAGTTGGAGATTCAGAAGGTGGCAGCTACTCAGGCTGTCAGCTCCCTAGCTGCTCAACAGGCCAGATGCCAGGCTTACTCCGAGTACATGGATAGGCTTGAGGCCTACAGGAGGGAGAATGGGCTGTTGGAAGGAGAGCCCGAGATGACCCACGTGGATACAGGCACACAAACCGAAGAAGAAGTGCCAGAGTATCAGCTCCCCCTGAAGAAGCGCCGAGTCTGTCTGGAGTAGATTAGCACTTAGTCTAGCCTTTTCTAGAGTCTATTGTTTCCAGTAGCACTACCCGCTTAGCCTCGATGTATCCATGATCTTTGTACCTCACCATGTTATGCAATAAAGGTCATCTTTTATCCTGCATCTGTTCAAATTTTTGTTTTCCCCTGGTTTCAGATGGCAGAGCAAGGATGGACCCAGGGAGTTTGCCCAGTCACACCGGGCTTTGCTAGCCTGTTGATCCCCGCGCTGGAACGCCTCGGTGTACCCGAACGCCCGAGGTACTACAGCAGGGAGTATGAGCACTATGGGACCCTGACCGAGGCTGAGCAGGCTCGACTTGCACCGCCAGAGGAAAGCTCGCCCCGCGAGTAGGCCCTGAGTCAAGCACTCAGATGGGATTGAAGCCAGCTTGGTCCGAAGAACTCTTGTATCCCTAGCAGTAGTTTCCCTACCACGTCCTGTATCCTCGCCCTGGAGTGCGAACCTTGTTGTACCCTCCCCAAGTGTTGTAACCCTCAGCTGTTGGAATGGAGCTTTGTGTGTTTGTTTGTTAGCTTGTGTGCTGTTCTGCCTTTTTAAAATGTGAACTAATCAACTTAAACATCATTTAACCCAATCTCACAAAAGGCCTTGCTCAACCTGCAGATGGTGAACACTCGCGCTAGCGCCTCTCAGAGACGCGCCCCTCTCGCTGGAGGAGAGCAACCAGAAGGAAGAAGAGAGAACCCTGAAAACCAGGAAGTGGATCAGCAGGATCCTATGGGAGAGAACCAACCTGAAGGACAAGCGCCTGTAAGAGGCGGACCGGAGGCAAGTCATCCCGGAAGTCAGAATGAAGGATCCTTTATTATGCCCCCACTCCCACCAGATTTCAACCTGGCACAAGCTTTGTACCACCACACCCTGTTCATGCAAAATGTGTGGAATGCCAGCCGCCGTCAGGAGACAGCCCGCAGACCCAATGCGGGTGATAAACTGACCAATTTTCTGAGAACCAGGCCGCCCACCTTTGGAGGGTCCAGCAACCCCTTGGAAGCAGATGACTGGCTGAGAACTATCAAGAGAAAGCTGGAACCATTTGGATGTGGAGACCGTGATCAAGTTCTCCTGACCTCCCACCAGCTCACTGGAACTGCCTTAGCTTGGTGGGATGCTTACTGTGCAGCCTCCCCGAACGAGTCTGCAATCACCTGGAAGGAGTTTGAAGAAGAGTTCCGTCGCTACCACATCCCTGACGCCACCATGAGGCGCAAGGCAGATGAGTTCCGTGCACTAAAGCAAGGGAACAAAACCGTGGAGGAGTACACCCACGAGTTCACTGAGCTAGCCCGTTATGCACCCGATGAAGTGAAGACAGATGCAAAGAGACAGGACGCGTTCATCCGAGGGTTGCACCCAGATCTTCGAGCCCTGATAATCACCCACAGTTTCCCTGACTTCAATACACTGATGAACAAAGCCATTGTCACAGAAAGGGCCAGAATGGAGGCAAGGCAGGAGAATAAGCGCAAGTTCTTGGAAAGCAAGAACCGTCAGATGGACCGCTCACAGAAACCCCGGAGCTCCGGTTATGCTGCACCTAGACCCCAGGCTCCCGTGCAGTATAGGACCCAGTTTCAGGCTACAAGCTCCCAGGCTCCCAACAACCAGTTCAAGAGCCAGAACACCTCGAAGCCACCGCAGAGCAAAGTCAGTCAGGCCACAGCCAGCAACAGCAATGCAAGGGCCTGTTTCAACTGCCGTGAGACCGGACACTACATCGCTGATTGCCCGTACCCTAGGAGCAAGCCCGCGATATCAGTCTACTCCAACTCGGTAAATGGACCCAAGCCGCCAGTGTCTGGAGCCAACCGTGTACCAGTCCGCAGCACCAACACCGGCAGCAACAACAACAACACCCAACAGTCGTATGGACGAGCCCGCGTCAACCACATCGACGCGCAGGAAGCTCAAGGAGCACAAGGAGTAGTACTCGGTGAGTACCTAGTCAGTTCAGTTTTGACAACAATATTATTTGATTCTGGGGCATCACATTCTTTCATATCATCAAGTTTTGTGGAAAAGCACAAAATACCTACAGTACTACTAAAGACACCCCTACTAACCCGAACACCTGGAGGTGATATTAAGTGCCAATTAGGTTGTTCGCGGGTACGGATTCTTTTAAGTGGGGTAGAGTTTCTAGCAGACCTAGTGGTACTAGAATCCAAAGGAATAGATGTGATCCTTGGAATGGATTGGTTAGGCAAACACAATGGTCTCATAGGTTGTGCTGACAAGGTAGTGCACCTAACCAACCCAGATGGAATACAAGTAGCCTGTCATACCAAGGGAAGTGGATCAGATCCTATGGTCTTCAGTATGGAGACAAAAACCATAAAAGAAGTCCCGGTAATCAGAGAATATCCGGATGTTTTTCCTGAAGTGTTACCCGGAATGCCACCGGATAGGGACATAGAGTTTGCCATTGAACTCGTCCCTGGAACCTCTCCTATAGCCAAGAGACCCTATAGGATGGCAGCCTCAGAGCTAGCAGAGTTAAAGAAACAACTAGAAGAGTTGCAGTAGATGGGCTTCATCAGACCCAGTACATCCCCTTGGGGAGCCCCAGTGCTCTTTGTGAGGAAGAAAGATGGGAGTATGAGATTGTGCATCGACTATCGTGCACTAAATGATGTCACTATCAAGAACAAATACCCACTCCCCAGAATTGATGATCTCTTTGATCAGCTGAAAGGGGCCAGATACTTTTCCAAGATTGATTTAAGGACCGGGTATCACCAGCTGAAGATTAAGGGGAGTGACACCTCAAAGACTGCATTTGTCACCCGATATGGGCAGTATGAGTTCACAGTGATGCCATTTGGACTCACCAATGCACCAGCTTACTTCATGAATCTCATGAACAAAGTATTTATGGATGAGTTAGACAAGTTTGTCGTAGTCTTCATTGATGATATACTTATCTACTCTAAGAGTGCCGAGGAGCATGAGCAGCACTTGCGAGTAGTGTTGGAAAAGTTGAGAACACACCAGCTCTATGCCAAGTTCAGCAAGTGTGAATTCTGGCTGGAAAAAGTAGCTTTCCTTGGTCACATTTTGACCGCAGAAGGGGTAGCAGTAGACCCCGAGAAGGTAGAAGCAGTCTCAAACTGGCAACAACCAACCAATGTGGGTGAGATCAGAAGTTTTCTGGGTTTAGCTGGGTATTACCGGAGATTTATTGAAGGATTTTCCAAGATAGCTAGACCCATGACAGAATTGCTTAAAAAAGAAAAGAAATTTGTTTGGACCGAGTCGTGTGAAAAGAGCTTCCAAGAGCTAAAGAAAAAGCTGACCGCTGCCCCAGTTTTAACCCTACCAGATATTCACAGGGATTTCGTCGTTTACTGTGACGCGTCCCGCCAAGGATTAGGGTGTGTCCTCATGCAAGATGGGAAGGTTGTGGCTTATGCCTCCCGACAACTTAGACCTCATGAGCAGAATTACCCGACGCATGATTTGGAATTTGCAGCCGTAGTGCACGCACTCAAGATCTGGAGACACTACCTAATTGGGAACAAGTGTGAAATATACACGGATCATAAGAGCTTGAAGTACATTTTCACCCAACCAGATCTGAACCTCAGACAGAGAAGGTGGTTAGAATTGGTTAAGGATTATAATGTGGAAATTCATTACCACCCTGGCAAGGCTAATGTAGTGGCAGATGCCCTGAGCCGGAAACCCTACAAACCCAGGAGTGCCCACCTGCGAGAAGAAATGGCACGATTAAATGTGCACGTTGTCCCCCAGAAAGCTAGCCACCAATTGACGATCCAGTCCACTCTAGAGGATCGGATCAGAGAAGCTCAGGGAACAGACAAGGATTTAGTACAGATCTGCAAGCATACCGGAGAAAGTAAGGCACCAGACTTTAGAGTCGACAGTAAAGGAACGATGTGGTATAAAGATAGGATTTGTGTGCCTAAGGAAGGAAACTTTAGACAGGTAATCATGGACGAGGCCCACAACTCGCCATATTCCATTCACCCAGGATCCACCAAAATGTATTTGGATTTAAAGCAGAACTATTGGTGGAAAGGAATGAAAGCTGACATAGCCCAGTTTGTCGCTCAGTGTGATACCTGCCAAAGGATTAAAGCAGAACACCAGAAGCCGGCAGGATTATTACAACCCTTGCCTATCCCAGTTTGGAAATGGGATGAGATAGGAATGGACTTTGTAGTAGGTCTACCCAGGACACAAAAGGGACATGATTCTATATGGGTAATAGTGGACCGACTCACTAAAGTCGCTCACTTTTTGCCTGTACGGACAAATTATAGTGGAGAGAAATTAGCCAAACTGTATGTGGAGAACATAGTAAAGTTGCATGGAGTGCCCAGTAGAATTGTTTCGGACTGAGGGACCCAGTTCACCTCGAGATTTTGGAAAAGTTTGCATAAAGCTATGGGAACCAAGTTGGATTTTAGCTCCGCATATCACCCTCAGACCGATGGCCAGACAGAACGAGTAAATCAAATAATGGAAGATATGCTGAGAGCGTGTGTCCTTACCTATGGTAAAGATTGGGAACAGAGTTTACACTATGCAGAATTTTCTTACAACAATGGTTACCAGGCAAGTTTAGGTATGTCCCCGTTTGAAGCCCTCTACGGGAGAAAGTGCAGGACTCCTTTAATGTGGTCAGAGGTAGGAGAGCGTACACTAGTGGGGCCCGCACTCATAAAGGAAGCCGAAGAGAAAGTAGCCGAAATCAGGGAGAAATTGAAAGCAGCTCAATCCAGACAGAAAAGCTACGCAGACAAAAAGAGACGAGAACTAGAATTTAATCCAGGAGATTTTGTGTATCTTAAGGTTTCACCCATCCGAGGAACCCGTAGGTTCCAAGTCCATGGAAAGTTGGCTCCTCGGTACATCGGACCATACCCGGTGCAAAAGAAAGTTGGAAAAGTAGCCTACCGACTGGAGTTACCTGAAGCAATGTCAGACATACACCCGGTGTTCCATATCTCACAGTTGAGAAAATGCCTGAGGGTACCTGAGGAAGAACACATACCGGAAGAAGGAATTGACCTACAGACGGACCTACGTTATCAAGAAGTACCGGTCAAAATTTTGGACACCGTCACCAAGAGAACCAGAAACTCCGAAGTGCGAATGTGCAGAGTACAGTGGAGCAGACACAGCATAAAGGAAGCTACGTGGGAAAGAGAAGATGCCCTGAAGAAAGAGTTCCCCCACCTTTTTAGGAGCCAGCCGAATCTCGAGGACGAGATTTCTTCAAGTGGGGTAGGTTTGTAACGCCCGCGTTTTAGCCTCTGAGGAAAATCACCCTAATTAACTCACCCGGTAAAAAGTTCAAAATGTTTTTCCGCCCGAGCTCCCGCTCCCGCCATCCCCGTCCGCCTTGTTTTCCCCCCCTCTCTCTTGTCTCTGTCCGCATCTCTATCGCTGCCATCTTTTCCATCCCATCCCGCGTCGCCCGCTCTCGGGTCGACCGCCGGGCCACCCATCCTTGGCCGACCGTCGTCGACCGCCCGCCGCGAATCCCGCCGTCCCCTCCCCTTCTTCCTCTCCCTCTTTTCCTTTTTCTCTTTCTTCTTTTCTCTCTCCCTTTTCCCTTTTTCCTTTTTCCTCCTTTTCCCTTTCCCCCTCCTCTGCTTCCTCTGCTCCCCCTCCCCGACGCCGTCCCCGCTCTGCTCTGCCCCACTCCGCCGTCGCCGACCACCCGTACCCGGCCGGCCCCACTTCCCCGTCCGGCCTCGCCCCGTTGCCCCCCCTCTGCTTCCTCTGCTCTCACCCGCCGCCGGCCACACCCTCCCACCTGCTCGGCACGTCACCGCGCCCACTGCCGCACCAGCCAAACGAGCCCGGCCACCGCGCTAGTTGCGCCGACCAAGCCGCCGACACCACCCCGCTCCACCGCACGCCACCGACGGGTCTGACGCGCGCTCCGCCCGTCCCGCCACGCTCTCGGCCGTGCTCGCACCGACCAAACCGCCGACCACCAGCGCCGTGCACGCTCGGCTCCGCCCATCGCGCACGCCGTCGCCGCCGAGCTACCCCGTGCCGTGTCCCCGCCATCACTGCCGCACGCGCCAGCCTGAACCCCTCGACCATCGCGCCACCGCTCCCGGGCCGCCCCTGCCGCCGACACTACCGCGCCGCCCACGCCACCGCCCGGCCCCGCCGTAGCCCCGCCACCCCGTCGCCCGACAAGACCGCAGCTCTGCAAGCACGCCACGCTGCGCCAAACGCGACACCGTACGCGACTGCACAGCTCCGCCACAGCGCCGCCGTACCGCCGACCGCCTTTACTCCCCGCCACCGGCCGCCGAACCGCCTCTCGTCGGCCCGCCTCCTCGAGCGCCCTCAGCACCTATAAAAGGGGCCCCGAGCACCCTCTCCTTCACCACCAGCTCGCCCGCCCTCCAATTTCACCCCTCCACCGCCACAACATCGCCGCCGCCGCACACAGCCACCGCCGCCCGCCGGCCACCGTGGGCAGACCAGCGCACTCCACCTCCGCCCGAGGTAGAACCATGGGTGAACTTGGCATGCGCCCCTCTCCCTTTTCCCCCGGTTCCCGTCCAACATCGTCACCCCTAACGCCGGCGAGCTCCTCGCCGACGGCCGCCGCCCCTCCCCTCTGTTCTGTTTGAACGAGGAAGAAAGGAACATTTGCCCATAACCCCCTGAGGATTGTCCTATTCAACCCGCCGTCCACATAAACAGGAGCCCTCTCTCTTGCACATTTACACATGACCCCCTGGGCTTTAAACAAATCGACCCGCAGTCCAACGACCACTATTCCCCCTCTCTCTATTTATTTAGCCAGAGGCCCCTGAGTTTTCCTATAATTACAAACAGGTCCTTATTCTTTATAAACAGCCCCTAAACCCCACTAAACTCGTCATTTCATGCGCCAAATTAATCCCGTTCGACCCCAAACTCCACCACCATATTCCCCAGTATATTTCCGCCAAATCCAACTAGTCCATGCTCAAAAATAATCATGTCATCACCTTTCGCTCTCGTTTTCCGTTCTTTCCTTCTGAGCTCAATAAAAGCTTTTTCTTTTATTTATTGGGTGTTTGTTTGTGTGCGCCGTAGACTCCGCCGTGAACGAGGAAGGACTCGAGGAGGAGCAGTGCTACGAGCAGGAGCTTGGAGACCAAGACCCCGGGCAGGAATCCCCCGAGGGTTGGGAGAACGGCAAGTGCAATCCCACCCTTTGATGCATACTGTTGTCCCAGTTTTTATAAACACACCCATGGCCTGATTTATAAAACTTGCATAATTTTTCTGCTAAACCCGGTTGGATAGCCATACCTTGATTGTTATGACGGATTCCTTGACAACCTAGATTAATATTTAAATATGACAATGTCTATTTGAATATTGATCTCTGCTAGAAATGCTTAGGAACGTTTTACCATTATACTCCCATCACAAATTCTTGATGGTTACAAAAGCAACCGTGTGCGTGCTTTGAAAATAAAAGAGATGATTTGTGTAAAATAAATGAGTACCCGTGTGGGATGAGACAGACGGTATTTCCGGGTGAAATACCGAGGTGAGCTCGAACCGGTATGGTTGAGCATGGTGGGAGTTGTCCATCCTATCACAAGTTTTGGGATGATGTTGATGTGTCATCTAGCCTAACCCATTTTCTGTACCACCACTCGACCGTTGTATGTGGCAACGGCCTAGCATAAATCCCACTAGTTGAGCTGCTGGTTATGTGGTGTGCTGGTGAGCAACAGAGGGCCATGGAGCCGGGGATACGGTCTATGTGAGGTATGCCCCTGGTTAGAACCTCGTTGGTAGGTTGCTAACCCCTGGTCGCGTCTGTGGTAACTTGTCAGTTTAGCTATGGTGGGTAATGGCTTTGATAGGAGCTGCACTGGCACTAAGGTGTTCTTGCTGTGGTAGCCTACTTGTGGTTGTGTACACCTCTGCAGAGTTAAAACCTATCCGGGTAGCCGTGTCCACGGTATTGGGCGAGTTACGGCTTGGTCACTTCACTAGTCCCCTGTTTTGGTGCAAGAAAATGTTGGTATTTGATTGAGCTGAGAAATGTTTTGACTTGGGCTACGACAGATGGGAAATCTGGTAGCAACAAAATCTTGTACGAAAAAGTATTACTTTTACTGTTCCTTTTAAAAGAAACATTGGTGAAAACCCCTTTGCGAAAACCAACCCCTTGCATGTGTATTAAAATTCGCTTTGCTACAAAATGAACCGTGAGCCTTCCTTGTTACAATACTTGCATACTTCTGTTATACTCCCTCCGTGGTTGTGGTTGCGCTTGCTGAGTACGTGTGTACTCACCCTTGCTTAATCTGTTGCAGAGGCAGACCCAGACTTTGTGCCCGAGGATATCGTCTAGTGGGGTTCGTTCTGCACCCAACCTTTGCCTGTGTGTTAGGGTCACCCGCTGGAAGCCGCATGCGTTGCCACTCTGATGAAGACCTCTATGTTGTCAACCTTTTTATCTGGAGCTTAGTATTAGTTCTGTTCGTCGTGGCCCTGCAATGCCACCGTCTCCCGTAATGTCGTTTTTGTAGTGAACTATCTGTTGTAATAATGTGAACCAGCATCCTGGGACTGGTATTTGTATCACATTAAGTTCTCTCTTTCGAGGGGACGCTTCAACAAGAGGCCAGCAACACGAGAGTCTTTTCTAGCCTACGTTGGCGCAACTAGTCAGGAAAACCGCCGCCACATCATCAAAACCAGTTTGGATTGAAGGCCAAAGGTGAATACTATCCCGGTTTGGGAATTTGGAGGGGTTAAGTTAACCAAAAAATTGTTTAAGAGGTTATTTGGACTTTGTTCATAGTTGAGGGGTGTATTTTAGACTTTTTCTTTTCCGAAATGTACTATGCTGCCATCCAATGTACTATACTGCTTATACTCCGTACCATCTGATTTCCTACAAGAAGAATTTCTCCGCCACCTTTTATTCATACACACCACAAAATGCCCCTTCACTTGGAAAATCTACAGACAAACACAAGCCGTCGCTATCATCTTCCAAATTAAACAACATAATCGCAAGGGTTTAATTTCTATAGCTATGGCATCAATGTATCCGAGATCTTATCAACATAATTGCTACACTAACACATCGTTTGTCAACTCATTAATTCATAAAATCATGAACAAATACTAGCAAACAAATCCATAAATCAGTCTACGAGAATATACAAGTACGATCTAGTGGGCGCCGCCTCAAACGGATTGTATTGTCATTGGGGAGTTTACTACATATAAACGTCTTGGAGTCAGGGAGTGATTATGCTACCGACGCCTCATTAACCTGACGCCATCCCCAACCCTCCTAGTCAGCTAGTGTTCATAGAATTAATGAGTCTGTCAAGTGAGCAGAAATCATACGTGGCAGAAGAGTTAAAGATGAGAGAGAAGAAAAAACATTAAAACCAGGTCACATGCAGGAAACCAGGTCGTCACGCATTCCAATAGAGGGAAGCAAGTAAAAACATTCAGACACATGTTCCAAAAAGTTGGAGGAGAGTGAATGGACTAGAAAATTAATCAAGGGCCCACAAGAAGACACTATGGGTTGGGTACCATAGTTTCTAAATCTGATGTCTTGATGATATGGCAACATAGACATCATTTATGGACATTTTGGGTTGGGATTGACCTTAGTCCGGTCGATGATGCGGCGCCCTCAACGACGATCGAGGCCAGATTCCTGAAATTACATGCAATGGCACCTCTGCTCATCTACACCTAGCCATGGCGGCATGGCCCCTTTAGGCCATGTACAACAGTTTAGACAGCTGCTGTCTATTTAACACATATAAACAGTTAAATAGTCAGCTCTACAATAGTTTAGACAGCTACTGTCTATTTAGCTGTCTGTGTGATAATAAATACGCACTCTGGTTTCTGATGTTTTGCATGGAAGCACGAGCCAAATCAGTAGACGAGATAGTAGACAACAACACTCTCGTTCATCATTAAATGATAGTCACATTAGCTCATTTGATCTATGTGGCAATAAAAAGACAGTTACTGTCTGTGTGTTGTACATAGTTCAAGAACTAAAGAACCCGGCCTTGCTGGGAGAGAGCACAACCAGGCGGCTCTTAGTGCCATCGCTAGCAGCCGGATTAATGATGGTCTCACGTGGGGGAGGCGGCTTAGGCGTGGATAATCAAACGCGATGGCCGGTCTTCTACTTCGTTCCTCATTGGTGGACTGAGTCAAAGCAACATCAAGATGAACTATGCCCTTTGTCAAATGATGCATTGTCTTGGCATAGGCCCAACAAAAAAAATGAAGCACTAGGTATTAGTAAATCTGAGTCAACGGCGTACATTATATCCAATAGTCAAATTGCAATGGAGGTATCTAGGACTGCAATTATACTGTCTTCTGTTCCTAGCATGGCAATTTTACCGGCAGGTATTGGTACTTGCAGGTTTTGTACCCGATGGGCGAGGTAAGAAGACCCGCCCGCGGTGCCCATCGGGCGACCTACAGTCCCTTCACAATTTTCTACTCCCTCCACCTTTGTCCTTCCTTGATGCTAGTAAGATCCTGACCTTCCCCGTTCAATTTTCTACTTTTTTCATTCTACCAAAGTGAAAATTGGATTGCTCCAAGTCTCAATTTTGTTTGTTGTTAGGATGATCTTAAGTTCGATATTGTTGATCCTTAACTTTTGATTTTTTATGGATGGCTGGACAATATGAGATTCTTATAAATCTCAATGATGTAAGATTTATTTTATGTGTGGCTGTTGGCAGGAGTACTTGAACAATTAAACTTTATGATGTACTATTTATTTGGTTGTGTTAGTGTGTGGTTGTTGGCTGTGATTGTGCATGTGTATTGTGCAAGTGCGAAACGGTATATGTGTGTGAAAAATACTTACCTATGTGTCTGCGCGTGAACAATATTTTTTTGGCTGTTGTAATATGTGTGACTGTGATTGTTAATATTTATTATATAATGTGCTTGTGCAAGAGAGCAGTAAGCAATATCTGATCACGTATGTTGAGCACTTTGGCTATTAAATCTATAACTTAACACGCCTGACGGGTACCCGATACCCGACCCATACCCGATAGGTACGGGCACGGGTAATAAATATTGGCATTTTACCCGCGGAAATATTATTGGGCGGGTAAAACTAGGCATGTTGGGTAAGCTGTCGGGTGGGTAAATGGCTCACCCGTATCTCGCCCGACCCGACTTATACTGCTGATTGGTGGTACATGTACTGTATAGTATAAAGAAGATCTAACCCTTACTTAGTATGGATAGTTTAGTAATTTACACGCAATTATATTAATGAATCATTTTCTTTTCACTAATCGTTTTTGCCGCTACCTCCGCGTTCTGCCATCCCCGGCCGCCGCGAAAGATTAGATCAGGAGCATGTGATTTTGCCGATGGCACCGCCTCCTCCCCGTTCAGGTGTGTGGCCGGCCGCTGCCCCCAGGCCGCAGGGTCACGTCCATTGGCTGCCGGAGCCACGTCCTCCGTTCTGACACTGGCCGGCCGCTGCAGCAGGGTTCTGTCCTCGTCGCGCCGCCCTGCACAGGACTGCGCTGCGCCACCTCGTCTCCGTTCTGCTCGAGGCCGGCCGCCGCCGCAGGACAACGGAATCAATACGAGATCAATTGCAGGGCAACAAAATCACACGGCAATATATCACGCAAACACACATAAGAAAAAAAAGACTATCCATAAATATATGTTTAAATTACACTGAGGTCACTTAGATTTCTTTCAGTAAAATACCCTTATACTATCTATACTAGTCCCTCTATACTACCTATATCACTGCTCAATATGCTCAATATTGCACTAGTATACAATTATTTTTAACCATCGGATGTTTAGATACTAGTCTTTTTTAATCAGTAGTATAAGGTACCGTAAAAAACAATAGAATCATGTAGCATTAGCAATGGAGGTATCTAGGACTGCAAACAGACTTGACTTGAGAGAGGTCAGTACTATGCAATAGTCAAATTGCAATGCTTCTAACCAATGAATGATTCATTTATGTTGCTTCTTTTAAATAGTTCCCTATTTTGTTTGTGTGAGAAAATGTTAGGCATAATGGCCAATTAACTGAATTCCAAGAATCAGACTTAATGTTATGATGCAAAACAGAAATAAATCACTTATGTCAAAATGGAGCACATTAGTGACTTTATTGAAGATTTCAGACGTCAAGCCTTGCTCACTAGCTCACTATATAGTAAAAACTACATCAAACTATCAAAAAGAAAGGATGCAGACAAAATTGCATACTTATTTCAGCCAATCTGTGTATGAGTATGACAGTTGGGATCACATTTCTTCCTTTAAGGCTACCTCCAAAGGGAAGCGACATCGCTAACTAGAAGAATATTTTATGCAGCAAACAGTGTTCAAAACACCTTGCTAGCGAGGTAATAATCGCTAGGCTCGAACGTATTCCAAAATTTCTTTCTCTCTATGCACGTTGCCCAAAAGACATCATTACTCCTGCCCCTAATCTCTCTCTCCTCCATGTCCTCAGGCGACGTCGCCTCTCCGTTGGAGAAGGCCTAAGTTGATTTGATGACACCTCTATGGAAGTTGGGCATTCTGATAGCTGGTAAAGCTCTTAGCTACCATTTGTTTTCTATTTCATATACTTCAATTATTGAACATTTTCATAGTTCAGGATTAATGAATGGGCAGATTTCAGAGTAAAATGGAAATACCTGTTGGTAAATGGTAGCAACACGTGCCTGCATTTTCTTCCAACCAAAATGGGCCATAATTTCTCACTTAAAAGACAATCCAAAAGGCATAAAGAAAGTGAACATGCTTCGGCAAGCATTGAAAATTTGAGTATGATTTACATATAGAATTACCATAGTACCAACTCTCTGGCAAGGGAGAGTGTGACATTTGGATTATATCTACATCTCCCATTACCCCTCCCTCCCTCCCTCCCTCCCTCTCATGTCAACAATGTATATGGAATTACAGAATGAAGAGCGTGTTGTTTTCAATAAAGATGTCATATTCATAGTATATGTAAGTCAAAACAAGGCAGTTAAACAGGTCAATTCATTGGGCCAACATATAAAAAAAACTCATAGCGATGTAGTATGAATGTATAATTCATCTGTGAGATCCATATTGCCTGTCCAACGACCAGCAAAAACCCTGAACCCATGCGTCTCCAATTGGATGTTAAGCTATATCCTCATGCATATAGAACAAAAATAGTAAATCAATAGAGATGATTGCCACATCAATAGTCAACGTTTCTGAACCTCAAACAGAACTCCTTGACCCAAAAATAGTATCCCTCCGTATCATATTTAGAAGTCGTTTTAGATAACATTTTAGTCAAACATTAGGAATATAAATCATGAATAACTTTTAAGTCGTTGAGTTTGGAAGTATAAAAACCATATGAATAGATTTGTCTTAAAAATATTTTTATAAAAGTATACATATATATTATTTTAATAAATATTTTTGTAAAAATAAGAAGTCAAAGTTACATTTTGGAGACGGTGTCGTTGTCCAAAACAACTTCTAAATGTGATACGGAGGGAGTAAATTATTCTTTTGCACTTCATTTTAGTTTATAAATTCCTGTCCTCAATCTTCCAACTCAAATTAGTCTTGAGTTCATTAAGCACCCAGGAAAATTAATTAGAGAGAAAAAGAAATATATCAAATTTGGAAATTTTAAAAAATATATTTCAGGAGCTGTTCTGTGGTTCTGCCTAAAAATATCTACACAATCCATCCTTTGGATGGTAGCCGGGTTAACAAGTTGTGAATCCACACGACCCAATAGTGGCAGCAAAATCAGAACAAATTTACACGGAGAAACCAGGGCAGCATGAAAACAATCAGTAAGCTTGCTAACAAGAAATTACAGAAGGGCTGCTGTCTCCAGTAATGACTTTCCCTCTCCTCCGTTGTTTGGATGTTTGCCACTCTTCGGCCATGCCATTGCTCCATGAATTTTTTCACTTCCATCTCAGTAATGCTTTTGGCATCCGAACCACATATTTCACAGCGCCTGCATAGTAACAGAAGGTTCTAAATTCTTAGTCACTTGACACAAGTGCCAGAGATCACACAACAGACTAATATGACATTGTGAAAGTAAGAAGACTGTAAACAAAGGTATGTGCTGTTACGGAGTAGTTGCTAACTACCACCTCAATCCTGAAATATAAATCATATTTTGTTTCATTAGGACAAGACTTTAACCAATCACTAATCTGTTAATATGTCATTTTGTGAAGTAAACTTTTAATCAGAAGTACTTTTGAATACGAATCTGACAACACCAATTTCATATCACAAAAGTCATATATATCACAAAAGTCATATACTGATAGAGTAATTGTTGGTCACAAGCTTGTCCTAATGAAACAAAACATGCCTTACAATCTATAGACAATAGGAGTAGGATGTAAACCTTGCTAAATCGACTGAATCTGTTGGTTCTATAATGTAAAACAGAAAGCAGCCCACGTGAGGCCGTGAGGGTGACATAAAAGGAAAAGCTAAATATAAAAAAACGAAAAGCTTCAGGCACGAATCACCGACACCAATGCTGAAAAGTAGAAGCCCAGAATCTGATCACGGATAGTAGTCCTTTGTATCTCTGCCATCGACCCCTTCCCGAAAACAGAAGGATGCCACCTTAAGGGGGTGTTTGGTTCCCCACGGCTAATCCCATCACATCACATATAAGAATGTTAATGTTAAGTATTAAATGTAGATTAATTAAAACATATAAGAATGTTAATGTTAAGTATTAAATGTAGATTAATTAAAAAATTCATTATATAAATGAGGGCTAATTTGCGAGACGAATCTATTAAGCTTAATTAGATCATGATTAGACAATGTAATGCTACAGTAAATACATGATAATTATGTATTAATTATAGCTTAATTAGACTTGTTAGTTTCGTCTCGTGACATAGACATGACTTACTTTTAGTACTTCTAATTGTTATTTATTTGAAGGACTAGTACCTTGGATCCGAAGACTCCCTATGTATCCAATGTTTTATTTACTTGAGATATGCAATTGGACACTAAAGGATGTTAGAATACGTGCTCCATATCGATTTGAACCTGAAGCAGTTCAGACAGTCAAGTGACGGCCACTTTGTGGTACATAAGGCATGTTAACATTGCTGCAATAAGATATCAGCATTGTTCAAACTTCAATTCATGGTCGAACTTAGTAATGGCAATTGGCAGCTTTTCCCCAGGCTCCATGGAAAGTGTGGAGCTTCCGTTCAGAAAATCGCTATTACCGTAGAACCATTCAGAACAACTGAACAAGCATAAGAAATTATGAATGATGACTCCACTGCAAACCTGGAGATCATTACCATGCTCAACTGCCAGGATATATATCAGCAGGGAATTACAAACACATCTCCCGCATTACGTAACCGAATCATCATACTTATAGAACAAGCAGGCAACACGGGTCCGGAAAAGGAGAGAGCGAGAGATACCTATCGCCCTTGATCCTAAACCACGCCTCGGCGCATTGCCGGTGCGCGGCGCCGAGCTCGTCCTTGCAGCCGCAGCCGAGCCGGATCACCTCGGACCCCGGCACCGCCGACCCGCCGTCCTCGAGACCGAGGAGGCAGATCCGGCACCCCGCCCCGTCGATGTCGATGACCACCGCATCCGCCGGGAGCACGGGGGCCGCGATCGGCGGCGAGGCGCCGGCCGCCGCGGGCCCGGCGGCGACGGCGTCTCGCCGCATGCGTGGGGTCGGGTCAGGCCAGCGGGCGCGTGTTGGCCGCGGCTGTTCCGGACGGCAATGGGCGGGGACTGGGTGGAGCGTAATAAGCGGAGGCGGGCGGTATAAAAATGAAGCCGGGGGACGCGTGGATGGCGCTGGTTGGGTCGGCCTGGCTTCGACGCGGGCGCGGGAAGCGCCGAGCCACCGGACAGGCGCGCGCTCGGCACAGCAGAGGAGACGGGGCCGGACGGCGTGTGGGCGTTTGGGTTGCCGACGCACGCATAGGTTAAGCAGCGTGTATCTGCCGACCGGCGGCTTGGCACGACGCGGCACGCAGCAGCAGCTGCCGGCCGTAGCCTGTAGCCATATGCCTGTGAATTTTCGTTCGTCGCCCATGAATTTGGGGTTCTTGATGAACATTGAGCTCGTACTGGAGCTGTTTTCCCCGTTTTTTTGGCAAAGCGCTTGAGACTTGCGCGCATGAGAGCGGTAAGGTATATGATCCTTGGCCAACAGGCAATCCTTCGTTCTAGAATGGCGTCACGCGTGAGGCATAAAGTGGCGCTGTGAGTCGGAGCAGGTGCACAGCACTGCAGTAGCTACTGCTTCCGCGGCATGATCCGTATTGTGCCCTCTACATTTTTTTTTCCATCTGCTACCTCCGTTTTTTAATATACGTCGTTTAGGACAACCTATTTAGTTCAAAATGAACTAATTTATTTGTTCTAAACGTCACATATTTAAGAACGGAGAGGGTACGTCTTTGTTCATGTGCTCCCTTCTTGAGAAGGGATATGAAAATGAAGGATGCTTTAGATTTGGAGGAGAGTATTAATAAGGCGTGCTTGAGATATAGGAGTAGGTTCTAATCTCCCGTTGAAACGAAAAAAAAAAAACTCATGTTCCAAACAGAGCTGAATTGTAATTCTTGAAGGTACTCCTGAGGAGCCATCTTGGCTTCCACTTCCAGACAGATGACAAGATCTGCAAACTGTACCACCAGACCACAAGGTAAAAAAAAACTGATTCTCCCAAATACGAATGCCTGGGCACTGCTATTTGGCTATTTGCCCATTTTATGTGCGTTGTGTAAGAAGTATAAACATTCTCAGTCACAGATACAAAGTGTGAAAGCAAACAACAGCTCAATGTATTGATACTTGAGTTCCTATGGATTTGATAATTACAAATTAATCGTGGGAGATTGTCCAGGATTTTGGCTCCAAATCCCATCACAAACTACAGCGGTACAACTAAATTGCGATCGAATTAGATCAAACGGAAATAAAAGGGTCAAAATACATATATAGCCAGAAATACCGTACTAAATTACAGGAATCGAACGCGCGCGTCCGTGCGACGTGGATCGGAGTGGCTGAGGAGCACCGGAGGGGAATCAATAGGGCCGTCATCCTAGATGGGGGAGAGGAGCTGGGCGAGGCGGGGCTTGGGCTCGGAGTTCATGCCGACGAGGATGATGAAGGGGATGAAGCCGTAGTGGGCCATCACCTTCGCCTTCTT
Organism: Echinochloa phyllopogon; assembly: GCA_033239725.1. Lineage (NCBI taxonomy): Eukaryota > Viridiplantae > Streptophyta > Magnoliopsida > Poales > Poaceae > Echinochloa > Echinochloa phyllopogon. The sequence continues at coordinate 49,564,906 of BTCW01000014.1, forward strand.
CATCGCTCACGTGCTCCACTCCCGCGCCCGCCGCGCTCTCCGCCGCTGACTCCGCCACATCCGCCAGGGCCTTCCCCTTCTCCGCCGCCCCAGATGCCATATCCGCCTCTGCCAATTGTCTATTGAGAGGAGAGGAAGAGAGAGGAAGAGAGAGGAAGGGGTGGGATGAAAGCCTGAGACGGATGAGTCGCAACAAGGACAGTGTGATTACTAGGTTTGTTGAGGTGCTCTCGCAATTTCTCAAGCCTCACACTGATTGCTCCATAATTCAAGTTTAGTCCTTATAGTAACATAAACATTACTACTAAGTGACCTATACTAAGTGAAGTACAACATTACGAAAAAGGGTATCATTTAGCACCAACATGACCTATACTAAGTGAAGTAGTGCTAAAAGATAACGCAAACATTCAGGGGTCTATCTGTAAAACCCCAAACAAGACGCAATATATAGGAGGAGGAGAAGATGGGCGGCGGTACGGAGGCGCAAACAGGCTCCTGTGCCCCGTGTTTGCTCAACAGTAAAAGTATATAGTCTTTAAACTTTCTCGAGTGTGTCGTTCCGGTCCTGAACTCGCAAATTGCATATTTGACTCTTTAAACTTAACTTTAGGTGTCATCCCGATTCCTAAACTTCCAAATTACATATTTAGCTTTTAAAACTTAGCTTCAGGTGGTGTCTAGGTCCATATACGATTATTTAACTAATTGTGAAAATTGAGCTAAAATTTTATTATCTAGGGTTTAAGGTATATCAAAAATGACCAGAATCCAATGCCATCCACCGAATAAGAGCGCTTTATATCCAGCACGATCAGACTAGTGCAACCGATGAAGATGAAGGTGATCCATAAATTGCAGTGGCAAACTATTAGAGAGAAACAATTAAATACACAACTATCTTTTAATTACCCTCATCACTAATACGATAATCAATAATCAATAAGGTCAATCCCCTTAAGTGGGAGCGAAGGATTACGATTCGCTCTAGTACCCTCTCATTCAATCTAAATTACCTTTTGAGAGCAGAATAATAGAAATAATTGGTTCTGATTAGAAATGATCTGTATTTTAAAAGTATATGGATCCAGATGACACCCAAAGCTAAGTTTAGAGAGTCAAGTATGCGATTTGTGAGTTTTAGGACTGAAATGACACCCCAAGCTAAGTTTAGGAAGCCAAATGTGCAATTTTAGAGTTCATAGACCGGAATGAAACACTCGAGAAAGTTTAGGAACCGGATACGTACTTCACTCTTTGCTAAAATCAAACAGGCTTAGTGACACTGTCGTGCGGATCCTGAATTGTTTGAAGTCCATTCTCGAAGCATATATGACTAAACTTTATGCAAAATTTCATCTGTGTTGTGAGATTCCTATGCTATGAATTTCATTTTAGATATGTTTTCTCAATGCCACATTGAAAGTCATTTGAAATGCAAATCTATTTATACAACTTCGTTACACTAATCGTGTGTATAATTTGATAGTTGTTGGTTAAGTTTTCTGAAATACTCCCTCTGTTCCAAAATTTTTATTCAATGTTAACTTTTTCTCACTAGACCATTTGTTTTACTTTAAAATTTTAGTTTAAATATGCAAAATAATAAGTCACTCTCAAAGCACCTTTGAATAAATCACCTACAAAACAAATTTGTATAATTTTTTGAATAAAACGAGTGATCAAATGTCATAGAAAAAAGGCAGGAGCAAATAGTAATTTGAAACGGATATAATATGTATTTTAGCATTCAATACAAATAGTACTAGGCATTTATCTATGTGCTGTGACAAACCTAGGAACTTTTATCCCTCAATAGTGGGTAACAATGTAACATGTTGCAATTTTAAGTGCAAAAGCTATTTTAGCATATACGATGTTTTTTATCAAAAAGAATTGGAGACAAGTAGCTAATGTACCCAGAATAATCTCGCACCAAAACATTCCGCGTCAAATTTCCGATCGAACGGTTCACGTCCAACCATCTCTGTCCCGGTCCCACCCAATCCACTCCCAAGCTATTCACTCCACTCTCCTTCCCCAAACCCCACCGGCCGCCGCACACTTCTCCCCGTCCCCGCCTCCAAAAACCCCGACCGCCGGCGGCGGCCATGCTCCTCCAGCACCGCCTCCTCCCTCGCCTAGTACTCCTTCCTTCCACCCACACCTCCACCCTCCTCCGCCCCTCGCGTTTGCCGCGCCGCCTCTCCCTCTCGCCCCGCTTCTCCGCGCTCTCCCACCTCGCGGCACCCGAGAGCATCGACCAATCCGATAACGAGGGGGCGCCCCACGGGGATGTGCAGGTCAAGCTCCCACTCGATCGCCTCTTCGTGCCGCCCGGGGCGACAGTGGACGCGGGGGACCAGGAGGCCGTGAGCGCGCGGGTCCTCAAGGGCTCCAACATCGTGTTGGGCCCGTACGCCCGCGGCGACGCGCAGGTGGTCAACGCGGATTTCGTGAAGAGCAGCGTGCGTCCCGATGACTGCCCCCGGGATGGGCTTCCGGAGTTCGCGCTCGTTGGCCCAGTCCAACGTTGGCAAATCATCGCTGCTCAACTCGCTCTTTCGCCGCAAGCGCCTGGCGCTCACCTCCAAGAAGCCTGGTAGGTTTTGCTTTGCCTATTTTGCCTTGTTCAGTTCTGCTTGTAGCGTTGTCGAGCATAGGATTAAGTAATTAGTGGTTAATATAGGTCCTACTTGTTGTGGTGATTCTGAAGCTGATAGAGAGATAGTGCATTGGTTTCGTGAATATTGTAGCTACTGTCAGATTGGTAACAAGTATGGAAAACATGTGAATTGGCCCAGTTGTGTTCGAATGAAGTGTTTTTGTTTGGAATTGAGATAACCCTTTGTCCCTGTGACTGAAGTATTGCAGGATTTCTGTAGTTACATAACAACACCTTTTGTTTCATTTTATGTTAGCAGCTGATTACCATTAGCGAGTAGGACTGGTTATGGCCTATGAACTCCCCTGGTTTACTATGGTTATACCCCCTCCATCCCAAAATGTAAATATTTCTAGCTTTTTTCCTAAGTAAAGCCATCTTCAGTTTGATTGTGCTTATATAAAAGAATAATAACATTCACTTTATCAAATTAGTATATTTGATCCATTATGGAATACATTTTCGTAATTTAATTTTTCACGTTATCCAAGATGTTTATACTCTTTTTATATAAACTTTGGCCAAACTTAATATAGTTTGACTTAGGACAAAACTAGATATGCTTATATTTAAGACGGACAGAGTATGTGTTGTAATAAATTTTTTTCTAAATACGATTTGCTTCTTTCAATCTAATGTTGATCTTTTGGAAGGTCTGGTCAACCAGGTACTCTGTTGTTCACATGTTTGACTCTTGTAAGAGATATTATCACATTTAAGCTAGATCCTGAGACTCCTTTTCCCCCAACTTCTTACTTCTAAGAGCTATTGTCCCATGTGAGAATACAAAACTGTCTAGTTAGGGATAGTAATTATTTCAAATCCATGAAATTTTGCTCTCTGTCACTAATTTATCTCTAGAAAATCTCTGCAAATTCACAACATAGTCTTCTTCTGGTTGATCATTTGTGCACCTTTAATTTTTTGAAACATACTGCACCTGTACAGTGGGACGTTAATAAAGGTAACAGCAGTAACTGTACAAAGAAGCTTGATGAATTTAATTAATTTATTGTTTTTCATTATTGCAGGGAAGACACAATGCATCAATCATTTCAAAGTAAATGACAGCTGGTATCTTGTTGACTTGCCTGGTTATGGGTAAACTACTTACTGGCACACTTTTAGTTTTACTAGTAGTATTCCCTTTTTTTCTGTAATTATGTAGATAGGAGGATTTAGATTTCCTTATGGTCGAATATATTATTCACATACGAATTGATGAGTTAGCATATGGCGTTACATGTTTAGTCCACAAGTTACTATCCCATGCCTTGCTACTGCAAATATTATTGGAACGAACCTGGCAACAAAGGCCAACGCATACTCTGTCCAAGAATCTAATAAGATATAGTTTCTTATTGGGTAAGCTTATGAAGCATCAACGGGCAGAGCTAGGATTCTAGGATATATGAGAGTGCTTTGTGCTCGTGTTTTAGCATGATAGGTGTTGATGTGCTTAAGTTTGGCTGCCTAGCTGTTTTTAGGCAATACACACAAGTGTTTGCTTGAGGTATACAGGCCAGGGGGGTGCTGCAGTCTGGCAGCATCTACCCTAGTTCCGCCCCTGGAAGGCTGGAAGCATCGGTAGTATTTGCATGGAGATATTGTTTGCTACTTCAATGGCAACCTACTACGATCTACATGTGAAAACACTACATCTATTTGCACTCTGCAAGTTTAGAAGTTTGTTTTGCAGACTCACAGTATTAATTGAAATTGTGTGTGCATAATATTTCTACTTACTCTACTTTGGTCTATACGTGAAAATACAAGGTCACTACGTCTACGTAATGCTAGATTTTTCTTTGTGCAAGTTAATCAAAATACCTGTCATTGTTATATGTATAACAGCGAGATATGAATTCACTGCTATAGAAAGTAACTATGTATACCATGAGTCAGAGCATATATTTTAGGTGAGATATTCTCCATCTTCTTGCATTAACAAGAGCTTGTATTGAACAGATATGCTTCCGCACCACAGGAAGCTCGCACCAATTGGGATGAATTTACTAGAAATTACTTTCTCAGTAGGGAGAATTTGGTATCAGTTTTTCTCCTTATAGATGCAAGCATACCTGCCAAGAAGATCGATCTTGACTATGCTAGTTGGCTTGGTCAAAAGAAGGTAAGCATACTTCTCAAACGACTGAATACCCATTTATGAAGTAATCCATCATTCTTTCATCCTTATACATTGGGAGTGCTCTTTGATATTGTTAGGAGATAATATAGTTGACCTCAGCAATAGAAAATAAGACTGCTGAAAGTCTGAAGGGTGGATGAAACCCCATTTTGTCAATTTGAAATTCTGCATACTTATTTTGTCAATAAGCTGAACCAGATTTAATGACAATCTTCTTAGTTTACACAAACAATGTGTATGAATGTTATCTGTTCTTCACTTCTTACTTCTTAGTCAAAGTTAACTTTGATGGAGTCATTTATTTACCCATCGCAATTTAAGATGTGTGCCTGTCCACTTGAATCTTATTTGTGTTCTGATATAAGAAACTACAAGACTATTAAACATTATGCAGCAACAATCAATCTTTTTCTTGAGGTTTGAGTCAGAAGGCATATTCCCGTTCTGGCATTAAGCAAACCAAAAATGTGTTACTGACTTGTTAGGTCACACAAGCACCTAGCTTAACAAGTCATAAGCTTTTTTGTCACTATGTAATTATTCAGTAATTTAAGGCATAACTGCAATGGGCTCTCCTTGTTTCTGCATCTTGCCACTGGGCTTATGATGTAGCCTGCTGTTTGTATTTTGTGCTACTGCTACTAGTTTCAGAACAACCAAGTCTGCAGAGTGCAGCTTAACTATGGATCCCCTACCTCATTTTCGAAATTTATAAGGCTATGCAAAGTAAAAAAGCTGAGGCAACTAGTGCTGCATATATGTTAGTACATTGTACTAAAAAGGTCTGAAAAAGTATTAGATTCATTCCCTTTTTCCTGTCTTGGGCATAGATCTACTTCCATTGTTTGCGTAATACCACTGAAGTGGGCAGTTCCTCGGTGCCCACACTGAGATACCAACCAGGCCTGAACTCTCAAACCCTGGACCACATGTCCTAACCAGTCAATGTCAATCAACCGCATGTCCTTCTTTAGGCTCTTCTGTCCTTGTGCCTTGTTGGCCTTCCCTCCAGGAACCATCATTTGGCCTACTCATTTCTGTTTTGCTGCAATTTGATGCAAAATAATCCTCTTTGGACAAGGACCTATGTTTGGCATGAGCCTTGGTCCCGGGAACACCAACTAACATATACCTTTCCAGACATACAGTAATGGAAGGACTTGTGTACAGGTACAGGCAAGATCCAAGATTGCAGTATTGTTCTGCCTATCCATTCCCTTTGATCCATTCGAGTCAAATCTGACCAAAGATGTCTGAATCTGTTTATTGATGCGTTTTCAAACTAGTAATGCATTTGCCATTGCATCTGCATCAAATAAGCATTACTGTTTTTCCATGTTAGGAATTTAGAGGTTACTGACCAATAAATCTGTCACTTTACAGTTTTAATGTTTTTATACCATCTGTTCAGGTCCCCATGACACTGGTGTTCACCAAATGTGACAAGCGCAAGAAAAAGAAAAACGGCGGGAGGAGACCGGAAGAAAACGTGGAAACCTTCCAGAGTCTGATCCGTGAATACTTTGAGGCGGCACCTCCCTGGATCATGAAAAGCAGCGTGACCAACCAGGGCCGGGACGAGATACTGCTGCACATGTCTCAGCTTCGGAATTATTGGCTGAAGCATTGAGACGCAATGACAACAAAACAGAACCAAAGCAACCGAAACGGCATACACAGCCCCTGTGGTTCATTGATGCATCGGCAGTCCTCTGCAATCAGGCCTTCTGCTCCAACTAATCCGCCTTTTGAGCTGTTGATTGTCCAATATGGCCCCCTGTACATGATTAGCCAATCAACACTCTGGGAATGCAGACAAGGCGCTACAATCAACTGATCCTGGGTTTTCTATTGTGTACACGTACAATCCCCCAACGTTTTCCCTTTGTTCTCTCCTGATTATAGGCTTGTGTATGCTGCGGATATTAAACCCTGGTGTCAGCTAATCATCAGCGGGAATCTGACTTTTTTGTTTGCTACTCTTGTGCTCCCTTGGACCCTGCAACGTACAAATGGCAGGAGACGCAGGGACTTCCCTGTTAAGAAATGTTGCTTCGTGATGTACAGAATGTATTGAGAGCGCCAAATTATTATTGGGATTCATTATTCTTTCCTACTGTGGCTTGTTTATCCGATTCGGGCCTTGTTTAGTTTCCCAACTTTGCCTCTAAATTCCACTACGTAAAAAGAAGATTCTCATCACATCAAAATATCAGTACATGGAATATTAAATGTAGATGAAATTAAGAACTAATTATACAGTTTTGTTGTACTTTATGAGACGAATATTTTGAGTTTAATTAATTAATGTTTGGACAATTATTCATAAATATAAATAAAATGCTACAGTGACGTATGACAAAATATTTTGATAGGGTAAAGTTGGAAACTAACAAGCCCTCAGCACTGATAAAAAGAGCCGGTCGCTCGTTACAGGTGTGCCTGCAGGCAGAATGCTGGTCTTACAATTACTGCCAGCTTCTGCTTCGCTGTAACCTTGATCATGAGGGTATCATAGGCTTCATCAGTACCCCATCTGCCCTGTGTTTTACAGTACTACAGTAGTTCTTAGTTCTGACACCCGTGTCTTCCTGTAAAAAAAAAACACCTGTTTGTCCTCATTAGGGCCAGGCCAGGTCTTAAAAAGCCGTGCGCCGTCTACGCGATAGATGCTTTTATAATCTATAAGAAAAACAGCTCAGCTGCCTAACCACAGCTGGAGCACGCATTCGCCCGCTAAACACTGCAATAATCAGCGCGTACTGACGCCATGGAGGAACAGCATGCTAATTGCTGAGCAAGGCGTTGTTTATGCTCGGTCGTGCCGTGCGTAAGGATCCGTTCAACGCTTCAGTTACGTATCGGTACGTTAAAGCTACGTGCAAGTATAGTAGACAGTTGCACTGCGGCAGTGGTGTACAGTTGCGGGAGTGGAGTCTCGCCGCGGTCAATGCCCGGTACTCGCCCTCGCCGGCTACAATGCAGTCATGCACAGTAACTGGGGCAGTTGCAGCCTTGCAGAAAAAGGGCAGTTGATCGCACGGAAAGCATGTACAGTAGAGATCAACCAACTGATCGTTCTACTCCCTTGTCTCTACTTTCCCCAAACTGTGCCGGCCGCTGCGGTCACAAGACTGCAAAGCACCGTGGTTGGTTTTGGCACCAGCTCGCGATCACAAAGCTGTAGCTATTTCCCAAAGGTCGTTACTTTCTACTGGCTCCTCCTGGCGAGAACACCCAGCGTTCCACGTGCGTGCAGCGCGGCGCTCACGAGCCAAGCCAGTGATCCAACACACCATGCGACGCAGCCACAAGCAACAAGGCGACATTGGTATGGCACAAGCCAATCTTGTACGTATTCCTTGTTAATAATATGCTAAATCCAGGAAGACCAAGTAAACGCATCTGGGATACAGCTAATACGGCATCGACGCCGTAGCCGTACGGGACCTTAACGGCGCCATCTCCCCCACTACTCCCGTTGTACGTGCCCACGCCTGTCCCCATCGCGTCGAGCACAGATAAAGATAGAGAGGGAGAGGGAGAGAGGCAGCGCGAGCCAGCGAGCGAGCGCCCACGACCCGAGCCCACCACACCACAACCCTGGGCGGCTGGACCTGGCGGTTTTTTCTTGTTCCTAGCTCGCGGCGCGGGAGGTTAAAGCCGCGCGCGAGGCCGCATTAGCCCGGCACGAAGGCGATAGACCAACAGCAACTCCCGCGCCAAGCGCGCCCTCGCCCACCATCATCTTCTCCACACGACCACACCTGCGCGCAACTCAGGCAGCAAGGCTGTAGAGACAAGCGAGAGCGCACGCGCAAGGGAAGCTGTCGAGCAGAGCACACATGCACCTTCGCGAGGCAATGGAGGGCGCCGGCACCGGGCGCAAGAAGCTCAAGCACCGCCTCGCGGCGATCCTCTCGGTGTTCTCCCGCCGCGCGGGCGGCGGTGGCAGGAAGCGCCGCGAGAACGAGGAGGAGGAAGCGAAGCCGCCGCCGCTGGCATTCCCGTCCTACTCCCGCCTCGGCGGCCGTGGCGGCGTGGGCGGCGGCAAGAAGCCTGGGGGTGGGATCGTCGACCGCCGGCTGTCCCTCTCCGTGCCGCGCCCCGCGCCGCTGGTCCACATCACCATCGACTGCGCTGGGCGGCGCTCCGTCGACGCGGCCGACCCGTCCCTCCTCCCGCTCCCGCCGCTCGACGCCGCCGGCAGGAAGGCGGAGACACGGCCCGCGGCGCCGCACGAGGCCGGAGAGTGGGAGGGCCGCAAGTGCCCACCGTCCTCGCCGTTCGTCGCGCACCTGCCGCCGCTGCCGCCCGTGGCGCGGTGGAAGGAGCGCGCCGCGGCCAACAGCACCTCGTCGCGCCGGCTGTCGACGCACTCGTCGCGCAGGCTCGCCAGCAGCTCGTCCTCCGACGACGAGTACGACGAGGACTCGAGGAACCTCTTCTCGTCGCGGAGCTTCTCCTCCGACTCGTCCGACTTCTACAACTGCCCGCGCAAGGGCGCAAGGGGGCGCGCCTCCGTATCGGGCCCGTGCCGCGCGCCGCAGGCCCCCGCGCGGCGCGGCGCATCGCAGAGCTGCCGGTACAGCTTCGAGCTGCCGCGGGGCTCCACGGCATCCGCCGCAGCGGACGGCGGGTTCGCGGTGGTGAAGCGGTCGGCCGACCCGTACGAGGACTTCCGCAAGTCGATGCAGGAGATGATCGCCGAGTGGCCGGCGGGCGGCGGCGACGGCGGTGGCGAGGGGGAGCACAGCGCGGAGCGGCTGCTGGAGACGTACCTCGTGCTCAACTCGCCGCGACACTACCCGGCGATCCTCGCGGCGTTCGCCGACGTGCGGGAGACGCTCTTCCCATGAGTTCGTGTCTCCGGCGCACGATCGGACGGCGCCGATGCGATGTTGATAGGATTAACCTTATCAAAACCGTAGTAACTTCACGAGAATTGAGCATGTGCTTTGTTCTGTTCGTACGTGCACTTGGCCCCGTCGTCCTTCGCCTGCTAACCACTGCTTAATTCGACTCTGTTCTGCAGTCTCTGTCGCTTATGGTAATCTTTGTTAGTTAATTTGTGAGGTTCGGACTTCTTGTTGGGCATGTTAGGATGTAAATACATTTCCATTTTGTGCATAATGGACTGTTCGGCAAAAAAAGAAAAAAAGAACTTTGGAACTGGGACCTGGGAGCATCCCGTGAATGCTCCTCACGTTTTGTGAAGCATTACATGGATTTGTTTGATGACACTAGATATAGTTTTGGATTAGCGATGATGCTCTGTAATCTGTACCATCCCATCGTAGGTCGGCTCTGACAAAAAGAACTGTTTCCTGACAACCACGGCCCACAATCCTTCCGGCATTTGACTCGGTTTCTTATTCCGTCGCCGCCCGCTTTCGCCAACTCCGGAATAAACAAAGCTCCCCGCGACGAGATGATTGAGAAATGATTCACAATCCCAAGTGCATGTGGCATCATTGGCACCGAAGCGTACTAAATTTATTTCTTGACAACTTAGAACATACTCTGCGCTTCGTCTGACTCCGCTTCAACGCCGGAATAGAAAAACGTGAATGGAGGAGTAGCCGGCAGGCAAACAACCAAGAAGTGTCAAACTGGCAACCCTCATCATCTCGAAAACCAGGCGTATGCCGCAGGCATTACCGGAAATACGATCGTGTTGGGATGGTCTTCCCGTGGATGCGTGCGTGCTTGCTATTGCGTCCGCTATTGCGTTCGGAGCAGAGCCATGTGCCCCCGCGTCGGTTGGCGCGGTTGGTGACCACCCCCCGGAATTCCCATCCGTGTCCGTGTGTGATGGTTGGCGAGCCGCATCGCACCAACCAAACGACCCAGCCGTCCCCGCGCGGCCGCGGGCGTGAGACCGCTTCGACGTGGTTGGGATTTGGCCGTCGCCATCGGCGGCTACAGCGCTGCAGGCCGGCCGTGCGCTGTGGCATTGGGTCGGTGGGATCTCCTCGCCGTCGCTCAGGCGTGCTCTCACAGTCTCTGGCACGGGCAGTCCGTCGGGGAGGACGCACCGGGAGCCGTGGATTGGATGGGTTTCCATGCGCGCTTGTCCGCGTCTGCCTGGTGCCACCGCCACTTGATCCGTTGATGGACGGATCGATCAATCCGCCGGTGCGCTCGGGGGTTTTCGCGCAACGCGACCGCACGGCGCCACGGCCGGTCTGGGGCGCAGCAGAGGGGACAGGCCAGGCCCCGTCCCGTCCGGGCGCTGCCGATCGATCGATCGGCAGGGACGTGACTCGCACCGGAATATTGCCAAACTCCGTCGCGTCTTGTCGCCGCGTCGCGTGCTAATCAGCGCCCTGCTGCTCCGAGGGTGCCACTCGCCGACGGAGGAGCACGTAGCTAGCCACGTTCCCATGCAATCGATGTCGCGACGCTGCACGTAGCAGTATCAGATACGCGATCAGCCAGTGAACTTCTAGCTCCTGTGGCGACGTGGCGTCTACAGCTCGGCGATTCGCCGGCCCGACCACAGCGCGTACGTGACGGCGTGATCGAGCCACCTGAGATTATATCTGCGACATGAGATCTGTGCAACGTGACGCGTTCCGTGTTCCGTTCTCGGTGTGTGGCCTTCGCGCGGAAAGGGCCAGTGGACATGACTGACGTTTCGAAGCATGGCCCGTGCCCTTTTTGGCGAGTGGTACGACGGGATGTTTTGGCCCCGGCCGCGGCCCGGGTATCCCGACGACACGCGGTCACGTCTTGTCGACGCTCAGTTTCGGCCGTGAGACTCTGTGAGAGAGTCAGAGCCAGAGAGGGCCCTCCAACCCCAAAGGCGCCCAACTCGCCGCGCGCGCCTGCATGATCTCGTCGCCGGGCACAGGGAAGCTGGCTAGCACGACTGCGCGCGGTACAGTGCCCGTGCGCTGCGGTCTCTGAAGCTCATTCCACGACAAGTGCAAACTACAAGCTGGGGCACAACGCAGCCGGAAACGTTAGTACATGTTCACACAGGTAACCGAGTACTGTCATACCGATCGATCGACCACGACTGATCAGCTAGATAGAAGCATCGATCGAGGCATCGGCTGTCTGAAACTGCTGCTTCACCCTGTTGTGTCTAGTGATTGGGGTTATTGTTGCAGCACGCGTGTCTACGGCGGTGGGAACAGCCCTAAACCCTTTTAGACCTCCGTAGAGCACGCACACAAACAATGAAACAAATAGGCCTCGGAATTTGTGGGCGTGCGGATGCATGTTTCAGCAAGCGCCAGCAAGGACGCCCGGCCCCCAACAAAGATTCCCTCCGCGGCGATCGCGATCGAGCAGAGACGGAGCTGCCTTGGCCGCGGCCCGGCGGCGGCCCCGGGCGAAATTCTGCTCGTGGGTGCGCGAGGAAACCGGGCACGAAGCTCGCTTCACTTCAGTGTACGTCCAACACATGGTGATCAACGCGAAGGACGGGGGGCTCCTCTATCTCCCTCGGCCAAAAAAAAAAGAGAGAAGAACACGGCAGCTGGCTACTAGTAGCTAGTAGAGTGCTATAGAGAGAGAATCTACGGGATTAGGTAAGCTAAGCTAAGCTAGCTACGCGTGTTAAATTTGGCCTAGCTGTACGAACGAGTGTTTTTTGTATTTTCCTTGTTATTACGGGGGGATCGATGGATAGATAGATCATGAGCATGAGTTGTACTAGGCACGACGTCGTGACACGCACTTACCGAGCGGAACCACCGCCTCTGTCCTTTTTTTTAATCAACACCGCCTCTGTCCTTGTTCGTCGTCTCTGCAACCGCATGCAGATATTGTTTTGCTGCCAGTGCTCCGCTGTTGGTGATTCCGCTGCGCAGTCGCGCGGCCGCCGCAGCAGAGCCCACCACGTTTAGTCTAAGTTCGCCCGCATGCATCATCCGTATGTACGGTGGGTGATAATCAGGTGCCCAAAAGATTTATGATTACGTATTCAGCTAGGAAGCTTCGTCACATGGAACTAGCAAGGTGGCCCGCGTAAATTTACGCGGTAGCTAGTTTTTTATATTAATATTTAGATTTCTTTAATTTAAATATAATTTTATTTAAATATCCGTTGTTTTATTGTCAATACAGTTTGTTCAAGTGTGTCCAAACTAATGTATCATTTTTTATCATCATGCATATGGTACGTGGTATGAATTAATGATGCAAGCTTATATTCACTAATTATATTTGATATTGATTCTTTGATCAACTTATATTTTACTTATTTATTTAATTTAGAATTTAACTATTTATTTACTCTAACCAATGGACTTTAAGGGTTAATATAGATTGTTAGATCTTACCAAAAACCACCAGTATGTATTATTTTATTTTCATTAATATGGTAATAACATTATATTATTAAGATTAACTCTACCGATATCTCTCAAACTCTCCAAATAATAAATGGAGGCTACCTCTATTTTTAAGGGCCACAAAAATGCTACGGCTCCAGCAATAACCCTCATAAATATAGGGCTTTTTATAGACCCTCCAAGAATGGAGGGTGGATTTGAAAACTACCAAAATCGCGCGCGGGGGGGGGGGGGGGGGGGGCAGTAGATGGCCTGCTGGAGTGCAAATTTTTTCAGGACCCTCTAAATCTAAACTTGCTACAGGGACTTGTTGGGCTTGCTGGAGTGCATCTTTTTTAGACCCTCTAAACTTGACATATGGGCTTGTTGGGTCTGCTGAAGTTACTCTAAGATACTCTATTGTGTGATCTAATATTGAGGTAGTGATCATGTGTAAGTGAATAAAGTAATCCATATAACTTTACATATACAAAATGCAATTTACTGACATGAGTTACTCCCTTCCTCAATGGACATGCGAACTACCTCTACGGACTTGCAATAGCGTAACATAGGATGATTGGATTAAAATAGAAACCTTCCACAAAATATAATGGTGTTTGGATCGACTCTCTTCACAAATCAGCGATATGATTGGTAGCCTAGCTTGCTACACAGATCAATGATCATAATGTCACAGCATGAACAAAAGCTTAAGTAGGAAGGAAATCGTATATAGAGGGTAATCAATCACACCAGGAAAATGTTATCCGAGAAAATATTATGAGAAAAATACTGCTATTTTGTTAGTTATGCAATCATAACTTAGGCTGCAGTAACCGATGGGTGCCTATTCACGGTTATGGATTAATCTTTTGCATTTTTTCTCCTCCGGTGAAAGATGGAGTAATATATAGACATGGTTGACGTTCGATCTAGTGAATGATCGACAATAGTTTACAGTTGCATGATTATATCGGGCATTAAGAGAAGCATTTGTTTGCCCAACCTATTGCCACTTAGCTTCCATGTCATGTCATCAAAGATGTATGACACCTGAGTTTCTTCGCTTTGTTTTTCCTAAATCTGCTTCTGCTTCTTGCACTAACTCGTTAACAAAGACCATCAAACGGGATTAAGTGTGTGCAAACCATTTGATGATCTTCCATGAGTGCTGAGCATGGCCATGGTGATGATCAATCCCAGCAACGATTCACTCCCTTCGGATATGGAGAATTTTTCTCTCTCGTTGTTCTCACAACCTTGGTGAACGCTCTAAATCTGAGCACGTTTATTCAGTTACATGTGTAAATCAGCGTGGTGTCTTTCGCTCATTGTTGAACGCTGCACCACCTCAGTTTCTCCGCTTTGTTTTTCCTCTCTCTGCTCCTTCTTGCACTAACTCGTTAACAAAGACCATCAAAAGGGTTTGAGCGCGGGCAAACCATTGGATGATCTTTCATGAGTGTTGAGCGCGGCCATGGTGCTCAATCCTGACAGCGATTCGCTCCCTTCGGATAGGGAGAATCGTTCTCTCTTGCTGTGGTCACAACCTTGTTGAACGCCCTAAATCCGAGCACCTCTCATTAGGTACACGTGCATATCGAAGTGGTGTCCTCCGCTCATTGTTGAACATTGCCTCCTATATAGAGGAACGTTGAAGGGCACATGGGGCTTCACGCTGTCCGCACTCGTCGTACTCTATTCTCATCCTCTAAAAGGAATATTCCTCCCTAGTCATTGGGATTGTCTCCTCTATATCAATTTCTTCTACATCCGTTATCCTCTATATCTCATATTCTATACCAACTACTAACACGTGAGCCCACCCATCTCTTTTTCTCCTTTTCTTACATCGATGCCTACACTCCCCCTACTCTATCTCTCTTCCTCTATCTCCCCACCTCTATATGGTGGTGGCGGCGGCGGCGGCGGCGAGGGGTGTCGGTCTCCCTGGCCTGGCCTTCAGCCCCGCTGTCCTCAAGCACCGCGCGGAGCGGTCGGACCCCAAACTCCAAAGGCACGCAGGCGGCTCCCGCGGCGGCGACGATAGTGGACGGTCTCCCGGTGGCGGACGGCCGCGCTTCAACGACGAAGGACTCGACTCCCGTGGCAGCCACGGACAGCCGTGCGGCGGCAGTGGAGGGCTCCCGCGGTGGCCAGGGACGGCCTTGCGGCGACGGCGGCGGACGGTCGCGCGGCGACGACGAAGGACTCCCATGGCGGCCACGGACAGCCGCGTGATAGCGGTGGAGGCCTTCCGCGGTGGCCCGGGGACGGCCTTACGGCGACGGTGGAGGCCTCCTACGATGACCATGGACGACTGTCTTTCGGCGGTGATAGAGGGCTACCGCCGCGACCGCTTAGGTGCGGTGGCGGACGGAATAATATAGACTGTTAGATATTCATCAAATCCAATGACACATATTTTCTCTATTTTAGATTAACGGAATAATATAGACCGTTAAATCTTCATAAAATCTGATGGCATATATTTTTCTCTTTTTTAGACTAACAGAACAATATAGTCCGTTAGATCTTCATAAAATCCGACGGTCCATATCCTTCTCTTTTTTAGTATTCTAGTAAGGTGGCCCGTGCAAATTTACGCGGGTAGCTAGTTTTTTACTAATATTTAGATTTTTTTTAACTTAAATATAATTTATTTAAATATCCGTTGTTCTATTATCAATATCGTTTGTCCAAGTGTGCCCAAACTAATGTATTATTTTTTATCATCATGCATGTGGCACATGGTATGAATGAATTATGCAAGCTTATATTTACTAATTGTATTTGATATTGATTCTTTGATCAACTTATATTTTCGTTATTTATTCAATTTAGAATTTAACTATTTATTTACTCTAATCAATGTACTTTAAGGGTTAATATAGATTGTTAGATCTTATCAAAAACCAACATTGTGTATTATTTTTATTTGTTTAATATGGTAATAACATTATGTTATTAAGATTAACTCTATCAATACCTCTCAGACTCTCCAAATACTAAATGGAGTCTACCTCTATTTTTAAGGGCCACAGAAATGCTACAACTCCAGCAATAACCCTCATAAATATAGGGCTTTCTATAGACCCCCGAGAATGGAGGCCTACTGGAGTGCAATTTTTTTCTGGACCCTCTAAACTTGCGACAGGGGCTTGTTGGGTTTGCTGGAGTGCAACTTTTTTCTGGACCCTCTAAACTTGAGATAGGGATTTATTGGATCTGCTGGAGTTGCTCTAAGATAATATATTGTGTGACCTAATATTGAGGTAGTGATCATGGGTAAGTGAATAAAGTAATTCATATAACTTTACATATATAAAATGCAACTTACTGACATGACATGAGATACTCCCTTCCTCACGGACATGAGAACTACTTCTACGAACTTGCAATAGCGTAACACATGACGATTGGGTTAAAGTAGAAATCTTCTACAAAATATAATGGTGTTTGGGTCGTCTCACTTTACAAATTAGCGGTATGATCGGTAGCCTAGCTTGCTACAAAAATCGATGATCAGAATGACATTCCATGAAGGAAAGCTTAAGGAGGGAGGAAATAAAAATAGAGGGTAATCAATCACACCAGGAAAATACTATCCAAAAAAATTTATGAGAAAAATACTACTATTTTGCTAGTTATGCAATGAGAACTTAGGCTGCAGTAACCAATGGGTGCCTATCACGGTTATGGATCAATCTTTTGACTTTTTCCTCCTCCGGTAAAAGATGGAGTAATATATAGACATGGTTGATGCCCGATCTAGTGAATGATCGACAGTAGTTTACAGTTGCATGATTATATCGGACATTAAGAGAAGCATTTCTTTGCCCAGCCTGTTGTCACTCAACTTCCATGTCAACACATGTGCACGTCAAGCACGCCTATCATCAAAGTTGTACGACACATGAGTTTCTTTGCTTTGTTTTTCCTAAATCTGCTCCTGTTTCTTGCACTGACTCGTTTACGAAGACCATCAAACGGGATTGAGTGTGGGCAAACCATTTGATGATCTTCCATGAGTGCTGAGCATGACCATGGTGATGATCAATTCCAGCAGCGATTCACTTCCTTCGGATATGGATAATTTTTCTCTCACGTTGTTCTCACAACCTTGGTGAACGCCCTAAATCTAAGCAACTTTCATCAGTTATATGTTCAAATCAACATGGTGTCCTTCGCTCATGTTGAACGCTGCACCACCTTAGTTTCTCCGCTTTGTTTTTCCTCTCTGTGCTCCTTCTTGCACTAAGTCATTAATAAAGATCATCAAAAGGGTTTGAGCGCAGATAAACCATTTGATGATCTTCCATGAGTGCTGAGTGCGGCCATGATGCTCAATCCCGGCAGCAATTCGCTCCCTTCGGACAGGGAGAATCGTTATATCCTGCTGTGCTCACGACCTTTTTGAATGCCATAAATCCGAGCACCTCTCATTAGGTACACGTGCAAGATCGACATGGTGCCCTCCGCTCATTGTTGAACGTTGCCTCTTATATAGAGAAACATGGAAGGGCACATGGGGCTTCAGGCTATCCGCGCTCGTCGTACTCTGTTCTTATCTTCTAAAAGAAATATTTGTGCTTAGTCACTGAGATTGTCTCCTCTATATTAATTTTTTCTGCATCCGTTATCTTCTATATCTCATATTATATACCAACTATTAACACGTGAGCCCAGCCATCTCTTTTTTCTCCTTTTCTTTCACCGACGCCCCCACTCCCCCCACTCTATCTCTCTCCGTTTATCTCCCCACCACTCTCTAGTGGCGGCGGCGAGGGGTGTCGGTCTCCATGACCGGCAGCCTTCAGCCCCGCTGTCCTCCGGCGGCGCGCGGAGCGGCCGAACCCCAAACTCTGAAGGCACGCGGGCGGCTCCCACGGCGGCGACGACGGTGGACGGCCTCCTGGCGGCGGACGGTCACGCGGCAATGACGAAGGACTCCCGCGGCGGCCACAGACAGCCGCGCAGCCGCGGTGGTCGGGGACGGCCTTGCGGCAACGTCGCTGGATGGCCTCCCGACGGCGGACGGTCGCGCGGTGACGACGAAGGACTCCCGCGGCGGCCACGGACAGTCGTGTGGTGGTGGTGGAGGGCTCCCGCGGTGGCCAGGGACGGCCTTGCGGCGATGGTGGAGGCCTCCTACGATGACCATGGACGGATATGCGGCGGTGGCGGCGGCGGCGGAGGGGCTCCCGCGGCGACCGCAGAGGGGTGGCGGCGGACGGAATAATATAGACCGTTAGATCTTCATCAAATCCAACAAGATATATTTGTCTCGTTTTTAGATTAACAGAATAATATAGACAGTTAGATCTTCATAAAATCCGACGGCATATACTCTTCTCTTTAAACCCTTAGATCTTCGTCAAATCCGACGACATATATTTTTCTCTTTTTTAGATTAACAGAATAATATAGACCGTTAGATCTTCATAAAATCCGACGGTCCATATCCTTCTCTGTTTTTTAGATTAACGTGGGAATTTTTTGACCCTCTCGGCGAATGTGGTGGCTCCTTTTAACAAATCCGACGGCATATACTCTTCTCTCTAAACCGTTAGATCTTCGTCAAATCCGACAACATATATTTTTCTCTTTTTTAGATTAACGGAATAATATAGACCGTTAGATCTTCATAAAATCCGACGGTCCATATCCTTCTCTTTTTTAGATTAACGTGGGAATTTCTTGACCCTCTCGGCGAACGTGGTGGCTCATTTTAACACTATTGTATTAATATAATAATTCTGAGACGCGGCGATGCTGACTTCGGCGATGGGGTATGATCGTACGGGAAATCTTGTGGCAAAGCCATGCGTGAAAACATGGGGAGATCCGGTGTTTGAACTGCTCAATTAAGCTAGCTAACGGTCATAGTCTGGGTGACAGCACAACCATTTAAAAACGTCGCGTGTGCGCGATGCAACACCCTAAGTTCAAACCAAGTTGAAGTTCGTGGTGGACTTTGCAAGGGGAGAAAACGAGAGAGAGAGAGAGCCTAGCTTAATCTTTTACGCGACCAATATGTCCCTTGACCACATATATATACTTATATAATCGAACAGGCGTGATATGATAAGCTAAAGCATAACAGGAAATTAGACGTCTATGAGTCCTGACTTAGGGGTGTTTGATTCCCGCGACTAAAGTTTTAGTCACGTCACATCGAATGAAAGAATGCTAATTATAAGTATTAAATATAGATTAATTATAAAATATATTACATAAGCAAGCACTAATTTACGATACGAATCTATTAAGCCTAATTAGTCCATGATTAGACAATATAATGCTACAGTAATACTTTGATAATTATGTACTAATTATAGATTAATTAGATTTGTTAGGTTCGTCTCGCGGAGTAGATCGATATGACTTATGCAATTAGTTTTATAATTAATTTATATTTAATGCTACTAATTGTTACTTATTTGAGGGACTAAACTTTAGCCCCAAGACACAACCTTAGAATCGCATAATGTACATCTATATGCACTGCACCGGGAAAGAGCTGCAGGAGCAGTCGAGCAGATGTACCGCGCCACCTTTGGTGAAAAAAAGAAGAGCGGCGGAGGCTGATGAGCTGATCGATGCAGTGTGCCAGTGTTCCGCAGCAGACAGCAGTAGTACGTACAGTACACGCACGCACCACAGCGACCAGGATTTAAGGGACACGACACTGATTTATCCGCTGATTAGCATAGGGGCCCTCGTCTCCGTGCCTAGCCGTGAAATGAATGACCGGTCCCGTCTGTTTTGTAATTTGTACAGTACACTAGCTAGCCTAGTACTACTACTCCTATATACTCGACCGTATATGCTGCCATTATTACTCGGCAGGCGTGTACGCTCTGCGGTCACTGTGGTCTGTACCATGAAGGACTTCGAAAGTGTACATCTTCTTCTGGTTCAGTGTAGTGCTACGTACAGTGACTGTAGGCGGGTGGCTGTGGAGCCCGTACCGTGCCGATCCATCAGTCCGTCGAGGGGGCTGAACTCGGAGTTTCTACTGCTGTTACATCTTATCCTTCGGTCCTGACCGATACGCCACTTAGATTTGGAGAGAAAAATAGAGAAGAAAGATGATAGGTTACTAATTTATTTTGAAGAAAAAACTATCCTTTTGAGAGGAACAAAGAAAGGATGTTTATCTGATATGGAAGTATATCTGGAATTTTAGTGATCTTTTGGTATGACACGATCACACACATAAAAAAAACATTGACCCGTGTCGCCAGGCCATGTTCTTATCACAGTGGATGGAACGGCGTGTCGTGGTATCACAGATATTTTTGAGCAGCCGACAACTCAATAGAAACATATATAGTAATAATCCCTTTAATTTACCTCTTTTCATTTTCTCACATTGCTACAAAATATGTTGATGATGCACATGTAAATTGTATGGGATTATGGTTGGCGATGAAATAACATTAGTTTTAGCGGCTGATTATGGTGGGTAGGGCTTTCGCTGGCACACTTCGCGTGCCATAGGCTATACTGGACTAACTAGAGCATTGTTGTATGTAGTAGTTAAATACTAAGCACGGCATGACCTAGTTACCACAACCACTTGAACTTACCTACCTCTTTGCTCATGACATCTCTCGAGTACTTTGTTGCAAGGGTAGCCCAAGTTTATGATGATGGCATCGCTCCCCTCACAGTGGAAAGGGTAGTATGGCACTTAGTCTTGGTTCAATTTTGTCAGGTTTAACAAAGTTTATGCTTTCTTTCTTTTAAAAAAAAAGTCATATGAGAAGTCCTCAGAAAAATATAGTATTTTATATCAAGAATAGTCCAGTAAGACGATCAGAGACTAGCGAAGTGAGAACCACTTTACCACAGGGATTAAGGAGGCCTAGGAATTTAAAATGTAGACATACAAAATAAATGCTTGCTAAATAGACTGCTATTTAAATTGCGCAACAAAGGTGTGCTATGTCAAAAATTAGAGTGGAACTAATATTTAAAGGACAAATCGCTAGACTAGATATATAAAAACAAGGTGATTTATAATTTTGGATAAGGACCCAAATCTTTATAGCATTATTAGAAAAGGACACATTACGGTGACTGGATTCCTTAGGGTGCCTTTGGTCGGGCTTCCAACCTGCTTTTGCTTTTAAAAAAGCCAAAAGCCCAACCAAAGGGGTTGACTGTCATCCAAAGTCACAGCCAAAAGCAGTTTTTGCCTAGTACAAGTTTGAAAGCAGCTCAGACCCTGCTTTCACCTGCTTTTGGGTCACAAAATTACCCGCCTGCCACCCATTACACACGTACCGATTCATTCTTTCCTCCCTTTTCTTTTCTTCCGCCCCTCTTCCTCTCCCGCACGCCCTCTCTCTCCCCGGCCATCTCGATCCCGCGCCCCCGGTCTACTCCCCCGCGCCCTCGACGCCGAGCAGGCGAGCGGCGGCAGCGGCGGCGGCCGCACGAGCGAGCAGGCGGGCGGGCGGCGGCGGCCGCGCAAGCGAGCAGGCGGGCGGGCGGCGGCGGCCGCACGAGCAAGCAGGCGGGTAGGTGGCGGCGACCGCGCGAGCGAGCAGGCGGGCGACCCCTCTCCCCTCCCGCGCCTCTCTCCTACTTCATCTCCGGCAGCTCGCTGCGGCCCCTGCGCCTGGGTCGGCACTCGCCACTGCCGGCGGATCTCTCGCACGCGCGGCCGGCGGCGGAGCTCCCCTGCGTGAACGGCGGCGGCCCACCTCCGCCATAGGCTCCCGTCGTCGTGGCGTGTAACACCCAAAAACTGCCTATTTAAAATTTTTAGTAATTAATTGGCTTTTATTTTAATTGTTCATATTTAATATAGGTTAAATGAATTATTTATGAATATTAAAATCAAATATAAGTTGTAGAAATATTTTTGTTGCATTCATGCTGGTGCACTGTGTTTTGGTTGTTGGCAAATTAAGTTGGAATTTAAATTCTGTTTAAATTCGAATTTAATTTGCATTTGTTTGAGCCCTAGAAAAGTTATTTCAAGTCGAGTTCACTTTTCTTCCTTGAACTTTTCCCTCGGCTCACTTTTCCTCCCTCTACTTCTCCCTCAGTCCAGCCCAGCCCCCTCCTCTCTTCTCCCCGCGCGCGGCCCAGTCCCCTCCCCCCTTCTTTTCCCCTGCCGCGGCCCAGCTTCCCAGCCGGCCCAGCCAGCGCCCGGCCCCTTCCCCTCTCCCTTTCGCTGACAGCCCGGTCCCACCCGTCAGCTTCCTCTTCTACCTCCCGCCCGAGAGCTCCTCCCTCCCCGGCGCACAATGCGCGGCCTCGGCCGGCCATCCCAGCCCCTCCCCGCGCTCGTGGGCCCCGCTGGAGCCTTCCCCGCTGCTTCCCCGCGATTCCCTTCCCCTTTTGCGCGCGCGCATGCACGGCAAGCCCGCCCCCGCATGGCAACCCGGTCGCCGGCCGTCGCCGCCCGATCTCCGGGCTCGCTTGCCAAATATCACCCCTCCCGAGCCTTTATAAGCCACCCACCAAGCCCCAAGCACCTCACCAAGCCCTCTCCCAACGAGCCGAGCTCCTAGCCCCTTCCCACGATCTCCCTGCACCGCCATTGCCCCGAGCTCGCTCCTCGCCGTCGATAGGCTCCTGTGGCCACGCCCCGGCCAATTGGACCGGTGGGCCAGCTTCGCACCGAGGTAAGCCCCCTTCCGAGCCCCGTCCCGCTCCCCCTAGGCTCTGTAGCCCGTCACCCACGCTCGTCGGCGTATGCCGACCACCGGTCGCCGTCGAGTACTGCCTGCGCAGCCTCCCCGACCTCCCAGGACCTCCCTAGTGCTCTTGCCATCCTCTCCCGCACCAGTAGCGCCAAGTCGTATCCCGAATCGATCCCCGACGAGCACACTCCACCTTCACCGGAGTTCCGCTCCGCCGGTCGCCGACGTACGCCACCTCCCCTGCCTCCCCCCCTCGACTTGGGCTGCCTGGTAGACTCGCCATCTTCTCCCGATCCTGTAGAGCTGAACCCCATGGCCAATGGGGGCCCCTAGCCCAAGGACCGCCCGACTCCGGTGAGTCCCCACCGCGGAAGCCGGCGGCGCCGCCGTCCTCCCGACCCCTCCAGCGACCCCCTCGCCCCGGGCCGATCTGGATCATTGGATCCAGATCCAACGGCCACCGACGCGTCCCCACTCCGAGTCAAACTTCTAAGTAACGGTCAGCCGAGCCGATTTTACCTAAGAGCCCCTCGGTTTTAGCCAAATCAACCCGCAGTCGACCTCTATTCAAAAGAATTTATGATTAGGGCCTGTTTTTAATAAAAAGCCCCCTGAGCTTTTAGGAATTAGAACCCGCGGTCCTATTTTCGTAGTTTCGTGAGTAAGCACTCGGGTTTTAATACGTAATTACATATAGGTCCCTGTTTTCTTTCAAATAAGCCCCTGAAAACTTTAAAAACTTGCCAGTAGGTCCCTAGAACTTAGAAAAGCCATATCTTTTCCGTTTTAGCTCCGATTAGTGTGATTTTCGCGCTCATGTGTTCGTAGTGACGCGTAGATTATTTCTAGAACCTTTTTATGTACTGTTTCTACTGTTTGGTGTACTGTTCTAATAGATTATTATTTGTTTGCATGTATTGGTTTGCGTGCTCGCTTGTATGGTGATTCGTGTCCAGTCGGTGAGCCGTACGCTTTGGAGTTCGAGTACGCGGGAGACTTTCCGGAGCAGGACCCACAGTAGCAGCCGCCCTTCGAGGAAGGCAAGTTATAGCACAGACAATCCTTGCTACCTAAACGCACCTTTTTACATACATTTCCTTTCATATGCATGTGTCTAAATTTGATGTCCTATTAAGGTTGTACCTAGTTTGTTTACTCCTATCCTTTGATTACCTTGGGTTTATGCATATGGGTAGATTTTGCTATGCGCAGCTACTGTCACCATTATTTAACTGTTAATTTTGACTTAATGGTTCACTTCAACATTAATGATAAAACTTGCTTTTTAGCAACATGGTTTAGGGAGCTGGGGCATGTGCTGTGTGCTTTGCTCCAGTGTCTCTCCGTAAGGTCCGGTTCTTAAAGCGGCAACCCAGGAGCCTATCGCCACCGCTAGAACTATTATGGCTCTGGTCTTGGTCAAGTAACTTGTACGTCTCTAGCTTGCCAGTGGTTACCGGTGGGGCCGACGGCGTTAGGGGAAGTAAGGCGCGAGGTGTTTCTTGATTCCACCGAGGACGGTAGCCCCGTCGGCTAGGTCTCGTTAGACCCAGTCCCGTGTTGGGAGTCCCTGTGATGGGGAACTCCGCACGTTGCGCATTGTTGGGTGCGATGCCCGCGCTCTGGATGCCATTGACCCCCTTATGGTGTGACTCCGTAAGCGTAAGTCAATCTCGGTGCCTAGAGTCTCACCACCTTATTGTACCTTAGCGGCCACTGTCTTGTTAGGGTGTCTTGTGAAAAACCTCGTAGCGTCCCTATGCAATCACACCTCGGAAGTGTTGATGTGCATGGTTGGGTTTAAAGTTCCTTTGAACTTTTACGCGACTGGTGGGTAAAGGGCGAAACCTCTGCAGAGTGTAAATCTATCATGATAGCCTTGCTTAGGGTCACGAGCGGCCTGGATCCTTTTTGATTAGAAGATGATGTTTATTTATGCTTAATGTCACTTATACCTTATTAATTGGGTTTCAACCAGGTTTCATTCACTTGTAGTAACTTGGATAATGTTAAAACGAACCAACTAAAAGTGCTAATGCAGTTAAGCCGTGTCTAGCCTTTTTGAGCCTTCATACACCCGTGCTATACTTGCTAAGTAAGACAATTACTTACGCTTGCTATTATTCAACAAAATCCCGGATGGGTAACAGATGAATTTTCTTGAGGATCTTCCGTACTACTGAGCTGTGGTCAACCAGTCGGTGTCCCTGTGGACTTGAGGCTCTACCTGTCGAGAGAGTTAGACTTCCGCTGTGTTTTAGGTAAACTCTGATGTAAACTATTTTTATTCGAGCATATGTACTCTGTTTTACAATATTTGTAAGCTGTATGTGTTCTGTGGACTTCCTAGGCACACATACAGTAGCATTCGGATTTCTGTGTAAATCCGGGTGTGACAATTGAGAAGATGATGCTCACGCAGACCCAGCTGATGCAGCAGATGACCCAGACAATGGCGATGATGCAGCAGAACCAGCAGAACCCGCCACAGCACCACATGCCGATCCGTGACAAGAGGGGTGAATTCCTAAAGGGACGTCCTCCTTCCTTCAGCAAGGCCACAGACCCCCTACAGGCGGATGATTGGCTCAAGGCGGTGGAGAGACAGCTCGACATCGCACAGTGCAACGACCGGGAGAAGGTGCTGTACGCCGGAGGACAGCTCCAGGGACCGGCACTGGACTGGTGGGACTCGTACCAGTACGCTCACATCGACCGTACTCAGATCACCTGGCAGGAGTTCCGCAGCAGCATCTGCTCCTACCACGTGTCAGAAGCTCTGATGACCTTGAAGAAGAAGGGGTTCCTGGCCTTGAAGCAAGAAGGGATGAGTGTCACCGCTTATCGTGACAAGTTCATCGAGTTGGCCCGTTATGCTCCTGAGGACGTGGACACCGACAAGAAGAAGCAGTCCAGGTTCCGTGATGGCTTGCAGGATGCACTACAGTACCAGCTGATGTGCACCAGGTTCCCCAACTTCTAGGAACTGGTGGACGGTGCTTTGATGCTGGAACACAAGCGCCGTGAGATGGAAGAGAAGAAGAGGAAGTTCCAGGGCCAGCAGATCGGGAGTAGCAGTCGCCCCCGTTTCGTTCCTCCTCAGGGCAGTCAGCAGATGGGAAGCCAACAGCGCTTCCAGAGTCAGTAGGGCCCGTACAACCGTGGCCAGCACCAGCAGCGCCCCTAGTACCCCCAGGTGCCACAACAGGAGCGTCCTCAGAACCAGCTGCAGAATGCTCCAGCTCAGCGCAACCCGGCACAACAAGGCCACGTTCAATGCCCCAACTCCGTCAACAACACGTCAGTGGCCCCCAGAGTGTGCTATCAGTGTGGAGAGCAGGGGCACTATGCCAATGTCTGCCCCAAGAAGGTCCAGAACGCCAACCAGCAGGCCGGACAACAGCAGGCCAACCGTGCTCCACCGAACCCCGCCAGAGGCAAGGTCAACCACACTGGGGCGGAGACCATTGAGGGAGCTACTGATGTGGTAGTGGGTACGTTCCCTGTCAACTCCACCCCTGCGACTATTTTGTTCGATTCCGGAGCTTCGCATGCTTTCATATCTGCTGCTTTCGTGAAAATGAACTTAGTGGCATTACTGCCCATGAAGAATGCTATGCTAGTTAGCTCACCAAGAGGGGAACAACGTGCCACTTTACACTGTCCCCGTGTTACTGTCACCATAAGGGGGGTAGACTTCGAGGCGCATCCGATCGTCCTGGAGTCTATTGGTTTCGACCTGATTCTGGGTATGAGTTGGCTAGCCAGATATGATGCAGTGATCCAGTGCACCAGGAGGACTGTACAACTGACGGCAACATCCAGGGATAAGGTGGAGTACCAGGCAGCCAGCCCATTGGAGCATAATCAAGTCAATCAAGCTGAAGGTGCAGCTCCCGCCGACATCAGGGTGGTGAGCGAGTTCCCGGATGTATTTCCTGAGGAATTGCCAGGTATGCCCCCGGAACGTGAAGTTGAATTCATTATTGAACTAAAACCTGGCACTGCTCCTATATCTAAAAGGCCATATAGAATGGGAGTGAAGGAACTGGAGAAACTGAAGGAAGAATTGAGCTCCTTGCTAGCCAAGGGGTATATTCGTCCTAGTGCTTCACCATGGGGAGCACCAGTACTGTTCGTGGACAAAAAGGATGGGACACAGAGGATGTGTGTGGACTATTGTCGGTGCTGAGATTTGCCGCCCAACCTCAGCGCCACACAGAATGCGCTGTGTCCCGTCCCCTGACGGTTGATGCAAGAGCTAGCACGATGACACAAGGGTTTATCCTGGTTCCGGCCGCGGGGCCGTACGTCCAGCAGACTGTGCTCGCGGCACTATACTATCTTGCACCGAGGTGCCTGCAGTGGGGGTACTACAAGCACGGCGGGAGAGGAGAGGAAGTCTCCAAGTCCCTGAAAATGGGTGTGAAAGTGATTGAGGAGAGTGCCAATATCGTGGAAGGCGGTGATCGCGTGTGTCTCCTCTCTCTCGCCCCCTTCCTCCTTTTATAGGCCAAGGAGAGAGGGGGGGAGAGCTACAAGTACAAGTACAGTGTGTGCTACAGGGGCGCGCACTGGAGAGCATGGCGCCGGGCGTGCGGTCGTCCTTGACCCTGGAAGGGGATTTATGGCGAGCTCCGGCTTCTGCGGGTGTCACGGCCGTCCCTGTGCTTGTCCTGGAGTGGTTTCGAGGGGCGGCGCCGCCGTAACCCGTGCCCAGCCGCCCGCCGCTGGTTGGTTCGAGGGCGTGGCAGGTGGGGAAGGACGAGAGTTGGCGGCACAGGGGTCGGCATGGCGGTTGCTGTTGACCACAGTCCGCGGCGTGCCCGGTTTATCGGGGAATGGCCGAGAGTTGGTGGATTTGACCCGGCGTTCGTCATCACCGGGCCGCGCCTGACCGGAGTCCGTGCTCGGTCGCTGCTCATATATTCGTTCGAGGGTTCTTCACGCCCATTCGAGGGCTGCATCGGGGGTGGGGGGAGGACGGGAGTAGGTAGAATAGTGGCGCGGAATGACGCCTGCAAGTCTACACAGGGCCTTGCGCAGCGCCGCATGCATCCGCACAGTAGCGGTGAGGACGCATAGTGACCGGAGCAGGTAGAACAACGAGCTCTGCGGTGTCAGCGGCGCGGCGTGGGGCGAGATCGCCCTTTGACTTCGGCGCCTGCCCAATGGGGCGGGCATTAAATGCCGTTGTCGGGCGGGGCGCCGGGGCGCGCCGCGTCGAGTATTGGGGTGGCCTTGAGCGAGGCGGAGTTGGCTCGCCTGCTTGAGGGGGTGCGCGGTCCTCGAGCGAGGCGGAGTTGGCTCGCCTGCTTGAGGGGGTGCGCGGCCCTCGAGCGAGGCGGAGTTGGCTTGCCTGCTTGAGGGGGTGCGTGGCCCTCGAGCGAGGCGGAGTTTGCGTTGCGCCTGACCCGGGGGGTCCGGGTCCCTCGAGCGAGGCGGAGACGGGGGTCGCCACTTGGGTCCCCTCGACAGGCGAGCTCGGACGGCTGTTTTGGGCCGTGATATGCTGTGACGGGCCGCGCTGCCTTGGTGCCCTTTCGGGCTGCTGGTGATTCGGCCCTCTGTGGTTAACGTTTTTTGAGGGTGGTTACCCCGATGGTTAGGGGACCCCCTGGGTCTGTCCCCAACAACTATCGAGCCCTCAACAAAGTGACCGTCAAGAACAAGTACCCACTGCCAAGAATTGATGATTTGTTTGATCAGCTGAAGGGAGCTTGTGTGTTCTCCAAGATAGACCTTCGATCGGGTTATCATCAGATGAGGATCCGGTCATCTGACATACCCAAGATGACTTTCACTATTCGGTACGGGTTGTACGAGTTCACGGTTATGTCCTTTGGACTGACCAATGTTCCTGCATACTTCATGTACCTGATGAATAGTGTCTTCATGGACTACCTTGACAAGTTCGTGGTGGTGTTCATTGATGACATTCTGGTCTTCTCCAAGAATGAAGAGGAACATGAAGATCATCTGAGGATGGTGATGCACAGACTCCGGGAACATCAGCTATATGCCAAGTTGAGTAAGTGTGAGTTCTGGCTGAAGGAAGTGGCATTCCTGGGGCACGTGCTATCCAATGGGGGAGTAGCAGTTGATCCGAAGAAGGTTAATGATGTGTTGAGCTGGAACCCGCCTCGGGATGTCAGCGAGATCAGGAGTTTCCTTGGAATGGCCGGATATTATCGGCGTTTCATTGAAGGATTCTCCAAGATTGCTAAACCCATGACGGCGTTATTGGAGAAAAATGCCAAGTTCATCTGGACAGAGGAGTGCCAAACCAGCTTCGAAGAGTTGAAGAAGAGGCTGACGACAGCACCTGTACTGGTATTGCCCGACATAGCCAAGAGCTTCTCCATCTACTGCGATGCATCCCGTCTAGGACTGGGGTGTGTACTTATGCAGGAAGGGAGAGTCATGGCATATGCATCAAGACAGTTGCGGAAGCATGAGCAGAATTATCTGACACATGATCTGGAGTTGGCAGCTGTGGTGCATGCTTTGAAGATTTGGAGGCATTACCTGATTGGGCACAAGTGTGACATCTACACTGAACACAAGAGCTTGAAGTATGTCTTCACTCAGTCAGAGCTGAATATGAGGCAACGCCGATGGTTGGAGTTGATCAAGGACTATGATCTGGAGATCCATTACCACCCTGGCAAGGCTAACTTGGTGGCAGATGCTCTGAGTAGGAGGAGCTATGTGAACAAGATCACCGGCCATTATCTGCCTGAAGAACTCAGCCGGGAATTTGAGAAGATGAGTCTGGGGTTCGTGACCAGCATCACAGAGATGACGGTAGAACCGACTCTTGAACAGGAGATCTGGAAAGGACAGCTTGGTGATGAAAAGATCAAGGAATTGGTGGAGAATGTTGCCCTAGGAAAGGCCCCTGGATTCCGAGTCGATGAACAGGGAACCTTGTGGCACGGGAAGAGGATATGTGTGCCCGACATAGCGCAGATCAAGGACACAATCCTGAGAGAAGCGCATGATTCGGTGTACTCGATCCACCCAGGAAGCACCAAGATGTACCAATATATCAAGGAAAGATTCTGGTGGTACGGATTGAAGCGTGATGTGGTGACACATGTGGCACTATGTGACACTTGTCAGAGAGTTAAAGCTGAACATCAGAGACCAGCCGGATTACTCCAGCCCTTGAAGATACCGGAATGGAAATGAGAAGAAGTTGGCATGGACTTCATCACTGGTCTACCCCGCACACAGCGAGTTTTTGACTCCATCTGGGTGATTGTGGACCGCTTGACTAAAGTAGCCCACTTTCTTCCAGTGAAGACCACCTACACCGGAGCCCGATTGGCAGAACTATACATGGAGAGGATTGTGTGCTTGCATGGAGTACCCAAGCGGATAGTATCTGATCGTGGTACTCAGTTCACTTCACACTTCTGGCAGAAGCTGCATGAGTCTATGGATACTAAGTTGCAGTTCAGTTCAGCTTACCACCCCCAGACAGATGGACAGATAGAGCGGACCAATCAGATTCTGGAGGACATGTTGAGGGCATGTGCACTGCAGTATGGTGTTAGCTGGGACAAGAGTTTACCCTATGCGGAATTCTCGTACAACAACAGCTATCAGAAAAGTTTGCAGATGGCACCATTCGAGGCTTTGTATGGCAGGAAGTGCAGAACACCACTGTTCTGGAATCAGACTGGAGAGAGACAAGTCTTTGGGCCTGAGATACTCAGGGATGCAGAACGCCAAGTGCAAGTGATCAGGCAGAACTTAAAGGTGGCACAGTCTAGGCAGAAGAGTTATGCTGATGTCAGACGGAGGGACCTCAGTTTTGAGGTTGGAGATTTCGTGTACCTCAAGGTGTCTCCGATGAGGGGCGTGAAGAGGTTCAATGTCAAGGGCAAGCTGGCACCTCGATACATCGGACCTTTCCAGATACTTGAAAGGAAATGTGAAGTGGCATATCAGTTGGGACTACCCGAGAGATTGGCCGGGGTGCACGATGTGTTCCACGTGTCACAGCTGAAGAAATGTTTGTGGGTGCCCGAAGAGCAAATCCCGATAGACGAGTTGAATGTGCAAGAGGACCTCACTTATGAGGAGTATCCGGTCCGGATTCTAGAGGTGTCTGAGAGGGTGACAAGAAACAAGGTCATCCGGATGTGCAAGGTACAGTGGAGCCGACACTCGGAAGATGAGGCCACTTGGGAACGGGAAGAAGATCTCAAGACCGAGTACCCACAGCTCTTCACATCTACTTCCGAATCTCGAGGACGAGATTCATCTTAAGGGGGGTAGGTTTGTAACACCCAAAAACTGCCTATTTAAAATTTTTAGTAATTAATTGGATTTTATTTTAATTCTTCATATTTAATATAGGTTAAATGAATTATTCATGAATATTAAAATCAAATATAAGTTGTAGAAACATTTTTGTTGCATTCATGCTGCTGCACTGTGTTTTGGTTGTTGGCAAATTAAGTTGGAATTTAAATTCAGTTTAAATTCCAATTTAATTTGCATTTGTTTGAGCCCTAGAAAATTTATTTCAAGTCGAGTTCACTTTGCCTCCCTGAACTTTTCCCTCAGCTCACTTTCCCTCCCTCTACTTCTCCCTCAGTCCAGCCCAGCCCCCTCCTCTCTTCTCCCCGCGCGCGGCCCAGTCCCCTCCCTCCTTCTTTTCCCCTGCCGCGGCCCGGCATCCCAGCCGGCCCAGCCAGCGCCCGGCCCCTTCCCCTCTCCCTTTCGCTGACAGCCCGATCCCACCCGTCAGCTTCCTCTTCTACCTCCCGCCCGAGAGCTCCTCCCTCCCCGGCGCACATTGCGCGGCCTCGGCCGGCCATCCCAGCCCCTCCCCGCGCTTGTGGGCCCCGCTGGAGCCTTCCCCGCTGGAGCCTTCCCCGCGATTCCCTTCCCCTTTTGCGCGCGCGCATGCACGGCAAGCCCGCCCCCGCATGGCAACGCGGTCGCCGGCCGTCGCCGCCCGATCTTCGGGCTCGCTTGCCAAATATCACCCCTCCCGAGCCTTTATAAGCCACCCACCAAGCCCCAAGCACCTCACCAAGCCCTCTCCCAACGAGCCGAGCTCCTAGCCCCTCCCCACGATCTCCCTGCTCCGCCATTACCCCGAGCTCGCCCCTCACCGTCGATAGCCTCCTGTATGCACGCCCCGGCCAATTGGACCGGTGGGCCAGCTTCGCACCGAGGTAAGCCCCCTTCCGAGCCCCGTCCCGCTCCCCCTAGGCTCTGTAGCCCATCGCCCACGCTCGTCGGCGTATGCCGACCACCGGTCGCCGTCGAGTACTGCCTGCGCAGCCTCCCCGACCTCCCAGGACCTCCCTAGTGCTCTTGCCATCCTCTCCCGCACCAGTAGCGCCAAGTCGTATCCCGAATCGATCCCCGACGAGCACACTCCACCTTCACCGGAGTTCCGCTCCGCCGGTCGCCGTCGTACGCCACCTCCCCTGCCTCCCCCCGACTTGGGCTGCATGGTAGACTCGCCATCCTCTCCCGATCCTGTAGAACTGAACCCCATGGCCAATGGGGGCCCCTAGCCCAAGGACCGCCCGACTCCAGCGAGTCCCCACCGCGGAAGCCGGCGGCGGCGCCGTCCTCCCGACCCCTCCAGCGACCCCCTCGCCCCGGGCCGATCTGGATCGTTGGATCCAGATCCAACGGCCACCGACGCGTCCCCACTCCGAGTCAAACTTCTAAGTAACGGTCAGCCGAGCCGATTTTACCTAAGAGCCCCTCGGTTTTAGCCAAATCAACCCGCAGTCCACCTCTATTCAAAAGAATTTACGATTAGGTCCTATTTTTAATAAAAAGCCCCCTGAGCTTTTAGGAATTAGAACCCGCGGTCCTGTTTTCGTAGTTTCGTGAGTAAGACTTCAGGTTTTAATACGTAATTATGTATAGGTCCCTGTTTTCTTTTAAATAAGCCCCTGAAAACTTTAAAAACTTGCCAGTAGGTCCCTAGAACTTAGAAAAGCCATATCTTTTCCGTTTTAGCTCCGATTAGTGTGATTTTCGCGCTCATGTGTTCGTAGTGACGCGTAGATTATTTCTAGAACCTTTTTATGTACTGTTTCTACTATTTGGTGTACTGTTCTAATAGATTATTATTTGTTTGCATGTATTGGTTTGCATGCTCGCTTGTATGGTGATTCGTGTCCAGTCGGTGAGCCGTACGCTTTGGAGTTCGAGTACGCGGGAGACTTTCCGGAGCAGGATCCACAGCAGCAGCAGCTCTTCGAGGAAGGCAAGTTATAGCACGGACAATCCTTGCTACCTAAACACACCTTTTTACATACATTTCCTTTCATATGCATGTGTCTAAATTTGATGTCCTATTAAGGTTGTACCTAGTTTGTTTACTCCTATCCTTTGATTACCTTGGGTTTATGCATATGGGTAGATTTTGCTATGCGCAGCTACTGTCACCATTATTTAACTGTTAATTTTGACTTAATGGTTCACTTCAACATTAATGATAAAACTTGCTTTTTAGCAACATGGTTTAGGGAGCTGGGGCATGTGCTATGTGCTTTGCTCCAGTGTCTCTCCGTAAGGTCCGGTTCTTAAAGCGGCAACCCAGGAGCCTATCGCCACCGCTAGAACTATTATGGCTCTGGTCTTGGTCAAGTAACTTGTACGTCTCTAGCTTGCCAGTGGTTACCGGTGGGGCCGACGGCGTTAGGGGAAGTAAGGTGCGAGGTGTTTCTTGATTCCACCGAGGACGGTAGCCCCGTCGGCTAGGTCTCGTTAGACCCAGTCCCGTGTTGGGAGTCCCTGCGATGGGGAACTCCGCACGTTGCGCATTGTTGGGTGCGATGCCCGCGCTCTGGATGCCATTGACCCCCTTATGGTGTGACTCCGTAAGTGTAAGTCAATCTCGGTGCCTAGAGTCTCACCACCTTATTGTACCTTAGCGGCCACTGTCTTGTTAGGGTGTCTTGTGAAAAACCTCGTAGCGTCCCTATGCAATCACACCTCGGAAGTGTTGATGTGCGTGGTTGGGTGCAAAGTTCTTTTGAACTTTTACGCGACTGGTGGGTAAAGGGCGAAACCTCTGCAGAGTGTAAAATCTATAATGATAGCCTTGCTTAGGGTCACGAGCGGCCTGGATCCTTTTTGATTAGAAGATGATGTTTATTTATGTTTAATGCCACTTATACTTTATTAATTGGGTTACAACTGGGTATCATTCACTTCTAGTAATTTGGTTAATGTTAAAATGAACCAACTAAAAATGCTAATGCAGTTGAGCCGTGTCTAGCCTATTTTGAGCCTTCATACCCGTGCTATACTTGCTAAGTAATTGTTTACTTACACTTGCTATTTTATTCAACAAAATCCCGGATGGGTAAACAGATTGGGCTGGGCATGAGTCTGCTGCTGAGTTTCCAGAAGATTTACCGTACTACTGATTTGTGATCTCCCAGTCAGAGTCCTGTGGATTGCGGCTCCATTAGTTGAGAGTTTTATTAGTCTTCCGTTATTATTGTTTAGATCATTTATGAAGCACTATGATGTAAACATTCTATTTAATGCAGAATTTATTCCAGCATACGTTCTCGGTTTATCATATTTGTTCGCTATATGTGTACTATGACTTCCTGGGCACACATATGGCCGCATTCGGGTTTTTGTGAAAATCCGGGTGTGACATGGCGCCACCTCCGCCCGTCGCGCCTCCGCCCGTCGACTCGCGCAAGCAGAGGCAGAAGGCACCATCGCCGGAGGTGGAGAGGACGCGCCGGTCGCCCCGACGCCTGCCGGCCATCCCCGCCGCCACAAGGACCGCCGCCCCGTCGCCCGCCGACCGCCCCCAATGCCTTCTGGTGGTCCTCGCCGCCTGGTGCCGCCCGCCACCGCCGCTGCTCGCCGCCCAGTGCCCGCCGCCAACGGCCACCGTCCATACCAGAGGAAGAAAAATGAGCCAACGAGCTGGGTCCACTCGCCAGTGAGTGTGGGAGATGGGGACTTTGGATGACATGTGGGGTCCGCTCACTGCTTTTTCCAAAAGCCAGAGCACCTCTAACCAAACGGTCTTTTGGTATTCCCACAGCTGCTTTCTCACAGCTGCTTTTCCACAGCTTACAGCCCACAGCAGCTTTTCCAAAAGCCAAAGCTCAACCAAACGCACCCTTAGTTCACAACCACTTAATGTCTCGTTTAGGATATTCTTAGGCCCTGTTTGGCAGAGCTCCAACTCCAGAAAATTCATAGAATTTTTGGAGCTGGGTATGAGGAGCTCCAGAAAATCCTGGAGTTGGAGCTGGGATTACATAAAAAGTATTGAGATAAATCATTTTGTAAATAGCTTGTACTAAATATTAATATTTAAAGTATATTAATCTAGCATAGAAAGTGCAAATCTGGACTGGAGTTTGGAGCTGGAGCTATGTCAAACGGGCCCTTAGTGGAAAATAAATTGACCGAATACCATTGTCTTGGAGCAAGAATTGTGAATATTAATGTGCAAGAGGTAATGGATACGTCTACGTAGGATTGGTTCCTTTAGTGTCAATTTAGAGTATATAAGCATCTCATCAATAACGCGGTAAAGAAAATTTAGAAAATAAAATTATAGCTAAAATTAAGATATTTAGAGCATCTCTAAGAGATTAGCTAAAAAATCTAGTCAAATTTACTGATTTAGCTACTCTTAAAAATAGATTTGACTAATAAATAACAGAGTAATCCAACGGATTCTGTAAAGATGGTTAGTGAGGTAGGCTAGCTAAAAATAGCTAGCGAATAAGGTGGGATGGAGAGCCACTAAATTTAGAGGGTCATTTACAGAGTCTGTTGGAACACTTTTTTCTTTCTAACAATAGCTAAATTTAACTTTAGAAAACGATTTGGCCAGTCTCTTGGAGATGCTCTTATGTGGTATCTATATAACATATATAGATGCACCCCACTAAAAGTTATTAATTTTATTTCTCTCAACATACAAGCTATCCACGGCATATATGAAGCCATTGTATCAGATGCCACGTCACCATCTACTAAGATCATCTATTTATATCTTTCATTAATTTTCTATGACTAATAGCACCCGTGCATGCAATTTATCAGTCTTCGCTAATACAATGCTGTAAAATTCCTACAATAGAAATACCTGGATGACCAATCATTTAAAAGTCGTTCTCTCTCAACAGAATAAATGTTTTTTCATGCAAAAAAATGTTGCCACGCAATCACTAAGTGTTACTACTTTCAAATTTCACCTTAAAATCATGCATAACGTAGTTTATAAAAGAATATTGTCATGCAATCATCTTAATGTTTATACTTTAAATTCCACCTTAAATTTTAGTTTAAAAAATTTCCGCAGAATCGCGTAGGGTATCACGTAGTTTAAACAAAGAATTGACTACGTGGGAGGATTTGGAACGAGAAGAACACTATAGCTTATGTAGTTACGAGGAAACACTATAAATTTATATAGTTGTCTTTTTTATGTAGTGTTAGTTTTGGCACACCAACAACAATAAATAGTTTTTTAACCAATGGATAAAGTAAAGAGAGGGCAAAAACCGAACATTGGCTTATGATGGTAACCGGGACTGATGCTTTGTGCTGGGCTATATGACTCATGATGTTATTTTTGACAAAATCCAATTTGTTTTTTTACGTTGCTTGAAACAGAACCCAACAAATGATGCGCGTTTATAAGCGAGTTTACGTTGTTATTTGGAATAAAAATCGCTTTATAGTCTTGATAATGTTTAAGTGTTTTAGTAGGTTATGCAGCTACGTTATGGTCATTGTGGTTGTGCAGAAATTCATTAATATTTGAAAACAAACGAACTTCATTTTTGCAGGTTATCTTCTCTACTACACACTGGCTTCGTACATGGGCTATTCTCCAGAAACCTGCTACACAGGACTTGGTTGTAGCGACATCACGGTGCTTGGCGCAAACGTCCAAGGATATTTTTACCCGGGCACATGGGTAGCGGTCTGGTCTTCGGATTGATAGTCATTAGCGTGTCTGCTCTACCTTTTTCTTTCTTGTTTTATTTTAGCCGTGTGCCACCAGACATAAGCCGGGAGATCTTCAAGTGCGATTGTATCATCTTGATGTAATGCTACTTGAAATTAATAAAGCTTCCCATTTCAAAAAAAGTGTTTTAGTAGGTTGTCTATGTTTTTTTAGGGAAAAAAGTAGGTTGTCTACGTGAGTCGTTATATCGATGAACTACGTGCAAAATCGTTCCCGAGAAAACTAATTCAATTTTGTACCGTTGTTTTTTTTAGAGGAAGGTAGGCACTTATTTATTCATAATGTTTTGAGGTACATGCAACATTTCTGGCGGCCCAAGGAGCCAAACATATCTCCCTGGTGCCAAATTACAAACACTTTTAGCATGAACATGTGCCTCAATATTAGATGCTCTACCCTCATGCTTGAAATAGACTTCCTGAAATACAACGCTTCTTGATTTTATCTCATTTAAGATAGATGAGTATGCGCATAGGTTTAGCCTATTAAGGTTCATAATCACTTCCAAGCAGTCCGAAGCTATTACACATCTGCCCACACCTATGTCAAGTGCCAAGGAAATTGCTTCATTGCAAGCCAACGCTTCCAAAGAAGATGGATCAACCAGACCATTAATAACATTGGCACTAGCAGCAACATAATTCCCTGCACTGTCTCTGCACATTACACCAACACCTCCTTTGTCTCCAGATCGTGACACTGCAGCATCAACATTAAATTTTAGGAAGCCTTCAGGAGGAGCTATCCAATTAGGATCTGATTGTTTATTCTTCATTTGTGATATTACTCCATTTCCTTCACCCAATTCAGACATTTTCATATCATCTAGAAATTTTGATATAAAGTAAAAAGTTGATAGTGGGCTTTGGAAAATACCTTCATGTAAAGCCTTTCGTTGAGCCCACCAAATTGCCCAGCATATGACTAGAAGTTTTTGGAAGTCCGTTGCAGATAGAGATTCTCGCATAAATGCCAATCATAGCCAAGGGTTACTAATCTCTAATGCAACAATATGTTCAGTGAGATCCTCATCAATAAGTACCCACACACATCTTGCCATTGTACAGTTGAAAAGAGCATGTCTCCACAAATCAACCTCAGCACCACATAATTTGCAGCCACTCTGTTCTGTCATAGATCTTTCTTTAAGCACTTCCCCTGTCGGCAAGGAGTTGTGAGCTAACCTCCAGGCAAAGATACGAATCTTTGATGGTATTTTAACCTTCCAGAATAATTTCCATCTCATTCTATTTCTTTCAATATTCGAGTTCTCAGCTCTAGAATCCAGCCAATCTTGTCTTTGGTTTCTGGTATGGATAAGCATTCTATAGGCAGATTTAACAGAGAAAATACCATTTCGTTCATAGTGCCATGCCCAAAAATCATCTTGCCGAATATAGCTCAAAGGAATATTTTTAATTACCTGAGCATCCATGTCATAAAAGTAAGTATGAATAATATCATCCTTCCATTGCATAGATGTGTGATCTATTAATTCACTAACACGCCTAGGAGGATTTGGTACTTTAGCTGCAATTGGTCGTAGGATAGCATCCCTTGGAAGCCAGTTGTGCTCCCATATATATGTATCTTCACCGTTCCCAATTCTTCTTATCAATCCTTGTTGAAGCACATCACGTCCATCAAGAATAGCTCTCCAGATTTGTGATGGTCTAGTTCCTAGGGCAGCATTTAGAAAATGCTCGTTAGGAAAATAGATTGCTTTCAGCAATCTGGCACTTAGTGAATCTGAGTTTTGCATGATTCTCCATGGCTGTCGTGCTAGTAATGCCAAATTGAATAACTCGATATCCCGGAATCCAAGCCCGCCAAGGTATTTAGGCTGCGTCATTTTCCCCCATGCTACCCAGCAAGTTCTCCTCTTTCCCTCCTTGCTGCCCCACCAGAATTTTCGAATCATCGCATTGATGGCTTGGCAAAGACCTCTCGGTAATCGAAAGCAGACCATTGAATAAATTGGAACTGCCTGAGCTACAGCTTTAATCAAGACTTCTTTGCCACCAGCTGATAGACTTTGTTCCATCGAACCTTGCACCCTTTTCCATACTTGGTCTTTCAAATATTTGAAGGCACAACCTTTTGACCTGCCAACATCAATGGGTAACCCCAAGTAGCGTTCTGTAAGGGCCTCATTAAACACATGTATCTTTCTTTTGACTACATCTTTTAAATTCTCACTGCACTTTTTACTGAAAAAAATAGATGACTTATCATAGTTGATTCGCTGTCCTGAAGCATCACAATAAGCATTAAGTTGCAGTTCAATTTGTTCAGCAACACATGCATTTGCTTTGAAAAATATGATGATATCATCTGCGAATAATAAATGGCTAATTTTAGGGGCATTCCCACACACCTCAATCCCCTTCATATGTTGATTATTATTATTCAAAAGACTTGACAAACCTTCAGCACATAGGAGAAAGAGGTATGGAGATATTGGGTCACCTTGTCTTATTCCCCTTGAAGGTTTAAACTTTTCCAGGCTCTCTCCATTGAAAAGCACCGAGAATGATACTGTAGTTACACATTTCCTAATTAAATCAATCCATCTTTTCTTGAAACCTAGTCTTTCCATGATGGCAAACAAGTAGGCCCATTCCACACGATCATACGCCTTAGACATATCAAGTTTGAGGGCGCAGTAAGCATTTCGCTTTGTGCCATTCGTTCGCATAAAGTGCAGGCACTCATATGCTGCAATTATATTATCAGAAATCATTCTACCAGGAACAAATGCAGATTGCTCTCCGGAAATGATATCGGGAAGGACAGTCTTGAGCCGATTCGCTAGCACCTTAGAAATAATTTTATAGATGACATTGCATAAACTTATCGGTCTAAACTGCCCCACAGAGGTTGGGTTAGGCACTTTCGAGATTAAGACAATGAACGTACTATTGATTTCTCCTGGCATCTCATCTCCGTTAAGCACCCCTAACACTGCCCTGGTAATATCTTCTGCACAAATATCCCAATTTCTTTGGAAAAAGTGGGCTGGGTATCCATCTGGTCCTGGAGCCTTTAGTGGAGACATTTGGAACAAAGCATCTTTGACCTCCTTCTCTATAAACGGTTTACATAAGAATGCATTCATACTATCAGTAACCTTCCTTGGTACATGAGATAGGACTTGCTCCATATTTATGGTGCCTTCAGAAGAATACAGATTTTTATAGAAGTCTCTAGTCATGTGCTGCATTTCACCACTATCTTCAGTGATTGTACCGTCTGCACTGTTAACTGTGTAATTTTATTTTTATTCCGTCTGCGGCTAGCCTTCTGATAGAAGAATTTTGTGTTATTGTCTCCCTCTCTAAGCCATTGGATACGAGAGCGTTGTTTCCACATAATTTCCTCCTGGAGACTTAACATTATAATCTTTTCTTCAATCTCTTTCTCTTCTATTGATGGTCCTCCTCTTTGTGGATCTGCTCAGAGAGTTTCTAATCTTTTCCTCATAATCCTTAGTTCTTTTCTCACCGAACCGAAGGAAGAACTCCACTGTTGGATTGTGCTTGTTAGTCGATTTAGTTTCCTATTTAACTCCTTAATGTTACAGCAATACACATCATCTTTCCATACATGTGTGATCAATGGTTCAAAATGCTTATTTGTTTCCCACATTACCTCATATCTAAATGGCTTCCCTTTAGGAGCAACATTTTGGTATCGATCTTCACGCTCTGTAGATAGGAGAATTGGACAATGGTCTGACTTTACTGCAGTTAAATGTCTTAATGATGCCATTGGAAACATACTACACCCTTCAGCTGTAGCAAGTGCACGATCCAATCTCACTCGAACATAACAACCATTAGCCACCTTTTTTCCCATGTCCAATCCAAACCAATATAACCAATATCACAAAAACCACACACATCCAATGCATCCTAAATCCTTCCATTAGATAATCTTCTCTTGGATTTGGCCCAAATTGTTCCTCTGGACGTAGAATTTCATTGAAATCCCCCATACATATCCATGGCAAAGAACTATGAATTTTGATGAACTTTAATAAGTTCCAAGTCTTCTCTTGTGCCAGCTCCTATTGACCGTTCCGGAGGTGCGGTTCTCAAAGATCCGTTACCCCAACAGAAGCCTCTCGATTGTTCGGTCCTTCGATGTCCTGGGCCGTTGCAATCGTTCCATCGTTTATGCTGCTCACGGTCATCACCTCTAGAATGTTGTTACGGCCCATATTTGACCGTTGTTCCGAAGGTATCCCCCCATGCCTATAAAAGGAACGTACATGGTAGAAAGACTTTCTACCATGTGACTGCGACCCCCCGTTAGTCAATTTCTTGCTGCCTCGTAAATTGTGCCAACTTTTGATTAGGCCGCAGCTTCGACTCTTCATTTGAGCAATCAACACGTTTCTTGGACTTCGCCGTTCTGGATTCTGTGCTGCCCCTTCCTCTTCTAGGGTTTGACTTGGTCTTGGCTTTACTTTTGCCATTGTTTAACTTTTGCTTGTTTTAACTTGTGAACCCTCTTTGCTCTTACCTTAGGATGGCTCGCATAAAGCAAACTGCTCGCGACACCACTCTGGCTGCCACAGACGAAGCTCCTACCGCTGATGTGCCGGTCGTCGAAGGGAATGTTCCACCGACGGAGCCCCCGCCAATCGTTGCTTCTTCCGAAGGTGCCGGAACCACTATCGCCGAAGGTTCTGGCTTGCTGGTAGTGACGGCGGCGAGGAATCTGGCAAAGATAGCGCTGAAGACTCTGGTGAAGATTTGTCGAAGGTGGTTGCTGACCCCAGCGAACTTGTGGGAGGTAAACTTCCACTTCAGAAAATCGCCCAATTTGGGCAGTCCCTCATCTCGGCCACTCTTATTGGCTTTTATGAAGATAAGTCTTACATTCAAAAAGGCCAAGGCCGGGCCCCTGGATCAGAGGAGTACCCAACTCCCCTTGCTCACGAAGTTGTCGTTTTTTGGGACTTTTTTTGTTGCTGGGCTCCGCCTCCCGTGCGACGGTCTGGTCGGCACTATTCTCGATCGTTATCAGATAAAGCTGCACCAACTAACCCCGAATGGAATCACCCAACTTTTCAAATATTTCTATGCTATCCAAAGCCAAGGTGTGGAGCCTGATGCTGACGCTTTCTGCCGACTGTATGAACTTCATCACCAAGCTAAGAAGATTACCTTCGGAGGTGATGCGGAGGTTTACAATGCTCAGTTTGGCTGCCTAACTTTCCGACCTCATCGGGCGAAGAAGAACTTCGAGAAAGTAGAGCTAGTGCCAGCCCAGAAAAACAAATGGGACTCGGATTGGCATCGGTACTGGTTCTATGCTAGCATTCCCGGAGGTCCGGAACAAGTCACCAAAAGTGGAGTGCAGAGTCATTATGGCCTTCATAGAAAGCCCGAATTGTTGAACGTTCTTCATTCTCCTCCTTTCACTAGAACTCGGAACTTAGAAGCCAACATCAATGTCTTCAAGTTGATTGTGCGACTCTGCACTGGCGTGATTTGTATGAAGAATGCCTTGCCGCCGGTGTTTTGGCTTTATCTCCTGGCTGGAGGCCACTTGGTTTCAAGACCGTCGAAGTTGGAACCGTCGGGCATTTCCGCTTCCCGGTTTTCGAAGTTGCCAAGCCTTCGGATCAATCAGATGCTACCTATGTTGCGGAGATTGAGCGACGAGTTAACGATATCTTGGGTTACTATACCCTTGACGAGTTCGAAGCCGCAGAGCGAATTCTTCATCACAGTGGCCGATTGAACCGGGTTTTCGAAGTTGCCGGCATAAAATATTCTCCTCGTGTGAAACCCGTGAAACCTTCGAGACGCGGCCAAGCCATTATCCAGCCGGGAACCGAACCCGTTGGTGCTTCAAAGAAGAAGGTTACCAAAAAGGTAAAGGCCGAGGACAAGCGCGATCGAGATGCGGCCGTCGACCCCCGAACCAAACGTGTTAAAGTTGTGTTGAAGCCGGATGCCACGCCCTATCTTGGCGGCAATTCCGCTGCAGCCGCTCTTCCCAATGTCGAGAGTGCACATACTTCGAAGGTGAAAAATCCCGTTACCTCCGTTCCTCCGATGATTCTTCCACCTTGTCCAGCGCAAGGGACAAGCTCTGCTGACACGCCCAAACAAACTGTCGAGCAGCCCCCGGTGTGCAGTGGGAAGACAGTTATGGAAGAGGTGCTTGGTGATCTCGACTTGGGGGATCTTCATGTGCAATCTTGGCCAAATTTCGATTTGCATGCTCCCGAAGGTCCTCCTCGTGATGTGCGGATGATGGACCCCTTGGATTTGGTTGATGTGAATATGGAATATTTGTTTTCTTCTCCTGCCGGAAGCCCTAATGCTAACAAACAAGCTGATGAGCTTGCTGCGCATGCCCTCATTGGGATTTTAGGGGCTGAACGCTCCGCTGTCGCGCCGAAAGGCGAGTCTATACCGCCGCCTGACCCTGTGCCATTACCTCCGCTATTACCTTCTCTATTTTTTACCAATGTGGAACTGTTCGAAGGTTCTTCCCATGAAGTTGATATTACTGGTACCCGGGGAGATTCTTCTTTTAGCTCTAACGGACCCTGCCCTTACCGCGGTGGGCCCCTGTCTCCTGGCGAAAGTGGCTCTGGGTCTGAATTTGCCTTGCTTTCCACAGGTGATAATTCCGATGCCGGAGTTCCTCCGCCTTCGGAGAAAGCGGAGGTGAGCCTACCCGAAGCGGAGGCTTCAGCTGCTCATGGTGTGATTGCTGACACCGGAGCTGCTGTTGCCACCCGTGAACAGGTGCCTGGTGCCGGTGCTTCTTCGAGGGCGGCTCCGGACCCTCACAGCCCTGCACCCTCAGGTTGTTCCTCAGACGATCTGAACCACCTTGCTGATTTTACTGCTTACCTGTGGTCTGTTATGGAAGAGAGTAACCCCGATGTGTACTCTCGCTTGATAGAGTACGAAGGTGAAATGGAGAAACTGTGCGCTGAGGAAGCTTGCCAAGTTGATGCTCATCATGCTTTCAAGGTATTCGAATTAGTTTATACTTCTGTCGTTAATTATCGACACTTTGATTAACTGACTTCTCCTTTCCCTAGGTTATGGCGGGGGCTCACATCATTGATCGCAAGCTGATTGCCCGCGCCAAACAAATGAAAAGCGTCGTGGACACTTATGATCGTATGAAGGAGGAACAAGAGAGCCTCAAGAAACAATTGCAAGAAGTCCGAGAATCTAAGAAAGAACTCGAAGAAGTGCATCAGGACCTTCAAAGACGGCTTACCGTTGCCTCGGTTCAGGCTCAAGAAGCTCAGGATCTTCGGGCTCGCAATCAAGAGCTTGAGCAAGAGCTCCAATTACTTCATGATCAAACTAGCAGTGACGCTGAACTTATGACCTCCTTAAAGGATGAGCTGAAGCTATCTCAGGCTTTGGTTCAGACTAAGGACAAGAACTGCTCTCGATTGCAAGAAGAGCTGAGGATTGTGAAAGGTGCGATTGATCGTTCTCGCGACTTGGTCGCTGAACGCGGGCTTCGAGTTTATCGATCCTATCAAGCCACCCTTCGCCGCTTCGGAGCTGAGCCTTTGCC
The DNA here is from genome assembly GCA_033239725.1 of Echinochloa phyllopogon. Classification (NCBI taxonomy): domain Eukaryota; kingdom Viridiplantae; phylum Streptophyta; class Magnoliopsida; order Poales; family Poaceae; genus Echinochloa; species Echinochloa phyllopogon. The sequence continues at coordinate 49,609,250 of BTCW01000014.1, forward strand.
TTTCCCCAAAGGTGGAAATGAGGCGCGATTCTTTGACTGGCTTGATGCAGAATTTAAATCCTTACCCAACGTGATGGAGGTCGTAGGCGACTACGGGGCGACATTCAGTTGTGGCAATATTCTTGCAATGTTGGAGAAGGAAGGTTGCGCCCATCTTAAAACCTTCGGCAAGCAATATCAGTTTGACTCGGCTCTCACTCCTGAAGCCTCCTCGTGCATGGTACAAGCTGTTCAGCAGATCTTTATGCGTGACTTTTGGAAGGTATACGGTCGTGATGTTGCGCGCCAGTATGCTGCCGACCGCTTGATGAAGGTACCTGCTTTCCCGAAGCTTGGTCACTTTCATTATTGCGTTCTTTACTAACCCCTTTGCGCCTACTCAGTTCAAAATGCTACAAGCTCGCCAAGAACAAGGTTCTGTTGTCGTGCCCTCGACTGCCGAAGGTGGTGCTGGGGGCCGCTGCTCAGCCTTGATTTGATCTTATAACGAATTTTGACTACTGTAAAAGGCTTGAACTTATGTGATTTGATGATGTAAAGAATTTTGGCTGCGCAGGTTCCTAAAGGACCTGCGCGGTTGGTTGTGCCTCGTACTCTGCGGAATGGCTATTTGTGTGTATCTGGCCGTGTGTGGGTTGCCTATCTTGAACGGTTCCCCGGAGCTAGTTTTTCCAAGTTCTGGGACTATTGTTGCCGGTACTTTGCGGATCATGCCTTTCTTGTGGATCAAAGCTTCTTAGGTGACCCGGCTGCTTCTGAGCGCCTTCCGGCCCCTGCCCTGCTCTGTGATGAACGAGAAGGCCGTGATGACCTCTTTGATTTTCCCTACATGTATAATCTTCGCCGTTATGCGTCTTAGCGTCTTTATGTACTTGAAGTATCTTTTTGAGGTTTCGTTTTTGTAACTTAGCTTGCTTGACCACATAACGTGATGGAGAATCGGATGCGAACACAAATGCGTAATCCGAAGGTTTTTTCGTTTGCTAGCTCTTTTTGAGCTTTGAGAAACGTCGCCTCTCCTTAACGAGGTGAAGGAAGAACTTGTAAATCAAGGCTATTGTTTTCGTTTTTCGTCCGGTTGATTGTCCCGGTTTAGCTTCAAGCTATCTCGAATGAGCCTCTAGCATTTTTTGCAGTGCTTTTTCCTTTGCGAGCTCTTTTTGAGCTTCGAGAAGCGTCACCTCCCCTTTCTTGGCGAGGTGAAGGAAAAAATTCTTGCGTCGAAGCTAAAGTTTTTGTTTTTCGCTCGGTTAGTTATCCCAGTTTAGCTTCGAGCTAACTCAAATGAGCCTCTAGCATTTTTTGCGGGGCCTTTTCCTTTGCGAGCTCTTTTTGAGCTTTGAGAAGCGTCACCTCCCCTTTCTTAGCGAGGTGAAGGAAAAAATTCGTGCATCGAAGCTAAAGTTTTTATTTTTCGCTCGGTTAGTTATCCCGGTTTAGCCTCGAGCTAACTCAAATGAGCCTCTAGCATTTTTTGCAGGGCCTTTTCCTTTGCGAGCTCTTTTTGAGCTTCGAGAAGCGTCACCTCCCCTTTTTTAGCGAGGTGAAGGAAAAAATTCGTGCGTCAAAGCTAAAGTTTTTGTTTTTCGCTCGGTTAGTTATCCCGGTTTAGCTTCGAGCTATCTCAAGTGAGCCTCTAGCGTTTTTTGCAGGGCCTTTTCCTTTGTGAGCTCTTTTTGAGCTTCGAGAAGCGTCACCTCCCCTTTTTTAGCGAGGTGAAGGAAAAAATTCGTGCATCGAAGCTAAAGTTTTTGTTTTTCGCCCGGTTAATTATCCCGGTTTAGCTTCGAGCTATCTCAAGTGAGCCTCTAGCGTTTTTTGCAGGGCTTTTTCCTTTGTGAGCTCTTTTTGAGCTTCGAGAAGCGTCACCTCCCCTTTCTTAGCGAGGTGAAGGAAAAAAATTCGTGCATCGAAGCTAAAGTTTTTGTTTTTCGCCCGGTTAATTATCCCAGTTTAGCTTCGAGCTATCTCAAGTGAGCCTCTACCGTTTTTTGCAGGACGTTTTCCTTTGTGAGCTCTTTTTGAGCTTCGAGAAGCGTCACCTCCCCTTTCTTAGCGAGGTGAAGGAAAAAAATTCGTGCATCGAATCTAAAGTTTTTATTTTTCGCCAGGTTAATTGTCCTGGGTGCGAGGAAAGCCAAGTGATTTTGCCCTGGCATTCTTCGCTTGAGCTTTCTTTGTGCTGCCGAATCTGCTGCCTTCTTGAAGGTTGCTTTTTCGGCTATGATTGGGGAAAAAGAACTTTATAACTTTAACACAGTTACAGAGGGCCCGCCTCGTTAAAAATCTAACCTCCAGAATGGGGTTTCCCCTATGAGGAAAAGAGTATGGAACCCTGAAGTTGAAAATAGAAAGAAAATTCTAAAAAACAAACCTAACTTATTCCTCTACTATATTTTACACGTAAAACCTTCTCAAGCTATCCACATTCCAAGAGTGTGGCAGCTCCTTTCCTTCTTCGTTGGATAGGTAGAAAGAACCCAGCCTGTTGCTTCTAGTAATCAGGTAAGGTCCCTCCCAGTTGGCCTGGAGCTTTCCGGCCTTTCCGGCCTTTAACTTTAGCACCAAATCCCCGACTGCGATGTCCTTTCGTATAACTTTTTTATCTCTCCACTTCTGGGTTTCCTGCTGATACTTTGTCAAGTTTTCCACTGCCTTTAGCTTGTTGCCCTCGCTTAGGTCTTTGTCAATACTCTCGCTTTGTTCTTCTTGCTTTAGGCTCATTCTCGAACTTTTGAACTTTAGCTCTTCCAGGCTCATGGCTTCTTCACCGAATAAAAGTTTGAAAGGGGTGAACTGCGTTGCTCTGGAATTGGTGGTGTTGTGCGACCATATTACTTTGGCAACTCTTCCACCCACTTGCTTTTCTTTTGCTCGACTAAGCGCTTCTTGGCACCTTCGAATATGATACCGTTGGCTCTTTCGACCGCTCCGTTAGATTGAGGGTGATAGACAGAGGCAAATTTTACTTTTGTGCCAATGGAATGGCAAAAATCCTTGAATACTTCACTGTCGAATTGCCTGCCATTGTCAACCGTGATTTCCCTAGGTACCCCAAAGCGGCACACTATGTTTTGCCAGAAGAACTTCTTGATTGATTCGGAAGTGATATAGACCAGAGGCTTAGCTTCGATCCATTTTGTAAAGTACTCGACTGCCACTACTGCAAATTTGTAATTGCCCTGCGCTGTCAGTAATGGTCCTACTATGTCCACTCCCCATCTTTGTAATGGTCAAGTGGGTGAGATTAACTGAGATGGGGCTCCTCGGGCTCTTTGCTGTTTCGCAAACTTCTGGCAAGCTTCGCAAATTTTAACCATTTGTTGGGCGTCCCTTAGAATCGTAGGCCAGTAGAACCCTTGCCTGAGTTCCTTTCCTGCTAAAGCCCTTGGTCCAATATGGGATCCGCAGCAACTGTTATGGATTTCTTTGAGCAACTCCAGACCTTTCTCTGTTGTTATGCATTTCAGTAATGGAGTTGTGACTCCCAACTTGTAGAGATTCTCTCCTACGATCAAATAGCTTCGGCATCTTTGTTCCATTCTTTTCGTTTCTGTGACCGTCTCAGGTTCACAGGTGCCTCTCAGGAATGCCATGATTGCGGCTCTCCAGTCTTCACTTTGAATTGCGGCTATCCAGGACACTTTGCAAGCTATATTTCTGACCGAAGGTGTTCTTAGGGTTTCGAAAAACACATCCGGAGGTAATTTCTCTGCTCTGGCTGCCGCCTTGGCTAGTGCGTCAGCTTCACCGTTCTTGCCTCTAGGCCAAAACTCTACTGTGTAGCCCTTGAATTGCTTCTCCATTTTCCTTACTGCTTCCTCCTTTAATTAGCTCCGGGTTTCTAGCTTCGCAGATCTTTTCTACCTGATCGGTGATCACTTGTGAATCTGTTTTGATTGTGCAAATTCTTGCTCCCAATGCTCTGGCTTTTCGAAGGCCTAGCAGTAACGCCTCGTATTCTGTTATATTGTTTGTGCTTTTGTCTTGTTCTTTACAGAAGTCCAGCCTTACTGCGTATCTGAGCTTGGCCCCGTTTGGGGATGTTACAATTGCTGCTGCCCCTGCTCCATCTCTTCCCCAAGCTCCATCGCATGTGATGAACCATTCGGGCTCTGCGGCTGGCATCTGATCGCAATTTGGAGAGGTCCAATCGGCTATGAAGTCTGCCAAGACTTGAGACTTGATTGCGCTTCGTTTCTCGAAGGTTATGGGCAAGCTTGACATTTCAGCCGCCCACTTTCTGATGCGGCTAGGAGCTTCTTTGTTGTTGAAGATTTCCTTGAGGGTTTGATCCGAAAGGACCACTATTTGGTGTGCGCCAAAGTAGTGCCTTAACTTCCTTGAACTCATTACAACCGCATATGCAATTTTCTCCAACTCTGAATATGATTTTTTGGAATCCGTTAACGCCTCTGAAACAAAGTATACCGGGGATTGTGTCTTGATACCTTGGACCTCTTTCTCTTGAATTAGTGCTGCGCTTACTGCTGATTGGGTTGCGGATGTACAATAACAAAATGGCTCCGGGTTCGGGAGAAGACATTGTAGTTAGTTGATGCAGGTAATCCCTGAGTTCTTGGAAAGCTTTCCTTTGTTCTGCCCCCAGGCGAACTTGTTTGTGGAGCGCAGAGCTTTAAAGAATGGAAGGCTCCTCTCGGTAGATTTTGCAACGAATCTGTTCAAGGCTGCTATTCTCCCTGTTAACTTTTGAACATCATTCCTTATCCTTGGCTCTTCCATGTTTATGATGGCTTTCACCTTGTCATTGTTTTCCTCAATACCTTTGACGGATACCAGGCATCCTAGTATCTTGCCTTTTCTCACACCGAAAACGCACTTCTCCGGGTTCAACTTGAGTTCTGCTTCTCTCAAGTAAGAGAAGGTTTTTGCGAGGTCCGCACATTCTCCATTTCCCGTTCTTCTTTTTTACTGGCACAGTGTTTGCCAGCCAAGTCGGGTATTTGACTTCTCTGATGACATGAGCTTCAAGCAACCTCTGTACTTCTGCTTTGACTGCTAGTACCTTGTCATCCGACATTTTCCGAAGCTTTTGCTTTCTGGGCCTTACGGCTTTGCTGATGTTGAGACTATGTTCGATGATGGATCTGCTAATCCCTTGAAGGTCTTTGGATGACCAAGCGAACACATCTTTGTTGGCGCAAAGAAACTTGACCAACTTCTCCTCTTCATTCTTTTCTAAATCTGCTCCTATGATTACATGCCTATCAAGGACCATTTCATCTAAGAGAATCCTTCTGGTTTCTTGGTCTGGCTTGACCGGAATCTTCTCCTTATCTATCTTAGATTCGGGATCTTGCTGAATCGAAGCTCGCTCTGGAGTCTTGTTGAGAGTGTGAACATTGCGATGCCCTGGAGTTTCTCATTTCTCAATATTCCTTGCCATCTGTTGGTTACCGAAGATTGTGATTACCCCTTTCAATGCCGGCATTTTCACACATAGATAGGGCTGATGTACGACTGCCTCAAACTTGTTCAGGAAACCTCTTCCGAAGATAGCGAAGTATGGAAAATAGATGTCCACTACGTCAAAGGTAACATACTCCGTTCTGGCGTTGTTCAAATCCCTGAATGAAACTGGGAGCTCTATTTTTCCCAAAACTAGCACTCTCTTTCTGCCGAAGCCACAAAGAGGGTTGTCTGTCGGTTGCAAGGAGCTTCGGTCCATTTTCATTTTTGCGAAGGTGTTAGCGAAGATGATGTCAGCCGAACTTCCGGTGTCTACGAGTATTCTCCCTATCATCCATCTTGTGATGTTGACCTCGATTACCAGAGCGTCGTTGTGAGGATAATTTGTTAGTTTGAGATCTTTTTCTGTGAAGGTAATGGGGATATGTGACCACTTTGATCTTAAGATCAGTCCTTCAACTGAAATGTTGTTCACGCTTCTGAAGTAATCTTGTCTTTGCCTCTTATTCTCGAATTGCATGGATGAACCTCCTGAAATTGGCATGATCATCCCAACTGTTGGTAAACTGTTGGTCTGGTGCTCTCTTCCTTCGGCTTTTGGCTGATGTAATTCTTGGACTTCTTCATAAGCAGTGTTGTTTAGGGCCGGGGCCGAAGGTGTTTGATAACTTCGAAAAGGAGGAGTCACTTGATGATTGAAAGCAAATGCTGGTGGATTTGTACTGGCTGATTGAACAAACGAAGTCTGGTGTGGATAACCCTGGTGGTTGTGAGCCAACTGAGTTGCCCAGTTGCTGCTAGAGTTGCAATTGACACTTTGACTGACCAGCGAAGGTGCTGCCTCAGCTTGTGCTTTCTCTGCTGCCATTCTTTCCAGAACCTTTTTACTTTCTGGGAAATACTTGGTTCCGTGCTCTGAGTTCTCTCCATGAAATACACAATAGAATCTTCTATCTTGAGATTGCCTTCCGCGGCCTCGGCCTCTGCCCCTTGTACCTCTTCCGTCGCGGCCTGTGTTATTTTCTCTCTCATTTGATCCCCAATTTGAGTTTTCTTCGAACGAAGGTTGCGCTGGCTAGATATAATTTTGGTTTTCTAACTGAAAAGCTTCGACTTGATATATGATTTGCTGAAATGGGGCAGGCCCTCTTTTATGATTGAAGCTCTGATTCTCCCAACGCTGTGTTGGATTGCTGTTATGTCCTTGGCGAAGTCTTTTGACCTCCTCACCTCTTCGGCGATAGTCTTTGTCTGCTCTACACCACTTCTCAAAAGCAATGTAAAGATCACTCATACGGCTCAGTGGATCTAGAGCGAAATGATTGGTGCAAGGCCCAATCTTTAGTCCTTTAATACAAGCTTTGATGGCCACCTCGTCGGGTACCTTGGGAGCCTGAGCTCTTAACTGCACGAATCTATGAAAATATGTCTGGAGAGGCTCTTTTTCCCCTTGAACGCAACTGAAAAGGTCACTGCTGGTCAGCGAGTTTCTGCTGATGCCCTTAAAGTTTTCCATGAATTTTTCCCTTAACTCTTGCCAAGACTGAATCGACAATGGTTTTAGGAGTGAGTACCAATTCAAAGCTGCTCCTTCACATGCTATCACAAAAGACTTGGCTAAGATGGTGTCATCCCCACCTGTGAAAGCTATTGATGCTTCGTATGCCATTAAGAACTGTCTAGCATCACCAGTGCCATTAAACTTTGGAACCGGAGCTCCGTGGTGAGTCAAAGGCCAAGCTGTTAACTGAAGGCTGGGTGCTAGAGGATTTGAAGTGTCAATTGCTCTTGGGGTGATCATGGTTCTCTAAGAAACGGAAGTTCGGATGCCTGTTGGAGTACCAAAGAGTGGTTGTTCGTGATTGCTCCAATGTTGCTCCAAAGAGTCCAACTTATTCTGCCTCTCAGCCATTTCTTGCATTTCTGCTTGAAGCCTAGACAACCTTGCTTTTGCTGAAATTAACTCCTGCTTGAGTGTGCTTGCACGCTGTGTAGCTTGAGTTTCTACTAACATTTTTTCCTTCTCTTTCTGTAATCTTGCCAATTCTTTCTTGGTGGCCTCTAATTCTTGTTCTTCGGTTTGCGCTTGGTTTGTTTGAGAGGGTTGAGTCGAAGCTACCATTTTCAGCTTTTTGGCTCTTGAAGTTTTAGCTTCGGTTCTTTTCTTCTTTGCAGCTTCGTCAGACTTGGAAACCTTTGATTTGTCTACTGTCACAGAGGTATCTAGATCTCCGATTTGAAGCGACTCTGGGACCTCCAACTCAGCCTCTTCTGTCGGAACCTCTTTGCTTATCTCGGATAATTTTTGGTCTTAGGTGCCATGTGAGTATGCTTTCCGTGCACGCACAAACGGTGGGCACCAACTGTTGGTACGTATTCTCTCCACTGTAATAAGAACCAGCAGTATTAAATGCAAATCGTCTCTCTCGATCCTTTCCAAAAGCTCCCCTCAAAAGGAGGGCTAGGCCCTACTTTTATAGGGGGTTACAAGGTCGTTATTTTACATCAATACCCTCTTGCCGTGTCCCACATGCAGCTACTCTATCCGTACTTTACAATATTTGAGGACGGGCAAAAGGGTAATTTCCTATACAATGTCGTATACCATTTTACTTCTTCTAACTAAGGGAAAGCCACTAAGGTGATTGGCTTCGCAACACCTTCGGACCCTGAGCTTCACGACCTTTCCTGTTTGCTTGATCATTCGCCCCAATACCGAAGCCTTGTAATGACGAGCGAAGGTGACATCCCACTTAAAGGCACTCAAAACATTGCCTGCTGACCCCTGCTGACCTTCGCTCCAGACGACTTGGAACCATAGCATGCTTACATGGGTCAATAATCATCGACCTTCGTTCGACTTGCCCTTCCAAACCTCTGAAGATGTCGAAGGTCCTGTGCCCGTGCGTCTTACATTGTTCTGTTTGAGGATGACCTTCGATTCGTTCAGAGAGAACCTCTCTTCCTGCTTCTCTTGTGCCAGCTCCTATTGACCATTCCGGAGGTGCGGTTCTCAAAGATCCGTTACCCCAAGTAGCATTCCGTAAGGGCCTCATTAAACACATGTATCTTTCTTTTGACTACATCTTTTAAATTCTCACTGCACTTTTTACTGAAAAAAATAGATGACTTATCATAGTTGATTCGCTGTCCTGAAGCATCACAATAAGCATTAAGTTGCAGTTCAATTTGTTCAGCAACACATGCATTTGCTTTGAAAAATAGGATGATATCATCTGCGAATAATAAATGGCTAATTTTAGGGGCATTCCCACACACCTCAATCCCCTTCATATGTTGATTATTATTATTCAAAAGACTTGACAAACCTTCAGCACATAGGAGAAAGAGGTATGGAGATATTGGGTCACCTTGTCTTATTCCCCTTGAAGGTTTAAACTTTTCCAGGCTCTCTCCATTGAAAAGCACCGAGAATGATACTGTAGTTACACATTTCCTAATTAAATCAATCCATCTTTTCTTGAAACCTAGTCTTTCCATGATGGCAAACAAGTAGGCCCATTCCACACGATCATACGCCTTAGACATATCAAGTTTGAGGGCGCAGTAAGCATTTCGCTTTGTGCCATTCGTTCGCATAAAGTGCAGGCACTCATATGCTGCAATTATATTATCAGAAATCATTCTACCAGGAACAAATGCATATTGCTCTCCGGAAATGATATCGGGAAGCACAGTCTTGAGCCGATTCGCTAGCACCTCAGAAATAATTTTATAGATGACATTGCATAAACTTATCGGTATAAACTGCCCCACAGAGGTTGGGTTAGGCACTTTCGGGATTAAGACAATGAACGTACTATTGATTTCTCCTGGCATCTCATCTCCGTTAAGCACCCCTAACACTGCCCTGGTAATATCTTCTGCACAAATATCCCAATTTCTTTGGAAAAAGTGGGCTGGGTATCCATCTGGTCCTGGAGCCTTTAGTGGAGACATTTGGAACAAAGCATCTTTGACCTCCTTCTCTATAAACGATTTACATAAGAATGCATTCATACTATCAGTAACCTTCCTTGGTACATGAGATAGGACTTGCTCCATATTTATGGTGCCTTAAGAAGAATACAAATTTTTATAGAAGTCTCTAGTCATGTGCTGCATTTCACCACTATCTTCAGTGATTGTACAGTCTGCACGGGTTAACTGTGTAATTTTATTTTTATTCCGTCTGTGGCTAGCCTTCTGATGGAAGAATTTTGTGTTATTGTCTCCCTCTCTAAGCCATTGGATACGAGAGCGTTGTTTCCACATAATTTCCTCCTAGAGACTTAACATTATAATCTTTTCTTCAATCTCTTTCTCTTCTATTGATGGTCCTCCTCTTTGTGGATCTGCTCGGAGAGTTTCTAATCTTTTCCTCATAATCCTTAGTTCTTTTCTCACCGAACCGAAGGAAGAACTCCACTGTTGGATTGTGCTTGTTAGTCGATTTAGTTTCCTATTTAACTCCTTAATGTTACAGCAATACACATCATCTTTCCACACATGTGAGATCAATGGTTCAAAATGCTTATTTGTTTCCCACATTACCTCATATATAAATGGCTTCCCTTTAGGAGCAACATTTTGGTATCGATCTTCACGCTCTGTAGATAGGAGAATTGGACAATGGTCTGACTTTACTGCAATTAAATGTCTTAATGATGCCATTGGAAACATACTACACCCTTCAGCTGTAGCAAGTGCATGATCCAATCTCACTCGAACATAACAACCATTAGCCACCTTTTTTCCCATGTCCAATCCAAACCAATATAACCAATATCACAAAAACCACACACATCCAATGCATCCCTAAATCCTTCCATTAGATAATCTTCTCTTGGATTTGGCCCAAATTGTTCCTCTGGACGTATAATTTCATTGAAATCCCCCATACATATCCATGGCAAAGAACTATGACTTTTGATGAACTTTAATAAGTTCCAAGTCTTCTCTCTTTCAGCACGGTTTGCTTCTCCATATACAAAGGTAAGCCTCCATGGTTCCTTGTCCCTTTCACATACCTCTGTATCAATATGATATTGCGAGAATTTCATAACCTTCAGAGAAATATCATTCTTCCATAACACTCCCAAACCACCACTTCTACCATCACTATTAATAGCAAAGCTATTATCATAGCCTAGTACATACCTCAGATTTTCCACCTGGACCTTTGTGATTTGTGTTTCTAAAATACACACTACCGGGGGGGCATAGGTCTTCGCGAGATCGCGAAGTTCTCTTACTGTCGTGGAGTTGCCAATTCCACGACAGTTCCAGCATAAGGCTCTCATTTTTCCCGGCGGTACTCCTCAAGGGAGCCCGCCGATCTCATCTCAATATCAAGAACATTGCCATTTACATCTGCCTTCCTCAACCTCTTTGAACCTCGACCTTTTGAACTTTCATCCTTCTCTATTTCATTGCCAGCACTTGCTTGCTCCAGATTGAACTCGCTTTCCTCAGTATAATCCCAATTCCTTTCAATGGAGTAGCAAGAAGACCGAATGCAATGGCCATCTTACTATCATTCTGCTTCTCTCCATATTCTAGTGTGATCTGTTTATGAGCCTCACTTCCATGAAGTTTCAGTTGATGGTCTCTTCCTCTTTTTATGGGGCCTCTTGCGTCATCTTGCAGATCAGTCTCATCACCAAAGGAGTCTCTTTGGTTGCTTCCTCCACCTCTAAGCTCAGAACTTTTTCTTGGAATAAGGTCTTTGGCCGACTGATCCCTAGAATCTAAGCCTTTTGTATCTGTAGATCCAGACAACCTACTTTCTTTAATTTTCCATTTCTTCTCAGGGCTAGCAATTAACCATTCACCATACTGAAAAGCCTTGCTGTTATGCACCCCATCACCGCATTCAGATTCAACATGCCCCAACAATCCACACACTGCACAAAACTTAGGCAGTTTCTCATATTTAACACGAAAAACCTCACGTTTTCTGCTTTCTCCCATTGACACACAGACAACTCTAGTTAGAGGTTTTTCAATATCCAACTTTATCCTGATACGTAAGTAATCTCGCCATCCATTTGTGGCCTCATCTGGTTCTACCCATATAGTATCTCCAATTTTATTTCCAAGTTGGCGTCCAATGTTCTCGGTTCTAAAACCTGTTGGTAGATCATATATACGAACCCACATTGCCAATTTCTTGAATTTCACCGCAGAAGGTTTTGTAATCCCATCATATTCTTCTAAAAGAACAACATTTCCTCTGAATAACCATGGTCCCTCATCCATTACTTTGCGCCAATCCCCTAAGCAAGAGAACTGGAATACAAACAAATTTTCCTTTATGGCCTTGAAACTAACGTTCTTTGCCAAGCTCCAAGCATACTTCATATTGGCTAAGAATGCAGAATGACTAAAAGTTTTGGAGGAATGAACCTTTGCCAGTGCTGTCCAACGTGCTCCTGCTTTGAGTTCCTCAAGATCTTCTTCCAACACAATTCCCTGCCCTTCATCTTCTCGTATCTCCAAATGTTGGAGGAGCTCATCCAAATCAGCATTCCTGAACTGGATTTGGCCATCTCCTTAGCCTAATCAGACCAACAATGGGCGCCCTACCAGTACCTCAAAATTGGAACCAAGGCTGAGAAACAAACCCAATGTTTGCCCTTTTGCCAGCCCGAGTCGCAATGGGGATACTAGAAGGAAAGCGGATCTGATCAGACTGGGGAGAAAAGGAAGAATCTCACGCTAAGAATCCAGCGAGAGAAGCAAGAACCCTAGGAGTACTGTAGCATGCCTAGGGGAATCCTCCAGAACAATTTGCGTCCTAGATGTCCAATTTTGTACCGTTGTGTGAGAGCATATGTGATGCAGTGATGCACTAGCCCATGGGCCGTGGCCTAGTTATGGGTCCTCTTAGCCAGATGAGCACGGAGAGCCCAGTCATACCTCAGCCCATTCTCTCCTTCGGCTCAGGATTTTGGGCGGGAGGCGGCGAGGAGCCTAGCAAAATTTCGCGGTTCATCCGCCTCGTCAGAGTCGTCCGTAGTCTCGGTTCATCTTCATCGTCCCCAAAATTCTCTGGCATCCTCGAGTTTCGGCGTCCGATCATAATGGCGCTCGAGCCTGATGGAGGCCTCGCGCGCTCGGAGGCCCCGGGATCCCAGCATTCGTGGTGCGCGGTTGCGCGCGATCGCGATCGGGTTCCCGAGGCTAAGTAGGGTTCCGGGAAATTCTCCAATCCTGGCGATGAGAGGTGAGACGCTGGAACCTGGAAGTTTTCCTGTTGCTAGTTGTCGCCACGAGTGATTTTGGGGCACGATTCCGTTGGAATTTCGAGTGGTTGCTGGGGTCGTGGGAACATTTAGGTATTGAAGTGGTCCGCCGGCGCGGCTGGATCGGATTGGGGTAGATTGTAGTGCGGGGAGGTTCTTACGCTTGAAGCTGCTTTCCAGAAGGTGGAATTTGGTGCATGCATGGTGAGGTAATGGGAGATATATTCAAAATTGCATCTCCCTATCGATTTGGAGGGATTTGCGGTGCTATAATTCCCGAAGGATATGCTACATGCGTCATACACGACCGGGTTCCTAGTTATACATAACTAAGGAAGTGCTGCCTCTCACAAGCCTGCTGACTACTACTACTGAATGTTCACTGCAGTTCCTCTAGCTATTGGATACTGATTAGTCATTGTACTGCTTACTCTTGCCGTGCTTCTGCTATGTCAGTAAACATACAAGTTTTGGGCACAAATGATAAGCAAATTTAATTCTACTGCTGCCAGCCTGAAATGTGGCATTGCTCACTTACTGCACTTATCCCCTTTCTGACGGTAGGCTTACCATACTCTAGACATTTAGTTCTTATTCAACCAATATTAGCAATTGTGAAATGTGCAAAGCACGCCTAACAATTTTCACTTTATGCAGTAGAGTATCGTCTGTGTGTGTATCTATCTATCTATCTATATCTATATATATATATATATATATGTGGAAGGTATACTCTGTGGCCGGCCATAGAATAGTTATTCTCTAGCCACCTCTTTTTACTGTAGTTTTATGTAGTAATTTACTATAATTTCAGAAGTCTCCATGTGTGCTATAGTAACCCAATTACCATAAATATGTATTGAAATTATAGTAAATTACTACATAAAACTACAGTAAAAAGAGGTGGCTACAGAATAACTATTCTATGGCCGGCCACAGAGTATACCTTCCATATATATATATATATATTACAGTATTAGCAATTGTCTGTGTTATGCATTATCTGAAGGTCCTCTCTGCTGTTTTCAATTTATTGTAATTTTGTAGTTTCTGGTGACTATTTCCGAGGATACAGTTTCTATTTGTGCCAACTCTCAAACTTATCACGTTGAGGACTTCATGCTTTGAAATCACTCTCCTAAGTGAGATTGCTGTGCTGACAAAGTGACTTGATGTAATGGTTTGCATCCTTGCCAAGTGTGCTTTCAAGCTCATGAAGTTTCTGTGCTTCTGATACATGACTTCATGCTTTGAGGTTTGACACTGTCCTCTAATGTGGTCCATTTTATCTTTAGTATTTATGCTATTTATATACCACCATAGTGGAATTATATTCAAAGGAACACAACAAGGCCAAACTAGCCAAGTTCTATCTTTCCTTTCTGCAAAGTGCACCTGTTATTGATTGAACTCTCTAATGCACCACACTTGCACACATTATGAACACGCATTCCTTATTGTCACCCTCCAAGGAATATAGTGCCTACCCATATTTTGTTATCTCAAAGGATTGTTGAACCGCTTATGTTCTCTCCTTATTCTGTATGTTTGTAAGTTCTCTATTGTCATTTTGTCACTCAAGTATAAATACTTTGTATATACCTTTTGGAAAGAGGAGTATAAATACAATGAACTGATGGAGCATGCTAGTGTCTTCAACACTTGGAATAATAAGATTGCATTGAAGCAACTTTTTAGTCGTGTAATCGCTCAAGGACACTATTTTGAACCAAAACCACACTGGCAAATCTGAAGTGCTTATTTTTTGTATTCCCTTTCTCCATAAAGGAAAAGAAGGCGTATGCAATGTGGAATATGGTTCTTTACCTTTCTTGCCATATTTTTTCAATAATGGCCATAAACAGATATGCTCATATTATCATGTCCATGCATTATCTTGCATGTGCACAATAATCTAAGCCTTAGAAGTACAATTTGATTAACACGCAAGGAAATTTTGTAGTTTCTGTACTTGTTTCATGATGTTTTTATTTTTGAAGAGAGGCAGACTTCATCAGCTTTTCTTGCTTTATCAATCCTTTTCAATATTCAGTTACTTTTGCATTGTCTCCTAAGAATGACCTAATCTATTTCATGAGACGACTTAATGTTACGACGGACATGATATATCAAGCGGCACCATTGTCAGGAGTAGGCTCGGTAGGTGTCCTCATCATTCCAAGTTGTTCAGATATTTGGCGATTTATTAGGATATTATGCCTCTGTTTGTTAGGAGTTACTTTGTTAGGAGTTGATTCAGCTATATATAGCCAGACACTGTCATCTGTGATTCTTTAGGCAAAGGTAACAAGAGCTACTGTTGAGCACTTTGCTCGCTCGTGCTCCAGCATGGCACTACTGCACAGCCGGGGGTTCAAGTCCCAGCCACCCATCATCCACCGTTACCAGCTCCGGAGCAACTCGGGCTTATCACTTAACCTCAAAAGCTTTGATATTCAGTAGGAATTACTTGCTTGAGTCTGGTGTTACTTAGCATATATCTGGCATCGCTAACATGCTTACTGGCAGTGCCACTAAACTATTTTTTTAGCAGTGTATATATTTAATGTATTTATCAGTTATCTCTTATTCAGTGCCACTAACATATATCTGGCGTCTCTTATTCAGTTAACCATACATGTTTGGAGCAATAAAGTTAAAACGGGTATCAAATAGCAGCGTTCATATTTAATGTATTTATCAGTAGTTTCCTCCCGTATTAAAAACAAGTACAGTTGTTAGTTTGTTACCACAGACAAACATTGTTTGATGAACAATACATAATAAGTGGGACGTCAGAGCTCGGGAGTCTTTAGTCTTTACTATAGTTTAACACATTAGATGGGCTTGTTATGAAATATCCATTCTTTTGCTTAATTAGTTTGCTGTTCTACTCTATAGCTGTTTCTATATATTTGCAGTCAAACTCTAGGCTAGTATCTGAAGAGTTTACCTCTTCTTTATGTAACATTCTACAATAAGGATTCGCTTTTGGCTGAGCAAGTCAACAGTGACAAAAAAAGCCTGGAAAGTGCCTCATGTGTTTCTTTTGTAGTTATTTTAATTTAAATAGACTGCTTCACAGGATAGATTCTCAAGCTTTAAATGGTCTAGTTGTATATTTCAAGCTACATGAGCATGCATCTTTGCTATTAGTATAACCAGTTATCAAAATCCAACAGGCAAAAGCACTGAACAGGACATTCGTCCTATCTTAGTGGCTCTGGCACCTTTTATATAGTTTACAGTGGGGATACCCCAAAACTTTTACTTTTCATAGTGGTTTATTTTGACACCATTGTAATGGATTATAAAATATGGTCGTATATTCCTTTCCTGATAAAAAACAAGTTACAACGGGTTCTGCTTCATCTGCCTATTTTTGTGAAGAAAACTGTAGACATGTATTGAGCTTTACTGTTCTGAACTCTAACTTTCTCATCAGTGATTGTCATGCTTTGATAGGCCTGCCTTTTATTCTGAAGGTGCCTATACTGGGTGGCCAATAATTTTTACATATTACTAAATGGAGAGCAATGCTCTACACTTTACAATGTTAAAGGACAAAGGGACATCAACCATAATGTTGTGTTCTCCATTTTATTTAGTACAGTGGAATTTTATGGAAAGAAGCTATGTGTAAAATGGAATTTTTTTTTGGAAATTTACCACCCGAAGGAGTCATCTTCGTGATTTTGCTATCGAAATGTTGTCACACATTAATTAGCATGCCATTGCAAACATTGCACTTTGACTATGATGCCATTTTGGTCTTCAGAATTTTGTATCAACTTCCTTTTGCTCTTTGATGTTAGTAATACTGTTTTGCTCCTTGATCGGATCAAGGCTTGCTGGCTCCAACCAAATGCCTGGACCGAGCCATTCTGCTCGTCAGCTGCAATGCCTCTCTATCCTGCATTCCTACCCCCAGCCTTATGCCATGGATGTTTTAAGTACAGAATGCAATGGATGCACAAATGGCCCAAAAAAGAGTAGTACAGGATGCATATCTCGTTGTTGCTTGTGCATGTGATCACATGATGAATGAACAAACCTCAAATCTTTTGCAACAATGAGTTTGTATGTCATCCATTCATAAGGAGTTCATAGACACGTCACATATTACCATAAACATGCTGCCAGATCAAACCCAACCGAAGGGCAAAAGGGTCATTTTACAAGCCTGGATAAGAGAGAAGAAATTTGAGGCATTTAGAAAAACAAAACTGTCAGCATAATCAAAGTGACAAGGTTTTATGGCATTTTAACGTGCGACAATGTTCAGCATAATCAAATTGCAGACCCCACTATTTGGAGTAAATAGCAATTTCCAGTTTTCTCACATAAATATGGATATTAAACTCTCCGATCAAGTAAATGAAAGTTCTATGTGCCTGCTGCAATGTGTTGTTCTATGAAACTTCTGATCTGTCATTTTATTTGTATACCTGAAGCGAATGCACTCTTTTGTCTTGTATTGAAATTTTGTGCTTCTCTTTTGCAGCAACCCATGGAATTCACAACTTTTTGAGGTATGTGCACTTTTCCTTTTCTCATTGCAGACTTTAACCGTGAAGCTAATATGCCACATTTGATCGATATTGACTACTAATAAAAGAATTCATTGATGAATTGGCACTTCACTGCCTTTTCCAATGCTGTAATGATTTTCTGGTTATGGCAGCACTTTTTTCTGGATATTTTCAAATACCAAGAGGGAGTAGTCCTAACTACCCATTTCGTGCTCAAATCATTCTATGGCTCAAACTGTGAGGTAGGATTTCTATCACATTTATTTTCACACCTATTTGTAAATGGAGGTTCTAATGTGGTATTCTGTTATTGTTTCACGTAATGTTTATTTCATATCACGTACCATTGTGCTGACTGCTGAGTGCTGTTTAAGTCCTTGTTGTCCATCACTAGCAGTTCATGCCTAGGCAAAACCTGAACTCTAGTCTCTGGAGCAGTATCCTCTTTTAGGACATGACAATAATGAATAATCAAGTCTGCGGAAGTCTTAAAATATCTCGACCAACCTAGGACGAACTAACTGGTTTTCTTAAATAAGACAAAATAGACACCCAAATTCGCCTCGATGAGGACTTAAACTCGGGTGGTCTGTGACACTGTGCATACGTCAACTGAGCTAGGCTCAGTTCTTGGTCTGTGGAAATCCGTATGGCTAGAAATACACTGCGTTCATAAACATAGGAAGCAGTATACATGTTCAAAGATCTACACATGTTGTAGAGCAGTATTTTTCAAATAAGAAAATAGACCCTTGCTGCATGACACGCTGTATACATGTTTTATTTCGTATTTTAATGACTCAGCATTGCACTCCACTTCAACAAGGATTAGATGCCTGTACTTTGGTCCATGCATGGGTTTGCACCGAATCTTCAATCAACCACACACATTAGAAATACAACACTCACTCAGCCAGAATTGCATTCCTTATTTCTTTTGAGAGAACTGTATTTGTGTGACTATGTAGGTCTGTCAGATTGGGAGGCCCTCCGACTAGGATATTCCAAAACTCTCATCTCTAGAAATGAAAAACAGTCTGGTCTGTAACACTGGTTGTACCATGAGGCTCCTAATGTTTCAACCTTTACTTCTTATTGGATGGATATACTTTTCCAACCCATGTCCTGTAGTGCTCTACCTGCAACAGTGCTGGGCCTCAGTCTCTGGGATATATGATTAGTGGCATGTGAAAGGACAGTACACTCTTACCTCAAGGGTACATTGGAGCTGTTGATTCACCAAAATAAAGGCAACATCATTCTAGAGTGCTGCTACTGCAAGAATCCCCAAAAGTGATGGTGCAAGAGATCGCAATGTACTGTAGTGGGGGTGGCTAAAGAGGAATCCAGTGGGAATCCTGGAGCTGAGTATACTGGGAGAATGCCAGGCACGGGTTACGTCTCAGGAGTCGAGATCCTCCATCATTGGAAGATGGATCCTTGTAGCATGTGGCGTGAGTGTGCAGCAGGAGTGATTTTGGTCTGATTGGCGCCAGGTCAGGCTGCTGCTCTTGTCTAGGGCACAGAAGGCCACAATTTGCTTGCAACCACTGAGGAAGCTAGTTGTTGGGTTTCCCATTTTTTGGTGCCCCACAGCAGGTGGCCGTTGGTTTCCCAGGGAGAAAACTGGGTTTTGTGCAAGCTCTATTGTGTATGTATTCTATGCATGACTTAATGCTAGCACCATAGAAAATTGTTTCAGTGAGGAATACAGGAAGTTGGGTGAATGGCAAACCCATTTTTCTATTGCTACAATGCTGCACAGAGCACGCCACACCAGAATTGCTGTATTAGTTCTAATCCTGCTGCACGCCTGGGCCTGTTTTTAGGATCTCGTCTTGCCTTTTTAGCTGTGATCTACCTGTATGGCTATCTAAAGCAAATTCTTTTTTACCCCTGGAATTTACCAGGTTAACACCTGCCATTAACCCATGACAAAAATTCCTTACTAGCCTACTTAAAAACAAAAATTATATAGTGCCTCCTATGTTTCCTTCTTGTTTACATCTATACTCCAAGTACAGACCTGGGTGTGCGGCATAAAAGTAGGAGCAGGTGATGTGGAAAGCAAATTAGCAATAGGTTAAGGCAGTGTGATAGTGAGGACACCCTGTTTCTCCTGAATTCAAAACTTTATTCGAATATACAACACTGCATCATTGCATTTAGATTCTTTCTGTTCTTGGCAAATTTTGGTTTGTTTGAGTAGAACATGGGATCCTTGAGTGCAGTGCCAATTCTTATTGTTCTTGTTTGTTTGGAGTTGACATTTTGAATTGTTAGGCCCTACCAAGGAGAGATGTGGAAACAGCACTATTTTGTAGAGGTCTTCTGAATGCAAAAATGAAATTAGGTACAACACTTGGTCAGGTGGTCTGTGGTCATTTGTCAGGTGCAGTGCCACGATGGTGTGTTCAGCATGAATTGCTGACGGCTGGCAAGATGTTGGGTTGGAAACATGATGGTCCATGAACAATCATTGCAAAAATTCAACAATGCTGAAATTTCCGATTTGCCTAGGCCCTGCCATTTAGTGTCTCTATTCAAAGAATCTTCCTTAAAATTATTCTTTGCTAGAGAAATTTCATGGTATTAGACACTGATGTAGCTACAATTGTGACAGTTTTGTGGATTCTGTTAGGTTAGCTTCAGGAATAGGACACACGCTTCAGAAGATAGTATCTTACATAACTTTGGGTGCCTAAGAAGTGAGAACCATTCATATTTAACTGCATGAGATCATTACTGGGGCATTAGATAGGGCAGAATAAATCATGCACGCGAGGTCGTCGGTTGCAGTTGCTTTTGCTAATATATTAGCTTCTACACCTTTTTAGAAATCTTACTTTAGCAAACTTAGCTTTTACAATTTAATATTAACTATGTACTTAATTCCTCTTGTCATGAATTAAGTATCATCTCATGATGATCTATCTGCTTGGGTGCTATATTACACCTCATGTACTGTTCTGTGATTAAACTATGTCACTAGGGTCTGAAGTCCTATGCATGTTCTCCTTGCCACACGTCCTCTGAGTCGCTAAATGATCCTCAGTGACTCACCTTTCTATATTGTTTTTCCGATGAGCGTACTTGATATAAATCAAAATATGAGACTACTTACATGGGGTATATAGGGCACATAACTAGCTTAGCGATATCATGCATCCCAAAGCTGTGCATAGAACAGCCATCTTCAGAGCCTCTTCCTCTCTACTCCTAATATTTCCTAGTCTCTTCTAACTCAAACAACAAAGAGTCCCACCAAATTGCTCCAGGCAGCAACCTATTCAAAACAACCCGGATTCTTATAAATCGTTCACATCGGTCTTCAGAGTCTTCCTGAGATATATACACGCATATAGCTTCTTCCATCTTTCTCGCTTGTCCATGCCTTCATACACAGCAAAGTTGGCTAGCTATTCGTATCACCATGAAGTTTGAAGCCAACATAGCCATTTCTTGCTAGCTAGATCGAGAAAACTCCATTGAAGCCTACCTTCTACCTACGTCTGCATGGACCCTTGGAGTGAAAGTGAGGGCAAGAGAGCCCATGATCCTATCTTCCAATGTTTCATCCAAAACCAAAACCACCGCCAACCTGTTGAGAACTGCTGCAAGGAAAGGAGTGCGGATGCTGTTTTTGCTCGCTCAGAGCGATGCACATGTATGTGGGTTTCAGGGCCAATTATCGTGGGTGCAGGACCTTCAGGGCTTGCCGTTGCTGCATGTCTCAAGGAGAAGGGGATTGGTAGCCTTATTCTTGAGCGCTCCAACTGCATAGCTTCCCTCTGGCAGCTGAAGACATATGATCGTCTCAGCCTTCATCTTCCCCGGAAATTCTGTGAGCTTCCTCTCATGCCTTTCCCTGCCGACTACCCTATCTATCCCTCGAAGCAGCAGTTTGTAGCCTACCTGGAGAGCTATGCTGCACGTTTTGGCATAAGTCCTATGTACAATCGCACGGTGGTGCATGCAGAGTATGATGATCAGCTTCTGCTATGGCGTGTGAGGACCCAAATTTCTGGCACAATGGGAGAGGAGGTCCAGTATGTATCCCGGTGGCTTATTGTTGCGACTGGTGAGAATGCTGAGGCTGTGCAGCCAGATATTGATGGCCTACAAGAGTTCCCGGGAACAGTTATGCACACCAGTGCATATAAAAGTGGCAGCGCATTCACAGGCAAGCGGGTTCTCGTGGTCGGATGTGGAAACTCAGGCATGGAGGTGTGCTTAGATCTCTGCAATCACAATGCAGAGCCTCATATTGTAGTAAGAGATGCTGTACGTGACTTCTCTCTACTTCTCAATCGGTTTTCTTTGCCCATATTATTAAGCATTTTTAATTACTTATACTGTAAACTATGTTGGCTTATATCTGTTTCGTACGCATAAGTCAAAAGTGATAGAACTGTCCGCTGCTTGCTATTTTTGGTTGTTTAAGTGCTGGTTTAGCCTGTGGAAGATATCAGTGGCTTGAATGCGCTTTTCTCTAGCTCATGAACTTAAGGAAGGCCTAGTGCCCTAAAAAATCATTAGCTTGCATCAAAAGCAGGATCTTTCATTACCAGTTTTGTTCTTTCATTTGCAGAACGATTAGCATTAGGTTTATGCAAGTCCAAGGTAGTTGCCACTTAGGAAAGGGAGAGATTCTTGAGATGGAAGGCATCTGGGGCTGCTGTTCGTCCTTGAGTTAGTTCTTTCTTGGGATTCATTTCCATGCATGTGTACTTGCAGCTACTCTAACCATCTGTTTGCGTCCTTCACGTCCATGTTCTTTTGGTTCTTTGATTAGCCTCTGCTAATAGTTTTCTTGCCCCAAGGGTAGTGCAAAGAGCTTTCTCTTCTATACTTCATGAAAAAACTATGATTTGCAAGCACTAGCCTTGGGTCCCCTTCACCACCACGAGAGCATAGCATAAGTCTGTCACTTTAAAAGAAACGTTAACAAAATGGCTTGAGAACCTACCTTTCACGACTAGGTGCATTCCTTTCTCACAGCTCTTTCAGCTTTGAAAGAACTTAGTGTAATTAAAATAGCCGCAAGCTGGGTTTACATACTATACTATGTTGGAGATAAGGGAATAAGTTTGGTCCAGGGTCCGTGTTTCAAAAAAAAAGGATTTGGTCCTGTGACATGTTGCTTCTTGTAGCATGCAGAAAGCAGCTTTTGGAAAAATAAAATAAATATTTATTCTGATTAATTGTATGATCCAATCATTAGTCCAGATGTTGCATTGCTTTTTGTGAGCCCTTGCTAAGATTGTGTTCATCATTGTCAGGTACACATCTTGCCCAGGGAGATGCTGGGTCACTCCACCTTTGGTCTGTCAATGTGGCTGCTCAAGTGGCTCCCAGTCCACGTTGCGGACCGTATTCTACTGTACATAGCGCGGGTCATCCTTGGGGATACTGCTCGGCTTGGGCTAAAGCGGCCAGCCTTTGGTCCTCTTGAGCTCAAGTCACTCTCAGGGAAGACCCCAGTTCTCGACGTCGGCACATTTGCAAAGATTAAATCTGGTGATATCAAGGTCTGTTTCACGCCACCGAAGTACAAAGCATGTGAGATTGATTGTTCGGTGGAATCGATCGATCAATCTCTGTCTTGATTTGGTCCTGACATGTATTTTTTCCCCCATTGATTGAAATGTGCAGGTACGACCTGCCATAAGACAGATATCAGGAAGAGATGTAAAATTTGCGGATGGTCGGTTGGAAGCGTTTGATGCCATTGTGCTTGCAACTGGCTACAAGAGCAACGTTCCCTTCTGGCTGAAGGTACTTCAACTATTTTACAGGGACATTTCCACAGTTTATTGTGGAGAATGTCACTTTGGAATAGCATTATTTTTCCACTGAAAAGTAAGAGCCAAATCTGACCATGTAATGAAAATGCTGGAATTACTCTTAAAATGATAAACACGAAGTTTGAAAAAAATAGTTAATATGCCTTATAAGTTTGACTGAAGCTATCGTTTATCAATTTATATAGTAGAAATGAGTTGGTAAGTTACTGGTGCTTATGCATCCTGAATTCCTGATACCTAAATGGTGTTTTGCTTTCAAAATGGGCAGGACGGAGAGTTATTTTCTGAAAAAGATGGCTTGCCAAGAAAAGCATTTCCAAACGGGTGGAAGGGTGAGAATGGCCTATACTCGGTTGGATTCACCCGGCGTGGACTGATGGGGACATCGGTCGATGCCAGGAGGATCGCTTACGACATTGAGCAGCAATGGAAGGCCAAAGGGACGCATCCGGATGTGCTTCTCTAGCTCTTGTCGCTGTTGTTTGCCATGATGACGGGAGCCGTGTAATCGTTCATAAGCTTGTGAATAGTACTAGTGGTAGGTTTGGTGAGAGTGATATACACGATATTTGCCGACTTCGGGGCCGGGTGCGATTTGAGTTGCCAAAGGGCGCGTGTGCTCTATCTGTGGCTTGCTTTTAGTGCTTGTATAGGGTATTGTGTACTGCCAATCTTTTTGTGTTGCTTGGTTTTTGATGACTAACCATCCTATAGGCATCCTCGAGGGGTAGGTAACTACTGAAGTGCCCGTGTTCTTCTGCAATCGGGCTCAGTTAATTTGGCCTCGACTGGTAATGAATGAAATCTTGCTTTGTTTCTGTGTACGGTTTCGTGGAACTTGCCAAGCAAATGATAGATGCTCTCGATTTGTTGCGGTGGCCTGCTCACCTGCTATGTTATACTACTATACTACGATCGCTTTGCTCCATCAAGTTACTTTCGGCACGGAGCTTTTGGATGCTTTGGAGTTTGGAGGTCCCTCCCTCCAGTACCATGCTCTACAGGCCTACAGCTAGCGGCTCTACTACTAGTCCTGAATAAAGGACAGGATCGGCTACCTACTGGGAATCAGTCCTGCTTTTGGTGGCCATGCACAAAAGTTTTTGGTTGCTGGGCAGCGAGCGGCAGTCTCTGCCCTGCGTATCGCCGGCGAAATGACAGTTGCATCTATCGTGGAAGGGGCTCCGCCGCTCTGGCCTCGACACAGAACACGGGCCGCCGGACCTACGAGTCACTTGGCAGAGATCGAGGACGAGGTCATTCATTCCTGGCGGTGGGAAGACAGCGAGAATATTCCGCGGATTTTCCCTTTCACTGTGGGAAAAAGACAGCATGCGACACTAATATCTGTCCCTGACTTGCTCGCGCAACCTTTCTCTTTTGGCCCCTTGCTCGTCCCGCTACATACGGCTTGATTCTTCGAGCAAATTCAATTCAGCTGCATACGCTCTCATCCCACGCGTGGTGCCCTTAATTAGTTACACGGACAACATTTGCAACCAATTTGGCTGTGTACATGTACGTGCATATATCAAGACTCAACTTTCTGCTGCTTTACACGAATGGATGAGTTGGTAACCACGCGTCAAGCGATATGATTCAAGAATCAGCAGCAAGGCTAGCGTCCAGTCAAGGCTAATGATTGCTTAATAAACAATCCGTAGATTAGATCTAAACTGGGGAATGAGGATAAGCGGCAGTACGTGAAGGCTGACGAAAATGAGATTTTTTTTTTAACGTCAAGGCACAGAGCCCAGGCACATGCGTCGTCTGACCGACCGATCGATGCATATGCATATATGGATGACATGCATCCCCTCCAATCCAGGCGCCATGAGCTAGCAGCTGGACTATATTTGAACCCCGTGTAGTACGTGGTGTCACGGCACGATGATGAGCTGATCGATAGCAACGCTAGTGGTCTCTGGACACCGCGGCCGGCCGGCCACATTAGAGACTAGCTAGAGAGACGACGCGGTCAGTCGGTTGATCACTCGCTCGATCTCCTCGATCGATCAGTCCCGAATGTCTGCCCTGGTCGGTCGATCTCACTCTCGATCACTGCGAGCCCCCTAGCTCGTGCATGCACATCTCGAGCTGAGCTAGGTATCATCGGTTATGGGACGTTGCACTGGCTGCCGCGCAGCATGTACGGCCATGCCCCGCGTCCAAGGAGAAGAAGACGGGAAAGGGAGTGCGCCCATTGTAGCGCCCGATCCGGATCGGAGTTATGGACGGTTGCAATCAGCCTCTGCAGTGGCTTGACTGGGGCGATCGAATCTTTGATGTTACGGCCAGGGCGCGGCGCGCCATCATGATGAGGCCCCGTCGTCGCAAAGGCAGCGCGTGTACGTCGCGCTTTCGTTCGTTTTCGCCTGACCAGACATATATAGCGCTCTCGATCTCGCCAGTGGGCGCGCGCGCGCGCGCAATCATGCACTGCGCCGGCCGGGCTGACGGCGCGCCGGCGGATGATTGCCCGGACGGCGACGTGCTCCTGTAACACGTACTGTTTCCTTCGTTCCAGAGTGCGCGGCGTGCTACGTCGGGCTCGCCAGCTAGCCGTGTGCCGTCGATCGACACGCGCGCGCGCGTCACTAGCTTCCCCGTCCGACAGGGCACGGCGCCACTACGTACGTGCAGCCGCCGTTGCTGTTGCTGCTGGTGGACGTGGTAGTGCCGCAGATCCGTTTCCCGGACGGGACAGCGGCCGGTTGGGTTAATGAGCCCGCGCGAGTTGGACTAAACAAGGCAAGAAAAGCCCCTAGCAGCTAGGGCCCGACGACGCGCGCGCGCGGCCGAAAAGGAGTGGACGGCACAGCCGGTGGAGGCGCGCACGGCGCACCCCGCCCCCGGCCGAGCTAGCTAGTAGCAGCTACTCCGTAGGAAGAGAGCACATGCCGCCCAGCAAATTGCAAAAGCGCCCGTCCGTCCCGCCGAGCTAGCGCGCTAGCCGAGCGAGCGGAAACCAAGGACCCGGCACATGCGCGCATGCATGTAGGCATATGCATACGCACCCGGGGATCGGAATGGGATGGGATGGGATGGGTGCGCGCCGCGCTAGCTCATCGGTCCTATCGCCGGCCATACCATACCTTTCTATCCCCGCCTCCGTCCTCCTCCCTTTTGCCCTTTTGGCATGAGTCACCAACCGTCCCACAGCCTGCTGCCCTGTAGGCCGGCCGGCAGCTAGCTCGATCGCACCGCACGCGCCTCCCAGGTCCTTGGAACGAGACCCCCGTCCCGTGCCTCGCGCTCCTTTTCCGAGCGTGGCATGCAGGTCCGGGCCAGGTTTCCTTGGCCTCTCTCGCTGGCTCTCTCTTGCCACGGTACGTGCGGTAGAAATGCGTGCTCCCCCCTGCCCCTACTTGGAGGCAATAATGGTGAACGGCGCGGAGGCCAGGCTCTGTCTCAGCTAGCGGTAAAAAGCTGGCCGGGTGCGTGCTATCTTCAGGACGGAGTAGTATCTCTCCTGAATGACAAGGCGGCCTCATCCTGATCGATCTGATGAATATGACCTTGGGTGGAACACTTGGTGCATGCAATTTGCTGCCGTTTTGTCAGGGCATATACACCGGAGATTCTCTCGTAGCCGTGTCAGTACTCAGTAGGCGCAGCGAGGAGCTGCTAGTGCGCGCTGCAGGTTTGGCTATGGCTACCATTTGCCTGACCCCTTTTGTGGCTAAAAGCGAGCATCGCCATAGGTTTCCCGATCACGGCCTTGAAAAGTCAATGCGAGCTAAGCACGGCTTGTCCGTGCTAATCGAGAGCTAGACCCTGGCTTCTGGCTTCCCGGCCCAATCACCTCGCTCGATGCCTGGTCTAAATGTAGTAGCCACAGCCCGGTAGTGCGTGCTCCGCTCGATCGAACGGTAATCGCATCGATCAGTGCTCTGTGTGCTCACACTGCATTCACGCATGCTCTGTAGTGCAGTGCCCCCTCCAGCTCCTGGGAACTTTTTTGCCTTTTCGCGCGTCTCGTCTCCTCCTTCCTGGGGCACGTCCATTGGTCGTGCCCAGTGCTGGGTATCTGCTAATGCGGTGAAGAATCTATGTCGGCCGGGCTGGGCCGGCCGGGGCCGGGGGGAATTGCACTTTGCACCACTAGGACCCGGACCACTAGTGCCAGTCGGTCCATATACCGTGCAGGCAATGCAGCCACCAGGTGGTAGGCTGGTAGCAAGTGGTTGACGGTTCCGACGGCCTTTATTCCCAACTGAGACAGGCATGAATCTGGGAGATTCACCCAGGCGGTTTGGTGCTATATTATTGTTGTCTGCAACCCTGGAGAGACGCAACGGCTTGCGTCACGCCCATGCACCGTGCTTACACTGCTGCAGTTGCGGCGCCGGCGCGAGGATAGTTGCCCGTGCAGCCTATGCATGGATTACATGCAACGTATTATCATTGGTTCGAAAAAATAATTAAATTGGTTGCATAGTATGTATTTGATCCTTGCATTTTTTGTTACAAAAAACACAGGAAGTCCATGTATCCTCCAAATTCAGTTGATTGTAAACGAAGGCCGGAAAGGCCCATATAACATCACACAAAACAAGTAGGCCCAAATAGATTCCAGCTCGAGGGCCCCCAACCAAGTCGCGGTTTGGGCTTTGCTAGAGACAACTACGAGCTGCCGGTTGCGGCCCGCGGGCCTCCTTACTTCAAATGGGCTGGGCCTTCGTGCTCCACCAAAAAAAATGTCAACGTGCGTGGCGTTCGGCAGCGGCAGCAAAGCAGGTGAGCCTCGTTTTTGTCTGCGACCGCGAGGTTTTGCCTTGCACGCTCTGCCCGCGCAATTTAAGCGTGTGGCAGTACCACGCGCCGTGTAAGTCGGAGGGGGCAGCCCAACACGCCAGCAAAATCGGCTGTCCCCAACCCCAAGGCCCAAGCCATTTGATCCGAGGACGCACCACGGCCATCGCCCCGCTTGCCAACTGCCACGACACGACTGCCTGAATGCCTGCCCGGTGGGGTTGGATCTATCTCAGGGGCATCTAGTTTGCGGTCGACCGCACGGAACGTGAGGTCGATTCACAGACAACCAAAAGCGAAAATATTTCGGTGAGGGCACTGATCCATGTCCTTCTGATCCATGTCCTTCTTCGGAATCCGCGTCACCTGCCGCTGCTTTCCACCGCCGGATTTTTCCACGCCGATCCGGAAATTAAAAATTTCGACCCACAGGCCTTATTCATTCCCTATTCAGAAAACCACGCCGGCGTTTTACACAAATAAAAAAGAAAAGAAAACAATTCAATAAAAGAACAACAAAAAGTTATGGATAAACTATAAAAAGTTATACATCAAACTTCTTAGAACAAAAAATTCAGCACGAAAGTTATGAAAAATAACTTGTATCACAAAAGTTATGCAAAAATATTATAAAACAATGTTCACAACATAAAAATAAGAAAAAGTTTGGAATAAAATCTTTAGTAAAAAGTTACTCACAAAAACTTAAGAAACAAAGTTATGTAAAAAAACTTTTGGAACATCCGGAACACAAAACTTTCTCAAAAAAATACAGAAAAATATATGGAACAAAAAATTTGGAAACAATAAATGTTTTGTTGACAAAAAAGTTTAAGAATGTAAACTAAAAAACTTATACATAAAATGTTTTGTGAAACAAAAAAAGAAAAAATGTTGCTGCCGTGGAGGCATCCGAAGCTATCCGCTCCCACCGCGCACCTGGGACTGGGACGCAGCTGGCCGCCCTCTGTTGCGGAGGAGCTCATGGCTGCCCGTAGCGCCGCCGTCCCTGTGGGGCTCCCCATCACGCCGCCACTCCACGCCGCTCCCCCACCGTGCCTAGCGCGCAACCGCAGTCGCACTCCTCCCGTGCGAGGAGCCCGCCAAGCCCGGCGCCGGCGCTCCCGTGGGGAGACCTCGCCGACGCTCGGCCGCGCCTGCCACCAACACTCCCGTGGAGGAGCTCGACAGCCTCGCCCGCCACCGCCGCCTGCGCTCCCGCGGAGGAGCCTCGCTGCTGCGCTCCTGCGGAGGAATGGATCAGGTCGAGAGAGAAAGAAAAGAAGAGGAAAGAGAAATAGAATGAGTGGAGAGGGGAGGTGATAAGGCAGGTCAGAACCATGTGCTGGAGTGTGGAGTGCGGTCAAATCGACCGTAAAAACAAGACTGCGTCTATCTTACGAGTGCGGAGTACAATAGTGCAACGGACCACTGGCACGGATGACAATGTGGAGCCTCCTTCTGTCCGTGGGCATTTTACGTGGAAGTGGCCGCGACCGTGTGGAAATCATGCCAACTCCTTTTGAAATCAGGTTTATCGGTCCAAGAAGTTTTGTTTGCGAGCTAAAGGAAAAGAGTAAAACGCATCAGCAATCCATCGACTTGTAAGGAGGTGTCAACTAGGTTCATAAACTTCAAAAATATATTTCTAGATTCATAAACTTATAATTTGTGTCACTTAGGTCCACGAACTTTAAAAATATATTTCTGAGTCCATAAACTTGTAATTTGCGTCAGCTAGGTCAATATATCCCTTCACCTAATCTTCATTAACTAATGCCGCACTAGCATGAATCTGTATGGTACCCGTGCTTCACTGTAGTTTCATCGCAAATGTTAAATATGAACTCTAATTTAAAATCCTAGGGCATAGGGAGAGACGAAAGGGGACGATTGACTTATTTTGGATGTTATTGACATGAATTATGGTTCAGGGGAAGGGTGTCACATACTAACACTGTAGGGTTTTAAAGCTAAAGTCCAGATATGACCAGAGCCTATAATATAGGCGGACCATTCAACATCAATGGCACGTTAGGATAGCCTCAATAAAATTTCATCTTCTACTAGCTGAGAGAGAGAGGTCTCCGATTATGGTGCTATGCTAGCACTATGTGTACGCGTGATGTGTATGTATGGAAGAGTATTTTAATACACGAATTATAAGTTTATGGACCTAAACATGTACTTTTATAATTTATGGACCTAAGTGACACAAATTATAAGTTTATGGACCTAAAACCGCAGTTTCAGAGTTTATGATTTAAGTTTTAGGAGTTTAAGTACCTAAATGACATAAAATATAAGTTTATGGATCCAAAAATGCGGTTTCAGAGTTTGTGGATCTAAGTGACACCCGCTTACAAGTTGATGGACCTCTGGTGCATTTTACTCAAATAAAAATATGGTGGGACCGTGGGAGTATAACTAGGACTCCCTCCGTATGAGATTTAGATGTTGTTTTGGACAAGATTTTAGTTAAACATTGAGAATATAAATCATAAATAACTTTTTTTGAAAATTTAAAAACCATATGAATAGATTTGTCTTAAAAAATATTTTTATAAAAATACACATATATTATTTTTTTAATAAATATTTTGTAAATATAAGAAGTCGAAGTACGTTTTAGAGACTGTGTCGTTGTCCAAAACGACATCTAAATCATATACGGAGGGGTATATAACTAGAAGGACACGTACTGACATACGGATCGACTTAAAGTTCTAGAGTACTAATCATCATTTTGGATACCGCTATGATTCGGATTTGTTTTTCCTTTTATTTCACGTGCGTGCAACCTTCATTATGCCGGCGATCACGACGTTGCTGTTTTGACGACGAGGAGTTCTGAATTCATACTGTCGGTGTTAAGAAGTCGTGGTCCCGACACCAACCAGAAATGCGCTGTGTTCCCTCCCCTGATGGTTGATGCAGAAGATAATGTAAGACACGGATTTATCCTGGTTCCGGTCGCAAGACCGTACTTCCAGCGAGATGATGCGTGCAATGTATTATCCTGCACCGGACTGCAAGTTGTAGGGGATACAAGCAGTTTGGGAGAAGAGGCTTGACCTCTAAGTCCCGAATGATTGAGGCAAAGTGCCAATATCATGAAGTGCGAGTGTTGTTTCTTGTTCTGTCTCTCTTCGATCGATTGTTTTCTCCTCTCTCTCTCTCCTGTTCGTGGGCGCGTCCTCTCCTTTTGTAGGCCAAGGAGAATGGGTTACAGGCGTGCGTTGCTATTCAGGCACAGTTGCAGCACAACGGTAGGAGTGGCGCCGGGCGTGCTTCTTTGTCCTTGGTCGCTGTTACGCGGTATTTGCTGTCCTTGTGATCGATTCTTGTACTGGTGATGACGCCAGGATGTTGCTTCGAGGGTCCAAGGTGTCTTGCGTGCAGTAATAACCCGTGCGTCGGTTCGAGGGTCTCCCATGCCGGTGCACAGTCGTTTCTGTGGGAAATTATTGTGGGAGTTGGTAGCACAGCGAGTCGGAGTGACCCGGCCCTGTTCGTACAGTGGCGACATGTCCGCACAGCGCCAGGGATGGTCGCATAGTGCTCAGGATGGCCCGCCATGCCTCCGCCGTCCTCTCCTCTTCTCCTGCTGCGTGCTCGAGGGTCTCTCCCGCCCGATGGAGGGCTTCGGGTCGTCGGAGTTGGCAGCACAGGAGCTCGGAGTGACATGTTCTGTTCGCACAGTGCCGGCCTGCCCGCACACAGCCTCGGTTGGCAGCATAGTGACGGGAGTTGGCAGATGCGATGGGGGAGGGTCCTGGCTGTCAGGGCGGTATGCGAGAGATTTGCCTTTTGACTTTGAATGCACGGCAGTAGTGAGCGTCATTAATTGTTTGTTGGAGCGGAGGCCTCGACCGAAGCGGAGCTCTCCCCATTTTGTGGGTTGCTCGAGGCTCGACCCTCAGGCCTCGACCGAGGCGGAGTTCTCCGATTCGCTCGAGGGATTGAGGTGCGGGTCGAGGCGCCCTGTGGGTTGTCTTGACGGGCCTTTGTCCGTTGCTGGGCCGTGTGCCTTAATTTCCGTTTTTCTTTTTTTGGTATGTACATGGGTTTAATGTTTAACAAGGGCGATTATCTCATAGGTTTGGGTATCCCTAATGATTGCCCCCAACACATACTTTATAGTGCATGCCACCTTTGGTTCCTATATATTTTGACGATGAGTAGTCCTGGGTTCGGACTGCTTCGTCTAGCGTGGTTTGACGAAAAAAAGAGCCTAACGGGTGGGGTCTTAGGAGGAATAATGTTTCAATGATGGGTGAGTCCGTTGACTGTCGAAAGTTGTAGTATACTAGCAAATATACCCGCACGACATGCGCATGCTGCCTTCATTATGTCGGTGATCACAGCGTTGCTGTTTTGACGACGAGAGTCCTAGATTCATACTTTATAGCGCATGTCACATTTGGTTCCTGTATATTTTGATGATGAGTTGGTTCAGATTGTTTCGTCAAGCGCGGTTTGACACAAAAAAGCCTGACATGTGGGGTCGTAGATTGGATAATGTTTCAATGACTGGTGAGTTCGTCGACTGTCGAAAGTTTTAGATCTTTATTATATAGACTAGCAAGAATCCACGTGCGACACGCGCGTTTAATAATAAATAATAAGATTGCATAATAGATAGTTGGCTGGAGACCGTGTTGGTTATAAACTCGATGATTCTATACTACTTAGACGGACGAGAGAGGTGGAGAGTTTGACGGGAAAAGGCCTGACGGGTGGGGTCTCTAGGAGGGGTTGTGCTTGAATGACTGGTGGGTCCGTCGTTCATCAAAAGTTTGACGAAAAAAGGCCTGACATGTGGGTCGTAGGAGGGGTAATGTTTCTATGATTCGTGAGTCCATCGGCCCTCGAAAGTTTTGGATCTTTACAGTATAGATATACGGTACTACTGGCGCCCGAACGTCCCATAGGAAATTTTTTATCGAACGGTCCATTGCAACATGAAAAATTAGAAGTTGCGACATCGACAAATACTTTTTGCAACATCAAACATATATACAGAAAATACAACATAAATCTTAAGGGATTCTCATAAAAAAACAAAATTCTCTTGCAACAAATGCTGATGTTTCATGGAACAACCAACTCAAATCCTCCTTTTCTCTAGAAAGAACCGAAGATTTTGAAATTCAGGTATTGAAACATCGGATAACACCTTATGCAACATCACGAGATCACAAATTGCAACATCATAAAAATCACAATTGCAACATCGCAATTTGCAAAACATATGCAATATCCGCAATGCAACAATAAAAACACTAAATTGCAACATCATAAATTGATTGTTGCACCATCCAAAAATCGTTCGTCTCCTACCTTATTCGTCATCTGCCCTGCCGACCATTAGTGCCATCGAGGATGCAAATGACCCAAGCTCCCACCTCAGGAAGCTCCACGACTGCGTGCGGAGGGCTCGGGTGGTGGCAGTGGAGGAACAAGGCGGCGCACGGGGAGGAGGAGGCGCCGGTGGCGGCGGCGCGGGGGAATGAGGAGAAGAAGGCCGTGGCGGTGTTAGGTGTGTGGAGGAAGAAGGCGGTGGCGGCGCATGGAGGAGCGGTGAGGGGACGGCGTCGGCGCGTGGAGGAGCAGCTCGCGGCGCGTGCGGCCGCCACCGGCCAAGCTGGAACGGCTCGCGGCGTGCGCGGCCGCCGACCAAGTAGCGCGCTAAAAAATTGGAAGAGTCAGAATGGGATAAGACACTGGTTAAACGAGACATGGAAAGCACCCGATGGAAATTTGTGAACTATATGTTGCCACTCGTTCGTCTGTTTTTTTTTGACAGGCTCCAGACGGCCGTTTCTGAGCATTACCGATAGATATATAGATATAGATATAGATAGATATACAAGAGATAGATATATCACGCAAGAACACTTGCTGTGTGTTTTTTCGTGGGGACAACTATTTAGTCTGATGAAACAGTCCCATGTAATGGCGAACGCGTACCTGCTAGGATGTTTGTAAAATTGTAATGAATGGTGACCCTTGAAACGAACCCTTTTGGAAATTTGGAATACATGAGCACGTCTTCCGATCCCTACCTCAAGGCTTCGACACGCAAGGAAATATAATGGCAGCTGATGGTACGTGCCCTCCTGCTCATCATCCACGACGTTTTCGCCACCTCTTGGCGCATATTGGCCGGGCCCAGATTCGCCATGAAGTCCAGGCCGGCCTCCAGGGGGCTCCATGTGTTCCACGACGTGTCCCGGAAAGGGAGGCTCGCACGGTGTGCTCTCTTGTCCTTTTGCGCAAAAGCAGACCGTCCTCTGCTGCTGCCACGAGTAGTAAAATCTTCCATAAACAGTGTCATAGGGGAGTGCTCGGAAGAAAGGGAAACTACGTGCCATCGCTGCTACCGTGCTCAAGTTTATACGTGGGTAGCAGGTCGATCAGCGGACGAGCGGTCGCCGTAAGGGCCCGATCCGGCATGATGAGTCTCCTCGCGAAGTGCGGGCCGCGACCGGAGACCCAGCCCTCCACGTTGCGAAAGCCACGGCCCCCGTCGGCGTCACCCCCAGGCCAGTAGTGCGCTTCGAGCCCATCCCATCCAATCCAATCCGCCGCTCCCGCGCCCAAAAGTGAGCCGATGCCACCCCCGGCGAGGCGATTGGCCGCGCGACGCCTGTGCGCCGTCGCTTTTGGCTGGCTCCGCACTCCCCCGATCGGGACGACGCCGAGGCCGACGGGCAAACAAGCGCGCGCGCGCGACGTGGCGGCGCTGGAGCGGGCGACCTCTGTCAACGGCACCAGGGCCCGGTAGTTCCCAAATTTCACTACGTAGAAAGAGATTTTCATCGCACTAAAATATCGAGACATATACAGAGTATATTAAATATAGATAAAATTTACGAGATAAATATTTTAAATCTATTTAGATAATTATTCATAAATACAAATGAAATGCTACGTTACAGTAATAAAAGACCACCTTCGTGGGGAACTGGCCAGCAGTCGAGCACCCGCGCCCCTGCGCGCGGCCGTCGCTTTCCATTGGGCCACCTTTTCCCGTGGGCCTGCTGCGCCGCTAGGCGGGCGATCCCCACACCCCAAGATTGCTGTTCGATGGCAACAGCGCCGGGCACACACGGGCTCAGGGGATTGGCTGGCTCCCGGGGCCTTTTTGACGAGCACGGCAACTCGAATGCACGTTCACACTGAGCGGCTGCAGCCTGCATAGTCACACGATATATACCCGGGTCATAGGAGTACATCTCTTTCTTTCGGTGGCACGCACAACCTATTGGCCCAGCGCAACTACGCAAGTACTACGTGCGACGTGGTGGGCTCGCGATCGCCGGAGGGGAGGGCTTTACTAGACTGGTAAGTATCCCGCCAACCATTCTCGGCTGCGGGCGGGGTCGGGACGGATTAGGATAAAGCGACAAAAGCGTTTGGAGCGAGGAATGTTTGGGCCACGCAGAGACGTGATGCTTCCTGCATCCGTTTTTCAGTGCGGTGCGCCGCACTGAGGTAGGAGTATTTGCGCTCATGTTTACCTTGACTCTCAGCCGCGAACGTGACGCACGGACGGATGGAGTGCTGCCACCGCCTTCGCCTTTCACCTCGGTTGAAAGTTCAGTTTCCAGAGGCCACCCTTTTACTCTGCGTAAAACGGTCACCCGTGCGCGATGTGCAAGTAGAGTGGCCGAGTCCGACAGTATCCCATGCATGCTACGAGTAGCACAAACTCTGTAGTCCGTATCGCTTGCAGTCGAAGTAAAAGCTTGGAGACATGCATGCATGAGCATCGCATCTGAGCATGTGATTCGAACACCAGATCAAGATTTTCTCTCCAGCGGTCTCACCGTTCTCGTCGATCTGCTGCTGTTCGCATCAAGAAAGCGCATCAGGCTTTAAAAAAAGCGCAACGACTGTAAACGGAGATGCCATGACCCGGGAGACAGCGCGACACTTTATTATACCTGTGCCGCGCCACACGTGGCCCGTGCGCGACGGGCACCGAATCCTCCCAAATCCCGGCACACCACCCGCGCCACATCAGCGCGCAAATCACATGGCTCCATTTGTTGCCGCCTTCCGCCGAGCCCCAACACGAGCCACCTGGCCGGCTGGCCCCCGTCCCCGCGGCCGGACACGCGTGTCCCTTCCGCGGGCTGTGACTGTGAGAGGCCGCCGCCCGCCGATAAGGCCGGCACGTGCGCTGCTCTGCTCTGCACCCCGTGCCGAGCCGCCGAGCCAAGATATATAGGGATAGGCGGCAGCGGCTTTGCTTTACCGCCACCGGACACAAATATCTGTGTGGACATGTAGGACTCGCCCCCGCACTGCACCGACGGAGGAGACGAATAAGCACGCAAGGCCACACCGATCAGCGAGAGAGAAGCGCAGAGAAAGAAATTATCCTGTTCTTTGCCGGCCGTGCGCGCTCTGCGGAGTGCAGAGTACGGGAACGGGAGCTCGGGGGATCTGATCAGTGTTGTTGTAGCTAGCGAGCTCGCGTCATGGGCAGCGAGTGCAAGGAGCACCTGGAGCTTCACCACGCCGGCTTCGGCGCCGGCGGGGGAGGCGCGCATCAGCAGCAGCAGCAGGAGGAGGAGGAGCCTGGCGCCATCGCGCCGTTCGTCGCCAAGACGTTCCACATGGTGAGCGACCCGGCCACGGACGCCGTCGTGCGGTGGGGCGGCGCCAGCAACACCTTCCTCGTTCTCGACCCCGCCGCCTTCTCCGACTACCTGCTCCCCTCCTACTTCAAGCACCGCAACTTCGCCAGCTTCGTCCGCCAGCTCAACACCTACGTGAGTGCTCCCCTGTGCAGCCTGTGCTCCTCTCCTCTCCTCTCCACTCACTCAATCTTCGTGCGGTCGTGTCATGACGGATACGATTCCTGGCGCCGTTTAATTTCAGGGGTTCAGGAAGGTGGACACGGACCGGTGGGAGTTCGCGCACGAGTCGTTCCTGCGGGGGCAGGCGCACCTGCTGCCATTGATCGTGCGCAAGAAGAAGAGGTCGGGCCGCTGCGGCGGCCGGGAGCTGTGCGAGGAGGGGGAGGAGGTGCGCGGCACCATCCGCGCCGTCCAGCGCCTCCGTGAGGAGCAGCGTGGCATGGAGGAGGAGCTGCGGGCCATGGACCGCTGCCTGCGCGCCGCCGAGAGCCGGCCCGGGCAGATGATGGCGTTCCTCGCCAAGCTGGCCGACGACCCGGGCGTCGTGCTGCGCGCCATGCTCGCCAAGAAGGAGGAGCTGGCAGCGGGGAAGGGGGCGACGCCGCTGCCCGTGGAGGCGCCGGGGAAGAGGCGGCGGATCGGAGCCGGGGTCGGGGCCGAGGCGGCCGGCGCGGGCGACGCCGGCGCTGAGCTGGCGCAGAGCAGGGGCGCCGTGCCGTTCCCGTTCTCTGTGCTCGGCCAGGTGTTCTACTAGGGTAGATAGGGACAGGTGGACTGTAGAGCCGTAGTGTGTATAATGTATATATGATTCGTTGCATAACTTTGCCTAGTACTATAGTAGTTTGTGAACGGTGAACGGGTTTGGTATGCAGAGTTGAGAAGAAAAGTAAGTTTGTTGATTAGTGTGAAGTTAACATAGACCTGTTGTGCTTAGTAGTAGTTGGCTTCAGTGTTACTCCGTAGATCCTTAGATGTGTGTATTAAGCGGCTAATGTACGCTTGTGTTGTGCGTCGTAAAACCTGATGACGGGAGAGCAAGTGTTCTTTCCTTATGTTCTAGAGAGTAGAAAAGGAACACGAAGTCCCGACTCCTGTCATCCTGTGATCAAAGAACAGAGAATGTACAGGTTGAGACTTGAACGACGGGAAACATGCATGGAAGATGCACAAGAACGTGCGGCGACTAGTCCCGCCATGGAAATAAGGGAACCAGAGGACGAACCAAACCATGAAACTGACCAGAGTCACCGGACTAACATTGACATCTACTGTCTCCGGCTTTGCGAGTCACCGCATCAGGGGCGATTCTGCGGCCCTCGCTTATCAGTCATCATATAGTAGTATTTTTTTCTCAGAATAAATCAGTCACCAATCACCAGTATTTTTTTTCAGAACACATCAGCACCAGCCACCAGTCAAACAAACATGACATATGACATGCTTCTTCTACCTCCGGCCCCTGTGGCGTGTGCCGCTGAACTGCTCATACTTGTATACTAGTTCAGGCGTGGCATGAGCTTATCGGAAGATTTTTGGAGTGCTTTTCGAAGATATTTCTGGGGAACCCAGATTTGGATTCTTCTCCACGTCTCCTGCCAAAAGATATGCATACTTTTGCTCGAGAAAAGAGAATCCTGGGTCGCCAGGTCGTCTCTCCCAAAGCGACTGTGGTAGTAATGGGCCAAGACCACAGGTAGATCTGGCCCAATGACACGTTAATCACAGATACGCCTGGCTGAAAATTCCAGCCTGGTCCGGAGCTGGGCAGACATTTTAGATCCGGAACGAGTTGGGCTTGTTCTCGGCCTACCCAAGCCCAAAACAGCCCAGAACAAGCTGTTTTTTAGGAAAAAGTCCATTTTACTTCCCTCACGTTTGACAGAAGTTCGTTTTTCGTCCTCAACATAAAAAATCAGGAATCTTGCATCCCTCAACTCTTCAAAACCGTGCATTTTACGTCCCTCGGCGGTTTCGACGGCAGTTTCGCTGACGTGGCGGCAGTTTCGCTGACGTGACGCGCTGACATGACGTGCTTAAAATGACTGAAACTTTGAAAAATCATATAAAATCGTAAAAAATGATAAAAATATAAATCTAATTATTTTAGCTTCCTCATGAGCATCTTTACACAGTGGAGTCATTTATTTACATGTTTGATATTATTTTCTAGTCGAAATAAAATAGGCAAGAAAATATGCCATAGAACTTGTAAAATGCATAGTAAATATTTGAAAAATTATAAAATAGTAAATACAACTCCTGTCTGCCTCTGGTGAGTGTGTACATCTATCAGAGTTATTTTCTTTACATATTAGATTTTTTATATGGTATAATAGGATTATGTTTAGCATATGCACAAACATAATCTTACTCTACCGTATAAAAACTTCTAATATATGAACAAACTACACACTCAACCGCGGTCCGCAGGACTTTTGTTTTTTTTCTCCAGTTTTTTCATTTGTGCTGTATGTATTGGGCTCAAACTACAGGGTATGCCATGGCCCACCTAGCATAACCTATAGCTCCGCCCCTGCCTCTGAGACCCTAAGCTCGATTCCAAACCTGCAAAACTCTCTTGGCTCCTTGCCGGGATCCATCATTGGCAAGATGTTCCCAACGAGTGAGCCATCTTTTGCAGCTGCCGCAGGGATCGAGCTTTTCTCCTTCTCCCGCATGCATTCGGCATTCCCTTCGTGAACCCATCCATAAAGGTGTATGAGTCCGTCCTCTTCCCCATTAATAAAAGACTGTCTCCGAGATCTAAATCAGAGATCAATTTATCATTTTGGTTTGCCTACAATAAAAAGGGTCCGTGACTCGTAAACTCATTTCTCCAATAAAAGATCCAAAAGAGAAACTTTTCTGCGAATGTGTCACGAAGAGAGAGGATATCTAGATTTAGGTTCTCTCCTGAAAACCCATTTTAGGTTTATGTACTGTTAGATGCTGAAATAGTATTATCGGAGACTCATTTTAGGTTTGGGTCTTCTTTTGGATCACTCGTTGGAGCTAGCCTAAGAAGAAGGCCTGCCATTTGGTGCACCGGCCATTCAACTGTCAGTACAAATCATGTCATGGATGGGTCAGAACAAATGGATAGCCTGCACTGCAATAACCAAAACGGTTGGAGCTGCATTCCGTATGTTTTGGATGTCGTTGCACTGGGGCGTGTACCACAGAAGAGAGCGATCAAATTAAAGCACGGCTCCTAACAAAATGTGATGCTGCTGCTGCTGCTACTCTCGCTTGAGATTAGCCACCAAACTGGCCCGAAAAGGGGCTTTTCGTGTCTTTGTTAAGGGTAGTAGTGCAGCACGTAACGTCGCCGTACCATCCAACGGCCAACCGCCGGTCGGAAATCCTTTAAGGAGCGCAGTGTCGTAGCTGATGGGCTTTCCGCCGCTTAACAACTGATTGATGGCGTGGCGATACGCTGGTTCTTGTAGCCGGGCGCGTTTGTCCGCCTGTCATTTCTGATCAGGACCTTCAAGCCGCTTGACAGTTTTGCTGACAACGCGAGGAGGGCCGTCGGACGGATGCAAAGCTCTTGGGCATGTGTATAAGCAGGGAGGAGGGTGACTCCGCTGTCAATTTCAAGTCAAGCACAGGTGGGTGAATGCATTTAACGGCATTCATGGGCGATCGAAAATGCACGGAAGCATGGAGCATGCGTTGTTCGTCTCTTAGGCCTTTAGATGTAAATTTGGGGTGAGAAATTAGGAGAAAGACGTCACTTCACCATAAATATGTCACTGTAATATTTCGTTTGTATTTGTGAAAAATTATCCAAAAATGATTAATTAGGCTTAAAATGTTTGTCTCGCCGAGTACAACAAAATCGTGTAATTAGTTTTTGATTTCATCTACATTTAGTACTCCATGCATGTGTCGACATTTTGATGTGATGGTAATTTTTTTTACATAGTGAATTTCGGTGGTGGAATTTTGCATCCAAACGTGGGCTTAGGCCTTGTTTAGATCCCAAATTCTACCCCCAAAGTTCACTATGCAAAAAGAAGATTTCCATCACATCAAAATGTCATAGCATGCATGAAGTACTAAATATAGATAAAATTAAAAACTAACTATACAATTTTGTTGTACCCTAGGAGACGAACATTTTGAGCCTAATTAATCAATTTTTGGACAATTTTTCACGCATACAAACGAAATGCTACAGTAGCGCACGCACTCCAAAAGACTCAAATTTGGCTCCCAATTTCGGGAACTAAACAAGGCCTTAGTGGCGTTGCCTCTTGAGTCGCTGACCCTCTGTCATGCATATACGGAGTACTACGGATCCCTGCTATGGGTGTCATGCATTCAGGTATCAGCAAGCTGGAGCTGGAGATCTGTCGGTGGTTTCATGTTCCTTTCTCAAGCGAAAAGGAGCAATGAGAGCTAGAGATTCTGGAAATGGGTGATCAATACTACGAACTACCCTAGTACTATCACCACATTGCTAAGCTGTGCAGAAATGGTGTTGACAGCTTGGAAGTATAATGAAGATTATGCCATCCCCGTTTCTGCTTGGGGAAATCTCCCAAATCAGCCGTCAGCATAGGTTGCCTTGGAACATAGCTCGACCTCATCTACCATTTTCATTATTTTTATAAAAAATTCCTTAATGGAATAAACAATCCCAGTCTGCATAAAAAGATGAAGTATTAACAATTCCTTAATAATGAAACGTAGCCGCTTCCAATGGACCATATAACGTGTCTGTGTATTCCATCCAATCTGAAGTATTAACAATCCTTAGTGGAGCATTCCTTAATAATGAAACGTAGCCGCTTCCAATGGACCATATAACGTGTCTGTGTATTCCATCCAATCTGAAGTATTAACAATCCTTAGTGGAGCATATAACAGTACAAATAAGCAATGCCTTAGAGATCTTCAGTTCTAATGGGAGCAATGGAAGGCCAAAGGCAGCAGCCAGCAGGGGTTTGTCAAGCCAGCACGGCGGGTAGTAAACTCTGTGGCCGCTGTACCTTTCTGGAGGTCTGCTGTTGTTACGAAATTATCCTGTTCTTTGCCGGCCGTGCGCGCTCTGCGGAGTGCAGAGTACGGGAACGGGAGCTCGGGGGATCTGATCAGTGTTGTTGTAGCTAGCGAGCTCGCGTCATGGGCAGCGAGTGCAAGGAGCACCTGGAGCTTCACCACGCCGGCTTCGGCGCCGGCGGGGGAGGCGCGCATCAGCAGCAGCAGCAGGAGGAGGAGGAGCCTGGCGCCATCGCGCCGTTCGTCGCCAAGACGTTCCACATGGTGAGCGACCCGGCCACGGACGCCGTCGTGCGGTGGGGCGGCGCCAGCAACACCTTCCTCGTTCTCGACCCCGCCGCCTTCTCCGACTACCTGCTCCCCTCCTACTTCAAGCACCGCAACTTCGCCAGCTTCGTCCGCCAGCTCAACACCTACGTGAGTGCTCCCCTGTGCAGCCTGTGCTCCTCTCCTCTCCTCTCCACTCACTCAATCTTCGTGCGGTCGTGTCATGACGGATACGATTCCTGGCGCCGTTTAATTTCAGGGGTTCAGGAAGGTGGACACGGACCGGTGGGAGTTCGCGCACGAGTCGTTCCTGCGGGGGCAGGCGCACCTGCTGCCATTGATCGTGCGCAAGAAGAAGAGGTCGGGCCGCTGCGGCGGCCGGGAGCTGTGCGAGGAGGGGGAGGAGGTGCGCGGCACCATCCGCGCCGTCCAGCGCCTCCGTGAGGAGCAGCGTGGCATGGAGGAGGAGCTGCGGGCCATGGACCGCTGCCTGCGCGCCGCCGAGAGCCGGCCCGGGCAGATGATGGCGTTCCTCGCCAAGCTGGCCGACGACCCGGGCGTCGTGCTGCGCGCCATGCTCGCCAAGAAGGAGGAGCTGGCAGCGGGGAAGGGGGCGACGCCGCTGCCCGTGGAGGCGCCGGGGAAGAGGCGGCGGATCGGAGCCGGGGTCGGGGCCGAGGCGGCCGGCGCGGGCGACGCCGGCGCTGAGCTGGCGCAGAGCAGGGGCGCCGTGCCGTTCCCGTTCTCTGTGCTCGGCCAGGTGTTCTACTAGGGTAGATAGGGACAGGTGGACTGTAGAGCCGTAGTGTGTATAATGTATATATGATTCGTTGCATAACTTTGCCTAGTACTATAGTAGTTTGTGAACGGTGAACGGGTTTGGTATGCAGAGTTGAGAAGAAAAGTAAGTTTGTTGATTAGTGTGAAGTTAACATAGACCTGTTGTGCTTAGTAGTAGTTGGCTTCAGTGTTACTCCGTAGATCCTTAGATGTGTGTATTAAGCGGCTAATGTACGCTTGTGTTGTGCGTCGTAAAACCTGATGACGGGAGAGCAAGTGTTCTTTCCTTATGTTCTAGAGAGTAGAAAAGGAACACGAAGTCCCGACTCCTGTCATCCTGTGATCAAAGAACAGAGAATGTACAGGTTGAGACTTGAACGACGGGAAACATGCATGGAAGATGCACAAGAACGTGCGGCGACTAGTCCCGCCATGGAAATAAGGGAACCAGAGGACGAACCAAACCATGAAACTGACCAGAGTCACCGGACTAACATTGACATCTACTGTCTCCGGCTTTGCGAGTCACCGCATCAGGGGCGATTCTGCGGCCCTCGCTTATCAGTCATCATATAGTAGTATTTTTTTCTCAGAATAAATCAGTCACCAATCACCAGTATTTTTTTTCAGAACACATCAGCACCAGCCACCAGTCAAACAAACATGACATATGACATGCTTCTTCTACCTCCGGCCCCTGTGGCGTGTGCCGCTGAACTGCTCATACTTGTATACTAGTTCAGGCGTGGCATGAGCTTATCGGAAGATTTTTGGAGTGCTTTTCGAAGATATTTCTGGGGAACCCAGATTTGGATTCTTCTCCACGTCTCCTGCCAAAAGATATGCATACTTTTGCTCGAGAAAAGAGAATCCTGGGTCGCCAGGTCGTCTCTCCCAAAGCGACTGTGGTAGTAATGGGCCAAGACCACAGGTAGATCTGGCCCAATGACACGTTAATCACAGATACGCCTGGCTGAAAATTCCAGCCTGGTCCGGAGCTGGGCAGACATTTTAGATCCGGAACGAGTTGGGCTTGTTCTCGGCCTACCCAAGCCCAAAACAGCCCAGAACAAGCTGTTTTTTAGGAAAAAGTCCATTTTACTTCCCTCACGTTTGACAGAAGTTCGTTTTTCGTCCTCAACATAAAAAATCAGGAATCTTGCATCCCTCAACTCTTCAAAACCGTGCATTTTACGTCCCTCGGCGGTTTCGACGGCAGTTTCGCTGACGTGGCGGCAGTTTCGCTGACGTGACGCGCTGACATGACGTGCTTAAAATGACTGAAACTTTGAAAAATCATATAAAATCGTAAAAAATGATAAAAATATAAATCTAATTATTTTAGCTTCCTCATGAGCATCTTTACACAGTGGAGTCATTTATTTACATGTTTGATATTATTTTCTAGTCGAAATAAAATAGGCAAGAAAATATGCCATAGAACTTGTAAAATGCATAGTAAATATTTGAAAAATTATAAAATAGTAAATACAACTCCTGTCTGCCTCTGGTGAGTGTGTACATCTATCAGAGTTATTTTCTTTACATATTAGATTTTTTATATGGTATAATAGGATTATGTTTAGCATATGCACAAACATAATCTTACTCTACCGTATAAAAACTTCTAATATATGAACAAACTACACACTCAACCGCGGTCCGCAGGACTTTTGTTTTTTTTCTCCAGTTTTTTCATTTGTGCTGTATGTATTGGGCTCAAACTACA
The DNA here is from genome assembly GCA_033239725.1 of Echinochloa phyllopogon. Classification (NCBI taxonomy): domain Eukaryota; kingdom Viridiplantae; phylum Streptophyta; class Magnoliopsida; order Poales; family Poaceae; genus Echinochloa; species Echinochloa phyllopogon. The sequence goes on from BTCW01000014.1 coordinate 49,653,458, forward strand.
GGGTATGCCATGGCCCACCTAGCATAACCTATAGCTCCGCCCCTGCCTCTGAGACCCTAAGCTCGATTCCAAACCTGCAAAACTCTCTTGGCTCCTTGCCGGGATCCATCATTGGCAAGATGTTCCCAACGAGTGAGCCATCTTTTGCAGCTGCCGCAGGGATCGAGCTTTTCTCCTTCTCCCGCATGCATTCGGCATTCCCTTCGTGAACCCATCCATAAAGGTGTATGAGTCCGTCCTCTTCCCCATTAATAAAAGACTGTCTCCGAGATCTAAATCAGAGATCAATTTATCATTTTGGTTTGCCTACAATAAAAAGGGTCCGTGACTCGTAAACTCATTTCTCCAATAAAAGATCCAAAAGAGAAACTTTTCTGCGAATGTGTCACGAAGAGAGAGGATATCTAGATTTAGGTTCTCTCCTGAAAACCCATTTTAGGTTTATGTACTGTTAGATGCTGAAATAGTATTATCGGAGACTCATTTTAGGTTTGGGTCTTCTTTTGGATCACTCGTTGGAGCTAGCCTAAGAAGAAGGCCTGCCATTTGGTGCACCGGCCATTCAACTGTCAGTACAAATCATGTCATGGATGGGTCAGAACAAATGGATAGCCTGCACTGCAATAACCAAAACGGTTGGAGCTGCATTCCGTATGTTTTGGATGTCGTTGCACTGGGGCGTGTACCACAGAAGAGAGCGATCAAATTAAAGCACGGCTCCTAACAAAATGTGATGCTGCTGCTGCTGCTACTCTCGCTTGAGATTAGCCACCAAACTGGCCCGAAAAGGGGCTTTTCGTGTCTTTGTTAAGGGTAGTAGTGCAGCACGTAACGTCGCCGTACCATCCAACGGCCAACCGCCGGTCGGAAATCCTTTAAGGAGCGCAGTGTCGTAGCTGATGGGCTTTCCGCCGCTTAACAACTGATTGATGGCGTGGCGATACGCTGGTTCTTGTAGCCGGGCGCGTTTGTCCGCCTGTCATTTCTGATCAGGACCTTCAAGCCGCTTGACAGTTTTGCTGACAACGCGAGGAGGGCCGTCGGACGGATGCAAAGCTCTTGGGCATGTGTATAAGCAGGGAGGAGGGTGACTCCGCTGTCAATTTCAAGTCAAGCACAGGTGGGTGAATGCATTTAACGGCATTCATGGGCGATCGAAAATGCACGGAAGCATGGAGCATGCGTTGTTCGTCTCTTAGGCCTTTAGATGTAAATTTGGGGTGAGAAATTAGGAGAAAGACGTCACTTCACCATAAATATGTCACTGTAATATTTCGTTTGTATTTGTGAAAAATTATCCAAAAATGATTAATTAGGCTTAAAATGTTTGTCTCGCCGAGTACAACAAAATCGTGTAATTAGTTTTTGATTTCATCTACATTTAGTACTCCATGCATGTGTCGACATTTTGATGTGATGGTAATTTTTTTTACATAGTGAATTTCGGTGGTGGAATTTTGCATCCAAACGTGGGCTTAGGCCTTGTTTAGATCCCAAATTCTACCCCCAAAGTTCACTATGCAAAAAGAAGATTTCCATCACATCAAAATGTCATAGCATGCATGAAGTACTAAATATAGATAAAATTAAAAACTAACTATACAATTTTGTTGTACCCTAGGAGACGAACATTTTGAGCCTAATTAATCAATTTTTGGACAATTTTTCACGCATACAAACGAAATGCTACAGTAGCGCACGCACTCCAAAAGACTCAAATTTGGCTCCCAATTTCGGGAACTAAACAAGGCCTTAGTGGCGTTGCCTCTTGAGTCGCTGACCCTCTGTCATGCATATACGGAGTACTACGGATCCCTGCTATGGGTGTCATGCATTCAGGTATCAGCAAGCTGGAGCTGGAGATCTGTCGGTGGTTTCATGTTCCTTTCTCAAGCGAAAAGGAGCAATGAGAGCTAGAGATTCTGGAAATGGGTGATCAATACTACGAACTACCCTAGTACTATCACCACATTGCTAAGCTGTGCAGAAATGGTGTTGACAGCTTGGAAGTATAATGAAGATTATGCCATCCCCGTTTCTGCTTGGGGAAATCTCCCAAATCAGCCGTCAGCATAGGTTGCCTTGGAACATAGCTCGACCTCATCTACCATTTTCATTATTTTTATAAAAAATTCCTTAATGGAATAAACAATCCCAGTCTGCATAAAAAGATGAAGTATTAACAATTCCTTAATAATGAAACGTAGCCGCTTCCAATGGACCATATAACGTGTCTGTGTATTCCATCCAATCTGAAGTATTAACAATCCTTAGTGGAGCATTCCTTAATAATGAAACGTAGCCGCTTCCAATGGACCATATAACGTGTCTGTGTATTCCATCCAATCTGAAGTATTAACAATCCTTAGTGGAGCATATAACAGTACAAATAAGCAATGCCTTAGAGATCTTCAGTTCTACTGGGAGCAATGGAAGGCCAAAGGCAGCAGCCAGCAGGGGTTTGTCAAGCCAGCACGGCGGGTAGTAAACTCTGTGGCCGCTGTACCTTTCTGGAGGTCTGCTGTTGTTACGGTTGGCCGTTGTGCAACACAAAAATCGCTGCCGCCCTGCCTTGTTGATACTGCCTTTTGTTCAAACCCTTCGCAAACATGGCAGGCGATTATGCATGGGCTCGAGCTACTGAAAAAAGGGATAATATGGAGAATTGGTAATGGTTCTCAAGTTCGCATATGGCGTGACCCATGGCTACCACGTGCTTCATCTTTTCGTGTCACTACTAGACAGGGTCGATGTAGACTACGATGGGTTTCAGACTTGCTGAACAGTGAAGGAACTGATTGGGATTTTGACAAATTGATACAGTATTTTAACCCAGCCGATGTTGAAGTAATAACAAGACTCAAAATCCCGTCATGGAGGTCAGAAGATATGCTGGCTTGGCAGATGGAGAAGTCTGGTTTGTTCTCGGTGCGCAGTGCCTATAACCTCGCTATGGGATTGAAATCTATGTCGGAGAGACAATCTACAAGTGCTGCTCCTGAAGGTGAAAGGAAATTGTGGTCCTATGTATGGAGTGGCAATGTCCCTCCAAAGGTTAACGTATTCATCTGGAAATTGTGCCGTGACATCTTGCCCACAAGGCGTAGCAAACATATCAGAAAGTTGCAGCCTAGCGCTACTTGCCAGTTATGTGATAGAGAGGCTGAATCCGGATTTCATGCTACTGTTGCCTGTCCGATGGCTGCGGGACTTAGAAATGCAATGCGTGAGCATTGGGACCTACCGGAAGAAAATCAATTTTCGTACACAGGTCCAGACTGGTTGCTGATTCTCTTTGACAGATGGCCCCAGGTGCAAAGAGATTTAGTTAAACTGGTGCTTTGGCAAGCATGGACAGCTCATAATAATCTTACTCATCAGTCAGGGCCCTATAGCATTCCTGAATCAGTACATTCCCTGTTAGCAATGCAATCAACACTAGCTCAGATTCAGGAGGGAAGTGTGGAGCTGTCCGCGAAAGGGAAAGAAGCCTGTCGGTTGTCCGACAATAGGAAAAAGAATGGCAAGGAAAATGCAAATAAACCCAAATCCTCCTTTTGGAAACCGCCACCAGCAGGGTGGATTAAAATTAATGTGGATGGCTCTTTTGTTGCAAACACAGGTGAAGGAGGTATTGGCATAATTGCGAGGGACAGTGGGGGGTCAGTCCTTCTCACAGCGTGGAAGCCACTGTCTAGATGCGCTGACGCAGTGGAGGCGGAAGCTAGAGCTTGTACTGAGGGGATACGATCTGCAGTGGAAGTGTTACAGGGTAAGGTGATCTTGGAGTCGGATTGTTCAAGGATTATTACAGCTTTGAACAACAGAGAGGATAGATCAGAGGTGGGCTTCGTTTTGTATGCTTTGGCTCCTGGATGACTGGAAGTTATCCTTAGTGAAGAGAGAGTGTAACAAAGTTGCTCATGAATTAGCTCAATTAGCTAGAAGAAATATTGTCCCAGAAGTTTGGCTAGGACGGACGCCTGCGTGCGTTACCGAACTAGTTGAACTTGACTGTAATCCCCCACTCTAGCTAATAAAGCTCTCTTTTTACTCGCAAAAAAAAAAAATCGCTGCCGCCGAGAACCACACGAATATCGCCACGTCAAACGGAAGGTTTCACGGTTGCGTTCAGAAGCCGAGGGGAACTACTAGAGTAGAGAGAGAGAGCAGGAATTGAGATGACTCTCTTTCAGGATTGGTGGCACACGGAGAAGTGGGAGACGGCACGGGAGATGGGGATTGCAAAGGATTTTGACCCGGATTGATTGCAGTTGCAGTCTAGCTAGCATCTCTGATGCCTGATGGGGGCGGCATTCTGTTCGTACAGTTGCCAAGGGCCCAATTCAAATATTGTAATCGTATAATAAGGCCTAACTAAGTCGATAGCGATTCTTTTCTAACTTTCTTGGGGTAGAAGAATTAGAAATGCAGTGGGACATTTCGCAACAGTACCCGTGAGAGGAGCACTCGACCAGTACTCGACTACAGAAGCACCGACGAAGCAAGCGGGATTCATGAGCGGAGCCTACAACGATTACTGATGTGACGAAGCAAACTAAGGAAAAGAAAAATACAGTACCAACAAGAATACTTGGTCACGGTATTCCCAAACACACCAGCGCCCTCGTCTTGTGACTTGTATAGTTGTATATGAAATGAGCGAACGAACCATGGTCCGGCGGCGGAAAGGTGGCGGGTGCGTCGTTGCACGCATGTAAGTGAAGTGAAGTGAAGCTCGTGCTTGTCCCCAACCAACTCCCAACCAGAAGGGAGACGAACTGGCCCCCAAGTTTCCACGCTCCATTACTTGTCCGCCGGCCTGTTTTGTTGCGCTCGGAGTCGCAACCGCGGTTGATGTCTCGAATCATCAGCACGGGTGCATCCATACCGTACAGGTTAGATGCCGGCCAGCATGGCGGTCTCGCAGTAAGTGCTTCCAAACCATACGCTGATACCCTGCAACCACCGGACAGAGACCGGCGTTATGGCCCTGGATATGGTTCATCGAAGGCTGCATTGTTCGTATACCATGCCATACTCATGCTCGCACTTCGTACAAAGTACAGCGCCGCGCGGCGCGCGCACACGTACGCAACGCGACCAGACGGCTGAGCCGGTGCCGTCGCCCGCCGTCGGCATGGGACGGCGACGGGCATTCAATGGCGCGAGGTAGGCAGCCAGGCCAGGCGGGGGGCGGTTGAGGGGGCCGGGCCGCGATACAGCTCGTCAGATCCCATGGGCCATGGCGGCCGCGCCGGTCATTGTTCTCTAGCTACGCCCTCCGTGGTCGCCATGCCTCGGTACGGCTCTCTGCCACCATCACTGTGAGCGTGCTGATCGAGCAGGAGCGCGCTTGCATTGTACGAGTGCCCGGTGGTTCAGTGGCAGCGCTCCATTACTGCGGCTGCCGTGCATCGGGCAGCAGTGATTTATTGGTTCCTTTCGTGGCAATTAATTCTCTCAACCCCCGATCTACTTCCTGGTTTTCGGTTATAAAAACTGGGGAGTGCCACCTGCAACGACGCCATCGCTCTCCTCTCACTGGGAACATTCAGCTTGCTCATTGGCCAACTTCATCGCCCATGGACAGGCTCCTCGTCGGCCTGCTTGGCTTCCTATTGGTCAGTCCCTCACTACCACGCAGCAGAGTCTTAGTTGTGTGCATCTTGATCCCATCATTTCCTTCAGTTTGCTAGTGAACCCTGTTCTGCTGTTCATTTAGCAAACATACACTACTCCATGTGAATCTGGAAAACATTCAGAAGAGGATCAGCTTCCACTAAGTCATTAGCTATGTCTGTTCAAACTTCAAACCATGCAAAAAAGTTGTTTGCTTGTCGGAGTTTTTGCCGTTGTTGCATATCGATGCATTTACATACGATGTTTACATACTTTTCATCCTACTAATGGTCAAGGTAGGCGATCTCTGATTCATAGAGACTCATGTGGTTTGCATGCAGATTGCGTCGGTAGGAAGCCATGCCGCTCGAGCTCCGGATCAGTACTGGAAGTCTGCTCTTCCTAACACACCCATGCCAAGCTCCCTCTCCCAACTCCTCAACACTCCAGGTATAATAAACAGCTCCGGACTCTCAGTACTTATACGTATATAGGATTATAGGCTTGTCGACCGAACACACGTAACCGTGCTTTTTTTCCCTTGATCGCGCACAGCCGGTGGCACGACCGTGAACGTCGGCTGGGGCGGTGTCCATGTCGACGCTGGGCATGGCAAGCCCGGGGGCACGACCGTTGATGTAGGCAAGGGCGGCGTCGGCGTCAACGTTAAACCTGGCACCGGCAAGCCCGGCGGCACCACCGTCGGCGTCGGCAAGGGCGGCGTTGGCGTCAACGTCAATCCTGGCTATGGCAAGCCCGGTGGCACCACCGTCGGCGTCGGAAAGGGCGGGGTGGGCGTCAACGTGAACCCTGGGAAGCCCGGTGGCACCACCGTCGGCGTCGGGAAGGGCGGAGTCGGCGTTAACGTCAACCCTGGCTACGGCAAGCCCGGTGGCACCACCGTCGGTGTCGGAAAGGGCGGGGTGGGCGTCAACGTGAACCCTGGCAAGCCCGGCGGCACGACCGTCGGCGTCGGCAAGGGTGGCGTTGGCGTTAGCGTCAATCCTGGAAAGCCCGGTGGCACCACCGTGGGCGTTGGCAAAGGCGGCGTGGGCGTCGGCGTCAACCCCGGCTACGGCAAGCCGGGCGGCACCACGGTCGGCGTCGGCAAGGGCGGGGTTGGCGTGAACGTGAGACCCCGCGGCAAGCCCGTCCACGTCAACGTCTCCCCTTTCATCTACAACTACGCCGCCACGGAGACGCAGCTGCACGACGACCCCAGCGTCGCGCTCTTCTTCCAGGAGAAGGACCTCCACGCCGGCAAGAAGGTGGCCGTCCAGTTCACCGATACCGCCGGCGCCGGCGCCAAGTTCATCCCGCGAAGCGAGGCCGAGGCCATCCCGTTCTCCTCCGAGAAGGTGCCCGAGATCCTCAGCCGCTTCTCGGTGAGCCCGGACTCCGTGGAGGCGGCGGAGATGGCGCAGACGCTGCGCGACTGCGAGGCGCCGGCGGCCAAGGGCGAGAAGAAGGCCTGCGCGACGTCGATGGAGTCCATGGTCGACTTCGCCACGTCCAGCCTCGGGACCAGCCACGTGAGGGCCATCTCGACCGCCGTGACGAGGGAGGGCTCGCCGAGGCAGGAGTACACCGTGACCGGCGTGAAGCGCGCGGCCGGCGCCGAAGATGACGGCGGGCTCGTCGCCTGCCACGCGGAGCCGTACGCGTACGCGGTGTTCGCATGCCACCTGACGCGGCGGACGCGGGCGTACTCGGTGTCGATGGTCGGGAGGGACGGCACGGCGGTGGACGCCGTGGCGGTGTGCCACGCCGACACGGCCGGGTGGAACCCCAGGCACGTTGCGTTCCAGGTGCTCAACGTGAAGCCCGGCACGGTGCCCGTCTGCCACTTCCTGCCGCAGGACCACGTCGTCTGGACCCGCAGCGGCTGACCACGGGATGGACGCCGTTTTGCCGCGCCGCCGTGCACGTTCGTGCTGCCCAGATGGTTCCATTTACGTTCTAGCAGCCTCTGGGCATACTGTCATATGGTATCATGTGTTTGCTTATGGTTTTCAGTACTTGATACTTGTATGGATGGTGTTGCCAGACAGTATCGACCATCAGCTAGATTCTCTTGTATAGTCCTAAATAAACGGAGATCTCTTTATCACCCCTGGGCATGAGCTACTCAGCTTATTCATGGCACATAATGAAATGACTAGCAACACGAACAGAAAACGGAGTAGTACAGAAGTACGGAGTAAAAAACAAAGGCCTGGTTTAGGGCTTGTTTAGATCCCAAATTTGGGGGGGCCAAATTTGGGAGTATAGTGTCACTTCGTAATCATTGCACCACTGTAGCATTTCGTTTGTATGTGTGAAAAATTGTTCAAATATTGATTAATTAGGCTCAAAATGTTCGTATCGTAGAGTACAACAAAACTGTGCAACTAGTTTTTGATTTCATCTATATTTTGTACTCCATGCATGTTATGATATTTTGATGTGATGAGAATCTTCTTTTTGCATAGTGAACTTTAGGGTTGGAATTTGGAATCTAAACAAGGGCTTAGTTCCCAAATTTGGGGTCCCAATTTAGGAGTTCAAAATTCCATGCGCACGGTAGCATTTTGTTTGTACGTGTGAAAAATTGTCTAAAAAATGATTAATTAGGCTCAAAATGTTCGTCTCGTAGGGTACAACAAAACTGTGCAATTAGTTTTTGATTTTTTCTACATTTAGTATTACATGCATGTTTTGACATTTTGATGTGACGGGGGTAGAATTTGAGATGTAAACGAGGCCAAAAGTCGAGAGTGGACGGAGAAGAACATGAGTAAACAAGTACCGACCTGAGATAGAACTGAACGCGCAAACAATTGCGCACAAACCCTTATACGGAAGTAGTCCGCAGCGAGACATCACTGGCAACTTGAGGCAGTGGCAGCCTCATCTCCGTCACTTGTGTTTGACGATTGAATATCCATTGGATAATGAAAATGTTCCATTATCCAAAAAATGGCAACTTAAGGATAATGCATGTCCTACACCGCAGTAACAGACAAGCATGAATCAGAAGGTTCTGAGACCTGGATTGCATCATGATGAAATAACTGTTAATGAAATTTCAGACCAATCATTAAATACCAGAAAAAGGTTTTAATATCTCAGAAACGATGCTATACAAGCTGAATGTGCACAAAAATGGAATACAAAAAACGTTGATCTAATTATACTGCTGACACCAAAATTCAAATGGCCCTACTCAGATCATCTCTTCAGTAGGAAACTGTTTGTAAGTCCGTGCACATGTTATATTCTCAACACCATTGATTTACACTGAAACTCTCCCTAATTTCATAGCCAGCAAATATTTGTGGAATTCTTATAGCACATACTTTCCTTTGCCCCAGTTGATTCCGAAGCATCACAACTATGACCAAGTCTCAATGTTAAATCTACCGACCCTTTCTAGGTCCCTGAGCCATTTTGAGGCATCCTCTTTTTTGACACCATATTCTTTACAGATAACTTCTTCTAGTGCAGCTGTAACGTCAGCAGGCATTTTTGTTGAAGAACCAGCAATGTATACCGCAGCACCAGAGAGTAATAGGTTCCAGACTCTTGCACTCTGTTCCTTTATCTTTTGTTGTACATAGATCTTTTGAGGCTGATCCCTGGAAAAAGCAACAAACAAACCACCGCCTTTTTTCAAGGAAAGCACCCCGTTGTCCTGGGCATGAGTTAACCAGAAATCCTTGTATAGAAAATCGTTATCTTGATTTCTACAACCAAAGAAGAATAGAACTGGGGCTGTTGGTCCTGCTGCAGTCTGTGCAGCCCTTTCCTGCACAAAAGCACGGAAGGGTGCACAACCTGTTCCTGGTCCAATAAGCACAAGAGGAACCGACGGACATGGAGGAGGTAGGGATCCTTGGTGTATCCAACATGGAATAAGATTGTCTGCATACAATTATAATGTGAGGGTTGATGATTGTGTTTTGGTGGGTACAGTGGCTTAAGGAGCAGGAGGTGTCATGTCCAGGTAATAACAGGAGAGAAAGAAAAACATAGGCAGGATATCAACTGCAACTAAATGATGAATAGCGCACCTTTACTTGGATTGAGCCCAGCCAGCCACGTAGAGCACAGTCCATGCCGTTTTCTCTTGAAAGGTGTAACCCATGATACAATGCTAACAGTCAAGTGTATTTGAGTTGGATGTGCCAATGGGGATGATGAGATGGAAAAGGCTCTTTTCTTCAATGGAGGTGTTAGTTGCACCAACCATTCAAAAGGCATTTGCACCGAAGGAAAATCCTCCAACACCTAAAAACACCACGAAACCATATGTCACGTCTGAACCATGAAAAGCAACTGAAGTACAAAAAGGATATATTATTGCCAAATAGTTCTGCACACTAAGGCATGTATAGTTGCTAAGACAGATAAAAAATCTTCAGTGAAAACATGCTCACTTCTAGAACAGTCCTACTCTCCTTCTGATTGTACTGATAAAATGCATCTCTTCCTTCAGGAGAAGCAAAATACTGAAGCCTCTCTTTTTCATGTTCTGCTGTTGCAAAAAAGCTCATGACCTATCAAAGAGCATTGGAGTTATGTGAGCACTGGCAGATTGGAATGACATATCAGGTGCACAGATATAAATATGTGACATCAAAAAATAGGAAAGAGGTTCATGAGACAAAGCATTCAAAATATTGGTTCTTACCTCAAAGAAATACCGCCGAGGGGAAGCTGATGCAATATCCATTGTCAAAGCAACAAAGGTCCTCAATTTGATGCGATCCATCAGGCTACTCACAACTGAATCCTTGGAAACTTTATCCCCGCTTTTCGGTCGAATCTGGGCAAACAAGAGGACATGCTTCCTCATTAGTTAGCTATTAGATAATTGCAATAGGCGAGAAGATAAAAAAGGCACAACTACATTTAAAGATAATTTTTTTTTTCGAACAACGCAGGAGATCTGCGTGTCATTTCATTAAGGTAGAGAGAAAAAACAAATACAAAAAACAAAAAACCAACACAGGACCACACACCCACACCTATTTAAGAAAGATGTGCCACACAGGAAGGAAGAAAAACTTGACCAAGGACCTAAGGGCCTAAATGCCCAAAGCCGGCGACCTCAACAACAACTCCTGGAGCTTTTTAGCTCCAGCACTACACCAAAGGTTGCCCTCGGTGTGAACAGCCCTGAGAACCTCCTGAAGATAATTGCAACAGGTAATTGTCTTTCTTTCTCATCGATAAACTCATCATTTCGGGGAAGAAAGGCCTAATCATCTAATCCATCTGATAAATTGCTTGCAAAAAAAAAACTTTAAGCCAGTTACTGCTCCTAATGAATACACGACAAGTACTGGAAAAATAACAAATGTTTGCTGCAGCCGGAGACAGAAAACACAAAGTTGCAAGTAGATAACTCTACAAAACAGATTCACATACCATTATGTAACAATCGGGATCCAAGTTACAGCGTTCAATGAAGGCATCGACAGATGATGGATCTTGACTCGGTAGGATTTCTAAAGCATCGCCAATTTTATAACCGATGGCCTAACATGAGAGAAATGCAATTATCTTCCCATCCCTGAGGTATCACGTTTGATAGGAACTTGTGAGACAATTACAGATTGCAGTATAAATGACATACAGAAGATGGATCTTCCAACTCAAAGTGGCGAACATCTCTGTCAGAACCCTCCTTAGTCAGTCGCTGATTTGTTACCTGAAAAGGGTGAAAAATATCATTAGCAACAAAAACAATAAACAGATTAGAGCTGAACCATGGACATTGGCATAACTGATGGACTATGAACACATTGTCTACCAGACTACAGTATTTAAAAGTTTACATCCATCATTTAGTTATAAGTTGCACTTTTTTACGCATGGTAACGCCAATCAGGTCTACCGGGCAAAAAAAAATCAATTTATGACGTGGCACTCAAGTTGAGATGCTGCAAAGATAGTGGCCAGCTTCTCACAGTAAATTTGATTGCTTAAGTGTCCATGGAACAAGTAGAGTATGGTAGTTTCTCGACTTGTACTATTAAACTTGCCTTGCAAGTACGTTGACTATGATGAGTACTTGACCGAGAAAAGAATATAACAGCTAGAGAAGCTAACTCCAGCATACTGTGTGTTACAAGAATCTATGATCCATGGGCTTAAGTAGCATATTGTCTACTGTCTGAGTCTCAGAGATCACTATGAATGAAACCATTGAATTATTGGTTGCAAGTCAAAGTCTATTCGATACAAATACTAAGTTCAAATCCTAGAAACGAATGCAGGGATTTTAGAGGGGTGTTCCTTTGGTCAACAATAAATTTAGTGAGTACTCCGTATAGAAGTTCTTTATGAGCCAATAACAGATCTCATGCGTTGTTGAAGAAAAATAGCAAATAACTGAGGTACCTCTTTATAACCAACCCACTAACAATCCCACAGGAACAAAAATTAAGTACACATTAATAGAGATAGCCAGTAATATGAAATTGGGAAATTTTGCTCTCGGACATTCAACTTTTTTCGAGTTGGCCAAAACACACTGCAAACGATGAAATTGGTCCAGTACCATTACAAAATTGTGATTGTTTGTTGTAGAACACCACAGCGATTATAATATCAATTTTTTGGAGTTGAGGAGAGAGAAGGGATATGAAAAGTCCATTTTGCCCTCGAGTGAAGTGGGGTCCATATGCCATCTCTATCTTCTTCCTTTGACTGTTGTTTACTTGCTCAACTCGTCCTCCACGTGAACAGAGCAAGCTGCTGCTCCATTCAACTCCCCTCCTCTGCTGTTGCTCGCAGCCAGCAGGCAGTCAGGATGCGGTGGGAAGGAATCTGAGAGCGCTCCATGCTTCTGAGTTGGGGACGAACAAGAAGCCGCACAGCTCGTCGTCGGTCGCATAGGGAGAACATGGCCACGGCCAGCTGCGCGGTGCCGTCACAAGGAGGGAGGGCCTGCAACCTCACCTGGTCGAGTGACTCTTGCGCCCGCTAGTGCTCTGATGGTGTGGACTCCTGCACGCTGTGAATCCCGTGGCATCGGTAGTCACCTTGCACTCGGAGGAGTGCTGCTAGGTGGTGCCACTTGCCATGGAAAGAGGCCTCTTAGGCGAGCACACAGCCATGGGGAGAGGGCCACTGCCTGTTACACGGCAAAGCAGGAAGCGGCCTACGGTGATTGTGTCACTGCTGCCGGCACTTAAATGAGGAAGATAGGAGGGAGAATGAGTTGCGGTGCTGCTGGCACTTCTGTTCATGTCGAGGATGAGTTGAGCAACAGCCAAAGGAAGAAGATAGAGATGAAATATGGACCCCACTTCACTCGAGGGTAAAATGGACTTTTCATGTCCCTTCTCTTTGCTCAACTCATAAAAATTGATATTATAATCACTGCGGTGTGGTACAACAAACGATCACGATTTTACAACGGTACCGAGCCAATTTCATCGTTTGCGGTGTGTTTTAGCCAATACGAAGAAAGTTTAATGTCTGAGAGCAAAATTTGCCTATGAAATTATAATGCTTTCAAAGCAAAAGAAAAACAATGAAACCTATCACTTAATAAGTTAAGCTTGATCTAGTAATCGAAATAAGAATAAAACAACAATGATTCAAAGTTCAAGCAGTGTCCAAGTAACATATAGGACATACCATTTGAAGCATGTAAGGTGGCTCTCCATCATCATGGAACTGTAGCGCAGGTGACATTGACCTTGCACTAGTTATTATCTTATTGGGATCTGCGTAGCTAAAATCGTGAACAAATACTGCAAAATAGAGCTTACCAGTAAATACTAGCCATCTAATCCATCCATACCTGAAAGTATAGAATCTTGTGGAACCTCATTGGAAGAGTAATAACTAACATGAAATTTTGGATCCCCCAATATACTCAAATTGGGATCATTGATATTAGATGGACTAGGTAAGAGCGATGGATTAGTTTCATTCAGAGATTTCCAAAAAGACTGCAACCAAGGATCTAAAGCCCCTTCATATCTGACATTACAACAAAAAAAAGAACCCTTCATTAAAGTTGAGAAATGATTCTGACCAAAAAGAAAATTATAATGTAACCACAATATCATGATTATTTTACTACAAAACAAATGAGATATTAAAAATCATACCCTGAAGGGTGTTGATCGTCTCCCAAGCCTATCTCGACAACCCTTTCTGCACCAAGATGTAAAAGCCTTCTATCAAGCTTCTTTGCAGCAAACTGCAGCAGTAAATGCACCAATGAAGGTCAAACAAAAAAAAAAGAATGTCCATTGGCGATCCATAAGTCATGACTTGTGAGCAGCAATTTGCAAACTTACAGTCTCAATTTGGTAGAAATAAAATAAGACATCAATACTGTTGAGAATGCAGCAGGATGCATGTTTAGAGTATGCAAAAAGAAAAGTTACAATGTTATGTTGGGGCACTTGCAAATGTGATATCAAACTGCTATAGTGGTTATATTAGAACTTAACGGTATAGCTTCAGTTTGCAAGTATTCACCAAAACTGTCCTAAGGTAAAAACAACTTATATCTCCCCCAAAAATGATACTTGAAAAAGTAACAGAGTCTCTAAACTGTACATGCTGTTATACCCGTATACTGTTTTCTAAAGATGCACACTGTGGAATGTTCTTCCAGCAACAAGTCACAGTAATGTAGGCGAAACTACTGCAGTTGATTTCAACGTGACGAAATATCCCAAGTTATCGTAGTGACGGCAGCATATAATGTATTAGCAAGCTCAATTGCAAAGACAGATGCCTCACATTGTACTTCTGATAGCCCGAATCCCCAAGTCCAAACACTGCATGATGGACCCCCTGAAGCCATTGCGCCCCCAAATCCTTCTGAAGCAGGTATCTCCAAAACCCCTGCCGCAAAATCCAACCCAAAATCCCGATAAGCAATCCAGACGACTGGAAATAATCAAGTGGATCAATTCTCCAGACCTTCATGGAATCCGGGGGATCGCCCTGCCCCGTGGTGGACACGACGAAGACCACGAACCGCTCGCTCGGCAAGCAACTCTGCACAAACAAGCAGAGGCGTCACATATCCACATGTAAGCGTCGTGTGGCTCGGGGCACTAGGTTTTGGAGCTTACGGGATCGAAGCTGTCCATGGAGAGCACATCGACGGCCGGGCAGCCACCGCGCTCCGCCTCGCGGCCCACGCGCTCGGCGGCGTCCATGGCGTTCCCGGTTTGCGAGGCGTAGAGCACGAGGAGGCGGCCGCTTGCGGACGCCGCCGACTCAGCCCCCGGTGCCGAGGGCGCCATGGAGCCAGAAGTCAGAATTCGCGGCCTGCAAGTAATCTAGCGGGCTACCGGCGGACAACAAGCGCAGCCAAAATCGCTGCGCCCAGGTCAAGCGAGGTCCTTGCCGCCGACGCAGCTGTGCGGCCGACTGCCCGCGACGGATAGACCGCTGCGTGAGCTTGGATCGATGTGCTCGGTGCTCGCTCGCGCACGCGCCTACGTGTTCCGGTGACGGCGGCGGTTGCCCAGAGAGAGAGAGAGAGAGAGAGAGAGAGGAGAGTTGCTGACTAGGCTTTTGCCCATGCCCGGCCCATAAATGGCTACCAGGCTGACCTCGGGCTGGATTCAAGAGGTGTCTCGCATGCGGCGGCTTTGGTGGCGGCCCATAGAGCTTTCAAACATTTTCGGCGATTTCGTTTCTCTCTATCGGTTATTTCTCAAGGATCAAGCTTCCTTATGCATCACGGAGCAAAATGGGCGCATACATCATGGAGAACTACTATAGTATGTATAATCTTATCTACGCCGTCAAGCACGCAGTATCAGACAATGTTTAGTTATGAATATCCATTTCCTCTAGCTTCATGACGACAATGCGATCAGATCTACAACCACTTGCATACCCGGAAAAAAAAACAACAACCACTTGAACAGAAGCCGTATCGGTACGGATCACATATCCGGGCTAACTCCGTGTTATCGTCAAGGAGGTTTGTATGTCAAGCTCTGCTAGTGTAGCTGTCATCTACTCCCTCCGTTCCAAATTATTGATCGTTTTGGTAAATCTAGATTCATAGTTATTAGTATGTATCTAGACATAAGTATATATGTAGATACATACTACTAACTATGAATCTAGATTTGCCAAAACGACTTATAATTTGGAACGGAGGAAGTACTATTTATCAAACACTCGCATATATATAGAGATCGACGTAGACATTACACATTATTATAACTATATTACAGGTTGCCGACAGTGAAAGAGAACCAAGTATCTAGCAAAGCACTGACCAAGCAACAGAAACAGACATCTTGCAAAACCCAAAATCAAAGCATCCATCACTTCTGCTGTGGAATCTAGCAGCAAATTTAGCAGTGTCTACAACAACACTGTCAATGTCTCCATTTCGCCAAGCCTTCACGCCAAGAACTAGTTTCGCACCTTCCTCAACTAGAACAACCTTTCGTGAGAGCAGAACATGGCCATCAGGTGCAAAAGTTACCTTATCATCCCTAGAATCAAGGAGTACTATATGCTCTTCACCCATATACTCCATATGAGCATAAAACCGTCCATGAAAATCAACTGATCCATCTGAATGCCGCATCTCAATCGTTGCCTCCAATGGTACTTTCAGTTCTGAACACTTTACCTCTATTGTGCTACGCTTGGACGACTCAGTCCACGTCTGAACGACATTGCTTGGACTGCTGCGATTAGTGTATTCAAAATATACTGCACTTAAAATTTTTCCTTCTGATTGTCTGCTGCCCAGAACTCTGAGCTCCACCTCAAATTCTGGAGGATCAATCAAAGCAATAGCACGGCTGGGACCCATGAGCACCAAGGATGAATCCTGCAAAAACATATTTTATTCGGTATGAGATGCTACTCCATATTTACAGTAAACAAGATAAGACACCAAAGGGGGGTTTGACATGAACAACGTGTGCCTTTAACAGAGTCAATTTTTTTAGAACATGCCTTAACATGTATTTGATTAAGAGGAAGAGAGAGGTTAACAGAGTCATTGAAAATGTTACAAGTACATAAAGAGTTTATCACATGATGTGGGGTGAGATAATACTATATGCAACAGAGACTTTGTTGTTGAGTAGACATAGTTAAAACAATGAACCATACAAAGTGAAATAGAAATGCTAGTGACAATGAAAAGGAGAAATAGCTAACATTAATATAAACATCTGAAATTGTGGGTCATGATCGAAAACATCCTTTCGTGATTTTGTCCAAGATGAACAACATTTGGAAGAAAGATTGATGACTTGCTAGATAAGACCCAGTAGTTTATGATAGTATATAAGGAATCCAATCCGAGTCACATGCACAGATGAACCACAAATGGTTTTGTTCCCAAACACAAATTCCACGAAAGCAAATTTTGATCATGTATAAAAAAAAATTGACGTGTGATCATGCAACAAACTTGATTAGCCAATAACAGTTTAAAGGTTGGAAAAAACTACAAATGACTTGGTAAATCAATGTTCTAGCTTGTTATGGTCAATATATGGAACAAACTACATACACAAAAATTAATTCTAATAAGTCGGTAACAGTTCATCTATTAAATAAGTTGTGCAATGCATATGTGGCTATCAATGAAAGAATTCAAAACAGTCAATAACAGTTTAGACATTGAAAAAAATGCAATTGACTTAATAAATGAACATTCTAGCTTGCTATGGTCTCTAGAACAAACTACATATTTCCTAAAAATGAAATGCAATAATTATTGAACACCCTGCAGACATATGAATTTCATTAAACATTGTGAATGCATATCTGAACTGTCACCAAATGGCACTCTACTATTAAAGCAGTTGATTTGCAATTGAAATTAACTAACAAGTCAGTAACAGATAATCTAATAAATAAGTTATAATTTGCATACGCAACTATCAACCAAAGAATTCAAATTTGCAGTGGATATGACTAGACATGGTTACGAAAGTAGTAAGTGTGTGGGAGAGGGCAGGAATTCGTCTCTTGCTACATAACTTAAACCAAGGACAACCATTGCATGGAAACTGTCACATACCTTCTCGGTGAGGGTTTGACAGTTCTCCTCGGAGCGATCGAAGAGAACGTTTTGCTTGTGATCCATGGAGTCACGTACGGCAACTAGGCCAAAGACCCTGATAGGCCATTCGAGACCCTTGAGCTCGGTTACCTTGATCGAGAAAATTTCCAAGGCATCGTATGGGATACCACCGAAACGCGGTGGTCCTGAATCCGTGTAGCGCATGGGGCCAATGTCCGACCCAGCTGCAACCAAACCGCGGCAATTTTGATGAGATCAAGAAGAACGGGCGGAAAGGGAACAAGAGAACGAAACGTTGAACACAGCAAGCAACTAGCTATACGTACTGGTAGCGTTCAATGGTCCGAAGTGCGGCGACAAGTTCGCCACCCAGAATCTCCGGAATTCCTTCAGATCTTCGAGCTCCCGCTCCTCCTCATCTTCTACGCGTGGCCTCTTCGTCACGATGTCCCCTCCGCGATCCTCCTCACTCGTCTCTTCTTCTCTCGACGAGGACATGCCGTGATCCTCTTTCCTCCGTCATCTCTCCACTTATGCTCCATGCCGGCTCTATCCCCCGCCGCCTCGAGGCTACGGTTTGTTCGACCGTGTTTCTCGCCGTGTTAGTTCGTTTTGGTCCTTTCAGGCTGCAGAGGAAATTACAGAGACAGAAGGCCTTCGCGTGTCTTCGTCGGAGCTGGTTGGGCTGGAATCGACCCATCACTCCCCAGCAGCAGGGGTCCCGTAGGCCCAGCGTTTTTTCTCGATAAGAGTAGGCCCAGAGTTGCGTAGAAGTTGGGCTGGAGACAACCCTGTGCGGTGGTGTGTATTGGGTACTGGTCAGCGTATGGCCTTTTAACTATTATTTCCCTCCTGTGCTAAAAAAATATTATTTGCCGTGCTATTATTTTAAGTACGCCTATTTATACCCCTAAATAATAATAAAGTCCATACGTCCTAAAAAAATGTGACTTTCGCTTCCTACCAAGTCAAATAATTTTAAATTAAACTAAATTTATACATAATATAATATTTATGTATAAAATAAGTACCATTAGATTAATTATATAACATATTTTCATACTAAAACTATTTATAGAGACATAAATATTAGTAACTTTTGTATAAATTGAATCAAATTTATAATTGTTTGACTTCTCAAGAAGCCAGAGTTGTACTCTTTTCTTTTCGGGATGGAAGAAGTATAAAAAAAGTATTCAATCTACCCCCACCTAATATACCCACACAATGATGCACTTAGCTCCATCCATGCTAAAATTACCCGAGTCATATAGTCCCCTTGCCCAGAGGATCGGCTTTCGAACCTTTTTATAACAATTTTTTAATACATTTTCTGTCAGCTCTTTTCTTCCTGTTCTTATATGCATTGGCTTGCGAGATCAGTTGCTCTAGAATCTATCCAAGACTAGTTGCCTAGAGTTTGACAGTTTCAAGCTTCCTGCCTAGAAAAAGAGCCGTTCGCAAACAATATCCTATGGATGTATACACATCATGAGCAAAATGACCGCATACATCACGGACAAGAACGAAGAATGATATATATACTACCACTTCCAATGGATTTCATACCTGCCCTAGATGTCGTGTCACGGAGAGCGTTCGTTTGTCGGGACACGTAATCCCCTGTTGTTATGTAATCTTATCCACGTCGTCAAGCACGTACGCAGTATCGGACAAGCTGTGCCGCCTGTGCGTGTACTTGCATATGAATACTCTCATTTCATCTAGCTTCTTGACTACGACGCGATCAGAGCCACATCCACTTGCATGGAAGGCGTATCGGTAGGATCACATATGCTAGCAGCTAAATGCATATGTGTGCTGTCGTCAGGGAGGTTTGTATGTCAAGGCTCAGCTAATGTAGCTTGTCGTCTAATATCTTGTCAAAACTCGAATATATGGTGGCGATCGACGCGGACATATGGGAATAATCCATACAAGCCCCCTCCCATGAATGATTTTTCTGTGGTTACGAGTTTCCGCATGCGGCCGCTCGTACGTGCGGCACCTCACCAAACACGAACTACCAATATGCAGAGAATGGATCCTTCTATATATGCATCCATTTGCATATATAAATATATATGTAAAGATGCACGCACTACCAATAATCCAGAAAAGTTGAGAATGAAACGTGTTCTTGATGATCTGTTTGCGCGATGGAAAAGTAATGTGAGGCAGGGAATAGAGTACGGCTCCAGGGCCGTTTCATTCATACTGCTTCGCGATGAAAGGTGAAACGTGCGCTGCTCTCTGTTTTTTTTACAGGGACAGCAGTGTCGAGCAAGCCTCTGTGCAGCAGCGGGCCAGAAAGGGCAGTGCGAGACCGTGGGCGGACGGGGCGGTTGAACAGAAATCCAGCAGGGGTAGTTGGGACGATATATATGGTTGCTCACTTGTTCGATCATCTCTCTCTCTCTCTCTCTCTCTCTCTCTCATATCCTGCAGGGCTTTAGCTTTGCGCGTGCACGTTTGCCCAACTAAATTTCCTTCCTCTCATCTTCTGGTGCCTTCTCCTTCACTCACACTTCAGCCCACCTGGAGGCTCTGGGCGACCGTCGTCGGCCCCGAGTTGATTCGTTCTATAAATCGATCATCTCTCTCTGGACATTGTCGTCTCACTGCTGGTGCCCACACACGTGTACCTCCTCCTGGGACGCACGCGAGACAAGCTCGAGATGGAGAACCTACAAGGAGACGACGAGCCGCACGCGCTCCCCGGCTTCCCCTACTTCGCCGTGCCGTCGCCGCCACTCGCGCCGCCGCCGAGCTGCCTATCGTCGGACGACCAGCAGCACAGTACCCTCACGGCGCTCCAGCAGGCGGCGCCGGCGTGCAGCAGCAATAACCTTCCTCCTCTGGGCCCTGATCAGCTGGCGGCGGCCGCTGCGCAGATGATTCTGCCGCCGATGGTGGACTGGTCGTCGCTGCTTCAGCAGGCCAGCCTGATGGGCGGCGGCACACCCGTACCGGGACTGCAGCAGCAGGCGGCGGCGGCCTTGCAATTGCAGTTGGATCAGAGCGGGGAGAACGACGGCGAGGCCGCGGGGAGTAGCGGTAACAGGGAGAAGGCGAAGGGCGGCGGCGCGGGGAGGTCAGGTGGGAAGAAGAAGGTGAGCAGGCCGCGGTTCGCGTTCCAGACGAGGAGCGTCAACGACATCCTGGACGACGGCTACCGGTGGAGAAAGTACGGGCAGAAGGCCGTCAAGAACAGCGCCCACCCCAGGTTCGATTTCTCGATATCTTGCTAGTTTTATTATCATCTCGATCGATCATGCACTGCAGCACTACGACGTTGGGCACCGACTTTGATCGGAATGCATCCATATATATGTGCACGTATGACGGATATATACGCATGTGCAAGTAAATATATATATGCCTTTCGATTGGTATATGCATCGATCATGTTGCAGATGCATGCTGCATGCATGTATCCAAATTAAATATCAGGTTGGGCATCGAGATCATCTCGCGACCGCGATCGTAGAATTAAGAAAACAAATGGAGGTTCAACGCTCCCGAACTAACACGCATGGCAGCATGGGTCGTGTGCGTCAGTGACTCGATCAGTGTGTGCGCTAAGCCGTGTACTAGGGTGCCCGGCCTGATTATTTAGTTGGATATGGTTTGCGCGCGCATGCTTGATGATGCAATGCGCCTACCTATATATGGCTACGCCTGCCTTATTGTTCGCCAAATTTCTATCTACACACATCTACTTGGTTGTCCGTAAAATGACCGCGCACTAGTCATTCATATCTGGCTAGTCGCTTGAAGAAATTAAGACGATGTCACCCATTCATAATTTCATTTGCTAAAACTGTGTATGTAATAACACACTTCCTAAAGAACAAGCAAATGCAATTGGCGGATTGCTTAGTCCACGTGTTGACACCTGCAACGACTCAAATCCGATCCAGGCCGCGTGGAAGATTTTTTTTAGACAAAGGGAAAGTCTATTTCATTAAACAAATAGATGAGGTTCCAGCCTCTGTATCTTTTGATGCATCTAGCTGTTTTTTATTAAAAAATGCAACATACTTCTTCGTAGACTCCCTCTATTAGGAAGCGGCGCACGAGATCTCCACAACTGAGACTTAACAAATAGTATTCACTCATTTTAGAAACTTAATCTATTGATAAACATCCACTCAAATTTAGTAAGCATATTCGTTGTTGTCATCTCCACAAGTAGACATGATTGATGCATTGTGTGTCTAATCTCTGCCTTTTTGTAGCAGTGACCAAAACCGGATCAAATAGGTTCCTCTATGTATAACCTGCATTGTAGAATGTATTGGTGTTTTATAAAAAATCACATCATTACGACTTGGCCATAACACCCAACTCATGGTAATAGACGCAATCAAAATTTGTTTCTTAAGAGTATATCCATTTAACCATGTACCAAACATAATTTGGACACTCGTTGGAGGAGGTAACCCAACAAAGATTTGATCTATTATCCAAATAGACTTAGCATAAATGCACTCGAAGAAAAGATGATGTAAAGTTTTGCTGCAGCTACAAAAAAACATGTTTTTATCTTCATTCCAATTTTCTTTAACTAAGTTATCTTTGGTGATTATAACACCTTTGCACATAAACCGGGTAAAAATCTTTATCTTTGATGGAAGTTTTAGTTTCCACAAGAAGTGATCATGAGTCATATGCACAACATTTATTGCAGCCTTGTACATGGAATTTAGCAGAAAAGGTTCCACTATCGTGGAGAGACCAAACAAAAGAATCATTTTGATCAATCAACAAAATAGGTCGGATTATGGTTGACAAAATCTCCCATGCCGCCAATTTGTCTCTGACTAAAGATCTTCTAAAGTCAATGTTGAGAGGGTAGCATGTTTCCTATGGACAATATTGTATAAATATAGGATACTGCTCTTTTAAACGAGTGATAACTTACACACGATATAAATTAAACGACTGAATGACTGAGGTCGTCTACATGTTTTAAATTATGTATATATATATGATCAGATGATCATGAGCAAAAAGATAAGCATTATCTGCATATATAGTAGTATAACAGAAACATTGTACCTGGACAAATATATACATATATGTGCATCCACTCATGCAGTATACTCTCATCTATCAGTGTTGAAATGTCGATCAAGCATGATGCATTACTTAGCATGTTCTCGTGAACTAGAGCTGGGATCGAAATACTTTCATCTTATGTATATTCTTCAGTTAAGTTCAGTTATACACATTATTAACTTGATCGATATACTAACAATTACCTGTCCTGACGATACATGCAGGAGCTACTACCGGTGCACTCACCACACGTGCAATGTGAAGAAGCAGGTGCAGCGCCTCGCCAAGGACACGAGCATCGTGGTTACCACGTACGAGGGCGTCCATAACCACCCCTGCGAGAAGCTCATGGAAGCACTTAGCCCCATCCTCAAGCAGCTCCAGTTCCTCTCGCAGTTCTAACCGATGCTACCTCAATGCACATGCTAGCGGCCTCAAAACGGCCAAGCGAGCAATATAATAGAATATAACGCACGCAAATACATATGTACATTGTAGTGTTGCACAAGAGATTAGATGTGTAAGTAAGCCAACTGGAAGGGGGAAGAAAAGGAGAAAAATGTGCCTACCTCCCCGATGCTGCTGATCAGTACATATATGTCGTATAAATGTTTATAGAAACTGATCGTATGTATATATATATATAACCCCTATGTGTGTATCACTGTAAATATGCACATCCTGTATGTTGCATTTCACAAATATGTATACCGCTGCGCAAAGTAATCTATATTCATTTCCATTCGGTCTCTATAAACATATTTTGGACCACCGAAAGGCTCGCACACACACGCGACCTGTTCGCTTGGCTTATCAGCACTAGCCAGCAGTATTTTTCTCTCAGCATAAATCAGCACCAGCCACCTGTCACCAGCAAGTTCGCTTGGCTTATCAGCACCAGCCAGCAGTATTTTTCTCTCAGCACAAATCAGCACCAGCCACCTGTCACCAACGAGCCAACAATATTTTTTCTCTCAACACAAATTAGCACCAGCTACCAGCCAAGCGAATAGGACGGAGATTTTTTCACGCGTAAATGCGCGTGCGCGGCCGCGAGGACTCGAACCCATAACCTCCAGCGTCGCGTGTTGCTTCCTTAGCGTCCCACGTCTCCCTCACATGTGACTGAGTGGAAGATGTTTCCTTTTGAAGTAACCCGTGGAGGACACTTTAGTACCGACTGGTAACACCAGCGCATTTTAGTACCTGCGACTTTTAGTACTAAAGTGGCTCCCGTGGGCTTTCAAGTTTAGACACGGTACTAAAATGGCTCCCCGCCACTTTAGTACCGGGTGTTTTTACGGCCGATACTGAATGTAAGCGACGAATGTGAGTTTTTATAGTAGTGATTCAAAACCTACTTATACTTATATGTTTTATTTTTTAAAAAGTAATTCTAAGTGCATAATCTAAAATGTTAAATTTATATAGGTACATCAAACTTCAGGTTTACGTTCTGCCTTATTCCTGAGGAATTAACATAACTCTAAGATAAAGTAGGACCTTACGGTCTACCACTATATGGACGTGGATTTCCTGCAACGGTGTCATCTAAACTCAAATGCAACTAATGTCGATTTTAAAAATTTTAACAGCACGCAGCCGGAGAAGTTGATCCTCCAATGCCAGGACTATGCACGTCAATTTGTTCTTACGGCTTGTACAACCACATGGAGCTGTCAATTGCAAATCGTCAAGTTCTATCCTTAGAAATCAGCAACTCAATGAATGCATTGGCTGACCGCAGCCTAGCTGACCGAACGGCGAAACCCCACAGGTGACAGTTTTTTTTAGCATGGCAAACTCAGTACACGTTTTTTATTTCCGAACGCCATTGGTCCTCTCACTCCATCCCTCGTTCCATAGCACTCGGACTCCGGGTCACAGGGTACTGACTTTATCGAGTTGGAGAGTAAAAATAATAATCACCATTCCTCCAAGCCCGCAGACTATTATACTATTTTGTTTTCTTCTGGAGTAAATTGCATCCACGGTATAACAACTTGTATGGTTGT
This sequence comes from Echinochloa phyllopogon, assembly GCA_033239725.1. Classification (NCBI taxonomy): domain Eukaryota; kingdom Viridiplantae; phylum Streptophyta; class Magnoliopsida; order Poales; family Poaceae; genus Echinochloa; species Echinochloa phyllopogon. The sequence continues at coordinate 49,678,193 of BTCW01000014.1, forward strand.
ATCACTTTGGTCCAACAAGTTATAAAATGTGCAAATGGATGCACCAACTTGTCAGGTGTGTGCATGTACGGTCACGTGTACACCATGAAGCGTATTTTACTACAATGACATGCCGTGTAATCTGTAGCTTGAGCCACAAGTAATTTTGAGAAGACAGTAATGCAAAAAATGTAAAAATAATATTCTAAGCCATTTCCCAGCACCTCTAACTCCTGCTCGACAGATTGGGCATGGCGGCAGCTCGGCGGAAAGACAAAAAAAGTAAAAATCAATATCCTTAGTTTTAAAGGACTCAACGCGGATGGAGACAATAGGTCCGTGTGATTGTACAATATGATTATTTGTAACATAATAAGCTACCATAAGTAAAACACCCACGATCAAATTAAGAAAAACGGGTCAATAGTTACCCATGATCAAATTTTAGAATGTGTACGGACTAAAAAAGCCCCCTAGTGCACCTTCTCATTAGTACTCCGATACCAATTCAAGCTTAAGAGAAATAGAGATTACTTAATTACTAGTATTCTAAGATGTGCCGCATTTGCTGATACAATCTAGCCAAAAAATGTAGATAGGTCATATACATTATGTATCTCCGTCCTTCTCTTTTTTTTCCAACACAGATTGGATACAATTTCCATCTTTTTCTTTTTTTTTGAACAAAGATAACGAACTATGTCCAGCATTCACATAACATGCACTAATTAAAAGATTGCTGCAAATGCTTTGAAATTTCAATTTTGCAATTTTTGGCTATCTGCCCCATCAAAATTAATATTTGTGACTCAAAATACAGCCTGTCACTACCGGAGAAACAGACATTAGCACCGGTTGGGAAAGCCCTTTAGCACCGGGTTTCCCAACCGGTGCTATGTTTCCGAGGCTAAAGGTACCCACCTTTAGCACCGGGTATTGCCAAAAAATATGTGCGTTGCTGCGGGGATTCGAACTCATAACCTCTTGGCTCACGCGTACCCACCTAACCATCTCATCTACAAAGCACATGTGATGAGATAGAAGATTCTTTTGTTTTGTAGTATCATGTGACACCCCCTTTAGCACCGGGTTGGTGTTACGACCCGGTGCTAAAAGACCTTTAGCACCGGATCGTAACACCAACCGGTGCTAAAAGGTGACCCTTTAGCACCGGTTGATGTTACGACCCGGTGCTAAAGGGTCGGTGCTAAAGGGTTCCCGAGGGCGCCCCAATTTCGCACCCGGTGCTAACGTTACATTAGCACCGGATCTTGAGTGCACCGAGGCATATGAGGGGTGCAGATGTGAGTTATTCTTGTAGTGTGTATGCCCTGCACCATGGCAAAATACACCCTGTGGTGTACGTGTGACCGTAGATGCACATTCTTGACAAGTTTGTATATCTATTCATATGTTTTGTAATTTATTGGATCAAAGCGATACAACCATACAAGTTGTTGTATGGCAGATGGAGTTCACTCTTTCTTCGGACACAGCAAGTTCGAGGGAAAGAACCACGGATCACGGAAGGCAACCAATGTTCCGGGGAAGCTGGTCTCGATAGCTACATCCTCTGAAGGTAGTATCTGCGTTAACCTGAACCACCCTCACCGGTAGAGAAACTACTTTCCATTCACCCCGTTAGTACCGGTAACATTTTGACCTGAGACAAATAACCTTTTAGTCCGGTTCGCATTGATTCGCATTTTTCTACGTCCCAGAGGAGTGGGACCTTTAGTCCCGGTTTCCACCCGGGACTAAGTCTTCGGTCATATTTTTCTTTTTTTATCCCCCCTCCTCTCTCTCCTGTATCTCTCCACTCCCCCTGCCCTCCCCGCTCTATCTCTCCTACCTCCCCCGCTGCTATCTCTCCACACTGGACTGTGCTCCGGTGCGGTACCGCACCGTGCAGTGGCGCTCACTGCACGTGGGCCACCGGGAGCACAAGGCCCACCTGGCAGCGGCGGTCACTGCACGTGCAGTACCGCACGGGAGCATGGTCCCTCCACACTCCCCCGCCGCTGCCCCCTACCCTCCCTGCCGCCCCTCCATTGCACTCCCCCTGTGACTCCACGGTGGAAGAGGTGGATGCCCGTGCGGCCCCTTCCCCTCCACCGCCGGCGTCTCTACTCCGAATCCGCGCGACTCAACGGCGGCGGCGGCGGATGCCCGCGCGCCCCCTTCCCCTCGACCGTCGGCTCTGCTCCACGTGACTCCACGGCAGCGGTCCGCGCCTCTCCACGCCGACGGCCCCCTCCGGATCCCGATCCGGATGGAGGAGGGGCGGCGGGGGAGGAGGAGCGGCGCGGCTAGCGGGGATGGTGGTGACCGGCGGGTATGGTGGGGCCGGCGGGAATGGTGTTGGTGTTGGTGGTGGGGATGATGGCGGGGATGGTGGTGCGGATGATGGTGGGGATGATGGTGGTGGCGATGGCGGCGGCCGGCGGGGATGGTGGTGTGTGTGTGTTTAAAGGAGACACCCCTTTAGTCCTGAACGCCTAGTTCCGGTCACCATGCACGGAAATAAAGGAGGTTGGCGACCAAAACTAATGACGAGTTTTCTACTTGTGTCAGTTCGTCTACTTTGCATAACCATTGTTGTAGTATTAAACCCATGCATTTTTCTGTTATGACAACCATGCATGCGTGTTTGCTTACATACACAGGTACTAAATTCCTCACATGTTGTCCGGCCTCACAGCCGAACACCGTGCCCCGTGCCTCATCAACAAAAAAAAACCGATCTGTACACATGTAACCCGAATATAGCTGAGGCCAAGCACGTCATCTAACTTTCATCAACAAATTAGGACCCAGTGCCGTCAAGCACCCCTTCCCAGCCCACGAACTCGGGCACCCAGGAGTCCAGGGAATTAGGGAAAGCACGGAATGGTACGGTGTTGCAAACATCTTTTTTGAATTCGACTTTGCTTGTACGGCTAACACCATGATGTGCTACATGTTTCAGCGTGAAGTTCCCCCGTCAATAGACCCTTGTGGCCATATGAAACTGCTGATTCCTGAGATAGAAGAGTGCCTGGACGGCTGGACAAGCTGCGCATGATGAGGTCGCTTGGTACCGAATCGACGGCTGGGTTGTGCGACCATGTTCGGCCGGCAGGTGACGGTGCCGGTGTGTATTAACAGAAAAATACTGTTGGTTGGTCGGTGGCTGATGTTAGTTTGTGCAGAAAAAAAAGTACTGGTGGCTGATAAGCCAAGCGATCGGGGCGGCACCACGAGACACTTCGATCCAAATTGAAACACCTCGGACCGCACATGATATACTAAAGTGTCTTGTATACCTAACGCACAACTCGTTATGGCGCTACCTAAACCGCAGCAGTCCGGTCGTTACCAAACGCACCGATTCGACCATAACTTGTCGTAATTAACTAGTCAGTCCCAACCCTCCAACTCCAATAATTTTCATAACATTAAATAGAGTGGCACGTAGGATTATTGGCATACGTGGCGCTACATTAAATAGAAGAGAGGGGAAAATAGCAAGACACTGGATCTCATGCAAGACCCAGTTTCTACACGAGAATCTATACACGGGACACTATCAAGTTTAGGTTGGAAGATGATAATGTCTTCATTATAGATAAAAAAACAAATACGATTAATGGAGATGATAGATGATGAATTTATTGAGGACTCACACTAAGAAATCATGGGTTGGAGAATACAATGTCTAAAATAGTGTCTTGCTCCGCTCTACTAATCGCGATGGCAAAACACCGCCTAGACGGAGCCAGCGGCGGCGGACGGGGCAACGGCCCTCCCGTGCGACGCATTCCCGTCGCAGCACGGCTACATGGTCTTCTCCCTCGCCGAGGACCACATGCGTGACGGCGTCCGGTTGTGCGCCGTGAACGGACGCCGCGTCGTCCCCTCCCCGTACGGCGGCGGCATGGTGCTCGCCATGGACCTGTCGTGCTTCAGGCACCCGTCCCGCCTCGTCGACCCCTTCACCGGCGAGTCGGCGGCGCTCCCGGACCTGCCCGTCCCGCTCGGGGAGGTGGGGCCGTCGCCGTTCGATGACGGGGCGCCGCCCCGCGCAGCCGCCCACTAACAACGGCTTCGCGTGGGACCGGTGCCCGCGCGGTGCCATGGTGGCGCGGGGCGACACGGTGTTCTTCTGCAAGAGGGGCGGCGCCGGCGAGTGGACGCCGGTGCACCGGTCGACGAGCGCCTCGGACACGTTGACCGTGAACCACCGCGGCGGCTTCTTCTTCATCCTCGAGCAGCGACTTGGTGGGGAAAAGGAGCGGCGCTGGAAGGAGATGCGCGGGAAGATTCCTGCGCGGACGAGGGCATGGGCGGACCCAAGGCCTGGCAAGCCTGGGCAATTACCCGGGCTCCTTGCTGAGCGCGCTAGTGGAGATATGAATATACGATTGTTTGCGGCGCGACAATTTCAGTTCCGAATCGAGAAATTATCTTGTATTTGCGGCCTGCGCGGGTGCATCGAGAGATGGAGTGTTAGCAGCAGTCGGTGCCCAGCGACTAGACATGCTTGAGCGCATGCGCAAGCTAGTGCAGCCTTTTGCCACTGGCGTTTGCAACATCTTGATCTCAAACGAATTGATCTCTTGATTGCAAATAGAAAGAGCAGTAGGTTAGCGAGACTTGCAACCGAATATCTCTAATTCTTCTCTTAATTTTTAGTGAATAATTATATTGGATCGATGGATCATTGGAACTCATCTTCATCTTGCCTTACTAGCTTATCCATGATTCATTCAGGAATGAGGTGTTTTCTTTTACATAAAGAATCCACGTAGTGAAGCTGGTACACAATTCAAAGAAACTAAAAAATAAAATTAAGCTATAAGAATTACTGGTACACAATTCAAAGAAACTAAAAAATAAAATTAAGCTATAAGAATTACTAGATAAATCAGAGATATAGGTTTGCTTACGTTAGTAGTCAAAATATTTATGTGAACTTGTTATTATTGGTTGCTATATTCGCCGAGGCTCTATAAAAATCATGGGTCCGCCACTATACGAGGGCGCGGCAAAATCGCGGCAGGAAGAAGAATCGCAAGAATGAAAAATCACAAGAATGCAACTGTTATTCTCAGCCATTTTGAAAGCGTGGCCTGCCAATTGCCAAACCAAAGCCCAACTAAAACCCAAGCCCAGGCCTGCGAGGCGAGCCGACGACGAGGGCACATCAAGGCCCGCGAGACGAGCGGGATCCGGATTCATTTCTGCTTTCGTCCTTATCCCCATCTACAGTAGAGAGCAGGGGAAAAAGGGCGACTGCGAGGCGAACGCCGATTCCGGCGCCGGTTCCGCGGGATCCCCTCCTTCTCCGGCGTCCTCGTCGGCGATGGAGCATGGGGGTTCCTCGGAAGCGGCAGCCGATGTAAATACCATTATCTTCCTTGGTGTAGGTAGTTTAGGGTTAGGTTTGACCATGCTTTCGTTAAGGCGTGGTCTCGTAGACCTGCGCTGCTGCGGGCCTTGCGTGAGACGACGACGTGGATGCGGTGAAGCCAGATCGAGAATCGGCGTGGCCTTCTCTGATATCCCCGGCGGTTTCCCTGTCTCTGTGGCCGGTGGTAGCTTGAGGTTCGTGTGCTTCCTCCTGTATTTCTCAGCTAGCGTGCCTATCCACAGCTTGGTTGATGAAGTCTGGAGGAAGGTATTTTGCTACTGTCTTGTTCGTATCGGTGATGGTCTCGCCGGTATGGATGTGTGGAGTTTTGTGTCTCTCCAAGGGGGTTCTGGTGATGCCAGAATTTCCCTTGTGAGATTTCTGTCCCAACTCGTGTCTCCGGGTTGGTTTTCCAGACCCACCTTTCTTGGTGGTTTGCTTGCCCTCCTGGGAGTGCCTTCGGTCGGTGTGACGGGGATCCTGGCGAATCCTGAGGCGTCGGGTCTCTGTTCTTCCGGCGAGGTGATGGCCAATGGCCATCGACGACGGCCTGGGCGTTCAGCTATTTTAGGGTATGCCGATGTTTTCGACATGCTATTTGTGGTGCCATTCAAAATCTACGGTGTCCCGTCGGAAAGGGGATCGGCTTCAAGTTGCAGGAGGCATCTCCGATCGCCGGCGACGAGCACAACTGGACTGTTCTTGCAAGGACCGGAGTATATTTTTTGTTTCTTTAAAGGGTGTCTTCGTAAGATTTGGCATGTAATCCATCTGGAAAATATATGAAATAAAACCCGGTTTCTCAAAAAAAAAGGCCTGCGAGACGAGCCGACGACGAGGGATACCAAGGCCTGAACACGCCGCCATCGACATTACCGTGAACTCCTCGCCGCCGACATCTCTACAATCCGGCAGCGTCGGTCTTCCTTTACTAGAGGCGACGACGGGGTGAGCGGCGCCGCTCTTGGCCAGTTCTTCGTCGGGCCCTTCGCCGGCGACGAGCATCGGACAGGTATGCCCGTCCATTCCCTTCACTTCCTGCTGTGCGAAATCGAACACCCAAAACCTTAACGTTGCTATTTGTGTTCAGATCTAACCGTGTATTTTTACCTAATAGTTTTGATTTTCGTTTTTTTTCAAACATTATCGGGTATCCTGTACTAGGTCCGCCGGCCCTGCGAAGAGTTTGGGGTTCAACAAAACCCTCGTTGCCCCCACGGCCCCTCTGCTGCGCGCCCGCGCTAGCGAAATGTGCCCGGTTGCAATTTATGCAATCAATTTCTGGACCGAATTGAGGGCTGGCGATGTCTACTGGTGTTGACGTAAATTTCGGTCAACACACGAGAGCGCTGGACGCGCGGGTCGCGAACAGACCGAACAGCAGGGCGTCGCCCAAACCGGTCAGACCGGTTTGGAAATCCGGTCAGACCGGTTTCCTAGGGTCTTGCCGGATCAATCGTTCGTGAGGATAACTACCAAGCTTACGTACTGGAGAACGACTAGGTTTACGAGCAAACCAGTAAAGAGATAATCAACGCACTTACGTGGCGAAGGACGACTAGTTTACGAGCAAACTAGCAAAGGCCGTCGAAGCTCTCGCCCGGGAGGGACCCCGTCAGGGCGTGGACGTCGCCGGCGTGTCCTAGGTCGACCAGCAAGCCTTAGGACGTCATCTATGACCGTGGAGATCAGAGGATAAAAAGCATGAAGGTTGGAAGAGATTAGGGTTTGAAGGAAAAAGTAAAGATAATGTTTGATTCGATTGTGGATCCCCCTCAATCGGCCATAGCCCTTTATATTTATAGGGTGGGAAGGTCTGTACCCATGGGAAGTCGAAAATATGTTACAAACCGACCTAGAATCAAATTACAACTCTAATTCGGACTAATCTGCCTAAAACCGGTCAGACCGGTCACCAAATCCGGTCAGACCGGATTTCTCGCGCTGCACAGCAGCCAAAACCGGTCAGACCGGTCCTCAAATCCGGTCAGACCGGATGTGCCCGGATAGGCAAACTTCCTGACACCATAACTCCTACATCCGGACTCCAAATTAGGTGATCCATATGTCCGTTTTGATCGTCTCGACGAGGTTTTCATCCTGGTGCATTCAAACACATGATTTGACCTTATCTTGATGCCTTTTTGTGCCAATCTTTGACTCAATGATGAAATCATATCCAGAATCTCCCAAAACGATCTCCATGTCCTGCACAATGGTTATACATGCCAAACTTGCGGAATAATAAGAGTTAATATTAAATTGGCTATTTTGGCCTTTATCTCGCCTACTTCAACCCCTGCCAATTTTGGGTGCGAACAACTGGGTTGGAATGTTGGGTTCGTGCCAGTATCTCAAGGGAGTCGGGGGTGGGGTGAATTTTTGCTGGTGAACTGTATCATGTTAAAATCAGAGTTATCAATCAATAAAACGAGATTGCTTCATTTGTGGATCAGGGTGCTAACGTTGATGGTTCGTTGTTCCCTAAACCAGAGTGAATACGTATATTATCTGGTAGTTTTATGAACCCGCGGTTCAGTAAACTACACTAGTATGATGGCAGTCATGAATTACTGGTTGAAGACCAAGGGAATGAATTTATCTGGCCAGGCAGTAATTTTGTATGAAGCTAATAGTGCGTACAAATTTATATTATCATCTGATTCTTCTGAATTCTGATCATCTGATGGGTTGCTAACTGCAGGGACAGTGCAGTCAAGCTGCTTATTTGCTTCCATATCTTTCCCCATCTTTTGCAACGTTGCAGGAAGGGGAAAATTGTTCAGGAGACCCGTGAGGAAAATGAACAAGGGAAAGATTTTCAAGTTGGCCAAGGGATTTAGAGGAAGGGCAAAGAATTGCATAAGGATAGCAAGGGAGAGAGTTGAGAAAGCCTTGCAGTATTCCTACAGGGACAGGCGTAACAAGAAGAGGGATATGAGATCCCTTTGGATTGAGCGCATCAATGCTGGCACACGATTGCACGGGGTATGTGTCTTTTGCAGTCAATTTGTGAAAAGGAACGGATTTTTGGCATTTGCTAGGAACATATAATCACCATACTTTTGTACATGTTCATATTATAACATATTAGAACATCTAATTCAACGCAATACTAGCAGCCATCCAAGTAGCTGTCTTCTTGCATCTGATTTCTAGCATTTGACTACCAGGTGAATTATGGCAACTTTATGCATGGATTGATGAAGGAGAACATCAAACTCAACAGGAAGGTGCTCTCAGAGCTGTCGATGCATGAACCTTACAGCTTCAAGGCGCTTGTTGATGTATCCCGCACGGCATTTCCAGGGAACAGGCCTGTCAAAAAGGAGGGTCTAGCTGCTATCCTATGAACCAATGTTTCCAATAAGTCACTGAACTCATGATGGTCGTTCCTTCCTTGCAGTTGAGAGTTACAACTCCTAAATTTCTTAGCTGCTTAGCTTCTATACCCAATAACCTCATGTTATTTTGTGTTACAAGTATTTATGCTATTCCCTTTGGTACTCAGCTTTGATAGTCAGAGCTGAAAACAATGGCAGCTTGGGCTACACATTCTTGTTCTTTTTTACCCGTCAGTTGGCTTTATGGAGATGACCCTTTATGTACTGTTGACAAATTCCGCAATCTAATTGATTCTGTTGCAAGATAAAAGTGATTTGATCCTTGTGATTTATCAAAACATGCAAGTTTAGTATTTTCAAATCCATGCCAAGTTCTTTCCACACATTTTTAAGAAACTATACTGACCAAGCTGCCGTTCTAATTTTATATCTACTTTATTTTGTTTTAGACAAAAAGAAAGGAATCCTTTGTTTTTGTCGTGTTACAATTTATGCCTTTTAATAATAATGTCCTTTAAGTTCCACTTGAAAGGCGTATGGAACATTCCTGCTGAAACTGTAAGCCTGTCGGTAGTTAATAGTACTATCTTCAGCTCCGTACCTCTTTCGATTGCTATATCCTGGTACCTTGTAAACAACCTTTTTATAAAGATCACTTTTCCTCAGATGTATTGATGTAACTCTGTTTTTCTGGGAGCCATCTTTGTTTAAATGATGTGATATTTGTGTTTGCCAGATGCATAATTTTGTGTAGAACCCTAAATCCTGCAAATGCAGAGCCAAACCTTGGAAGTCATTATGTCATTATGGCAGTGTTTCTTTGAGGATGAAAATTTTTACACACACGTTTGACTACTAATTAAGGGTATTAAATAAATTCAGTTTCCAAAACTACCTACAAAATCCCCGGGTTAATTCACGAGATATATGTATCTGACCGAATGATTAGAGGATAGTTACTGCAGCATTACTGTAGTAAATTATGAGTTAATTAGACTCATTAGATTCGTCACGTAAAGTTACGCTCATCCTTAAAAAGGTTTTGTAAATAGAATTTATTTAATGCATGCAAGATTCTCCGGAGTAATTTTTTTTTTGAAAACACAAAAAAACGTGGCGTATATCGCCAGAGCCACACCACCTCCAGAACTGAATAATTCCATCACATGTGCCTACAGCTTCAGAAATTAGCTATCAAGATGCAGGACTAGATGCCAGGTTACTCAAATCGCATAGGCATCCAGGACATTTCTCAACGAGAGATACTACTGATCACAATGTATCTTGATCTGCAACATGCAAAGTGATATGTACAGAACCTAGTCTATTTTATCTTTGTTGGCGACATGTCATAAACCCTTTCTTTTTTTCATGGACAGAGCCAGACGAGAACCGGGGACATAAATTCCGATTCGAGGGAATGTGTGCTTCTTCCCACAGATTACATTGATTCCCTTTCCTGTTTCCTATCAAATCTGAACACCACTTTTGTCTCCATGGAAGTGAAGTGAGAACACTGCACGTTGATCGGAGCAGCAAAGCCGGCCATGCTGCTGGTGCGCTTTGAGCTGCTAGTTTTTCTCTAGCTGGAATGCACTAGTGATTTTCATCAATTTGGAGAATAAAGTCGCAGCGCATCGTTGCATTATCGACAGTGTCTCTTGAAAATTGTTAATCCACAACTTTTCGCTCATCTTTACAGGTTACAGAAAGGGACCTTAGCGTCTGTACTCTGTACGGGGAAGCAAAATTTGTGTGAACCGGGGAGGAAATTTACTGCGTTAAGTTTATACAGCGATTGGTCGCACGCACGCCGCCGTCGCGCCCCGCCTCGCTCACCGCCGCCGGTCGGGTTAGGGGCCCGAGGTTGCCGGGTTGGAGCTCATCGGCGGCCGTAGAAAAGGTGACCGGGGCGGCGGCCGGCCCGACGGCGGCGACGGAAGCCGGGCGGAGGCCCGAGCGGCGAGGGCGCCGCCGGCCGGGCGGTGAGGGACCCGCGGTGGGTGGTGCAGGCGGCGGGAGCGGAGACGAAGAAGAGGAGAAGACAGCGGCGGCGAATTAGCGTGGTGACAGTGATGACGTGTAACACCTAAAAATAGCCTATTTAAAATTTTTAGTAATTAATTGGCATTTATTTAATTTTATCATAATTAATATAGGTTAAATGAATTATTTATGAAGATTAAAATCAAATATAAGTTGTAGAAACATTTTTGTTGCATTCATGCTGTTGCATTTAATTTTTGTATTGATTGTGATTCTAAAGAGAATTTAAATTTATTTAAATTCAAATTTGAATCACTTAGTGTGGAGTCCTAGAAAAGTTATTTCGGCCAAGTCTACTTTTGCTCCCTCATCTCCTTGCCCGGTCTGTTCTCGCTCCCCAAACTTTCTCCCCCGGCCCAGCCACACTCCCCTCCCCTTCTTTCCCCTGGCCCGCTCTGCTCCTTCCGCTCGGCCCACCCCCGCCTCATCGCGCAGGCCCAGCAGGCTGCTTGGCCCACTCCGCGCCCCGGCCCTCTCTCGCTTGGGCCACCGACAGGCGGGACCCGCCGGTTAGGTTCTTCTCCCCTCGCCTTCCTTTCTCCTTTCTCGCCTCGCGCGATTGACGCCGAGCCGCCCGAGGGCAAGTCTGGCCAGGCCACTCCTCCCGCGCACCAAGGACCCCGCCGAGCTTCGTGGAAGCTTCCCCCGCACCTCCCCTTCCATCTCTGAGCAGCACCCCGCAAGGAAGGTCCCCCCACCATCATGGAAGGCAATCCCCCCCTTTGGAAAGCTCGGGCGCGGCCTCCACCGCCAATTGGGCGTGGCTCGCACACCGAGGGCCATCCCTTAGGGCTATAAAAGCCACCACTAGGACCCCTAAGCCCTCACAACCCCTCATCCCGAACCCCGAGCATCCCTGGTGCTCTTCTCCCGCGCTTCGTCGCCGTTTCCTCTCCAAGCCGCCGGCCGACGTCGAACGCCATCCCCCGACGCCGCTCTGGTCGATTCAACCGCGCCAGGAGCACCGCTCGGAGGTGAGCATCGTCCCCGGCTGTGTTTTGCTCGCTCCCACGCTCTCTAGGCCGCTGCGCATGCTCGCCGTCGATGGCCGATCGCCGGCCGCCGTCGAGAGCCATCCCCGTTGCCTCCCCCTCGTCTTGACCTACCCAGATGGACTCACCATCGCGCCCTGGTGCTGTAGGTCCAAGTCCCGTAGCGAATGGAGTTCTCTAGCTCTAGATGGGCTCAATTCCAGCGAGCCACCGCCGCCGAACGAGCGGCACCGCCGTGATCTCTCTCCCCGTCGGCGTCCAAACACCCCCCCCCCCCGCCCCGAAGACCCTGGCCACTGGATCTCAATCCAACGGCCCAGATCTATCCCCGCCCCGAGTCAAACCAGATAAAAACGGTCAGCCTCGGCATTTATGCTAATGAGCCCCTGCAAGATTAGGAATAGAACCCGCAGTCCACCCCCAGTTCAAAAATAATTACACCTAAGTCCTGTTCTTCACAGAAAACCCCCTGATCTTTGCAAAAATAGAACCTGCAGTCCTAGCTAGGCGCACGCGTAGGCCCTCGGGTTTTTATATGAAATTATGTTTAGGTCCCTGGTTTTTCACAAACTAGCCCCTGGAACTTCTAAAACATTGCCAGCAGGTCCCTAGAACTTAGAAAACCCATATCTTTTTCGTTTTAGCTCCGATTAGTGTGATTTTCGCGCTCGTGTGTTCGTAGTGAAGCGTAGATTATTATAAAACCTTTTTATGTACTGTTTCTACTATTTGGTGTACTGTTCTAATAGATTCTTATTTGTTTGCATGTATTGGTTTGCGTGTTCGCTTGTATGGTGATTCGTGTCCAGTCGGTGAGCCTTTCGCGTTGGACTTCGAGTATGTGGGAGACTTTCCGGAGCAGGACCCACAGCAGCAGCAGCCGCCCTTCGAGGAAGGCAAGTTATAGCATGGATAATCCTTGCTACCTAAACACACTCTTTATATACATTTACTTCCATATGCATGTGTTTAAATTGTTGTCCTATTAAGGTTGTACCTAGTTTGTTTACTCCTATCCTTTGATTACCTTGGGTTTATGCATATGGGTACAATTTTGCTATGCGCAGCTACTGTCACCATTATTTAACTGTTAATTTTGACTTAATGGTTCACTGCAATATTAATGATAAAACTTGCTTTTTAGCAACTTGGTTTAGGGAGTTAGAGCATGTGCTGTGTGCTTTGCTCTAGTGTCTCTTCGTAAGGTCCGGTTCTTAAAGTGGCAACCCAAGAGCCTATCACCACCGCTAGAACTATTATGGCTCTATTCTTGGTAAAGTAACTTGTACGTCTCTAGCTTGCCAGTGGTTACCGACGGGCCGACGGCGTTGTGGGAGGCAAGGTGCGGGGTGTTTCCGGATTCCACCGAGGACGGGTGATCCGTCGGCTAGGTCACGTTAGACCCAGTCCCGTACTGGGAGTCCCTGCGACGGGGAACTCCACACGTTGCGCATGGATGGGTGTGATACCCGCGCTCTGGACGTCATCGACCCCCCTATGGTGTGACTCCGTAGGCGTACGTGGATCTCGGTGCCTATGGTCTCACCGCCTTGTAGTACCCCAGCGGCTACTGTCTTGTTAGGGTGTATTGTGAAAAACCTCGTAGCGTCCCTATGCGGTCACACCTCGGTAGTGTGATTTGTGAGGTCTGATCCACCTCCGCGTGGTTGGATTTAAAGTTCGTACGAGCTTTTACGCGACCGATGGGTAAAGGCGAAACCTCTGCAGAGTGTAAAATCTATCATGATAGCCTTGCTCAGGGTCACGAGCGGCCTGGATCCTTTTTGATTAGAAGATGATGTTTATTTATGTTTAATGTCACTTATACTTATTAATTGGGTTACAACTGGGTTTCATTCACTTGTAGTATTTTGGTTAATGCTAAAATGAACCAACTAAAAATGCTAATGCAGTTAAGCCGTGTCTAGCCTATTTTGAGCCTTCATACCCGTGCTATACTTGCTAAGTAATTGTTTACTTACACTTGTCATTTTATTCAACAAAATTCTGGATGGGTAAACAGATTGGGCTGGGCATGAGTCTGCTACTGAGTTTCCAGAAGATTGTCACACCCCAAATTTTCTAAATTTGGGATGTGAATAAATAATATAAATAAATACAATGATTTTCTCTAATTTATAAAATTTTCCAAGGTTTAAATAATTAACAGGGAATGTAATATATATATATAATATAAATATATGTATTCTAATTTCAAAACAACATATGTTTATAACACCCTAAAATTCATCACAATTAAATTGTAGCAACCCTATGAATTTTCTAGGAATTAATTGGAATTTCTAGCTTTCTATCAATTTAAATATCACATTAAACAATTATTTTAGTCAAAATAAGTTTTTGTTGTATTCATGCTGTTGCATTGATTTTTGGTTGCTAGTAAATTAAATTGGAATTTAAATTCTATTTAAATTCGAATTTGATTTGCTTTTGTTCGAGTTTTAGAAAAGTTTAAATAGCTGAGTTCGTTTTCGCCCCTTAAACTCTTGGCCCAGTCCATGTTTGCCCCCTGGACTTTTTCTCCCGCTCGCTTTTTCTTCCCGGGCCGATTTCCTTTCTCCCCGCCCGGCCTTCCCCGCTTTAGGCCCAGCTTCGGCCCACTCTTTCTCTCCCCCGCCGCTCTCTCTCTCACTATCGCTGACGCGTGGGGCCCGGTTGTCGGGTCCGTCGTCTCCGATCCGATTTCTTCCCCGAGGCCGAGTCCGTCCCGACGCCGCCGCCTCCGACTTCGAGTCCCACCGCCGCACACCTGCCGAGACCCTGTTCCCCGGCCTACTTAAAGCCCGCATACTACCCTTGAGTTTCCCCAACAGAGCCGCAACCCGAGCCGCCGAGTTGAGCCGCCCACGTCGCCATTGCCGAGCTCCGCGCCGCCGACATCGATCCGCCGCTGCACCGCCGCTCCAACCCTATCGGTCGCGCCAGAAGCTTCGCCAGAAGGTACCGCTCCTCCCAAGCCTATTTTGCTTTCGGGTTCTACCTCTGCATCGTGCTGTCGTCGTTGCTCCGCGTCGTCCGAGCTCCGCCGCCGCCGTTGCTCGTCGCCGGCCGCCATCATCGCCCTTCCCTCGTCGAGACCTAGCCCAGCGAGTCCGCCATCGCCTTCTCATCCCTCCTGTCTTGTTCTTGTCGCGAATTGCAGCCCCTATCCTCGCGTTCGCGTCGCGCCCGAGAGCTCCGCCGCCGCCCATGGCGCCGCCGTCGTGGTTCGTCGTCGGTGCGCCATCCCAGCCACCCAATCCACCCTAGATGTACTCGTCGTGGCCCTGTGAACCCGTAGAGCTTGATCTCGTCGTGTTTGCAACACCGTAGCCGAAGATCGAGGTTAAGCCGGCGAAGCTCCGCCGCGGGATCACGCAGCGCCGCCGTCACCGGTCAATCTTCGTCGAGTTCACCCCTGGTGAGTTTGCCATCAGCTCCTCTTCCTTCCTGTGTAGTTCTCGTAGGCAATCTTGCACCGTGGTCTCGAGTCCCCTACTCCGGTGAGCTTGGCCCGACCCGTCATGGCGCCGCCGCTGCGGTTGGTCGCCTTGGTGTTTCCCCGACCGTCCAGATCCCCCTTAGATGGACTCGTCGTGGTCTCACGAGTCCAAAGGACCAAGTCCCGTCGTGAATAGAGCTGTGTAGTCCGAGATCGATCCCAGTCTGGCGATGCGCCGCCGCGGACGTTGCAGCGCCGCCGCGTTCGTCGTCACCGCCGGCGAAACTAACCCCCTGACCGTCCGATCTAAATCCAACGGCCAAGGATCGCTTCAGCCCCGAGTCAAACAGACCCGTACCGGTCAACAGTGGCGAAATTGCTAAAGAGCCCCTGTAGTTTTTGGAAATCAACCCGCAGTCCAAGTTAGTTCAAAAATAATTACGAATAGGTCCTGTTTTCTTCTGTTTAAGCCCCTGCAATATTTAAAATTGTGCCCGAGGTCCAAGGTTTGTCTTTTTACATGAAAACCCTCCAGTTTTTACACAAAATTATGTTTTAGCCCTCGGATTTTCGCAGTTAAGCCCCTAGAACTTTTAAAACTTTGCCAGCAAGTCCCTAGACCTTAGAAAAATCATATCTTTCACGTTTTAACTCCGTTTTAATCCGTTCTTGTTGTGTTAGCTTCGTATCAACTTAAACTACGCGTTAGTACTGTTATTTACACCATATTTTATTTCTGAAATTTATTTATTATTAATTTGATTAAAGGCTAATTACATGTGCTTTCTTAAATAAAATCTAATTAAGTTTGACACATCGGTTTTTCTTGTTAAATATTAAATTGATTAATATTTATTCCATGTGTTTTGTAAATAAAAGTTGACTAAGGTTATATCTTGATTTTCATAAATAATATTAACATGACTAATGTTTTTGATAACTAGTTTTTCTAATTTAAAACCAAATTAGAGCTATACTTCGAGTTTTTTTTATAAATGGATGTTAACTTGATTAATAATTTTATAATCTTTCTAACTAAAATTTGATTAGGCTCTATCTTGTTTCTTCATAAAATTATGTTAACTTGATTGATGTTTATGATCACTAGTTCTCTAATTAAAAGCTAATTAGAGTTAAACTTCGAGTTTTCATAAATAATTATCAATCTTGATTAATGTTAACACAAATCTGTTTTAATGACAATATGACTAGTTTAACTAGAGATATAAAGTTATTTGATTAGATAAACATGTTCCTTTAATTAAAAGCCAATTAAGAATTATATTTTGGTTTTCTTATTAATGGTTAATATGGTTAATATATTATAAGTTTTAAAAGGGATAGTTGAACAAGTTATAATATTGGAAACCTAGGTATAACTTTGATGTAACTTGGATTAAGGTTATATTTAGATTTCATATGTTTTCATAGATCACTGTTACTTGGTTTAAATAGTTATTAACTAGTGTTTCTAATTAAAGCCAACTTAGAAGTTTCACTTCCAAGTGATTTGATTAATAAACCTTCAATGTGACTTTGTTCTAGTGTTCTCGTTTTGCTTATTAAGTATCTATCTATTAAGTTTTCTCTATAAAATATGATTAAGTTATAATTTCGGATTTTAATAAGCTTATGTAAAATTGATTAATGAGTATTAAACTAGATTTCAAACTAAAAGGTGATTAGCGTCAAACTTAATGCTTTCTTAAATGAGTATTAATTTGTGTGAATGTCAACATAAAGGTGTTTTATCAATAATATTGATTAGTTCAACATGGTCAATAAAAGTTAATCAATTAGATGCTCGCATCTGTTTTTAATACTAAAGTTATGTGTTTAATTACATAATGTCTACAAAAAAATAGTTATAAATAAAATACATTCTTGGTTTTGCATATTTAAATATAATTAAATCAATTTCCAGGAAATAGTCTCTTATATATGATTTTATCAAATTAAAATTTATAAAGCGTATAGTGTTTTCTTTTATAATCTAAAGTCTTCCGCTAGTTTTAAGTTTTCAATCGTAGTTCGGTTCTCAGCCTTTCCTATGCCTCTAAACCCAATCCTGCTAGTGCACCCTACGTTTCTCACTTAGTCCCTATTCTGTTTTGCCAATCAACTGTCTCCAACATCTATCGCATCATATAAATTCATCGGCCAGTGTTCCAATGTTCGCAGCACTCTTTTCTGCAATCCTGACGCTAGTCCATCTTTTCTGAGCCATATCACTAAGTTTGAGTATAGATCTTTTCTTATGTTGTGGTTTCTCTGCAAATCGATATTATTTTAATTTTTAACTTTATATTGCTTCAATGATATGGTGTGAGTTACTATGTCATTGTATTGTAATATAAAATTAAATTATTAAAGTAATATGTTATTTGAGATCCTCGTATTCATAAATCCTCTGTACGTGTGATATTCCTTGTGCCAATTAAAGCTCTGCCTTGGAACCTTCGTATCTTTCTTTCTCTCTCTGATCTTCGTGGTCCTTAGGTTCTCGTAACCATAGTAACGAGCCCTATCCGTTAGTACGCTCTTTTAAAGCTTTTCTTTTGATTGGTGTATTGTTCTTAGTTGTACTTGTTTGTTTGCTTGTATAGTTTTATGCTTGCATGCTTGTGTTCGATGATTGCTACGAGTAGACGGAACATTGTTCAACTGAAGAAGACTTTGGAAGATATTTTGAGCAGCTATACTTTGGAAAAAGGCAAGTGTCCCTAACCATCCTTCTACCTATGCTTTATTTATAATATCAAGATGTTTTAATCGGAACATGGAGAACCACCCAGGAAAACAGTGCAACCATAAGTACTATATGGCTCTGGTCTTGGCTAATTAATTAGAGACTTTAGTGGATGGTGACCTTACCCGAAGGGGCAAGAGGTGCGGCGGTTGACGGGGTATAGCTCGGTCCTCTTGAGCTGTGGGCTTTAGTAAGAGACAGATCTCATTAGGGAGGGTTATGCTTTGCTTCTGAACCGGAAACCTTAGCGGGTTACTATTTACTAAGGAATCTTTGAAAAGCCTCATAGCGTCCCTATGCGGTCACACCTCGGTAGTGTGATTTAAGAGGATTGGCCCCCTCGGCATGGTTGGGTTTAAAGTTCTTTTGAACTTTTACGCGGCTTATGGTGAAAGTGTACAACCTCTGCAGAGTGTAAAACTGTTATAACAGCCGTGCTCACGGTTAAGAGCGGCCTGGATCCTCACATGAGTAATATACTTAAACATGATATTAATTTGATCTCTGGTTATTTCTTGTGGCCTTGCTGAGTACCAACCATAAGTGTACTCACCCTTGCTAACCGCTGCTCAGAAGAAGAACTTGTATGAAGCTGTTTGAAGATGGTGCTCAGTTCTAGGCGTACGCAACCCCCAGTCGACTGCCTGTGAAGTTTGGAGCCTTCGTTTCCAGGATACGCTGTATACTCTGATAGACTCGTAAGTCATTTATATAGTTTATTATACGTGATACTGCATCTTTTATTCACTACTGGTTTACTGTATGTATGAAACTTGATCCTGGCATACATACAGTGTACACTTGGTTCATTTTCTAAAACCGGGTGTGACAGAAGTGGTATCAGAGCTGTATCGACTGTAGGACGTAAGCCTAGATAGAACTGGTCGTTTATTAAGGTCCAATTTGCTATGAAATTTTTGCTCCCACTATCCTTGGTATTTTTGTAAAAAAAATGCTATCCTTGAGCATTTTACCCCCTTGATGATTCTGGTCATTACATCCTTGAATATTCCACCTTCGCCTTGATAACTTATTTCTCACCATAGACTTCTGATTATTCACCTCCACCTTGGTTTAATAAATTGCTGGTCTAGCATCTTTGACCATCTCACTTCTCCTTTTGAAGTACTTTACCTTGACCATTAACCTCTCTCCTTGAAGTTGATATTATGTCTGTGAGTATCCTTGTTTACTCACACACATCCTGATATTAGTCAATTTACTCCTGTTGCCTCATTTCACCCTCCGTGCTTTTATGTCACTTTGGATTTCTTCCTTGGTTTTGATCCCAAAGTGTCCTCTACTCTTCATTTATTTTAAAAAATATAGCATGTATGTATCGTTTAATGCAAGCCCAAATCACCTTGAAGAATGAAGATATGCGTATATTACAAGAAGTCCAACCGGAACAATGGAAGACTGCATCAAGCCTACCAAAGTTACAACCAAGAAGTCAGCTTCAAGACATTTGAAGATGTGCCATATGCCCATATTTAGGAGGATTCCCTAAACCTTGACTAACAGCGTTTAGTACCATTATATGCTTGTGTGATTAACCTTAGTTGAGTGTGCTTGTAATGCCTGTTATTATGCCATTGTTGATCTGCTTCTTGGCATTGATTGTATAGTTGGGTTCTCCCTCTTTTTCCTATACATCCTTGCTTTCTTGCTATCTCTTCGTCACAAGTCGATAAAGAATATCGGAGAAAAAGAAAAGTTGATCCCATGGTGAAAAAAAATGAAGCTAAAGAAGATTAGGAGTGAAGACTTTGCAACTTCATCAACAAAGAAGATGAAGTCTAGTGAACCAACTCCAGAAGATCTTTCTTCCCCAAAAATCTATTGTACTGTTCTCCTCCTTGATCCCTAGTTTTTGCGAATCTCGGGACGAGATTTTGTTTAAGGGGGTAGTCTTGTTACACCCCAAATTTTCTAAATTTGGGATGTGAATAAATAATATAAATAAATACAATGATTTTCTCTAATTTATAAAATTTTCCAAGGTTTAAATAATTAACAGGGAATGTAATATATATATATAATATAAATATATGTATTCTAATTTCAAAACAACATATGTTTATAACACCCTAAAATTCATCACAATTAAATTGTAGCAACCCTATGAATTTTCTAGGATTTATTAAGGCTTAAATAAATTTTCTAGGAATTAATTGGAATTTCTAGCTTTCTATCAATTTAAATATCACATTAAACAATTATTTTAGTCAAAATAAGTTTTTGTTGTATTCATGCTGTTGCATTGATTTTTGGTTGCTAGTAAATTAAATTGGAATTTAAATTCTGTTTAAATTCGAATTTGATTTGCTTTTGTTCGAGTTTTAGAAAAGTTTAAATAGCTGAGTTCGTTTTCGCCCCTTAAACTCTTGGCCCAGTCCAAGTTTGCCCCCTGGACTTTCTCCCCCTCGCTTTTTCTTCCCGGGTTTCTCCCCGCCCGGCCTTCCCCGCTTTAGGCCCAGCTTCGGCCCACTCTTTCTCTCCCCCGCCGCTCTCTCTCTCACTATCGCTGATGCGTGGGGCCCGGTTGTCGGGTCCGTCGTCTCCGATCCGATTTCTTCCCCGAGGCCGAGTCCGTCCCGACGCCGCCGCCTCCGACTTCGAGTCCCACCGCCGCACGCCTGCCGAGACCCTGTTCCCTGGCCTACTTAAAGCCCGCATACTACCCTTGAGTTTCCCCAACAGAGCCGCAACCCGAGCCGCCGAGTTGAGCCGCCCGCGTCGCCATTGCCGAGCTCCGCGCCGCCGACATCGATCCGCCGCTCCACCCATATCGGTCGCGCCAGAAGCTTCGCCAGAAGGTACCGCTCCTCCCAAGCCTATTTTGCTTTCGGGTTCTACCTCTGCATCGTGCTGTCGTCGTTGCTCCGCGTCGTCCGAGCTCCGCCGCCGCCGTTGCTCGTCGCCGGCCGCCATCATCGCCCTTCCCTCGTCGAGACCTAGCCCAGCGAGTCCGCCATCGCCTTCTCATCCCTCCTGTCTTGTTCTTGTCGCGAATTGCAGCCCCTATCCTCGCGTTCGCGTCGCGCCCGAGAGCTCCGCCGCCGCCCATGGCGCCGCCGTCGTGGTTCGTCGTCGGTGCGCCATCCCAGCCACCCAATCCACCCTAGATGTACTCGTCGTGGCCCTGTGAACCCGTAGAGCTTGATCTCGTCGTGTTTGGAACACCGTAGCCGAAGATCGAGGTTAAGCCGGCGAAGCTCCGCCGCGGGATCACGCAGCGCCGCCGTCACCGGTCAATCTTCGTCGAGTTCACCCCTGGTGAGTTTGCCATCAGCTCCTCTTCCTTCCTGTGTAGTTCTCGTAGGCAATCTTGCACCGTGGTCTCGAGTCCCCTACTCCGGTGAGCTTGGCCCGACCCGTCATGGCGCCGCCGCTGCGGTTGGTCGCCTTGGTGTTTCCCCGACCGTCCAGATCCCCCTTAGATGGACTCGTCGTGGTCTCACGAGTCCAAAGGACCAAGTCCCGTCGTGAATAGAGCTGTGTAGTCCGAGATCGATCCCAGTCTGGCGATGCGCCGCCGCGGACGTTGCAGCACCGCCGCGTTCGTCGTCACCGCCGGCGAAACTAACCCCCTGACCGTCCGATCTAAATCCAACGGCCAAGGATCGCTTCAGCCCCGAGTCAAACAGACCCGTACCGGTCAACAGTGGCGAAATTGCTAAAGAGCCCCTGTAGTTTTTGGAAATCAACCCGCAGTCCAAGTTAGTTCAAAAATAATTACGAATAGGTCCTGTTTTCTTCTGTTTAAGCCCCTGCAATATTTAAAATTGTGCCCGAGGTCCAAGGTTTGTCTTTTTACATGAAAACCCTCCAGTTTTTACACAAAATTATGTTTTAGCCCTCGGATTTTCGCAGTTAAGCCCCTAGAACTTTTAAAACTTTGCCAGCAAGTCCCTAGACCTTAGAAAAATCATATCTTTCACGTTTTAACTCCGTTTTAATCCGTTCTTGTTGTGTTAGCTTCGTATCAACTTAAACTACGCGTTAGTACTGTTATTTACACCATATTTTATTTCTGAAATTTATTTATTATTAATTTGATTAAAGGCTAATTACATGTGCTTTCTTAAATAAAATCTAATTAAGTTTGACACATCGGTTTTTCTTGTTAAATATTAAATTGATTAATATTTATTCCATGTGTTTTGTAAATAAAAGTTGACTAAGGTTATATCTTGATTTTCATAAATAATATTAACATGACTAATGTTTTTGATAACTAGTTTTTCTAATTTAAAACCAAATTAGAGCTATACTTCGAGTTTTTTTTATAAATGGATGTTAACTTGATTAATAATTTTATAATCTTTCTAACTAAAATTTGATTAGGCTCTATCTTGTTTCTTCATAAAATTATGTTAACTTGATTGATGTTTATGATCACTAGTTCTCTAATTAAAAGCTAATTAGAGTTAAACTTCGAGTTTTCATAAATAATTATCAATCTTGATTAATGTTAACACAAATCTGTTTTAATGACAATATGACTAGTTTAACTAGAGATATAAAGTTATTTGATTAGATAAACATGTTCCTTTAATTAAAAGCCAATTAAGAATTATATTTTGGTTTTCTTATTAATGGTTAATATGGTTAATATATTATAAGTTTTAAAAGGGATAGTTGAACAAGTTATAATATTGGAAACCTAGGTATAACTTTGATGTAACTTGGATTAAGGTTATATTTAGATTTCATATGTTTTCATAGATCACTGTTACTTGGTTTAAATAGTTATTAACTAGTGTTTCTAATTAAAGCCAACTTAGAAGTTTCACTTCCAAGTGATTTGATTAATAAACCTTCAATGTGACTTTGTTCTAGTGTTCTCGTTTTGCTTATTAAGTATCTATCTATTAAGTTTTCTCTATAAAATATGATTAAGTTATAATTTCGGATTTTAATAAGCTTATGTAAAATTGATTAATGAGTATTAAACTAGATTTCAAACTAAAAGGTGATTAGCGTCAAACTTAATGCTTTCTTAAATGAGTATTAATTTGTGTGAATGTCAACATAAAGGTGTTTTATCAATAATATTGATTAGTTCAACATGGTCAATAAAAGTTAATCAATTAGATGCTCGCATCTGTTTTTAATACTAAAGTTATGTGTTTAATTACATAATGTCTACAAAAAAATAGTTATAAATAAAATACATTCTTGGTTTTGCATATTTAAATATAATTAAATCAATTTCCAGGAAATAGTCTCTTATATATGATTTTATCAAATTAAAATTTATAAAGCGTATAGTGTTTTCTTTTATAATCTAAAGTCTTCCGCTAGTTTTAAGTTTTCAATCGTAGTTCGGTTCTCAGCCTTTCCTATGCCTCTAAACCCAATCCTGCTAGTGCACCCTACGTTTCTCACTTAGTCCCTATTCTGTTTTGCCAATCAACTGTCTCCAACATCTATCGCATCATATAAATTCATCGGCCAGTGTTCCAATGTTCGCAGCACTCTTTTCTGCAATCCTGACGCTAGTCCATCTTTTCTGAGCCATATCACTAAGTTTGAGTATAGATCTTTTCTTATGTTGTGGTTTCTCTGCAAATCGATATTATTTTAATTTTTAACTTTATATTGCTTCAATGATATGGTGTGAGTTACTATGTCATTGTATTGTAATATAAAATTAAATTATTAAAGTAATATGTTATTTGAGATCCTCGTATTCATAAATCCTCTGTACGTGTGATATTCCTTGTGCCAATTAAAGCTCTGCCTTGGAACCTTCGTATCTTTCTTTCTCTCTCTGATCTTCGTGGTCCTTAGGTTCTCGTAACCATAGTAACGAGCCCTATCCGTTAGTACGCTCTTTTAAAGCTTTTCTTTTGATTGGTGTATTGTTCTTAGTTGTACTTGTTTGTTTGCTTGTATAGTTTTATGCTTGCATGCTTGTGTTCGATGATTGCTACGAGTAGACGGAACATTGTTCAACTGAAGAAGACTTTGGAAGATATTTTGAGCAGCTATACTTTGGAAAAAGGCAAGTGTCCCTAACCATCCTTCTACCTATGCTTTATTTATAATATCAAGATGTTTTAATCGGAACATGGAGAACCACCCAGGAAAACAGTGCAACCATAAGTACTATATGGCTCTGGTCTTGGCTAATTAATTAGAGACTTTAGTGGATGGTGACCTTACCCGAAAGGGGCAAGAGGTGCGGCGGTTGACGGGGTATAGCTCGGTCCTCTTGAGCTATGGGCTTTGGTAAGAGACAGATCTCATTAGGGAGGGTTATGCTTTGCTTCTGAACCGGAAACCTTAGCGGGTTACTATTTACTAAGGAATCTTTGTAAAAGCCTCGTAGCGTCCCTATGCGGTCACACCTCGGTAGTGTGATTTAAGAGGATTGGCCCCCTCGGCATGGTTGGGTTTAAAGTTCTTTTGAACTTTTACGCGGCTTATGGTGAAAGTGTACAACCTCTGCAGAGTGTAAAACTGTTATAACAGCCGTGCTCACGGTTAAGAGCGGCCTGGATCCTCACATGAGTAATATACTTAAACATGATATTAATTTGATCTCTGGTTATTTCTTGTGGCCTTGCTGAGTACCAACCATAAGTGTACTCACCCTTGCTAACCGCTGCTCAGAAGAAGAACTTGTATGAAGCTGTTTGAAGATGGTGCTCAGTTCTAGGCGTACGCAACCCCCAGTCGACTGCCTGTGAAGTTTGGAGCCTTCGTTTCCAGGATACGCTGTATACTCTGATAGACTCGTAAGTCATTTATATAGTTTATTATACGTGATACTGCATCTTTTATTCACTACTGGTTTACTGTATGTATGAAACTTGATCCTGGCATACATACAGTGTACACTTGGTTCATTTTCTAAAACCGGGTGTGACAAAGATTTACCGTACTACTGAGTTGTGATCTCCCAGTCGGAGTCCCTGTGGATTGCGGCTCCATTAGTTGAGAGTTTCATTAGGCTTCCGTTGTCATTGTTTAGATCATTTATGAGGCACTCTGATGTAAACATTTTATTTAATGAAGAATTTATTCCAGCATATGTTCTCTGTTTATCATATTTGTTCGCTATGTGTACTATGACTTCCTGAGCACACATATGGCCGCATTCGGATTTTTGTGAAAATCCGGGTGTGACGTGACGGCGGCGGAGGCGGCGGGGCGTCGCCGGAGCCGGGGGCGGAGAAGGCGGCGGGGGCAGAGGAGGCCGACGGATTAGCGTGGCGGCGGCGGGGTCGCGGCTTAACCCGGTCCAATTTACTGAGGTCTTTCTGCTTGACTGCTTCCTTCGTTCGTGTGCAGCTTTCTTCTGCCGTTGGCCCTCGTGGCATATGTCATTTTCTTTGTTTGCTTTTAGATTGAAATATTTTTGTGTATTTTACGGCATCAAGCATATATATATATCGTGCTATGTATATTGGAATCGTTCTCTGAACACTTGTATTAGAAATGTTGCGCCTGCAATTGATTCTGTATTAGATATATGCTTCTGAAGCTCGACCTCATTAGCCTCGTATAGCACCTCTTGCTTTTGCTAAAGCAGATTTGTTCTGATGGATTCTACTGCTGAGGTCACAAGTTATGGCAACAGTTGAATTGCTGTGAATTACCAAATATCCTACGCATTCTTTTTCGACCAACAGCAGGAGGTTAGGTGAGTTCATATTGACCATACTACCCAAGGGAACGACAGAAACCTCATCTAGGTGAAGTCTTCGCGGAACATTCATGAATGGTCTAGTAGACGAGGACATCTAGCATATCATGTATCGAGAAGCTTTTCACTTAAGTTCTTGTGAAGCAAAGTCGACATACTGTTCCGTTATTCCACTGAGATTCAGCCGGGTGCGTTTTGCTTTGTAGCCTGTAGCCATGTGTCTCTTTCACTTTTGGATGCATAGTCTATAACTCTAGTGGAGGAGACGAATATTTGTCAATGATCTCTATCAAGTCTTCAGGGTACACATTTTTGCCATCACCAGCCACCTAAATCAGTTACTTTAGAAGGGGACAAGGAAAGGTTATCAAAAGCTGCAGTTCTGTTTCAACTCCTGAAGCTCTCATTGTTGGACTATTTCAGTAAAAGATATGAGGGTAATGTAAGTTACAATCATGCACGAAAGCAAGGAACATCAAGCTATTTTTTCAATTCACGCACATGTGTAGGTAGGATGTGATCTCTTAGAGCAGGTGGAGTTGTTCATCGCCAGGTCCTAGGATGGGTGACCATCTCAGGAGAAGTGCTGCACAAGATCACCCGAGCACGACAGGCAAGGCAGCCTGACACCTCTTGCTCATGGTGTTTCAGGTCGCAAACGAAGTAGTTGGTGCCCTGAGTGCGTCACACATTGCTTCTAGAAGCACCATCCGAATGTTTAGCATGACAGAAATATGTCCATATTTTGTTCAGCCTTACTATTACCTTTGGTGCAAATTCTTCTGCATTATTTAACTATCTCATTTCCTTAATTTTTTATTATGGTAGTTGTCCTTATTAGGTCTCAGCAACCGAGTTTATGCCCACCTAAAACATGTAGTTAGGGAGACGAGGGCCATGTCCGTGAGGAGTGAGCGACAAGAGATCAGGATACCATACTGCTGAAGCAGGCAAGCAGCAGCTATGGTTTTGTTTCTCAAGTAGATACATATGGAAAACTAATGTTTAAAGATTGAACTCATTGGTAGCTTTCGCTTGGTCCTTCTTCCTGTTCCACACTTATTTGATATGGCCATCTTCTATCTTACACCATGCATCCTTCCTTGTCATCTCCATCACCAGGGAAATCCGGAAATGGCGAGCTCACTTAACATTCTGAGGTTAGTCTAGAGTGTTAGGTGAGTCGATGGTTATCTCAGGATCAAACACGTACTTAATTATATTTATAATTTATAAGCACCATTTCAGCTTCCTCGTTTCACGGTAGTTGATCTCCCGTACATTGTTCGATTGCGATCGCATTGTGCATGCAAGTCATCCAGTTTAGCTTTAGGCTTGGTCTGGTGAAACTAAACCAGTGAGCTATTAAAGTCATGGTTTGTCAAATTTCATCAATTTGGGGGCTGTAGTCAAAACCATCTTTAATTTCTGTTCCTTTAAGAGCTGGAAATTCCAGTTAAGGTGAATCAGAAAAGGGCAATTGTCTTGATCTTCTGTTGACTACCTTGAATTATTGATACTCAAATTGTGCCGTCTTTTTCTCAAAGAAGTAGCACTGATTATGTCTCTATACTCCATTTATATTGTATTAGTGATAGACAGGTTGTCAAAGAATTCTTTTGATGGTATAAATGCTTCTTCGTGTACAAGTAACCTATCAGCCTTCTAAATTTATACTCTTTGGACTACACATAGGACTTTTTTCAATTTCCGCTTTTCTCGATCACATCTCTGCCAATTGCCCTTATTCTTTACGTGACCATTTGTCCGAATAATACATAGGAAAGGGAAAAGGCATTCAACTCGAGGCATGCCATCATATACTAGTAGCAGGAAGATATTTTTTGTGCAGTGACAATATCCCATGAGGCCATGACCCTGGACTTCATCAAAGGCAGTGTAAGTTGATCACCTGTTATTCTCTGGTGATAACAACTCTCCAGTAACGTGTGTTGGATCTCATGGCGACCTACCACAGTTTATTGTACACTTGTACTAAATCTGATTGAGAATGTGATGTTCGTCTTTATTCATGGTCTTCCTACTTTGTATGGCAAAGTCAGACAGGGAAACATGCACGACAGCTTAGTCAATCATATATTTTGCTTTGTTCATCATTTTCTTTCGTTGGCTGATTGTCTGATGGCCAACTTGAACATTCTTTACTCCACATTTTTTCTTCAAAAGCATCCATTTTGCTGCCACGCCTCAGCTGGAATGCACTGAATCTATTGTTGAACTGAAGATGAACGGGTTAACTAGTGAACTGAAGAAGTCACCCTACCCAATTACACAATCCCTGGTGGAAACTACGTAGTATTTTTATTTAATGTATTATGATCTTGTGCTGTGAAATGGGAAGCAGATTTTGGCAGACAAAGAATCCTCCAACTTCTGCAATAAGATTGTTCCTCATCAGGTTGTGAAACTGAAAAGCCCACAGCTGCTAGTAGCTGATACTACATACTCCAAGACAAAGATAAAAGCTGCCTGCAATAGTCTTTAGCCGACACTTGGCTTAGAAGACACTACTGCCGCCGCAAGTCAAACGCGCACCGCAGTCCCCTGTTTCAGCGCACCGCTCAGAATGATCCCCTAGTCAACTAGCTCCAGCTCAATCATTCCTACTACGCTGCCGTCTCCCACATATCATATGCTCGCCGTGCCATACCGAAATCATGCCACTTTGCGCGAGAAAAGCTCGCGCGAGGCTGCGCCTTTTCGCATCGTGGCTCGTGGCCGCGCCTTTTCGCATCGTGGCTCGTGGCCGCCGGAATCACGTCTCGCCCGAGTGGTGCACAGGTGTGTTTCTTCCGGATTTCCAGAGCAAACGGACGAGAACGAGCGCGCCGCGCGTGCGCGCCCAGCGCACGGCCCCGCGCGCTCCCGGTGTCAGCCTCGGCGATCACACAAGGTGCGCGCCGTCCAGGGCCGCTGGGACACCCGCGCAACTCGTGTCGCCTCGTCCGTCCGGTCGCCGCGGACGACGCCAAGTACGCGACGGCGACGCAACGCCAGAGTACGGCACGCGAGGTTGTTGGCGTGGCTGAAGCTAGTGGCGTCGACGCGACCGGCAGCCGGTGGTCGTTCTCCGTCTGTATCTGTAAAGTACGTACAGTAGGAGGGCATCTGATCTCTGCTGCGCCTGCCCGCCTGTGGCTGCAGCCCGGAGGACGGCTCTCTGGATCCGAGAAAGCGTTCTGGAAGGATCTGAAACCAGCAGTTTGTTTAATTTCTCCTGTGAATTGTAGTGCTTTTTTTGCAATATCAATGCGCGATTAGGATATCAAATTATCACGTACTGGTATCATGTTAAGCACTTTGTGTTGATATATTAGTGCCATGGACGAGTATTAAATTATGGAAACGATAATAACTAGTCAAAGTCCTGAACGAAGCTGCATCGATCATACCAGGTTTTGGTAAGTAGAGCAAGGCTAATAATTTAAGCAGTAGCAGGCTGTAAGAATCTTTACAGTCCATCTTTTAATCTAGCAGTATACTCCGCATAGTGATTTAGCTCTTCATCGTTAATACACAACTCATTTATCTTTCTCGTAAAGTTTATTAATTCTTCTGTCTAAGCTCACCTCTGCTCTCCCTCCTCCGCTCACCATTTAGCCTTGTTGTAATACCAGTCGTCTACCAATTGTTTAGCCCGACGAACACACATTTCCAGGCACTCCAGAGTCCAGAGTCCATCCATATCGCTGCCTGCTGGATTTCCTGGCGTTGCCTGGCAAGTGGGCATCGGTCAATTCCAGGCCGCCGTGCGCAGCGCACGGTTCTGTCAGCCTCGATCGCGTTTGTTCCCTGCAAGTGCCGTCTCTCTTCAGCGTCTCTTCGTGCTTTTATGGTTGTCGTCGTTTGCACTCGTATATTTTTTCATTCTCGTTTGGAGCTGGTTACAAGGTTTGGATTAGGTTTCGGTTCCGATCCCTCTCTCTTTTCCTGGGAATCGGTTAGGATTTTGCGTTTTGCCCAGGTTAGGGCAGGTCAACATTGATCTGGATTTCAAGCCAAGCAGATAAGCTGATGGATTCTGCGTGCCACTGCCCGCAGATTTGAGGGAGCTTTTCTTATTTTATCCACCCACTGTTTGCTTACAGATTAAACTGTCCTGGACGCTGATTGGATTGGATACAATGCCAGTGGATTCTGGAGTGCAAGGTATCTTGGTGGCGAATAGCGAAGAAGAGCATATATGCGACCGAACCTTTGTGAGATGAAGTCATTCGGTTATTTGTTAAGTAATGCTACCACTCAAATTCTTCCCCGTATGGAATGTGGTGTGTTAGTTGGGGGCACTAACTAATTATAGGATACATTTATGTTGCCTTGTAATTCCATTTTGTACCATTTATAGGCGTACTAAGGTGACTACTTTCCTCCTATCACAAAGATAAATTTAATAGAAAATTGACATTCTTGTTTATGATTTAGTCTCTAAAAAAATTATAGACATGTGTTGGACAAGAGCATAAATATTTCTTGAAAACGTTTTCTTTTCTAAACCGGCCTATTACTTGTTTTATAGGTCTCTAATTTTACATATACGGGGCTAGAGATGCTCTGAATCTAGAAACCAAACACCAATTTTGTGATTTCCATAAGCATAATAAAATTTTAGAGACTATTTTAGTGATTAAATTAAGTATAAATCTAGATGGATTTATATTTATGATTAGAACAAAGTATTTCTCAAGGGAATGAACGTGAAAGCAACGTTACCCTACATGTGTGTACATGTACTCCTCGAATCTCGCAGCTTGTCGTAGGAGTAACATTTTTTATGGACACATGCATACGGTCAATGCCTTTTTCACGTACGTATCGTGCAAAATTAAAAATAATTCGAGATTTCGCCAAAAAAAGAAGAAACAATTCGAGAGCACGCGTGCAGTTCTGTGCAGATATATACCTTGCTGCAAGCGCAAACACGTACGCGGAGAGCGGTCTTCCTCTTCCCTGCGGCGGCCACGAAATATAGCCGGAAGAAACATGCGAATTGCTTGAAGCGACGGCGGCGGTGTCCTGGGCAAAGTAGCTGTGCTGGCTAGCTAGCTTATGAACTGAGCAATTACAGGCCGGATAAACACGGGAAGACAGCAGTTTATCTTGCAATTTACTGTGTTAAGGATCAAGTCAGCTGTATTCTTACGTGTCATGTGGTGTGGGCTAGTCGCATCATCAGCGTATAAACCTTCAGATCACGCAGCTAATCGTTTTACCAACTGACCGTGACGACTTCCGGTTGTATAATCGATCTATACCGTTTCATCCCATGACATGCATGTGAAATGAACATTGATTCAATGTCAATGGTGTGGAATGGAACGGGTATTCAATATACGAGAGCTAATATCATTAGTGAAGGTCATCTTCCCTGGCCCTTATTAAAACGTGTCATGCGACAAAATATTTATGGTCCAAGTCGATGTTTTCATCATTCTACATCATCTAACAAGAAAAGGTTTATTATCATCTCTCTAGAAGAATAAGGGTGATGACACTGCATTGTAAACTAAAACATGCACCCTGTTTCAATTCTTGCCTTTGGAGCCAATAAACTCCCGAGACACGATGGCTTCGTCTCGGCGGCAATGCTTGCATTAACAATCCAAGGCATGAACACGAAGGAATCCATGCTAGCCATACATGCATCTCGCCTTTTCCGTGTAGGCAAACATGCATGCCCACCTACTCACCCTATAGCTAGTAGGTAAAGTGGCATGTCAAGTACGCGCAACGACTTACGCCATGTTTATTAGTTTATCAACCATCAGCCATCAGTCAATCGTACTTTTCTCTCAGAATCAGTCACCAGCTATCAGCCAGCAGTACTTTTCTCTCAGAACAAATCAGCACCACTCACCAGCCAAACGAACAGGACGTAGTACGTACAATAGGAAAGTTTTTTTTTCAATGCACAAATAGTCCTCCTATAGGTTCCTTCTCTCTAGCAGCCCAATGTAAAACGACATGAGTGAATAATAAAACATCATCTCTGCTCTCTACATGCATATATACAGACTTGCACAGACACATACGCCATCAGTTCGATTGACTGCAATACGGCGACCATAGCGCTCTGTATACCAAACTACAGTACCATACATATCCCCTGATCCACGAGTGAATAATTGCCTTCCACGCTTCTCTACTTCAACCGTGTCTCCAGGCACTAGAAGTTCGATAGAAAGAGAATGAACGCGTATATGGAGTGAAGCATTTCATCGAAAAGATTCTTAGGGACTATTTAGATGATTTTGCATAGTTCAGGGTGCTTAATACCTTATAGTTCATAAGTTCGAATAGTTAAGTAGATAAATCTCAATACATCAAGAATTTGCAGACTTCTTTATAACATAAGAATTGTGTGTCGCTGGTGTAGGTTGACCTTGAAAGTGTTGATTTTGTGTACAACCTATGTATCTTAAAGAGATACAGCTTTTTTTGTCTCTTCATTAAATTTGTGTCACATAAAAAAGATCTTATGCATGATATTTATTTCAAATACATGATACGATATAGTGAAGGTAGCTTAATTAAACACACAGTTGAAAACTAAGAAACAAATATAGTTGTCATATAACTGTCTTTGGAAGGGGATTTTGGACTTACTTGGATCCACCAGACTAATCATTAGATGTCTCAAAATCAGCTAAGAATATACTGGACACACAATTAATAAGGTTATATTTGGATCCACCTGCTAAAATTTAACTATATTGCGGATCCAAACAACCTAACTAAAAAGCAGCTAATGGCTTACTAACAAATTGGAACCACATTATCTCTATAGCTGGTAGAAAAGAGCTAAATCCAGCTGTTTAAACACACAAATATTCCTCTACTTCTAAAAATCTGAACTCAATAAAACTGTGGATTTGATGAGAGGTAGCATGCTCATTTGATTCAAACCATATACAATTATAGTTAGAGGATCCGAACAACTCCGGTTAAAGTTTAGCTAGCCTATTTTTAGATAACTAAAATAAATTTCTACCAATTAGCTAGCTAAATTTGAGCTGAGGTAAATGAAACATGGCTTAAGTCAGGGTGTGTTTAGATCATAGGGACTAAAGTTTAGTCCCTAAAATAAGTGATAATTAGAAGCATTAAACATAAACTAATTATAAAACTAATTGCATAAGTCATATCTACTCCGCGAGACGAACCTAACAAGTCTAATTAACCTATAATTAGTACATAATTATCAAAATATTACTGTAGCATTATATTATCTAATTATAGACTAATTAGGCTTAATAGATTCGTATCGTAAATTAGTTCTCGCTTAATATGTAATGCATTTTTAATTAATCTATATTTAATACTTATAATTAGCATTCTTCTATTCGATGTGACGGGACTAAAACTTTAGTCACTGAAACCAAATAGAGCCTCAGTTAATGTCTTCTAGCTAAATTTGAGTACCTATCATCTAGCTAAGGCCCTGTTTGTTTCCCACGCGCTAAACTTTAGCGTCGTCACATTAGATATAAATATGTTAATTAGGAGTATTAAATATAGATTAATTTAAAAACCCATTACATAAATGAGGAGTAATTTACGAGATGAATCTATTAAGCCTAATTACACCATGATTAGACAATGTAATGCTACCGTAAATATATGGTAATTATGTATTAATTATAGCAAAATTAGGCTTATTAGGTTCGTCTCATTAAATATACATGACTTATATAATTAGTTTTATAATTAATTTATGTTTAATACATCTAATTATCACTTATTTAAAGCGTTAAACTTTAGCACATGCATCCAAACATATGATAATAAATTGACTGTTCCAGCTAACACAGTTAAAAATTATTTGCTGGATCACAGCCCAATAGTGGGGAAAAATGGACCACGTCGTCATTTTGTTAAACACGCCAATAGACTGCTCTTTCCCTACGAATTTGTGCGAGGCTGATCGCCAGAAGTAGGCTAATTCAGTGGACTACTACTGGTAACTTTTGTTAATTATTATACGGAGTACTTCGTCCTTAGTGCTTGTGCGTGGGCCGGCCCGCCGTGCTCGCCTCCTCATATATTGCTCTCCCGTTGCGCTTCCTCTTTCGTCGGCTCAGCTCCCACTCGGACGCGTCGCGGGCGCCTTTCCCCAGAGATTCCAAAGCCACCCCAAATCCACCCATCCAGCCGTCGAGCGCGTCTCGCCTGCGAAGCATTGGACTGTTCCGGGGGCCGCGCTGGAAAGCGGCTTCTGATTCGGTCGGCGATGAGGGGCGGCGCCGCCCCCGCCGCGGGCGCGGGCCACCACCAGCGATGGAGCGGGTCGGCGGGGACGACGCCGCGGTCGCTCAGCACGGGCTCCTCGCCGCGGGGCTCCGACCGCAGCTCCGACGACGGGGAGGAGCTGGTCGAGGTCACGCTCGACCTGCAGGAGGACGACACCATTATCCTGCGGAGCGTCGAGCCGGCGGCGGCGGCGGCTGCGGTGGCCACCGGGGCGCCGAGGCTGCCGCTGGGCGCGCGCGGGGACCATGCGGGCGGCGGCGGCGCGTCGTCGTCGCGGTCGCGCTCGCCGTCGATCAGGCGGACCTCGTCGCACCGGCTGCTGCAGTTCTCGCAGGAGCTCAAGGCGGAGGCCATGTCCATCGCGCGCCAGTTCTCGCAGGACCTCACCAAGCGCTTCGGCCGCACCCACAGCCGCGCGGAAGGGCAGGGGCACCAGCAGCAGCCGACCTCCGGCATCGAGTCCGCCCTCGCCGCGCGGGCCGCGAGGCGGCAGCGCGCGCAGCTCGACCGCACGCGCTCCGGCGCGCACAAGGCGCTCCGCGGCCTCCGCTTCATCAGCAGCAACAAGGCCAACAACGCCTGGATGGAGGTGCAGGCCAACTTCGACCGCCTCGCCTGCGACGGCTTCCTCTCCCGCGCCGACTTCGCGGAATGCATAGGTGCCGCCACGCCACGCGCGCTGCTTCCCGTTGGTCTTGTCCTCAAAGTTGTTCCTCCTCTCATTGAAACATTTGGCGAGGTGTGCGTGCAGGGATGACGGAATCGAAGGAGTTCGCTCTCGAGCTGTTCGACACATTGAGCCGGCGGCGGCAGATGCAGGTCGATAAAATCAACAAGGAGGAGCTGCGCGAGATCTGGCAGCAGATCACAGATAACAGCTTCGACTCCCGCCTCCAGATCTTTTTTGACATGTAAACCACCTCGCTACCATGCTCACCATTACTACTCCACTCCTAGCTTAGCTAGCTACTCTGCTATTTATTAATACTAGTTTTTGAATACTTTTTTTATTGATTTTATTGAAGAACAGCGCCGCCAACAATAGTATTTGATTTTCTCACATTTTTTTGGCTGCTTCAATCAGGGTGGATAAGAACGCGGACGGCCGGATTGGCGAGGAGGAGGTGAAAGAGGTAAGCAACAAACACCCCACGCCCTGACTGTACTTGGAGTTCGGTGGTCGTGCAGTACGAGCGGTTTCTTTCCCTTTTCTTTCGCCCTTTCTGGACATCGAAATCAGATTACGCGCCTTCAAGAGATTAATCAAATTGTTTTTTTAAAGTTAAATTTAACGAAAAAAACGTTTTCAATAGACTATAAATGACCATTTAAATTTAGTGGATCTCCATCCCACCTCATTTAATAGCTATTTTTAGCTAATCTTTCTCATTAGCCATTTTTACCTAATCCGATGAATTACTCTGTTATTTTAGTTATTTTTAAGAGCAGCTAAATCAGTAAATTTAACCGATCTTTTTAACTAATCTCTTGGTGTGTCCTTTGACGGCAAGAGTGTATGTTTGGTCTATTAATAAGCTGTATAATTCCTCGCCCCAGCCTTAATCATCTGTTTTTGTTCGACTAATAGGATTAATTAGGTTTGAGTGGTGGAGAAACCGGTGATAATCCGACAAGAAGGGGTTCTGGAGGAAATGTTCGTAGGGGAAGGAAGAGGTGTACGCGAAAAGTATTGTCATCTAATCGTAGTCGGTGAGCGAAACCGGCGTGGAAGGCATATCACGCCACTACCCACTCCTACCTGCCAGTTTTGGGACACTGTTTCTTTTTCCCTAGCCTTCAGGAAATGGGCACCTTTCTTTCTAGAACGTGTGAGGGCATTCCCGTAATTTTTTAGCGGAGGGGAGCCCTGCAGTCCAGCGGCAGTAGGTGAGGGGTATTTTCGCCACGCCAGCTAATCCTTTTCTCTCCGGTCCGCGGAAACCATGCGTTCAAAGGTGACCAGGTGAGGTAAGTAACTTTTGGATTGGAGCTGTATGTGCCTTTCGCAGATGTCACTGTGTAAGAAATCAAGTCGGGCAGTCAGCCATCGTCGTTATGAGTTACTTTCTAGTGGTTTGGTAAAAGTGAGATCACGATAACTCTACTAACTTATGTTTATTCCTTTCCACCATTCCAGATTATCATGTTAAGCGCGTCTGCCAACAAGCTGTCCAGGCTTAAGGATCAGGCTGAAGAGTACGCCGCCCTGATCATGGAAGAGCTTGATCCCGAAGGACTTGGCTACATTGAGGTAAGCTAATGTTTTTGTTTGCAATCATACGGATTTTATGCAATCTGGCTCCTGACCACATGTTTAATGTCAGCAACAGTGCTGACGAAATAGCACAGCTTAGCTGAAAGGAAGTGTTAGGGCCTGTTTGTTTCCTCCGTCTAAACTTTAGCCCCGTCACATCGGATATAAACACGTTAATTAGGAGTATTAAATATAGATTAATTAAAAAACCCATTACATAAACAAGGACTAATTTGCGAGACGAATCTATTAAGTCTAATTACACTATGATTAGACAATGTAACGCTACAGTAAACATATGATAATTATGTGTTAATTATAGCTTAATTAGACTTGTTAGGTTCGTCTCGCGAAATAGATATGACTTATGCAATTAGTTTTACAATTAATTTATGTTTAATACGTTTAATTATTACTTATTTAAAGCTCTAAACTTTAGCACCGGATCCAAACGGTACCTTAGTATTTATTTTAAGGCACGGAGAAGACTGCATTTTGGCATTAAGTTGTATACATGATGATGAATGCACACTAGACTTAATAAGTAGTTGACCGGGGTTGTTTCTTATGACAAGTTAGTGGGTCAGTACCAGTATATGATTATAAATTGTCTGTATTCATATATACTTATTTTTTCTGTCACCATGCTTGGTGATGGGTGCTCTACAACTGGCCGAAAAGCCGGGTATCCATTACTGTGGTAGCAATAAAATTTTGCCCCTGGCGACGTCAGGCGTTAGGACTCGAGTAACAGGCAATGAATGCACTATTGATAACAAAAGATACCAACAAATTACCTATAAAATTCTCTTTCCCATCACTGTTTAAATGAAAGTTGGTGAGAAGCTGTGTGCCAGCTCGCATGCATTTCTTATGTTTCATTGATCCGGCAGGTTCAATGTTATCCTTGCTGCTCACAGTTCACAGCTGCCCCCACGTCCTCACAGCCATTGACCCTCCTTTTGTTTCTTTGAAAGGGTGTTGTCATCCGCCTGACCATAGAAGAAATGATGATACTACAGTCCAAAGGAAACGTCAACTATAATTAGACTGGGCTCCATGATTCTTTCGTACACTTCTTGGGCAGAAGGTTAGGCACGCTGATTTCAGCAGATTAGCAACCACGATGTGTAGCTAACACTATTATGAGAGTTGATTGCAGAGCTTCAGTACACCCTTTTCTTCTTCTTACTCTTGATATAGCATGGGGGTGTTTTGCTTCCCAGTGATGCTCCATTGGCCTTTTCTTTTGTCACCTTGTGTCTCATGTTAGACCACATTCATAGGGGGCAGGGGTGGACCATGGACCAACCCAGGCCATGCTTTGTACAAGGGATTCGAGTTCAGTCTCCACTTTTCTAGACACTAATTATTACATGGGCGTCACAAAAACTCTGGGTAGCATGGTCACATGAGCCATGCCTGGCACCTGATGCTATTAGAAGTTAAAACCAGTGAGGACTAAGCTGCAGTTACAGTAGGGCATTATGTTTCAATGCAACGTGTTCATCACATTGATGTATATTTGAACTTCTCTTGTTTTTTCCCTGAGTAGCATGAACGTCGGAGTTTTGCTACCTTTGATGTTACAAATCTGTCATGCTGTGACAGATCACAAAATACACATGATAAAATTGCTCTTATATTTTGTCATTGAGTAACTATTTGAAGAATTTACTTAAATTGAGATAGTATCAAATTATATTCCCCTGTAAGGTGATGAATTTCCACCAACAGAGAATTTATCTTTTATTCTATTGCAAGTCTAATTTCGGAGTTCCTCAAATCGTGTTATGTTACAATATTATTGTATAGATTAAATAAATTTTTGTTCTAATATTTGTGGAATAAATGCACTGTTTAAAACCTCTTTATTCTTGACTTATGTTGCATTGATTCTTATTGCATGCTAGTACATCTTACTTTACAACATGCCAGATGTAAAGTTTCTTTCGTAAATGACATAGCATATCATTTTTGTTGACTGTGACATACTAGTAATCTAATATATTCCTACAGTAAGAAAACTTTAATGTTTTGTGTCCAACAAGGGACACATCCCCCCAAGTAATTCCATCGATACTTTTTTTGCGTCTTTTTGCAGAATTATTTGAACTATAAGTGTGCATGATCTTTTGGGCTGCATTATGGATGTGCTTTGTACATGCAAATCTTGTTTGTCTTGAGCACAAGTTGTTCAGCTGATGAGAGGGGCATATCTTGTTTTATGATAAAACACTGTATTTAACTTGTTGTGCACTTGCACTTATGCCAGTCTTGGTCATATCCAGATGTCTGCTTAGCTAGTGTGCTTATCAACTTCTAGTTACAAACATGGCATTATTTCTTGATAACTTGTATGAAACAACGGCTTATTAATTGCTGATGGAATATTAGTCTTTTTATTGATCTAACCTGTTACTGACAAAGTGGCTTTTGGTATTAACTTGTTCTAAAGAATACACTGCTTGATTTTGGTTTTGCAGTTGTGGCAGTTGGAGACACTTCTATTGCAGAAAGATACCTACATGAACTACAGTCAAGCACTAAGTTACACAAGTCAAGCACTAAGCCAGAACCTAGCAGGCTTAAGGAAAAAGAGTCCAATTCGCAAAATAAGCACCACATTGAGTTACTACTTGGAGGATAATTGGAAACGCCTGTGGGTGCTTGCATTGTGGTTTGGGATAATGGCCGGACTGTTCACTTGGAAGTTCATGCAGTATCGTAACAGGTATGTCTTTAATGTGATGGGCTACTGTGTGACAACTGCAAAAGGCGCTGCTGAAACCCTGAAGCTGAACATGGCAATTATCCTCCTGCCAGTATGCCGAAACACCATTACTTGGTTGAGAAATACAAGGGCTGCACAAGCATTACCATTTGATGATAATATAAACTTCCACAAGGTTAGCCATTAGTTTGTCAATGCTTCTTTTTATCCATACAGTTATAGAGTTTACTATTACTGTGACCTTTTACCTGAATCAATTAATTTAGTCCCGAAAGGATGTGAGTGCAGATTCGCATCATCTGTTCATGTAGGTGTAGGCTGTTTCAAAACCATTTTCATGTGCTTAACCTTATTTTTTTAAAAAGAAATATGCACTTAGAGAAGTTGAATGTAGAGTTGTTTTGACCCTTCTGTTCATACTAGAGGATAGCCTATATTTAACAACTAAGGAAATTTGAGTTACATGGAAAGCTACTCACTAGATGCAAGATATGAATATTATTTACTACTTTGACCAGCTCAGAAAACTAACAAAAAGAAATTGTTTTGTTGTTTTAATGGGCAGACTATTGCAGCGGCAATTGTTGTTGGTATAATCCTCCATGCAGGGAACCACCTTGTATGTGATTTTCCAAGGCTTATAAATTCGTCAAGTGAGAAGTATGCTCCTCTGGGCCAGTACTTTGGGGAAACAAAGCCAACATATTTTGCATTGGTCAAAGGAGTGGAGGGCATCACTGGCGTTATTATGGTTATCTGCATGATTATAGCTTTCACTTTAGCAACACGGTGGTTCCGCCGTAGCCTGGTGAAGCTTCCAAAACCATTTGACAAACTGACTGGCTTTAATGCCTTCTGGTACTCTCATCACTTGTTCATTATTGTGTATCTGGCGCTCATTGTTCATGGCCAGTGCCTGTACCTTATTCATGTCTGGTACAATAAAACGGTGAGATTTTATTTGTTTGTCTTCATTCTCTGCACATGAAAGAATTGAATGAGTCCTGAGGTTCTTGTATTTTTATTTTGATGCAGACATGGATGTATCTGGCAGTGCCTGTTTGCTTATATGTAGGGGAGAGGGTGCTGAGGTTCTTCAGATCTGGCAGTTATTCTGTCAGGCTATTGAAGGTCAACCAAAAGAAGACATGAGAAACTTGAGCATTCGTTATGTATGCAGCTACTAATCCAGTTATTTCTTTCCCTTTCAGGTGGCCATATATCCTGGTAATGTGTTGACACTGCAAATGTCAAAGCCTCCTACTTTCCGGTACAAGAGTGGGCAATATATGTTTGTTCAATGTCCAGCAGTGTCACCCTTTGAATGGTAATTGGTGCTTGTAGCACTAAATTTTGATTGAACCGTGCCATTGCGAGGACTGCCAAATTTCATGAATGCTTCATATCCTTAAAATGTAGTCTTGATGCAACCATTGAATGCTGAGTATTTCCTTTCTCTTCACAGGCATCCGTTCTCGATTACATCAGCGCCTGGGGACGATTATCTCAGCATTCATGTTCGACAACTTGGTGACTGGACACGAGAGCTCAAGAGGGTATTTGCAGCAGCTTGCGAACCCCCAGCGGGTGGTAAAAGTGGCCTTCTTAGAGCAGACGAGACAACCAAGAAAGCGTATGAGTCCCCAATCCCCCATCCCCATCCTACTGGCATCATTGAAAGGGTTGAATTTGTGCATTATAGGTCCTTAAAAACACAGGTTATAATATTTATCTTTTGACAATGCAGCTTACCAAAGCTTCTGATTGATGGACCTTATGGTTCTCCTGCTCAGGATTATAGCAAGTATGATGTTCTTCTACTTGTTGGATTAGGAATTGGTGCAACTCCTTTTATCAGCATACTAAAAGATCTGCTTAACAATATCATCAAAATGGAGGAAGAGGAGGTAAAAATTACTATTTTCCATATATTCGCTTGTTGCCTTCCTAACCTCATTTGTGAAATAAAAGATTACATTTGAGCAACCTTCCTTCTGTAGTATTTTAGCATTTTGCTAACAATGCACGTGTGCTGGCAGGATGCTTCCACTGATCTTTATCCTCCAGTTGGTCCAAATAAGCCACACATTGATCTGGGCACACTTATGACAGTCACCTCAAAGCCAAAGAGAGTTCTAAGGACTACAAATGCTTACTTCTATTGGGTTACACGTGAGCAAGGTTCTTTC
Organism: Echinochloa phyllopogon; assembly: GCA_033239725.1. Taxonomy (NCBI): domain Eukaryota; kingdom Viridiplantae; phylum Streptophyta; class Magnoliopsida; order Poales; family Poaceae; genus Echinochloa; species Echinochloa phyllopogon. The sequence continues at coordinate 49,719,242 of BTCW01000014.1, forward strand.
GATTGGTTCAAAGGAGTCATGAATGAGATCGCTGAATTGGACCAAAGGGTACATAGTACCAATTGACCACTTGATTTGTTTGAACTGCAATTTGTTCTCGTCAGAAATCTTATGTTCCCTCTTTCATGAGTTTTACTTACATTTTACCTTTGCTCCATTCTAGAATATCATTGAGATGCACAACTACCTCACGAGTGTTTATGAGGAAGGGGATGCTCGGTCAGCGCTCATCACCATGCTTCAAGCTCTGAACCATGCCAAGAATGGTGTTGACATTGTCTCTGGAACTAAAGTAAGTACTGATAGGACAATTACCGCTCCACTTGAATCAATTATGTTGGAATGTGAGTTTTATACCTGACATCTATATTAACATAAATGATTAAAACAGTGTACAATCATCTTTTAAGATATCAAGCTAACAGTGCCATCTCATTATCCATTTGCTGATTTTGTAGGTCCGGACACACTTTGCAAAACCAAATTGGAAAAAGGTCCTATCTAAAATTGCCTCCAAGCATCCATACGCCAAGATAGGTTAGTCTATACATGCTAACTGTCTAATTAAGATTCTACGTTTTTTAATAGAGTCGTGCACATCCTTGTGAAAGAGAGAGTTTTGTGTCCTTCATTGAAACTTCATATATTTTATTGTTTCATAAAACACACCACTAAATATGCAAATGCATCAACATTTTGTAAACTAAAATCAATTTATCAAGGTTTGGCCCTCATGATTGAGCAAACCAGTGAGAACAGCTAGCCCAGGCTGATTTAATATTTCATTTTCATTAAGAACTTTACACGGAAGAGTGTGTATGCCCTTTGTAATCAAACTGTTTTTGCTATACATGGCACAAAGTTATCCTGTGTGTTCCACAAAAGAAAATAAATATATACTGTCGATACATTTTGTAAAAAAAATGAATTTACTTGCATGCAGGTGTATTCTACTGTGGAGCTCCAGTTCTAGCACAAGAACTAAACAAACTGTGCCATGAATTCAATGGGAAAAGCACAACAAAATTCGAGTTCCACAAGGAGCATTTCTGAATTCAAGTAAATACTTGGTGGCAAACAAGGATAGATTATGTATGCGTACAGCATTTTTGTCTTGGTATATTCATCTGGACGAAGGACAGGACAGAGCAAAGAGGAGAAGCCACCATGAAGTGCTTGACAGCTTATGCCCTGCACTTGTTTCTGGTGGCTGCTCCCAAACGAATAAGAAGCACAAAAAAGAGGTATTCTTGTGTACAGTCAAGGATGATACATGTGATGTCCAATCGTCCATCTGCAGATTGGACCCCGAGTGCCCAGTGGAACTGTGAAGAGTTTCCTTCCAGGTGGTCTCCAATGTACAGAGCACACATGAGGAGGTTGGGTCCTTAATTTAGTTTGGATTGTCGCTAGCATGGTATAGGACATAGGAGGGATACCATTAGTCACAAGGCTATTTAATTGTATATTTTTCATGCAGCTGAGTGTCTGGCTAAGGCCAGAAGCACGAGTTTTTTTTTTACATTTGTACTTACAGAAAAGCAAAACAAAAGGAGGTGAAAGGGAAAATAGTATACTCAATTTGAGTGTTTCTTGTTGTCCAAGTACGAAAAGCCGGACCGGAGATCGAACCGGTCAGGCTACTGGTTCACTGGTTCATCGGTCCAACCAGTGGTTCACTGGTCGAATCAGTGGTTCATTATTTATTAATAAAATATTTATTTCACATGATTTATGTAAATAATATGCAAGATTTATTACCAAAAGATATCACATAAAACATAATAGATGATATAACATAACTAAACCATAATAGTCTATTGTTTAAAATTGAAAACCAATATCCATACATCAAATTGTCAATGGTTCATGATAAAACCGGTTCACTGGTTCGACTCAAAACCGGCCGGTTCGCACCGGTTCACACCGGTCCAATTGTATAACCGATCTTTTAATTGAACCGAACCGGTCCAGCCACCGGTTCACGATTTTTTCGGTCCAACCGGTGAACCGGTCCGTTTTTTGTACTAGGCTTGTTGTACAATGTTATTGCCTTATCGATCAGCTGTGAGCATCACCTATTCACCTGCATCCAGCTATCTCTTCTCTAATATACGAAAGTGGGGTTATTCCGCGGGCGGGCAGCGGGTACACGTAGCCCGTTAACCCACTAGCTGTTGGATCCGCCAATCTCGAAATCATGGCCGTTCGATTGCGGATCTATTCGGATCCTCACCCACTGAACTGTGCATCCGGGAGATCGCGAATCGTCCAGAACCACTCCATTGAGGTCCTCATCTCCTCCGCTTCGCAAGCAGCAGCAACACGCCGGCGCCCTCTGCCGGTCGGCCTCCGCCCCTCAGCCGCCCTCTGCCGGTCGGCCTCCGCCCCTCAGCTGCCCTGGTACCAGCACCTTTCGCCGCCTGCTACGCACGCAACTGAGATCCTCGGTCGCAGCGGCGGCGCCCCCAGCCTGCCAGTCATCCATGGCACGCGCCTGAACCAGGCGATAATGGCAAATTGGTTTTGCGCCTCGACATTGCTGTAGTCGAGCGCTAGCATCCGGCCATTGCGGCGGCCGGCCGATAAGGAGCGACGACAATGGTGCATCTCCTCATTGATGGGCCAAATCAGTGAGGGTGGCTCTGTGAGAACGTGCACGACCGTGGGCCGTGGGCGCCATACGGTCGCGGGTCGTAGAAGTTGTGTCGCGACGTCTTTGTTCCACGACAGCGGGCGCTATGGCTTCAGTGGTGGCGGAGCGTGGCCCCCCTCCTTGTGTGCTCATGGGGAGGATCCGAGCCATGGACATGCAGGTAACCTGTAAGACGAAATGCTACTTTAGAGTGAAAACGCAACAGCTTTCGCCTCCGTGTAGAGTAGGACAGTACCTGTCCCCATATTTCCAATCTCAAATTAATCAGTGTGGTCTTTCCAATCACAGCTAGCAGTTCGCCTCCTATATATGGCTGCTCTATGTGATACGAGATGCCTATTGCTATCTTTACAGCAAGATTGCCCTTTAGATTTACCCAAAGATTTTGTTTATGAGACAGGGGATGATGAGATTTGTAAAGGGCTACAAAACTTTGTGGCTATCAAATTGTAAATTAGCAATTACACTCTATTGTACTTTGTGCAAGTGCTGAAGGACCATCTGTAGAGAGCGATTAGATTGGAGATTACCTAAGTTGGGTAGTTCGCAAAAATTTAGTTGATCGTGAGCTTCCAGGCCATGAACCTTCAAACAATATCCTTTAAAGATAATTGGGAATTTTCTGCAAAAAGAGGTATGTGGTGCTAGTTGTATAAATGTTCTCTAACTTTAGAATGATCTTGAAACCAATTTGCATCGGATAAGCTAAAATCTCGTTACCATTTTGTTTTTCCATATTATAAAATTTTGCCATGCGACTATATGCAAATTCTGATAAAGGTTTCCTGTTTTATCTTTTGTTTTTATATGTGTACAGATGTATCACAAGGCCTGATACTCCTATTGATATTCATCGCTCACATACCAGACTCAAGTGTTCCATCTCACCCTATTTTTCATAGGCAAATTCCATTGCATTTCCACCTCTACAACTTGCACTTTAATTGATGGTTTAAATTCATTAGTTCAGACATTGAATTAGTGATATATCATTGTAAATATTTATTCATACAATGAACTTCTCATTTCAACACAACTGCTAACCCATTGTTAGTGTCTTTGTCCCCATTCACATATTCAGATAAGTGAATGATGCTAATTATTGAGAGCTTCGAGCTTCTTAACAGAGCTTGGAGCTTCATATTTCTAGTGTTTTTTTTTGAGGAAACAGGAGGGGTTGCTCCCTACTGATTATAAATATATTAAATAAAGAAAGTTACAAAAATAGGTCTTGCAGTTAAGGAACAAAGAACGAAGTAAAAAAGATATAAAAAACTAGAAGATCAAGTCTATCCATGAAGACATTAGAGGTCAGAGCTGCTCTTTTGCTCTTAGTATAACCAAGGCAAATTCTTTCTGAAATCGTCCTCTTATGGCCGCTAATGTTGGCAGGACGTTATTGAAGATCAGATCATTCCTAGCCATCCAAATGCACCAGGTCATCAGGATTATCACTTCCATGAAGAATGGAACATCCAGCTGCGCTCTGAAGGATATTAGAGTAATAGGGACCCAAGTCTCCGACATGAACGGAGATGAGGTCCCAACAGTCTTGGGTAAAAGGGCATTGAAGAATTAGATGCTCAATGGTTTCTTCATTTCGATTCAGACAGAGTACACAATCATAAGACTGTAATTCCATATTTTTCCTTCGTAGCAAATTTCTTGTACTCAGTTGATCCTTTAGCAGTAGCCAAAAGAACACTTTATGCTTGTGTTGGACAGATGATTTCCATATCCATTTGAACCCCTGGTGTACTTCCCTATGTCCCATGAGGTGCTTGTATGCCTTTTGTGAAGAAAATAGATTATTTTCCCAAATATAGCTCCACAAGTCATTCTCTTCTGTGACATCTGTCAGCCACTTACAATAATTGCTCAAAAGCTTGATCAAACATTGGGAGATGAAAGAGTTGGCTCAGTTCAGTTGTATTTCTCATATTGCAAACTGTAATATTCCTTGCTGTAGCAAAAGAGAATAGTTCTGGGTATACTTGACTTGGTACTATACCATTCCATTGATCATACCAAAATAAACAGGATGGCATCGGAGTGTCCTTGGAAGCTTCCCTCGACCCTGGTCGTTGCTCTCCCAGTCTCCCTGAGGAGAACTTTCCTTTTTTTTTTCGAGGGCTGCGGAGATCTTCCTTTTTGAAGCGACGGCGGAGAATTTGCTCACCAAACAGGCATGTGCAAGGGCTACGGCCCTTCGCCAGCAACGTCATGGCCAACGTCAGGGCAGCTACGGCCCTATTTTCAGAATTTCAGGTAGAGGTAGCCACGACTAACCGATGGTTTTGGAACCCCATAACGCTGACAGACCGGCCACAGGAGCTACGAGCTACTGCCCAGCACTCGAAAGCCCTGTTTGCGAGTGAGCCGGGACTTGTTCTTCTGAGCGAGCCAGAGAAAGAGAAGTTCTTTTCTTTGGTAGGCAGAGAGAAGCAGCGTGCCGTTTGTGCTTGGTCACCGCATATATACCCCCGCTCCCGGCACCCCTGCCATTGCACGATCGCACAAAGCCACAAACTTCTACAGCGACACGAGCCAAAGCAAAGCCGTGCGCGCCAAACGTTTTCGCGTCTTCCAAGTTCCAAGTCCCGCTTCCACCACCACTCCTCCCACCTCTCGCGCGCGCCGCCCGAGTTGAAAAGACAGGTAGAGACATGGACAAGACAGTAGTTCTGTACCCGGGCCTCGGCGTCGGCCACCTCACGCCGATGGTCCAGCTCGCCAGGCTGTTCGTGCAGCACGGCGTCGCCGTCACCGTCGCCCTCGTCGAGCCGCAGGTCGAGTCGGCCAGCTTCTCCGCCGTGGTCGCCCGCGCCGCGGCCACCAACCCGTCCGTCACCTTCCACGTCCTGGCGCCGCCGCCCGCGCCGGCCGGAGAAGCCCCGCTCGGGAGGCTTGACCACCTCCGCCTCATGGACGCGCCGCTCCGGGACTTCCTCCGCTCGCTCCCCACGGTGCACGCGCTGGTGCTCGACATGTTCTGCGCCGGGTCGCTCGACGTGGCCGCCGAGCTCGGCATACCGGCCTACTTCTTCTTCGCCTCCGGTGCCAGCTTCCTCGCCGTCTTCCTCAACCTACCCAGCGTCGTGGCCAGTACTGACAAGGCCTTCGCGGAGCTCGGGAACTCGCCGTTCCGTCTCCCCGTCGCTCCTCCGTTCAAGGTCACGGATCTCCCGCAAGTTTTCCTCGACAACGACGAGTCCACCAGGGCCACTCATCGCATGTCCGAGAGAATCGCGGAGTCCAGCGGGATCCTCATCAATACGTTCGAGCCGCTGGAAGCTCGGGCGGTGCGCGCTCTCAGAGACGGGCTGTGCATCCCTGTCCGCCCGACGCCGCCGGTCTACTGCATCGGGCCGCTGGTCACGGAAGGCGGGGACACGAAGCACGAGTGCCTCGAGTGGCTGGACGCGCAGCCGGACGACAGCGTCGTCTTCCTCTCGTTCGGGAGCCTGGGGACATTCTCCAAGAGGCAGCTGCAGGAGATCGCCGTCGGCCTGGAGAGATCGGGGCAGAGGTTCCTCTGGGTCGTCCGGAGCCCGCGCGGCGACGAGCAGAGTCTTGTGGACCCGCTCCCTGAGCCGGACCTCGACGCGGTCCTCCCGGAAGGATTCTTGGAGAGAACAGAAGGCCGGGGGCTCGTCGTCAAGTCCTGGGCGCCGCAGGTGGAGGTGCTCGGGCACAGGGCGACGGGTGCGTTCATGACGCACTGCGGGTGGAACTCGACGCTGGAAGGGATCGTGGCGGGGCTGCCGCTGCTGTGTTGGCCGTTGTACGCGGAGCAGAGGATGAACAAGGTGTTCATCGTGGAGGAGATGAAGCTTGGGGTGGTGCTGAGGGGTTACGACGAGGAGGTGGTGAAGGCTGAGGAGGTCGAGGCGAAGGTCAAGTTGGTGATGGATTCTGAGGGTGGAAGTGCCCTTCGGGAGCACGCCGCAGCTGAGAAGAGCAATGCCGTGCGGACGTTGAGCAAAGGAGGGTCGTCTCATGCTGCTTTTGTTGAGTTTCTGAATAATCTGTAGAATTTGAACCTCGATTTATACCGTTGTCGCATTAAAAATAATTGAGTTTCATCTGTGTAACTGAAACATAAACTTATTTGAATTACATACTCTTTTGATTTTATAAGTACACATTTGTTTTACAATAATTATCTTGTCATAGACGCCGTATATCTATTTTTGATGAAATGCCTTTTCAGGAGTGCTGACCATTCGATTAAGAGGAAAATAAATTAAATGTTTGCGGTATTCCGTATTAGTAGTTCTCGCCCCTTCTTGCAACAGCCAATGAGGTTCATCAAACAGAACAACGGTCAGTTGGTCACTTTTCGATCAGAGAGGCACGGGGGGAGTTGGGTTGTTTTTGGGCCGCACTGAGTGGAATTCGTGGGCCGCACGGTTGTAAAACTCTCGCTGGAAGCGGCGCGTCGTCGGATGGCTGATCGACGTCCCAGCGGCGTTGGACGAGGATCTTGTTCCATCCCTCTCACTCTCCTCCCCGTCCCGTCGCCGTCGGCATGCCCGACATCGGTCTCTCCGCCCGCGCCGCCGGCGCGTCCTCTTCCTCCTCCCCGTCCGCCGCCGGGGACGGCGACGACGAGTCCAAGACCCGGAAAGCGCAACCCGCCTTCGTTGCCGCCGCCTACGCCCGCCTCCACTCCTCCCATCGCGCTGTCGTCTCCCTGCTCCTCCTCCTCACCGTCGCGGTCGCCGCCTTCCTGGTTGGCCGCGCCCGCCCCAGCGTCGAGTGCTCGACGCCACGGCTCGATTCGCGCTTCCTCACCCTCCCCGATGCCGCCGCCGCCTCTGACTTTGGCTCTCTCGGCGTCCCCTGGTGTAAGCACTCACGCCACTGTTGCTTCCGTAGATCCGGTTCCGTTCTTCTTCGTGCTTTGGCCAACCAATCGGTTTCGTCTGGGAAAAGATAAACCTTCACATGCCAATATAACCTGTTTTTGCCATAGTGTCTGGTTGCGTTCTCAATGTTGCTTCCATTATTATTAATAGTTAATTTAATCTGTGATCCAAAGTAATACTAATTTGCACCTTTATAGATTCAACTATAATCCTGCCTGATATTATCGTTGAAGCATCACTTTTCTCAAGGTATAATTCGTTAGTTTTATAATAATTTGTAGGGGTCAAGTGGTACGAGTTACCCACTGGTTTCTATTATATGGCGTAAAAGAAATTAGTTGTTTAAATTGTCCTGAACATTATTCCACAACATTGGCAATCCCTTGTTCCATTCCTTTTGTTCCTCCAGAAATAGTCCACCTTGTTGGCAGCAGTAATGAACTGCTATTTATGTTGAATGGGTTGTAGATGGTGCATTGTTAAGTGAGATTTTCTGTGGAGATGTCGCCCACCATTGCCTTCTTGGTGGAAAAATTTATTCGATGCATTGGCTTGCATTATTCGGAATGACACGAATCATTAGATTATCTTATCCTTTTTTTCTTCTTCACAAAAGGCAGATCAAAAACAGGGAAAACAGTGGAATGGACTTCTAAAGACCTACTTAATGGATTGGAAGAATTTGTGCCAATATATGAGACCCGGCCCATCAAGAATAACATGTATGGAATGGGCTTTGACCACAGCTTTGGGCTTTGGTTTATGGCTCGCTGGCTTAAACCGGATCTGATGATTGAGAGTGGTGCTTTCAAGGGGCACTCTACTTGGGTTTTGCGGCAGGCCATGCCAAACATTAGGATTATATCACTCTCTCCAAGGCACCCTGAGAAATATATCAAGAAGGGACCTGCATATGTTGATGGGAACTGTACTTATCTTGCTGGGAAGGATTTTGTGGATTTTGGAAGCGTTGATTGGGAAAAACTATTGAGAAATCATGGCATTTCTGATCCCAGTAGGGTGCTTGTTTTCTTTGATGACCACCAAAGTGAGTTGAAAAGGTAAATTCTGTTCTTAGAACTTTTCTGTTAGTTCTTATTTTGATCTTGGTAAACTATGATTCTTGTTCCATCTACCATGTCTATTGTGTTTGCTTACTGCTCTTTGCTCATGAACTCCTAAGCATCAAAATGATAACAAATCAAGCAGTTTAACTTTTTAATACTATTACTTTAAACCTATTATGCGTAGGTTAAAGCAGGCACTAAAAGCTGGATTTCGGCATCTCATATTTGAGGACAACTATGATACCGGCACAGGTGACCATTATTCCTTGAGGCAGATCTGTGATCAACCATACATCAGAGGTTCATGGTTTGCCACCTTCTTGGATACCTTGTGATAAAAGTATGAATCTAAAAGAACATTGCACGTCCAGGTGGTGGACATAGCTGCTTTTGGGATAGTGATGAAGCAAGATTAAGATCGAAACGAAAGCTTTGGGAGAAGGCCGTGGAGATAGATGATCTATGTGGAAAGGGTGATGCATGGTGGGGTGTTAGAGGTTACATGCGAGACAATTTCAACCATAGCAATAAGGCCATTTCATACGAAGAGCATTTCCAGAACAGTAGGTTTGTTGAATCTGTGTTGGATTTGTATTGGGAGCTTCCTCCTGTTGCTGGTCCATCCTTAACACATCAAACAAGGTATGACCCAGCACGTGCAGCTGACCCTATCATTGAAGATGGTCGCTATGCCCTTTTTCGAAGAACCGGTCTAGAAAGATTGGATGCATCAGTGTTTAACGGTTACACTCAGATGGCATATGTTGAGATATCAAGTTCAATGTTGAACAAAGAAAAGGTCTAAAGATTTTGCCTGGTGGGCTTATTTCCTTATTGATGGCTAAATGTTGATAGGCTTTTGTACAACGCTGGTGCGCTGTCATGCTTACGTGGTTCCTTGTAACACCTTTCCAAATGTTTGGCAAATCAACCGAGGGCTGTATTTCTTGGGTGAGGTATCCTTTTCTGTGAAATTGTTTGTGACTAGCTAATCGCAACGATTACTTCTAGTGCCTGCACTACATTAAAATCACAAGCCTGAAAACTAAGATGCTAATAATTCACTATTAATCTTGCTCTTTTCCAAGTGTCCAACCTATTTTTCAATCAGCATTGATTCTATATTCTTGGATCAGCATTCAGCTACTTGCAAGTTACTTATGATCCTGTCCTTTTTCAAGTGTTCTTGGATCAGCATTCAGCACTACATTCAATCAGCAATTCAGCATTGATTCTATTTTTCAAGATATATTCAAATGTCCCTGTCTTTTTTTGCGAGGAAATCCTCCTCAGTTGATGATATACGTCAACCATTAATTACTTAAAACTATAACTGGAAACGTGACAGAACACGATAAAAGAGGACAACACGGCTACAAAAGCGCAGCGCGGCATCATCCTTGAAAGCTCATTTTCTAGATTACAGAATCCTAGAAAGCCTTAATCTTCCTCCCTGTTGATCTCATCCATTACATCAGTGCATGCAACGCGTAACAGTTACTAGATAGTGAGCCTCTCGCACGCGTATAGATTACCATGTGACGACGGCATCTTTGGCCTCTTAGATTTTTCTGTTTCGGCGGTGGGTTATTGGCAGGTTCAGCTGTCGAAGAGAACTGCCGTCTCCATCAGATCTCACAGTCCTCCCGCAAGCAAAGACGTCCAGTGCTGGAAACATCACAGATGACGGTGCTGGAAACATCACGGATGACGGTGGTGCTCTCAGCCTCACACTGCCACAGGTGCACGCAACACTCTGCGCAGATCTCATCTTTCTCCATCCACCACAGCCACGGACCACGGGGCCACGGCGCCAGCGCCACCATGAACCGTGGCACCGACTGCCACCATTATTTTGTCTGACGTCTGTACTCAGCGATACGGTTCATTTCCCTTCACACACCGCGACATGCTGAGCTATACATGTGGCTGATGTTTCACGGAGCGGCGACGCCGAGCAACGCACGCCTCGAAGCAACGTGTCCTCTCGTCCACTACCCAGCCAAGTGAGCGAAACCCAAGCATTGTTCATATGGTATCGACAATCTAGCTAGGGCCCTGCCCCTGCCACGCCTTGACGCACGGGTACTATCAACAACCGCACAGCAGGGGGGGTCCTGATGAGCCCTCGAGCGATGAACAAGAGCGTGGTTCTGTACCCGGGCCTCGGCGTCGGCCACCTCACGCCGATGGTCGCGCTGGCCAAGGTTTTCCTCCAGCACGGCGCCGCCGTCACCGTCGCGCTCGTCGAGCCGCCCACCACGTCCCCCGACTTCTCCGCCGCGGTCGCCCGCGCCGCGGCCTCCAATCCGTCAGTCGCCTTCCACGTCCTGCCGCCGCCGCCGCCTGCTCCGGCCGATTCTTCATCCAGCTCCGACGACGGCACGGCATCGCACCGCATCGCCATGATGTTCGACTACCTCAGGTCCATGAACGCGCCGCTCCGCGACTTCCTTCGCTCCCTGCCCGCCGCCGTCGACGCGCTCGTCCTCGACATGTTCTGCGGCGACGCCCTCGACGTCGCCGCCGAGCTCAGGCTGCCCGTCTTCTACTTCTACGCCTCGGCCGCCGGCGACCTGGCCGTCTTCCTCAACCTGGCTCGCACGAACACGAGCTTCGCGGAGCTCGGCGACTCCCTCCTCACGTTCCCGGGCGTTCCTTCTTTCAAAGCTTCGGAACTGCCCAAGGAGGTCGTGAACGGCAGCGCGGCGGCAAAGGCCATCCTCCGCGCGCTCTACCTGCTGCCGGAGGCCAACGGGATTCTCAGCAACACCTTCGAGTCTCTGGAGACGCGGGCGGTGCGCGCTCTGAGGGACGGTCTGTGTGTTCCCGACCGTGCCACGCCGCCGGTTTACTTCATCGGGCCGTTGGTCTCGGGAGGTGGAGGAAAGGAGGACGAGTGCCTCCGGTGGCTGGACTCGCAGCCAGACCACAGCGTCGTGTTCCTCTGCTTCGGGAGCATGGGCGCGTTCCCCAAGAGGCAGCTCGAGGAGATCGCCATTGGGTTGGAGAAGTCAGGGCAGAGGTTTCTATGGGTGGTGCGGAGCCCGCGAGACCCCGAGGACATGCTTGGCCAGCCACTGCCGAAGCCGGACCTCGACGCGCTTCTTCCAGAGGGGTTCTTGGAGAGGACCAAGGGCATCGGGCTTGTGCTCAAGTCTTGGGCGCCACAAGTGGATGTGCTACGCCATAGAGCGACCGGTGCGTTCGTCACGCACTGCGGGTGGAACTCGACATTGGAAGGCATCACGGCGGGGCAGCCCTTGCTGTGCTGGCCATTGTACGCGGAGCAGAGAATGAACAAGGTGTTCATTGTGGAGGAGATGAAGCTCGGGGTGGAGATGAGGGGCTACAATGAGGAGGTGGTGAAGGCAGAGGAGGTGGAGACGAAGATTAGGTGGGTGATGGAGTCTCAAGGTGGGCAAGAGCTCAGAAAGAGGGTGGTAGAGGTGAAAGATAGAGCGGCCGAAGCGCTCAAAGAAGGGGGCTCGTCTCATGCTGCTTTTGTTGAATTCTTGAAAGACCTCGACAACATTAGCTTGTCTTAGCACACAACATGTTTAATTCTTCGAAGATATCATGCAGGCGGAGCGACAAGGTACAACTCGATCATATGTGCATGTCAATAACTTGGATGAAGGCTTATAAAAGCACATAGAGGTTTGCCTGTAATTGTGTTCATACTCAGATGTAAGATCATCCTAGGAGGTTCGCCTGGCAGTTGCCCTTTTTACACTACCACAATTTCAAGACAATCATGTGGTGAGATTGCACCAAAGGATTTGTTAAACCATGGCGCAGATACGTGAGCCTCCGCGTTCTGCATGAAGAGTGTGCCATGAAGACGAGGATGCCGTTGTTGCTTGGTTGTAGGAGACTTCCGCCCAGCTTATTTCTTATGTTGAATCATTGGCACATTATTTGCTGAGATGAATTTGGTATTTTTAGATCCTAGGTGCTGATGATCTTGCTATCAGAGGTCGTTATCCTATCTTTTCGAAACATGAGTCGAAAGCTTGAAGGTTACTTTTTTGGAGTGAGCAGGAGAGGGGCAAGAAGGCTACTAGGCTGAGTATATGAGCATCTCCATAGGCTGAGATGTAGTAATAACATCATTCCTTTTAAGACGGAGGGAATACTACAGATTAAGCTGATCAAAGAGACCTAAAAAAGTCCAAATTAAGTCGCTGCTCAAATTAAGTTAAAAAAGGTCCAAATTAGACCATTTACGGACTCAACTTGCGGCTCTTTCCAACAGCCTCCTACATGTGGAATAGAAAGAAGAAGGAATTGGGTGGACTCGGATGCTGGACGGATTAGTTGAAGTTAATTTTGTTTTTATTTTGCGAGGAAATTAGTTTTTAAATTTTGACGGGCAATTTCCTTTAATAAAGTGAGTTTGGTTACAAATCTTGTTGAACCACAATTTTGATTATAATAGTACAAAATGAGATCCTACGTGGATTTTTCTTTAAAAAAGAGGTCATGATATTTTTTATGTGCTATGTCAACATTTTCTATGCCAATGTTAAACATCAATTTTCAAATTATTGGATAAAATGATTCAAACCGTAAAAAAACAAAAGTAAATGATAACTCGTGAATTAACATTAGGCACTTGAAAGCAAAAAAAAAGTAATAACAAAAACAAAAGGATAAAATACGGGTTCCCCGTGCTGCCCTATTCGTTTGGCTTATCAGCCAGCCACCAGCCAACAGTACTTTTCTCTCAGAATAAATCAGCACCAGCCACCAGCCAACCATCAGTATTTTTCTCCCAGCACAAACCAGCACCAGCCACCTGTCACCGGCCAGCCGAACAGGACGTTTCGCTGTCCGATCCATTATTTCTATTTTGCTGTAAAAGGTTGATGATGTAACATGAGAAACCGCCATGGAGGCACGCTTCTCAATTATCGTATCCACCCCGGATTCTAGTAGATAGCACAAATCTCTTGCTTATTTCATCCATTACGCCAGGAGACTCGCATCACATCCTTTGACAAGCGCTTAATGGCATGTCACCTTTGGCTTCTTCGACACTAATTCAGGCGGTTCAGTGTTGCATACTACTTGCAGTTTCGAAGCTTCACTCCACCTGGACACCTGGATGGCTGGATGTTCAGAGCCCCAGGTATATGCGGAAGCGTCACTGGTGACGTCCGTGTTCTGAGTGGGCAGGCTGGCAGCACTTGCACGGCCACAGGCCACCGCAGCGTCATTTCGCACTCGTCAACCTCTACTCTACCCTCTAAAACGGAATATTTCGTTCTAGTCATCAAGATTCTCTACTTCATATCACATTCTTCCGCACCCGTTCATACTCTATCTTCAATCTCTAAACCAACTGCCCCGGTGGGGCCCACATTTCATATTTTTTTATTTTTTTCTCCCCCTTCCTCTCTTATCTCTCCTGTCTCCGACTCCTCCGCCGCCCCTCTGCTCTCCTGCTCTCCATCTCCCGCCGCCGCCCCTCCACCTACCCGCGTGGCCCTGCCCCCGCCCCTTCCCTCCCCGGCCCCTCCTCCTCCTCCCCCGTGCCGCCGGCCTCCCTCCCCTCCATGGCCCCTCCTCCTCCTCCCACGCGCCGCCGCCCCCTCCTCCACCCCCGCACGCCGGCCTCCCTCCCCTCCGCGGCCCCCTCCTCCTCCTCCCCGCACCGCCCATCGCCTCCCCTCGCGCCGCTCCCGCCCCATCCCCTCCCCTCCCCCGTGGCGCATCAAGGAGCTCGATGGCGGGCGCTCGGTGGGGCCGCAGCCCCCTCCCCCGCCGCAGCACCCTCCGCCTCCCTGCGCCACCCCTTCCTCCCTCCCTCCTCGGCTCGCCGCGCTCGCGGTGCTCCTCTCCCTGGACGCGCGACGGAGGACATGCAGGGAGAGGGAGGGCAGGGTGCCGACCCGCCTGTAGCGCCGTCCGAGGAGGCGGCGACGACGACCAAGACGCCGGCGGCCAAGGTGAATTCCATGCTGCTGCGTGTGCCGGGCGCGACCGCGAGGGCGGGACGGCTCCACGCGGCGGTGAGAAGCTCCTCGTGGCGCCCTTCACCTGCTCCACCCCGCTTGGGCACGCGGCGGCGGTCGGCTCCCGCGAACGACGACGACCACAGACCTCTCTCCATGGCGGCAGTGGGTCCACTCACGGGCGGCGGCGGCGGCACCTCTCGTGGGCAGCGGTGGCGGCCCCTCCTCCCTCCTCGGCCCGGCCTCCAGCGGATGACCATGGGGCGGCCAGCAGCGGCGCGGTGGGAGGCGGCGGTGGCCAGCGCGTCGACGCGCACCGGGGTGGCGCGGCAGCCAGCTTCAGGGCGGCGGCGGTTGGATGGTGCGCGGGCCCCACGCTGATGTGGCACATGGCGTTTCCCCTCTACGCCCGCCTGATTTGCCGTGTGGAGACCGGAACGCGACGCTAGCGTGCGTTGTACCGTTTCTCGCTGCAGGAGAAAAAACGGCATATACGTACGTCAAAACTTTTACCATCTGTTTTACAGAGTCCCAGTGCGGGTAGCCTCACGCCCCGGCCCCTACGCGTCCTCTCCATCTCCAGTTCTCCACCGTGGGGGTGTTTAGTTCCTGAAAAGAGGGTAAAAATAGGGTAAAAAGTCACATAGGACACTGTAGCACTTTTCGTTTGTTTGTGGTAAATATTGTCCTACCATGACCTAACCAGACTCAAAAGATTCGTCTCATCGTGTACATCAAAACCATGCAACTAGTTTTTTTTATTTACCCATGTTTAGTACTCCATGCATGAGGAGAGAGATTTGATGTGATTTGACGTGATAGATGAATAGTGAAGTTTAGAGAGAGAAAGTTTGTGAACTAAGCACAGCCCACAACTCCGCAAGTCCACCACCAGACAGCATTACAGCAAATCCCTGCCGATCATTGCTTGTTTCTGCCTCGGTTATGTTTCCCTTTCGTATTTTTTTTAAAAAAAAATGTTTCCCTTTCGTTAAAGAGCTCTTGGAGACTTGCAAACGTGCAGCTTGCTTTCACCTAATTATCCGGCCATTCTCTGGGGGCCTACGGTACCAAGACTGACTTGAAAATTGAAATGCGAGTATGCAACTCGGATTTGTCATTCGCAACCCCCACCCCATTTATACCCAGCCACCCAGCTTGGCCTTCCAGAACCAAATCGACACCGAAACGTTTCACACAAAGCGTGCACGTCGCGGTAGTGCCACGCCGGCAGGAGACTCCCAAGTCGTCGTGCCATGACGAAGACCGTGGTCCTGTACCCGGGCCTCGGCGTCGGCCACCTCACTCCCATGGTCGAGCTGGCCAAGCTCTTCCTCCAGCACGGCGTCGCCGTCACCGTCGCGCTCGCCGAGCCGCCCGTCAAGGCCCCCGCCTCCTCCAACCCGTCCATCACCTTCCACGTCCTGCCGCCGCCGTCCGCACCGTCGGCTGGCTCCGGCCCCGACGGCACTCCCAAGCACCCCATCCTCCGGATTCTCGGCCACCTCGGCTCCATGAACGTGCCCCTCCGCGGCTTCCTCCGATTGCTACCGGCCGTCGACGCGCTCGTCGTCGACATGTTCTGCGTCGGCGCCCTCGACGTCGCGGCCGAGCTCCAGCTGCCCGCCTACTTCTTCTACTCCTCGGGCGCCGGCGACCTCGCCGTCTTCCTCAACTTGCCGGGCGCGCGAGCCAACTCGAGCATGAGCCTGGAGGACTTCCGCGACTCCGTCCTCTCGTTCCCGGGCGCCCCTCCGTTCAGAGCCACCGACTTGCCAGAAGATGTCCTCAAGGACAGCGAGGCAGCCAGGGCCGTGCTCCGCATGTTCCAGCGGATGCCGGAGTCCAACGGGATCCTCATCAACACCTTCGAGTCGCTGGAGACGCGTGCCGTGCGCGCTCTGAGGGACGGCCTGTGCGTTCCCGCCGACCATACCATGCCGCCGGTCTACTGCATCGGGCCGCTGGTCTCGGGCGGCGGCGAAACGGAGCACGAGTGCCTCCGGTGGCTGGACGCGCAGCCAGACCGCAGCGTCGTGTTCCTCAGCTTCGGCAGCCTGGGCAGGTTCCCGAAGAAGCAGCTCGAGGAGATGGCCGTTGGCCTGGAGAAATCGGGACAGAGGTTTCTATGGGTCGTGCGCAGCCCGCCCAGCTCAGACCAGAACTTGCACGAGCCACTTGAGGAGCCAGACCTCGACGCCCTCCTTCCGGACGGGTTCTTGGAGAGGACCGAGGGCAGAGGGCTCGTGCTAAAGTCCTGGGCGCCGCAGGTGGACGTGCTGCGCCACAGGGCGACCGGCGCTTTCGTGACGCATTGCGGGTGGAACTCGACGCTGGAGGGCATCGTGGCGGGGCTGCCGCTGCTGTGCTGGCCGTGTACGCGGAGCAGAGGATGAACAAGGTGTTTATTGTGGAGGAGATGAAGGTTGGGGTGGAGATGAGAGGCTACGACGAGGAGATGGTGACGGCAGAGGAGGTGGAGACGAGGCTTCGGTGGGTGATGGAATCCGAGGGCGGGCGTGCGCTTAGCGAGCGTGTGTTGGTAGTAAAAGATAGAGCGGCCGAGGCGCTCAAGGAAGGGGGCTCATCTTATGCTGATTTTGTCAAATTCCTGCAAGATTTGGAGACTGTCGATCGACAGTGAAGGGAGCTTGTCTAGCATAGTGTACGTCAAATTGCTCAAACACTTTGATCTCCAAAGGATTTTTGGGGGGTAAAAATTTAGAGAGTGTTTCGTAAAAAAAAATGATGTTGTCTCTATGGTACCAGATCGTCCGACGTGCTACAGTTGACACTTCTCTGAATATGGGTGATCCAAATATGTTTTTGGCCTCCGCTAACATGCCATGAACAGACGGCATTATTCTACCGTAGTACCGTACATGCAAGGACCTCCAGCACCATCAGCTGGAATGATTATTGATGAACAAAGTGCTCTCGAGTCTCCTCCACCGAACAGTTGGCAGAGAATACAACATTGTAACATTACAAATACATGTTCCCATGACGGAGCAAATTCTCGTGCTTTAGCCTATCTTTCAAGAGGAAGCGAGAAGAAGAAGCCACACTGGAACATGGCAAAGGCATTGCCGATTTTCAGTTAATAATGACGCACGAATAAGGCTTGCTGCTCAAGAAAGAATCATTTCCCAAAATGTACCATTGATCAGCATGCAGAGGCGACGCCACGTTGAAGTTCCCTAGATAAATAAAATTTTGCCACTAAGCTAAATTTCACCATATATTCTTAAGAAATTATATAAATCCCTTTGAGTTATACACCAGGGTTGATTCCAGCGCAGGCTTCTCCCCTGCCAGCATGTATATCCAAAAAGGCCACAAGACAATCCGTTATAGAGTTTAATTTAGAGCAAATCTCTACTACTTAATAAAACCGAAGAGAAGAAAAATCGTCGTCAAACAGTCCTGTGGCCTCGCTACTCCTGTGCACCTCGGCGCCGGCATGTGGGCCCGAAGGATGCGGTTCCACGCCATCTCCACCTCGCCCCCTCCCTTCAGTTTCCACCGCGGAACCGCCCGTCACCACTCTCTCCCCGCCTCCTCCCGCACCCGCAGGGGTGTGGACGCTCGAGAGCCCGTACCCGCGCCCGGAGCCCTCCGCCGGAGCAGCCGCCGTCGCCCACACCGCTTCCCCAACACATTTTTTTTCCTCGCCGAACCGCCCCTCGCGCCGACGCCCATGTCTCGCGCCGTCCCGCCTGAGTTGGAGGCAGTTTCTTCGCGATTCAGCCCGGCGAACACTCGCCTGAGTTGGAGGCAGTTTCTTCGATTCCCCCTCGTCCCGGTGGAATTGGAGCGCGATGGAGGAGCAGTTCATTCTCCGCGTGCCACCGTCCGTGGCAGAGCGGATCGAGCGCCTCATGAACGAATCCGCCGCCGCCTCCTCCAACCCTGACGACGCCTCCCTCAACCTCTCCTTCTCAGGTCAGCGGCGCGCCCAGTCTCTCTCCCTCGAATCATGTTCCTATCTGCGCGAAAACCTACCGCGCACTGGGCTAGCGGCGGTTTCATATTCATGGATTCGCTGGTGGGATTACATGCCCGTAGGCTGTTTGACGGAACGCGCAAGTCAGGTCAGGTGCGGTGGCGCCGGTTGGGGCTTCCATGGTGCTGTGCGGTGAAGGCGTGAGGCTGGAAATCAGTGGTAGGCTGGTAGCTTTTGGTCCTGAATCCAGATTGCCACAGCCTGCGGGGTGCCTGGCTTGGGCATGCTGGGTTCAGGTTTCCTGCCCGGAGAAGGCTTAGCAACGGTTCGTCGCACTATTTGGAAGTTGATACTGCGTTGCACAATTAGATAATGGAGAACACACGATACCATGTGCGCAGGCAGCAATGCGTCTTAGGTTATGATGAATATTTCTTGTTCCAGATTATGCGGTATTAGGTTAAAGTGTGATGTTAGTAGATTGCTCAATTGGTGTCAGGTTTATTGACTTTGCATGGATTAGCTTGCACAAGCATTCAGAGATTGTTCATTTGGAAATTTCCTAAAGGGTCAGTATGAGTATAAATTATAATAGATGGCCTTAGCAAAGCAAAACATTCAAATTTGCTGTTGTGATCTTAGCCAGCTGTTCTGTAATCTTATTTTTTACCTTTGGATAAGCCTTGCGGCTAATGACTCAAGGAAAGATCCATTTAGTGTCAGATGAGATGGTCAACATTTAGCAGCAAATGGAATAATTTAATGACGCGTAATTAAGATTAGGGAGTGCAAATGCTGTGGTTCATGCCTATGTTAATCATACTTTTGCAAATCATGTTTTCCTGTCTGTACTCACCTTTTGTTTTCATTTTAATGTTCGGGAGCATTACATGGCACATATTCATGTAGCACAGTCTATTATCTAGATGAAAATCATGAAATAAGTCGATTGCTGGAAATAACTCAAGATCAATAAATGTATGACTCCAAAGGGTTTTGAACCTTTATCTTATTGGGTATGCTAAGTGCTTATTAAAAAGCCTTCCTTGGACGCAGATAACATGATTGAATTGGTATGACATTCACTATGTTCAAGTATATTTGCTATATGTTCAACAATATAATTACTTATCATTGATCTCTCTTGGTGTGAATGTTAATCTATTTCATTGTTTGTTTTATTTAAATATTTATATATTATTTGTTATAAATATTTTGTTGCCCGTAGCAACGCACGGCACGATCCTATATTTTATTAAAAGTATAACTTTTCATTATTCAGGGGATCTGAAAAGGATCTGTGAGAATGATCTTGGATTGGTCTCCCAGTGTTGTCTGACTAAACATGTTTTCAAGTCAAACAAGCAGCGATATCTTGCAAATGTTGCCCTTAAATTGAAAGTGAAGGTATATCATTGCCCTCCAACTTTTCTAATTTTTGACTTTAGCACTCGAGTGCGTCTCTTACCGTTTTCCTACTTTTCAGGTTGGTGGAAGGAATACTGTACTTGTAGATGCTTTGGCAAGAAGAATTCCTCTTGTCAGTGACAGACTAACCATCATATTTGGTGCTGATGTTACCCATCCCCATCCTGCAGAAGATTCCAGTCCTTCCATTGCAGCTGTAAGTGTGGCACTATTGTGATAAAGCAAGACCAAAAGATAATACACTATTGTGAGATTCAAAAGTTATATCTTATCCTGTATAGTGTTTTGGAAGAGAATTGCCCTTCCCTTTGAGTAATACAGTTGCGTATTTTTAGGACATGAGGCTTCCACGGAGGCCCCTGATTGCGATCAGAGGGAACACAACCTATGATCTGAACGAAGATTACAAGGTAACGTCGGGAAACCCAAACCTTGTAATTTCTCTTCTTTATGATCAAAGGAAATCGAAAATGCTCCAAGATTTGGATTGCATTTCTTCAGGTGGTTCGGCATTCTGAGAGCTGGGACATTTCCGCGCTTGAGGCCATCGACCTGTCTGTTATAGTACGTCAGGTTACATTTATACTTCTAATTTTTTTCCTACTTTTGAATTTTCTACTTTTCTCGGTCGCTGCACTGGCCGCCCCGCCCTCGCGTCCACCTCGCCGTACATTTATACTTACATGGGTGGAGATGATAGAGGTGAGCCCGCTTTTATATGGAGAATGATCAAGATGTAAGTATGATCAATCTTCTTTTGGTTTGCAAGCAGTGCCATTAATTTAATTGTGTCTCTCGCAAAAGTTATGATACCGGGACACTAGAAGTTGTTTCGCACTCTTGGTTTTTTTACGAATTAAACAAGATTTTTTTGGTGTAGTCTCGTATATATACCTCTTTAGTTTCGCTGGCTCAGTTACATTCTTGTAGAAAAAAAGATAAAAGTAAGTATATTTGTTCAACCCCTTACTGAAACGAAGGATTACTCACCAGTAATATTGTTTTATGTTAGCTTCATGAAAGGATAAGATACATTGTTTTAACCAATCCCATGCGGGATAGCACTTTATGAAAGCTTTTGCTCCTGGAGGCTTATTTTTTTATGCAACCATGATTACCGAGGTGGCTATGTGGTTAGGCCGTTTCTGGTTATTGTTTCTGATGGGTAAGTAACCATAGAGTACATGCTTCATTGATCCTATTCTTTTTTTTCAACTGCAAAATCACGCTTGTATCTGTGTTTAGGGATCATATTGTTGATAACTAAGGTGTATGTTGTGTGCAGGCTGACTGTGCATCTACATTGCTACGTGAATAGAGTTCAGTCTTATTGCTGTTTTTACAGATTATAATGCCTATTTCTGGTTTTTCCATTCTTGTATATACGTGGAATTCTCTTATTACATTCACGGTGATGTTTTACTTGAGAGCGATAGAATTGTTCATTAGTGTTTGTCTATTTCACGGCTGAGGCCTTTGCGTTTGTCTCCCTATGTAATTTATGTTTGAAGTAATACAGTCTTTTGGAATTTGCACAAATCCTTGCTATAAAACATTAATTTTGTAGTACATGGAGGACTGCAGTTAGTAGATTAGATTGCTAATATGCATTTTGCAGAAGTACGAGAACATGCATAAATCTCGTGCAAAGGTTAATACATTTGTTGCCCATAACGTCACTTAAGTACTGATTAATTGTGTCAATATATTTGTCGCACCCGTGTAATGTCTCTCGTGTATGCGCACGTTGGTCTCCTTACTTGTTAGAGCATGCTATAGACAAACACAATATAAAGGTTACTTGTTAGATAAACAACGTCCAATTGTATTGTGCTTATGTTAAAAATTATATATCCTATACTCTATGTATCTTTGTCGAATATATATGTTGCCCGTAGCAACGCACGGGTGTTATCCTAGTCTACTATGAAACAGCAAGAACAGGAGTACTCTGCCACTCTGGCCACCTCGTTTCCAGCAGGGAACATAAACGAGAGGCACGAATCACCGGTGAACACAGGGGAACGGACGTAGAGACAAGTCATTTTGGCCCCAAACCGTAATTGGCATCAGGCGCAATCAGGCCACTTTAGACTTGACTCCGTAATTACTCCCCAGAGCGTGACATGTTGGACCGTGTGGCTGATTGTCCGTTGTCACGAGGTGTACTTCGCGGAGATAACGAGCAACACGTACGCAATGCAATCGTGCAGGCAGCATTGGGCATGTACGGGATTTTCCCCCCTAAAATGTGTTATATGGAATTTATTAAGCTCGCCACAGCTTCCAGAACCATGTGGACACCAAAAAGTTCCCACGCACCACAAGCATTCGAGCTCGCTGCGATTGTTTAGGTTCGGACAGCTTCGTGCCTGCAGGCGGCAGGGGACATCGAACCATCAAGCGATGAAGAAGGCCGTGGTTCTCTGCCCGGGCCTCGGCCCTCGGCGCCGGTCACCTGACGCCGATGGTCGAGCTGGCCAAGCTTTTCCTCCAGCACGGCGTCGCCGTCACCGTCGCGCTCGTCGAGCCGCCGCTCAAGGCCCTCGACTTCTCCGCCGTGGTCGCCCGCGCCGCGGCCTCCAGCCCGTCCATCGCCTTCCACGTCCTGTCGCCACCGCCGCCGGCGCCCTCTGCCTCCAGCTCCGGCGACACTCACACTCCCACCAACACCAAGCATCACCTCATCCAGATGCTCGACTGCCTCAAGGCCATGAACGCTCCGCTCCGTGACTTTCTCCGGTCGCTGCCCGCCGTTGACGCGCTCGTCATCGACATGTTCTGCGCCGACGCCTTCGCCGTTGCGGCCGACCTCGAGCTCCCCGTCTACTACTCCTACGCCTCATGCGCTGGGTACCTCGCCGTCTTCATCAACCTTGCTTCCGCCGGAGTCATGAACACAGGTTCCGGGGAGCTCGGGGACACTGTCCTTTCTTTGCCGGGAGCGCCTCCGTTCAAAGTCTCGGATTTTCCGACAGTAATTGAAGACAACAGAGAGGCAGCCAACGCCATCTACCAGATGCTCAAGCGGATCCCGGAGTCCAACGGGATTCTCATAAACACCTTCGAGTGGCTGGAGACGCGCGCGGTGCGCGCCCTGAGGGACGGGGTGTGCGTCCCAGAACGTGCCACGCCGCCTGTCTACTGCATCGGGCCGTTGGTCTCTGGAGGCGGAGAAAGCGAGCATGTGTGCCTCCAATGGTTGGACTCGCAGCCAGACAGCAGCGTCGTCTTCCTCTGCTTCGGGAGCATGGGCACGTTCTCTAAGAGGCAGCTTGAGGAGATCGCCGTTGGCTTGGAGAAGTCAGAGCTGAGGTTTCTATGGGTTGTGCGCGGCGCCGACCACAACTTTGGCGAGCCGCTTCCGGAACCAGACCTTGACGAGCTCCTTCCAGAGGGGTTCGTGGAGAGGACCAAGGATGCAGGGCTCGTGGTCAAGCCATGGGTGCCACAGGTGGATGTGCTGCGCCACAGGGCAACAGGCGCATTCGTGACACACCGTGGATGGAACACGGCGCTGGAGGGCATCACGGCGGGGGTTGCCGTTGCTCTGTTGGCTGTATGCAGAGCAGAAGATGAACAAGGTGTTCATCGTGGATGAGATGAAGCTTGGAATGGAAATGAGGGGAGTACAATACAACGAAGAGGTGGTGACAGCAGAAGAGGTGGAGACGAAGGTGAGGTGGGTGCTCGAATCTGACGATGGCCAGGCATTAAGAGAGAGGGTGACGACGGCAAAAGATAGAGCGGCCGAAGCGCTCAAGGAAGGGGGCTCGTCTCATGACTTGTTTCGCATATCGCACATGGATACGTCAAGTTCCTCAAGAAAACGGAACTCCATGCAGTTGATGCTGTTGATTTCCACCTGTGCGCTAAAGTGATTCACAATAGAGATATACAGTACTGTGTTACGGATGATTGTCGCTCGTTACATGTTCGCGTTGGCGACGGCGCCCTCTTCTATCCATCCGTTCAACATTAATTTATGTTCAACTTGGATATTCGCTGAGTTACTGAGTACTGACTACTCCGTACTTCCCTAGTAAATGGTGTGCTCTGTTTACATTTACTACTAGTAACAAATTAGTCAAAATTTTGGTTAGGCTCCCATGAGTCCATGACAATATCCAAAACAGACCATTAGACTCTCAACATGACTTCCACAACAATTTATATACATGTCTCCAAGTCGCGCGTGTCCCTACCTCACAATTTATGATAAGATCGTTGCCACCGAGCTGCCATTTTTCTAGTCAGATTGGTTGTATTATAATATTGCTGCCTACTCATGGAGCTGGAGGCTTCCCAATTAAAACACCACAACTCTACTAAATTCCGAAGCAACCATTCTATAGAGCTAAGGGCGTGTTTCGCAGGGCTCCAGCTCTGCCAAACCAACTCTGGGGCTGTTGCTCCACCATAGAGCAGCTCCACACGTGGAGCTGGACTCTCAATTTGAAGCTGAGAAATGTGTTTGGCAGTGATAACAGCTCCAGCTCCAGAAACAATGAATTTGAATGGATTGCCCTCTTTTGCCCTCCAGAACAGAATGTGTTGGCGTTTTTTATTTGTTTTTTCCCGTGTCTGGACACTACTTGCATGTCGTCGTTTTTTTCTTTTTGCCGCGCCCTCCCTGGACGCTAGATGGTGCATGGCGTTGGTAATTTTTTTCCTTTTTGCAATTGTGAAACGGACAAGTCATGCATTTGATCAAATAAAAATCCTATCAAATGAGAATTGTTCAAACTCTTAGAAGAATAGTTCGATCATCAAAACAAGTCACAAGAATTGTTCAAAAGCTTAGAAATATAAAATTACATATTTCGATAACAAACTAGTTCCAACCAAGAGCGAGAGCTTTAGCAAGTTCATCCCGAAAAGTATCCATGCAATGTTCCCCGACTTCCGTAGTAGATGTTGATGGGGACTAGGGTTCCCGATCTTCCATCAGGTGAAGGATAACTCGTTTTGGGCAGAGCACGACACACCGATCCGGCTTCAAGTAAGCAAACTCGAACCCTGCAATCTTAGCACCACGACTCCTCTGGTTATCAACCGTGTCACAACCCGGTTGACCTCGCCAAGAAGGCTAAATCCCTGCCTGCGAAACGAAGAACACAAGCAAGAAATCGAAAGAACGCATCACTCAACAGGAAGTGACAAACTGCAGATGTATGATTAAGCACGATAGTTGGGGTTCTACGAACCGATGACGACAAAACTGTTCTCGACAGATTAATCTAAGCAAAACCCGAGTCTAAACGATGGTGGCTACTGAATTTAATAGTCTAAGGTCGAGCTAGGGTTGAGGGCGCGCCAGGGGGGCGCCCACAACATGGGCCGAGAGGCCCGACATGATACAAAGCCTGAAAAGGCCCAAAACAGGTGACGCATGTCACACCCTGAAATTTTTGGATTTTAGGATGTGATTTTGAAGATTAATTAAATAAATATTTCCCCATAATTTTAAAATTTTTCTCAACTTTATTTAATTTAAAGGGAATTTAGTACAGAGAAAACCATTTTTCTAAATTAAAATAAAATAATATAGGTTTAACGTTGTGTGCTTTGCATTCATGCCGGCTTGCATTTAGTGGTTTTACGTGTGCAAGTTTTCTAAAATACGTTTAGAAGCCTCATAGGAATTTTCCAGATTTCTCTGGGATTTATTCCTATTTTTTCATAGCTAATTCCAATTTTTGGAATGTGCTAAAATCTTTTTTCATGAGCTCCAAATATTTTATTTGGGTTCCTCGTGTCCAACTCTACCTTCGGGATTTTTTCTGGAATTTTTTGGAATTTTTGTAGTATTTTTCGTGGCTTAAATGATTTATCTGGAATTTTCTAGATTTATCTTCGCACGAAAAACAATTTCCAAAAATAAAAAGAAAACCTAAATGTCTATCAGGCCAAGCCCAACTAGACCCAACCCAACTAATCAGCGGCCCGATCCACTTCTCCTCCCTTTGATTTTGGGCTCCCATCCTCGGGCCGAGCTCGCGAGGCCCGGCCCAGCTCGCCGCAAGCCCAATCCTTTCCACGGCCCAGCCGCCTGCTTCCCCCTCGGCCCAGTGCGCCTCCCTTCTCCCGAGCCAGCCCAGTCGGCCCAGCGCAGCAGCCGCAGCCCGGCCCACCGCTCCGCCAGCCCCTTCGCTCTCCCCGCCTAGCCGCCTGGGCCAACGGCCCGCTCTGCAGCCAGCCCACCAAGCCAGCTCCGCTCGGCCCAGCCGAAGCCGCGTAGCCCAGCTTTCCCCCGCAGCCCGCCTGCCCCTTCCGCGCGACGCGCAGCGCAGCGCCGCCGCGCGCAATCCCTGTCGCGCCGCCGCTTTCCTCCCTCGGCATCCGCGTTTCTCGGCGTCTGCACCCTATAACACTGCGCGCAGCTCGAGGCCCCGCCCCGCGTGCCCTAGCTGCCCCGTGCGCCCAGCTCCGCCCTCGCTTTCTCGTACTCGCGCCGCGCAGCTGCCAAATCCCGCCGCCGCCGGAGCTCCAGGCTAGGCACGCCAGCCGCCGCTTGATTCGCCGCTATGGAGTGCCGATGGAGCAAGCCGAGACCGCCTGCGGCTTACCGGCGCCGAGCTGCGTCTACCCCACCGCTTCTCGCCGCCGTTCCTCCACCGGACAAACCTCCCCACATGCGCCGCCCGCCGCCCGCCGCCGGCCCCTGTCCTCGTCGCGAGCCGAGATTCCGGCCATCACCTCCGGCGATGAGCACACCATCGTGTTTCCATCGCCCTCCTCTACCTCATGCACTAGCTCCCCATCGCCTAAGACCACCAGAGCACCGGCGAGCGTGTGCCCAGAGACGCCGTCGGCCATGGCCGAGAGCTCCCTGTGTGAGCTGAGGTTAGGGATGGAACATTTGCGTTTTGACCCCTGGACAACCCTGTAAACCCTAGATCCATTCTTGTGTCTTGTAGATTTTATGGAAAACCCCCTGCGAGTTTTTTACCTTCACTCATAAACCCAACCCGAGCCATTTTTACGGAGCTAACCCCGAGTTTTCCCATATTCTCAGCAATTATTCACTGAGTCTTGCAAATCTTGCGAGCTACCCCCTAACAGCTATAGTTAATCACGTATAGGTCCCCGGAATCCCGTTTAGCCCATAGATTTCACGTTTTAACTCCAATTCGCTTCGTTCAAGTTGCGTTAGTTTCGTATCGTCATGAACTACGCGTTAGCACTGAGATTTACCATGTTATTTATTCCTGAATTTTATTTTAATATTAATTTGACTAAAGGTTATTTAAATATGTTTTCTATACATAAATCGAATTAAGATGTATACTCGGCTTTTAAATGCTAAAATAAATTTGATTAATATTTATTCAATTATATTTATAAATAAAGTTGACTAGGTTATATCTCTTTTTTTTCACAAATGAATTTCAAATTTGATTTAAAACTATATTTTCTAATTAAAATTCTACTTAGAGTTAAACTTCGAGTTTTCACAAAATAATTATTAATATTGATTAATATCAACATGAATATGTTTTTATTATAATAATGACTAGTTCAACATGAAATACCTTATTATTCGATTAGATGCTCTCACGTATTTTTATTACTTAAACTTAAATGTTTAATTATATAAATTCTACATAAACATTTATAAATAAAATATAATTAGTTTATTCCCGGCTTTTACAAATTCAAATAAAATTTGAATTAATACCAACATAAAGATGTTTCTCTGGAATATCTTTTACATTATTTATTCAATTAAATAATCCGAATCCTTTATTTTCTTTATAATCCAAATCATCCGATAGTTGTATCTTTTCAACCGTAGCTCCGTTTTCAGCGATTCTTGCGCTCACGTGACCGTAGCCTCAAGCCCTATCCTTTAGTGCGCTCTTTTAAAGCTTTTATTTTGATTGGTGTACTGTTCTTAGTTGTATATTGTTTGCTTGCTTGTTTAGCTCCATGTTGTGCTCGATGATTGCTTCGAGTAGAGGAACGTCATCGAGAGATTTCAAGCAGAAGAGCCTGAAGATCAAGATTTGAAGACTATGAATAATTATAATGGATTTGAGGCAAGTTATAGCTCGGACAATCCTTGCTACCTAAACACACCCCTTACAATTATTTAATTTCATATGGATGTGTCTAATTTACTGTCCCATTAAGGTTGTACCTAGTTTTGTATATCTTGTTCCTTTGATAACCTTGGGTTTATGCATTGGGTAGAATCTTTGCTATGCGCAGCTACTGTCACCAATGTTTAATTGTTAATCTTGATCTAATGGTTCACTTTAATGATAATGATAAAACTTGCTTTTTAGCAACATGGTTTAGGGAACTGGGGCATGTGCTGTGTGCTTTGCTCCAGTGTCTCTCCCTAAGGTCCGGTTCTTAAAGCGGCAACCCAGGAGCCTGTCGCCACCGCTAGAACTATTATGGCTCTGGTCTTGGTCAAGTAACTTGTACGTCTCTAGCTTGCCAGTGGTTACCATTGGGGCCAACGGAGTTAGTGGACACAAGGTGAAAGGGTGTTTCTTGATTCCACCGGGGACGGGTGATCTATCGGCTATGCCCCCGTGAGGCACAGTCCCGTGCCGGGAGTCCCTGCGATGGGGAACTCCACACGTTGCGCATGGATGGGTGTGATGCCCACGCGTTGGATGCCATTGACCCCCTCATGGTGTGACTCCGTGAGCATACGTCAATCCCGATGCCTAGGGTCTCACCGCCTTGTTAAACTAGCGGCTACTATCTTGTTAGGGTGTCTTGTGAAAAACCTCGTAGCGTCCCTATGCCGTCACACCTCGGAAGTGTTGATGTGTGTGGTTGGGTGCAAAGTTCCTTTGAACTTTTACGCGACTGGTGGGTAAAGGGCGAAACCTCTGCAGAGTGTACAATCTATCATGATAGCCTTGCTCAGGGTCACGAGCGGCCTAGATGCTTTTTTATTAGAAGATGATATTTATTTATGCTTAATGACACTTATACTTTATTAATCGGGTTGCAACTGGGACTTCATTCACTTGTAGTAACTTGGTTAATGCTAAAATGAAACAACTAAAAGTGCTAATACAGTTCAGCCGTGTCAAGCCTTCTTTTAAGCCTCCATACACCGTGCTATACTTGCGAAGTAAATGTTTTACTTACACTTGCCATTATTCAACAAAATTCCGGATGGGTAACAGATGGATCAGTGATTGAGACAGCTACTGAGTTTCCTGAGGATTTTCCATTACTTCTGAGCTGTGGTCAACCATTCGGTTTCCCTGTGGACTTGAGGCTCTACCTGTCGAGAGAGTTAATACATAGACTTCTGCTGTGTTTTGTTTAGGTAAACTCTGATGTAAAATGTTTTATTCGAGCATATATACTCTGATTTTCCATTTTTGTAAGCTGTATGTGTTCTGTGGACATCCTGGGCACACATATGGCAGCATTCAGGTTTCTGTGTAAATCCGGGTGTGACAACGCAGCACCTTTTCATGGTCACACAGTATGATCCACGAATCCTCTGGAGCTAGGACCAGAACCAAAAGAAGCGTCTCGTCGTCACAATTCCAATGCATCGAAGAACGCCTTGTTTGGATGTCGTATGAAGGAGAAATTATAGTTGAAGCGCAGACATGTCGGTTGAAACCGAACCGAAGATGATGTCCAACATGACGATGACTTGTAACTTGGAGACGAGTCTGGCTCATGTATGTGCAACATGGTGATGTCCTCATCATGTATCTGATGCGTTCTCTGGAACGACAAATCGTTTATACCGATTCGGGATTGTAGGCATAAAATTAAGATCACGATCAAACCTAGCAAAGTCGGCATCCTCAATGTTATGCTCACGAATGAAATTGTGGAGGACCATACAGGCCACAACTATAATTTTTTGCTTCCACATGGGGTATTTCTTCATCCGGTATAGAATTTCCCACTTCATTTTCAGTAACCCAAAGGATCTCTCAATCACATTGCGAATAGATGAATGTTTGCGATTGAACTTTTCCTTCGGGGTTCTAGGTTCCATACCTCTATGCCACTCAGGCATATGATACCTCTCACCCTTGTACGGAGCTAGATAACCGGGGTGATTAGGATACCCCGCATCGACAACGTAATATTTACCTACAAATGTTACAAAAAAATTATTAAACACGCCCTTTGGGAATCTACAAATGATACAAAAAATAATTATACTACAAATTAATTACCTTGTGGAGGATGTGGAAATATTTCCTTGTCAACACTCAATGCATTGTATAGCACACTTGTGTCGTGCATAGATCCCGGTTGGCCCGTCGACACATATGTGAATCACATGTCGAAATCACAAACTGCTAACACATTTTGGGTGGGTATCCCTATCTTCCCAATGTACCTCACTTGCTCATCGGGTGAAAGTGTGACACGGATATGTGTGTCATCAAGTGCTCCAATGCAATCTTTGAAATATGGATATGCTCGCTTGTCATCCCTAATCCTCTTATGGATCTTATGAAAATTTGTTTCTTTTGGTCTAATGAAATCCTTTGCCATGTCCATCAAAGCGAACAAAACATCTTCAAATTTTCTAAAAATAGTTTCACCCGAGTGCTTGAATCTATTAACAGCTCTACTGATGAACTCATTCCCTCCACAAATGAATAACAGAATACCTAGACTCTCAATAGTTGACATGTGTAGTGATTCTTTCAGCCCGTACCTGTCAACCAATAACCCATGGAGGTCGAAGAAAATTTCTGTGCTCATGCGAAGTTGTCTTAGGCATTCTCCTGGAGTGTTGAAAAGCTCCAACATAAACCCCATTCCACTTGTTGTAGACGTCCTTGGAGGGTTTTTAGTAAGATACATGTCAACATATATTTGTGCCATCATAGCACCACCTAAGACCATTCTGAAAAAATCCTCAACCTCATCATCATCATCATCATCATCATCATCATCATCATCATCGCTACATATCTGCAAGTATTTGTTCAGAAAACATAGATAAATAATTTGTCAACAAGACATAGATAAATAATTGTCCACAGGACACACACATAGATAATTTGTCCACAAGACACACACATAGATAATTTGTCCAAAAGACACACACATAGATAATTTGTCCACAAGACACACACATAGATAATTTGTCCACAAGACACAGATAAATGACACTAGACTGATCATTTTCCGAACATCATGTCAAACTTCCTCTTTAGCCAATTGAACCTAGCCTCCTTGGTGGGCATAGTCATAAACATTTGCCTGTGTTCTTTCTTCACAAACAACTCAGTTGCCACAAAGTGCTCATCACTCCCAAGATCAGCCCCACATGCAATGACATGATCCATGACTTCTTCAATAGTGATCCCTCCTAGCCTAGAAGACACAAAAGCCTGAGCACTCTCTGATACTTTGAAATATTTTCCTGTATAACAAGTCCAGTGCTAGTCTTATGCTTCTTGTTAGGTTTTTCAAGAATAATGTGAGCCTTTCTCTTAGGTTTGTTGATAGGTGTAGGAGAGACATCCAAAATCTCTTCACCAATATCTTGACCATTATTATCCTCACCATTCTCCTCACCATTCTCCTCACCATTATCCTCACCATTCTCCAAATCAATACGAGGGAGGGATCTGCACTAGGTGGTATGATCGGGTTGGAAGACATAGGATTCCAATGATCTGTCTCTTCATTAATGATGCTCCCAAACATCACCTTCATATCATCTTCATTTTGGAGAGGCCTATTCTTAAATTTCCCAACACCAGGTATCTCCTACATATTTAGGCTAAAGTAAGCAATTGCATTATATTAAAAGAATTGAAAGAAAAGCAAATATTAGATGCTCACATTTTTATTTTTTTCCACCACTCGGCATCCATGTTGATAGTTCCATTGTCCCAATTCCAACCGAGACCAGTTTGTTTCCTCATCAACTTTCTCCAAACAGTCAAATCATTCTTCAACTTGCCCCATTTGTTCTTAAGCTGACTTTTTTTCAACATGATACCGGTACACTGGAAAAACCTCTCAATCACCTCGTTATAGCCCACATTATTCAAGTGTGTGTTCGGTCTATTTCCTTTTCTAACTTGTTCAGCAAACAACGAGCAAACAACCGTGGTATGATGATCATTCCAATCAATATAATCCCCCTATGCATGTATTATCAAAAAACAGTTTAAGCATCTAGAAAAAAATTGTGAACACTGCTAATTGACAACGAATTGTACCTGAGCATCATCTCTAGCCCTATTGGCCGACGCAGGATGTCTCCTAGACGTAGTAGGTGCTTGAGACGTGTTTAGGCCGATCATAGGACTGCTCTGGCCGGCCGCAACACTGCCATCGTCGGCCGTAGGCGTCACCCGGACGGCCGCGGCATGCAACCCGGCGACGGCTTGGCCACCATTGCCACCTAGGGTTGCAAACGAGGGCGGGTAAGCCCAACACGGCGCGAAGTTGACGGGGGAATCGGGGGAGGAGGCGGCAGACGGGACATCCCACCCGTTTTATGGCGAACTCCGGCCGATTTTCAGGCACCGGCGATCGGGAAGGGGAGGCGGCGGCGCTCGCGTCACGGAAACAGAAGCGTCGGGTGCATCGGGGGTCTGGCGGCGTCAGAAAGAAAAGAAAAAACGAACCGGTATGGGTGTGTAACGGATGGCATTGGTGGATAATTTCCACCCAACTCCACGAGTTCTTTCAAAACCTGCGTTTGCGGAGTACCCCCTAAGGGACTCCATGGATTTGGTGGAGTTGGAGCTAGATTCATGTTTTTTTGGATCTAGAGTTTTTGGAGTTGGGAGTGTTTGGCTAGAAAAAAACTGGAGTGGAGCTATTTTTTTGAATCTGGAGTTATTTGGAGCCCTGCCAAACACGCCCTAAATACTTTGATGGATTTAGTGGAGCAGGTAAAGAGGCGGTCTAAAAATTCGTAGAGGTGCTCAACGTACCATGAAAATTTTAGAGTGGAGATGAAAACGTGGAATGGAGTAGTCCTAACTCCTAAACGTATGCTACTATATGACCCAAAAAACATATACTACTATATTGCAAGCACCAAATATAAACTAACCCTTGTGGATGTATTGTCTTGAGTAAAATGTACCAGAGGTCCATCAATTTATAAGGGGTATCAATTAGGTCCATAAACTCTGAAAGTATATTTTTTTCATAAACTTATAATTTGTGTTATTTAGGTTCACAAACTATGAAAACTTAGGTCCACAAACTTTGAAAGTGCATTTTTAGGTCCATAATCTTGTAATTTGTCACTTAGGTCCACAGACACCGAAAGTGCATTTTTAAGTTAACAAACTCCATGAGTTCCTTCCTTGTTTTGTCCACGAGCGTCATCCGGCCATGGACGTTCTCACAAAGGTTGATCTCCTTCATTTTTATTGTCCATGAACAACTGACCCCTCACTAAGAACCACTCTGAGTTGACTACAGTTCAGCACTCTCATGAGCTTCTTTGTCGCGACGCTTGGTGCCACCATGCCCAGACAGCTGTTGAGCTACTCTATGACCTTCTCCACCATACCCAAGCCATCACTCCTCTCCTCCACCTGTATTACGAGCTTCAGTCATACGTGGACCTCAGCTTCAAAAGTCTCCAGTTATAGTATATGACCCTCCTTTGCACCGCAATCATGTCAATAACCTCAAAAATAAGTCCCTCATCTCCTCCCCTCCCTCCCTATGCCCTTAGAATCGAAATTGGGGCTCGTATTTCACCATTCTAGGCGAACTCTAGTGACACACGTGCACCATAAAGATTCACGTTGGTGTCATATTATAGCATGAAGGCTAGATTGAGGGGTATGTATCTAAGTGACACAAATTATAAATTATAAGTTTATGGATCCAAAAATTCACTTTTAAAGTCTGTGGATCTAAGTGACACAAATTACAACTTTATAGACCTAGAAATGCACTTTTAAAGTTTATGGATCCAAGTGACACCTGCTTACAAGTTAGTGCAGTGCATTTTACTCTATTGGGTGTGATTAGTTCCCCTGAAATTCCAAACTTTTCATCACATCGACATTACATCGAACCATTAAATATAGCAAATGACGCATGCATGAAACACTAAACGAGTGTAAATAAAAAAACTAATTGCATAGTTTTGATGTACACGACGAGACGAATCTTTTGAGCCTAGTTAGGTCATGGTAAGACAACGTTTACCACAAACAAACGAAAAGTGCTACAGTGCGCTATAGTATCCGACGTGGTTTTTTCACCAAACTTTTCACGGATTAAACACACCCATCGTCTTTTGCATTACTGCGGCGTACTATGGTGCAAGCATAGCCAACCGCCACGTCATCATGGATGACCATTTAAACTTCGTGAACAAGTTTTAAATTGCACCATGCAGGTGCTAGAAGCATCCTCCACGCTGCAAAGTAGGTATCCCAAGGTAGATTAGATTCCTAGTAATCTCCAGATATAACAAAGCAAGTCGTGGCTTGACCCGTGCCTTGATCTGGACGCTAGGCGTGAGTAGACTTCCGTTGTAAAACTGGGTCTTGTTTAGTTCCAAAGTTTGGCATGTTAAATTTGACATTTTACCATTAATACATCACTGTAGCATTTCATTTGTATTTATGAATAATTGTCCAAACATTGATTAATTAGGCTCAAAATGTTCGTCTCACAAAATACAACAAAATTATGCAATTAACTTTTAATTTTATCTATATTTAGTACTCCATACATATACCGATATTTTGATGTGATGAGAATCTTTTTTTACATAGTGAAATTTGAGGCCAAATTTAGAAAACTAAACGGGCGCTCCACTCCTACCAAAGGTCTACTGATTGTTATCGAAGGTAGCCAAGCAGAGCTCCCAACTTCGACTTTGGTCTAGATATCAAATTCCATCCCAAAGTTTACTGTGCAAAAAGAATATTCCATCACATCCGAATGTCGGCACATGTATCAAGTACTAAATTAGATGAAATCAAAAACTAATTGCACAGTTTTGTTGTACTCTGCGAGACGAACATTTTGAGTTTAATTAATTAATTTTTGGATAATTTTCCACACGTATAAACGAAATGTTACAGTGACGCACGCTCTCTAAAGAGCCAAAGTTTGGCTCCCAAGAACTAAACAAGGGCTTTGTTCCTGGCAGCATCCAAATCGAAGCTTCCTGTCAGCTGTTCCTTTGACCACCAAGAACAGCGGACAAGTCAGCTGCTTCGCCATCAAGGCAGTGCGCGGCTATAAAAGTTGCGCACTGAAGGCAAGCATTTCCACAGCAGCTCTGAATCCACAGGTGCTGCAGCGTCTTAATTTTCTTATTATCTTCCTTAGCCCCCCAAAGTTGATTGACCAGCCACCACTCGCAATGGACAACGGATCCGTGAAGCAGACCGTCGTTCTGTACCCCGGCGGCGGTGTCGGTCACGTCGGCCCCATGACGCAGCTCGCCAAGGTCTTCCTCGGCCACGGCTACGATGTCACCATGGTGCTCATCGAGCCGCCCATCAAGTCCACCGACTCCGGCGCCGGCTTCATCGAGCGCGTCGCCGCCTCCAACCCGTCCATCACCTTCCACGTCCTCCCGTCGATCCCGCCCCCTGACTTCGCGAGCTCCCGGAAGCACCCTTTCCTCCTGATGATAGAGTTCATGCGCATGTACAACGAGAAGCTCGAGAGCTTCCTCCGCTCCATCCCCCGGGAGCGCTTCCACTCCCTCGTCATCGACATGTTCTGCACCCACGCCATCGACGTGGCCGCGAAGGTGGGCGTCCCTGCCTACACGTTCTTCGCGTCGGGCGCCGGAGTTCTGGCCGTCGTCACCCAGCTCCCGGCGCTGCTCGCCGGTAGGCAAACGGGGCTGAAGGAACTTGGGGACACGCCCCTCGAGTTCCTTGGCGTTCCGCCCATGCCGGCGTCCCATCTATTCAGGGAGATGCTGGAGAACCCGGAGGACAACGAGCTGTGCAAGGCCATGGCGAACGTCTGGAAGCGCAACACGGACACCCAGGGCGTTCTGGTCAACACGTTCTACTCGTTGGAGAGCGGTGCGCTGCAGGCGTTCAGGGATCCCCTGTGCGTCCCCGGCCGGGTCTTGCCCCCAGTTTACTCCGTCGGGCCGCTGGTGGGCAAGGCCGGGGCGGGCAAAGAGGAAGAAGAGAGGCCCGAGTGCCTCGCGTGGCTCGACGCGCAGCCGGAGCGCAGCGTCGTGTACCTCTGCTGGGGGAGCAAGGGCGTGCTACCCAGGGAGCAGATCATGGAGATTGCCGCTGGCCTGGAGAAGTCTGGGCAACGTTTCCTGTGGGTCGTGCGCACGCCGGCCGGCAGCGACGCCACCGACCCGAAAAGATACTTTGAGCAACGCCCCGAGCCGGACCTCGACGAGCTCCTGCCGGAGGGGTTCTTGGAGCGGACCAAGGGCCGTGGGTTCGTCATCAAGTCGTGGGCGCCGCAGGTGGACGTTCTCGAGCACCCGGCTACCGGCGCTTTCGTCACCCACTGCGGGTGGAACTCGACGCTGGAGGCCATAGCAGCAGGCGTGCCGATGCTGTGCTGGCCGCTGGGCGCGGAGCAGAAGATGAACAAGGTGCTCATGACCGGGGACATGGGCATCGGGGTGGAGATGGAGGGGTACAATACAGGTTTCATCAAGGCCGAGGAGATCGAGGCGAAGGTGAAGCTGGTGTTGGAGTCCGAGGAGGGGAGGGAGCTTTGGGAACGAGCGGCGGTGCTGAAGAAAGAAGCGGCGGAAGCGCTGGTGGACGGTGGCTCATCTCAGGCGGCGTTTCGTCAGTTCTTGTCGGATGTTAAGAATCTTTAGCCCGGGAGTGACGATTTTTCAGGCCCTCTTGGTGTTTATGTTTGTTTTCTTGTATACTTTTCCGTCTGATTAACCATTTTGCATACTTTTCTTAAGCAATAGCAAGTAGTGGATTATATGAAACGGTGATGGTCATTGAGTAGCACAGTGCTCGACTATTAAAATCGTGAGCGCCCAGAGCATACTAACAAAAGGCCTTAGATACCAAATTTCACCCCAAAGTTTACTATGTAAAAAGAAGATTCTCATCACATCAAAATGTTGGCACATTCATGGAGTACTAAATGTAGATGAAATAAAAAAACTAAGGCCCCCTTTGGTAGAGCTCTAAAAACAGCTCCAGAAGCAGTTTTTGGTGGAGCTGTACCAAATAGCCGTGGCGGTGAATCACTTCTGGGGGCTTGGTTGTGAGAGCTAGAGCTGTTTTGCACATGACACAGGTGGAGCTGGTGGAGCAAAAAAAAATCAGCTCCTCCACTCCAACTCCAACTCCACCCTCATGTGGAGCTCTACCAAAGGGGGTCTAATCGTACAGTTTTATTGTACTCTGCGAGACGAACATTTTGAGCCTAATTAATCAATTTTTGAACAAATTTTCACACGTTTAAACGAAATGCTACAGTGTCGCACGCACTCCAAAATACCAAATTTTGCTCCCAAATTTGGGAACTAAATAAGGGCAAAATAATATTTGGCTTACATTTTAGTGACCGCTGACTGCGCAGAATATTTTGTCGTGCGGTAGCGGTACATAAAGTTCGGAAGTATGCCCACTGACTCGATGTTCCGATGGGTCTAAGAGAATGTTGGCAAAATGGAAACTTTGCCAGAATGCCTACTACTGAAGACTCCTGAAAGTAGATCGCTGCATTTTACTACTGATGAAGAACGGAAGCGAATTAAATCATGTTTGAAACGATAACCTGTTCGAACTAGTACCATTGGCTCTTTAGAAAAAAAAATATTTCACCAAAGAACAAATGTGTCTCTGAAAGAAAGTATGAAAAACTGAAACAAACCTCGTAGCATAAAAATTAAAGCTGGATTCTATTGCAAAAGTTATATTCATCATTGACAAAAAATAATAAATAAAAACTATATCTTCGTTGTTTCAAGCACATGGCATCCCTGCTACACGTTAGTTTCGTTCTTCTTCCTTATACATCCATAACTAGAACCGAATTCAATGTGTTTCCTAAAGATCACCTATATACTTAGCTAAATTTCTCAACAGTATTAAAGTTTTTTATTTATTTCTTAAATTAATTATTAAATATATGATGAATATCTATCGGAGACGGGATTTAACGGTTTACTACTCGTACCATTCGTGTGCTTCCCCAAGATGACTGGGCTGTGTACGGCTGAAGCTAGCGCCCATCCATCTGGAAGGTTCGCCTGGACGTGCGTTGGCACATCCAGCTGAAATCGGAGCAGGACATTGCTACGGCCGGCCACTACGATACACCACCGCACATCCGGGATGGCAGGTACGAGTACGCCAACACTGAACCGCTTTGATCGAGCCTGCTGGGTGCTGGCTGCCTCTCCGCCTCTCCGGCCTATCGGGCGGTCGCCGCGCTGCACGCCGCAGTTGCTCCGCAGATCGCCGCCCCCGCCAAAATCGGTGGAGAATCTGCGGCTTCTGCGTGTGTCGACGAGAAAAATTGGAGTGAGGCTAGCTATAGGGTGTAAAATGATGCAATCATGCACATGCACTAGTATGATACAGTACTTTGGTTCCCCGTGTCAAGGTGTGGGAAGGAAATATTCTGATATGTCTAGAAGAGCAGAGGTCGCGGCAGCCGTCGCTTTTCAGGACGACTGCTGGTGGAGGGTTTTGTCCACAGGCGCGTCGCAAAGTCTTCGTATATACATGTTGATAATTAGGGTAGTCAAAGTTAAAAATCCATGATATATGACATAACTGATCCGAACCGGAGCTGACAAAACCCGGCAATCCTACAGTTCGTGACAAACTGCAGCATAAATCGAAAAGTCAACACTCATGACGCTATACATGGAAACAGGACGACGTGCTTTCGAGAACATCCCCTGTTTTCTAAAAGACTAAATTGCATCCACCATACAACAATTTGACAGGTGGGTGCAAATTGGTACAACAATATGTAAAATGCTCAATTTAGTATATAAACTTGATAGGTAGGTGCAAATTGGTCCAAAAACTTATAAAATGCTCAAATTGATACAATAACTTGGTAGATTGGTGCAAATTAACCCGATAATTTATAAAAATACTTAATTTAGTATAATAATTTGGCAAATCAGTATATTCATGGTCCAAACTTTACAATGGCAATGTATTAAGCATAGTAGATGGACCTATGAACAATTTATATATTTTTTATTAGGTTGTTGCTTCTTAATTATGTACAACTTTTTAATCCATTAGTTCAAGTTCAAGAAATTATAAAATAACACCATTTACAATTATCGAAAGACTGAAGTCCATGAGAGAGACTTTGTAGCCTTTCTTTTTTTTCCGCTCTTCTGCTCATGTATTCAACAATTCTATTGAAAGCAAGTTTTTTATGCCCTTTTAGGTCTTTTTCCTTTTCTTAATAAGTATATGAGGCTTTAAAAATATTTGTGCCAGGTTACTAAAACATACTATTAGTATGTATCATCATATTAGTTTCTATTTTTAGTTGAACAATGCATATAGTCAAATATGTAGCAAATAACATGGGTGAATTCATCAATATCGAATATGAAATTAAATATTCTTAATCACAATTAAATCACTATATCAAAATAATTAATTTGAAGACATAACATTATTTCTTAAAGAAAAAATTCCATTTTACTACCTTCACCTATTTGCTTTGTCCATCTAACCCCTCAACAAAATTTAGGCTCAATTTACTACCCCGAACTATTTGATTTGGTCTAATATACCCCCTAATGAGATTTGTCTTTTTTGTTTCTCCATATACAAGATGAGTTTTTCAGTCAAATTTTGTGAGGAGATAGAAAACATGATGGCTTGTGTTACAAAAATTTATTAAGAGTTTTCATG
This sequence comes from Echinochloa phyllopogon, assembly GCA_033239725.1. Taxonomy (NCBI): domain Eukaryota; kingdom Viridiplantae; phylum Streptophyta; class Magnoliopsida; order Poales; family Poaceae; genus Echinochloa; species Echinochloa phyllopogon. Next base: position 49,758,987 of record BTCW01000014.1, read on the forward strand.
GTTATTTTCATAGATTAGAAATATTTAATACAAAATTTATGCTAATGATACAAAATTGGATGCAAAGAAATCATGAAGAATTCCATATATATTTTTTTCCAATATAGGTCATCATGTTATAAGTTATCTCACCAAATTTAAACTTAAAATTCCACATGTATAGGGAGAAACATAAAAGACAAATCTTGTTAGGGGTAGATTGAACCAACTAAAATAGTTTGGGGGAGTAAATTGAGCCTAAATTTTGTTGAGGGGGTTAAGTGGACAAAGCAAATAGGTGAGGGTAGTAAAATAGACTTTTTCCTTTCTTAAATATTGAAGGTTGTTATTTTAACCAAATACATTGCAATCGCAATGCAACTATCAATGGCCAAATAATACGTAATAATTTGTTTCGACCTGAATATACTTTTTATTATGACCCGACATTAGAAAATACATTGTTGATATAACATTTGGACTGTGAAAACCAATTTACCAAGTTATTGCACTAAAATGAGCATTTTACAAATTGATGGACCAATTCGCACCAACCTGTCAAGTTATTGCACTAAACTAAGCATTTTACAAGATGTTGGACCAATTTACACCCATCTGTCAAGTTATTGTATGGTGGGTGCAATTTACTTTTTCTAAAAAAGCTGCTAAAAACGACATGCTTTCTAATATGCAAACCTGAATTGCGCATACAACGTATCCCTACATACTACTGTACATATTAGGAGAACATCTCCCGCGAGAAAATTATATTATCACAAGTGTCCAAGCAGCAAGTAAAATAACACCTCCGTTTGACTAGCAAAAAATATAAACAAGTCATCAACTGCTTCTCCAACCTCCAGGAAGGCAGTGCGCCGCTATAGAAGCGCGACGCAGCCAGAGCCAGCCATGTCCCACACACAGGCCACAGTAGTATTGACTAGCTACCGCTCAAATGGACAACGGATCCGTGAAGCAGATCGTTGTTATGTACCCCGTCGGCGGCGTCGGGCACGTCGGGCCCATGACGCAGCTCGCCAAGGTTTTCCGCGACCACGGCTACGACGTCACCATGGTGCTCATCGAGCCGCCGATCAAGTCCACCGATTCCGGCGCCGGCTTCATCGAGCGCGTCGCCGCCTCCAACCCGTCCATCACCTTCCACTTCCTCCCGCCGATCCCACCCCCAGACTTGTCCAGCTCCACCAAGCACCCTTTCCTCCTCATACTGGAGCTGATGCGCGAGTACAACGAGAAGCTCGAGAGCTTCCTCTGCTCCATCCCGCGGGAGCGCTTGCACTCCCTCGTCATCGACCTGTTCTGCACCCACGCCATCGACGTGGCCACGAAGCTGGGCGTCCCCGTCTACAAGTTCTTCGCCTCCGGCGCCGGGACCCTGGCCGTCTTCGCCCAGCTGCCGGCGCTGCTCGCCGGCAGGAAAACGGGCTTGAAGGAACTTGGGGACACGCCCCTCGAGTTCCTCGGGGTCCCGCCCATGCCGGCGTCCCATCTCGCCAAGCCGTTGCTGGAGAATCCGGAGGATGAGCTGTGCAGGACCGTGACGAAGATCTTGAAGCACCACGCGAACACCCAGGGCGTTCTGGTCAACACGTTCGAGTCCTTGGAGAGCCGGGCCCTGCAGGCGCTCAGGGACCCCCTGTGCGTTCCCGGCCAGGCGTTGCCTCCGGTTTACTCCATCGGGCCGTTGATTGACAAGGCCGGGACGGGCAAAGAGGAAGGGGAGAGACACGAGTGCCTGGCGTGGCTCGACGCGCAGCCGGAGCGCAGCGTCGTGTTCCTCTGCTGGGGGAGCAAGGGCGCGCTACCGAAGGAGCAGCTCATGGAGATCGCCGTTGGCCTTGAGAACTCAGGGCAACGGTTCCTGTGGGTCGTCTGCACACCGGCCGGCAGCGACGACGACACCAAGAGATACTGGGAGCAACGCGGCGAGACGGAGCTGGATGCGCTGCTGCCGGAGGGGTTCTTGGAGCGGACCGAGGACCGTGGCCTCGTCATCAAAACGTGGGCACCGCAGGCCGATGTGCTCAACCACCCGGCTATAGGCGCGTTCGTTACCCACTGCGGGTGGAACTCGACGCTGGAGGCGGTTGCAGCGGGGGTGCCGATGCTGTGTTGGCCACTGGCCGCGGAGCAGAACATGAACAAGGTCTTCGTGACCGACGACATGGGGATCGGAGTGGAGATGGAGGGATACAAGGCAGGGTTCGTCAAGGCCGAGGAGATTGAGGTCAAGGTGAGGCTGGTGTTGGAGTGCGAGGAGGGAAGGGAGCTTAGGAAACGAGGAGTTGAGCTGAAGAAAGAAGCGGAGGAGGCGCTGGAGGACGGTGGCTCGTCGCGGGCGGCATTTCTCCAATTCTTGTCAGATGTTGATAAACTCAGAGAGTAGCTTCGGCCTTCGGGAGAGATGGATTTGCATTTGCAACCGCCCTTGGCGTTTGTTTGTTAGTGCTCCAACCTTTTGCCAATCTTCATGTACTAGAAGGGGTGGAGCAACATTTGAGAGTGGAAGCAGTAGAAGTCATCAGCACTTCTAATATTTTTCTGTTGTTTTCTTAAGTGTTACGAGCTTTTCAATCTTGGTTTTTGAGAGTGGAAGCAGTTGTACTTTGGTTTTTGAGTGGTCTCTGAACGGCTGAACTTGTGTGGTTCTTGCTTGTAAGGTGGTTCTTCCAGCCGTATCATGTTTAAACTTCCAATTAAAAGAGGAGCCAAGGCCTATCTATATCTATCTATCTATCTATATTATAAATATACCGTAAAGATCTAAAACTTTCCATCAAACCATTGTAATTTTATAAAAACTTTTTAATGTTTATAAAAACTAACTCACGGTCCTTTAATACGTTGTAATTTTACAAAACTTATCTAATATTTATAAAAATCAACCCCGGTCCTCTAATACATTGTAATCAAACCATCGTAATTTTATGAAAACCTTCTTTTTATACTATAAAGATCCAAAACTTTTGACAGCCAACAAACCCACCAATTATTAAAACACTATCCCTGCTAGCGACAACTGCTATGCTAATATATATAGAGAGAGACGTCATTTTTCTTTTTTTCCTGAGAGAAAGGTAATTCTTAAATAAAAGAGCTATACTTAATTTAACATCATGTGTACTTGTTGAAAAATAATGGGAGATTATTTCCTCGAGACAACCATGCTAGACAACAGATAAAGATATGCATGTATCGGCCGGCAATGGATAAGAAGGAGAAGGAATTAAGTCATGCATGATGTCACATGCAACGTATACACATGATGTGTTGTTCCCTTGTGAGATTATAAAATGTAAAGGAAAAGTTCCCAGCAGCTGCCATCAGCAAATTAAGGTCTTGTTTAGATGCAAAATAGAGGGTGTGGATTTGGAGGTTTGGGATCATTTCATAATCATTGCGTCACTGTAGCATTTCATTTGTACGTGTGAAAAATTGTCCAAAAATTGATTAATTAGGCTTAAAATGTTCGTCTCGTAGAGTACAACAAAACTGTGCAGTTAGTTTTTGATTACATCTACATTTAGTACTCCATGCATGGCCGATATTTTGATGTGATGGGAATCTTCTTTTACATAGTAAACTTTGGGGTTGCTTTTTAGAACTAAACAAGGGCTAAGGATAGACCAGTAGATCCCACACATTCGGTGAAAACGTCGGGCAGTGTTTTGAAAATTTTTCTACCGTTTGACTAATAATTAAGTTAAGGGTATTAAATAAAGTTAGTTTATAAAATTATCTTCATAACATCGGGTTAATTCACGAGACAAATCTAATGATGTCTTTAACTGTACGATTAGAGAATGGTTATTATAGCATTATTGTAGTAAATCATGAACTAATTAGGCTCGTTAGATTAGTCACGCAAAGTTACACTCGTCTCCTCCCTTCCGAATTTTTTTTCCGGAAAGGAAAGAAGCGCGACGCGGAAAACTTGGAACAAGTTGACTTGTCTCTTGCGAGATGACAGATGCAAGGTGAGCCGACTATGATAAATAAATAGGTAAGATAAAACTTGTGTGGTATGTAAATAAAACTTTGGAGCGCAAGTTGTCAGTCTGATCCTCTGTTGACTTTGTCAAGCTCCACCCATGCCTTGATCCGGACGTGTATTTTTCCACCCCAAAGAAGCTAGTTACCGCTTGTACCGCAAGCATAGCCCTACCCAGTGACCAAGTCTTGCTGCTTCTAGAAACTAGAAAGCGGTGCAATAATGCAGATGGCTTGGAAGCATATCCTCCCCCCTCCATCCATAGAGCAGTAAGTAAGAAGGCATCTCTCCTTTGACTAAACAAGTCGTCAGCTTTTCCTTTTCAAATAAAAAAGTCGTCAGCTTCTTGCCTTCTTCTCCGGCAAGGCAGTGCACAGCTATAAATTTTTGCTTGGGCACTATACGCAGGCACGCAGCCAAGCATCTCCCAGGACTTCTTGAGCTAAAGCAACAGCATCCTTATTTGTTCCGAAATATTTGTTCCTACTTCCTAATTGGCGAGCCACCTCTTAGTTGAGCAAATGAAGCAGACCGTCGTCCTGTACCCCGGCGCCGGCGTTGGCCACGTCGTGCCCATGGCGGAGCTCGCCAAGGTCTTCCTCAGTCACGGCTTCGACGTCACCATGGCGATCGTCCCGCCGCCAATCAAGTCGGCCTCACTGGGCGCCAGCCAGGTCGACCGGATCGCCGCCGCCAATCCGTCCATCTCCTTCCATGTCCTCCCGGCGATCCCTGCCCCCGACTTCGCCGGCTCCTCCAAGCACCCCTTCCTCCTCATGCTCCAGATGCTGCGCCAGTACAACGACAAGCTCGAGGACTTCCTCCGCTCCATCCCTCGCCATCGCTTGCACTCGCTGGTCATCGACATGTTCTGCGTCGACGCCATCGACGTCGCCGCGAAGCTGGGCGTCCCGGCCTACACGTTCGTCCCCTCGGGCGCGTCGCCCCTGGCCGTCCTCACCCAGCTCCCGGCGCTGTTGGCCGGTAGGCAGACGGGGTTGAAGGAGCTGGGGGACACGCCGCTCGAGTTCCTCGGCGTTCCGCCCATGCCGGCGTCTCACCTGGTCGCGGAACTGCTCGTGCACCCGGAGGAAGAGCTCTGCAAGACCATGGCGAGCATGTTTGTGCGCGGCATGGACACCGGCGGAGTTCTGGTGAGCACGTTCCAGTCGTTGGAGATCAGGGCGGTGCAGGCGCTCAGGGATCCCCGATGTGTCCCTGGCAAGGTGCTGCCTCCAATCTACTGCGTCGGGCCGTTGGTCGGCAACGGCGCACGGGGTGGTGAAAAGGCAGAGAGGCATGAGTGCCTCGCGTGGCTCGACGCTCAGCCGGAGCGCAGCGTCGTGTTCCTCTGCTTCGGGAGCATGGGTACGTTCTCCGTAGAGCAGCTCAAGGAGATAGCCAATGGATTGGATAGGTCCGGGCAAAGGTTCCTGTGGGTCGTGCGCATGCCGGCCAACATCAATGACCCGAAGAGGTTATTGGAGAAACAGTGTGAGCCTGACCTTGATGCCCTTCTACCGGAAGGATTCTTGGAGAGAACCAAGGACCGAGGCCTTGTCGTGAAGTCATGGGCGCCACAGGTGGACGTGCTCAACCACCCAGCTACGGGCGCATTTGTGACGCATTGTGGATGGAACTCGATGATGGAGGGCATCATGGCAGGGGTTCCAATGTTGTGCTGGCCCTTGTACGCGGAGCAGAAGATGAACAAGGTGTTCATGACTGAGGATATGGGCGTTGGGGTGGAGATGGAGGGGTACGGAGCTGGTTTTATCAAGGCCGAGGAGGTAGAGGCAAAAGTGAAGCTGGTGATGGAATCTGAGGAAGGGAGGGAGCTCAAGGAACGAGTGGCGGAACGCAAGAAAGAAGCAGAGGCGGCATTAGAGGCAGGGGGCTCGTCAAATGGCGCCTTTGTTCAGTTCTTGTTGGATGCGGAGAGCCTTGGAAAGCAGCTCGCTGAGTGATAGTTTTGTAGCTTGCTTTGGTTTGTTTGTTTACCTTTTTCCTTCCACTATTCTATCATATTCTCTGACATCTTTTCAGTGTTTGATTCTGTAGCATCTATGAATAGATATCAGCTATGATAAAAAGAATGAGTCAAGAAGATTTTGCTTATTGGTTGGGTACCCTAAAAAGTTTGACATCCTGGAAACAACTGTCCAAATATCGACTGTGCTCAACACAGTTAGAGGGTGTTTGGATCCGAGAACTAAAGTTTAGTCTATATCACATAGGATATAAGGATGCTAATTAGAGCTATTAAATATAGCTTAATTATAAAATCAAATTATAGATGAGAGCTAATTCACAAGACGAATCTATTAAACCTAATTAACACATGTTTAACATATGTTTACTGTAGCACTACATTGTCAAATCATGAACTAATTACGCTTAATAGATTCGTCTCGCGAATTAGTCCTCCATTATGTAATGAGTTTTTAAATTAATTTATATTTAATACTTTTAATTAGTATTTTTATATTTGATATGATAGAGACAAAAATTTTGTATCCAAACGGGACCTTAGTTATAGGACCGGGCATCCATACTTCAACGGTTCAACTTGAGAGTATCCCTCCATCTTATAAGGTGTAAATCTTTTTTTTTGCAGACAAATTAGTGTAGTGTTCTTGGTAAATGGCCATGTTATTCTCAATAATAGTTTAAACCTCACTGATTTGGATATTGAGGTTGTTACTTCATGTGAGTAGATAATAATCTATTTAGAGAAATAATACAGATATTTGTTGCTAGGATTGTATATTTTTATGGGATTTTTCAATCTAAGAATTGCAATTTTTTTTAATCTAATCGAGTAATGATTGTCCTGACATTTACATCAAAACTATCCCAGGCCTTAATACAAAGCCAAGCTGGGCCGGCCCAACACTCGTTTCTTTTTGAATCTACCTGACCCCCACCTATCAACAGTGGACTACTTAATCCCATAAACTATAAAACCGGACAGATAACCCCCAAACTTTTCAAAATTGGACAAATAACCCCCCAATCGGTTTCAGACGGTGGTTTATATTTTTTCTTTTTTATTTATTTTGGTTGAATCTTTGAAAAATCATAGTAATTCATAGAAAAATCATAAAATAGAAAGTTTAATTTTGTTGGACTCCACATGAGCAGAACTACACAATAAATATATAATATAGTAATGCTTTACTACAAATTGTTTTCTGTAGATTTTGATTTATTTTTTCTATAATTATTTGGAATAATTCTTAACTGCTGTTTTCATGGTCCGATTGCGGTGAAATTTTTATGGTGGCATAACTATTGTATGCTTGAACAGTAGTAAAAAATTCTTTTTTATTAGCAGTACCTTTCGATCTTCACTGATGTACTCTGATGCTTGTTTAAACATTTTTTTTTGCGGAATAAACATCCTATATTTTTAGGCGTGTTCAAATCTATTTTGAGGTATCGTTAAGTTCAAAGGTTCCAACCCTAGAAGCAAAACAGGTGCATGTGCTAAGTCAAATCCGACTGGCACGATCCAAATGCCGAATCGGACCCAAGCCCGGTACCGCGAGCGCGAGGTCAAGATGATATAAGCTCGTCGTTTGTCTGCGCACTCCCGAAGCTGTTGAATCCAAAGGAGCGCAGCCCATTGATCTGGACACGTAGCCCCTTAAATTTGCAAAATTGGTTCTGTCTCCAACTCAACCTACGACTTGAATTGGAAGTCAAAACACATGGAAACAATGGCAGCCATTCGACGACACAACTAGACAAGACAAAAACCCTGGCCCTCTATGTTATATATAGAAAACGGTGGTCCCGTATCTCTATCTCGTACTCTCGTGTCCATTCCCACGTCGTCAAGAACGACAACTGACGCGACGGCCGCCATGGCGCAGAAGACCGTGATCCTCTACCCCTCGCTGGGCGTCGGCCACCTGAACCCAATGGTGGAGCTGGCCAAGCTCTTCCTCCGCCGCGGCCTGGTCGTCGCCATCGCCGTCGTCGACTCGCCCGACAAGGATTCCGTGTCCGCCGACGCGATAGCGCGCCTCTCCGCCGCGAACCCGGACGTCGCGTTCCGCCTCCTCCCCGTCCCGTCCTGCGGAAGGGAAGAAAACGACTACTCCCACCCCGTCATGCGCATCATCGACGTGATGCGCGTCGCCAACCCGGCGCTCCGGGACTTCCTGCGCGGGCTCCCCGCGGGCGCCGTCGAGGCGCTCGTGCTCGACATGTTCTGCACGGACGCGCTCGACGTCGCCGCCGAGCTCGCCGTCCCCGCCTACTTCTTCCTCCCGTCCCCGCTCGGCTACCTCGCAGTCATGTTCCACATGCTGGGCTACTACCCCACCGCCCCGTGCTCGTTCAAGGACATGCCCGAGGCCGTGCTCCACTTCCCCGGCGTGCCGCCGATCCGCGCGCTCGACATGGTGACCACGGTGCAGGACCGGGGCAGCGACGTCGCCGAGGCGCGGCTCGCCCAGTGCGCGCGCATGCTCGAGGCGAGGGGCATTCTCGTCAACAGCTTCGGCTGGCTGGAGGCGCGGGCTCTGGAAGCGCTCAGGTCTGGCCTCTGCACGCCCGGGCGTTCAACCCCGCCAGTCCACTGCATCAGGCCGTTGGCTCTTCCTGGGAACACGGGAGGAATAATCGGCGAGAGGCACGCGTGCCTCGTGTGTCTGGACACCCAGCCAGACCAAAGCGTTGTTTTCCTCAGCTTCGGCAGCTTGGGAAGGTTCTCCACGGCGCAGCTAGGAGAGATGGCGCGTGGGCTAGAGAGCTCTGGGCAGAGGTTCCTGTGGGTCGTGCGGAACCCACCTGAGCACCAGAGTAACTCCGCCGAGCCGGACATGGAATCGTTGCTGCCCGAGGGTTTCTTGGAGCGGACCAGGGAGAGGAGCTTCGTGGCGAAGAATTGGGTGCCGCAGAGCGAGGTGCTGCGCCACCTATCCATGGGTGCGTTCGTGACGCATTGCGGGTGGAACTCGGCGCTAGAGGGCATTGCCTCTGGCGTGCCGATGATCTGCTGGCCATTGTACGCGGAGCAGCGGGTAAACAAGGTGCATATGGTGGAGGAGATGAAGGTGGGTGTGGTGATGGAGGGGTACGAGAAGGAGCTAGTGAAGGCAGAGGAGGTGGAAACGAAGGTGAGACTGGTGATGGCGTCTGGGGAAGGGAGGGAGCTTCGGCAAAGGATCATGACGGCCAAGGAGATGGCCATGGACGCTCTCAAGGGAGGTGGGTCATCTGACGTGGCGTTTGATGAGTTCTTGACAGACTTGCAAAAGAACAGGGCATGTACTCAGAACAGTGCCACGTGAGTAGTGATGATGGACGCACAATTTTCCGTTTTTCTTTGTTACTTTGACTTAACAAACAAATCAGAAGCCGGAAGATGGAACCATTTGCACCGTATGCCCGTGTATTGGATCAGCGGTGTGCTAGTTTTAGCGCAACCTCCTTGGATGTTGCTACTGTGGTGATATAAAATTGGAAAAAGGTCTACTTCACCCCCCCAATCCGTGAGGGGTTGAACACATCACTCCCCAACCTATGAAAATAGATTTTTTACCCCCTGAACTTTCTAAAACCGGACAAATCACCCTCTAAGGCAGTTTTAAAAAATCATAATAAATCACAGAAAAATCATAAAATGAAAACTCAAATTGTGTTGGACATCAAATTAGTAGTTCTATGCAGTGAAGATATAATACGGAATTCTTTAGTACATTTTTACTGTAACTTTAGATCTATGCTTTTCTTCATAGCTGTAAAAAATGTACTAAAGCATACCGTATTATATGTTCACCGCGTAGATCTACTCATTTGGAGTCAAACAAAATTTGATTTTCCATTTTATGATTTTTTCTGTGATTTATTATAATTTTCAAAACTGCTTCAGTGGGTGATTTGTCCGGTTTTAGAAGTTCACGGGGTAAAAAATCTACTTTCATAGGTTAGGGGGTGATGTGTTCCACCCCTCATAGGTTAGGGGGTGAATGTAACACCCAAAAATGGCCTATTTAAAATTTTTAGCAATTAAATTAATTGTTTGATATTATTTATCTTGTTCATAATAAATATAGGCTAATTAAAGAATTTCTGAAAATTAAAATCAATTATAAGTTGTAGAAACATTTATTGTTGCATTCATGCTGCTGCATTTACTTTTGTATTGCTTGTGGTTCAAACAAGAATTTAAATTTATTTAAATTCAAATTTGAATCACTTTGTTTGGAGCTCTAGAAAAGTTGTTAGGCCCATAGTTCATTTTTGCTCCCTGAACTCTTTTTCCGGTTCGCTTTTGCCCCCTCTTCTTTTTCTCTGATCCGGCCCAACACTCTCCCTCACAGCGCCCGGCCCAGTCCACCTTTGCACCTTCAACTCCCTCTCCCGACTCAAAGTTCGCCTCCTTCTCTCCTGTCAGCTCGGCCCAACCGCACGCTGCGGCCCACACTGACGCGCGCGGCCAGCACTCGGCCCAGCCTTCCGCGGCCCAGCGTGTCGCTCGGCCCACTCCCCTTTTCCTCCCTGCGCCAGCCCACTCCGCGGCCCGCCGCTCCCTGCCACCGACACGCGGACCCCACCCTGTCATCTCCTACCTCCGTCCGAACCGAGCTCAAGCCGAGCTCGGGCCGCACCGCCACCTCGGCCCAGGGCCTGAGCCGCCCTCCGCGCTGCCCGTGGCCCCGCAGGAGCTTCCACGAAGCTTCGCGCCCGCTCCCTTCCTTTCTTCGTGCGCTCCCCGCATGGAAAGTGCCCCCCCCCCCGCAAGGAAGGGGATCACCGGCCGCCGCGTCTCCTTCGTCTCCGGCGAGCACCAGCGCCAGCGCCGTCCGATCTCAGATCGATGGCCGAGATTAGATCAAGCCATACCCCTTCGCGTTTTAAATCTCAGCCGCTCAGATCAGATCCAACGGCCGCCACGCGTCCGAGCCGGGTCAATACCGGTCAGCCGTGGAAATTTTGCTAAAGAACCCCTGTGCTTTATCGAAATCAACCCGCGGTCCAGGCCAGTTCAAAAGTAATTGCAAATAGGTCATGTTTCCTTCGTTTAAGCCCCTGAGTTTTTGAAAAATAGAACCCGCGGTCCAGCCTCTGCATTTTTGCACGTTAGCCCTCCTGTTTTAATACGTAATTACGTATAGGTCCTCGGTTTTTCACAAATAAGCCCCTGAAACTTAGAAATGTCATAACTTTCTCGTTTTAGCTCCGATTAGAGTGATTCTCGCGCTCACGTGTTCGTAACAAAGCGTAGAATATTTCTAGCTCCTGTTTTTGTACTGTTTTCACTGTTGGTGTACTGTTTCTAATAGAATACTCTTGTTTGCATGTATTGGCTTGTGTGGATGCTTGTGTGGTGATTCGTGTCCAGTCGGTGAGCCGTTGCCGTTGGAGTTTGAGTACGAGGACTTTCAGGAGCCGGATTCGCAGCAGCAACACTTTGAGGAAGGCAAGTTATAGCACGGATAATCCTTGCTTCCTACTCACCTGTAATACATTATTTCATACATGCATGTGTCTAATTTGATGTACCTATTAAGGTTGTACCTAGTTTTTCATTATCCTATCCTTGTTTACCTCGGGTTTATTGCATATGGGTAGAATTTTGCTAAGCGCAGCTACTGTCACCTTTATTTAACTGTTAAACTTGTATTAATGGTCCACTTCAACCTTAATGTTAAAACTTGCTTTTTAGCAACATGGACTAGGGAGCTAGAGCATGTGCTGTGTGCTTTGCTCTAGTGTCTCCCTCTAAGGACCGGTTCTTAAAGCGGCAACCCAGGAGCCTGTCGCCACCGCTAGAACTATAATGGCTCTGGTCTTGGACGAGTAGCATGTACGACTCTAGCTTAACAGTAGTTACCGACGGGCCGACGACGTTATGGGAATCATTCGTGAGAGTATGGTTTGATCCACCAAGGTCGGGGGTACCGTCGGCTATGCCTCGTTAGGCACAGTCCCGTGTTGGGAGCCACCGTGAGTGCGGGAGCTCCACATGTTGCGCTCTTTATTTTGTTGTTGGCATGCGTTGCCGCGCTCTGGACGCCATTGACCCTCCTATCGCTGCGCCCTGGGAGTCAGTCGATCTTGGTGCCTTGGATCATGCTGCCTGTGTTGTACCATAACGGCTACTGTTTTGTTAGGGTGTCTTGTGAAAAGCCTCGTAGCGTCCCGATGCAGTCACACCTCGGAAGTGTCGATGTGCGTGGTTGGGTGCAAAGTTCTTTTGAACTTTTACGCGACTGGTGGGAAAAGGGCGAAACCTCTGCAGAGTGTAAATCTATCATGATAGCCTAGCTCAGGGTCACGAGCGGCCTGGATCCTTTTTTATTAGATCTTGATGTTTATTAATGCTTAATGACACTTACACTTTATTAATTGGGTTGCAACTGGATTACATTCACTTGTAGTAACTTGGATAATGATAAAACGAACCAACTAAAAGTGCTAATGCAGTTAAGCCGTGTCTAGCCTTTTTGAGCCTTCATAACCCGTGCTATACTTGCTAAGTAATTGTTTTACTTACACTTGCTATTTATTCAACAAAATCCCGGACGGGTAACAGATTGGGGTGTGCATGAGTCTGCTGCTGAGTTTCCAGAAGATCTACCATATTACTGAGTTGTGTTCTCCTAGTCAGAGTCCTTGTGGGATGCGGCTACGCTTAGAGAGAGTTTATTTAGTCTTCCGCTATCTACGTACTTCATTTATGCAGCACTCTGATGTAAAGACTACTTTATGATGAATAAACGAAGCATTTGATCTCTGTTTTACCATATTTGTTTGCTATATGTGTAAGTGGACTTCCTGGGCACACATATGGCCACAGTCGGGTTTTTGTGAAAATCCGGGTGTGACAGTGAAGTAGACTTTTTCCTATAAAATTTCAAACGATTTCTTTCCCCTATGCAGCAGATGGACTTGAAATTGCTAAGAGAATTATAAGATGACTTTTGCTATGAGTTTGTATATACAAGAGTAATATTGCAAGTACAACTCTAAAGTCAAAATGTTGCAATATGTTCATTTGTATATAGAAACATTATAGTGATGCATCATACTGATGCATATGCGTCTCTTTTGTGTTTTATTAAAAGTATTGATGTCGCCAATTTATTAACCCCTCCATATATATATATATATATATATATATATATATATATATATATATATATATATGAAATAACGAGCTACAACAGGGGATAAGTACCCACCTATAGGAGGTAGCTATCCATCACCATGCTGTCGTCGGATGCACATGTAGTGGCGCGCCAGCCGCACATCTCCACCGCGCGCGCATACCATGGGTGATTGGATTGACGCCGTGTTCATCCGTCACATGCATATGACGTTAGCTTGTAGGGGACAAAAAAAAATGGGTTTCATACTAGCATGCTATGCAACACCGTTCTCAGTTAGCATCAGCAAAAACACCCACGCTAATAACTTTCCAGACATGAGGTGCTAGTGCTACCGACCCAAAAATAGAGTTTCGCAACCCTCCAAATTAGATACAAATACAAAATAGAATTGAACAACCCATTTTGACCTTTACATTTATGCGCAGCTCAACATTCTGCTTGAAACCATATAGCATTCAGATTTACTTCAAAATTGCCCAGACGGTTCATGCTTCTATACGTTCCATAGGGACAGCTAATTATCAGACGATATAACCAAAACAAATTAAGAACACGCGCCTGCACCTTCTTCTTTGCCCTTTTTCCCAATCAATTTTTTTTTGTTCCTGCGGCAGAGGTGGGTGCATGCATTTCTATGCATGCCTCATTGGCCAAGTCGCGCACTGTCGCCTATGCAGTCGCCTCATGGATCAAGTGAAAATTCGCCATGTTTGATCAATAATTAAGAGTATTAAATAAAATCAGTTTATAAAACTATCTTCACAATCCCGGATTAATTCACGAGACAAATCTAATGAGACCTTTGACCGCACGATTAGAGGATAGTTACTGTAGCATTGTAACACCCAAAATACTCAAATTTAAAATTTTTGGTATTTTAATAATTATTTAGAGCTTGCTCATATTTATTATAGCCTAAATAATAATTTTCTAAAATTTAAAATCAAATATAAGTGATAGAAACATTTATTGTTGCATTCATGCTGCTGCATTTATTTTTGTATTGCTTGTGATTCAAACAAGAATTTAAATATATTTAAATTCAAATTTGAATCACTTTGTTTGGAGCTCTAGAAAAGTTGTTAGGCCCATAGTTCACTTTTGGTCCCTGAACTTTTTCCTCGGTCCAGCCCAGCTCCCTCTCTTTTTCTTTTTCCCCCGGCCCACGCCAATCCTCGGCCCAGCTCACCCCCGCGCCAGCACAGTCGCCCGGCTCCACTTTCGGCCCGCAGCGGCCCAATCCAGAGCTCCCCTCTCTTCTCCCACTGCCCGGCGGGGCCCACTGGCCAGGCCCTTCTTCCTCCTCGCGCCCGGCGCGCCCCCTTCACCGCCGCCAATCTCGCCGCTCGCCCGACCGTCCCCGCCGCTCCTCACGCTCCTGGACCCACCCAGGAACCTTCCCCGCACCTTCCTCCCTCGATCCCCTTCCTTTCCCGGCCTCGCCATGCATGGCAAGAACCATCCCCGATGGAAACCCCCGGATCACCGCCGGCCGCCGATCCCCGGGCTCGCACGCCGATACGCTCCCCCTGGGCCCCTTAGGCCGCTTTACATAGGAGCTCCCGAGGCCCCCAGCCCTCACCAAGTCGCCCCGAGCCCAAGCACCCCAGCGCCTCTCCCCTCCCGACGAGCCGAGAGCCGCCATTGGCCGCCGCGGCAAATTGTCGCCGGCCGCCGCCCTCAGGTCGACAAGAAGCCATCCCGGAGCTCCTCCAGGAGGTAACGTACCTATCCGCACAATCCAGCCCCCCCTTGTTCCTTTGATTCATGGCTAATCGCCGTCGCCCCCTTTCCAGACTCGCCGGAGCCGCCACGACGCGTCGAACCCCCTCCTCCGGTGCAGCTCCGATCAATCGAACCCCGCCAAGAGCTTCGTGAGTCGGTGAGTTACCTCCAAAGCCCCTCCCTGCCCTCTCTCTCGCTCTATTTTGCATCCCACGACCTCGCCGGAGATGGCTGTCCGCCGGCCATCGTCGAGCGCCACCCCCGCCGCCTTAAACTCGTCATGAACCCCACCAGTGTGCTCGCCACGTCCCACTGATCACGTAGGGCCAAGTCTCATGACCAATGGTGGCCCCTAGCCCAAGATCCACCCTACTCCGGCGAGCTCACCGCCGACGCCCGCTCAACGCCGCCGCACACCCGTCCTCACCGGCGACCGAACCTCCCCCATCGAACCCTGGCCGCCGGATCAAGATCTGACGGTCCTCAGCGCCCCAGGCCGCTTGGTCAAAGTTGACCATACCGGTCAACTGTGGCATTCTTTCTAAAGAGCCCCTGGGCTTTCTTGAAATTAAACCGCGGTCCTTTTCAATTCAAAAGTAATTATGGATAGGTCCTGTTTTATTCGTTTTAGCCCCTGCGCTTTTGAAAAATAGGACCCGCCGTCCAGGGCTGGCATATTTGCGTGTTAGCCCTCGGGTTTTAATGCGTAATTATGTTTTAGCCCCTGGTTTTTCACAAATGAGCCCCCGGAAGTTTCAGAAACTTGCCAGCAAGTCCCTGAACCTTAGAAACGCCATAACTTTCACATTTTAGCTCCGATTAGTGTGATTTTCGCGCTCATGTGTTCGTAGCGAAGCGTAGAATATTTCTAGCTCCTGTTTTTGTATTGTTTTCACTGTTTGGTGTACTGTTCTAATAGAATTAAATTGTTTGCATGTAATGATTGTTTTGGATGCGTGCGTGATGTTCGTGTCCAGTCGGCGAGCCCGTAGCTTTGGACTTCGAGTACGTTGAGGACGTGCCGGAGCAGGACTCGCAACAGCAGCCGTACTTCGAGGAAGGCAAGTTATAGCACGGACAATCCTTGCTACCTATCTCACCTTTAATACACTGTTCATTACATACGCATGTGTCTAATATTGTTTACCATTTAGGTTATTCCTAGCATTTATATCCCTGTCCTTGTATTCCTATGGGTTTTTGCATATGGGTAGTATCTTGCTGGGCGCAACTACTGTCACCTTTACTTAATTGTTAATATTGACTTAATGGTCCACTTCAACTCTCATGACTAAAACTTGCTTTTTAGTAACATGGATTAGGGAGCTAGAGCATGTGCTGTGTGCTTTGCTCTAGTGTCTCCTTCTAAGGACCGGTTCTTAAAGCGGCAACCCAGGAGCCTGTCGCCACCGCCGGAACTATAATGGCTCTGGTCTTGGTCAAGTAGCTTGTACGTCTCTAGCTTGGCAGTAGTTACCGAGGGGCCAACGGCGTTGTGGGAGGTACGGCGCTGGGTGATCTCCGATTCCACCGAGGACGGTAGCCCCGTCGGCTAGGTCACGTTAGACCCAGTCCCGTGTAGGAGTCTCAGCGATTGAGAACTCTGCACGTTGCGCAGTATGGGTGCGATACCCGCGCTCCAGACGCCATCGACCCCCTCACGGTGTGACTCCGTGGGCGTACGTCGATCTCGGTGCCTAAGTTTTCACCACCGTATAGTACTCCAGCGGCTACTGACTTGTTAGGGTGTCTTGTGAAAGCCTCGTAGCGTCCCTATGCAGTCACACCTCGGAAGTGTTGATGTGCGTGGTTGGGTGCAAAGTTCCTTTGAACTTTTACGCGACTGGTGGGTAAAGGGCGAAACCTCTGCAGAGTGTACGATCTATCATGATAGCCTTGCTCAGGGTCACGAGCGGTCTGGATCCTTTTTGATTAGAATATGGTATTTATTCATGCTTAATGTCACTTACACTATTAATTGGGTTACAACCGGGTTCTCATTCACTTGTAGTAACTTGGATAAAGTTAAAACGAACCAACTAAAAGTGCTAATGCAGTTAAGCCAGTGTCTAGCCTTTTTGAGCCTTCATAACCCGTGCTATACATGCTAAGTAATTTCCATTACTTACACTTGCTGTTATTACTATTTTTGGGCAAAATCCCGGACGGGTAACAGATTGGAGTCAGGCTGATTATGCTGTGGAGTTTCCAGAGGATTTCCCGTACTTCTGAGTTGGCGTTCTCCCAGTCAGAGTCCCTATGGGATTGCGGCTACACTTAGAGAGAGTTTATTAGTCTTCCGCTGTCCATGTATTTCATTTATGCAAAACTCTGATGTAATCGCTACTTTATGATGAGAATAAAGCATTGTACTCTGATTCTTACCATATTTGTTCGCTATATGTGTCTGTGGACTTCCTGGGCACACATATGGCCACATTCGGGTTTTGTGTAAATCCGGGTGTGACAAGCATTACTGTAGTAAATCATGAACTAATTAGGCTCATTAGATTCATCGTGCAAAGTTCCACTCGTCCCTAAAAAGGTTTTACAAATAGAATTAATTTAATACTTCATGCATGTAAGATTTCCTTTAAAAATATATTTCGTAGAGGGAAAGAAACACGGCCCAAACACTGAACATTTCATAGCTTGGCAGAAGAAAAAAACAAAAACTGTGAACGTTTGGCTGTCCCGCCAATTGTCAGTGTACACTGCTCAGCTGCGGCGGCAAGACTTGCATGCGGATGGATCACCGAGGCCCTTCCAACTTTAACATATTAAAATTGACATTTTGCGATTAATACAGTACTATAACATTTTATTTGTATCTATGAATAATTATTTAAATATTGATTAATTAAACTTAAAATGTTCGTCTCGTAAATTATAATAAAACTGTACAATTAATTTTTTATTTTATCTATATTTAGTACTTCATATGTGTGTCGATATTTTGATGTGATGAAAATCTTTTTTTATATATAGTGAAATTTGGAGACAAAGTTGGAAATTTTTTTTTACGGTGGTAGGCACGGCGGTCAGGCAAAATGCAAACGTATGGGTGCCTATCGACCACCGAATTGTCACATGTTTGCAGCACCCAACTGGCCAGTACTGCGGGTGCCAGTTCTAGCGCGCTGGCAACTGGTGAGCAACGTATGGGTGCCTATCGACCACCGGATTGTCAGATGTTTTCAGCAACCGATGCAACTGGTGAGCACAGTGGCAGCCAGTTCTGGCGCGCAGAAAACAAAGCGCTTCCCAAATTCCATCGTCAGATTCAAAAAGAATATTCTTATCGCATCAAAATATCGACACATGCATGAAGTACTGAATATATATGAAATAAAAAACTAATTGCACAATTTTGTTGTATTTTACGAGACAAATATTTTAAACCTAATTAACCAATATTTGGACAAATTTTCACAAATACAAACGAAATGTTACAGTGACGCATTTATAACG
The DNA here is from genome assembly GCA_033239725.1 of Echinochloa phyllopogon. Classification (NCBI taxonomy): domain Eukaryota; kingdom Viridiplantae; phylum Streptophyta; class Magnoliopsida; order Poales; family Poaceae; genus Echinochloa; species Echinochloa phyllopogon. The sequence goes on from BTCW01000014.1 coordinate 49,777,302, forward strand.
GAATCTAAACTTTAGGTACGGATCTAAACAAGGCCAAAGGTGGATAGCTTAAAAAAATGAGAACAATGGCCTCTATTCGTTACCCCAAACCATGAGTGAGGATTTTATATCGGGCCTTGTTTAGCCCTTGTTTAGTTCCCGAATTTGCGAGCAAACTTGGGCGTTTTGGGGTGCGTGCGCCACTGTAGCATTTCGTCTGTACGTGTGAAAAATTATTCAAAAATTAATTAATTACGCTCAAAATGTTCGTCTCGCAGAGTACAACAAAACCGTGCAATTAGTTTTTGATTTTCTCTACATTTAGTACTCCATACATGTGCCGATATTTTGATGTGATGAGAATCTTCTTTTTGCATAGTGAACTTTGGGGGTGGAATTTGGGATCTGTAACACCCCGCCCTCCAAAGCCGCACCGCACAGCCCTTCCGAGGGGCGCGCACGCGTACACATAGCACACTGCTTACACTTTCGTCCTCGCTTCGTGTAAAAGGGTTAACCCGAAGGTGCTATGGCTGGAAGACAAAGGCTTATAAGTTGCCTCCACCCTTGCTCAACTAGCAATGTGGCACTAAACATGTGCATCCCGCACTAATGGGCCACTACCGGGCCATACAAACTGGGCCGGGTGTGACATACACCCCCCCTCAAAGAACCCGACGTCCTCGTCGGCGCACGACCGTACGTCCAGTGCCGGTGCCATAGTCCATGTTGTATGCCCTACCCGGGCCATACGCGTCATGCGCCCTATGCCCGCACACTGCGCCCGTACGCGCAACCGCGAGGGTCCTCGTCGGCGCAACTCACCCACACGGGCAAATGTCCAGGAACGTTCCCCCTTGGCGCACGACCGTACGTCCAGTGCCGGCGCCATAGTCCATGCCGTATGCCCTATCTAAACAAGGCCTTCCAAAAAGCAACTCCCAAATTTACTATGCAAAAAGAAGATTCCCCATCACATCAAAATGTCGGTGAATTTTTCGCATATACAAACAAAATACTACAGTGACACAATGATTACGAAGAGACCCCAAATTTCTAAATTTGGTGTATCAAATTTGGAAAAAGGCCTCGGTGAATGGTACTCGTAACAAGGTAGCACGACAGTACTTGGAAACGGGTTTTAAATGGAACATATAATTAATTAGCATCCTTGGCACTAGCCCTCATGCGGCCGTGTTTGTTTGTTCTTCTAAATTTTTTTTCGGGGAATCTTGCATGCATAAATATTTGAATAAATCATATTTATAAAACTTTTTTAAGGATGAGTGTAACTTTGCGCGACGAATCTAATGAGCCCAAATAACCCATAATTTACTACAGTAATGCTACAACAACCATCCTGTAATCATATGCCAACAGCCTTATTAGATAGGTCTCGCGAATTAACCCCGAATTTTATATATAGGTTTGTAAACTAACTTTATTTAATACTCTTAATTAGTGATCAAATATGTGTGAAAAAAATTCATTCCCAAATAAACACGGCCGAAGGCGCTGAGCATATGATGGCGGCGCTGCTCCTCCACAAAATGGTCTGTAGTTGCGGTAAAAAAAAACTTTACTGACTGCAGCTCGTTTTTTATCACGCAGATCTTTTTGATTGTCCGCACCGGAACCCAATGCAGGGTAGCAAGGCCTTATGTTATAATTAGAAGTTTGAATTTGTGAGTAAGATGTCACTTTATAATCATTACGTTACTGTAGAATTTCGTTTGTATTTGTGAAAAATTATCTAAAAATTGATTAATTAGGCTCAAAATGTTTGTCTCGTAGAGTACAACAAAACTGTGCAATTAGTTTTTAATTTTATCTACATTTAGTACTCCATACATGTTATGATATTTTGATGTGACGAGAAATCTTCTTTTTACACGGTGTATTTGGGAGTTGGTTTTTAAACTAAAGGCCCAAATCTTTCAAACGCCAGCCCCCACCGGTCCATCAGAAAGTGCATGCCACCCCATCCCCTCATCGATTCAAGAGCGAGTACAGTGATGCACGCACCAGCCAACCCACCAAAAGGAGGATAACGGGACTTTGACGGCCGTCTACGTCAAAAGGAACCTGCGCGTGGAGTCAGGGGCACGTGGCGCCTCCGTGGTGATTGGGGTAGCTACCGCCCGGTGGGTCGCGGCTACCACCTGTTATATACACATCTACTATATTTGACTCACAGGATGCTAGCATCCCAGCGGAGCGCCGCCGCTCCCGTCCGCAAGCTGCAGTTATATCAATCTTCAACTGGACCGTAAAAAGCTTACAGGAATCATAAAAACATGCATGCAAAATAATACAGCTGCATGCAATCAATTGGCGCAAGTCAAGGAGAGAGAAAGGTCTGGCCTTTTCCTTGCATGCGGACATGCGGTGCTTGATTCATTTTCCTTTACAGCTGGCCTAATTAACCGTGATTAATTAGCTGCAGAAGTTTCTCCATTATACATATACGGAGTACTACATCTCATCACCATCCAGTCTCATTCAGTGGAGGCCATCCACCGTAGTCATCAACATATCAACAACCCTCTCCAACTCTCGGCGTCGTCGTCTTCGCCGTGCTCGAGGTTACACAAGAAGATTCTTGCTGTGTGTAGCCACCGCCACCTCATGCCAGCAGCGATGCGCCTTTTTTCGAGTGCTACGGCGCCATCGCGGCATTGCCATCTGGAGGATGAGGTTCATGCATGCTAGCGTACGAAATATTGGGAGTCAGGAACCTGCGATCTCATGATATGGCTGCTCAAGCAGGAGTTCTGGGACGGTAAGTTAAAAGATTATCTGTCGGTGGACATGCAAATTTTCAGGTTTCATATGGTTTCCTTTAACCACAGATACATTTCGTTATACTCTGCCATTTGTATTGAATCGAACATTGATTTGCAAAAGCTATTTATTAATTGTATGTACAATATAGGCATGGACATGATGGAGCTGGCGGAAGATCTGGGCTTCGTGATGCATTGTCCATAGACGACGGATCCAAGCACTTGACATGAAAAATCTATTGTTTCTCCCTGCAGCATGCAGATTGCACAGATGGTGCGCTGGCGCAAATCAACTGATGGGAGACGAAGCTAGTCTGGCAGATTTAGTTTGTAGCTCGGTAGTTCCCATTAACAGAATGGGATGCTTCTGTACAGGAAAAGACCAGCAATAATCTTGCTTCCACTATAGGGCACTCACGTATGTCTTGCATATGACACAGAAGCATGCACAAAAATCGATATACCCTTGTTAATATTTTTTTTCCATAATTTCTTTGTGCTGTATACAAGACTCTTGGTGGAGGATGCGACCTCTGCTTTTCTCTGTGTATATGTGGCAGCTAAAAAAATTACTTATCTATGTTTTATAAATTACTCTAGAAATTTGCATGTCATAATTTTGGAAATTACTTCTGGATTGATAGAATTTGGAATAGCCAAAAATCCCAATATCGTGGATGAGTAAATACTCTTGATATTTGTGTGTGTGGTGGTGGGGGATACGCCTTGACAATTGAAAAATACTCTGATCAATTTAGAAAATACTTTCTCTAGTCAATTTGAAAATACTCCTAACCTCTAAAAATGGGCCTAACATTTGGAATACTCCTCTACCCTATATGAAATATTACTCCTAACACTAGTAAGATATGATCATCTAATCGGAAAATGTTATTAAAATACTCATCTAAAACAATAAGCATAATATGTGTTTGTTTTGTCTACATGGAGTAATTAATGAATGAAACAAGTACTCCTCGTAATTGAAAAATACTCTTCTTGCCAAATGAAAAATAGGACTCTAGTCAATTGAAAATACTCCTCAGATTTGGAAAAAAATACTCATATTTGGAAAAAAGAATACTCCTGACATTTGAGAAAAAAATACTCCCGTACTGTCACACCCCAAAATTTTCGAATTTTGGGATGTGAATTTTCAACATAAATAATACAATATTTTCTCAATTTTCTAAAATTTTTCAAGCTTTATTTAATTTACAGGAAATTTTATAATTAAAAAAATATATATATATATAATAAAATATTTACAAAATATAAATAAAAAAAATACTTTGAATGATGCATTCATGCTGCTGCATTTATTTTTGTATTGCTTGTGGTTCAAACACGAATTTAAATTTATTAAAATTCAAATTTGAATCGCGTTTGGTTGAGCTCTAGGAAAGTTGTTTTGGACCGAGTTCATTTTCGCCCCCTGAACTTTTCCCTTCGTCCGCTTTTGCCCCCTCCACCTTTTCCTTCCCGAGCCAGCCGGCCCGGTTTCATCGCCCCGGCCCAGCTCCCGCCTTCGCTCCAACCGCACGCACCCCCTCGGCCCAGTCTCGCGCTCCGCGGCCTGTTTCTCCGCTGCCAGCCCACCGACCCGCCGGCCCAGCCGCGCGCCTCCCTGCTCGGCCCAGCCCGTCCGCTTCCGGCCCAAGACGCCCCAGAGCCCAGCCGCGCTCGCCCTGCTGCCGCTGGCGCACAGCGCCGCCGCCAGGCCAGGCCTCGGCGTGCGCGCCGACGCCCCTCGGTGTTAGTGCCGCCTCGCCACCAGAGCTTGGCCGCGCCTCCCTCGCCCCTATATGAGCTGATGATGCCGCCGCTCCTCAGCACCACACCACCACCGCCCTCTCCTCTCTGCACAACGCCGCCGCCGCCATGGCACCCGGAGTTTGAGCGCCGCCGCGATTTGCCGCCGCCCGCCGCTAGGCTCCCTCCGGCGAAACCAAGGCCGCCACGAGCTGCGCGTCGCAGAGCCGCTCCCATCCCGCGGGTCGCCGTCGCCATATCCCCGCCGGAGCACCGCCCCCGCGTGAGCCACTCGCCGCCGGCCCCTGTTTCCGCCGGGGGCGAGATCCCGGTCGTCACCGCCCGTCTCTGCCGCCGGTAAGCACCTTGCCGACCTTCCCTCGACCTCCTCCCTCTGTCCTACTCCTCGCCTAGGCCCCCGTCCTCCCTAACGCCGGCGAGCTCGACGCCCGGGAGCACCGGCGAGGCCCTGCCTTGAACCGAGGAGGAAGATGGGGATTTTGCAGATGAGTCCCCGGGAAAATGAGAAATCCCTAGATCCATTCTTGTGTCTTGGCGTTTTCTCGGAAAACCCCCTGGAACTATTCAACTTCTGCCTATAAACCCAACCCGAGCCATTTTACAATGATAACCCCAACGTTTACCTGTTTTGCGAGCACTATTTATAGTGTCTTGCTAAAGTTTGCTGCCAGTCCTCCAGATCTTCGGTTAATTACGCATAGGTCCTTACAAACTTGTTTTAGGCATAAAATCCATGTTTTAGCTCCGATTCAATCCGTTCTTGTTGCGTTGGATTCATATCAACGTAAACTACACGTTAGCGCTGTCATTTACCATGTGACATATTTCTGAATTTTTATTCAATATTAAGTTGATTAAATGTTAATTAAATGTCTCTTCTTAATTAAAACCTAATTAAGAATATACGATTTTTCATATTAATGTTAACTTGGTTAATAAATATTCATTAATTTTCTGAAATAAAATACACTTAAGATTCACTTCGTTTTTTCAGAAATAAATATTAATTGATTAATGCTTATTATCTAACTAGCTTTTCCAAATTAAAAGCAAATTAGAGTTACGATTCGAGTTTTCATAAATAGTCATTAATATTGATTAATATCAACATAAATGTGTTTCTATCATAATATTGATTAGTTCAACACGGTTCATAAAGTTATTCGATTAGTTGCTCTCACATGCTTCTTTTCAAGTTAATGTTTTAATTTGAATAAATTATACTTGAATATTTATAATTAAAATATGACTAAGATTACTTCGTCTTTTCTAAAGTACAAAATATAACTTTCATTCTTTAATTATACATGGTTTTATTTAATTAAAATAAATGAAGCTCATAGTCTCTCATTAAATACAAATCATCTGAAAGCTGTATATTTTCAACCGTTGCTCCGTTTTCAGCGATTCTTGCGCTCACGTGACCATCGAACCAAGCCCTATCCTTTAGCGCGCTCTTTTAAAGCTTTTCTTCTGATTGGTGTACTGTTCTTAGTTGTATATTGTTTGCTTGCTTGTTTAGCTGCATGTTGTGATCGATGATTGTTGCGAGTAGAGGAAGGCCGTTCGAGAGATTTCAAGATCAAGAACTGAAGACTATGAGTAAATATATTGGATTTGAGGCAAGTTATAGCACGGACAATCCTTGCTACCTATCTCACTTTTAATACACTGTTCACTACATACGCATGTGTCTAATATTGTTTACCATTAAGGTTATTTCCTAGCATTTATTTCCCTGTCCTTGTATTCCTACGGGTTCTTGCATATGGGTAGCATTTTGCTAGGCGCAACTACTGTCACCTTTACTTAATTGTTAAATTTGACTTAATGGTCCACTTCAACATTAATGATAAAACTTGCTTTTTAGCAACTTGGACTAGGGGGCTAGAGCATGTGCTGTGTGCTTTGCTCTAGTGTCTCCCTCTAAGGACTGGTTCTTAAAGCGGCAACCCAGGAGCCTGTCGCCACCGCCGGAACTATATGGGCTCTGGTCTTGGTCGAGTAGCTTGTACGTCTCTAGCTTGGCAGTAGTTACCGAGGGGCCAATGGCGTTGTGGGAGGTACGGTGCTGGGTGTTCTCCGATTCCACCGAGGAAGGTAGCCCCGTCGGCTAGGTCACGTTAGACCCAGTCCCGTGTGGGAGTCTCAGCGATTGAGAACTCTGCACGTTGCGCAGTATGGGTGCGATACCCGCGCTCCGGACGCCATCGACCCCCTCACGGTGTGACTCCGTGGGCGTACGTCGATCTCGGTGCCTAAGTTTTCACCGCCGTATAGTACTCCAGCGGCTACTAACTTGTTAGGGTGTCTTGTGAAAGCCTCGTAGCGTCCCTATGCAGTCACACCTCGGAAGTGTTGATGTGCGTGGTTGGGTGCAAAGTTCCTTTGAACTTTTACGCGACTGGTGGGTTGTCACACCCGGATTTACACGAAACCCGAATGTGGCCATATGTGTGCCCAGGAAGTCCACAGACACATATAGCGAACAAATATGGTAATAAATTCAGAGTACAGTGCTTTATTCTCATCATATAGTAGCGTTTACATCAGAGTGCTTCATAAATAAAAACATGGACAGCGGACGACTAATACATCTCTCTAGCGTAGCCGCAATCCCACAGGGACTCTGACTGGGAGAACGCGAACTCAGAAGTACGGCAAATCCTCCGGAAACTCCACAGCATAATCAGCCTGACTCCAATCTGTTACCCGTCCGGGATTTTGCCCAAAAATAGTAATAACAGCAAGTGTAAGTAATGGAAATTACTTAGCATGTATAGCACGGGTTATGAAGGCTCAAAAAGGCTAGACACTGGCTTAACTGCATTAGCACTTTTAGTTGGTTCGTTTTAACTTTATCCAAGTTACTACAAGTGAATGAGAACCCGGTTGTAACCCAATTAATAGTGTAAGTGACATTAAGCATGAATAAATACCATATTCTAATCAAAAAGGATCCAGACCGCTCGTGACCCTGAGCAAGGCTATCATGATAGATCGTACACTCTGCAGAGGTTTCGCCCTTTACCCACCAGTCGCGTAAAAGTTCAAAGGAACTTTGCACCCAACCACGCACATCAACACTTCCGAGGTGTGACTGCATAGGGACGCTACGAGGCTTTCACAAGACACCCTAACAAGTCAGTAGCCGCTGGAGTACTATACGGTGGTGAAAACTTAGGCACCGAGATCGACGTACGCCCACGGAGTCACACCGTGAGGGGGTCGATGGCGTCCGGAGCGCGGGTATCGCACCCATACTGCGCAACGTGCAGAGTTCTCAATCGCTGAGACTCCTACACGGGACTGGGTCTAACGTGACCTAGCCGACGGGGCTACCGTCCTCGGTGGAATCGGAGAACACCCAGCACCGTACCTCCCACAACGCCGTTGGCCCCTCGGTAACTACTGCCAAGCTAGAGACGTACAAGCTACTTGACCAAGACCAGAGCCCATATAGTTCCGGCGGTGGCGACAGGCTCCTGGGTTGCCGCTTTAAGAACCGGTCCTTATAGGGAGACACTAGAGCAAAGCACACAGCACATGCTCTAGCCCCCTAGTCCAAGTTGCTAAAAAGCAAGTTTTATCATTAATGTTGAAGTGGACCATTAATACAAGTTTAACATTTTAAATAATGGTGACAGTAGCTGCGCCTAGCAAAATACTACCCATATGCATAAACCCATAGGAAAACAAGGACAGGGAAAATAAATGCTAGGTACAACCTTAAAGGTAAACAGTATTAGACACATGCGTATGTAAAGAATAGTGTATTAAAAGTGAGATAGGTAGCAAGGATTGTCCGTGCTATAACTTGCCTTCCTCAGAGTAGGGCTGCTGCTGAGAATCCTGCTCCGGCACGTCCTCAACGTACTCGTAGTCCAACGCTACGGGCTCACCGACTGGACACGATCAACACGCACGCATTCCAAAGCAATCATCACATGCAAACAAATTAAATCTATTAGAAACAGTACACCAACAGTATGAACAGTACAAAAACAGGAGCTAGAAATATTCTACGCTTCGCTACGAACACGTGAGCGCGAAAATCACGCAAATCGGAGCTAAAACGTGAAAGTTATAGCGTTTCTAAGTTTCGGGGGCTTGCTGGCAAAGTTTTAAAATTTCCAGGGGCCTAAACGAATAAAACAGGACCTATTTGTAATTATTTTTGAATTAAAAAGGACCGCGGGTTAATTCTGGAAAAACACAGGGGCTCTTTAACAAAACTACCGGCGCTGACCGGTATCCCCAGGGTTGACCCGCGACGTGGCGCTCCGTGGTCCAATGGATCTAGATCGGGCGGCTCAAAACAGACCGGAGGGGGGGGGGGGTGCTCGCCGGGGAAGACGAGTGCGCGGCGGCGCCGCTCGGGCCGCCGGCGAACTTCGCCGGAATCAGCCATAACTCGGGCTAGGATGCTCGGATTTGAACGGGGTTTGGCCCTACGGCTTCAGGGGGAGATGGCGAGTGCACCTAGGGGGTTCGTGACGTGGGTCGACCGGCGAGGTGGTCGGACGGCGTCGGGCGGCGGAGCGGAGCTCCGGTGTGCCGCGGAGAAGGGATTTGACTCGGTTTTGGGTTCGGTTAAACGGCTCTGGAGCATCTGTGGACGATGGTGAGTGCAACGAGGGTGGTCTAGGGGTGTATCGCGCGGAGCAGCGTCCGAACGGCGATGGCCGGCGGTGGATCGCCGTCGGCGACCGCGGGAAGGCTAGCTACGGTGCTCTAGTGCCAAAATTGAGAGGGGGAGATGCTTCATTACCTCCCAGTGATGCTCCTGGGGGGCCGAATTGGAGTGAGGGGGGTCCGGCGATGGAGCTCGTCGGAACCCGAAGCTCGGCGGCGGCGAAGCTTGGGGAAGAAGGGGTTGCAGATGCTGCTGTCGGGCTTGGAGTAGCTCGACGCACTCCTCGTGGCTCGGTGAAGGTCCTTTGAGGCTCGGGCGGGGCGGAGGTGCTCCGGAGCGAGAGGACGACGGCGAACTTCCCTCGGCGGCGCTGTGGACGGCGAAGCGAAATTAGTTGCGGCCGAGACAGGAAAAGAGATGGGGAGCGCTCGATGGGCTTCAGTACCTCCTGGCGGTTCGATTGGAGGCGGTGGTCGGCCGGGAGGTGCACCGGGGCAGCCTGGCGGCATGCGGCGGCGCGGAGGGGCTCCGGCGACACGTGGGCTGGGCGATGCAGAGGCTCAGGTGGACTTGGCGTGTGCTGGGGAGGTTAAGGGAGGCTCGGTGATGCTCAGGCGAGTTTTGTAGGGGCTTGGGGGTGGCTGAGGAGCCGGGAACGGGCTCGTCGCCGTTTATGGAAGGTCTCCGATGTCGGCGGGATTCTTTCCCCGGGATTGGCGCGGTTACCAAGCCAGGAGTGAGCGGGGAAAGGAAGGTGTTGTGTGGGGTGCTCCGTGGAAGCTTCCTAGGGGGCTCCGGGTGCCGCGGGAGTGGGCCAAGGCGGTCGGCCGGCGACAGATCAGCGCGGGCGCGCGTGATCAGCGCGGCGCGCGGGAGGTAGGGGGGGGATCCGACAGGTGGGGTCGGGGTGTCGGTGGGGGAGAGAGAGAGAGGGAGGGGTGCGCGGCTGGGCCGGCCTGCTAGCTGGGCCGGGGGAGAAGTGGGCCGAGGAGAAAAAAAAAGAAGAGAGGGGGAGATGGGCCGGACCGGAAAAGAAAAGAGAAGGAGGTTGGGCCGCGCGGGAAAGTGGGCCGGGCTGGAAAGAAAGAAGAGGGTGCAGAGTTGGATTTTGAGAAAAGTTCAGGGGGCAAAAGCGAACTATGGGCCTAACAACTTTTCTAGAGCTCCAAACAAAGTGATTCAAATTTGAATTTAAATAAATTTAAATTCTTGTTTGAATCACAAGCAGTACAAAAATAAATGCAGCAGCATGAATGCAACAATAAATGTTTCTAACTCTTATATTTGATTTTAAATTTTAGAAAATCATTATTTAGCCTTTATAAAATAGGTGAGAGCATTAAATAATTAATTAATTGCCAAAAATTTTAAAATTGAGCATTTTGGGTGTTACAAACCTACCCCCCCTTAAGATGAATCTCGTCCTCGAGATTCGGATGTAGAAGCGAAGAGCTGTGGGTACTCGGACTTGAGATCTTCTTCCCGCTCCCAAGTCGCTTCATCTGCTGAATGCCGGCTCCACTGCACCTTGCACATCCGAATGGTCTTGTTCCTCAGCACTCTTTCTAACACCTCCAGGATCCTGATCGGATACTCCTCGTAGGTGAGGTCCTCCTGAACATTCAACTCATCAATCGGGATCTGCTCTTCTGGCACCCGCAAGCACTTCTTCAACTGGGACACATGGAACACATCGTGTACTCCGGCCAGTCTCTCAGGTAGATCTAGCCGATATGCCACTTCGCCCATCCGTTCCTGTATCCTGAACGGTCCGATGTAACGAGGCGCCAACTTGCCTTTGACGTTGAACCGCTTTACTCCTCTCATGGGTGACACCTTAAGGTACACAAAATCATCAACCCTGAAGCTGAGGTCCCTCCGCCTGACATCGGCGTAACTCTTCTGTCTGGACTGGGCCACCTTCAGGTTCTCTCTGATCACCTGCACCTGCCGCTCTGCATCTCTGAGTATCTCCGGACCAAAGACCTGACTCTCTCCAGTCTGATTCCAGAACAATGGGGTCCGGCACTTCCTGCCATACAATGCCTCGAACGGTGCCATCTGCAGACTCTTCTGATAGCTGTTATTGTAGGAGAACTCTGCATACGGCAAACTCTTATCCCAGCTGACACCATACTGTAACGCACAAGCTCTCAACATATCCTCCAATATCTGGTTGGTCCGCTCTGTCTGACCATCTGTCTGCGGGTGATAAGCTGAGCTGAAGTGCAGCTTTGTGTCCATGGACTCATGTAACTTCCGCCAGAAGTGTGAAGTGAACTGAGTACCACGATCTGACACAATCTTCTTCGGCACCCCGTGTAAGCACACAATCCGCTCCATGTACAACTCTGCTAGTCTGGCGCCTGTGTAGGTGGTCTTCACTGGCAGAAAGTGGGCCACCTTGGTCAGACGATCAACAATCACCCAAATGGAGTCGAATCCTCTCTGAGTGCGGGGCAGACCAGTGATGAAGTCCATGCCAACTTCTTCCCATTTCCACTCCGGGATCTTCAACGGCTGAAGCAATCCAGCTGGCCTCTGATGTTCTGCCTTGACTCGCTGACATGTGTCGCACAATGCCACATGAGTCGCCACATCACGTTTCAGTCCATACCACCAGAATCTCTCCTTGATGTCCTGGTACATCTTAGTGCTGCCTAGGTGGATCGAATAAGCTGAGTCATGTGCCTCTCTCAGAATCATCTCCCTGATCTGCGCTATCTCTAGCACACATATCCTCTTTCCATGCCATAGAGTTCCCTGATCATCAACTCGGAATCCAGGGGCCTTTCCCAATGCAACATTACCCACAATCTCTCGGATCTTCTCATCCTGCAGCTGACCTCTCCGGATCTCCTGCTCAAGTGTGGGCTCCACTGCCATTTCGGTGATGCTGGTGACGAATCCCAGACTCATCCTCTCAAACTCTCGGCTGAGCTCCTCAGGCAAACAGTGCCCAGTGATCCTGTTCACATAACTCCTCCTGTTCAGAGCATCAGCCACCAAGTTGGCCTTCCCTGGGTGATAGTGGATCTCCAGATCATAATCCTTGATCAGCTCTAACCATCTGCGCTGTCTCATATTCAGATCTAACTGAGTGAAGACATACTTGAGGCTCTTATGATCAGTGTAGATGTCACACCTGTGTCCAATCAAGTAGTGTCTCCAGATCTTCAGAGCATGTACCACAGCTGCCAACTCCAAGTCGTGCGTCGGATAGTTCTGCTCATGCTTCCTCAGCTGCCTGGACGCATAAGACACGACTCTGCCCTCCTGCATAAGGACGCAACCCAGTCCTAGACGGGATGCATCACAGTAGATGGAGAAACTCTTTGCCAAATCTGGCAATACTAGCACTAGGGCTGTAGTCAACCTCTTCTTCAACTCTTCGAAGCTGACCTGGCAAGCCTCTGTCCACACAAACGGGGCATTCTTCTCTAGCAAAGCTGTCAACGGCTTAGCGATCTTGGAGAATCCTTCAATGAACCGTCGGTAATATCCGGCCATCCCAAGGAAACTCCTGATCTCGCTCACATCCCGTGGTGGATTCCAGCTCAATACATCGCTGACTTTCTTCGGATCAACTGCCACTCCACCATTGGACAACACATGTCCCAGAAATGCCACTTCCTTCAGCCAGAACTCACATTTGCTCAGCTTGGCATACAACTGGTGTTCCCGAAGTCTCTGCAGCACCAATCTCAAGTGTTCCTCATGTTCTTCCTCATTCTTGGAGAAGACCAGAATGTCATCAATGAATACCACCACAAACTTGTCCAGATAGTCCATGAACACGCTGTTCATCAGATACATGAAGTATGCAGGAGCGTTGGTCAATCCAAAAGACATGACCAAGAACTCGTACAACCCGTACCGAGTGGTGAAAGCGGTCTTGGGTACATCTGACGGGCGGATCCTCATCTGGTAATATCCTGATCGAAGATCTATCTTGGAGAACACACAAGCTCCTCTCAACTGATCGAACAGATCATCAATCCTCGGCAGCGGGTACTTGTTCTTGATGGTCACTTCATTGAGGGCTCGATAGTCCACACACAACCTCTGAGTACAATCCTTCTTATCGACGAACAATACCGGTGCTCCCCATGGCGAAGCACTCGGACGAATGTACCCCTTGGCCAACAACTCGTCCAACTCCTTCTTGAGCTGCTCCAGCTCCTTCGCTCCCATCCTATATGGCCTCTTGGCTATAGGTGCAGTGCCAGGTTTTAGTTCAATAACGAATTCAACATCTCGTTCTGGAGGCATACCTGGCAACTCGTCTGGGAACACATCCGGGAACTGGCTCACCACCCTGATATCTTCAGTCCTTGTCCCTTCAGCTTGATTTGCTTGGCCTTGCTCTGAGGAACTGGCTGCCTGGTACTCCACCTTGTCACCGGACTCCGCTGTCAGCTGGATGGTCCTCGTAGCACACCTGATCACTGCATCATATCTGGTCATCCAGCTCATACCCAAGATCAGATCAAATCCCAGGGTCTCCAGTACTATCGGACCTGCCTTGAACTCTACCCCCCTTATTATGATGGGAACATGGGGGCATCATAGAGTAGCCCGCTGTTCACCTCCTGGTGAGCTTACTAGCATAGTGTTCATCATGGGTTTCAGAGCTAATAAATTCTTCTTTACAAAAGCAGCGGAAATGAAAGCATGTGAAGCTCCAGAATCAAATAAAACAGTGGCGTGGGTCGAATTGACGAGGAACGTACCCACGACCACATCTGTAGAGGCCTCTGCTGTCTCTGCACCGGTGTGGTTGAGCTTGCCCCGAACCGGAGCCTGCGGAGCACGACCTCCCTGCTGCTGACCCTGCGGCTGCCCAACTCTCTGAGTACTGCCCTGCTGGTTCTGTCCGGCGGCGTTCTGGATCTTCTTGGGGCAGGCATTGGCGAAGTGTCCCTGCTCGCCACAGTGGTAGCACACCCTCGGACCCACCGGTGTAGTGTTGACTGGACTGATGCGCTGGACTGGACCTGGCTGCACCTGGCTGCGCTGAACTGGACTCATCTGTGGCTGACCCTGAGGACGCTGCTGCTGTGGCGCCCGAGGAAACTGAGGACGCTGCTGCTGGAACTGGCCACGACTGAGCAAACCAGACTGGCCCTGGAAGTGCTGCTGGCCTCCCACCTGCTGACTCTGGGGAGGGGTGAAGCGTGGACGACTGCTGCTGCCCACCTGCTGTCCCTGGAGCTTCCTCTTCTTGTCCTCCATCTCACGGCGCTTGTGCTCCAACATCAGCGCGCCGTCCACCAGCTCGTGGAAGGTCGGGAACTTGGTGCACATGAGCTGGTACTGGAGAGCATCCTGCAGACCATCACGGAACCTGGCCTGCTTCTTCTGATCGGTGGCCACGTCCTCTGGAGCGTAACGGGCCAACGAGACGAACTTGTCACGATAAGCCGTGACACTCATCCCTTCCTGCTTCAGTGCCAGGAACTCCTTCTTCTTCAGTATCATCAGAGCCTCCGGCACGTGGTGCGCACGAAAGCTGCTGCAGAACTGCTGCCAAGTGATCTGAGTACCGGCCGGGCGAGAGGACTGGTATGAATCCCACCAATCCAACGCCGGCCCCTGAAGCTGCCCTCCGGCGTACAGCACCTTCTCTCTGTCATCGCACTGGGCGATGTCCAACTGCCTCTCCACTGCCTTGAGCCAGTCATCTGCCTCAAGGGGGTCACTGGCCTTGCTGAAGGTCGGCGGGCGTCCCTTCAGAAACTCGCCCCTCTTGTCTCTGGGCGGTGCAGCTGCCTGGGGGTGATGCTGGTTCTGCTGGATCAGCCTCATCGTCTCGGCCATCTGCTGCATCATCTGCACTTGAGCATACATCAGCTGCTCAATGGTGGGGATCTGATGGTTCGGATTCAGATTCGGGGGCGGGTTCTGGTGCGGAGGCTGTCCACCCGCATTGCCCCCGGGGTGAGCCATCTATAATCACAAGGGTCAGATGTCAGTCGGTTAGTACGAGAAAATATATATATACCCCTGCTATCTAAACAATAAAGTCCTTAAACCTTATTCCAACATCTAGATGGTTGCAGACAGGTGTCTACGCCCATCACAATCATTACAAAGAACCAAATCAAACATATGCATAATAACAATAAGTACAAGCAGGTAAAGGCATAAATTCACACAAGACTCGACTGTTAGATTTTTAAAGTTTTCAAAACATGGGGGTCTCCTAGTAATTTGTCAACCGTACTATCTAGGCTGCGTTCCTACAGTCAGCATGGCTCTGATACCAATCTGTCACACCCGGATTTACACGAAACCCGAATGTGGCCATATGTGTGCCCAGGAAGTCCACAGACACATATAGCGAACAAATATGGTAATAAATTCAGAGTACAGTGCTTTATTCTCATCATATAGTAGCGTTTACATCAGAGTGCTTCATAAATAAAAACATGGACAGCGGACGACTAATACATCTCTCTAGCGTAGCCGCAATCCCACAGGGACTCTGACTGGGAGAACGCGAACTCAGAAGTACGGCAAATCCTCCGGAAACTCCACAGCATAATCAGCCTGACTCCAATCTGTTACCCGTCCGGGATTTTGCCCAAAAATAGTAATAACAGCAAGTGTAAGTAATGGAAATTACTTAGCAAGTATAGCACGGGTTATGAAGGCTCAAAAAGGCTAGACACTGGCTTAACTGCATTAGCACTTTTAGTTGGTTCGTTTTAACTTTGTCCAAGTTACTACAAGTGAATGAGAATCCCAGTTGTAACCCAATTAATGGTGTAAGTGACATTAAACAGGAATAAATACCATATTCTAATCAAAAAGGATCCAGGCCGCTCGTGACCCTGAGCAAGGCTATCATGATAGATCGTACACTCTGCAGAGGTTTCGCCCTTTACCCACCAGTCGCGTAAAAGTTCAAAGGAACTTTGCACCCAACCACGCACATCAACACTTCCGAGGTGTGACTGCATAGGGACGCTACGAGGCTTTCACAAGACACCCTAACAAGTCAGTAGCCGCTGGAGTACTATACGGCGGTGAAAACTTAGGCACCGAGATCGACGTACGCCCACGGAGTCACACCGTGAGGGGGTCGATGGCGTCCGGAGCGCGGGTATCGCACCCATACTGCGCAACGTGCAGAGTTCTCAATCGCTGAGACTCCTACACGGGACTGGGTCTAACGTGACCTAGCCGACGGGGCTACCGTCCTCGGTGGAATCGGAGAACACCCAGCACCGTACCTCCCACAACGCCGTTGGCCCCTCGGTAACTACTGCCAAGCTAGAGACGTACAAGCTACTTGACCAAGACCAGAGCCCATATAGTTCCGGCGGTGGCGACAGGCTCCTGGGTTGCCGCTTTAAGAACCGGTCCTTATAGGGAGACACTAGAGCAAAGCACACAGCACATGCTCTAGCCCCCTAGTCCAAGTTGCTAAAAAGCAAGTTTTATCATTAATGTTGAAGTGGACCATTAATACAAGTTTAACAGTTTAAATAATGGTGACAGTAGCTGCGCCTAGCAAAATACTACCCATATGCATAAACCCATAGGAAAACAAGGACAGGGAAAATAAATGCTAGGTACAACCTTAAAGGTAAACAGTATTAGACACATGCGTATGTAAAGAATAGTGTATTAAAAGTGAGATAGGTAACAAGGATTGTCCGTGCTATAACTTGCCTTCCTCAGAGTAGGGCTGCTGCTGAGAATCCTGCTCCGGCACGTCCTCAACGTACTCGTAGTCCAACGCTACGGGCTCACCGACTGGACACGATCAACACGCACGCATTCCAAAGCAATCATCACATGCAAACAAATTAAATCTATTAGAAACAGTACACCAACAGTATGAACAGTACAAAAACAGGAGCTAGAAATATTCTACGCTTCGCTACGAACACGTGAGCGCGAAAATCACGCAAATCGGAGCTAAAACGTGAAAGTTATAGCGTTTCTAAGTTTCGGGGTCTTGCTGGCAAGTTTTAAAATTTACAGGGGCCTAAACGAATAAAACAGGACCTATTTGTAATTATTTTTGAATTAAAAAGGACCGCGGGTTAATTCTGGAAAAACACAGGGGCTCTTTAACAAAACTACCGGCGCTGACCGGTATCCCCAGGGTTGACCCGCGACGTGGCGCTCCGTGGTCCAATGGATCTAGATCGGGCGGCTCAAAACAGACCGGAGGGGGGGGGGTGCTCGCCGGGGAAGACGAGTGCGCGGCGGCGCCGCTCGGGCCGCCGGCGAACTTCGCCGGAATCAGCCATAACTCGGGCTAGGATGCTCGGATTTGAACGGGGTTTGGCCCTACGGCTTCAGGGGGAGATGGCGAGTGCACCTAGGGGGTTCGTGACGTGGGTCGACCGGCGAGGTGGTCGGACGGCGTCGGGCGGCGGAGCGGAGCTCCGGTGTGCCGCGGAGAAGGGATTTGACTCGGTTTTGGGTTCGGTTAAACGGCTCTGGAGCATCTGTGGACGATGGTGAGTGCAACGAGGGTGGTCTAGGGGTGTATCGCGCGGAGCAGCGTCCAAACGGCGATGGCCGGCGGTGGATCGCCGTCGGCGACCGCGGGAAGGCTAGCTATGGTGCTCTAGTGCCAAAATTGAGAGGGGGAGATGCTTCATTACCTCCCATTGATGCTCCTGGGGGGCCGAATTGGAGTGAGGGGGGGTCCGGCGATGGAGCTCGTCGGAACCCGAAGCTCGGCGGCGGCGAAGCTTGGGGAAGAAGGGGTTGCAGATGATGCTGTCGGGCTTGGAGTAGCTCGACGCACTCCTCGTGGCTCGGTGAAGGTCCTCCGAGGCTCGGGCGGGGCGGAGGTGCTCCGGAGCGAGAGGACGACGGCGAACTTCCCTCGGCGGCGCTGTGGACGGCGAAGCGAAATTAGTTGCGGCCGAGACAGGAAAAGAGATGGGGAGCGCTTGATGGGCTTCAGTACCTCCTGGCGGTTCGATTGGAGGCGGTGGTCGGCCGGGAGGTGCACCGGGGCAGCCTGGCGGCGTGCGGCGGCGCGGAGGGGCTCCGGCGACACGTGGGCTGGGCGATGCAGAGGCTCTGGTGGACTTGGCGTGTGCTGGGGAGGTTAAGGGAGGCTCGGTGATGCTCAGGCGAGTTTTGTAGGGGCTTGGGGGTGGCTGAGGAGCCGGGAACGGGCTCGTCGCCGTTTATGGAAGGTCTCCGATGTCGGCGGGATTCTTTCCCCGGGATTGGCGCGGTTACCAAGCCAGGAGTGAGCGGGGAAAGGAAGGTGTTGTGTGGGGTGCTCCGTGGAAGCTTCCTAGGGGGCTCCGGGTGCCGCGGGAGTGGGCCAAGGCGGTCGGCCGGCGACAGATCAGCGCGGGCGCGCGTGATCAGCGTGGCGCGCGGGAGGTAGGGGGGGATCCGACAGGTGGGGTCGGGGTGTCGGTGGGGGGGGGGAGAGAGAGAGGGAGGGGTGCGCGGCTGGGCCGGCCTGCTAGCTGGGCCGGGGGAGAAGTGGGCCGAGGAGAAAAAAAAAAGAAGAGAGGGGGAGATGGGCCGGACCGGAAAAGAAAAGAGAAGGAGGTTGGGCCGCGCGGGAAAGTGGGCCGGGCTGGAAAGAAAGAAGAGGGTGCAGAGTTGGATTTTGAGAAAAGTTCAGGGGGCAAAAGCGAACTATGGGCCTAACAACTTTTCTAGAGCTCCAAACAAAGTGATTCAAATTTGAATTTAAATAAATTTAAATTCTTGTTTGAATCACAAGCAGTACAAAAATAAATGCAGCAGCATGAATGCAACAATAAATGTTTCTAACTCTTATATTTGATTTTAAATTTTAGAAAATCATTATTTAGCCTTTATAAAATAGGTGAGAGCATTAAATAATTAATTAATTGCCAAAAATTTTAAAATTGAGCATTTTGGGTGTTACATGGGTAAAGGGCGAAACCTCTGTAGAGTGTACGATCTATCATGATAGCCTTGCTCAGGGTCACGAGCGGCCTGGATCCTTTTTGATTAGAATATGGTATTTATTCCTGTTTAATGTCACTTACACTATTTAAATTGGGTTACAACTGGGTTCTCAGTCACTTGTAGTAACTTGGATAAAGTTAAAACGAACCAACTAAAAGTGCTAATGCAGTTAAGCCAGTGTCTAGCCTTTTTGAGCCTTCATAACCCGTGCTATACTTGCTAAGTAATTCTGTTACTTACACTTGCTATTATCATCATTTTGGGCAAAATCCCGGACGGGTAACAGATTGGAGTCAGGCTGACTATGAGGTGGAGTTTCCCGAGGACTTGCCATACTTCTGAGCCGGCGTTCTCCCAGTCAGAGTCCCTGTGGGATTGCGGCTACACTTAGAGAGAGTTTATCAGTCTTCCGCTGTCCATGTTTTTCATTTATGCCAAACTCTGATGTAATCGCTACTTTAGGTTGAATAATGAAGCATTGTACTCTGATTTTTACCATATTTGTTCGCTATATGTGTCTGTGGACTTCCTGGGCACACATATGGCCACATTCGGGATTTGTGTAAATCCGGGTGTGACAGATTGGTATCAAAGCTGTGCTGACTGTAGGAACGCAGACTAGATAGTACTGGCCATCCGTTCAGAATCATTTTACCATATAACCCTTGCTTTCTCTATCCTTGAGATTTTGATTCATAAAAAGTGCTATCCTTGAGCACTTTCCTCCTTGACAATTTCTCTTTGGTCATTGTATCCTTGATGTTTTATCCCCTCCTTGATAATTTACTTCTCATCCTTGACTTCTGATTATTTATCTCCACCTTGTATTGGTTGCTAATTTTCAACTATTGTCTATTTAACTCCCCCTTGTTGCTTTACCTTGATCGCTTATCTTCTATTACTAATGTGGGTCTCCTTGTTTACTCACTCGTTCCTTGATACTATTTCCCCTTCCCTCCTCCTTGTTCTTCCAGTATTGTCACTTTGGATTCATCCCTTGGCCTTTGATCTCAAAGTGTCCTCTCGACTTTTCCTTTATCCTAAAACACTTAGATTGTCTGTATCGTCCCGATGCATTTGCAAGACACTTGAAGAATGAAGATACCGCCCGTCTGCTACAAGAAGTTAAAGCCGAACGACTTCAGAGTACACGACGACGTCACCCTCAGTGCCACTACAACCAAGAAGTTGGACACCACTCAAGACGAATTGCAAGGTGAAGAAGACCGAAGTGATAACCTTGCATAGGAGGATTCCCTTAACATTATTGACAACGTTTAGAGTCGCTTTTAGGCTTGTGTGTCTAACCCTGGTTGAGTGTGTTTGTAATGCCTGTCCTTTTGCCTTTGATTGATTTGGATCTTTGTAATGATTGTGTAGTTGGGCTCTCTCTATTCTCCCCGCATCTCCTTGTTTTTCTTGCTATCTCTTCCTCATCAATCAAGTGGAGAACATCGAGAACGAAGACAGAAGGCGATCATCATAATGAAGGAACGAAGCTAAAGAAAATTTGGAGTAGAAGATTCGCAACTATATCAACACAGAAGATGAAGAATCCTGGAGATCCAACTCTAGAAGATCTCTATTTTCAGAATCTTGTTGTTTCGTCTCCTCCTTGCTCCTAGTCGCTGCGAATCTCGGGACGAGATTCAGTTTAAGGGGGGTAGCTTGTCACACCCCAAAATTTTCGAATTTTGGGATGTGAATTTTCAACATAAATAATACAATATTTTCTCAATTTTCTAAAATTTTTCAAGCTTTATTTAATTTACAGGAAATTTTATAATTAAAAAAATATATATATAATAAAATATTTACAAAATATAAATAAAAAAAATACTTTGAATGATGCATTCATGCTGCTGCATTTATTTTTGTATTGCTTGTGGTTCAAACACGAATTTAAATTTATTAAAATTCAAATTTGAATCGCGTTTGGTTGAGCTCTAGGAAAGTTGTTTTGGACCGAGTTCATTTTCGCCCCCTGAACTTTTCCCTTCGTCCGCTTTTGCCCCCTCCACCTTTTCCTTCCCGAGCCAGCCGGCCCAGTTTCATCGCCCCGGCCCAGCTCCCGCCTTCGCTCCAACCGCACGCACCCCCTCGGCCCAGTCTCGCGCTCCGCGGCCTGTTTCTCCGCTGCCAGCCCACCGACCCGCCGGCCCAGCCGCGCGCCTCCCTGCTCGGCCCAGCCCGTCCGCTTCCGGCCCAAGACGCCCCAGAGCCCAGCCGCGCTCGCCCTGCTGCCGCTGGCGCACAGCGCCGCCGCCAGGCCAGGCCTCGGCGTGCGCGCTGACGCCCCTCGGTGTTAGTGCCGCCTCGCCACCAGAGCTTGGCCGCGCCTCCCTCGCCCCTATATGAGCTGATGATGCCGCCGCTCCTCAGCACCACACCACCACCGCCCTCTCCTCTCTGCACAACGCCGCCGCCGCCATGGCACCCGGAGTTCGAGCGCCGCCGCGATTTGCCGCCGCCCGCCGCTAGGCTCCCTCCGGCGAAACCAAGGCCGCCACGAGCTGCGCGTCGCCGAGCCGCTCCCATCCCGCGGGTCGCCGTCGCCATATCCCCGCCGGAGCACCGCCCCCGCGTGAGCCACTCGCCGCCGGCCCCTGTTTCCGCCGGGGGCGAGATCCCGGTCGTCACCGCCCGTCTCTGCCGCCGGTAAGCACCTTGCCGACCTTCCCTCGACCTCCTCCCTCTGTCCTACTCCTCGCCTAGGCCCCCGTCCTCCCTAACGCCGGCGAGCTCGACGCCCGGGAGCACCGGCGAGGCCCTGCCTTGAACCGAGGAGGAAGATGGGGATTTTGCAGATGAGTCCCCGGGAAAATGAGAAATCCCTAGATCCATTCTTGTGTCTTGGCGTTTTCTCGGAAAACCCCCTGGAACTATTCAACTTCTGCCTATAAACCCAACCCGAGCCATTTTACAATGATAACCCCAACGTTTACCTGTTTTGCGAGCACTATTTATAGTGTCTTGCTAAAGTTTGCTGCCAGTCCTCCAGATCTTCGGTTAATTACGCATAGGTCCTTACAAACTTGTTTTAGGCATAAAATCCATGTTTTAGCTCCGATTCAATCCGTTCTTGTTGCGTTGGATTCATATCAACGTAAACTACACGTTAGCGCTGTCATTTACCATGTGACATATTTCTGAATTTTTATTCAATATTAAGTTGATTAAATGTTAATTAAATGTCTCTTCTTAATTAAAACCTAATTAAGAATATACGATTTTTCATATTAATGTTAACTTGGTTAATAAATATTCATTAATTTTCTGAAATAAAATACACTTAAGATTCACTTCGGTTTTTTAGAAATAAATATTAATTGATTAATGCTTATTATCTAACTAGCTTTTCCAAATTAAAAGCAAATTAGAGTTACGATTCGAGTTTTCATAAATAGTCATTAATATTGATTAATATCAACATAAATGTGTTTCTATCATAATATTGATTAGTTCAACACGGTTCATAAAGTTATTCGATTAGTTGCTCTCACATGCTTCTTTTCAAGTTAATGTTTTAATTTGAATAAATTATACTTGAATATTTATAATTAAAATATGACTAAGATTACTTCGTCTTTTCTAAAGTACAAAATATAACTTTCATTCTTTAATTATACATGGTTTTATTTAATTAAAATAAATGAAGCTCATAGTCTCTCATTAAATACAAATCATCTGAAAGCTGTATATTTTCAACCGTTGCTCCGTTTTCAGCGATTCTTGCGCTCACGTGACCATCGAACCAAGCCCTATCCTTTAGCGCGCTCTTTTAAAGCTTTTCTTCTGATTGGTGTACTGTTCTTAGTTGTATATTGTTTGCTTGCTTGTTTAGCTGCATGTTGTGATCGATGATTGTTGCGAGTAGAGGAAGGCCGTTCGAGAGATTTCAAGATCAAGAACTGAAGACTATGAGTAAATATATTGGATTTGAGGCAAGTTATAGCATGGACAATCCTTGCTACCTATCTCACTTTTAATACACTGTTCACTACATACGCATGTGTCTAATATTGTTTACCATTAAGGTTATTTCCTAGCATTTATTTCCCTGTCCTTGTATTCCTACGGGTTCTTGCATATGGGTAGCATTTTGCTAGGCGCAACTACTGTCACCTTTACTTAATTGTTAAATTTGACTTAATGGTCCACTTCAACATTAATGATAAAACTTGCTTTTTAGCAACTTGGACTAGGGGGCTAGAGCATGTGCTGTGTGCTTTGCTCTAGTGTCTCCCTCTAAGGACCGGTTCTTAAAGCGGCAACCCAGGAGCCTGTCGCCACCGCCGGAACTATATGGGCTCTGGTCTTGGTCGAGTAGCTTGTACGTCTCTAGCTTGGCAGTAGTTACCGAGGGGCCAACGGCGTTGTGGGAGGTACGGTGCTGGGTGTTCTCCGATTCCACCGAGGACGGTAGCCCCGTCGGCTAGGTCACGTTAGACCCAGTCCCGTGTGGGAGTCTCAGCGATTGAGAACTCTGCACGTTGCGCAGTATGGGTGCGATACCCGCGCTCCGGACGCCATCGACCCCCTCACGGTGTGACTCCGTGGGCGTACGTCGATCTCGGTGCCTAAGTTTTCACCGCCGTATAGTACTCCAGCGGCTACTGACTTGTTAGGGTGTCTTGTGAAAGCCTCGTAGCGTCCCTATGTAGTCACACCTCGGAAGTGTTGATGTGCGTGGTTGGGTGCAAAGTTCCTTTGAACTTTTACGCGACTGGTGGGTAAAGGGCGAAACCTCTGCAGAGTGTACGATCTATCATGATAGCCTTGCTCAGGGTCACGAGCGGCCTGGATCCTTTTTGATTAGAATATGATATTTATTCCTGTTTAATGTCACTTACACTATTTAAATTGGGTTACAACTGGGTTCTCAGTCACTTGTAGTAACTTGGATAAAGTTAAAACGAACCAACTAAAAGTGCTAATGCAGTTAAGCCAGTGTCTAGCCTTTTTGAGCCTTCATAACCCGTGCTATACTTGCTAAGTAATTATGTTACTTACACTTGCTATTATCATCATTTTGGGCAAAATCCCGGACGGGTAACAGATTGGAGTCAGGCTGACTATGAGGTGGAGTTTCCCGAGGACTTGCCATACTTCTGAGCTGGCGTTCTCCCAGTCAGAGTCCCTGTGGGATTGCGGCTACACTTAGAGAGAGTTTATCAGTCTTCCGCTGTCCATGTTTTTCATTTATGCCAAACTCTGATGTAATCGCTACTTTAGGTTGAATAATGAAGCATTGTACTCTGATTTTTACCATATTTGTTCGCTATACGTGTCTGTGGACTTCCTGGGCACACATATGGCCACATTCGGGATTTGTGTAAATCCGGGTGTGACACGTACTCAGCTGAAAATGCTCTTGAGATTTGAAAACTATTCCTTCTCAATTAGGAAATACTCCCGTTATTGGAAAATACTCCAGCTAGTTGAGATCAGCAAGTCAACATCGGTAGTGTAGTGAAGATTGATTCATTTGTCTTTGAAGAGAGAGGGGCAGCTATGATTCCGTGGCATGTCACAGATGCATGTATAGTTGTGTGCATGCACACTTGAATGGGAGCTGTTGCACGTGTGTACATGATATGGAATATTACACCTAACCCTAGGAAAATGTGACCATCTAATATGGAATATTACTTCTCCAATATTGTTAAAATACTCATCTAAACAACATGTAGTAATTAGTATAAGAAACAAGGAGTAATTAGTGAACTAAACAAGGACTCCTAACATTTTAAAAATACTCCTCTTGTTAAATACAAAATACACCTCTACTCATGAAATTACTCATGTTGCGGACATGGAGTAATCAGTGAAAGAAATTAGGGGTAACTATTCAACAAAACAACATACACGTATAACGTAGTTGAACCACGAAAGGAGATACAAGATAACCCCGCTGGTTGTTGCCAAATCTCACTGGTTGTTGCCATGCAGAGTATAACGTAGCATCTCCTTCTGTGTGCAATTTTAAATTAACAACAATAGAGCTTCCATGCAGCTGTGGCATGCACTGCATGTGAAAGAGATCATGCAGGGTACGAGGCACATATGGAGTATACAAAAGCATTGTTGTGTGTTCGTAATGTATTACTAATTGTACGCTGTAATCACGTTTTAATGTTGCATGGATCTCCCTCCCAAACATGATGGCATGCGTTATATTTACTCTAATAAATCTCGCCCATGCTAGCTGGTGAGCATGCAAGCATTACTAAGTATTAACTGCCTCGTGATGAAGATTCAAAACCCTCTTTCTTAGATACAATTTACGTTAACCTTACTGGACCTTCCATGTATGCCTGCATGCCGATAAGATTTTTTGGATCCGTATGCACTCCATGAACGAATTACTTTTCGTACGTTGAGGCCGCCACCTAAGAATTACTGCATGCCCGTTGTATTTCGTTGCGTTGCTGCTCCTGCTACGCCATGGCACCGGTGAAGAAGTTGAAGCAGGAGCTTGCTAAAACATGGCGACCGCCGTTTGGTAATAAGAAAACAGTGGCGACTATCGTACGGCCGCGGCACAATATATGTCCGCCACATCCAATCCTTCTCTAGCTCCGAGCCATACCCAGGCCAGATTTCAAGGATAAGCTGCCAAAAGTTGCCACGGAGCTATATACGGATGCATATTAAAGCGGATGCGCATAAAAAAGAATCAACTTTTTACTCCACGGGATGAAAATGTAGTAACTTTACCGTCGCCGGAGCTCCGGGTCCAAGCGCGGCCGCGGGTGCTAAATAATATTTAGCACCCAGCGAGCTAAATAGCCAGGTCATATATATATATATATATATATATATAGTCCCTGACGTGCTAGATGTATGCCATGTAAATGAGAAAAAATACGTGAAAAATGGTGAGAGGTGATTAGATAGGCATCCTGAAAGCCTAGAGCAAATTTATACTGCAACAGAAACAAAAAGCGCTTCTTTTGTTGTGTACTCTACGAGTTTTTTTGTTTTTTGGCCCTTTTTATGAAAAAAGTTTACAAAAATGCCCCTGGTGAAAGATTTCAAAAAAAAATAGACCCTAAGCTCGGCGCCGAGGTTACACGTCTTGACGCCATGGACCATGGCGCCGAGCCAGCGCGCAGCCAGCCGACGTGGCAGTGAGCTCGGCGCCAAGACATACGGCGCCGAGCCCCAATTCAAAACAGCCGCCCCAGGGCTGCTGCCCGAAGCTGCTTCATTTGTTCTTCATTCCTCTCGGTTATTCCTCTATCTCCAACCCGCCCAACCTCCGCAATCAACATATTAGACCGTGGAAACTTGGATTTATTCCATAAATCTTCGAGTGCAAGGTATCCTCTCTCATCCCCTCTTTTTTCTAGCATTGATTTGTGTAACACCCAAAAATACTCAATTTTAAAATTTTTGGTATTTAATTAATTATTTAATGCTTCCACCTATTTTATAAAGGCTAAATAATAATTTTCTAAAAATTAAAATCAAATATAAGTGATAGAAACATTTATTGTTGCACTCATGCTGCTGCATTTATTTTTGTATTGCCTGTGATTCAAACAAGAATTTAAATTTATTTAAATTCAAATTTGAATCACTTTGTTCGGAGCTCTAGAAAAGTTGTTAGGCCCATAGTTCGGTTTTGCTCCCTAAGCTTTTCCCCTGGTCCGCTTTAGCCCCCTCAACTCTTTCTCCAATTCGGCCCAGCCCCCTCTCCCTTTCTTTTTCTCCCGGCCCAGCAGCCCCGCCGCTCCGCTTTCGGCCCAGCGCGGCCCACCTCCTCCCCTCTCCCCTTTCTTCCCCCCCCGCCTGGGCCGTCCCCTTCCGGCCCAGTATCGCCCGCGCCCGCGCCTCCTCCCTCAGCCGCTGACGCGCAGGCCCCACCTGTCATCCCCTTCCTCCCCCCTTTCCTTTTCTGCTCCCCGGTAATGGCGCGGCCGAGCGCCTTTGCCGCGGCCGGGCCCGCACGCCGAGGCCAGCCCCACCCGCACCTACTTAATCTGGTCAGCGCCATCGCCCGGCTCCCCTCACCCCATCGCACCAACCCTAGCGCCGCCACCCCCCCCCCCAATCTCGCCGTTCCCGAGCCGCCGAGCTCGAGCTCCGCCGCCACTCGTCGTCACGCTGTTCCGGTCCTCCTCCGGCCGATTCGACCCCACCAGGAGCTCCACCGAGCCACGTGGAGCGCGCCGAGCTGCAGCAGGATCCCTCTCGAGCCCCGGAGCCCCGTCGCCGTCGTACGCCGACCCGCCGCTCCGCCGCCGCTCGTCGTCCCACTGCTCCGACCCATCACCGACCAATTCCTTGCGTCTAGAGCATCGCCAGAGGGTAACGAAGCTCCTCCTCCCCTCAATTTCAGCAATTATGCACCGGGGATCACTCCCCGCGACCCTCGCCGTCGGCCGACCGCCGGTCATCGTCGACAGACCGCTACACCGCACCAGGCACCCCTAGAACCCCACAGGAGCACTCGCCGCTGATTACTGAGGCTCCAAAGCCTAAAACCCATGCCCCAAACCCCTTCCTCGCCACCCACCGGAACTCCACCCGAGCCGCCGGCCGCCGGCCATCGTCGAGCGCCACCACCGCCGCCTTAACCTCGTCATGAACCCCACCAGTGTGCTCGCCACGTCCCACTGGTCACGTAGGGCCAAGTCTCACGGCCAATGGTGGCCCCTAGCCCCAGATCCGCCGAACTCCGGCGAGCCCCGCCGCGGGAGCCGGCAGCGCCGCCGTGTCGCTTTTGTCTCCGGCGAGCCCTCGCCCCTGGCCATCGGATCCTGATCCGACGGTCCACGTCACCCCGAGCGCCAAGTCAAACCCCGAAATACCGGTCAACTCTGGCAAACTTGCTAAAGAGCCCCTGAGTTTAATCAAAATTAACCCGCGGTCCTTTTTAATTCAAAAATAATTACAAATAGGTCCTGTTTTATTTGTTTAGGCCCCTGGAAATTTTAAAACTTTGCCAGCAAGCCCCCGAATCTTAGAAACGCTATAACTTTCGCGTTTTAGCTCCGATTTGCGTGATTTTCGCGCTCATGTGTTCGTAGCGAAGCGTAGATTATTTCTAGCTCCTGTTTTTGTACTGTTTTTACTATTTGGTGTACTGTTCTAATAGATTAATTTTGTTTGCATGTAATGATTGTTTTGGAATGCGTGCGTGATGTTCGTGTCCAGTCGGTGAGCCCGTAGCGTTGGACTTCGAGTACGTTGAGGACGTGCCGGAGCAGGAGTTTCAGCAGCAGCCTTACTCCGAGGAAGGCAAGTTATAGCACGGACAATCCTTGCTACCTATCTCACTTTTAATACACTATTCATTACATACGCATGTGTCTAATATTGTTTACCAGTAAGGTTACTTCCTAGCATTTATTTCCCTGTCCTTGTATTCCTATGGGTTCTTGCATATGGGTAGTAATTTGCTAGGCGCAACCACTGTCACCCTTACTTAATTGTTAATATTGACTTAATGGTCCACTTCAACATTAATGATAAAACTTGCTTTTTAGCAACTTGGATTAGGGAGCTAGAGCATGTGCTGTGTGCTTTGCTCTAGTGTCTCCCTCTAAGGACCGGTTCTTAAAGCGGCAACCCAGGAGCCTGTCGCCATTGCCGGAACTATATGGGCTCTGGTCTTGGTCAAGTAGCTTGTACGGCTCTAGCTTGATAGTGGTTACCGAGGGGCCAGCGGCGTTGTGGGAGGCAAGGCACGGGGTGTTTTCCCGATTCCACCGAGGACGGTAGCCCCGTCGGCTAGGTCTCGTTAGACCCAGTCCCGTGTTGGGAGTCTCAGCGATTGAGAACTCCGCACATTGCGCATTGTTGGGGTGGATACCCGCGCTCTGGACGCCATCCACCCCCTCATGGTGTGACTCCGTGGGCGTACGTCGATCTCGGTGCCTAAGGACTCACCACCTTGTAGTACTCCAGCGGCTACTATCTTGTTAGGGTGTCTTGTGAAAGCCTCGTAGCGTCCCTATGCAGTCACACCTCGGAATTGTTGATGTGCGTGGTTGGGTGCAAAGTTCCTTTGAACTTTTACGCGACTGGTGGGTAAAGGGCGAAACCTCTGCAGAGTGTACGATCTATCATGATAGCCTTGCTCAGGGTCACGAGCGGCCTGGATCCTTTTTGATTAGAATATGGTATTTATTCATGCTTAATGATACATACACTTTATTAATTGGGTTACAACTGGGTTCTCATTCACTTGTAGTAACTTGGATAAAGTTAAAACGAACCAACTAAAAGTGCTAATGCAGTTAAGCCAGTGTCTAGCCTTTTTGAGCCTTCATAACCCGTGCTATACTTGCTAAGTAATTTCCATTACTTACACTTGCTGTTATTACTATTTTTGGTCAAAATCCCGGACGGGTAACAGATTGGAGTCAGGCTGATTATGCTGTGGAGTTTCCCGAGGATTTGCCGTACATCTGAGTTGGCGTTCTCCCAGTCAGAGTCCCTGTGGGACTGCGGCTACGCTTAGAGAGATGTATTAGTCTTCCGCTGTCCATGTATTTCATTTATGCAAACTCTGATGTATTCGCTACTTTATGTTGAGAATTAAGCATTGTACTCTGATTTTTACCATATTTGTTCGCTATATGTGTCTGTGGACTTCCTGGGCACACATATGGCCACATTCGGGTTTTGAGTAAATCCGGGTGTGACAATTTGGTCTATATTTTGTGTATTTTGCAATCCTAGATATGAAATTCGTTAGGAGTCAATAGAAGATTAATATGTGTATGTGTGTTATTGAACACTAGGATGCCTAGGCGTGGTAGAGGTGGTAAAGTAAGAAGGTAATCTCTGTCCATAATATTAAAGTCTCCGATTTCGTTAGTACAGACGCTAATTTGACATAACCATTACACTAGGTGCAAACGTGTTTTGTTGAATAGGGGAAATACTCCCTCCGTATCATAATTAGATGACGTTTTGGACAAGGTTTGGGTCAAATCTTGGGAATATAAATCATGAATAACTTTTAAGCCGTTGAGTTTAGAAATGTGAAAATCATATCAATAGATTTGTCTTGAAAATTACTTTCATAAAAGTATACATATATAACTTTCTAATAAATATTTTCTATAGAAAATAGGAGTCAAAGCTGTACATTGGAGACCGTGTTGCTGTCCTAAATGTCATCTAATTGTGATACGGAGGGAGTACCTTTCAACAACAGCCTCGCAATGCCTTCGAACCTTATCCATTACCTAGTGGTGTTCCCGTGCCAATGTGCTTTTGCGGTGATCCTTGCAAGGTTGACGTTTCTGAGGAAGAAAAAACTTTTAGGTAAAGGTACCGGATGTGTGCGAACTTTGCGTTCGATCCAACACCGCAGCAGATCCGCATTGGCATAATGGTGAGAATTTAATGGTCAAATTAGTTTATTTCGAGAGAGGGAAAGACAGACACGCCGCGAGGGAGGGAACGGATGTGGCGCCCTATTCAAGAGCTCGGCGCCAAGATCTACGGCGCCGTGCTCGGCGCCACGGTCCATGGCGCCGAACCAGCCCATGCACCATGGCACCAAGCCTAGGGTTCATTTTTTTGAAATCTTTCCGTCAGGGGCGTATTTGTGAATTTCTTTCGTGAAAATGGCTAAAAAACAAAAAAGTCGGTGTACTCTCTTTGTTCCACAATAAATATAGTTATATGTTCGAATATGTATGTAATATATAGGGAAAAGTCTAATTTACACCCTCCAACCATCATAGAAGTTTCATTTTCAACCCTGAACTATAAAACCAGACATCATAGGCCATCCAACTGTCAAAACCGTGTAAATTAGGACCTCTAGGTGATTTCAGGGTGGTTTTTGAATTTTTATTTTTTGAAAAATGGTTGAATCTTAAAAATTTCAAAACTACTTTATTTTCAATCAAAAAATTATCAAACTAGGTCTCAAAAGATTCTAAAAATCCCAACAGATCACCAACATATAGGTTACATTTTTAGAATTTTTATGGTACTAGTTTCATATTTTTTGAATTTAAATTGAACTAGTCATGGTTTTTTAATATTAAACTATTTTTTAAGAAATCAAAAACCACATCTGAAACCACCCAAAGGTCTAAATTTACACGATTTTGAAAGTTGTATAGCCTATGATGTCTGGTTTTATAATAGAAGGTTGAAAACGAGGCTTATATGATAATTGAAGGTTGTTGTGACGAACCGGATTCTCACCGACGAGAACCCGACTCCCTGTACCCTTGAGATAGTCCCAGGAATAGTGGCTATCTCGTACAGAACTCATCTCAGTCGAATATCACATCCATACAACGATAAAAGATTCATTACATGACATATATATAAAACATAGCGTCTGGTACAAGCCCTCTGGGCTAAATCGACAATAAGAAACAGCTGCGCAGCGGTAGCTAGATCATCAGGGTCCACTCCTCCACAGGCATCCTTGAGCGTAGCGCGCTCCCTTCAGTCGTACCACCCGTCCTGGTTGAACTCGTGGTCGGGGTCTTCACCTGAGAACCCAAAGTCTGTCCCCAAGGAAATGGGATAGGTCCACGTCACCAACCATAATATGATGCAAGCTTTAAAGTGGCCTATTCTAGGGTATAGAAATAATCAAGGTTTGAGCCAGGGTTTTCTTATGCAAGCAGCAGCAATAACCCAAATTCATCTCATCACCAACTCCTTCTCACACACACACATCCACTCCCAAATCCACCCGTCAGCCTCACATTTTTCCCATCGGGCTCGTCCTGCCACAGCAGGTTCCCGCAAAACATCATCCACCAACACCTTTCCCTCTCTAGTTGACTCGGTGAGCTCCCTCCCCACCTTGTCTCAACAGCCTCAGCTGGACCAATCTCTCATAACCCAAATCAAGGATGAGGTAAGAAAGCAGATTCCCATGCTAGTCGGGGCTTATCAGAAATGGGTCGTCCGTAACCGTGGACACGGCTACACGTATAGTTTACACTCTGCCGAGGTGGCACTCCAGGAATCCATCCGGGCTGCAAGGCTAGTCCGCAACCAACCTGAGACACAGCCCACAGCAAAGACCCTAAACAGTAACGGCGCCAATCCTGTCTCCCTGGGCTCGGGAAACATCCGATCTAACATCTGCCCCAGGGTCGTGAAACCTTCCCACCGGGGCTAGTAGGGGGCCGTGGTAAATCAGGGAGATTACGCCGCAACGAATCCCCCCTACACATATCAAGCTCGATTCTCCTACAGTCTCGGCGCCGCACTAGAGTAGGCTTGCTGGAACCCTCCCCATACTGGGTAGATGGTGAGCACGGTAATCCCAAGTCCAAAATTGGGGCACGACTCGGTCCTTAATTATCGGTAAAGCGAGTACCTGCGTCAAAAGCGATCCGCCGCAACGGTCCGCAATCGGCACCCATAACAGGTATAGCCGCCCAAACTCCTCAAGTACTCCACGAGTACCAATATCCAAGAACCATGTACCCGCAATAGGTACTCCATAGGGACTGCCCGAGTGCAGTCCCCAAGCACCTCGATCAAACGATCGAGTTGTTATTACTCGCTTACACCGCCTAGCTGCACTACTCCTCCCATACCACCCACAACTCACGCCAAGAGGATCAAATCGCAACCGTCCCAACACATGCATAGCATAGCATAATCATAAAGTGAGTAGTAGGTAGCAAGGTAGCAGGATAATAACAAAGGCAGTGCAGGTTTATCATGCGAGTAAAGTAAAGCGCTAGCATACTAGTTGCATGTCTAATAGGTATTTCAGAGAATGGTCGGGCGTGAACCTGGGCAAAGGTCTTCGTCTTCGTCAAAGCAGTTGTCAAAGTGGTCCGTCTCCTCCAGACTCTCCGGAGCTCCTAAGGTCGCGGAAAAATAAAATAAGGCGCGACTACTAGCAAAGAAACACCAAAACAGCGAAGAGAGAAGACCCAAATAACACCAAACTCTACCCTACGCATAGGTCATGATTTTAGAAAAATATAGAAATTGGTTTCGTATTTTTCTGAGCTACGGTTGATTTATTATTAATTTTACAAGTTTAAATCATTTTCCGAAAATATTAAATAATTTCCAAAAAAGAAAAACAGATAAATAATTAGCCTGCTGACGTCAGCATGACGCCATGCTCACGTCAGCAGTGGGGTCCGCCTAGGATGACGTCAGCATTGGGCCCTGCTGACGTCAGCGTTGACTGGTCAACGGTCAACGGGTCAACGGTCAACGGTCAGCGGTCAGCGGTCAGCTCTGGTCAGTGGGCCCCGTGTGTCAGTGACTCGCAGAGTATGACATGTGGGCCCCATACGTCAGCGCGGTTAAAAAAAAAGATTAAACGATGGCTGGGCTGGAACTGGGCCGAAAGATGGATGTGCCAAGATAGTTTAGGGGTGTGAAACAGACTTAATCGCGAGATTCGGCTCACGAAGGGGGCGCTACTGGTGCTGCTCTGGTGGACTAGGTCCACCGTGAACCGAGAGTGCGGTTCACGTGAGCCGGGTGCACGGGATCGATCTGTGGCCGGTTCGGGATTGTTTGTGCGCGGCTGTGTGGCGTGCGGGTGTGGTCGTTCGTGTGGCTCGGCCACGGCGCGACGCGACGCCCGCGCGGCGCGCACTGGAGCACGCCGGCGGCGTCGGTCGGCGGCGGTTCTCGCCGGACAAGTCTCGGCTGGGGCCAAGATCGGTCGGAGGGGCTCGGATTGGGTTCGGCGAACACGAATGGGGTGAAAATGGGCTCAGCTTGGCTTTGGATCGGGCTTCCCGACGCGAACGGCGGCGACGCGGCCATGGCGCCACGGCGGCCGGCGACGCGCGGGCGGGAACGGCTCGACTTGGTGCTCCAAAACGATTCAACGAGATGCGCTCAGCTGTGCGTGCGGTGTATGGGTGAGTTTGGCTCACGCGCGCGCAGTTCAAGCCACGGGCTTGACCGCGCCGCGGCCATGGCGCTCGCGCGGTCCGAGCTTGCTCGGTGCGCGGCGACGGCATGGCGGCCGGGGTCCAGAGGCCAAAGGCGTCGGCGGGTTGCGGTGCGGAAAGCGGCGCGACGGTTCCTGCACAAGAGACGCGGCCACGACTCGAAGGTCGGGTCCCAGGGGGCTAGCAACGGCGGCGGCGGCGCTCGGCCGGAGACAGGGGAGAAGAAGGGGGTCGACGACGACGGCTCACCTCGGGTCACGTAGACGTACGCTGCAGCTCGGGGTAGACTCGCGGTACGCCGGCGGTGCTCGTGCTCCTCTTCTCGCTCCCTGGTTCGGCCTGGTGTCGGCGGTCCCACGCACGGCGGCACTCCGGCCTTCGGCGGCGACGCGGGGAAGGCGATTGGCTTCCCCTCCTCCCTCGGCTTCTCCTCCACGGGCTTCCCCGACCCCTTCTCCCACGCCTCACCCTCTCGATTTGGATCTAGACCCCAAGGGGGGCGGCGGCGGCTTGAACAGGGAATGGCTCCCAGCGCTGGCTTTATAGGGCGGCGGCTAGGGCTCCCGGGCACGGACGGCGAGATTGGGGCGGCCAGGAGCCCGCGGACACGCGTTGCCATCGCAACGGGCCACGAGGAGAGCGATGGGACCGGCTGGGTGGTTGGGGTGCTCACGGGCGCTCGCGAGAGAGAGAGAAAGAGCGGCGCGGGGAAGATGACGAGAGGAGGCAGAGAAAGCTGACAGGCGGGACCCGCTGTCAGTGGGAGAGAGAGAGGGACGCGGCGGAGACGCGGCGGGGGTGAAGGCTGGGCCGCAGCTGGGCCCAAAGGCCGGCTGGGCTGCTCGGTCGGTTGGCTCGGAAAGAAAAGATCAGGGGCGTCAACTGGACTTTGGCTCGGAGATTTGGCCCACGAACAGTTAGAAAGACTTGACAATTAGTTTAAATAGTTAGAGTTTGAATTCAAATCTAGAATTTGAATTCAAACCAACCAAAAATCCAATTAAATCCAAATAACTCCAAATCACACTATTTGGTCCTTAGCACTTCAAATTGATTTTAAATTTTTAAATTTAAATTGCTTAAGAATTTGGGAAGCAAAAGAATTAATTTTAAATATTGGTTTGCATGCACAACAATTCACCAAAAAATTTTAAATTCACATTTTTGCACTCAACAAATCCTATAGGGAATTTTTAGGGTTGTTACAGTCTCCCCCCCTCACAAGAATCTCGTCCTCGAGATTTTTTATTACCTATGGTTTAAACAAGTTGGGGTATTTCTCTCTTAGTACTGACTCCTTCTCCCAAGTAGCTTCTCTTTCTGAGTGATTGCTCCACTGCACCTTACAAAATGGAATAGATGTGCTTCTGGTCTCTTTGACTGCTCTGTCTAGTATCCTCTCTGGGTACTCCAGGTACTCCAAGGTGTCTTGTAGGTCTAATGCCTCTGTCTTGATCTCATGTTCTGGTACTCTTAGACACTTCCTCAACTGTGATACATGGAACACTGGGTGTACTCCCGCTAGGTCCTCTAGTAGGTCTAGCTTGTAGGCTAGCTTCCCTATTCTCTCCAATATCTGGTACGGTCCTACAAAACGGGGTGCTAGCTTTCCTTTCACTTGGAATCTCTTATGCCCTCTGAGGGGTGACACTTTTAAATAGACGAAGTCCCTACTTCGAACTCTAGATCTCGTCTCCTTTTATCCGCATAGCTCTTTTGTCGGCTCTGAGCTGCCTTCAGGTGCTCTCGGATCTTGGCCACATTTTCTTCTGCCTCTACAATCATGTCGGGTCCAGAGAATGTTCGTTCTCCCACCTCTGACCACATTAGAGGCGTTCTGCATTTTCTGCCATATAGTGCCTCAAAGGGTGACATCTGCAAACTGGCCCGGTAGCTATTGTTGTAAGAAAATTCTGCATATGATAGACTCTTCTCCTAGTCTGTGCTGTAGGCTAGGACGCATGCCCTCAACAAGTCTTCAAGAACCTGGTTAACTCTTTCGGTCTGCCCATCTATCTGAGGGTGGTAAGCTGTGCTATACTCCAAGGTCGTCCTGATGGCTTGATGTAGGCTTTTGCAGAACTGAGCTGTGAATTGGGGTCCTCTGTCTGACACAATACTTTTTGGTGCCCCATGCAGCTTAAGAATGTTGTCTATGTATAGTTCTGCTAGTCTGCTCACTGGATATGTGCTTTTGACTGGTATGAAGTGAGCTACTTTTGTCAGTCGATCAACTATGACCCAAATGACATCATTCCCTTTCTGAGTGCGAGGTAGGCCAACCACGAAATCCATGCTGATATCTTCCCACTTCCACATTGGAATTTCCAGTGGTTTCAGCAGTCCTGCTGGTCTTTGATGTTCTGCCTTGATTCTTCGACAAGAGTCGCACTTGGCTACATACTCTGCTATGTCCTCTCTCATTTTCTTCCACCAGAACTTTTCCTTCAGATCCTGATACATCTTGGTGCATCCTGGGTGTATCGAGTACTTGGACTCGTGAGCCTCTGAGAGAATTGTTCTCCTGATTTCCTTGTCCTGCGGTACACAAATACGGTCTTTCAGCCATACTGTCCCTGCTTCAACTATTCGGAAGTCAGGTGCCACTCCTCGCTGGATATCCTCTTTTACTTCTTGGATTTCTGGACACTTTCCTTGAGCTTCTTTGATTCGGTCTTCTAGGTTGTACTTCACCCTCATTTCCTGGGGTTTTCCTTCTTCTACTAGCTCGAGTTTCAGCATGTACAACTCCTTTGCTAGTTCCGGCTGACTTTCTTCTATCATTAAGTTGTTGCAATAACTCTTTTGGCTTAAGGCATCTGCCACTACGTTAGCTTTGCCAGGATGGTAGTGTATTTCCAAGTCGTAATCTTTGATCAGTTCTAACCATCTCCTCTGCCTCATGTTCAGTTCGGATTGGGTAAAGAAATACTTCAAACTTTTGTGATCCGTGTAGATATCGCACTTGTTGCCAATCAGGTAGTGCCTCCAGATCTTCAATGCATGTACCACTGCTGCCAGTTCTAAATCATGTGTGGGGTAGTTCTCCTCATGTTTCCTCAGCTGCCTTGATGCATAAGCAACAACCTTGCCTTCTTGCATTAGAACACATCCCAAACCTTGTCTCGAAGCATCGCAATAGACCACGAAATCTTTGCGAATATCTGATAGTGTCAATACTGGCGTTGTAGTGAGTTTGTGCTTGAGCTCTTGGAAACTTCTTTCACACTTGTCCGTCCACTCGAACGGGACATTGTTCTTGAGTAGTTCGGTCATTGGCTTGGCAATCTTGGAGAAATTCTCAATGAACCTTCTGTAGTAACCTGCCAAACCCAGAAAGCTTCGGATTTCCGTGACACTCTTCGGCTGCTTCCATTCTGCTACTGCCTTAATCTTTTCTGGGTCTACTGCTACTCCCTCAACTGTCAACACGTGACCCAAAAAGGCTACTTTCTCCAGCCAAAATTCACACTTGCTGAACTTCCCGTAGAGTTGATGTTGTCTCAGCTTCTCTAGTACAATCCTTAGATGCTCCTCATGTTCTTCGGCTGTCTCTGAGTAGACTAGTATGTCATCAATGAACACCACTACGAACTTGTCTAGTTCCTCCATGAATACTTTGTTCATCATGTTCATGAAGTAAGCAGGTGCGTTGGTCAATCCGAAGGACACAACGGTGAACTCGTACTGCCCGTACCGAGTCACAAAGGCTGTCTTGGGAATGTCGCCTTCTCTAATCTTCATCTGGTGGTATCCCGATCTCAGATCAATCTTACTGAAGTATTTGGCTTTCTTCAGCTGATCTAGCAAGTCATCAATCCGAGGTAATGGGTACTTGTTCTTGATCGTCACTGCGTTCAGGGATCGATAGTCTACGCACATGCGCATTGACCCATCTTTCTTCTTCACAAACAACACTGGCGATCCCCATGGGGATGCACTTGGTCGAATCACACCGCTTTCAAGCATCTCTTTCAGCTGCTTCTTGAGTTCCTCCAGTTCTTCCACTGACATTCTGTACGGCCTCTTGGCTATGGGCCCTGTGCCTGGTTGCAGTTCGATTATGAACTCTACGTCTCAGTCAGGTGGTAATCCTGGTAGTTCTTCGGGAAACACGTCAATGTACTCACACACAACAGGCACTTCTTCGATCATCTTTTTCTCGATAGAGTATACCAACTGTCTCAGAATACATGTTCTGGATCTCTTCCCTGTTCTTCTCCTTTGTGGTTCTACTGTTACTTTGACTCCGCTAGGGTGTGTCAACTCAACTGTTCTGAGCGTGCAACTGATCACTCCTTTGTGCTCTGTAAGCCAATCCATTCCTAGTATCACGTCAATTCCGTCTGACTCCAGGACTGTCAGGTTTCCTACGAACTCCTACCCACCTATCATCAGACTAACTGCTGGGCACTCTAAGGTGCACCTAAGCTCTCCTAAGGGAGAAGTAGTGACTATAGGTCTAGCCTTAGGTATTGTCGGGGGTGACTGCTCTTTCACAAACTTTGTCGAGATATAAGATCCAGTTGCTCCAGAGTCAAACAATATCAAAGCTGGAATGCCATTTACTAAAAACTCATCGAGCACAACGTCGGGAGCGCCCTCGGCTTCTTCCTCTGTCAGGTGGTTGTGGCGTCCCCTCTGCACTGAAGTTGGCTGCCTGTCCTGTCCTCCAGGTGCCGGTGCCTTGGCTGGGGTTTGTTTGTTCTTCTTCTCCGGACAGTCAAAGGACTTGTGACCGGGCTTCCCACAAGCAAAACATACCACTGAGGTTCCTCCACCAATTCTGGGCATGTTGTTTGGCTTCCAGTTGGGGTTTCCCTGACCTGAGTAGCTGTTGTTTCTATTACCAAAGCTGCTGTAGTTGTTACCCCTGCTGGCAAAGTTGTTGCTGTTACTGCCTCGGTTACCCTGGTAACTGTTCCTGTTGAACCCTGAGCTTCCTTGGCTGTTGCTCTGCTGAAAGCTTCTCCTGAGCATGTTGCTCTGGCCACTCCTCGGCCTCTGACTTAGTCTGTGGTTGTGCAACTGTTCAGCCTTTCTGTTCTTCTCTCTCCAAGTATCTTCAAGACCCACTCTTTCCTTCTCAACTGCGATAGCCCTGTCGATCAGCTCTCTGAGTGTCCTGTGTGAACTCACTGCGAGTGCTGTCCTCAGACCTCTGTGCAAACCACGCTGGAACCAAAACTGCTTCTTCTTTTCAGTGTTGACGTCTTCAGGAGCGTACCTTGACATCTTAGCAAAGTGTCGAGCGTACTCAGCTACAGACAAACTTCCTTGGGTCATTGTCCTGAACTCCATTGCTTTATGCACCATGACTTGTTCTGGGATGTGGTACTCTTTGAAAGCTTCACAAAACTCTAGCCAGGTGATCTGAACTGGGTTCGCGTGAGAGTCACAGTAGCTCTCCCACCACGCTTTCGCTACGCCTTCAAGCTGGTGTGCCGCAAGGGCCACACATTCCTCTTCAGTGTAGTCTGTCAGGTCCAGCTTCATCTCGATGGTACGCAACCAGTCGTGTGCGTCGAGTGGTTCGTCCGAGTAGTCGAAGGTGGGTGCTTTCAGCCTGATGAACCTTTCAATCTTCCTTTGTAGGTCTTCCTCACGGTGTCCCTGACGGTTCTGGTTCTGGTTTCCCTATATCTGTTGCATAGCTTGCATCATCTGAGTGTTGGCCTGTGCCATCTGTTGCATCAACTGTGTTTGAGTAGTCATTACTTCTACCAAGTTAGGCGGTGGCGGTGGTTGCTGTTCGTTCTGCTGGTTCTGCTGAGGTTCCACTGCTGGTTCTTCCATCTCCACTTCCTGTTCTCCACCTGGTGCGTTGTTCTCGGGCTGGAGCACACCTGCTGCGCGTCCGCGGCCCCTGCCTCTAACTGCAGCTGTTGCTCTTCCGCGACCACGACCTCTGACACGTCCTCTGCCCCTAGCTGCTATTGCTGCCTCTTCTTGCTCAGCTTCCTCAAAACGTGCAAGCAGTCGGTTGGATCTTCGGATCGACATCTTGCTGTATTTTTCATAGAGCAGTTTTAGTGGCGGTCGGTAAGGGTTAGGTTAGCGTAACTAGAGTAGGAGCTGCACACATGAAATAGACTCAACACTAAAGTACACTCAAGATGAACATCAATAAAACTGCAAGAACAGCCATAAAGATCGATCACTCATTACAGCATTACACCCTAGACATGAGTACTATCCCGAGGCCAGCTCCTGGAACCTTGAGGATTAGTACATCTGTCGGTGCTGGGATCGATCGGCCAATCCCCAGCGCCAAACAGAATGCACTGTGTCCCGTCCCCTGACGGTTGATGCAAGAGCTAGCACAATGAGACAAGGGTTTATCCTGGTTCCGACCGTGAGGTCGTACGTCTAGCAGGGTGCGCTCGGGGCGCTGTACTATCTTGCACCGGAGTGCTTGCAGTGGGGGGCTACAAGCAAGGCGGGAGAGGAGAAGGAGTCTCCAAGTCCCTGAGAACGGGTGCGATTGGGGCGAGTGCCGATATCGCGTGAGGCGGTGTGCGTGGTTGAGCGTCCGTTTTTTCTCCTCTCTCGCCCCTCCCTCCTTTTATAGGCCAAGGAGAGAAGGGGGGAGGGGCTTACAAGTACAGGTACAGTGTGTGCTATAGAGGTGTGTACTGGAGAGCGTGGCGCTGGGCGTGCGGTCATCCTTGACCCTAGCGGGGGATTTATGGCGACCTCCGGCTTCCGCGGGCGTCATGGCCGTCCCCGTGCTTGTCCTGGAGTGATTTCGAGGGGTGGCGCTGCCGTAATCCGCACCCAGCTGCCCGCCGCTGGTCGATTCGAGGGCGTGGTAGGTGGGGAAGGACGAGAGTTGGCGGCACAGGGGCCGGCATGGCGCTTGCTGTCGACCACAGTGCGCGGCGTGCCCGGTTTGCCGGGGAATGGCCGAGAGTTGGTGGATTTGACCCGGCGTTCGTCATCACCGGACCACGCCTGACCGGAGTCCGTACTCAGTTGCTGCTCGTATATTCGTTCGAGGGTTCTTCACGCCAATTCGAGGGCTGCGCCGGGGGGGGGGGGAAAGGACGGGAGCGGGCGGAATAGTGGTGCGGATTGACGCCTGCAAGTCCGCACAGGGCCTCGCGCAGCACCGCATGCGTCCTCACAGTGGTGGTGAGGACGCATAGTGACCGGAGTAGTTTAAACAGCGAGCTCTGCGGTGTCAGCGGCGCGGCGTGGGGAGAGATTGCCTTTTGACTTCGGCGCCCGCCTGATGGGGCGGGCATTAAATGCCGTTGCCGGGCGGGGCGCCGAGGCGTGCCGCATTATGTAGAGTGGTGGCCTCGAGCGAGGCGGAGTCGGCTCGCCCGCTCGAGGGGTTGCGCGGCCCTCGAGCGAAGCGGAGTTTACGTTGTGCCTGCTCGAGGGGGTGCGCGGCCCTCGAGCGGGGTGGAGACGGGGGCGCGCGGCTCGGGCCCCCTTGACAGGCGAGCTCGGATGGCCGTTCTTGGGCCGCGATAGGCTGTGACGGGCCGCGCTGCCTTGGTGGCCCTTTCGGGTTGCCGGTGATTCGGCCTTTCGTGGTTGATCGTTTTTTGGAGGGTGATTACCCCGATGGTTAGGGGACCCCCTGGGTCTGTCCCCGACAGTAGCCCCCGAGCCTCTGCCGGACTAAGGATCAGTCGGGCAGAGGTTGATGGTTCGCGGGATCGTTCCCGGGCATTCTGCGGGGATTACTCCTTCTTGATTATGCACGTTCTTCCGTGGGGGCGCGCGAGCGCACCCGCAGGTGTAGCCCCCGAGCCCTTGGAGGAGTGAGTTCACTCGTGCAAGGGCTTTGACTTCCGAGGGTTATGTTAGTCGCTCCCCTTTCGACGTGGTGGGGATGAGACCGAGTTATGCGGAATTCGGGGGGCGGACCCTGCACGGTTTCGACGCGTTTCGCGCATAAGAGGAGGAGGATATGCTGCAAGGAGCCCCCCGAGCTCCTGGCCCGAGCGGAGGCGGTCGGAGGGGCTTCTTGTCTTTGAGTTACGACCCTCGCTTCCCCTTCGCGGGGGAGAGGGGTGAGGTCATTCGTGCAACCCTCGAATCGGGCAGCGTACACGGATGCCTCGGTGAGCTGTTAGCGGGTAGTTCAAGTGGACGCCCGTGCCCCGTTCGCTAGGGGTCGGCTCGTGGTCCGGAGACGCGTCCATGTAGCGCTTGCAAAGGTTTGCTAGGTGGGGCTCGGTCCCTTTCGACAGGGTCCGAGGGCGCGAAAGCTCTCCCTCGTTGGGATCCCCCCTACTAGCTGCCTTTGTCCAGCCTTGAACACAACAGGGGCGTCCCCAAACTTCGCGTTCGGGGTAAAGTCCGT
This sequence comes from Echinochloa phyllopogon, assembly GCA_033239725.1. Classification (NCBI taxonomy): domain Eukaryota; kingdom Viridiplantae; phylum Streptophyta; class Magnoliopsida; order Poales; family Poaceae; genus Echinochloa; species Echinochloa phyllopogon. The sequence continues at coordinate 49,819,605 of BTCW01000014.1, forward strand.
TGAACACGCCCGAATTGTCCCTGACTCTGTCGATCCGGAGCGCCTGTCGAACCCTTTCGCGTACCAGGCTTCGTACTCCTGATCAGTGGGGCCTTGCGAAAGGTGCGGGTCTCCCTCGAGTAGAGGGCTCGAGGGTTGGTCGAGTGTAACCGGCAGCCTGCGCATTGCTTAATCTGGGGCGCCCCTGATTAGTATTAGCCCACGCCTCGAGGCGGAGAGGGGTCGTTGTCTTACCCTGGAAGGAATCCAACGGTTGGGTCGTTTCGGTTTTGCGGGCCCGCGCACGACCGCTGGCGGGCGTGGTCGTGGCTGACGTGGCACGGAGTGGGCGAGATGGGCGTAGCGGGCGCGCCTTTTTAGGCAGAGTTGGCGTGCGCCGGGGAGAGGCGAGGCGACGGGCGGTCAGGCGCCGCTGCTGCGTCGTTTCGTTTTACCGTGCCGTAGTAAATGCCGCCGCTCACGCGTGCCGTCCCGCGGGAAAAAGGGGCAGGGGGCCCCTGGTTGTCAGCGACGTGCCACGCGCGCGTCCGGCCCGTTGCCATTGGGTTGGCGTGTCGCGGCAGGGACGAGTCCGTTCCCTTATAAAAGGAGAGCGGGGGGACGGGGGGGGGTAAGGGAATTTCTTACCTTCGCCATTCCTCGCGCCAGCTCTCGCCTCTGCCTTTCTCTTGCTTCCGAGCCCGCTAGCCGCTTTCTGTCTTCGTCGCTTTCGCTCCTTGCTCTGCCGTCCGTCATGGTGATCATCGAAGGCGTCACCGAGTGGACTCCGTCCACCGCTACCGAGCACCTCCTGGAGGGCCTGGTGAACGGCGGGCAGCTCTCGCCCCAGGGCGATCCGTCGCGGCCGGCGTGGATTGTCCCGTTGCCGGCGGCCAGGGTGCCGAACCCGCCGGCGGGGTACGTGGTGAGCTTCATCCGCTTCCACGAGCGGGGCTTCAACGTACCCGCCAGCCAGTTCATGCGGGGCCTCTGCCACTACTATGGCGTGGAGCTCCACAACTTCTCCCCCAATGCCGTTTCTCAGGCGGCGGCCTTCGTCGGCGTCTGTGAGGGCGTGCTGGGGATTGAGGCGCACTGGGACCTGTGGGTCCACCTGTTCCGTGCCGAGCTCAGCACGTCTGGTGCGGGGAGGGGGGTGCGTCGTTCTTCGTGCGCCGGCGGTCTTACGCTCGCGCCGCTCGAGTCTCGGAAGCACCTGTATCCGGCCTGCAGGATGACTACCAACAACAGCAGCTGGGCCAAGGGGTGGTTTTACATGCGCAACGACGGCCTGGGGTTGCCGGAGTACACCGGCAAGGTCTTGACGGAGAAGGCCGACTCCTGGAGCTACGGCGTTTCCGGCGAAGGTCAGCGGAAGAGGCTCCGCCCTATCGTCGACGCCCTTTGTACCCTGGAGGGGTCGGGCCTGACCGTGGCGCACGTGCTCGCGCACTGTCATCGCCGCCGAGTGGTTCCCCTCATGGAGAGGCAGCTTCCTCTGTTCCGGATGACAGAGGGCGCCGACCCGGCGGCAATGGCGGCTTCGCACATGTTGCCGGAGCCACTCCTTGAAGAGTACGTCGTCACGAGGGTGCGAACGGCGGTGCATCCCGACACCATGCCGAGCGACCTCTGGTCGTTCCGGCTGCGCCTCGACGAGGGCCATGTTTTGTCGGTGAGTCGCCATTCTCCCTCTCCGAACTGTCGGATTGATTAACTTAGGATTCCCTTCCTCAATTCATCGTGATTTCAGGAGGTGAACTGCGGCCTCTACCGCTCCCTCGCGCCGACTCCGGAGGTGCGTGCTTCGAACTGCGCCCGCCGTGACCGCGAGAGACGAAGGAGGCGAAAAGAGCTAGCAGCCGGAGGAGGCAGGCCCGGCGGGATGCGCACCAGGCGGCGCTTCGCCGGTGGAGGAGGGACGGCGGGGCGCCACCGTTGTCCCCCGAGGACTCCCCGGACCCTCCCAGCGAGGAGGAGGATGAGGAGGAGGAGATCGATGCCGGCGGGGTTCCGCCCGCCGGTGAGGAGGAGGAGATGGCCACGCTGCCGTCCGGGGCGGGCGCGGCGAGCCCTGGCGATATTGCGCCGGTGGCGGCGCGGACGGCGGTCGTGCCTGCCCAACCCGCGGTGCCGCGGGCGCGAGCGACTTCCTCCTCTGCTGCGGGCGCGCCGCGCCGCAGCAGATTGGATGCCGAGGGCTCGGGGGGTTCGCAGCCCCCGAGCGGGTTGAGGGGGTCCTCGAGTTCGAGTAGGGCTCCCTCAACGGGCGGCTCGAAGCGGAAGCCGCAGGCGCTGCAGGATTGCGTCCGGTAAGTTCTGCCTCGTATTTTTTCGCAACTTTCCATCCTTGTTTGGTTTTTCGTTTCGTAATTTCCGCTTTTTCCCTTCTGATTCAGCGCTCGTGGCGCCGCCAAGGCCAACCCCAGCCTTGCGCCTAAGAAGGCGTTGGAGGTTGGGGCGTCGGATTCCCCTCACGCCGGGGGATCGCGTTCGCGCGGGACTCCGCGTCCCGCGGCGATGTCCGCAGTGACGCCGGTGGAACCGGCACCAGGGGCGCGAGGTTCCCGGCCGGCGGAGGCGGAGCGGGAGGTGACGCCCCTTGTGGCGGAGCCGGGGTAGGACACCCCGGTGGTGGAGGTGGAGCCGGGGCACGGCGCCCTGGTGGCGGAAGCGGGCGAGCAGGGGGGCCGTGCCACCGCCGCGGCCCCCACTGGAGGGAGGCGGGAGGTGGTCGTGCCGGTCGGCGGTACGGTCATCCTGCCGGCTTTGGGTCGCGCGCAAGGCGTGGCCCAAGGTGGTGATGGCGGGCGCATTCCCCCCGCATGGGTGGCTGCGGTCGAGGTGTCGGCGGCGCGCTTCTTGGCCCAGGGGCCGCCGCAGATGCCCGTGGCCAGGGGAGCGGCGGAGTGGGATGCGGCCGAGGTGGCGCTGCTTCAGGGTCGACACGGCCCGAGCGCATGGCCGGAGGAGCCTGGCGTCTCTACCCGGGTCTGGCAGGGCATGGCGGAGGAGAATGAGCTGTGGGCTCAGGCCGAACGGGTCGGGACGGACCTGGAGCGGGCCATCTCAGCCGCCGCCGATCTCCATTCCAGGCAGGCGCTGGAACTCTTCGAGGTATCCCCGCGCTCATCTTAGCACTTCGAGATTGTTTTTAGCCTGTGTCTTATCCTCGATGGTTCTTCGTGCAGCTTCTGCGGCATGAGGCGGCAGACAAGACCGCGTGCATCGCGGACTTGTACGCCGACCTTCGCCGGTTCCGTCAGGCGAACGCGGACCTGGGCACGGAGGTGACCCAGCTCACCGTCCGGGTGAGGGAGGCGGAGACGGCCGCCCGCGCACACGAAGAGGCCAAGGCTCGCGCGGAGCGGGAGCGCGACGCCGAGAGAGGCACGGCGGAGCGGGAGGCCCGAGCCTCGGCCGCGGCGTTGGAGCGGCTCGAGCTCGAGCGCAAGGCACGTGAGGAGGTCAGGGCCAGGCTGCTGGAGGCACAGGGCCAGCTGCAGCAGGAGCATGAGGCGCTAGCGGCGGAGCGGACGCGGCTCGAGCAGGAGCGCAAGGCGCGCGAGGCCGCACAGTCCCAGCTCGCGGAGGCGACGGCCCAGGCAGAGCAAAAGGCCCAGGAGGCCGAACAGCTGGGCCGCGCACTTCGAGAGAAGGAGGGTGCACTAGCCACCGCGGAGGGCCTGCTCCAGCAAGAGCGCACGGCACTTACCGAGGCCAGGGCCTTGGTAGACGGTATGGCTTTACGCTTTCCTGGCTTTCTTGGCTGTTTCTGTGTTGGAGTTCGTCTTGACGTGCTCGAGCCTTGTCAGGGCTGCGGAGGGCCGAGGCCGAGAAGGCGGACGAGGTGGTGGCTGTTCAAGCCGCCTACTCCGAGGCTCAGGGGGAGCTCGAGATGCTGAGGGCTGCCGCCGACGCCGCATGCCGGGACATCCAGTGCATCGACATCCCGTCGGGGTTGCAGTCAGGGTCGTCATTACCCAGCCACCTGCGGTCTTTGAGAGGCTGCGTGACGGAGCACCTCGAGAACGCCCTTCACCTTGGTGTGAAGAAGGCACTCGGCGTGGTGTCGACGCATTATGACATCGACCTCGCGGCGGTGGCGCGCGACTACTTCATCGACGCAGACCTGGATGACGACGCCGCCCTTGCTGCTCTCGACGAGGCCGATGACGGCGCCGAGGACGCCGCTACGGCGCTTGCCGCCAAGTTCGGGCGCGAGCTTTTCCCTGGAGAGGATGAAGATGCTTGCGCGGATATCGAGCCTGAGGTCGCGGCTGCCACCGAAGCCGAGGTTGATCCTGAGGCCGATGCCGTGGCGTCCCTTGAGGAGGCCATTGCCTCGGTGCGCCATGATGACGATGGTCCTGGGGCCCTCGCGTCAGTTCCTTCGACCGTCGCCGCGGAGGCCACCGCGCCCCCGCAGGAAGGTGGAGCCTGAAGGGTTCAGGCTTAGTATCTAGATGTATCTTAGTTTTTAGGAGACTAGCTCTGTACATAAACTAAGATTGAATGTCGATCGTGCGTTTCGAACTTGTTCGATTGTTCTATTGTGCTACTCTTGGCTTGGAGAGATTTTGGCCGGGTATTTCGAATCCGCGAGTAATTAAGGCGTGGAGTGGAGAGGGAGGTGCCGTATCCCTTCGCGGGCATAGGCGGTCTCACGGCTCAACCGGCTCCAGCTTTAGTTAGCTCGCGCCCCGCATCTCTCTAAGCGCCTCGAGTTTCAGCACAATTTTTGAAAATTGGGACGATTAGGGGGGTTTACCTCGGGGATGCGGCGATGGGGAAGCATCACTGCAAGATCCCCGAGGCGCTGCACTTGTACAGCTCGCCGCCGACCGAGACAAAGGTCTTGGCCCTTCTGGCGATGCGGCGCCCCTCGGTTCGGTCCGAGGGCAGCTCCCCGCGGTCGATCCACGCGAGGTACGGATCATGCCAGTCTTGTGGTCGCGTGTATACGTCGATTTCCATGGCCTCGGCCAAAGAAATTTCAGCATCGAGGGCTTCGAGCCCCTCTTTCGAGGGGTCCTCTTCCATGGGCTCGACCCCCGCAGCCCCCGAAGACGTCCTGAGGCCTCCGGCCTTTGGTTCAAAGTTGACGGAGGGTTGGTCGAGGTCGCGGGCGAAGACGTTCGGAGGAACGGTGATTCTCTCTGACACGATCTTGGCCAGCTGATCCGCTTCCTCGTTGTATTTGCGCGCGATGTGGTTCAGCTCGAGGCCATAGATTCTGTCTTCGAGGCGGCGAACCTCGTTGCAATACGCCTCCATCTTTTCGTCGCGGCAGCTTGCGTTCTTCATCACTTGGTCGATGACCAACTGAGAATCTCCCCGGGCGTCGAGGCGTTTGACGCCGAGGTCGATGGCGATGCGGAGCCCGGCGAGAAGGGCTTCATACTCCGCCATGTTGTTCGACGCCGGGAAGTGCAAGCGAACCACGTACCGGATGTGTTCTCCGAGGGGTGAGATGAAGAGGAGGCCCGCGCCTGCCCCGGTTTTCATCACTGACCCGTCGAAGTACATGGTCTAGCATTCGGCTTGGATCTGTGGCGGTGGAAGTTGGACGTCGGTCCACTCAGCGACGAAATCCGCTAAGGTTTGCGACTTTATCGCCTTTCGCGGTGAGTAGGAGAGAGTTTCTCCTACGAGCTCCATCGACCACTTTGCTATTCTACCCGAGACGTCCGGGTTGCGGACTATCTCCCCAAGAGGGAAAGATGAGACCACGGTGACTGGATGGGCCTCGAAGTAGTGTCGCAGCTTTCGCCGCGCGAGCACTACAGCGTAGATTAGCTTCTGGATCTGTGGATACCACGTCTTGGTTTCGGTCAGCACCTCGCTGACGTAGTACACCGGCCTCTGGACCGGCAGAGCGTGGCCCTCCTCTGTCCTTTCCACAACGATGACGGCGCTGACAACTTGCGTTGTTGCGGCCACGTATAGGTAGAGGGGCTCGCCGTTCTACGGCGGCGTGAGGATCGGTGCGCGTGTGAGCGACACTTTTAGCCCGTCGAGGGCTTTTTGGGCTTCGGGGGTCCATGAAAAGCGTTCGTGCTTTTTTAGGAGCCGGTACATAGGTAAGCCCTTTTCACCAAGTCGAGAGATGAAGCGGCTGAGAGCCGCGAGGCAGCCCAGTACCCTTTGCACCCCCTTGAGGTCCCGAATTGGCCCCATTCATTCCAGGGCCGAGACTTTTTCGGGGTTGGGTTCGATGCCTCGTTAGGAGACGATGAAACCCAAGAGCATGCCTCGCGGCACCCCGAATACGCATTTTTCCGGATTCAACTTTACCCCGTTCGCCCGGAGGCAACCGAATGTGATTTGCAAATCGTTGACCAGATCGTTCGCCTTTCTGGTTTTTACAACGATGTCGTCAACATATGCCTCAACGGTCCGCCCGATGTGGCTTCCGAAAACGTGTTGCATACATCGCTGGTATGTAGCTCCAGCGTTTCGGAGGCCGAACGGCATAGTGACGTAGCAAAACATGCCAAACGGGGTGATGAAAGAAGTCGCGAGCTGGTCGGACTCTTTCATCTTGATTTGATGATAACCGGAATAAGCATCAAGAAAGCATAGCAATTCACACCCAGTGGTGGAGTCTACTATCTGATCTATTCTAGGCAAAGGAAATGGAACCTTAGGGCATGCTTTGTTTAAACCGGTATAATCTACGCACATGCGTCATTTTCCATTTTTCTTCTTAACTAGAACAGGATTGGCAAGCCAGGTCGGGTGAAATACCTCTTTGATGAATCCGGCTTGCAGGAGCTTGTGCACCTCCTCCCCGATGGCGCGACGCTTTTCCTCGTCGAACCGCCGTAGTCGCTGTACCACCGGCTTGGACTGAGGCTTGATGTCGAGGCTGTGCTCGGCGACCTCCCTCGGAATCCCCGGCATGTCCGAGGGTCTCCACGCGAAGATGTCGGCGTTGGCGCGGAGGAAGTCGACGAGCACTGCTTCCTATTTGGGGTCGAGGGTGGTGTTGACCCTCAACGCCTTGCCTTCGGGGGCAGTGGGGTTGAGGGGCACCGCCTTGGTGTGTTCGGCAGCCTCGAAGGTGCCTGCGTGCCTTTTGGCGGAGTCGACGGCCTCGTTCGCCATCTTCTCTAGGTCCGCCACCAGCGTCTCGCTGTAGGCGAGCGCTTCCGCACCCTCGACGCACTCGACGTCGCACGCGTAAGCGTGCTCGTACGACGATCCCACGGTGATGACGCCCTTTGGCCCTGGCATCTTCATCTTGAGGTAGGCGTAGTTGGGGACCGCCATGAACTTGGCATAGCACGGACACCCGAAAATAGCGTGGTACGCTCCTGGGAATCCCACCACCTCGAAGGTGAGGGTCTCCCTTCGAAAGTTGTCGGGAGTGCCGAAGCAAACGGGCAGGTCGATCTGCCCGAGGGGTTGGACCCGTTTTCCCGGCGCGATGCCGTGGAACGGCGCCTTGCTTGGCCTCAGCTGGTTCGTGCCGATGCCCATGAGCTCTAAGGTGTGGACGTAGAGGATGTTGAGGCTGCTGCCCCCGTCCATCAGCACCTTGGAGAATCGCGTGTTGCCGATGACGGGGTCGACGACAAGTGGATAGCGCCCCGGATTCGGGACATAGTCCGGATGGTCCTCGCGGCCGAAGGAGATGGTCTTGTCCGACCAGGCGAGGTAAGTTGGCGTCGCGGGGTGAACGGAGAAGACCTCTCGGCGTTCACGTCTTTGCTCCCGGGACGTCGCGTTCACTGTGGGCCCCCCTACGATGAAGAATACATTCTCCACATGGGGGAACTCGTCGTTGCCGCCATCGCCCGTATCCTTCTTCGGGCCATCCTCCTTCGCGGAGGTGCGCCTGAAGTAACCCTTGATCATCCCACACTGTTCGAGGGTGTGGGTGACAGGGCCCTTATGGTACGGGCATGGCTTCTTCAGCATCTCGTCGAACAGGCCTCCCCCCTGAGGGGGGCTCGAGGGCCTTTGCGGCCTCGCTCGACCACGAGGGCGTCGTCAGAGTCCTCGCCCTGCTGCTGCTGTTGCACGGCTCGCCGAGGCTTCTTGCCCTTACCGCCTCAATTCTGCTTTTTTGCCTTTGCCTTGGGTTTGCTGCCCTCCGCGGGCAGCTCCTCCACGCGCTTCCCCTTGGTCTTGCCGTCGAAGATTGCCCCGACAGCCTCCTCTCCAGAGGCAAAGTTGGTGGCGATGTCGAACAGAGCGTTGACGCTGGTGGGATGGTTTCGCCCCAGCTCGCGCACCAGCTCTCGACAGGTCGTGCCTTCGAGGAAGGCGTGGATGATTTCGGAGTTACCCACGTTCGGGAGCTCGGTGCAGCGCTTGGAGAAGCGGCGGATGAAGTCCCTCAGCGGCTCGTCGGCCGCCTGCCAGCACCCACGCAGGTCCCAGGAGTTTTCGGGGCGCACGTATGTGCCCTGGAAGTTACCCACGAACATCCTGACCAGGTCATCCCAGTCGTGGATTTGGTTCGTGGGCAGGTGTTCGAGCCATGTCCGCGCCGAGTCCGCGAGATGAAGCGGAAGGTTGCGGATGATCATGGCATCGTCGGTGGCCCCGCCCAACTGGCAAGCTAGGCGGTAGTCGTTGAGCCATGTCTCGGGTTTTGTCTCGCCCGAATACTTGGTGATGGTGGTCGGCTGACGAAAGCGCGGCGGGATGGCGGCCGAACGGATCTTCCGGCTGAACACAGGGGTTCCGGCGTCGGGCTTTTGTCCTCCTCGCTGTCATAGCGACCCCCTCATTGGGGGTGCCTGCTGTGAGGAGGCGCCGCGTCCTGCCTCTTCCTGTTCAGGACGTTGCGCGCATCACCATCGTCGACGGCGCCCCGCGTGTCCACGAGTCGGTCCTTTGCGGACCTCCTCGTTTCGCGGTCGCCGGTCACGAGTGCCCTTCCGTCGTTCGTTGGACGGCGAGGCGTCCATGCGCCCCTGGGTGGGGTATGGATGGATTGTTCCTTATCCCACTTGCTTCCTCCGGCTCTCGAACTGGCCTGGTGGCGCATGCGGGAGGCGGAACTTTCCGCTTGTTGAACGGCCGCTTCTTTGACAAGGGCCTGCACCTGGCGCCGCATGCTGCTCGCTTCTGGTGTCGATGGTTCGGGCATGGCCCGAATCAGGGTTTGCTGCGGCGACGAGCTTCTGGCTTGCTCGTGGCGGCATGGCAGGGCTGGCGTCGTCGCCGTCGCCCATGATGCGCGCTTGAGCGATACGCCCGGCGGCTCGCGCGCGTTCGCCGCGCTTGGGCTGCCGGGCTTCCAGAGCTGCGCGCAGCTCCTGTACCTGCTGGCGCTCCTGTCGGAGCCTGGCTTCCAGCTCTTGCACCTGCACGAGCTGTGCCTGCGTGAGTGCGGCTTCGCCCGTTGGCTCGACGGGCGCTGGTGGCGGTTCGTCGTGTCCGGCTCCGTCGCGCGTTTCTTCATCCTCTCCCACGGACTCTACTTCACCGTCGAGGACGAAGCATTCCCGCGTGGGGTCGTATTCCCCTTCGCTGGAATCGTCGGAGCAGGTGAGGCAGAAGTCCGCGACGGCCTGGAAGGAGAGAAGGCCTTCGCGGTCGCGTAGCCCGGAGTAGTCCAGGTCTGGGTGATCCTGACCGTGCACACTTCCCCCGTCGTCCGACTCGGACCGGGGCCCGCCGGGCGAGGAAATGTTGAGGTCGCGGATCGGACCCAGCTGGTGACCCGGCGAATCCTCGTGCGCGTTCGGGTTGGCGCTGATTGCCGTGAAGTAACTTGCGGCCGTGTTGCTCATTCCGAGCGGGAGTGGTGCCAACCCGGCCACATTTTCCCGGCGCGCTCCCTCCGCGGGAGCCGCCGGCGGGGGTGCGCCCCCCTGTAATGCGGCGGCGGGCTGGAGCCACAGGTGTGCGTCCCAATCAGGGAGGACGACGCGCGGGGCAACGCGCCGTTCCTCGCGAATCTGCAGCTCGCGCAGTCTTCATCGTCTCCTGAGGTTGGGTGGCGTTGGCGGTGCCGGGGTGATAGCTATCATGCCGGGTGCCCTGTACGCGAGCCGCATGAGGAGGCCCTCACCGGTCGCTTCGAACTCCAGGCTCCCAAACATGATCCGGTACCCGCGCGGAAGCGGGCCGGGGGACCCCGGGGCAGATCGTGGTGGCATGGCCTTGGCATGGCCTGCCGTCAAGGGAACTGATCGGGTGTGGTTAATCACAGCGCAGCCCCCTACCTGGCACGCCACTGTCGGTGCTGGGATCGGTCGGCCAATCCCCAGCGCCAAACAGAATGCGCTGTGTCCCGTCCCCTGACGGTTGATGCAAGAGCTAGCACAATGAGACAAGGGTTTATCCTGGTTCCGACCGTGAGGTCGTACGTCCAGCAGGGTGCGCTCGGGGCGCTGTACTATCTTGCACCGGAGTGCTTGCAGTGGGGGCTACAAGCAAGGCGGGAGAGGAGAAGGAGTCTCCAAGTCCCTGAGAACGGGTGCGATTGGGGCGAGTGCCGATATCGCGTGAGGCGGTGTGCGTGGTTGAGCGTCCGTTTTTTCTCCTCTCTCGCCCCTCCCTCCTTTTATAGGCCAAGGAGAGAAGGGGGGGCTTACAAGTACAGGTACAGTGTGTGCTACAGAGGTGTGTACTGGAGAGCGTGGAGCTGGGCGTGCGGTCGTCCTTGACCCTAGCGGGGGATTTATGGCGACCTCCGGCTTCCGCGGGCGTCATGGCCGTCCCCGTGCTTGTCCTGGAGTGATTTCGAGGGGTGGCGCTGCCGTAATCCGCACCCAGCTGCCCGCCGCTGGTCGATTCGAGGGCGTGGTAGGTGGGGAAGGACGAGAGTTGGCGGCACAGGGGCCGGCATGGCGCTTGCTGTCGACCACAGTGCGCAGCGTGCCCGGTTTGCCGGGGAATGGCCGAGAGTTGGTGGATTTGACCCGGCATTCGTCATCACCGGACCACGCCTGACCGGAGTCCGTACTCGGTTGCTGCTCGTATATTCGTTCGAGGGTTCTTCACGCCAATTCGAGGGCTGCGCCGGGGGGGAAAGGACGGGAGCGGGCGGAATAGTGGTGCGGATTGACGCCTGCAAGTCCGCACAGGGCCTCGTGTAGCGCCGCATGCGTCCTCACAGTGGTGGTGAGGACGCATAGTGACCGGAGTAGTTGAAACAGCGAGCTCTGCGGTGTCAGCGGCGCGGCGTGGGGAGAGATTGCCTTTTGACTTCGATGCCCGCCTGATGGGGCGGGCATTAAATGCCGTTGCCGGGCGGGGCGCCGGGGCGTGCCGCGTTATGTAGAGTGGTGGCCTCGAGCGAGGCGGATTCGGCTCGCCCGCTCGAGGGGTTGCGTGGCCCTCGTGCGAGGCGGAGTTTGCGTTGTGCCTGCTCGAGGGGGTGCGCGGCCCTCGAGCGGGGTAGAGACGGGGGCGCGCGGCTCGGGCCCCCTTGACAGGCGAGCTCGGACGGCCGTTCTTGGGCCGCGATAGGCTGTGACGGGCCGCGCTGCCTTGGTGGCCCTTTCGGGTTGCCGGTGATTCGACCTTTCGTGGTTGATCGTTTTTTGGAGGGTGATTACCCCGATGGTTAGGGGACCCCCTGGGTCTGTCCTCGACAACATCTAAGCGAATGCTACATCGTGGCTGAGCCAAAAGGTGGTCATGATCTACTAAGTCTAAACATATGCTGATACTGCCTACTGCATCTGTCTCATACTGCTGAAAGTGCCTGTGAGGCGCGCTGCCAACCTCACAGCCTCAGTCTCTGTCTGCTGCTTGATCACTGTCTGTCATCGTGGAGAGTGTCCGTGAGGCGCGCTGCCAACCTCACTGTGTCCATCTCAGGTCCTGTCAACTGCTTCTCTAGGTGTGCCAGTTCTTGTCTCAGTCTTGTCATCTCGGGGGTAAGGGATCGAGTCTCAGGTAGTGGTATCGGCTCAACTTGGCTTGGTGAGACCCTGTAGTTCTCAGTCCTGGGTTCAACTCTGCGTTCCTCTGGAAGTCCTTGGTTCACTGTGATCATCTCTGCCACTCTCTTCCTGTCTGACCTTACCCAACTACTAAGGGTCCTTCGAGCTTCATCCTTTGCCATAATCTGTTGAAGACTCAAGTACTTCATCAGCTGGTAGTTTCGTCCACTCTTCTCCTTGTAGCTATCCACCTCTTCCTGAAGTTCTGAGTTGTGACTGTCCAACCAATATACTTCTTCCTTCAGTCCTTCTATCTCTTCTTCCTTGGCTGCCAGTGCTTTGTCCTTCTCTGCGAGTTGATCTTCCAGACAGACATCTCGAGCATGGTGAGTTGCTCGGATCAGCCCTGCCAACTGCCTGTTGTTGCGAGCTTCGTATTCCAGGACTCTGACTTCCCTTGCTTTAGCTTTGAGTCGCTCCTCAAGTAAGGCGATCCTATTGTCCTTCTCCAGTAGCTGGATGTCTTGCTTCCATACTCTCTCTTTCAGCTTGGCAACTTTCTCTTCTAGGCCAATGTTTAAGTACTCCTGCTCAATCATGCACTGAACTGTGGTCCGCAGGGTCACGTTCCGCTCTCGGTCTGCTGCGTGAGCCTGCAAGCTGACTGCGTCTCTGTCCATTGGATCTTCAAGAGCCCTCGGTAGGTACCGGAAACGAGTGTGGCTGAGCTGGTTCTGGTACACAAGTGTGGCAAGTCGGAGTATCCTCATGGCTATAGTCTGCACTGCCCGACTGAAGGTGCTCTCGCTGGTAGCTGCCCGTAGCATCAGTGACCTTGGTCATCCAGGGATATTGGGTACTACCATCTGCAACCGGGTGTGTACTCCCTCACAAGGGCCTAGGTCCAGCCCTCGTAGAAGACGTTGTCCACATCTATCCCCACTGTACGCAACACCTCCCTCAGTATCACTGCCAAACCTCCACAGTCTGCTCATGTGGTCCTGATCTCCCGTCGTTCATCTGCTGATCCTCTTCCTTCCATCTGCCAGACAGTTAGTGGGTTGTTAGTAAGTTTGCAAGTTAGTAAGGTAAGGTAAGGGTAAAAGTGGTCCGGCTCCTCCAGACTCTCCGGAGCTCCTAAGGTCGCAGAAAAATAAAATAAGGCGCGACTACTAGCAAAGAAACACCAAAACAGCGAAGAGAGAAGACCCAAATAACACCAAACTCTACACTAACGCGTAGGTCATGATTTTAGAAAAATATAGAAACTGGTTTCGTATTTTTCTGAGCTACGGTTGATTTATTATTAATTTTACAAGTTTAAATCATTTTCCGAAAATATTAAATAATTTCCGAAAAAGAAAAACAGATAAATAATTAGCCTGCTGACGTGCAGTGGGGTCCGCCTAGGATGACGTCAGCAGTGGGTCCTGCTGACGTCAGCGTTGACTGGTCAACGGTCAACGGTCAGCGGTCAACGGTCAGCGGTCAGCTCTGGTCAGTGGGCCCCGTGTGTCAGTGACTCGCAGAGTATGACATGTGGGCCCCATACGTCAGCGCGGTTAAAAGAAAAAGAAAAAGATTAAACGATGGCTGGGCTGGAACTGGGCCGAAAGATGGATGGGCCAAGATAGTTTAGGGGTGTGAAACAGACTTAATCGCGAGATTCGGCCCACGAAGGGGGCGCTGCTGGTGCTGCTCTGGTGGACTAGGTCCACCGTGAACCGAGAGTGCGGTTCACGTGAGCCGGGTGCACGGGATCGATCTGTGGCCGGTTCGGGATTGTTTGTGCGCGGCTGTGTGGCGTGCGGGTGTGGTCGTTCGAGAGGAGGGAGAGAAAGCTGATAGGCGGGACCCGCCTGTCAGTGGGAGAGAGAGAGGGACACGGCGGAGACGCGGCGGGGGTGAAGGCTGGGCCGTAGCTGGGCCGAAAGGCCGGCTGGGCTGCTCGGTCGGTTGGCTCGAAAAGAAAAGATCAGGGGCGTCAACTGGACTTTGGCTCGGTGATTTGGCCCACGAACAGTTAGAAAGACTTGACAATTAGTTTAAATAGTTAGAGTTTGAATTCAAATCTAGAATTTGAATTCAAACCAACCAAAAATCCAATTAAATCCAAATAACTCCAAATCACACTATTTGGTCCTTAGCACTTCAAATTGATTTTAAATTTTTAAATTTAAATTGCTTAAGAATTTGGGAAGCAATAGAATTAATTTTAAATATTGGTTTGCATGCACAACAATTCACCAAAAATTTTTAAATTCACATTTTTGCACTCAACAAATCCTATAGGGAATTTTAGGTTTGTTACAGTTGTAAAATTAATTTTTTCCTAATATATATATATATATATATATATATATATCTATATCTAGGTTCGGATCCAGAATTACATTTACCGTGGACGAAGGGACTAAAAGGAGGTGAATATTTTTTATATGGCAAGAAAAAGAACAGTCAGAATACATGTGGTGGCTAACCGTCTAGGAAGTAGAAACCAGCCATCTTCACGTGGCGAGCCCATCAGTTAACAATGGCTACATTGTGTGGTGGATGGCGCCCAGGACAGCGAGGTGGTCCTGAATGTTCTGAGGCGAATGCTGCCATATGGCGACAGGGAGAACCAACTTCCAAGTGGAGCAGATCATGCCACAAAAACAGCGACAGAGAAGTAACAAAAAAGAAAGTGCCATCTACTACTAATCTACTACTAAGTAGTACTCCCTCCCGTCCCAAAATATAAGAATTTCTCGACTTCCGCAATTTATGTTTGACCATTCGTCTTATTTAAAAAATTTGTAAAAATATTATTTATTTTGTTATGACATGTTTTATCATTGTATAAATTTTAAGTACATTATAATTATTTTTATATTTTTATAAATTTTTTGAATAAGATGAGTGGTCAAACTTGATCACCGGAAGTCAACAAATGTTTATATAGTGGGCCCAAGGAGGGTCCACCACGTTTACCTCTAAGGCCTTCTCCAACAGAGAGGCCATGTGGTCTGTAAACGCAGAGGAGAGAGATCACGGACAGAAGTAATTATGTATTTTGGATACCGTGCATAGACAGAGGGAAGCTTTAGGAAATGTTTGAGTCTGTCGACTATTTCTTGCGAGTTGAAGACCTTGTTTAGATACTAAATTTGGAGCCGGTCTTTTGGATGCGTACGTCACTATAGTATTTCATTTGTATGTGTGAAAAATTATCCAAAAATTAATTAATTAGGCTCAAAATGTTCGTCTCGCATGGTACAACAAAAATATGTAATTAGTTTTTGATTTTATCCACATTTAGTACTGTCACACCCGGTTTTAAAGGAAAAACCAGATGCATCTCATATGTGCGCCAGGATCAGTTTACACACATATGGTAGACGTCACAAGTGAATATCCATAACCATGCATAACGAAAGAGTATTAAAGTGCATTTATTACAATCTCAGAGTTGACACAAATGTCATAGCGGAAGACTTAAATAAACGTTCATCTAACGAAGCAAAAGTGACTCCAACTCCACAGGCGTTGACTGGGGGAGACTCGCCTAGAACTCCTCAAAATCAGCAGTGAAACCCTCAAAATTCTCCCAATCTGAGCAGCATTCCGGGTGTGGTCGATGCAATATAAATAAACAACAAGCGTGAGTTCATGCCGTACTCAGCAAAGTTTGGAAATAAATGACATGCAAGGCTTTATAAAGTGGGTAGCTGAAAGGCTAGCTGCATTTAGCACTTTTAGTGGGTCAAGTTTTATTAAGCAACTATTTACTAGCAAATATAAGTATATACCAACCACAATTAAATAAATGACATAACCCAACAAATTCTGATAACCACAGTTTAGGTCATATTCAAGTAAAATTATCATGTAAGGGTCCAGGCCGCTCTTGACCGTGAGCACGGCTGTTATAACAGTTTTACACTCTGCAGAGGTTGTACACTTTCACCATAAGCCGTGATTCCCATTGCCGAAGCATGCACCCGTCCCACACCACGTGGACCGAATACTGAGTTTCACTATGAGACCTTTACAAAAGCACTCTAATAAATGATAGCCCGCTAAGGTTTCTGGTTCAGAAGCAAAGCATAACCCTCCCTAATGAGGTCTGTCTCTTACCAAAGCCCACAGCTCAAGAGGACCGAGCTATACCCCGTCAACCGCCGCCCCCCATGCCCCTTCCGAGTAAAGCTACCATAAACTAGAGCACCTAATTAGTCAGTCAAAGCCAGAGCCACATGGCACTCATGGTTGTACTGTTTTCCTGGGTGGTTCTCCATGTTCCAATTAAAAGATGTGATCTTATCCATTAATTGATTAAAAAGATAGTAATGGAACATAGAGTAGGGGTTTCATTTAACCAATCCCAATTGAGCAAGCTAAGCATCATCTACCATCAAAATTAATTAAGTACCCCAAGCTGCAAGGTATGGTAAAGGAGACTAGGAAATCCTTAATGGGACCCAACAATATTATTGCAAGCGATAAATAACAGTGTAATTAAAATGCATGTCATTCAGGTACAAACGGGTATGATCAAGGAATACTTGCCTTCTTCCCAACCCTGCTGCTGCTCAAAGTCTTCAACGACCGGATCTTCAAAACTCTCCTCGAACGGCACGTTTCCTATACGCATCACACATTCACATACAAAGAAACAATACAATAAATAAGAAACAGTACACCAAACAATTCCAACAGAAGAAAACAACATCACAAAACTAATCTACGCGTCACCACGAACGCGTGAGCGCGAGAATCACTAAAATCGGAGTTAAAACGAGAGAGATATGGCTTTTCTAAGGTTCAGGGACTTGCTGGCAAAGTTTTAAAAGTTCCAGGGGCTTAACTGCGAAAATCCGAGGGCTAAAACATAATTTTGTATTAAACTACGAGGGTTTTCATGTAAAAATACAAAACTTGGACCTCGGGCGCAATTTTAAGACTTGCAGGGGCTAAACCGAAAGAAAAAGGACTTAAGTTTAATTATTTTTGAACTGGCTAGGACCGCGGGTTGATTTTGAAAACTTGAAGGGCCTTTTTGTAAAACGGTCAAGGTTGACCGGTAGCGACTGGATTGACTCGGGCTGGGGCGCGACGCGAGGCGTTGGATCTTGATCGGACGGTCACGATTGGATCGGGCAGGGGCTTCGCCGGCGGAGGGAGAAGAGCGGCGGCGCCGCTCGCGTCCACGGCGGAGCTTCGCCGGCGCACACGCGAAGTTGCGCTACAGGCCACCACACACGACGGGACTAGGTCGAGGAGAGAGAGGGGGAGATGGCGACTTCACCCAGGTGCTTCTTGACGGCCGAGAACCTGCGACGGCGGGCGACGACGAAGAGGGGCGGCCGGCGGCGCTGGAGGGAACAACGGCGATCGATTTCGCTAGACACGACGGGAGAAACCAAGCACGAGCAGCGCAGGGTGCTTCCTCACCTCGAGACGGACGGCTGTCGCGGGGCCTAGCGGAGCCTGGGTGCGCCGGAGCGCGGAATCGACGGCGGCGGCTCGAGCTCGGCAATGGCGGCGGCTAGGGTTTGCGGGCTCGGTTGATTTGGAGGAGAGGGCAAAGGCGGCGGCCGCCGCAGGTTTATAGGCGCGGGGTGGAGCTCGGGCCCACGCCTTGGCGTGCATGCCACGGAGACGGAGGAGGCGGCGCGGCCGAGCCGGGTCGGACTCGAGCTCGAGTCCGGCTCGGGAACGACGATCCTGACAGGCGGGCCCCGCCTGTCAGCGCCGCGGGAGAGAGGGAGAAGGGAAGCGGGCCGGCGCGGGAGACTTGGGCCGGAAGAGAGTTGGGCCGAGAAAAGGAACTTGGGCCGGCTCGGGAGAGAAAAGAAGTAGAGGGGGCAAAGCCGAGCTGGGCCAAGAGTTGGAGGGGCAAAAACGAACTCGACAGAAAACAACTATTCTAAACCTCAAACAAATTCAAATTAAATTCGAATTTAAACAGAATTTAAATTCCAACTTAATTGAACAGCAAGCAAAAGACAAATGCAACAGCATGAATGCATCAACAACTTATTTTTGACTAAAATTATTTAATATGATATTTAAATTGATAAAAGGCTAGAAATTCATATTAAATCATAGAAAATTTATTTAAGCCTTAATAAATCCTAGAAATATTCAGAGAGTTGCTACAATTTAATTGTGATGAATTTTAGGGTGTTACAAGTACTCCATACATAGTATGACATTTTGATGTGATGTGAATCTTCTTTTTGCATAGTGAACTTTGGGGGTGAAATTTAGTGCTTGGTTTAAGCACTATTCATTCAATCAAATAATGCGTGAGCTAGCGACATCGCTGCCCTTTGGAGGTGGCCTAACCGGGACGTAAAGCGAGAGGGTTGTCCTATCAATTCTGGAAAGAGAAACAGCGCGCGGCTCCTTTGTTCCCGTGGGCCGTGGCCAACACTCCGACGTGCGCTGTCGGCTCAGTACTCTTTGTCATCTATTGCCAAGGGGATTCCATTTATGCACTCGAGAAGTCGAGAGTCGAGACCACTCATCATCTCTTGTGAGAGGTCAGTAAGAAACAAAGGCCATGGCGGAGAAGACGGTGGTGCTGTACCCCTCCTTGGGCGTGGGCCACCTGAACCCCATGGCGCAGCTGGCCAAGGCCCTCCTCCGCGGCGGCGGCGTCGCCGTCACCATCGTCGTCGTCGATCCGCCCGAGAAGGACGCGGTGCTGGCGGCCACCCCGGCGCGCCTGGCCGCGGCCAGTCCCTCCATCATGGTCCGTCTCCTCCACATCCCGCCGTCGCCGTGCGCCAGCAAGGAGTACCTCCAACCCCATCGTGCCCATCCTGGACGCACTCCGCGCCGCGAACCCCGTGCTCCGGTTGCTCCTCCGCTCGCACCTCCACGCCGTCAACGCCCTCGTGGTCGACATGTTCTGCATCGACGCGCTCGACGTAGCCGCAGAGCTCACCATCCCCGCGCACATCTTCTACCCGTCCGCGGCCGGCGACCTCGCGGTCTACCTCCAGGTCCCGGATCTGCGCCGCGCGGCGCCATCCTCGCTCAAGGACATGGGCAAGGCGCCGCTGGACTTCGCCGGCGTGCCGCCGGTCCGCGCCCTCGACATGCCCGACACCATGCTGGACTGGGAGAGCGACGTGACCACGGTACGGCTGCGGCAGCTCGCCCGGATGCCGGAGACGGCAGGCATCCTGGTGAACAGCTTCGAGTGGCTCGAATCGAGAGCCCTCAAAGCACTGCGTGAAGGCCACTGCCTGCCCGGCCGCTCTACGCCAAAGATCTACTGCGTCGGGCCGCTGGTCGACGGCGGCTGTCACACCCGGTTTTAAAGGCAAAACCAGGTGCATCTCATATGTGCGCCAGGATCAGTTTACACACATATGGTAGACGTCACAAGTGAATATCCATAACCATGCATAACGAAAGAGTATTATAGTGCATTTATTACAATCTCAGAGTTGACTCAAATGTCATAGCGGAAGACTTAAATAAACGTTCATCTAACGAAGCAAAAGTGACTCCACCTCCACAGGCGTTGACTGGGGGAGACTCGCCTAGAACTCCTCAAAATCAGTAGTGAAATCCTCAAAATTCTCCCAATCTGAGCAGCATTCCGGGTGTGGTCGATGCAATATAAATAAACAACAAGCGTGAGCACATGCCGTACTCAGCAAATGTAATATGACATACAAGGCTGGGGCAAAAAGGTTGGCTGACCATACTGCAGTAAGCACTTTTAGTTGGTCAAGTTTTATTAAGCAACTATTTACTAGCAAATGAAAGTATATACCACCCACAAATTAATGAATGTCATATTCCCAACATATTCATATAACCACGATTTAGATCATGTTCAAGTATGATTATCATGTAAGGGTCCAGGCCGCTCTTGACCGTGAGCACGGCTGTTATAACAGTTTTACACTCTGCAGAGGTTGTACACTTTCACCATAAGCCGCGTAAAAGTTCAAAAGAACTTTAAACCCAACCATGCCGAGGGGGCCAATCCTCTTAAATCACACTACCGAGGTGTGACCGCATAGGGACGCTACGAGGCCTTTACAAAGATTCCTTAGTAAATATTAACCCGCTAAGGTTTCCGGTTCAGAAGCAAAGCATAACCCTCCCTAATGAGATCTATCTCTTACCAAAGCCCACAGCTCAAAAGGACCGAGCTATACCCCGTCAACCGCCGCGCCTCTTGCCCCTTTTGGGTAAGGTTACCATCCACTAAAGTCCCTAATTAGTTAGCCAAGACCAGAGCCATATGGTACTTATGGTTGCACTGTTTTCCTGGGTGGTTATCCATGTTCCAATTAAAAAGATATGATCTTGCCAATTAATTATTTAAAAGAGTATATGGAACATAGAGTAGGGGTTCATTTAACCAATCCCAGTTGAGCAACTAAGCATCATCTACCATCAAAATTAATTAAGTAACCCAGTTTCAGGGACAGGGGAATATAGTGGCTAGGCAAATCCTTAAATAGGAACCCATCAAATTAAGACTCACGCACGGGTGGTGAAATTAATAATTATTAGGACATTTGCATGACATAATACACTTGCCTTCTTCCCAACTCGGTTGCTGCTCAAATCCTTCTCCAATAGTTGGTTCTTCAGAGAAATCCTCGAACTGGTCGTTTCCTATTCGCATCACACATTCACATGCAAGGAAACAATACAACAAATAAGAAACAGTACAACAAACAATTCCAACAGAAGAAAACAACAGCACAAAACTAATCTACGCATTACAATGAACGCGTGAGCGCGAGAATCACTATAATCGGAGTTAAAACGCAAAAGATATGGCTTTTCTAAGGTTTAGGGACTTGCTGGCAAAGTTTTAAAAGATCCAGGGGCTTAACTGCGAAAATTCGAGGGCTAAAACATAATTTTGTATAAAACTACGAGGGCTAAACCATAAAATAACAGGGGCTGGACTGCGGGTGCTATTTTAAAACTTGTAGGGGCTAAAACAGAAGAAAACAGGACCTAAGTTGAAATACTTTTGAACTGAGCTGGACCGCGGGTTGATTTTGAAAAACTTCAAGGGCTCTTTTGCAAAGACGCCACGGCTGACCGGTATCTCGGGTTTGACTTGGATGCTCGGGCTGACGTCGACCGTTGGATCTAGATCGGACGGTCCTAAATAGATCGGGCAGCGGGGTGACGCCGGCGACGACGGACGCGGCGGCGCCGCTCGTTCCCGCGGCGGAGGCTCGCCGGAGCAACCACGAAATCGCGCTACGGTGCACGGTTTGCGACGAGATTTGGACCTAGAGAATCGGGAGGGGATGGCAAGCTCACCTGGCTAGCTCTTGGCGGCAGAAGGGGAATGCAGCGGCCGGCCGGCGATGAATGGCGGACGGCGGCTCTGCTAGATCGGCGGCGAGCAAAATTAGCGCGGCCGAAGCGGGGAAACGAAGCGCGGGCGACGCGGGAGGGTTCCTTACCTCCTTGCGAACCTCCCGCGGTGGCTCAAGTCGAAGGAAAGGCGGCGGCGGTGCGAATCGGCGACGGCGGCGCTCAACTTGGCGGCGGCGGCGCGGGCAGCTAGGGTTGCGGCTCGCGGTTGATCTGGAGGGGAAGGCAACGGCGGCGGCGGTTATATAGGTGTGGAGCGGGGGCTCGGCCCACGCGTCTAGGCGTGCGTGCCCGGGACAGACGCGGCAGCGCGGCCAAGTCGGACTCGGGGCATAGTCCCGGTTGAAGACGACGACTCTGACAGGTGGGTCCCACCTGTCAGCGACGCGGGGGAAGGAGGAAGAAGAACGGGCCGGAGCTGGGCCGAAAGTGAAGAAATGGGCCGGGGAAAAAGAATCGGCCCGGGGAAAAAGAAAGAAAGTAGAGGGGGCAAAACCGAGTTGGGCCAAGAGTTGGAGGGGCAAAAACGAACTCGGCTTATTTAACTTTTCTAAAACTCAAACAAAAGCAAATCAAATTCAAATTTAAACAGAATTTAAATTCCAACTTGATTTACTAGCAACCAAAAATATATGCAACAGCATGAATGCAACAAAAACTTATTTTGACTAAAATAATTATTTAATATGATATTTAAATTGATAAAAGGCTTGAAATTCCAATTAAATCCTAGAAAATTTATTTAAGCCTTAATAAATCCTAGAAAAATTTAGAGAGTTGCTACAATTTAATTGTGATGAATTTTAGGGTGTTACAAACCTACCCCCTTAAAGAGAATCTCGTCCTCGAGATTCGGATGGATTAGAGAAAATCTGAGGGAACTCTGTCATCAACTCATCCTCTCTTTCCCAAGTTGCCTCGCTTTCCGCGTGATGACTCCACTGAACTTTACACATCTTAATCACTTTACTCCTAGTAACTCTTTCAGCAGTTTCCAAAATCTTAGCTGGATATTCCATATAAGTCAGATCATCTTGCACATCCAACTCATCCAAGGGTAATTCTTCCTCAGGCACTCTAAGACACTTCTTCCACTGAGAGATATGAAACACGTCATGCACATCAGACAATCTAGCTGGCAACTCCAATTGATAAGCAACCTCACCTTTTCTATCAACAATCTTGAAAGGTCCAATGAAACAAGGAGATAATTTACCTTTCACCTTAAACCTTCTCAAGCCTCGAATAGGAGATACTTTCAGATACACATAATCACCTACTTCGAAAGTTAATTCTCGTCTCCTTGTGTCTGCATAGCTCTTCTGCCTGGACTGAGCCGTTCTTAAATTCTCTCTGATAATCTGAACCTGTCTTTCTGCTTCCTGCAGTATCTCTGGACCAAACAACTGACTTTCACCAGTTTCACTCCAATACAACGGTGTCCTACACTTTCTACCATAAAGCGCTTCGAAGGGGGCCATCTTTAGACTTGCCTGATAACTGTTGTTATATGAGAACTCTACATATGGAAGACTCTTGTCCCAACTGCCTCCATGCTTCAAAGCACAAGCTCTCAGCATATCCTCCAAAATCTGATTAGTCCTCTCTGTCTGACCATCTGTCTGAGGATGATATACAGAACTGAAATTCAACTTTGTATCCATAGACTCATGCAACTTCTGCCAGAATCTAGATGTAAACTGAGTACCTCTATCAGACACTATCTTTTTAGGTACACCATGGAGACAAACAATTCTGGACATGTATAACTCTGCTAACTTAGCGCTGGTATAAGTAGTGTGAACGGGTATAAAGTGAGCTACCTTAGTTAATCTGTCCACAATAAACCATATGGAGTCATATCCTCCTCGAGTGCGGGGTAACCCAACAATGAAATCCATACTGATTTCTTCCCACTTCCATTCAGGTACCTTGAGTGGCTGAAGCAAACCGGCTGGTCTCTGGTGTTCAGCCTTAACTCTCTGACAAACATCGCACAATGCCACATGGGCAGCCACATCCCTTTTTAGTCCATACCACCAATACCTTTGCTTCAGATCCTGGTACATCTTGGTGCTTCCAGGATGAATAGAATATGCAGAATCATGAGCTTCCCTCAATATCTGCTCTCTGAGAGACTCGACATCCGGTACACATATCCTCTTTCTAAACCAAATTGTACCTTGATCATCTTCGGTGAAGTCGGGAGCTTTCCCCGCTAACATGGTTTCCTTGATTTCATTTATCTTCTCATCAGTAAGCTGACCCTTCCGAATTTCCTGCTCCAGTGTAGACTCAACTTCCATTGTCACACCTTCTGTCTGATTCAGGAATCCCAAGTTCAGCTTTTCCATCTCTACAAGCAACTCAGCTGATAACTAGCGACCAAACATTGCATTTACTTGTGACTTCCTACTCAACGCATCAGCAACCAAATTAGCCTTGCCAGGATGATAGTTGATTCCCAGATCATAATCCTTGATCAACTCCAACCATCTTCTCTGCCTCAAATTCAGATCCTTCTGAGTAGATATGTACTTCAGACTTTTGTGATCAGTATACAGCTCACATCTGTTACCTAGAATATAGTGCCTCCAGATCTTCAAGGCATGGACAACAGCTGCAAGCTCCAGATCATGAGTAGGATAGTTCAGCTCATGCTTCCTCAACTGCCTGGATGCATAGGCTATAACTCTGCCTTCCTGCATGAGCACACACCCAAGACCTCTACGAGAAGCATCACAATATATATCAAAGTTCTTGTGAATATCTGGCATAGCAAGCACTGGGGCTGTAGTCAACTTCCTTCTCAACTCTTCAAAGCTGGCCTGACACGCTTCTGACCAAACAAACTCCTTGCCCTTCTCTAATAGCGAAGTAAGAGGTTTCGCTATTTTAGAAGAGCCTTCAATGAATCTCCTGTAATATCCAGCCAATCCCAGAAAGCTTCTGATCTCAGAGACTGTGGTAGGAGGTTCCCAATCCAACACATCCTTGACTTTACTTGGATCCACTGCAATACCTCCATCAGTAACAACATGACCAAGAAAAGACACTTGATTCAACCAAAACTCACATTTACTAAACTTGGCATACAACTGGTTCTCTCTAAGAGTCTACAACACCAACCTAAAATGCTCCTCATGCTCCTCCTCATTC
This sequence comes from Echinochloa phyllopogon, assembly GCA_033239725.1. Classification (NCBI taxonomy): domain Eukaryota; kingdom Viridiplantae; phylum Streptophyta; class Magnoliopsida; order Poales; family Poaceae; genus Echinochloa; species Echinochloa phyllopogon. The sequence continues at coordinate 49,843,955 of BTCW01000014.1, forward strand.
TTAGAGTAAACCAGAATATCATCAAAAAACACCACCACAAATTTATCCAAGTACTCCATGAACACCTTATTCATCAGGTACATAAAGTAGGCAGGTGCATTTGTCAATCCAAACGACATCACAGTATACTCATACAACTCATACCTGGTGGTGAATGCTGTTTTAGGAATGTCGGAGCACCTGATCCTCAACTGATGATAGCCAGATCTCAAGTCAATCTTGGAGAAAACCTTAGCTCCTCTCAACTGATCAAATAAGTCTTCAATTATGGGCAAGGGATACTTATTCTTGATGGTTACCTCATTCAATGAACGATAATCCACACACATCCTCAGAGTACCATCCTTTTTACCCACAAAAATGACAGGTGCTCCCCAAGGTGAAGAACTAGGACGAATGTAACCTTTATCCAACAATTCCTTAAGTTGTTTCTTAAGTTCTTCTAGTTCATCAACAGCCATTCTATAGGGTCTTTTAGAAATAGGAGCAGTACCAGGTAAAAGCTCAATAATAAACTCAATGTCTCGTTCGGGTGGCATACCTGGCAAATCATCTGGGAATACATCTGGAAACTCACAAACAACTTTGATATCCTCCAAAGGAACACCGCTGGCCTGATTCACTGAGTAAGTTGAAGCTGAGGGTTGAGTGGCTCCGAATTCAATCTTCTCTCCCTGAGGGCTAGTCAACAACACGGACCTCTTGGCACACTGAATCACCGCATTAAAAGCAGCTAACCATCCCATTCCAAGTATGACATCAATTCCCTCAGAGTTCAGGACTATCAAATCAGCAGGAAAGTCTACCCCAACTATTTTCAGATTAACTCGGGGACAGATAAAATTGGCTTTCATGTTTCCACCGGAAGAGCTAACTAGCATGGAATTTTTCATAGGGACCATAGATATATTATACTTAGCTACGTACTGAGCAGTAATAAAAGAATGGGATGCTCCAGAGTTGAATAAAACTGATGCAGGGGCTGAGTTGACAAGGAACATACCAAGTACCACATCCTGGGCCTCCTGCGCGGACTCTGCAGCAACATGGTTCACCTTGCCCCGCATCTGATTCTGCTGGCCCTTGTTGCTCTGGGGCGTCGGGTTCACATTCCTGTTCTGCTGCTGAGGGGTATTCTGCCTAGGTGCACTGCCACTCTGGTGCTGTGGGGTCTGAGCGTTCCTCTTAGGACAGTTGTGGGCAAAGTGGCTGGGATCTCCACAAATGTAGCAGGTACGGGGAGTAAGAGCACTGCCTGGTGCAGGGGTCTTCACTGGAGTCTGAGCCGGGGTGGTCTGACGGTTCTGCTGAAATGCTGGACGCTGAGGTGGAGGTGCTGACCGCTGACCCTGACTCTGCACAAAGTTACCCCCTTGCCCACCAAAGCGAACGGGCATGTTCTGCTGAGGCGGCTGGAGACGAGGGCGGGTGTTACTGCTTGACTGTCCTGAGGCCATGAACTTCCTCTTATGCTCTCCCAACTCACGGCGCTTGCTCTCCAAGCCAATAGGCTTGTCCAACAGCTTCTGAAATGTTGGGAAGGTGTGAGACATGAGTTGATATTGGAGCGGCGGAATCAATCCTTCCAGAAATCGCTCCTGCTTCTGCTCATCATCCTTCACCTCATCTGGGGCGTAACGGGACAACTGAATGAACTTATCCCGGTACTCGCTGACGGTCATCCCACCTTGCTTAAGTGAGAGGAACTCCTTCTTCTTCAGCTTCATGACACCAGCAGGAATATGGTAGCTCCTGAAGTTGGTTCTAAACTCCTGCCAGGTGATAGCATCAGGGGTGGCATGAGCAGCAAGTTAAGCATCCCACCAATCTGAAGCTGATCCTTCCAAGCGACCTGAGGCATACAGGACCTTCTCCCTGTCATTGCACTGAGCCAAATCCAGCTTCTTCTCAACAGTCTTCAGCCAATCATCAGCATCAAGAGGATCTGCAGAGTGGGAGTAGGTAGGAGGTTTGTGACTCATGAACTCCCGGTGCTTGTCTCTTGGCTGGTTGTTGTTGTTGTTGTTGTTGTTGTTGTTGTTGTTGTTGTTCTGTGCTTGCATGGCTGCCAAGGTATTAGCCATGCCCTGGAGAATCTGAGTCTGGTTGGCGAGGATCTGATCTATTGCTACGGATGCTTGATTCGGCGGAGGATTTGGATTGGGGTTGGCACGTCCCTGATGATTCACAGGTGGTTGATCCACTCCACTTCCAGACCTGGTGTTCACCATCTGATGGTTAGGAACACGAGGTTCAGAGGGTGGTAAAAAGATATAACTCAAATCATGAACAGATAAAAGTTAATGTAGAACGAGTTGCCAAAGACGGGCAAGTCAAATTCTGAAACAGATTCTGTTCGTCCTAATTAAACAGTTGTAACTCTCATTCTGTGTATCCACAAATCATGATCTTTTGTCCAAACGTAGACTATAAAATTGTGAAACTAACCCAACTTGAATCACCTCAATCGGAATTTTGTGGCTCGAGGTATAAAATAAACAAGACAGTTGTGTCAGGACCACGGGACAGATTCTAGTTACTCCAATAAAACCATTATATCTCTCTGCCAGAACCTCCAAAAATCACGAATATTTCCCAGAACCTAGGTTATCAAGTCCTTAATCCAACCCAACACCCAACTGGATTTATGTCAAATGGAGTTCTGAAGCTCCAGAAACAATTCGAACAGTACCAGGATATCATGCAGCAGCGAGAACAAATTGCCGCATAACATGATTTATACGAGGGGTACAATTATATGGATAAAGTGATAGTTAAGTGCTAAGATCAGAGACCAAGGTAAACCCAAACTAACTAAATTTATTTATTTAATAATTACTCAATTGTGGTCATCACTCCACAATTAAGTTCAATCATTACAAAGATCCAAATCACACACTTAGCACAAAAGCAAACATCTCTACCACACTTTTAAACCAAACTAAATCACATGCTACGCACGAATCTCAACGATTCTAAACGTACTGAACTAACAAAAGAGAGGGTATCCTATCTTAATAGATATGGGTGAAGCAACTAGACGATCCACCGAGCACTCTCTAGCGGGGCGGTGAATGACCCATCGACCCTTCTATATCTTCATCCAAGGGCGGAAGTGCTTCTCCCTTGAGTTCAGCTGTCAGCCTCTTGTTCTTCCTTCGTTCAGCAGCGAGTTCTTCACGCACTTCTTGTAGCTCTCTTGTGGTGTCATCGGCGTGCACGTTGAGCATCTGGGTGAACGCCACCTGGACGTTGAGTGTAGAGTTTACACCTGGCGGTTGTGGCACAACCCCAGTTGGAGTGCCTTGCTGCCTTCGAGGAAGATATGCCCAAGCAGTGTGACATACTTCAGCAGCCTCCTCATGACAAAGCACAGAAAGTGCCCGCCTGGCTGCATCCTGGATTCCAGCTTCGAAGGTTGATCTCATGGCGATGGCATGGTGCACTGCAGCCTCTTTGGTTCCTCCATACTCATAATCAGGCTCCCGGATGTATACAGCGACTTCCCAGTCCTCTGGGTGATCTGGATGCGTCCTCCTTCTTCCACGATATTCTATCTCCACTAGGTAGTTCAGACGCTCAAAGAGTATTCGAAGCAGCATCGGGAATCCACTGTTGCCTCCGTCGTGGTGGTGAAAAGTCACTACCCACATGTCAGGCGGCGGAGAGGGTCATTCACTTCCTTCAGATCCAGCTGGAGCATTCCCTCCTGAGTTGACTTCTTCGTCCATTACTTCCATCTCTTCAGGTTCCGGTTCCTCTTCTTGCACCGAATGCGACGAAAAAGAGGAAAGAGTGCTGGCCAATCTACGAGCACCTTGCCTTGTCAACACCATCTATGGTTTAAGCAAGAAAGGGGTGAGAACAGTTCTAAAGACATCAAAACCAGGTGAGATGGTGAAAAAGATAGACAAAAATCAAGGAGGAGACAATTATCAATGACCAGGAATAATAGTAAAATAAGCCAAGAATAGCTAGAACAAGAGTAATTAAGCAAAATAATCCTTAGAGAATGATCATTGCTATCTAGGCTTGCGTCCTACAGTCAACACAGCTCTGGTACCACCTCTGTCACACCCGGTTTTAAAGGCAAAACCAGGTGCATCTCATATGTGCGCCAGGATCAGTTTACACACATATGGTAGACGTCACAAGTGAATATCCATAACCATGCATAACGAAAGAGTATTATAGTGCATTTATTACAATCTCAGAGTTGACTCAAATGTCATAGTGGAAGACTTAAATAAACGTTCATCTAACGAAGCAAAAGTGACTCCAACTCCACAGGCATTGACTAGGGAAGACTCGCCTAGAACTCCTCAAAATCAGTGGTGAAATCCTCAAAATTCTCCCAATCTGAGCAGCATTCCGGGTGTAGTTGATGCAATAAAAGAAAGAAAGAAAACAAGCATGAGCACATGTCGTACTAAGCAAATGTAATATGACATACAAGGCTGGGGCAAAAAGGTTGGCTGACCATACTGCAGTAAGCACTTTTAGTTGGTCAAGTTTTATTAAGCAACTATTTACTAGCAAATGAAAGTATATACCACCCACAAATTAATGAATGTCATATTCCCAACATATTCATATAACCACGATTTAGATCATGTTCAAGTATGATTATCATGTAAGGGTCCAGGCCGCTCTTGACCGTGAGCACCGCTGTTATAACAGTTTTACACTCTGCAGAGGTTGTACACTTTCACCATAAGCCGCGTAAAAGTTCAAAAGAACTTTAAACCCAACCATGCCGAGGGGGCCAATCCTCTTAAATCACACTACCGAGGTGTGACCGCATAGGGACGCTACGAGGCCTTTACAAAGATTCCTTAGTAAATATTAACCCGCTAAGGTTTCCGGTTCAGAAGCAAAGCATAACCCTCCCTAATGAGATCTATCTCTTACCAAAGCCCACAGCTCAAAAGGACCGAGCTATACCCCGTCAACCGCCGCGCCTCTTGCCCCTTTTGGGTAAGGTTACCATCCACTAAAGTCCCTAATTAGTTAGCCAAGACCAGAGCCATATGGTACTTATGGTTGCACTGTTTTCCTGGGTGGTTATCCATGTTCCAATTAAAAAGATATGATCTTGCCAATTAATTATTTAAAAGAGTATATGGAACATAGAGTAGGGGTTCATTTAACCAATCCCAGTTGAGCAACTAAGCATCATCTACCATCAAAATTAATTAAGTAACCCAGTTTCAGGGACAGGGGAATATAGTGGCTAGGCAAATCCTTAAATAGGAACCCATCAAATTAAGACTCACGCACGGGTGGTGAAATTAATAATTATTAGGACATTTGCATGACATAATACACTTGCCTTCTTCCCAACTCGGTTGCTGCTCAAATCCTTCTCCAACAGTTGGTTCTTCAGAGAAATCCTCGAACTGGTCGTTTCCTATTCGCATCACACATTCACATGCAAGGAAACAATACAACAAATAAGAAACAGTACAACAAACAATTCCAACAGAAGAAAACAACAGCACAAAACTAATCTACGCGTTACAATGAACGTGTGAGCGCGAGAATCACTAAAATCGGAGTTAAAACGCAAAAGATATGGCTTTTCTAAGGTTCAGGGACTTGCTGGCAAAGTTTTAAAAGATCCAGGGGCTTAACTGCGAAAATTCGAGGGCTAAAACATAATTTTGTATAAAACTACGAGGGCTAAACCATAAAATAACAAGGGCTGGACTGCGGGTGCTATTTTAAAACTTGTAGGGGCTAAAACAGAAGAAAATAGGACCTAAGTTGAAATACTTTTGAACTGAGCTGGACCGCGGGTTGATTTTGAAAAACTTCAAGGGCTCTTTTGCAAAGACGCCACGGCTGACCGGTATCTCGGGTTTGACTTGGATGCTCGGGCTGACGTCGACCGTTCGATCTAGATCGGACGGTCCTAAATAGATCGGGCAGCGGGGTGACGCCGGCGACGACGGACGCGGCGGCGCCGCTCGTTCCCGCGGTGGAGGCTCGCCGGAGCAACCACGAAATCGCGCTACGGTGCACGGTTTGCGACGAGACTTGGACCTAGAGAATCGGGAGGGGATGGCGAGCTCACCTGGCTAGCTCTTGGCGGCAGAAGGGGAACGCAGCGGCCGGCCGGCGATGAATGGCGGACGGCGGCTCTGCTAGATCGGCGGCGAGCAAAATTAGCGCGGCCGAAGCGGGGAAACGAAGCGCGGGCGACACGGGAGGGTTCCTTACCTCCTTGCGAACCTCCCACGGTGGCTCAAGTCGAAGGAAAGGCGGCGGCGGTGCGAATCGGCGACGGCGGCGCTCAACTTGGCGGCGGCGGCGCGGGCAGCTAGGGTTGTGGCTCGCGGTTGATCTGGAGGGGAAGGCAACGGCGGCGGCGGTTATATAGGTGCGGAGCGGGGGCTCGGCCCACGCGTCTAGGCGTGCGTGCCCGGGACAGACGCGGCGGCGCGGCCAAGTCGGACTCGGGGCATAGTCCCGGTTGAAGACGACGACTCTGACAGGTGGGTCCCACCTGTCAGCGACGCGGGGGAAGGAGGAAGAAGAACGGGCCGGAGCTGGGCCGAAAGTGAAGAAATGGGCCGGGGAAAAAGAATCGGCCCGGGGAAAAAGAAAGAAAGTAGAGGGGGCAAAACCGAGTTGGGCCAAGAGTTGGAGGGGCAAAAACGAACTCGGCTTATTTAACTTTTCTAAAACTCAAACAAAAGCAAATTAAATTCGAATTTAAACAGAATTTAAATTCCAACTTGATTTACTAGCAACCACAAATATATGCAACAGCATGAATGCAACAAAAACTTATTTTGACTAAAATAATTATTTAATATGATATTTAAATTGATAAAAAGGCTAGAAATTCCAATTAAATCCTAGAAAATTTATTTAAGCCTTAATAAATCCTAGAAAAATTTAGAGAGTTGCTACAATTTAATTGTGATGAATTTTAGGGTGTTACAGCGGCCGCCCCGTGGAAAACGGCGAGAGGCACGCGTGCCTCCGGTGGCTGGACCGGCAGCCGAAGCGGAGCGTGGTGTTCCTCCGCTTCGGAAGCATGGGCACCTTCTCGTCGGCGCAGCTGAGAGAGACGGCGCGCGGGCTGGAGTGCTCCGGGCACAGGTTCTTGTGGGCCGTGCGAAGCTCACGCGGGGAGCAGAGCAACTCTGCCGAGCCTGATCTGGAGGCGTTGCTTCCGGATGGGTTCTTGGATAGGACCAGAGACAGAGGATTGGTTCTGAAGAACTGGGCACCGCAGACGGAGGTGCTGCGGCACGAGGCCGTGGGAGCCTTTGTGACTCACTGCGGATGGAACTCGGCGCTGGAGGCAATCATGTCCGGCGTACCGATGATCTGCTGGCCGTTGTATGTAGAGCAGAGGCTGAACAAAGTGCACATGGTGGAGGAGATGAAGATTGGGGTGGCGGTGGAGGGCTATGACGAGGAGCTGGTGACGGCTGACGAGGTGGAGGCAAAGGAGCGATTCTTGATGGAGTCCGAGGAAGGGAAGAAGCTCAGGGAGAGGACGGCGATGGCGAAGGAAATGGCTGCCGATGCCATCAGACAAGGGGGGTCGTCTGACATCGACCTTGCCGAGTTTTTGAGGGGTTTAGGGAAGATCGACTTGTAGAAGAAGAAAGCAAGTGATCGATAAACTGCCAATGTAAGATGGATGCTACATATGTGGCTGTTTCTTTATCTTTCCTTAAAAGAAAACATTTTTTGGCTGAACGCCCTGCCAAGCAAAGCAACCAGCTGATGGCCCTTTTTTTAGAGTTAAAACATATAATCCCTTACTCCCTCCATCCCAGAATACATCTATTTTAGGTTTGTAACGAGCCAGACCTTTTCAACATGACCAACAATAAATCTAAAAGTAATTTATTTCAAATAAAAAGGTTATATGCAAAAGTATATCTCCCTGATGATAGATTCTTCAGTCCAGCAGAACTTTTTTGTTCTGATTCCGCTTCAGACAGTCAGCGATGATTTGGTATTGCACCGAACGAGTTTTTCAGTCTGTTACTCTGGATGAAATTACAGGAAGGAAAAAATTAGCAGAGGAAGACAAGATAGATTATCGTCATGTAAGGCTTGTTTAGATCCCAAATTTTCATCCCAAAGTTCACTATGCAAAAAGAAGATTCCCATCACATCAAAATATTATAGCATGCATGGAGTACTAAATGTAGATAAAATCAAAAATTAATTATATAGTTTTGTTGTACTTTACGAGACGAACATTTTGAGCCTAATTAATCAATTTTTGGACAATTTTTCACACATACAAACGAAATGCTACAGTAGCGCACGTACTCCAAAAGATCCAAATTTGACTCCAATTCTAAGAACTAAACAAGGCCTTCGTCCTACAAGGCACTACTGAACTGATTGAGTTATAGGAATATCAGTATCAATGCTCAAATGTGAATGTCAGTTTACGCTTAGCAGTATGAAGCAGCAACCTTCACGGTTGCTCGCTCCCCTCCTCTCCTTGCTACGGTAGGTAGCGGAGCGGAAAAAAGCCAAAACCATACTGTATATTAATACTGATACTAACTAAGCCCAGCAAAAAACAAGGCCCATGCAACTTTCCCGATCCCACATCTCGTGCTCATTTAGGCCCCTTTTGGTAGGGCTTTTTCAACAGCTCCATCACCGGCTTCCACAGGAATCATACCAAACACCCAGGTTGAAAACAGTTTCGAGGTTGGAGCATCTAAGGAGCCGGTCATAAAAATGAACGAGGCAGATGGAGCCCAAAAAAGTAGCTCCATCCGGCTTCTCCCCATTTGACTTCTCATATACACTCATAAAAAATAGGAGAAGTCATTTTACCAAACGTTTTCCAAAACAACTTCAGCTTCATAAAAAAAGCTGCTCTACTGAAGAATTCACAGCCGGAGCTATTTTAGGAGGAGATAGAGCCCTACCAAACTGGCCCTTAATTCACATACTGTACAAACTGCCGCTTCTCATCATGAGCTATCGGCCTACTGCCGCCTCATCTGTTCATCTTCTCAATCAGGTTGAGTCCACAATCTTCTCTCGATTTTGTGTCTCCAATACTCCTTCCAATTAAGCGGCAACTTCCCAAACTACTTGCCCTCCCCTTCTGATCTCTCGCTGTCAGGATAACAAGTGAACAGATATGGTGCTTTCTGGATCTGAACCAGGTGTTTGCACTTCGATTTTACGAACTTTTACACCCTCCAATTATCACATAAGTCTGATTTTCAACCTTTATTATAAAACCAGACATTATAGGCCATACAACTTTTAAAACTATGTAAATTTGGACCTTTGTGTGATTTCATAGGTGGATTTTAATTTTTAGAAAATTCAAACAAAATAGTTTAATATTTAAAAAAGCATGACTAATTTAATTTAAATTCAAAAAATACGAAACCAGTATCATAAAAATTCTAAAAGTATAACCTATATGTTGGTGCTCTGTTGGGAGCTATTTGGATATCTGTTTATTCTTGTTTCTTGTTTTTTACTACTTGTAGTCATACTTATTATTTATTTGAATTATCATTTTGCCATAGAGCGCCACCTATAGGTTACATTTTTAGAAATTTTAGGGAACCGGTTTCATAATTTTATGATTTATTTAGTTTAGATTTTCAAAAGATTGAATCACTTTTTTAAAAAAAATCTAGAAAATCGAAAAGCACCTTTGAACCCACCAGAGGTCCGAATTTGCAAGGTTTTGATAGTTTGATGGCCTGTGATGTCCAATTTTATAGTAGAGGGTTGAGAATCATACTTTTATGATGGTTGAAGGGTGTAAATTGGACGTTTCCCAACATATTTCCCCCACTTCTTGCTTCCGATGAACATAGTTTTGTATGTACATCTTTACTGTTTATTTTTTTTCTTTTTGTCAATTGTAATTTGTTATTCGTGAAATATGGAGGTGTGTTTATTTTGCGTGTCTTGTAGAGTTAGAAAATGTTTTCTTGGAGAAGGTTAACTACAAGGATATAATCAAAGATTTGATTTGAGTGATACCATTTAGCTTTTAGTATAAATGTCACTTTTATGTCCTTTTTGTATTTTTCAAATCTGCCAGACCCATTTTATGTTTTGGTAGGGAACTCAAAATCTAAGTTTTGTTTTGGAGAAAAAGGTGATGTTTCTGGCCTCTACAACTGCACACAACCTAACCTAGTATGCATGGGTTTCATTACAACAAAATCTACGGCATTGAAAAAGAATGGTTAGAAACAAGCCACATACCATCCACAAAATGACAAATGTGTGTTTTGCAATTGGCATATCATCGTAATGTTGTTCTCTTCAGGTCCGTGAACTTTTCGGTTCATTTTTTGTTATGCTAGTCAGCCGTGTTTTGGTAACCAAACTCAGTTGTAGTCACCTGAATGAGATAAAGATAAAGTATTCACTAATCACTAGCCAATATGGATTGTACATACATACAAACATATATATGCTTTTGTTTACCTGTATTTCCTATTTTTATTCTTAGCTTTAGCTATTTATTAATTTATACAAAATAGATTCTTTACTTATGTATTCTTCTTTGAATCAAACTAATATTTTTTCATAATTTACAGTAGCAAATTTAGCTATTTTTTGGACGCATTTGATATGGACTATTTTTAAATTTGATTTAGTTTGAATCTCCTTTTTATCTCATTATGTAAAAAAAATCAACTAATGTTAGATATACCTTTTAGGCAAAATAGCCTTATTGGTCCCTCAACTATAGATCAAGGCTCAATTTCGTCCCCAAACTATCAAAATAGCTATTTCCGTCCTCAAACTTTTCTTTTCGACTCAATCCCATCCCTCATCCTACATGGCAGGCCATACTGTCATGCCACATCAGGTCCAGCATGCCATGGTGTCTAATTTTGTGTCGATTAGAAGGTTGCTTGTTTTTTTCAAGACCAGAAATGTCTAGGAGAACAGTGTTAAACTTTGAGTGTCAAAAACACCTTAGGGAAAAACTATAATGCAACAAGAAATGTAATTGTTGGGCACGAGTTTCTTACATGTGCTTGAAATTGTGTATATGTCAGAGATAAAACCAAAGACCACTATAGGCTGCACAAAACAAACAACTTAGTATAATAGGCCATGCGGATAGTGCAAAACTTCCTTTATCTAGAAAATGCTGGAAGTAGGTACGTAAAAATAAATTACCAAGCACACGAATATTGCTGGACAAAATAGAAATGATACAAGTTTTAAAAAATACAACTGATAGCTGGTGCCATTCCGCATATCTAGAATGGGAAAGTGAATCCTATTGGTCAATATTTTAAAAATGTTAATATATCCTTGCTGATCTAAAGATAAATTTTGCAAAGCAAATAATGCATATCAAGTAAATTGGATATTATCTTTTAAAAAAATAAAAGAAGGAGTGCCAAAAAATCTTAAAGACCTCATGCTAATAAATAATATTTTGATGGATTATACTCTCACAACTCCAGCCAAAGTTCACCTAAAACTGTTCAGTCCAACATGGCGTGCTGAAGCTGATGTGGCGCGTAGCATAGTGTGCCATATAGGACGAGGGACAAAATTGATCCCAAAAGAAAAGCTTGAGGATTGAAACAGCCACTTTATTAGCTCAGGGATGAATTTGAGCCTGTACCGATAGTTAAGAGATGAAAAAAGCTATTTCGCCTTTTGAAAAGTTAGTGGCGTCTCTAAAGCTCTCCATGTTTTTTAGATAGTGGAAAAAAAACTCCAGCCTTATCTTTTTCAATGGAAGAAGGATTAGACCAATTATTACAGCACATAGCCAAGGCTATACCAGCGCACACACAGAAATCACTCCCAGGCTAGTCCAAGGCTCACAAAAATCGTCGATGCTAAGGCCTCGTTTGGATGGCTGAATCGGTTCCGATTCTTATGAGAAATTAACGGTGCCAAACGCACTTTTTGTGGAACGATTCATCTGTGAAACATTTTGGAGAAATAACCTGAGCACTCAAAACGGCCGGATGGTGGTTTTTTTTAGCACACGGCCGGATGGTGGTTTCGTAGCGATTCTTGTTCCTTCACCATATTCTCCTCTTTCAAGAATCAGAATCCAGTCAGCCAGCCAAACAATTTCAGCAAGTGATTCTGTTTCTATAGAGAAATGTTTTTTAAGAGAACCTGGATTCAAAATGTTTCTTTTAGAATCTGAATCCCTGCTAAACGAGCCTTAGGGCCTGTTTGGTAGAGCTCCATATGATTTTGATTCTTTGAGAGAAGTGATTCTGTGGCTGAAAGTGATTCTCTTTAATTCCCTAGCATAAACTATCAAAATCAGGATGGAGAATCACTTCACAGAATCAAGAGAAGCTATTTTTTTCAGCTCCCTACCCCTTAGTTCATTTTAGAGAATCACTTCTGAGAATAAGCAGAGAATCACTTCTCGCTGGAAAACTTTTTGGCAGAGCTACTCCTGGATTCACCAGAGAATCAGCTCTGGGAGCTCTGCCAAACAAGGCCTAAAGGGACGTAAGAGATTTCAGCTCCTCCTTTGATGAATTTCGTATTTCTCATGTTAATAGAGATCGTAATACTCACAAAAAAAAGAGAGATTGTAATAGGGTAGCGCACGAAAAAGTCAAGCAAGTCTCTAGGTTTGGGGATTAGCACTCTGAAACCCCGGCCTGCCTGCAAAGGTTGCTTTAGGAAGACTGTAATCACGTTTTCTGTGAAGCTACCCGTTCTGAAAAAAAACTCTTAATGTAGTCACGTCATGTTTGAGAGGAAAAATGAAAATCAACCGCCTGTAATTCCCTCTTGGAGCACAATCCATGAATTAGTTTCTGTTAACTTTGTGCCAAATTTGGGTACGCAATTACAACTTTCTGAAAGTGAAAAAGTTTCCTCAGGTACAAAATCTTCAGTCTTAGCCGCCTCTGATTTCAACGAGGCTGCTGTTTTAGCACGTCTGGCGTCTGCTAGCAGAGCGACGACCACCACCAAACATCAGAATATTATTTCTTTCTTTTTTTGTATAAGAAAGAAAGGTTATCGTACTATCGTAGCATGCTACTCAGCCACCCATTATATATACGCATACGCTGCTTGATCTGCTTCCAGGAGACCAAAGACAATACTGCACTGCACATGGATCACTGCCACAAACAGCAAATGGGCCGCGCCGTGGTGCTGTACACATGGATGGTCCGGGGCCACCTCCACCCCATGGTTCAGTTCGCCGACCGCTTGGCCGGCCACGGAGTCGCCGTCACGCTGGCCATCGCCGACGTCCCGTCGTCCGGCGACTCCCTTAAGACCGTCGCGCGTCTCTCTGCCTCCTACCCGTCCGTCTCCTTCCACCTGCTCCCGTCGGCAACCGCCCGTTCCGGCGACGAGGCCAACCCCGACGCCGACCCCTTCATCACGCTCATCACCGACCTCCGCGCCACCAACCCCGCGCTCCTCGCCTTCGTGTGCTCCCTCCCGTCCGTCAGGGCGCTCGTCCTCGACTTCTTCTGCGGGTGCGCGCTCGACGCCGCCGAGGAGCTCGGGCTCCCGGCCTACCTGTTCTTCACGTCCGGCGCCTCGGCGCTTGCCGCTTACCTGCACATCCCCGTCATGCGGTCCGGCGTCTCGTTCGGGGACATGGGGCGCTCCTTGCTGCACTTCCCTGGCGTCCACCCGGTCCCGGCCTCCGACTTGCCGGAGGTCCTGCGTGGTCCTCACAACCAGCAGTACAAGACAACCATTGGCCTCTTCGAGCAGCTGCCCAGAGCGAAGGGCGTCTTGGCGAACACGTTCGAGTGGCTGGAGCCCCACGCCGTGAAGGCCATCGAAGAGGGGAGCCCCCGCCCCGGCGAGCCGGTGCCGAGGCTATTCTGCGTCGGCCCGTTGGTCGGCGAGGAGAGAGGAGGCGAGGGGAAGCACGAGTGCCTGACGTGGCTGGACGGGCAGCCGGCGCGGAGCGTGGTGTTCTTCTGCTTCGGGAGCGCGAGCTCAGTGCCGGCAGAGCAGCTGAGGGAGATCGCGGTAGGGCTCGAGAGGAGCGGGCACGCGTTCCTCTGGGCCGTGCGCGCGCCCGTGGCGCCCGACGCCGACTCGACGAAGCGGTTCGAGGGCCGGGGCGAGGCGGCGCTGGAGGCGCTGCTGCCGGAGGGGTTCCTGGACAGGACGCGCGGGCGCGGGCTGGTGGTGCCGGCGTGGGCGCCGCAGGTGGAGGTGCTGCGGCACCCGGCGACGGGCGCGTTCGTGACGCACTGCGGGTGGAACTCGACGCTGGAGGCGATCATGGCGGGGGTGCCGATGGTGTGCTGGCCCATGTACGCGGAGCAGCGGCTGAACAAGGTGTTCGTCACGGAGGGGATGAGGCTCGGGGTGGTGATGGAGGGGTACGACGAGGAGGCGGTGAAGGCCGAGGAGGTGGAGGCCAAGGTCAGGATGGTTATGGAGTCCCAGCAGGGGAAGGAGCTCAGGGAGAGGGCGGCGGTGGCGAAGGAGATGGCCGCCGCCGCGCTGGAGATCGGCGGGTCGTCAGCGGCGGCGTTCGTTGACTTTGTCAACAGGCTGGAGATTTCAGCGCAAGATTGAAAGGATCAGAGGATGCCACGGCAACAGAGTCCCATTCTGGCACTCTAACACGAGTTCTGCGTTTCTCTTTCTCGCGTTCCACGTTCATTTTTATTACATTCAGAGTTGCAATGTGCTTTGTGGAAATTAAGCAATTAATAAGCTATATCCTAACACTTTTTGTGTGATTGATTGTATCAGAGTCTCGTCACAAATATCGTCACCGAAATAAATGGTTTAGTACTAGCCCGTTTGAAGTTGAGCAAGAAAAGGATGGCAGCGTCGAGTTTCCCATTTACCTGAATTTTGAGATCATGGCCGTATTTGTGACACGGATTTGCGTGACTATTCCAGCAGACTGCCGCTGCCTCCTAACCTGAGAATACGCAGAGCTTTGAAATGTAGGACTTGTTTAGATTGACGTATGTGCCATGGCATAAACGCCTTTGGTGATTCGGTTAGCATCCCATCCCTGCTGGAATATAGGGCTAGATTAGCCGCCACAACATGGTCAAGATTTCAAACGTTATTTCATTGGCACGTAAAGCGATGCTTAACTTGTATTCCTTTGTCATCTCTCATTAAATACAACAACTTGGATGAACAAGACAACACCTGATTTGGCTTATCGTGACCATCTTCTGAACTCACTGAAATACTCCATCCAGGGCAATTCCAACTACTAGTATGGTGCCTATAGAATTAACTAAATGAGTTGTCATATAGGATAAAAGATGACGTGCCAAGTGATTAAATGAAGAAAGAGAAGAAAGCTGGGTCTTACATGAGACATGATTTCTACACAATAATCAAGACAAGATGCGAGATGAGTAACATTAAATTCAAGTGGGGGATAGTAGTGTCTGTATTAGGAGAGTAGTGTCTACTACTAGTTTCTTAGGGCAGTCTCAACCCTCCAACTAGGATGGTTTCGATAGCATTAAATAGGATGACACATATGACTATTGGCTTATGTGGCGCTACATTAAATAAGAGAGAGAGGGAAAAGAGCAAGACACTAGGTCTCATGCAAGACCCAGTTTCTACACGAGAAACTATGCACAAGACACTACTAAGTTTGGGTTGGAAGATGATGATGTCTTCATTATAGATTAAAAACAAATACGATTGGTGGAGATGAGAGATGATGAATTTATTTAGGACCCACACTAAGAAATCATGGGTTGGAAAACACAATATCTAAAGTAGTGTCTTGTTAACATGGCATCATAGACACTACTTATAGACATTATGGGTTGGGACTGCCCTTATGACGTGAACGCTATAAAAACTATATGTAGTGTCTTATATTGGGACTGACCTCATTGTCTAGGCTCCATGCCAGGTTTTCTTAACAGAATCCCTGCCTGCGGTGGTAAAATCGATGCTCCATTCTTATCAGGCCTATCGTTTTTATAGCACACTGTGGGTGCTCACGTATTAGCCAAAGCTGACTCCTTGGCTGCTAGGAATTAGGATTTTATTCATTTTGGCAAAAACTACTTGCCTTTTTTTTGTGATCAAGAGCTTCTCCTCTATTACTCATTCAGCAGGTTACAATCTTCATGTAAAACTCGAAGCAAGAATTCTGAATGCTGCGATTCCCACGAGACGCTACACCTACCCGTCAAGGCCTTCTTAGCACAATAATGAGCCGCTATGTTTGCCTTACGATTAACATATACAAAATCAAAACAGGAAAAAAAAGTCACCAAGCTCCTAAATTTCAGTAATTATCACCATGATCTTCGACCTATGTGCAGACCTGGAGTGTCATAGATCAACAAGTTGTTTGGACTCTGTCTCTATAATCACCTGCGCCGAGGTCCATCGCTGCAACTTCTGAAGCCCAAACCTGCGTGCCTATGCTCCTGCTGATAGCACCGAACCTACGCTTGCTAGCCAGGATCCCGCCGCTTCTATGAACGCCCCTCACTGGGCCGTGCAATAGCACTACATGCTCCGGTACCAGCAAAAACTACTTGCTTGTGGCGAAGCATGGAGTTCATGAACGAGTGAATGATTTGCGGGTGAAGTGCAACAATTGTAACAATATACTTTAGTCTTTAACAGAGTGCAATTCCAGAGACGATATTCTCTTTTCCTTTCCTTATTAATCTATTTCTCTTTTTTTCTATTTATTTTCTTCCTCATTTTCTCTTACTTACGACTAATTCTTTTTTTTCTTAATAAACACAGCTAATTTATTCTAATAAATGCAGCTAATTTATTCTAATAAACACAGTTTACAGTTAAGGGGGCAAAGGAAATGTTTTCCACTGCACAACTGCCTGATTGTGTCCTCCTCCACTTGTTACTAGTACTCCCACAGTCCCACTCATACATTGTGATGCAGAATGAGAACCGTTGTCTGACGTGGCATGGAATGTCCGACACCTTTTCAAAGCAACCGTTGTCTGAGGCTATCTGCACCGCTAATACTCTAAATTTTCACTCTAAAGAGAATATTCTAGCCATGTTAGTGGGATTGTTTTACTCTATATCAGTTTCTTCACACTTTTGTTACTCTATATATTTACTCTATATTCAACAACTATATATTTTATTCATCAATTCCAACTACCATCTCCAATTAAAAATGTTGCAGCAGTTTTTAATTCTATCCATGCGCACGGGTAAAAAAAAGTTGGGCTGAAGCACTTCTAGTGTAACGCTTGAGTTACTCTGGATATAGCGTGAAGAAGAGTTTACGGAAGCGTAACACACTCTTTACCGTGCTGCGCTGCAGCAGTTTTTCCTTTACTTTTTACGCTATGCAGGTTGGCGCAAGCGGTGCCCTAGGGCACTGCGGATAGCCTCACCGGCAGTCCCAAGCAACAACCGGTAAGACCAGTGGCGGATCCAGGAGGGGGGCTGGCTGGAAACTCCATTGGGATATAGAGAAGCAAGAAGTGGAGAAGAAGAAAAGAAGCTGAGGGAAGAGGAAGAAGAAGTGTTCAGTCCCTTGAGCTGCCAGCTGGGTCCGCCCCAGGGCAAGACGTCAAGAAGATGCCGGTTAAATGTACGATTAAACGACGAGGCGCGGCAGAGCAACGGTACAAAAGATTGGATCTTTCCGACAAACAGCGCAGAGCAAATGGATGGCTCTGACTCTCTACATCGCCACTACTCCAAATGGGCCACTGCAATTACGGAGTATGAATGAACAGTAGCAGCATTGAAAGACGGCCGACGTAAGTATTTTTCACCCTTTCCACTGCCTCACGATTTCCAGCAGCGAAGTCCTCGACTCCCCGCCGACGCTCAGCGCCTCCTTCGCCAGCCGCATGGCCGCCCGTGCCCGCTCCCGGAGCTCCGCGCCGCCGCCGACTCCATCAGCCACCTCACCTTGGCACCCACCTCCTCGTCCCGGACCATCTCCTTATCGTACCCTTCCAGGGCCACGCCCAGCCGCAGCTCCTCGACCAGGAACACCTTGTTTGTCCGCTGCTCGGCGTACATCGGCCACGCCAGCATCGGCACCCCCGCCATCACGGCCTCCAGCACCGAGTTCCACCCGCAGTGCGTCACGAACCCGCCGACCGCGGCGTGCACCAGCACCTCGCGCTGCGGCGCCCACGACCTGACCACCAGACCCCTGCCCACGGTGCGGGCCAGGAAGCCGTCGGGGAGGAGCGCGTCGAGGTCGGGGTCTGCCAGCTTGGGCCCGCCGTCCTCCCCTGGTGGGTGCCGCACGACCCACAGGAACCGTTGCCCGCTGGTCTCCAGCCCGCGCGCCACCTGCCTCGTCTGCTCCGCGCTGAGCCGGCCCATGCTGCCGAAGCAGAGGAACACGACGCTGGCCTCCGGCTGGGCGTCGAGCCACGCCAGGCACTCGTGCCGGCTCGCGCCAATGGCCTCCTCCAGCTTCACCAGTGGGCCGATGCAGTGCAGCGGCGGCGTCCGACGCCCGGGCGGCGTGCAGAGGCCATTCACGATGGCGTCGGTGGCGCGAGGCTCCAGCGAGCGGAAGCTGTTCACGATGACGCCGTGTGAGTTGCAGAGCTGTTCGGATAAGGCGAGGAAGAGCCTGTTGCCGAGGCTGTCGCGGTCCAGGTATGACGCGGGGAGGTCTTCCGCCGGTATCGGGGGGATGCCCGGAACGTGCAGAAGGTCGCCACCGAGGTCTCGGAGGTTAACGGTTGTCCGCTCATGGATCAAGGGATGGTATAGCAATTCCGCCAGGCCGGCGATGGACGAGGTGAAGAAGAAGTAGGTCGGGATGCCGAGCTCGGCGCCGACTTCAGCGGCACTGCTGCAGAAGAAGTCAAGGACGAGGGCGGCCGGAGACGGGGTGGCGGCGCGGAGGAACGCACGCAGGTCAGAGTTGGAGGCGCGGGCGAGCCCGAAGGCCTGCGCCACGACATCGTGCGCGTCGCGCGGGCGCGGGACCGGCGGTAGGCGGTGAAAGGAGAGCTCGGGGTGCGCGGCGGCAGCGCCTTCGGCAAATGAACCGGCGGCCGCGTCGGCAGCGGCCTTGTCGTCGGCAAGCCCTCCGAGCACGATGGTGACCTCGAGGCAGTGCGCTGCCAGGAGCTCGCCGAGCTCCACCAGGGAGATCAGGTGGCTCATCATCTCCGGCGGGGCGTAAATCACCACGTGCTTCTTGGCCTTCTCGTCGCGGTTCGTCATTTCCGGCATCACTGAGCTTAAGCGATCGAGAGGGTGGCACGAATGATGTGGCTTTGCTTCCGTTGTGACTTGTCTGCGCCCTGTTTATACACTATACCTAGAGATGGGTTCATTTTGGTCCAAGCGTCCTACCTACCCATCCTCTTGCACGGCGACAGACGGTGGCGCGAGCCACATGTGACATGTGCTTATCGAACAAACCAACCACACCATAATAAGAATTTTCACCGAAAAAAACACCATAATAAGAATATGGAGGGAAAGGCGCCACGGCAGCCTAGAAAACCGGCCAGTAGTCCCGTACGATTGCAGTCGTTCTCTGTTACAATCGTAGATCACTGCCTCACTGGTATGGTCGAGACACATGCCATGAAGATCAAAGATGAGACTAGCCTTTTTGTGCACGGCTGGAGCTAAGAAGCTTAATTAGATAGATCGCGCGCCATATTGACTAAAAGGCCGAAGCCGGGCTTTATATATAAAGCATACTAGGATTATCAGTTTACAATAACGCATGAGTCCACTGACAACAATGACAAACTTACAACTCTACAAAGGGACCTATTAGGCGACACATATGAGACAACTCGGAGCTACTCAAGATAGACCACCTAACACGTCATGAGTCCAAAAAAGACTTGCAAGATCGGAGCACCAGCGGGTCCAATGAATCAACACAACGGTAGTCGGGGGCCTCCAAAAACAACGTCTTCAGGAAGACAAAGGCGCTAAGCTGGCGCCAACGTTCGGTTTTCACCAAGAAGGCCACAGCAACCACCACCGGTAGTGCCCACGAAGCAACGCCCCCAACAGAAAAACACTGTTGCCCGATCCAGCCCGCCGAACAGAAGCTTACGCTTGCGGGACACCAACCAAAGCCGAAAGAGCCTGCCCCAACTCGGAAGCAGCCAAACAACACCCGCTCGTTGCAGCCACTGGAACTTTCCGACGGAATCCCATAAGAACTAAAACCGCTACCAAATCCAATGGATTTGGGGGACAGGAGCTCGCTATCGATCGGGTGCGCCCACCTCTATTGCGGTTGACCCTAGCGAACCACGAGCACCTAAACTCAGAGTCACCCCCTCTACTGGGGGCAAAACCAAGCGACTCCGATTGAAACAACAAGCATGGACACAACAGTACCGGAGCAGCGGCGCAAGCGGAGACGGGGTTGGGACAGCATCACCTAGGGGCCTGAACGCCGGCGGCGTCGAAGTATGGACGAGCTCCCCCTCTACCTCCCACAATCGATGGGAGGCACCAGCCCAAGGCCAGTGGGGAGGAGGAGCACGGCCGGCAACAGAACGCCCGATCGGCGCCAGAGACCAAGGGAGATGCTCGACGGCCCGTCACGGCGGCCGATGTCGAAGACGGAGGTTCGTCACGGCCACCGGTGCCGCAGCGCCCCTCCCCCCGCGGGATCCACCGGGGTCACCTCCACCGCCCTGAGCAGGAATCCACCACCAATCTCGGCCTCCCTCGCCGACAAAGGAAGGGGAAGCACGAGGCCTTGAACGCCCGGACCACGAGGCGACCTGAGCGGAGCCGGCGCACCGGTGGGAGCGAGCCGACGAAGAGGGAGTGGCCGGCGAGAGTCTCTTCAGATCCGCGGCGGAGGAGGAGAGCCTCACCGCCGACGTCACTGCGGCTGCCCGGCTAGGGTTCCGCCTGTCGTCTCTGGGGGAGATAGGCGCGGGCATCCCCCCGAGAGAGCCCGCTCCTCCAGGGGAGAGAGGCGCGCGCCATATTCCCATCGGAGGATTTACGTGTTACTCTCTATGTGCCATTTCATTGGTTGTTTGTTGGATACTTTTATTCATTTTCATTCATTCGTAAATTTTGTTCTTTATTCTTTTTGATCAATATAAGTTTATAAGAGTTTCTACTTGACACTGTTGGGGTTATGGATTTCTGAGAACCGCACCTCCGGAATGATCAGCAGGAGCTGACATAAGAGAAGCGGGAAGAGAAGAGTTCTCTCCGAATGAATCGAAGGTCATCCTCAAACAGAACAATAGAAGACGCACATGCACAGGACCTTCGACATCCTCGGAGGTTTAGAAGGGCAAGACGAACGAAGGTCGATGAGTGTTGACCCATGTATGTCATTGTTCCAAATCGTCTGAAGCGAAGGTCAGCAGGGAATGTTTTGAATGCCTTTAAGCGGGAGGTCACCTTCGCTCGTCATTGCAAGGTTTCGGTAATGGGGTGAATGATCAGGCAAACAAGAAAGGTCGCGAAGCTCAGGGTCCGAAGGTGTTGCGAAGCCAATCACCTTGGTAGTTATCCTTTGGTTAGAAGAGGAAGTAAAATGGTATACGACGTTGTATAGGAAATTACCCTTTTGCCTGTCCCCAAATATTGTAAAGTATGGATGGAGTAGCCTACAAGTGGGACATGGTAAGAGTGTATTATTGTAAAATAACGACCTTGTAACCCCTATAAAAGCAGGGCCTAGCCCTCCTTTTGAGGGGAGCTTTTTGAAAGGATCGAGAAATACAATCTCCGTTAACACTGCTGGTTCGTATCGAGACTGAGAGAATACGTACCAAGAGACACTTTTTTTACTGAACGACGGGGGAACGATCATCGGTAATGGACGGTGCACGGCACCGAGTACGTACAGTTGTGCGTTCAAGAGCAGAATTACAGAGGGGGGGTATTTGGAGTACTGGATATATTTTTTAAAAAAATTGCTCCGTGATAGGTTTTATGAATAAACTACCCATTGAATGTTGCCAGTTTCTTTTCTTGAGAAACCAATGTTGCCACTTTCGGACTTTCGGTGCGTCGCTGTCTACTTGCACAGGTTCGTGAATGGTGCAATTGCCCTGAGGCGATGCAGAACGGACCTTGGCACTTGTTCCTTTCCATTGGCACTTTGTTCTTAAGTTTTCTTTAGCGTGCAATTTTCAGTTTTATACAGATAAGAACATCATGTTATTCACCATCACACTGATTTTCAGCTGGACATCTGTCCGTCATTAACCAATCTAGCCCGACAAAGAGGTTAACACGTCTGATATTCTCTTCAATAATTAAGAGTTGTCTCCGAGTATGCATAAGCACAAGTAAATAAAAAATGATGAAGTGTTAGAGCCTCGTCGGCCTCTAGCAAAAGGTATCTGGCCTCATCGCACGGATCCCATAATGAAGTATCAAGGGGTGTTCGACCTCGTCGGTCGCAAACAAAGTGATTCCGGCATCGTCGGTCGCGGAAAAAGAAACAGCCCAGCCTCGTCGGCCAGGGAAGAAAAGAGACTTCACATGAATCACCGGCCTTTGACGGTGTGAAAAGATGATATTGTGATGATTGTGTCACTTGTGCTCATGTAGTACTTAGAAGATTTCTCCTCGTGTAAACTTTTAAGATCATCGGTACGACACTAAGAATATCTCTAGACTATTTTGCTTGACGGGCGAGATGCTTATCGGTAGTTCAAATCCCAAGCAATAATCTCTATCTCACAAAATATCTCAGATATTCTTTGAGTAAAACGGTATAGCTTGCCACCCGAATATGCCAGGGGCAGTATCTTTCGAGAGAGATTAGTAATTTTCTTGATAATCAAGATTTATCTAGCCGGCCAATACCAAGCTTCTAGAATTTTCTAGGCCATGCTGGCTGACTTGCGGGCCCGACTGTATCTCCATACGTATTATAGTAACAAGGGCTTGTTCATGCATACGTACACATATACGTTGAATTCAAAGAAACATTTGTACGTGCATGTCCATGGCTCCACGCTGCCTCAAAATCGGTCGCCATCGGCTGGCGGGTGGCAGGTGGCTGGTTTGTACTGAGAAAAAAATACTGTTGGCTGACTTGTGACTGGTGCTGGTTTGTACAGAGAGAAAAATAATACTGGCTGGCTGCTGATAAGCCAGGCGAACAGGGCAGATGCCAATTTCAATAGAATATACACACTAGTTGTACGAGTTCTTGGCATATGGCTCTTTGATTAATAGGCTTGCATGGACAGACGTGGTGCATAATTATCCCACTAATTATTGACAGCCTCGTCAAGGCCATATGAACCACGTACAAATTTGAAAAAAAAAACTGGGCCTAATAGCATTCCTCACTCGTATTTCTATTATATTTACCGCTAAAAAGGGCTTCATCAATGTTCATGTCTGACACATACACGGGTTATATGAAGTCACACCCCGATTATCGTATTATGTAATCTTGTATTGTACTATGTGCCAAAAACTCATCATACAGACTGAACTAAGCGGACTACTTTCAGTACAAAGACAACTCAAGTTCATCGTGCCTGCCTTCCTGGTCGGAAACAACTCTTTGACGATGGCGCCAGTGTTTGTGCTTCAGCTTGGTCCTGTAGACGTCATTGTAGCAGTTGGTGCTTTGCTGGCGCTTGTATTCTCTCGCTGGCCATGCCAAACCTTCTCCATGAGGATTACCTCACCGCGTTTCGCTGCCGGTACCCGCGACAGCTTCTGCTTCGCCAGACGTTCGCTGCGCTTCGGCATCTACGGCTGCGGCCTTTGCCTCCATCGCGCTTGCATTCGTCGCGCCTGCGCATGGTGACTGCTCCTGTTGGTGCTGCCGCGGCGGTGTGCGTTCAGGGATTACCGGGGCTTGTGTGTATGGGCAAGAGGGGCGTCCGCACTTTGATCACCAATTCACCACAGCGTTGGTGAACACACACCAAGAGGGGCGTGGCACTTTGAGCACCTCCATCTGGGGCGCTCAAGATTTCACCACCAAGCCCCTGTCTCGCGCGCGTCCACTCCAAGAACCCGTCCGGGAGCAGGGTCCTCCAAGTCCGGCTCCTCGGCAAGGTGTAGTAGATGTACGCGGGGAAGCGGCGGAGCTCGGTGGCGACGTCGACGGCGTGGGCGCAGAAGATGTCGACGACGAGCGCGCGCGGCGACGGAGTGGAGCGAGCGGAGGAACGCGATCGAGCAGCGACGGCCCGGACAGCCGCAGCGCATCGAGCATGCGCAGGAAGGGGGTCTGGTCCGGCTCGGAGTATGCAGTGCGGAGGTGCGAGGATGTGAAAGGTGTTGGTGCATCATCACAATACGGTTTAAAGGTCCAAGAGGGATTAGGGTTACTAATGAGCCTATGAGATAGAAGCTCATTAGTACGCCCTATATATACGAGGGAGGGGCTAGGGGGGCAAGAGGACCTAATAGTCACGCCCACCCTAGCCGCCGCATCCTCTCTCTCGGCCGCCGCCCTTGCCGTGCGTGCGGTGCTAGCACACCGACGCCCGGCGTTCCATCCCCGTACGTGTGGACTCCGTGGAGGCGCTGCTGCGACTGCTGCACTGATCGGCTGCTGGGATCAAGCACGAGGAGCTCGGTTCGTGGGACGTGATCGACTACTTCCTTTACATCGACGCGCGACTTCTTCCGCTGCGCTGCGCGTCTAGTGGTAATGATCTATAATCTTCTACTCGCAAGTATCTTGGGTGTATGCGGTAGTGATGCTAGCGTAGCCTACCTGTTTCCCTTCAGTGGTATCAGAGCCATCTTGCGTAGTTTTTGGTCTGGATCATTAGCATATAGGTGATATGTTGTTGTAGTAGATTGGATCTATTACTTTTGCACGGTTTGATTAGATCAATTGGTCATAAGGGGTTAAAACTGGAGCGAGTTGATTGCGTGGCATGTGACCAAAAAAATTAGTCTGTGTTCTTTCTCTGTTGTGCATACGACATGTCCCTACCGGGTGGAATCACCATCAGGGACTGACTGTGTGCATAGTCAGCTGATTGAACCAACAGATCGAGGTCATGTGTAGATGCAGTCTTCTCAAGTGCAAAGGTAGCACGGTCAATGTGATTGACCTAGTGAAAATTGAGGCATTATGAATGGCTCGGATTTGTGGTGATGCGATCACTCCGATGAGATTTTCATAAGGATTCCATAGATGCGATCTGTGTAAATTCCGTGAGGTTTCTCGCTATAGCGGCTTCCTAAGCGCTACTTTGGTAGAACACGTCGTACGCCTAACTCGTTTTTGCAGGGTATGATGTGAATGGTATGGCCTCAATGTCATGTGATGATGTATGTGATGATTTGTGCGGCCTGCGTGTCGCAAGTTAACACAACCGGGTTGAGGTAGCACCATTATTGTATAACGACATGCGTGTCGACTTGTGTTGCTTGAATCCTCATGTAATTATTTCACTAGCTATTAGATGTAGTAGCTTAGTATCTTTTCATGGAGGCTTCAATCATGATGGCGATGATGATCACCACAAAGACAGGACAGATGGCAACGGAGGTCACATTGGAGCCATGGCGATGGAGCCCATTGTGATGCAAGAGACCATACTATTCACAATATAATATGATTATATGCCTGTGATGTTTATTTTCCTGTCATATTATTCTTTCATGCTTTTACATATGGTGGATGTTTTAATCATGATAGAATAGCTCCCCTCGGAAAAAGTTGAGTTTTTTTATGCCTTTTACCAATAGCTGCACCTATAAACTTTGATCATTGTGTGGTATGTTTACCAAAGTAGAGTACCCTCAGCTATCTCTTTTGTATAGGGTGGATGTCAGACATTCACAAGCATAGTATTGGTTTACTCAGCAAAGCTATCAAAACAGTTTTGGGCTTTAAGGCATAGGGTTGGGGTCGGGGCATTGGATGCCACCCAACAAACAAGAGTCGTATAGAGATATGATTAGCAATTTGTTGCTTACCTGTATCACTACTTTTCTAGCCGTGATGCTAAAGCTCACTAGGATTTTAGTGATTATGGATCTTGAACCACTATATGTCATTAAAGGGAAGATGACTTAGATATAGTCGGTTGTCTTTTGTTAAATCAGTTAATGAAAGTCTTTACATAAACTTAGTGCTGAAATCTTGCCTTACTTTAATGTTGTAGATCATGTCTGCCACTAACAATTCCGTTTTCAATTTGCGTTCTGTTCTTGAGAAAGAAAAGTTAAATAGAACAAACTTTATTGATTGGTACCGCAACCCGAGAATTGTTCTCAGGCAAGAGAAAAAGGAGTATGTTCTTGAGCAGCCATATCCTGATGATCTCCCTGACAATGCAAATGTTGCTGATCGCAGAGCTTATGAGAAGCACTGCAATGACTCACTTGATGCTAGCTGTCTGATGCTCGCCACCATGTCCCATGATCTGCGGAAGCAGTATGAGCATACTGATGCTCACACCATGATCGAGGGGCTGCGTGGGATGTTTCAGAATCAAGCTAGGACTAAGAGGTTCAATATCTCAAAGTCCTTGTTTGCGTGCAAGCTGCCAGAAGGTAGCCCGGTCAGTCATCATGTGATCAAAATGATTGGTTACATTGAGACTTTGGACAGACTTGGTTCTGAACTTCACCATGACTTGGCTACTGATGTTATTCTCCAGTCGCTCCCGCCGAGCTACGAGCCTTTTATCTTGAACTTTCAGATGAATGGCTTGGATAAAACACTGAGTGAGTTGCATGGGATGCTAAAGACAGCAGAGGAGAGCATTAAGAAAAATCCCAATCATGTGATGATGATTCAGAAGGGGAACAAAAAGAGGAAGCGTTGGCCGCCACCTAAAGGTAAAGACAAGGAAAAGAGTTCCAGTGGTGAGTCCTCGGGCTCTAAGCTAAAGCCAGCTGCTAAGGCCAAATCTGGCCCTACTTCTGAGGATGAATGCTTCCACTGTCATGTAAAGGGACATTGGTCCAGGAACTGCAAGAAGTACTTGGAAGAAAAGAAGAAGAAGAAGGGAAGTGAGACTTCCACTTCAGGTATAAATGTTATAGAAATAAATATTGCGTTATCTTCTGGTGAATCATGAGTATTTGACACTGGATCGATGATTCACACTTGCAAATCGTTGCAGGGCCTAAGTGAGACTAGAAGATTTGCAAGAGGCGAGTTGGACGTTCGTGTCGGCAATGGCGCAAAGGTTGCGGTGTTGGCGGTCGGCATCTACCACTTGTCTCTACCCTCCGGATTAGTTTTGGAATTAAATAATTATTATTGCATTCCTGCTTTGAGCAAGAACATTATTTCTTCTTCATGTTTGGAAGAAGTTGATGGTTTTAAGATTGTAATAGAGAACAAACGTTGTTCTATTTTTTGTAATGGTATTTTCTATGCTCATTGTCCATTAGTGAATGGATTATATGTTCTTGATCTTGAGGATAAATCTGTCTGTAACATTAATACTAAGAGGCTTAGACCAAATGATTTGAATCCCACTTTTATTTGGCATTGTCGCTTAGGTCATATAAATGAGAAGCGCATTGAACAACTCCATAAAGGGGTTCGAAATGTTGGAAAGCTTGCCTGTATGATTGTCTCTAGTGCAAGTGGGAGATTGTTGGTGATATGACCAAGAGCCCATCATCACAATACGGTTTAAAGGCCCAAGAGGATATTGATCCAAGAGGGATTAGAGTTACTAATGGGCCTATGAGATAGAAGCCCATTAGTACGCCTATATATACGAGGGAGGGGCTAGGGGGCAAGAGGACCTAATAGTCGCGCCCACCCTAGTCGTCGCCTCCTCTCTCTCTCTCTCGGCCGCCGCCCTTGCCGTGCGTGCGGTGCTAGCACACCGACGCCCGGCGTTCCATCCCCGTACGTGTGGACTCCGTGGAGGCGCTGCTGCGACTGCTGCGCTGATCGGCTGCTGGGATCAAGCACGAGGAGCTCGGTTCGTGGGACGTGATCAACTACTTCCTCTACATCGACGCGCGACTTCTTCCGCTGCGTTGCGCATCTAGTGGTAACGATCTATGATCTTCTACTCGTAAGTATCTTGGGTGTATGCGGTAGTGATGCTAGCGTAGCCTACCCGTTTCCCTTCAGAAGGAGATGGTGGGGTTTGCGGCGGCGAGGAAGGCGACGGTGGGCGCGCCTGCGGTGGCAGAGCCTGGCGTGGTGAGGACGGTGATGGTCACGGCGAAGCCGCGGCGCAGGAAGAGCCTGGCGAGCTCCACCATGGGGATCAGGTGGCCCGCGCTCAGGCAGGGCTACAGCACAACGCGGCTGCCGGTTTCAATGGTGGGATCTCGCGTTCTTGCCACGACCTGGGCACCTGGCCATCCTCTCTGGAGTCTTTGCGTTCTTGCAGTTGCAGCTGTAGCTTTTCATGCATTCCTTTTCTTTTCTTTTTGTTCAATGAAACAATGACTTCCTTTGGCTTTTCTTGCGCACATAGACTCCGGCCGTGTTTCTTTGACATTGGAATTTTTTTCCCCAAATAATCTTGCATGCATGAAATATTAAATGAAGTCTATTTATAAAATCTTTTAGGGATGAGTGTAACTATGCGTGATAAATTTAATGAGACTAATTAGTTCATGATTTACTACAGTAATGCTACAGTAACCATCATTTATGGTTGTGAAGGTACTTTTGTAAACTTACTTTTTTAATACCTGAAAATATTTTGCCCCACCAAAGAAACACGTGGCGCGTTTGGAGATTATTTTTAGGAGAAAAGATACCCCTACGGTTTCGTGAACAATATACTACTAGCTGATCACGATATTACCAAGTCAAGTGCGCAAGGTCAAATTTGATCGCTCACTTGAACTGGCTGATTAAACGTTTCTGGTAGGTCGCGAGTCGCGACTACAGTTGTGTTGACGAAAGCTTCATGCCTTCCGCGACCAAATCGTCTGAATCTAACCTCCACCCAGCATGTCGTTTTGCAGCGCTTACTACCCGAAAAAGATACTAGTAGTTGAATTGATCGGCGATCCTGTCTCCAACCAATCTAACCGGAGCTGAGCCCGAAGCCGCGAGCCGAACCTCTGGCGATCAAGAAAGACAAAACAAGCACCTCACTCACCAGGGAGGAAAATAAAAAAAAATACACAGTGGCCATGAAAAGCCCGGGAGTCAATTTGTGTCAGCGGAAACGTGCGCGGCGCATTCATTGGTGGTGCAGTTCACTCTGTCACAGTTCATTTCAAGCGACGGCAGAATGGGGCAAGTCAAGCGGACGTGTTTGTCCCGCTCCGTCGCGAAGAACACGTACGCGATGCACTGCGGCCCCGCCCGCCACAACGGGAACTTTCTGTCTTCCCGCGAAAATCAACCGTATAAAGACCGCGCGGCCCAGCGTCAAAGTTCTTCACCCCCAAGCTCCCCGCACTCGCAAATAAACCAGCTCCGCTTGATTGGATTTCCAGAGCAATAGAGCATCCTCTTCCGCTCTTCCATTCGTTACACCTACCAGATTCCCAGACCCATGGCGACCGCCACCGCGGGGCCGTACAACGCCGCGGCGGCGGCGGCCGGGAAGGAGGACCCGACGAGGCCGCTGGCCATCGCGTCCCCGACCGTCCACCCGGCGGCGGCCGACGGCGCCGTGGACGAGGAGGTCGCCGCGACCACCAGGCGCTGGCGCTCGATGCAGTACCTGCGTAAGCGCCGGTGCCTGATATGGTGCTGCGGCTGCTGCGCCACCACCGTGGTCCTCCTGGGCATCGCCATCCTCGTGCTCGCGCTCACCGTGTTCAAGGTCAAGGACCCTTCCCTCACCATGAACCGCGTCACGCTGGAGGGCCTGGACGGCGGCCTCGGCACCGCGGCGAACCCGGTGTCCGTGAACGCCACCCTCAACGCCGACATCTCCATCAAGAACCCCAACGTGGCCTCCTTCGCGTTCGCCCGCAGCGAGACGAACTTCTACTACGGCGGGGAGACGGTGGGCGTGGCGTACGCGCCGGAGGGCGAGGTCGGCGCCGACCGCACCGTGCGCATGAACGTCACGCTCGAGGTGCTCGCCGACCGCATCTCGCCCAACGTCAACACCACGGACCTCATCTTCGGACAGGACTACAATCTCACCAGCTACACGGAGATCACCGGGAGGGTGAACGTGCTCGGCATCTACAAGAGGGACCTCGACATCAGGATGAACTGCTCCATCACGCTGGAGGTGGGGGCCCTCACCACCGTGCAGAGCAAATCCACTAGCTGCGTCGCAAACGTCAGCTGATTTTGGTTAGCCGCTCGTTAACCACCTCCATGGATTTCTTATTAGAAAAACACCTCCGTGGATCCATGTGTATTGCGTTGCTGTTGCTATTAGTTTTGTGCCTTCACCCTTTCTCCCTTCCCCCTTTTTCTGTGTAAGTTATAGACTACCGTGTAATTACATTTTTGTTAGAGGTCAGGGGCTGTCATAAAACGTTTGGCTTGATCCTCAACGGCTTGGGTCGAACTCTATGACGCTATGTGCTTTTCTGAATTCTGTCTATGGGAGGATACCTGTAAGTTCAGGCCAACTAATCAATTTCGGTTCAGAGTAGTTTCTATCTGATGCGAGTCTGTGACACTGACAGAGGCATGACGAGAGCAAACCAACTAATCCGTTTCTTTGATATCGATTGGTACTTGGTAGGCTAACCACTCGTCATGCCACAGTTTCTTTTCTGATGCCGCATGCTTTTTAATGAGCTCGTTGATCTCTCTCAGAAACAATGACCTTATTGGTAATTTCTCCATTCAGAAAGGACAGGCGTAAAAAACAATGGTGTCATGACAACGACCAACTCTGGACGTCACGTAGCGCGATCAGCCGCGTCCCCCTCCATAGCCTGCCGCGGTGCCGCCAGCGGTGCTTCTCGCGCAGTCGCGCTGCACACCCTCCGCCTCCGCCGCCATCATGGACCCATGACTTCGCCGTCTCAACACTCCCAACGCCCGTCCACTGCCACCCTGGTGGCGACGCACAACCGTCTTTGTTGGCTATCTTTCGCCTGTCGTTTACCCCAAACCGACCTTATTTATTCCCAGCTTCTATAATTCGAGGTGAGAGTAGGAGATCCCTTCCCGCTCAACCCTGAACATTAACCTAGAGGTTTCAGATTATCAATACCCAAAAGTCAAGTTCCAAATATATTTGACACACTACAATATTGATACTGAAGCGGCATGTATAATAGCCCACACCGAATGAGTAAGGCAACAATAAAAAAAACATGTGCTTAATTATCTCATATTTATGACAAAGATAGTAATGTTTGTTGTCTTACCAATTTTTTTAGCGAGATCATCTTTTTTCAGTACGACACCTCTCCAAAGGTACCACATTCGTTTAGCGAGATTATTAGTACGACACATCTCCGAAGGCACCATAGAAATTTTTAATTTTAAAGTGATTTTAGTTTTCAAAGTCTTCTATTAATATTAGGAGCAATCCAAGTGAATCAAGGCTAAGTAATGAGGTTTTACCAAGAACAACCCACTGGGATGCATATTCTAGTAAAACCCATCCATTTCTTGATTTAGTGTAATATTATTGATGCGCTGGAGCAAATTGTTCCAAACCACCGATTTGTGCCCAATTAAATCCCTTCACTAGGAAATATTTGATGGATTATCTAAAGCCCTATTGTGATATGTTTGGGTCTTGTTATAATGCAGAGACTAGAATGTTGATCTCATAAATCTCTATTTCCCAACCATTCATCCTTCCAAAAGTTACTTACGGCTCAATATGGTTTCTTAAAGCAAATAGTTCCAAGCTATGACACGATAAGGTTTCCTTGGTACTCGGCAAGGAAAAGGCCCCAAGTCTAAAGGCTGAACACACCAAAAAAAAATTTTCAATCCCGTCATTATCCGATGATTATCCAACCTATATATCCATACTTCAATTCAAAATTTCCGAAATGCATTATACAACCTATATACCTCAATTCCAAATTAATTTTTTTAGGTCACCCGCGCAAAATGGGGGGTGAATAGTGTCTGTCAGTACTGTCACCGATCTTAAAGCACGGGTGTTATAGTGTTATACTTTGTGTGCATCGATCGAAACAACCAATATTTTTTAGTTACAGTAGACATGGGCCCTTTCACGGGCCACATTTGTTTTTACGAATATGGCCCACATTTGAAATGGTCTAACGGCCTCTCACATGCAAGGCATGTGTATAGTAACGAAGGTTTTGCTCAGAAAACGCTTCCAGCAAATGGGATCCTAAAATGAAAGTATAAATCCGTATTAAAATTATTCTCAGCCCCCGTTTGAAAGTAGATATTGAGGGGTAGGAATTGGCATTGACATTGAGATCCCTCTAATTCAGCTGTTTGGACTGCTTCAGCATTGGGGAATGGAATCGCGCTCCAATGCCAGGCGGTATTCGCCACCCTTGCGTGAGCCTGCCCACGATACAGAGCCCTCCCCCTCGGTATTGCTTGGAATTCTCCTCCTCCCTGGCGTAGCGCTTCGTCTTCTTCCTCGTGAAAAAACAAAGAGCGACAGGAGGGTGAGAGAGGCCGCGGGCGGAAGTCCTCCGGTGAGCCTCCCTCGACGGCGCGCGACGTGGGGACGCGGAGGACTTGGAGGGCGGGAGGCTGCAGAACTCCTCGCGTCAGGCGTGGGGCGGAAGCGGGACGCGGACGCAGCAGCGGGGGCGGCCAAGGCGCAGGCGGCGCGGGAGGTGTGCGTGCCGTCAGGGCCTCGGCGTCGTCCACCTCCTTGAGCGATGGGAAGGACAAGATCAAGGCGACGCTCCCCACCCAGTTCGCGGCGGAGGCCCGCTCCGGCAACCTGCAGAACCTCGGCCTCATTCGCGTCCTCGACGGAACCTGCAACGCCGTCCCAACAACGAAAAGTAAGCCCCCAGCAATTGCGAATGTGTACTTCAGGGCCTTGATTATCAGCAATTGCGAGATTGCGTCCCAAACTCTTGATGCCGAGGTCAATTTCCTTCTCGATCTGGTAATGGTTGCCGTAGGAGAGATGGATCCGGTATGAACCAATTCTACTTGTGTGCATCCAAACAGAAAATGGAATTGAGTTCTTTGCCATGATTCCAAACTCCAATACAATGACATCCAAACAATAGAATTGAAATTGCATCTCATTTCAATACCATGGTTGATTTGGTATTGAACCCAATTCAATTCCATGCCCTCCAATATCAACATCCAAACGAAGCCTCAGGCTTGTTAAAGTGGAGCCTCGCCAGAGTATCGTCTGGGGACAGATATATTGGTATCATCTGATAGACGGTCTCATACAGTAACACGTAATCTTGAGACGATTTATCAGACAACCTATAGAATGTTGTTTTGACTGTCTCGTAGTGATACAATATCTCTTAATTTATGGGAAAATAAAAAATATTATTGGTTGCATGGCAACAAAACTCATACAATGGTGGAGTAGTTGTCTCCTAGTCCTAAAATTTAGCTCATGAGGGAAGCAACGACATCTTTCTCTCAGCTCACTCGCTTTCCTCCACATCAGCAAAAATCCTACATAACACTGCATGAGACGACCTATGAGACAGACAGTTGCAGCTGACGTGTATCAAGGCACCTGCCGTGCTTCCAAACAAAAGAAAGGCATCGTCCGTCACTCCGTCTGTAGCGAGCAACACAATGCCACCCTTTCGCAAAAGAAATTGTCACGCATCCGTCGTTTTCCCACCATTGGCTCGTCCTCTCCGAATCCGTCCAGATCGTGCAGCTGGAGATCTGCTCCTTATGCTACAAGAGTACAAGCATGATGCAAGCCATTACAGTGCACAACCAGTCACCCACACTAGAAAACAGCAATGACCTGCACCTGCTTGGCTGCTTCGCCAACCGGCCGCCGTTTTCCAGCAATCCAGCCCGGTTCAATGCCGTGCCCTCCTCCAGTGTCCATGTGCGCGTGCCCGTGCACGCCAGCACCGTCCTCCCTGCTGATCTGCTCTCATTGTACATGATGGACGAAGACGCGTATTCCGGACTCCGGAGCTAAGCCAGTCGGTCATGGATGTAGTACACCGTACGCCTGTACGCTCTGTCGCCTACATCCTCATACTGCTCGCCATTTCTACGGAGTGATAATGTCAGCTTCCTGCTCTCCATCAAGGCATGAACACTCTGCTCTCCGCTCAAATGACCGCGGGGTATTCAGCCATTTCTGCCAAGTCGTGCCACCCACAGCGGGGTCAGCTCCGCGGCTGTCGAAGTAGCTGTTTACTCATCAGCAGATCAATATAGCAAGTGCTTCAGCCTGGACTTACCATTGATTTCTTATTTTCTGGCCTGCTCCGGCAACCCTGCTTATCGAGTCATTATGGTAGAACATCATCTTTAACTTTTGTTCATCTTTTAAGGTTATTAAGAAATCAGTTGCATTCTTTTCAGTATAAGCACGGGAGTAACTGAATCTTCCAGACTCTAAAACATGTCCAGAACACAGTTGTTGTTTTCTAGCTCCTACAGGAATCCGAATTATACAGTTGGAATTTCTATGCTGTAAACATGTCTTTGAACGCTTCTAAGAAACTTTTTGCACTCATAGTGGTAGACCAAAAGGGTCACAAACACATAATGTCATACCTAAGGATTTTAGATAGGCCAATGAAGATAAACATTCATACTAGTCAAGTTGAACCATGAGTGCAAGCTGAAACATGTAGATAAAACAAAAGAAAACACTGCAACCCACACGCATGGCTCAACAGTTTGACTCGATGTCTCGATGCAAGTTAAACCATGATGCAGTAAACCAAAAGCAGAATCAGTCAACAACTGCATTAACCATAAACCCACAAGAATCATAAGGGAATGTGAGTGCATAAAAGTGATAAGAGATTTCATTTCCAAAATATAAGAAAAGTTGAATTCAGGACCTCTCGAGGATCAATTATCAAGAGGAACCATCTACAATAGAATTCCAATTTCTAGCTATCCAGCTTCTTATGCCTTACAAGCTGGAAAAATACAACAATTCTGGGACAGGAATAAAGACAAATTCATTATGGGGACATAAGACATAAGGGATCAAAAGGCATCCTCGTTAAAAACTTTTGCAGGTGGGTAGACTAGGGAAATGTATACTGAAAGTGCAAGTCATGAGTAATGCCTTTGCTTGCCCTTGCTGTTCTAGTTTCTAGACCCTTACATTAAGTCATCAACACCTCAGCCTTTTGAAATCCTAAGTAAAGGACTATGACCTTTTGAAATCCCAAGGGACTGGTATGTACTATGTGGACCCACTTAGAGTACTCCCCCAAGCCCACAAGCAACTTCGAATGGTGCCACGATACACTGACTTGCCAACAGACCTACAATATGCGACAGCGAAGTTGCCGCGGCACAATTAAGTGAGTTCCCAAAACGATTATTTTCTGTCCTTATCACACAACAACAACAACAACAACAACAACATAGCCTTTTGTCCCAAGCTAGTTGGGGTAGGCTAGAGGTGAAACCCAAAAAGTCAAAAAAAAAGAGAGTTAGAGGAAAGCAGAAAAGAAAGCAAAGATCACGGCTCAGGCACATTAATCAAACACAATTCTAGTACTGCAGTAGGTAAATATCTACAAGAGATGAGTTAGGTTTCACTATGCTTAATGTGCTTGAAGACACAAAACCATCTACGAGTGATATCTCAGCCCTCCCTTGTTTAGTTCCCAAAAAGCGACCCCAAAGTTCACTATGCAAAAAGAAGATTCCCATCACATCAAAATGTCGACCCATGTATGGAGTACTAAATGTAGATGAAATCAAAAACTAACTGCACAATTTTATTGTACTCTGCGAGACGAACATTTTAAGCCTAGTTAATCAATTTTTGGACAATTTTTTACACATATAAACAAAATGCTACAGTGGCGCAATGATTACTAAGTGACTCTAAACCCCCAAATCCCCACCCCCATATTTTGGATCTAAACAAGGCCTCAATTCCGAGCAAAATAGTAGGTTGATCTCATTTTCTTCATCACTATATACTCCTGAAATTCACCCCTCCAAGGTCCAATACCACAGATGTTATTACAAATATACAAACAGATGGTAAATACAAGAGTCTCTGTTTACAAACAACATGTCTAGAGATTGATTTCTAAATAATATTGTGTGATCGGCATGTTGGCATGCCAACCAAGATAGCTGACAAATCAGCATTTGTTTGGCTCATGGGCATTGATGATCACCAACCATCTGGAGCTAAAAGTCTCCTGGACCCAGAAAATTCCTAAACTGATAAACGTTGGTGGTGAAGAATACTTTCGCATACCTAGTGTATGGGTTGGGATCGTCCTTATGGGATCAGGTAAATGCAAAGGTTCCTCTGAGTCCTCGATACAAAGGAATGAAGGATGAAAAGATTACTAGAGCTACGTGTTCCATTCCTTGAGGCAAAGTAGTCATCATACACGGATTCTCTACATTCCGTCTGGCCACAGTTTCAGCAGTAACACAAGTATAAATTGCCTCAAGGTACTCACAGAAACTGGCAATCTGTATTTACACTATCCGCTGCTCCATCATAATCTACTTCTACTTATACATTACAAAATGTAATCAAGGTAATTGTGGTTTCCAAACAATTTTCTAGACATCCTAATTCCTAAAAACAACCCCACAGCAGCAGAGCAGCCCGCAACTTCGAATCCTCAAACGTAAGAGGATGAAGAAAAAAGAGTAATATAGTGACAAGCACCGTGTTGCACTGAAGTGGCAATGTCCATCACCTTCGCCTCCGGTCTGCGGCGTAGTGCGAGAGCGGGACGAGCTCCGAGAGCGGCGTCGCGAGCGGCGTGGCGGTGGGCGTCGGGATGGGCGAGGACCTGCAGACGGGGCACGAGCCGCTCCGCCGCAGCCAGGCGTCGAGGCACGCGACGTGGAACCCGTGCCTGCACTCGGGCATCACGCGCAGCATCTCGCCGTCCCTGTACTCGCTGAGGCAGATGGAGCACATGGCGTCGGCCTCGGCGGCCCTGCTGGAGAAGGAGACCTTTGGGTAGGACGCGATGGCGGCGGGGTCTAGCCCGACGGGGGAGCAGGACGCCGCGGCGGCGGAGGAGTAGAAAGCGGCGTCCGGGGACTCGGACCCCTCCGCGACGAAGAGCACGCGCGGGACGGTGATGGAGAGGTGGCCGGAGCTGGAGGCCGTGGTGCCGGCCTCCCCGGCCCAGTAGTCTCCGCCGCCGCGGCGGAAGCAGAAGTAGGAGGCGAGCAGGAGCGAGGCGAGCAGGACGAGGAAGCCGAGCGCGATGGCGATGGAGTAGCCGAGGCCAAGGTTGGAGAGCGAGGAGAGGAAGGACATCGCGGTCGTGCCGGCGGCGAGTCCCTGGTGGCGATGGAGCGGCGGAATGGCATTGGCGGAGCGTGCGCGCGGTGGTGGTGGTGAACGCCTGGATCACTGGGTGGAACCGAGGCCGCGTTGGGTAGGCGGAGGAGTAAAATGTGGGAGGTGGCGTGGTGAACCGGTGATATTTTTTTCGCTTCCTCTCGCCTTGTCGCGGGGCTCTTCAGATCTGGCCGGGGTGGGTGCGCGGCTCGAGCGGCTGCATTTATTGCCGGGGAAGAGGGACGTCGGGGAGTAATGGCGGGGACGGGGATGCTCTGCTCGTGCTCCGCAGCTCGGCTGCGCTGGGGCGATGGGGAAGGACAACGGACTTCGCATTTGTGGGGTGGCCGCTTGCGCGTGGTGTGCGAGCGAAACTTCTTTGGGGGGGGCCATCCGTTTGACCTTTCGGGGAGTACGGCCGCTGAGGCTGAGCTGAGAGGCGAGCGGTGACTCTGTCAATTTTGGGAGGATATCCTGTCGTAGCGTCGTCCGATCCACTGACGGTGTTTTTTTCAACCATATAAAACGAGGGAAATTTTCGTTTCAAGTTTCGGGGAGCCAATCGTGGCACCGGACGGCGTGATTTCTTTGGTTTGGATTTGAGAAAATTGAAACTCACAGCCAAAGTTTTTTCCTCTGCGGGGTTGCTATCGCATCAGGACAGCAAAAAAAAAAGGAGACTTGTTCAGCCCATGTCATGCTTGCATATTGAAAGACGTCAACCAGAAAATAAAAGTAAAAAACAATCGCCGTTGCCGGGGATCGAACCCGGGTCACCCGCGTGACAGGCGGGAATACTCACCACTATACTACAACGACTTCGATGAAACATGTTTTCATTAAATGTATAACTCGTATAAATGATGCTCATTAGCATATCAATCGCCCGCTGGGCATCCGCGCATCCCAGTGGCATATTCCCAGCTTCCGCTCATGACTATACTACTGGATCTCAGGTTATATTCTCTCACTTTGCACTTATCGAGCCAAGCAGCTTATCTTCTCCGGTCCAGGCCTCCAGCTGCATCTGCCGCATGTCAACCGGAGTTTCCACTGACGCGGTGTCATCCCAAATGAAGCTCAGGAGGCAGGATTGCAGGAACCCGGATTCGTCTCCTCTCTTCACCGCTGCTTGTGGGGCTGTGACTCTGTGAGTAGTAGTCTCTCGTTGCTCTCAGTTCTCACTTGGACCAACTCGTCCCTTTCTTGAGTTTTGGTAATGCCACGTTTCGTTTCGCGGACTTCAGTACTTTAGAGAGGATTTGCTGATGCTAGCGCTAGACTGTTTAGATCAACAATCTTATATACTCCATAGTTCGTGCTTAGTTTGCCTATTTGCCTTCATAGCTCGTGCTTAGTTTGCCTATTTGCCTTCATAGCTCGTGCTTTGTAGTGAAGCGCAGTTGTTTGGTGATAGTTAACAGCTAAAATTATACAATTTCAGTTATGCTCGACGGCTCGAAAAGCATGGGAGTTATTACGATCCAAAAGAAAGAAAAAAAAAAGCATGGAGTACGAAACTTGAGAGACTCCTGGTGGACTCTTTTTTGCTCTGTTAGGGAGAAGTCTTTATCCGTTCTGGGCTTCGGCCCACTTGGAAAGTTGGGCCTCTAGGATGCCACGAGGTAGTTTAGGCCTAAACCCATATCCATCGTTCCCTAGTCTTGGTTTACATAGACCTTTGGACATTGGTGAAGATAACTTCATGTATGATAATATTCTATCTCCACTCAAAGTTAGTAGGTCCTTAGGGCAGCCACAATGTGCTATAAAAGTGGTTATTATATAATAAAAGTGGTTATTGATCGTGTAGTTTTTATAACATTGATTGCTAAAATAGTCCATATGTATATAGACCGGTCACAAGAGATAGAATATAATACATTTTGATTTACTGTTTACAAATGATTAAAAAATAGAAACGGTTATAGTTGTGGTGAAGCGTCGCCTCAAAAGAGAAGACTAAAATGTGATACAAACATCAGTCCTAGGAGGCTGATTCACATTTATTACAACAGATGGTCCATTACCGAACAAACCTACGCGGCAGTGGGCACAGACGTGCCACTAACGTGAGGATAAAAACTAGAAACAAAACGGTACAACTAATTAGTGCATCATCAGAGAGCTGCGCCATGCGGTTCTTCAAGCGGGCGTCCCTAACACACAGCCAAGGTTGGGTGCAGAACGTAACTCCTACTCGACGTCTTCGGGAACGAAGTCCGGTCCTCTTCTGAAAAACAAGCAAGGGTGAGTACATACGTACTCAGCAAGTCCAACCAAA
Source organism: Echinochloa phyllopogon (assembly GCA_033239725.1). Classification (NCBI taxonomy): domain Eukaryota; kingdom Viridiplantae; phylum Streptophyta; class Magnoliopsida; order Poales; family Poaceae; genus Echinochloa; species Echinochloa phyllopogon. Next base: position 49,883,441 of record BTCW01000014.1, read on the forward strand.
CCCACGGAGGGGTTACAACAGAAGCATGCCAGGATAAACATCAAGGATAGACTATTGATTTATTTGCGAAAATGCCACATGCAGGGGTTCATTTTAAAAAAGTTGTATAGCAAAACTAATGATAATAGCATCATAAGGTAAATTGTAAGACACCACCCGTGCTACCGGACTCCCCTTCCGTCGTAGACACTACCAACATTTCCAAAGCAACTCACACAGCAGAACACTTCTCATAACCAAAACCAAAACCATAAATAAAGGACTTGTGAAGTGACCATGTCGTAACTCGTCCAATACCGTGGACACGGCTATCCGGATAGGTTTCAACTCTGTAGAGGTGTACACAACCACAAGTAGGGTACCACAACAAAAACACCTTAGTGTCAGTGCAGATCCTATCGAGGCCATTACCCACCTTAGCTAAACTGATAAGTCACCACAGAGACAACCAGGGGTCAGCAACCTACCCACGAGGTTTTACCCTGGGTATAACTCACCAAGAACTTATACCCGTCTCCATGGTCCTCTGTTGCTCACCAGCACACCCGATAACTACCAGTTCAACTAGTGGGATTTATGCCAAGCCGTTGCCACATACAACGGTCGAGTGGAGGTACTGATATTTGGTTAGGCAAGATGACACATCAACTCATCTTTCTAACGACAAGTTGGACTCCTCCCACCATGCTCAGCCACACAGGCACGAGCTCACCTTGGTATTTCTCACAAGAAACACCGTCACACTTGTCCCCTAATAATAATCATTTTTATCATTTAAATCCTATTTTCTTTTAAAGCACATTTTCTAATATTTTACTAAATATTCAGTGGATAGTATTTATGACAAATTTGTCCTAAGCGACACTTAGCAATGATTAATTCCCAAGCTAATTTATTCGGAAATTAATATAGGTCATCAAGGAATATTTGTAGTAATCAAGGAACGGCTCACACAAAAATGGTTTAGCAACAATCATGCAGGTTTTATAAAACAGGCCAGTGGGTTGCATTTATAAAACGGGGATAAACATGCATCAAAGGGTAAGATTGAACTTGCCGTTCTCGAAGCCTTCCGGGAGTTCCTGCTCGGGGTACTGGCCTTCGGGCTCTTCCTCGTAGCACTGCTCTCCTTCGGGCTCTTCCTCAACGTGATCTACGGCGCACAAACAAGCATACACAATAAATAAAAGAAAAGAAAAAAAAGAAATAAGGTTTTATTTGCCGAGCTCGCAGGAAGGAAAAAGAAACAGGGAATAAATGGAGAGCGAGGAAAAAGGAGGTCTCATTTAGGATTGTAACGCATGGTTTGGCGGTGGGTATAGTGGGAAAGTATGTGGTGAAATTTGGGGTCATTCCGGGTTAAGACGGCGCATAAAATGACGCGTCGTTCGGGAGGTTAAAGGGGAGAGGACTCGTTCAGAAAGTTGCCGAAAGTTCCAGGATCTATTCGAAAGGCTCTAGGGGTGTATTTGTGGTGGTTGGGGACTGTTAGAGGGGTACATTCATGAATACAAGAAGTTGGTAGGGTTTAATGGTGGGAAAAGATTAAATAAAAGGGTATTAGGGGTTGTTTTAAAGACCTAAGGACATACTTGTAATTATCTAAAAGGGCAGGGGGTTTTGGGCAAACTGCCCTCCTCTTCTTCTCGAACAGGAAAGAGAGAGGGAGGGAAACAGAGGAGGTGGAGGGGAGACCGGCGACCGACGCCGACGGTCGGGCCGGCGTCCTGGGCGGCGATAACGGCCGGAAAGTGGGGGAAAGGAAGAGGGACGCAAGGGGAGTTCACCAGGTGCTCACCTCGGGTGGAGACAGAGCAGAGAGGGCTGCCCTCGGCGACGGGCGGCCGGCGGCGGCAATGGAGGTAGGGGTGGCGCTACGGCAGCTGAGAGGAGGAGGGGAGTGGCTGGTGAGGAAGAGGTGATGGAGGGGAAGCTGATGGGCCTATTTATAGGCGCTGGAGGCGGTTGAGGCGGTGGGCCGACGGGAGGGCTCGGTGGCCGGCGAGGAGGGGAGTAATGGCGCCGGCGGAATTTGTGGCCGGTGAGGTGATGGTTCGGTGGCGAGAGCGGCGTTGGGTGTGGGCCGTGGTGCTGCTGTGCTCCGTCGCGTAGTGTATGTCGCGGCGTGGCGTGCTGTGGCGGAGCAGTGCGCTCCGGCGGGCAGTGCGGGCGAGCAGCGGAGGCGGACTCGGGCGGCGCTGTGCGTGACGTGCGCGTGCACGCGGAGTGCGGCAGCACTTGGCACGTGGTGCGGGTCCGGCCGGCGGCGAAGCACGAGTGAGCCAGCGACGAGGCGACCCAGGTGTGCGTGCGCGCGCGCGGGGGGGGGGTGCACGTGGGCCGGCGCGAGGGCGACGGGTCAGTGGCGGAACGAGTGGGTCGGTAAGGCGGTGGCGCGGCCGGGAGCAGGGATGGCGCCGGGGAGGGGTGGCTCGGCCGGGGAGAGAAGAAGGGAGAAAGAAAAGTGAAAAGACAAGAAGAAAAGAAGGAAAAAGAAAAGAGAAAAAGGAAAATGGAGAAAGAAGGAAAAGTGGAGGGGAAAAAGAGGATCCGAGGCGGGATTCTCGACGGCGACGCCGGCGACAGTCGGTCGCGGGCACATGCACCGAGAACGGTCAGTGCGGAAGTGATGGGGCGGCGAAAAGGTTAGGCACGATGGGTCCGGGCTGGGTCGGCGGAAAACCGGGGAGGGGAAGGATTCGGCCTGGATTTCCGGGAGCTCGGCGGTAAAAAGATTTTGAAAATGATTTTTGACGCGTGATTTGATTAGGGTAAATTTTACGGACGTTACAAACCTACCCCACTTAAAGGGAATCTCATCCTCGAGATTCAACTGGCTCCCAAAAAGATGGTGAAACTCCTTCTTTAGAGCGTCTTCACGTTCCCACGTAGCTTCTTCTATTCCGTGTCTGCTCCACTGCACTCTGCAGATTCGTACTTCGGAGCTTCTCGTCCTTTTTGTGACGGTGTCCAAAATTTTAACTGGCACTTCTTGGTACCGCAGATCTGGCTGTAGATCTAGTATCTCCACAGGCACATGCTCGGTTTCGGGTACTCTCAAGTATTTCCTCAGTTGTGAGACATGGAATACCGGGTGTACGTCTGACATTGCTTCGGGCAATTCTAGTCGGTAGGCCACCTTGCCAACTTTCTTCAGCACTTGGTATGGCCCGATATATCGAGGTGCCAATTTTCCATGAACTTGAAATCTGCAAGTTCCCCGAATGGGTGAGACCTTGAGATAAACAAAGTCTCCGGGGCTAAAGCTTAGCTCTCGCCTTCTCTTGTCTGCGTAGCTTTTCTGTCGGGACTGGGCAGCTTTCAACTTTTCTCTGATCTCGGCTACTTTTTCTTCGGCTTCTTTTATGAATGCGGGCCCCACTAGGGCACGCTCTCCAACTTCTGACCACATCTGTGGTGTTCTGCACTTTCTTCCGTAGAGGGCTTCAAAGGGCAACATGCCCAGGCTTGCCTGGTAGCCGTTGTTGTACGAGAACTCGACGTACGGTAAACTCTGCTCCCAATCTTTACCGTAGGTAAGGACACATGCTCTCAGCATATCTTCCATAATCTGGTTTACTCTCTCGGTCTGACCATCGGTCTGGGGGTGGTAGGCAGAGCTAAAATCTAATTTAGTGCCCATAGCATTATGTAGGCTTTTCCAGAATCTTGAGGTGAATTGAGTACCTCGGTCCGACACAATTCTGCTAGTACTCCATGCAGCTTCACTATATTCTCTACATAAAGCTTGGCTAGCTTTTCTCCACCGTAGTTGGTCCGCACAGGTAAAAAGTGAGCGACTTTAGTGAGTCGGTCCACTATCACCCATATAGAATCATGTCCTTTCTGTGTTCTGGGTAGACCAACTACGAAGTCCATTCCTATCTCATCCCATTTCCAAACCGGAATGGGCAAGGGTTGCAGTAGTCCTGCCGGTTTCTGGTGTTCAGCCTTGATTCTTTGGCATGTATCACAGTGAGCGACGAATTTGGCAACTTCTTCTTTCATTATTTTCCACCAATACTTCTGCTTTAAATCCAGGTACATCTTGGTGGATCCCGTGTGGATGGAATACGGTGTGTTATGGGCCTCGTCCATGATTTTCTGTTGAAAGTCTCCATCACGGGGCACACAGATCCTCTGCTTATACCACAAGGTTCCCTTGTCGTCAACTCGGAAGTCTGGCGCTTTGTTTTCTCCGGTGTGCCGGCGAATCTTCACTAAGTCCTTATCTGAGTTCTGGGCTCTCCTGATCTCATCTTCCAGGGTGGGTTGAACGCTCAATTTCCGACTGGAGTTTCGGGAAACAATGTGCACGTTTAGCCGTGCCATTTCCTCTTGTAGGTGGCCATTCTTGGGCCCATAGGATTTTCGGCTCAAGGCGTCTGCCACAACATTGGCTTTACTAGGGTGGTAATGGATCTCTATATTATAATCCTTAACCAGTTCCAACCATCTCCTCTGTCTTAGGTTCAGATCCGGTTGGGTGAAAATGTACTTCAGGCTCTTGTGATCCGTGTATATTTCACACTTATTTCCGATCAAATAGTGCCTCCAAATTTTTAGGGCATGCACTACGGCTGCAAGCTCCAGATCATGGGTTGGGCAGTTCAGTTCATGGGGTTTTAGCTGTCGGGAAGCATATGCCACTACCTTTCCGTCTTGCATGAGCACACATCCCAATCCCTGTCAGGATGCATCACAATAAATGACAAAATCCCGGTGGATGTGTGGTAGGGTTAGGACTGGAGCAGTTGTCAGTCTACGCTTCAACTCTTGGAAGCTCTTCTCACAAGACTCTTTCCAAACAAATTTCTTTTCCTTTTTGAGCAGCTCCGTCAGGGGCCGGGCTAGCTTGGAAAATCCTTCGATAAACCTTCGGTAATAGCCGGCTAAGCCCAAAAAGCTCCTAATCTCACTTACGTTGGTCGGTTGCTGCCAGCTGGAAACAGCCTCGACCTTTCCAGGGTCCACTGCTATTCCTTCTGCGGTAAAAACGTGACCCAGAAAATCTACCTGTTCAAGCCAAAATTCACACTTGCTGAATTTGGCATAGAGCTTGTGTGCTCTCAACCTTTCTAGAGCTACTCGTAGATGTTGTTCATGCTCTTGGGCGGTCTTGGAGTAGATGAGTATGTCATCAACGAAGACTACGACAAACTTATCCAACTCCTCCTTGAATACCTTGTTCATGAGATTCATGAAATACGTTGGTGCGTTGGTGAGTCCAAAGGACACTACTATGAACTCAAATTGTCTGTAGCGGGTAACAAATGTTGTCTTTGCGATATCTTCCTTTTTAATTTTCAGCTGATGGTATCCCGATCTCAAGTCGATTTTTGAAAAATACCTGGCTCCTCTTAGTTGGTCAAAGAGGTCATCTATCCTAGGGAGAGGGTACTTGTTCTTAATGGTGACCTCATTTAGTGCTCGATAATCCACACACATTCTCATGCTTCCATCTTTCTTTTTAACAAATAGCACTGGGGCTCCCCACGGGGATGAGCTGGGTCTGATGAAACCGAGTCGTTGTAGTTCTTCCAGCTGTTTGTTAAGTTCTGCTAGCTCGGGGGCTGCCATCCTATAGGGTCTCTTTACTATGGGTGAGGTTCCTAAGACAAGGTCGATGGAAAACTCTATGTCCCTATCTGGTGGCATTCCAGGAAGTTCCTCTGGGAATACGTCAGGGTATTCGTTGACAACTGGGACTTCTTCTAGAGGTCTTACGTCCATACTGAAAACCATTGGGTCTGGTCCACTTCCACGAGTGTGGCAGGTTACTTGTATCCCATCTGGGTTGGTTAGGTATACTACTTTGTCGGCACAACCTATGAGTCCATTGTGTAGGCTTAACCAGTCCATTCCAAGGATCGCATCTATTCCCTTGGACTTAAGTACTACTAAGTCTGCTAAGAACTCTACCCCACTTAAAATGATCCTTACCCGCAAACAGCCTAGTTGGCACTTTAGGTCACCTCCAGGCGTTCGGGTTACCAAGGGTGTTTTTAGTAGTACTGTAGGTACGTTGTTCTTTTCCACAAAACTTGACGGTATAAAAGAATGTGATGCTCCGGAATCAAATAATATTGTTGCCAAGACTGAGCTGACTAGGAACTCACCGAGTACTACTCCTTGTGCTCCTTGAGCCTCCTGCGCATCGATGTGGTTGACGCGGGCTCGTCCATAGGACTGCTGGTTGTTGGTGGTGGTGGTGGTGGTGTTGTTGCTGCGGACTGGAACTCGGTTTGCTCCGGTGACTGGCGGCTTGGGCCCATTCACTGAGTTGGAGTAGGCTGATGCAGCAGGCTTGTTCTTGGCATAGGGGCAGTTGGCAATGTAATGCCCCGTCTCACGACAATTGAAGCAAGCTCTACCATTGCTGTCATTGTTGGTGACTTGGCTGGCATTGCTCTGTGCGGGCTTCGTGGTGTTCTGGCTCTTGTACTGGGTTCCTTGGGTCTGGGAGCCTGTTCTCTGGGACTGGGTCCGGTACTGCATCGGGGCGTGGGTCCTTGGTGCAGTATAGTTGGAGTTCCTTGGTTTCTGGGAACGGTCCTGTTGGCGGTTCTTGTTTTCCATGAACTTGCGCTTATTCTCCTTCCTTTCTTCTGCCTTGGCTCTCTCCGTGAGGATGGCCATGTTCATCAGAGTGTTGAAATCCGGGTATATCTGAGGGGTAAGCAAGGTTTTGAGTTCTTGGGTCAAGCCTTTCTTAAACATGTCTTGCTTCTTCTCCTCTGTGTCCACTTCTTCTGGTGCATAGCGAGCAAGTTCTATGAACTGATGTGTGTACTCTTCCACCGACTTGGTCCATTGCTGCAGTGTTAGAAATTCGTCCGCCTTCCGTTTCATGATGGCTACAGGGATATGATAGCGGCGGAACTCTCTCACAAACTCATTCCAGGTGATGGAAGTCTCATCATCGGCAGCCTCACAGTAATTTTCCCACCAGGCAAGTGCGGTTCTAGTGAGTTGATGGGTTGCTAGGAGAACCTTGTCGCGGTCTTGACAGTCGAACGGCTCAAGCTTTCTCTTAATAGCCCGCAGCTAATTGTCTTTCTCCAGTGGGTTGCTGGATCCTCCAAAGGTGGGTGGTCTGGTCCTTAGGAAGTGTGACAGCTTGTCGTTAAGGTTCTGTTGACGTGTCTCGCGGCGAAGGAAGGCTTTCAACATGGTTTGCATGGCAATGGTCTGGTTATGTATTGCTTGCACCAAGCTGCCGGGTGGAGGTGGGGGTGGTATCTGCTGCTCTTCACCCCGGTTCCCTACTCTTGGTTGGCTTAGTTCCTGTTCCTCCATCGCTGGGCCGTGTCCTTCTTCTCCCTGCTGATCTGCACCGCTGGGAGGGGTGCGGTTCTGGGAGGGCCTCGTGCGCGTGTTAACCATCTGCAGATTGAGGTGGGGAAAGTAGGTCTTAGGTGATGTTCAAGTTGTTTAACTCGCGATTTTCAAAAAGGCAAGGTTCACCCTGCCGGAACACTCAACAAACAAACAAGCATACAAACACAAGCGGCTTTACTCCAACAACTGGGGGGGTACAACACGCGGGGATGCAACGCGGCCGAACTCAAGGGTAAGACACTAACGGCCTAGGGGCTTCAGCTTGATGGCTTGAGGGCTTCTACTCGCGGGGCGAGCCTTCTTCTGGAGTGGGGTGTGCCTCCTGCGGGTTGAGCAGCTCGTCATCTTCGATGTTTCCATTTTCCGAGGGCTGCTCGGCCGCTTCCTCTTCTGTGGCTTCCTCCGCTCGTGCGGGGCTTTCGAGTGGGGCTTGTGGGGTCCCAAAGAGCGTTCCCCACCCGATGACGGGTGTTCCCATCTGGACTTGGGTTCCTCCTATGGCAGGGACAGGTGTTCCGCTCTTGGTCCAATCTTGCATACGTTGGTCCTGGGCCTGCCTGAGACTTTCCTGGGCAAGGGCTTCACGGCTGACGGCTGCTGCGGCTCTGGCCTCTGCTTGGGCCACCTGGATTTGGTTCATCCGTACCGTGCGTTCGGCTTGCTCGGCCCGGTTGATCTGTTCATTCAGGAAATTGGCCTACGCGTCAAAGAGTTGATCTAGGGCGGAGAGGTAGGTGACCACTTGGTACAAGGGTCCTTCCTCTTGATGGCGTTGTTCCAGGTTTCTTATCCGGGCTTGCCAGACCGGAGTCCGAACGATCGGGGGAAAGAATCTCATTGGTGTGGGGATGAGGTGTTCCTCGTAAATCCGGCACAGATAGCAGAGTGCCTTCCTGATGGCCAGGGCATAGGTGTCTTGGTGCTTGAACCCCGTGGCGGTCACTCGCCACGGTTCAATTACGGGGTGGCGGTTGCTTCTGGCAACGGCGATGACTACCCTACAGCGAAGGGTGCCATGGTGTTTGTACTCCCTGCTGTAGTATCTTGGGCACTCAGTCACTCCAAGCCGCGCCAGGGAGTCAATCAAAAGGTTGGGAAAACCAGGTGCAGCGAGGCAGGTGCCCTGGGTCCATCCTTCCGCAACCATCTGAAAACAAAGATAGGGCAGACCAATTGCAAGGGTAATAAGCACGATGTCAGGTGATAGTTTTATTACTTCATCATGGATGGGTAAATTTTTATTTAGGCAACAACTCAAGCCTACACACACTACTCCTCACCCCTGGGGGTCCTCTTAATGATCCAGTTAATGCGCTTCTTGGGTGGGAGGTAAGGCTCTTCTTCAGTCTGGGTACCCATGTCTCGGTGTGTCTCTTCAGGTTCTCCTTCCAGTAACCCAGCTTTCCTTCGATGGGCTTCGATCAGCTCTATTTCTTCGGCGTAGTCTTGCCATTCGGCTTGGAGGGCAGCTAGGGAACTCTCGGCTCGTTCGGCTCTTATCTGCTGCCTCTCCATTTCCTGTTTCGCCTTTTCTGCCATGCGAATTTGGTGCTTCAGCTGAACCGCCTGGTCGCGGTACAACTGGTCCAAGCCATTGAGGTAGATGGCCAGATGAGAAACAATGTCCTCCAGTTCCTCATCCCTTCCAAGACTCCTCATCCGGGCAATCCATGCGCGTCCTCGTCCTCTAGTGGGCGGAAAGAATCCCATATGTGTCCCTTGGAGATGTTGCTTGTAGAGTACGCGCAGGCATATCAGGGCTTTTCTGGCGGCCTTATGGTAGGTATCTGGTAAGCCGAAGCCAGTGGTCCTGACGAACCAGGGCTCGACCTCGGGGTAAAGTGTGCTTTTTCCCACGAAGATCATCATCTCGCACCGACGGGTGCCTCGGGAGTCGTACACTCGGTAGGAGTACTCCGGTGGGTTCGTGACTCCGACATGCTCCAGGTTGAGTAGCAACAACTTAGGGAGGCCAGGATCTGCAGGGCAGATCCCCTCACTCCAACCATCTTCAGCCATCTGGACAGGGCAAAACCGTCGGTGAGTGTTGGTGTGGAAAATATGGCTTAAACCAGGGATGGCTTATCTAACAAAAAGCTGGGGAAGGGTCTCGATCCTAGGGGTCACGTCCTACGGCCAACCTATCGGCTCTGATACCACCTGAAGCGTCCCCTCAAAAGAGAAGACTAAAATGTGATACAAACATCAGTCCCAGGAGGCTGATTCACATTTATCACAACAGATGGTCCATTACCGAACAAACCTACGCGGCAGTGGGCACAGACGCGCCACTAACGCGAGGATAAAAACTAGAAACCAAACGGTACAACTAATTAGGGCATCATCAGAGAGCTGCGCCATGCGGTTCTTCAAGCGGGCGTCCCTAACACACAGACAAGGCTGGGTGCAGAACGTAACTCCTACTCGACGTCTTCGGGAACGAAGTTCGGGTCCTCTTCTAAAAAACAAGCAAGGGTGAGTACATACGTCCTTAGCAAGTCCAACCAAACCCACGGAGGGGTTACAACAGAAGCATCCCAGGATAAACATCAAGGATAGGCTATTGGTTTATTTACGGAAATGCCACATGCAGGGGTTCATTTTAAAAAAAGTTCTGTATAGCAAAACTAATGATAATAGCATCATAAGGTAAATTGTAAGACACCACCCGTGCTACCGGACTCCCGTCCGTCGTAGACACTACCAACATTTCCAAAGCAACTCACACAGCAGAACACTTCTCATAACCAAAACCAAAACCAGAAATAAAGGACTTGTGAAGTGACCATGCTGTAACTCGTCCAATACCGTGGACACGGCTATCCGGATAGGTTTCAACTCTGCAGAGGTGTACACAACCACAAGTAGGGTACCACAACATGAACACCTTAGTGTCAGTGCAGATCCTATCGAGGCCATTACCCACCTTAGTTAAACTGATAAGTCACCACAGAGGCAACCAGGGGTCAGCAACCTACTCACAAGGTTCTACCATGGGTATAACTCACTGAGAACTTATACCCGTCTCCATGGTCCTCTGTTGCTCACTAGCACACCCGATAACTACCAGTTCAACTAGTGGGATTTATGCCAAGCCGTTGCCACATACAACAGTCGAGTGGAGGTACTGATATTTGGGTTAGGCAAGATGACACATCAACTCATCCTTCTAACGACAAGTCGGACTCCTCCCACCATGCTCAGCCACACAGGCACGAGCTCACCTTGGTATTTCTCACAGGAAACACCGTCCGGCTTGTCCCCTAATAATAATCATATTTATCATTTAAATCCCATGTTCTTTTAAAGCACATTTTCTAATATTTTACTAAATATTCAGTGGATAGTATTTATGACAAATTTGTCCTAAGCGGCACTTAGCAATGATTAATTCCCAAGCTAATTTATTCGGAAATTAATATAGGTCATCAAGGAATATTTGTAGTAATCAAGGAACGGCTCACACAAAAATGGTTTAGCAACAATCATGCAGGTTTTATAAAACAGGCCAGTGGGTTGCATTTATAAAACGGGGATAAACATGCATCAAAGGGTAAGATTGAACTTGCCGTTCTCGAAGCCTTCCAGGAGTTCCTGCTCGGGGTACTGGCCTTCGGGCTCTTCCTCGTAGCACTGCTCTCCTTCGGGCTCTTCCTCAACGTGATCTACGGCGCACAAACAAGCATACACAATAAATAAAAGAAAAGAAAAAAAGAAATAAGGTTTTATTTGCCGAGCTCGCAGGAAGGAAAAAGAAACAGGGATTAAATGGAGAGCGAGGAAAAAGGAGGTCTCATTTAGGATTGTAACGCATGGTTTGGCGGTGGGTATAGTGGGAAAGTAGGTGGTGAAATTTGGGGTCATCCGGGTTAAGACGGCGCATAAAATGACGCGTCGTTCGGGAGGTTAAAGGGGAGAGGACTCGTTCGGAAAGTTGCCGAAAGTTCAGGGATCTATTCGAAAGGCTCTAGGGGTGTATTTGTGGTGGTTGGGGACTGTTAGAGGGGTACATTCGTGAATACAAGAAGTTGGTAGGGTTTAATGGTGGGAAAGATTAAATAAAAGGGTATTAGGGGTTGTTTTAAAGACCTAAGGACATACTTGTAATTATCTAAAAGGGCAGGGGGTTTTTGGGCAAACTGTCCTCCTCTTCTTCTCGAACAGGAAAGAGAGAGGGAGGGAAACAGGGGAGGGGGAGGGGAGACCGGCAGCCGATGGCGGCGGTCGGGCCGGCTCCCTGGGCGGCGATAACGGCCGGAAAGTGGGGGGAAAGGAAGAGGGACGCAAGGGGAGTTCACCCAGGTGCTCACCTCGGGTGGAGACAGAGTAGAGAGGGCTGCCCTCGGCGACGGGCGGCCGGCGGCGGCAATGGAGGTAGGGGTGGCGCTACGGCAGCTGAGAGGAGGAGGGGAGTGGCTGGTGAGGAAGAGGTGATGGAGGGGAAGCTGATGGGCCTATTTATAGGCGCTGGAGGCGGTTGAGGCGGTGGGCCGACGGGAGGGCTCGGTGGCCGGCGAGGAGGGGAGTAATGGCGCCGGCAGAATTTGTGGCCGATGAGGTGATGGTTCGGCGGCGAGAGCGGCGTTGGGTGTGGGTTGTGGTGCCGCTGTGCTCTGTCGCGTAGTGCGTGTCGCGGCGTGGCGTGCTATGGCGGAGCAGTGCGCTCCGGCGGGCAGTGCGGGCGAGCAGCGGCGGCGGACTTGGGCGGCGCTGTGCGTGACGTGCGCGTGCGCGCGGAGTGCGGCAGCACCTGGCACGTGGTGCGGGTCCGGCCGGCGGCGAAGCTCGAGTGAGCCGGCGCTCGGCGCGTCGGGGCAGAGCGCGTGCGTGCGGAGCAGCGGCGGGGCGCGCGGCAAGGCGACCCAGGTGTGCGCGCGGGGGGGGGGGGGTGCACGTGGGCCGGTGCGAGGGCGACGGGTCAGTGGCGGAACGAGTGGGTCGGTAAGGCGGTGGCGCGGCCGGGAGCAGGGATGGCGCCGGGGAGGGGTGGCTCGGCCGGGGAGAGAAGAAGGGAGAAAGAAAAGAGAAAAGAGAGTAATAAAAGAAGGAAAAAGAAAAGAGAAAAAGGAAAATGGAGAAAGAAGGAAAAGGGGAGGGGAAAAAGGGGGTCCGAGGCGGGATTTTCAGCGGCGACGCCGGCGACAGTCGGTCGCGGGCACATGCACCGAGAACGGTCGGTGCGGAAGTGATAGGGCGGCGAAAAGGTTAGGCACGACGGGTCCGGGCTGGGTCGGCGGAAAACCGGGTAGGGGAAGGATTCAGCTTGGATTTCCGGGAGCTCGGCGGTAAAAAGATTTTGAAAATTATTTTTGACGCGTGATTTGATTAGGGTAAATTTTACGGACGTTACATGTGGTAAGTATTCTTTCCAAAGCATGTGAAAGGTAACACAACCTTTGCGCCCTTTCTCCCGTCGGAGACATCACCTATGCTTGCTTCGTAAAAAATGCATAATTCAGTTTTTAAGACTAAGTACCCATGAGATAGAGCATATTTACTCCAGTCATCGTGTCAACTCCTTTGTAGAAGCTCATAAGCTACCTTTGCATTTGGGATGGAAGATCCCAAAATCTTGTAAACTGGTTTCATATCTTAATATAATAGAGTCTTAAGTACATAGCTCATGTAGTCTTTTATAGCATTGATTGCTAAAGTAGTCCATATGCATATGGACCGACCACAAGAGATAGAATATCATACCTTTTGAATTTACTGTTTACAAATGATTAAAAAGTAGAAACGGTTATAGTTGTAGTAAGTATTCTTCCCAAAGCATGTGAAAGGTATACACAACCTTTGCGCCCTTTCTCCCGTCGGAGACATCACCTATGCTTGCTTCATAAAAAATGCACAATTAAGTTTTTAAGACTAAGTACCCACGAGATAGAGCATATTTACTCGAGTCATCGTGTTTCTTTGTAGAAGCTCATAAGCTACATTCGCATTTGGGATGGAAGATCCCAAAACCTTGTAACCTGATTTTCAAATCTTAATATAATTGAGTCTAGGTACATTGCTCATATAGTCTATATAGCATTGATTGCTAAAGTAGTCTATATGCATACGGACCGGCCATAAGAGATAGAATTTTGAATTTACTGTTTACAAATGATTAAAATAGAAACAGTTATAGTTGTAGTAAGTATTATTCTAAAAGCATGTGAAAGGTATACACAACCTTTACACCCTTTCTTCCGTCAGAGACATCACCTATGCTTGCTTCGTAAAAAATACATAATTCAATTTTTAAGACTAAGTATCCATGAGATAGAGCATATTCACTCGAGTTATCGTGTCGACTCCTTTGTAGAAGCTCATAAGCTACCTTTGCATTTGGGATGGAAGATCCCAAAATCTCGTAACATGGTTTTCATATCTTCACACAATCGAGTCTTAAATATCTAAAAAAAACTTTACAAAAAAGAGATGTTTAGTTATGTTGAAAGCCAAATGTCTCTAATTTTTACTAAGGTCAGTCTCAGCGTGGGTTGCACGAGAAGTTTTATAGTATTAAATGTGCTGATGTGACATATAAGAGAAGAAAAAGTCTCGTGACATGTGAGAGGAGCATGAAACTCTTTTGACTCAGTTATCTAGTTTTTGGTCAATGTAACAGTGTATTGAAACTCGCATTGAAACTCGCATTAAGACTGGTCTAAGTATCTGCAAATAAATGTATTAACATCTAAAATACATTAATGGAACATAGTTTGATGTTAAGTTTAAACTAATTTAATTACTGCAGATGCTAGTAAGTTTTTATATACTTTTCCCTTTTTGTATGCTAGGACATAATCATTGGATCCTAGAGACTAAAGTTTAGTCCCTCAAATAAGTAATAATTAGAAGCATTAAACATAAATAAATTATAAAACTAATTGCATAAGTCATATCTACTCCGCCAGACGAACCTAACAAGTCTAATTAATCTATAATTAGTACATAATTATCAAAATATTACTGTAACATTATATTGTCTAATCATAGACTAATTAGGCTTAATAGATTTGTATCGTAAATTAGTTTTTGCTTATGTAGTGCATTTTTTAATTAATCTATATTTAATACTTCTAATTAGCATTTTTTCATTTGATGTAACATGACTAAAACTTTAGTTCTGAAACCAAACATGACCGTATTCCCTTTTTTTTTAAAAATAATGCATTTTCTACCTTAGCCACCAAGTATTGAGCCTGGTCTTGTCGAATTCAAACCGCGTGACCGCTTTCCAGAAACTTCTCCCCAACCGTCTTCTTTTCCAAGCTCCCACCTACAGTCCACCAGCTGCTCCACGCCGACGGATGCCGGCCAAGAGGCCCGTCGTGCCACGTGTCGAACGAACACGGACGCTTTCCTCGCGATCTCCACCGTCCTCAGTCTTGCTCGTGGGCCCGGCGACGTGCCTGCGATGACGACGGCGCTACTTCCCGTCCACGACTTTTTAAACTTAATCCTGTACAAGTACAAACGCCGCCGCTACCCATTCCTACACCCGCGTGCCACTGCCGTTGGGCCCGAATCTGTACCTGGATCCTTGATTCGCCGTTAAGAGAAGGGTGTAGGCGGAATCCCTTTCCGTGGGGACACCTACTGCGCGGACAAAACGAGCCAGTATTCAAACGGCATTGGCTCGCATCCACGGCCGCTGCGCGTTCAAACGGACGGCCATGATCGCATCACGTGGCGCATATAAGGAGGCCTGGCCTTGCTACGTGCACCCGGCGTCTTTGTGTGAGCACACCGCGCAGCAAAGAAAGGGGGAAGAAGAACCAGCGAACAAGCTTTTGCTTTTGCGGCTTCAATCCGAGCAGCGGCGGCGGCGGAGAAGAGAGAAGTGCGGGGCGGCATGGCTGAGCACAAGGAGGAGCCGGTGCTGGAGTCGGTGATGGACAAGATCTCTGAAAAGTTCCACGGCGGGGACTCCTCGTCGTCGTCTGACTCGGACGACGAGAAGAAGAAGGGGTCCTCGTCGGCGTCGGCGGCGGAGGCCATGAAGGCCAAGATCTACCGCCTCTTCGGCCGCGAGAGGCCCGTTCACTCCGTCCTCGGCGGCGGCAAGCGTAAGTCCCGCGATTTGCAGTACTGGTTCGTTCCTAGTGTTGGCTTAGATCCAATCCGATCTGGTTATGTTCGTGCTCGATAGGGTTTCCTGGACTGTTACTTTTGCTGCTACATAGTTCGTCACTTCATTGATGAGCTGCTTTAGGATTTGAAACTGAAAGAAGTTTGTATTGTGGCTTTGGGATCTATAGCGTATCTGTTAAGCTTCCGAGGTTTAGTGTTAGTTGCTGGACGTTAGCGTTAAGATTTCACTAATCGATTTGATTAGTTATATAGCTGTTAAGCCACGGCAGCTTGTCTTTACCCTTGAACCCTTAGATGCTCTGTTCGATCTGGATTTAGTAACGGATCTAGAATGTTTAATCATCACTTGTTTACTGGGGGTGTTTGGACTGATGCGATTATCTGTATACAAATGCGACTGCAGCTGCTGATCTTGTCCTATGGAGGAACAAGAAGATCTCTGGCGGGGTGCTTGCTGGTGCCACAGCCATCTGGCTCCTGTTCGAGGTCATGGAGTACCATCTCCTCACCTTGGTGTGCCACTGCCTCATCCTCTCACTGGCCATCCTCTTCATGTGGTCCAATGCCTCCACTTTCATCAACAAGTGAGCTTATGTGATTCTTATGTTAAAATGAAAGCTGAAACTCATTCTGGACCTGGAGCTGTTGATTGTCACGCGAGGAGTTGATTTTCATATGATTTAATTTATGGTGCTGCTGATTGTCAGGTCTCCACCAAACATTCCTGAGGTGAAAATCTCGGAGGATCTCGCTGTTAACGTTGCACTCTCACTGAGATATGAGATCAACAGGGGCTTTGCTACATTGAGGGAGATTGGACATGGCCGTGATCTGAAGAAATTCCTAATTGTATGTTTGATGTTCCTTTGGACCTTTTGTGCTCAGTATCATGAACTTCTTGGTATTTTGCTGATACCCTGCACGTCTTCTTCTGTTTATGCACAGGTTATTGCAGGCCTCTGGCTCTTTTCAGTTCTTGGAAGCAGCTGCAATTTCCTGACTTTGTTTTATATTGGTAATGACTGTATGTCCTATGTTTGTCAATTATATTCCTTTTGTGTTGATGCATGTCATGAATGAGGATTATTCTGTTCCTGTTGCAGTCTTCGTTGTGCTCTACACCGTACCAGTACTGTATGAGAAGTATGAAGACAAGGTTGATGCTTTTGGTGAGAAGGCTATGATTGAACTGAAGAAGTACTATGCCATCTTTGACGAGAAGTGCCTATCTAAGATTCCAAAGGGTCCTCTGAAAGATAAGAAGCACTAGATTGGTAGTAAGGTTCTTGCGATGAATATGATAAATCACTACCTGTCACCTTTTGTTTTTGGAAGGATGGTTGTTGGTCCTGGTCTCTAGTTGATAGTATATATCTGTATGGGCAACTCTAGTATGACTGACTATGATCTGCTGATATTTGAAGTCACGTTGGCTGAAAATTGTTGATCTTGTTTTTTGTTTCAACTTTCAGCATAGTTGCTCTATCTGGAAGCTTGAAATATATCACGATATCTATCAATGTTATGTGAACTTTGTGGTACAATTTTTCTATTGACTTTGCCTTTTGCATGTGCTAGGCTAGTGGGTTGCGCATATTTTTGTAGATATGCTATGATAGTATTTAATCTATTATGGCATTGTAGTCCATTGTTATGAGTATGCATCATTGCATATACGGGAAATGATAAATCACTACCTGTCACCTTTTGTTTTTGGAAGGATGGTTGTTGGTCCTGGTCTCTAGTTGATAGTATATATCTGTATGGGCAACTCTAGTATGACTGACTATGATCTGCTGATATTTGAAGTCACGTTGGCTGAAAATTGTTGATCTTGTTTTTTGTTTCAACTTTCAGCATAGTTGCTCTATCTGGAAGCTTGAAATATATCACGATATCTATCAATGTTATGTGAACTTTGTGGTACAATTTTTCTATTGACTTTGCCTTTTGCATGTGCTAGGCTAGTGGGTTGCGCATATTTTTGTAGATATGCTATGATAGTATTTAATCTATTATGGCATTGTAGTCCATTGTTATGAGTATGCATCATTGCATATACGGGAAACTTTTGAGATTGAAGGTCCCAGCAGAGGCTTGATCTGAAATGATGAGAGCTCTCTAACATTGTTACCTTCAGAGATAGATTAAACCGTGTCGTACGATGCTTGAGTGTTGCTTGATATTTCACAGCATCTCATACCATGGTTACATATAGACTGAATGATATTTGTACAATGTTTGGATGTCTTAAATAGTATTTCTGCGATAGCAATATTCGCAGTTATGGTACACCATTTGCAGCAGCTTCTCCAATTTATTGTTGTTTGCTTTTCCTGTGCAGCTGGGGATTTGAGTTGAAATGATTGGTTATTTTACATGTCCGGTTTTTACATGGTTTGTCGTCTTCTGGAATTTAGTTTGGCACTCTCATGATGGGATTGGACTAGGGCATTCACATGTTCCAGTGTGTCTTATGGAATTTGGTTTGGGCGGTTTCAATGGTTTGAAGAGCACCATTTCCAGTGTAGTGTCATTTCTGAAATGAGGTTTACGCCCTCTGGGTGGCATACGAGCAAAATTCAGTGTTTAATGATTTGGTGGGTCATTTCGTGTGGGTATAAATGTCCATATATATCTACACATGCTGTTCGGGTTCAGAATGCTTACGGTGGCATTTTCCCATCTAACACACATACCAGTTTAACGTGAGATATAGATTGCTCATGGGAAGAACATTTAGCCTCCCGCACGGCTCGTTTTGGACGTAGTAGCAATATCCATGTTTTGATGCACACCATCCTGCCTCAGCGCTGGCAAAATTTTGAGAGAGAGGTCTAGAGCTCAACAATCCTTGCAAATGTTTTCGTTGCATATGACCTACAAGGTTCTCTTGCAATGGAGAATAGCGTCCCTGATGTCATTCTCTTGGCATGCATCACACAGCTTAACCTTGACGCCGCCATACTCGGCACGATGAGAGGCATCATCCGTCGCCTTCTCCATTGCCTTCCTCCTCCAGATGCATCCGACAATCTTCTGACACAAGGGCACCAAGAACCTGAACGACATCCACTTGTGCCGCCTCCCGCATCTCCCAAAAGACGGCAGCCTGAGCTTGCTCGTCCTGAACACGGCGCCCCTCTCGGGGGTCACCGCGCGCGCGCGGCCGCCGCGGAGACTGCAAGGCGAAGAGTTTTGCGACGCTGGCCGGGGTAGCCAGTGCCGCCTGCTCGCTGCCGCGGAGGCTACCATCCTCTGCGACGAGTCCAGCGAGATCGACCGCGCGAGCACCGGCGCCTTGCGGCCGGCATCGCCATCTTCCTGGCCTTGGTGGCTCGCAAGCTGCAGCGGAAGGAGAAGGCCGTTGAGGAACACCTCGTCGGCGTCGGCCATCGCCTCGGCCTGCTCGGAGACCGATAGCCTGAGGGCGAAACTGCATCGCGACGCCGACGCAGCGTCCGTTCCGATGAATCCCGTGATGTCGCCGTGGCCGGTGCGCTCCTCGGCCTGCGGCTCCGGTTTGCTGGTCGGCCAGCTGTAGGAGAAGCTGCCGACATCGGGGACGAGGGGATGTGAGGTGGTGTGATCCATTGGTGGTTTATGGTGTGGTGCAGGGAAAACTTCCCTGTCCACGCATTGGAGAGAGGATCGTAGGGATTGGGGAGCTGCTGGGGATGTTAAGGCTTAAGAAAGGGTGGCAAGAAAGAAGAAACAGACAATCAAACACGCCCTGTTGGCACTGCATGCAAGCAACCTTGCTGCTGACATGACATTGCTCGGCCGCGTCGCTCTCGCGTGACACGCAGTGCACAGCCCCCTGAGAATTTATCTGGGCCCCCTTCTTCGGACCGGCGACAAAAGAGGGGAACGACGTCGTGGCATCGTGATCGCGCCCAAGCCATCGCAAAAGCAACTCCTAAATTTACTATGCAAAAAGAAGATTCTTCGTCACATCAAAAAGTCATAACACGTATGGAGTACTAAATGTAGATGAAATCAAAAACTAATTACACAGTTTTGTTATGCTCCGTGAGACGAATATTTTAAGCCTAATTAATTAATTTTTGGACAATTTTTTACAAATACAAACGAAATGCTACAGTGACGCAATGATTACGAAATGACATCAAACTCTCAAATTCGACCTCCCAAATTCAACATTTAAACAAGGCTTAAGACGACACAGGTAGAAACGTTGGCGCGTCCTGTGCGCGTGCAGTCGAGATGCGATCATTGATTCGTTTATCGCTGATGAGAATCCAGGCGCGTCGATGTAATGCTGACGAGTTAAGATGAGCGGTTAGAAGAAGATATAGCTGCGCTTTGACCGTGATTGACGTGCTACCGTCTAGTTCTCGAGTAGGTTATGTTTGTGTGTTGACCAACGTGAGGCTCAAATGCACACTGTTAGGCCCGAGAGTCGAGCGATTAGAAAGCGAAGTCTCTTCCTTTCGGCGTGGAGCTTGGCTTTACTCCCGGATGGCTTTGAACGATTGGAATTCCCTGTTGACATCCCTATCAAATCAAAGCAGGCAGCGGCGGCCATGGCAGCCGTGGACGTGGTGTTGTGGAACGGCTGAAGTGTGTCTTCCATTAGGCCTAGATCCGCTATAAAAAGGCCCAACACGCCTTCAAAACGAGGCCTTATTGGAACCCACGATGGCAAGACCATTTCTACACGAAAAAAAATCTATTTTACGTCCCTCACGTTTAGCCGTTGTCGAAGCTCGGTAAGCCATGGCCGTCGTCGTCGTTCTCCGTGGTAAGGACGCTCCTCACCCTCTCCTCTTTTCCTCAGCATCGCAGGACGACCCCGAACCCTCCCCGACGCCCAGGAGCCCACGTCCGAAGCCGCTGCAATACCCACCGCGAGCACCCGATCCGCTACCCCGCCCCACACCGTCGTGCGCCACCTCCGGCACGCGGACCTCGACGGGAACCCCACTGTGAGCTTCGTCTTTCCCTCCTCTCTCTCCTAGTCCAAACCGCATAGGAAACGGAGCTCTGTAGCGTCCGGGACGCTCAACGCCTGCGAGCCGTCGCCTGCGCGCCACCATTGCCCTCCGCCTGCGTGCCGCCGTAGCTCTGCCGCCCCTCGCCCGCGCGCCACCATAGCTCCGCCGCCCCGCCACCTGCGCACCATCGTAGACCTGGCGCGCCGCCGTCGCTGTAGCCCTCCGCGTGCCGCGTGCTCCGCTGTGCCGCCTGCCGCAGACCTCTCTTCCTCCCTGCGACATCGGCGTTGCCATCGCCGCGCTCGCACCCGTCCGCTCGACGACCTCCCCGCCGACGCCCGCGTCCAGACCGTGCTCCTCGAGTTCATCGGCCACTCCGTCCCGCACCTCCGCGCGGGTGGTGGCGCCGCGGAGCTACGACAGCGCGCGGGAGGCGATGGCGCACGGGCTGTGCGCGGGACGGGGCGGCGCGATGCGCAGCTGCGTGCGGGCGGCACGAACCGGAGAGAGAAAGGAAGAAATGAGATGGAGAGAGAGAGCGCAGGTCCCACCTGTCACGTGGGTCCCACCTGCCACGTCGGTCTAAACCACGATCAAAAGCAGGTTATGACGTAAAATGCACGGTTTTGAAATATGGGGACCAAAGATTTCTGGTTTTGTACATTATATATGGATGAAAAGAGGACAACGGCTAAACGTGAGATGTAAAATAGACTTTTTTTTTTTCCTTTGTACACGTAGGCCCGTTACGGTTGCGAAGCACGCACCACAGACCCAGCGACTCGACGACGACGCCGGCCACCGTCCAACACAGCTGTCGCGCCAGTCTGCGACACCGCCACCGGGCACCGGCTCGCTGCCCAACCCCTCTTTCTTCCCGCCGGAAATCACAAATCCCTCCCCGCACCGGCCACCACCGCGATCCCCCCGCCGACCGTCCGCATCCCACGCACAAAACCCTAGCCGCCGCCCCACGCCCCCCATCCGCCACCTCCACCATAAACCGCTCGCTCCCCACCTCGCATGCTCGTCGCTCCCGTCTTCTCCCTATCCGTAGCGCGAAAACCCACCCGCCTCCGCCTTCTCCTCCTCCCCGCTTCCGCTGCTCGCGTCGCCCGTCTCGCCATGTCGAAGTCGCCGCAGGCGGCGGCGACCATCTCCGTCGAGTATGCCAAGTCGGGCCGCTCCACCTGCAAGGGGTGCAGCGCGGCCATCGCCTCCGGGGCGCTCCGCCTCGGCGCCTCCGCACCCGACCCCCGCGGCTTCGACGCCACCAAGTGGTACCACGTCGCCTGCTTCCCCTCCGCGTCGCACCCGCTCGGCCCCGTCGAGAGCATCAAAGGGTTCGACTCCATTAAGGTTCGCGCATTGTGTGGTCGGTTTCGTGCCTTTCGTAATCTCGTACTGTATTTTTTTGGGGGGCTAATGTGCGGAGGGTTTGGGGGCTGCAGGACGCCGATCGCGAGGCTTTGCATGAGCTAGAGAAGGTAATGCGTCCTTCACTTGTTGAAACGGATTTCAGGTTTCTGCTTAGATTGCCAACTTTGTGCCTTCTCCACGCTAAATTTGGGTAAGTTTGGTTATAACTTATATGCGGATGCAAAAGATGCCTCACTGATAGTTTGAATGGAAGTACTTGGAGTTAATCGCTTTTTGTTTATTTGTTTGTTCTTCTTCTGTGATTACTGGGGTTAGTGAATCAACATATGTATAGTGATTTGGAACATATTTTTTAATTTTCATATAAGTGATTTATAGTTGCTGGGAATTTTTTTTTAACAAACTCCCATGATCTACTCAACTATTAGGCAGTGAAACTCCCATGATAATGAGAACTAATTTTCAGAATCCTAAGGGAGACCAGACTGCAGGCAGTTCATTGGCGGAACCAAGTCCAAAGAAAGTAAAGACTCAGATGTCATCCCCTGAAGAGGGGGTGTCAGATAAGGCAAGCGTCTCTATTGAGTATGCGAAGTCTGGCCGGTCCGCATGCAAGGGCTGCAGTGAGAATATTGTCAAAGGCACCCTACGCCTCGGTGCCTCTTTTCATGATCCCCGTGGCTTCGAGAATACCAAGTGGTACCATGTTGCATGCTTCCCTACATCATCATACCCTGTATTTCCTGTGGAGAATCTTAAGGGGTTTGATTCAATCAAGGTTTGCACTTTTACATTGCAATGCATGAATTTATTCTCATTATGGATACTGGTTTTTGAATGTGGCATGCATGTAGGATCACGATCGTGAGAAGCTGCAGGAGTTGGAGGAGGTAACAATTAGTCAATCAGACAATCACACAGCTAATTTAACTCAAGTGGCGTCCTAGCTATGAAGTACTGTATTCACTAGTTTTTAGTTTCTGTAAATATGGTATTTTCTGCGCCTTATGGTATACAGCTACTTATTGTGTTCTTTTAGTTAGATTCACTGTGTTCCTTTGCAGAATCACAAGAGCAATGACAACGCGGCTGATCATTTGAAGAAAGAAATGGTTAGACTTTGATTCGACATGAGCATTTTGCAGTTAACTCTAGCCCACTTTAGCACCTGTTGATGTAACTTTTTCTATATTACTTGATTTCTTCTAGGCTCAAAGCATGGGGGATTCTAAAGAAGTTACTGAAAAGAAACTTGAAGAAGTAAAGGTGAATCACATACACTTAGCTTCGCCTTAACATATACAACAGATTGAAAAAAAAAGAACAAAAATAGATCATGCTTTGAAATCACTCTGCTTGTCCATCACAATATATGCTAGGTTAGGGCAAAAACTTAGTGCTGCATAATTTAAGTTTATTTCGAAATCTTGGCCTGATTTCTAGTTTAATATAAAGAACAATTCCTTTACAGAATCATAAAAGAGATAGGACTGTAGTCAATCCATCTAACGAGCCTAGTCCAAAGAAAGGAAAGCCCTCACCCGCAAAAGAGGTATCTGAAAAGGCAGGCGTCTTGGTTGAGTATGCAAAGTCTGGCCGCTCCACCTGCAAGGGCTGCAATGAGAATATAGCCAAAGGTGCCCTCCGCCTCGGTGCATCTGCTCATGACCCCCGCGGTTATGAGACCACCAAATGGTACCATGTTGCATGCTTCCCTACCTCATCATACCCAGTATTTCCAGTGGAGAATATTAAGGGGTTTGGTTCTATCGAGGTTTGTCCTTTGATATATTTCAATCTTTTTGAATTTTGTTCTACTTATGGAGGCTGATGTGTAGATTTTGGGTGTGTGCAGAATAACGACCGTGAGAAGTTGCGGGAGTTGGAGGAGGTAAACATTAGGTCACTCATAACTTCTATAAACTGGGTGGTATCCTTGCTATAAATTGCTGGGCATGTCTACTTTTAGGTGATGGTCTTATAAATATGGAAAAGTTTGGTGCTTTTGGTCAACAAAGGGAGAGAAAAAGAAAAGAGTTTTGTGCTATTTGTTAATCAAAACCCTGGAGTAATAAAATGATGAATGATGCTTCCACTTAGCTGCCTGTTAAATATATGTTAATTATATGGTTTTTAGTTTGTGCGACTTGTTACTTATGTCAAGATTTTCTTTTTTATCCATTAGTAAATTCTCAGTATGTTCCCTGACTTCATTTTGCAGAAGTACAAGAGAGATGGCAATGCAGATGATCAATCGAGTGAGCCAAAACTGAAGGAAGAAATGGTTATCCTTTGATTCAACATGTGCATCTTGTAGTTCATTCCGGCACAATCACATTTTTTGGTGTTGATGTAACTTGTCTATAATCCCTCATTACTTGATTTGATTTAGGTTGACAGCATGGGGGCCTCTAAAGAAGGTGCTGAAAATAATCTGGATGAAGTAAAGGTGATGTGTTATATGCTTTGGGCTATCTAAACCTTTGATAACACCTATAGAGAGAGCAGAACAAAAATAAACAAACACACAGATAGATAGATAAATAAATAAATGAAATTGCAGAGGTTAACAGTCAACTTTACTTTCAAATCCCTCCACTTGTCCATCAAAACAGTTTATATACATTAGTTGTTTATCGAAATTTTCTTTCTATGTTTCCCAGTGTAAAAGTATAGTAGTGTTGTAATGATAGTTTGCTCCTGGCCTGGCACTCAACTGTGCAGGGTATTTCAGATTTTGCACCCTGTCCATGTCATTGACTTGACGACACCACATGTCAATGTCATTATGGTATCAATGGTAAATTATGAAGCACCAATTATAAGAATGGCAAATCTAAAACCTAGTAAAAACTTTAATTTTCACTCCTATAATGAATCGGAAAACAACTGCAATCTTATCCTTAAATATATAATCACAAAGCTTAACATCCGATCACTAATTTTCTTATTTCGTCTCTCCAAACAGCTGTCTGCTGGGAACAATATAATTCGTCCACTGATATCCTTTTCAGTTTCTGATACCAAAAAAGAGTACAAGGTAGTTAATTATTCTTAAGCTAGTCCCATTTTTGGCTGCTGCCGCTAAGTGATTGGGCTTCCTATCATGTCTTGCTTGTTTTTGTGCAAGCACATTGTTATACTGAATTGCTACATGTGTGCCTTCCTGCTGCCTGTTTATGTAGGGTGCTACCCTTCCTGCTCATTGGAAAGCTTTTGAAACAGTTATCTTCCATGAACAGGTTTGCTGATATTTTTGTCATACTATATTTCTGGTTTCAAGGTCTTAAACAGACTTTTCTCTAAATAATTCTCTTCCAATTGTAATGTCCAGGAAGATGGCCTTCATGCTTCAGCCAAGATTGCTGCATTTGATTTTGATGGCTGCCTTGCCAACACATCAGTGAGGATGTATGTCTCATATAACATATACAAGATTGTTTCATTCTAAATGATATTCTAGTTGCTTCTGCAGTTGACACTATTTCCATTAATCAGTCTTCTACAATGGAGATGCATTTAAATTGCCTTGCTAAATACAGTTTTAAATGACAGGGTGCAGTTCTACAAGTAGAAGGTAGAAGTTCTTGTAGGAGTTACTAAATTAGCATTCTTATCCTGTCATATGTCTATAAGTTAGGACTATTGAGAACCGAACAATAGCCTATTTGGTAGATCCTTGTGTTGAGAGGCTGCCCACCTGGGGTCAGACCCCAGTGCTCGCAGTCGCAGCCTTGCAGGTCCTTTAAGTACCTCTCTAAATTCGGTACTCGTCCTACCCTCTCTTAAGACAAAGCCAACCCTAAATGAAGTTCAGTCTCCTTGCCATTCTTAAGCAAGCTATGATTTGGTAGGGAAATCCATAGAGATCCATCTGTTAGTTTGGAGGGCCTTGGTCTGTAGGAATTTAAAATTTTTCTCCATCTGTCAGCCTTTGGTTTTGGTGTCATTGACTAATTGTTAATATATTTTTTTACAAGCGAAGGTATGAATTAATATGTATTAGGAAATATTGTCACCAGACTAATCTAGAGTTCAGCTGTGAAGCATATTATGATGGACATTTTTATGGCTTTGAGCATAATGATAAGAGCGCATTTGTGGCATATTGTTCTCCTAAGTTAACAATTTGTTACGGTTGGAGTTTCTGATTCACAATACTTTATTTTCTGCATGCCGTTTCCTAATGTAACAAAGTCAGTAATATTCAACCTTCTGCAAGTGCAGCACTGGTGCAGACAAGTGGTCTTTACAGCATAAATCAATTCCAGAAAAATTGCAAAGGCTGTACGATGATGGTTACAAACTGGTTAGTTGCTTTCTTTTCAGTAGTTCTCTTAGCCTGTTTATTTATTTTCTTTTTTATTTTTATATCTTTTTACTATGAAGCAAGTATCACATAGCATGCTCATACATGCATAATATCTTAATTTAATTGCTTATGTACTCCCTCCATGGCATGTTTTGGTAAATGATAAGTCTTCCAAAGTAGATCCTGACCGTTAATTTCTCCTACAATATATTGTTAATTGCTAGAAAACCAATATCTTCTTAAAGCCACTTTGAATAAAAATCTAGTGATGCATCTTATATACACTAAACATGCATATAATTTAACTAATCGTTGGTCAAGTTTTTTCCCTAGTCAAAATACGCCTTACATTAATGGATGGATATGGTATTGCTTCTCGTTTAGGCAATGATGCCAACTCATCCTGTCTGCTGTTAGGTCATATTCACCAATGAGTCAAACATTGAGCGCTGGAAGAATAAGCGGCAGGTTGCTGTTGACTCGAAAGTTGGACGCCTCGATAACTTTATTGAGTGTGTTAAAGTCCCTATTCAGGTATATTGTAAATTTACCTTCTTCATCTGAAACCTATCTCAAGTGTACAGATATGATTCTGAGCAGCCCCTTTTTTAATAAAAAAGGAATAAAGCAATATATCAGTTATTTGATATAATCTTATAATTGAAACTGGCATTGTGCTAACTTTTTGCAGCTTCTTTTGCTGTGCGACACTGCAAATGTTTTTAATGTGCTATGGAAATAGTTGTAAAAGAATAGTTGTTTCTTTCGGAAGCCCGAATAAGCTGACATAAACTCTGTTAAACAGCTGTTGTTTCTCTCACTCTATTTTGATTTGGAGCCCATTAAAATCTATGTTTGCGTCTAGATTAAACAAAATTAGTTAAGCAACCACTACTTTCCTGGAAAACAGTTACAACAAATGAGATTACCTGAATTGGCTTCAATGCCAAAGCAAGCCTAGACCTTAGTCTGCCATTGTTTATATGTAAGATGTAAAACAAAACCTTGAATATCTCAAAATTTCCGTGATACTATCACCAGTGATCAGAATCACAACACTTGTGCCCTGGACTTTGGATTATTGAAAATGTTAGATAAAAGTATATCTTATGGGAATGTGGCTACAAACAGCGGCGGACATAGCGCAAATCCTTGAGAGCACCAGAAACACTGATGTTCCACATCATCTGGGAGTTCTTGTTATGCATTTTTGTTGTTGGGCCCAAAACCACCCATAAAAACAAACTCTGAATTTTCTAAAATGGAACCTACCACTTGAATTTTGTTAGCATTTTCAGGTAGTTCTTTGATTAATTTGATTTGTTCCTGCAGGTTTTCATTGCTTGTGGATTAGGGAAAGGAAAAGGTACTCCAGATGATCCATACCGGAAACCAAATCCTGGAATGTGGTGGTTGATGGCTCAGCATTTCAATTCTGGGATCGAAATCGACATGGATCAGTAAGCACTATTCTGAGATAATGTTTCAGCTTTATAGAACCACACGACCTTTAGTAAACTGTCACAAAATCACTTTTAAGCAATTTGAAAGAACTGGACTTCTGTTTGAATGAGACTCCAGAAACTTACACTATTAAGGATGGGCTTCAAATTTTATAGGCTGGAGCTACACGTCAATCTGCTAATGTGGAAGTAGTTACCATGAGGGATAAGAACTCACATCTTAGTGGGTTTGCAGTTGCATGCATATAAGCGAGTACACACTGCTGACATATGTATGGGAGTCTGGGAGCAATCTACCTCGTCCTAATCTCTAAGAGAGCTGGTTCACCACGACTGGTCTCCAAGCCTTGTTTATTTCTTTTGATTTTTTTTGTATATTCAAAATAAACTAGTGTTAGATGATGAGGGAAGGAGCCTTCGTTGGATGTCAGATATTGCAACATGTTTGAGCTTGAAATAACTAAATTTACGGTTTCGCAGTATCTCAGTGAGGGCTGTTGCTTCTTTGCAGCTATGGCCCTCTAGTTCTCTAGTTGACAGTATAATAGTAGCATGTCAATTTCTATGATGTTTTAAGACAGCACATCGAAATGTGTACTAGACATGCAAACTAAGAGTGTTAAACCCAGAGTGAAGGCTCCAAGCCATTTTAGATTTTTTACTATTAACGTTTCTGGGCTATGCTCAAGTCTAGATATGACAAGCATTCTTTCAAAGAAGAGGAGCTTTTTGGTCGCTTGAGTTGGTTGTTTCAAGAAACACACAACACATTACTTGATTCTGTTATGTATTTGATGCAAAGTAACCTACAGGTTCCTCTTCTGATATTTGCCATATTATTTCAGATCTTTCTATGTTGGTGATGCTGCTGGGAGAGAAAACGATCATAGTGATGCAGATATAGAATTTGCTAAGGTATGACAAAATATGTGTCCCTTGAGTGTAATGAATGTGCATCCATCCAAGCATATTTTTATTTGGTTTAACCAATTTGAAATGTCTGAAACGCCTCACTTAAGACAAAATATAGCAGCCTGGTTGACAAGGCAACTACAAAGTAGCGAATAAGAAACTGAGATCTGGCCTGACCATGCAGAGCTGGAACTCTTGGATATCCATTTTAGCTGAAATTACGTGGATGCTATGCAGCTTCCGGTTCTTCTTATTCTTGTCCTTTTTTTATTTACAGTATCACGGTAGAAGCCTTCATTAGCTGACAACTGACGTGTGATATTTGTTGATGTAGGCCATCGGTCTGAAGTTTCACGTTCCTGAGAAATACTTCGGTCCCTAGGAGTTCTGAGACCACGTCCATTAGGGCAGGATGGTTATGCTACGATGGGACGTAGCTTTTGGATGCGGAGAATACTACTGCTGACCTGACGAAGAAATCTGCATGTGGCTGTTTAAACCGTTTAAAAGATCGTAGCTTTTCTAACGTGGAAATGTTGCCCTTAGTCTATCAGCACTCGTCGTACTCTATTTTCACTCGTCGTACTCTATTTTCATCTCCCGATAAAAAATATTCTACCTGGTCATTAAGATTTTTCGTTTCAGTTTTTCTGCATATATTATCCCCTGTAATTTAAAAACTACCGACCGCGGAACCCATGTATTATATTTTTTTTCTCTCACCCCTCCTCTCTCTCTCCTATCTCCTGCACCGCCCCCCTTTCCCTGCTCCCACCGCAATCTCGTCTCCACCCTACTGCTACTCTCTCCCCCCGCTCTCTTCTCGCCGCCGTCTCTCTCCCCTCTCTCACTCCAGCCCACAGCGGCGGGCGCGTGCGTCGGGGCGACGGATGGCAGGCGCGCGGGGCCTGCCCCCGTGACCACCGGCGAGGAGGATGACAACGCGGCGGGCGGGGCCGCACGACGCGTGGGGCCAGCGTGGGGAGCTGCGCGGCGGATGGCGGGCGCGCGTGCGGGGCCCGCCCCTATGGTCGCCGGTGAAGAGGACGACAACGTGGCGGGCGGCGGTGGCCCGCGCGGGGCCGGACGACGCGGTGCACGGGGCCAGCCCGGGGGCAGCGCGAGCGCAGCTCCCCGCGGCGGCCTCTGGCAGCGCGCGGGCTCGATGGCGAGGGCGGCGGTGGGGGAGAGACGGCGGCGCCCCTCTTCCCTCCCTCTCTCAGTGGCCGCGTCGGCGCCGGCGGCTGTGGGGGAGACACGGCGGCGCCCCAATCCCCCCTATCTCTCTCGACGGCGCCTCCCCCCCCCCCTCTCTCTTGGTTAGGGATGAAAGTGGTGTGGATAGTTTCCGCGTCCGATCCGAAACCGAATTTTAATGATATGGAGAAGAGTTTTGGATATCCGCGCGGATATGGATAATTCGAATCCGATTCTGTGTGGATGCGGAGTAGGATATGGTTTTAGTGAAATCCGATGGATATGGATTATCCGATAATTGATTGCAGATTATCCGAAGCTTATAATAGGATATCCGACTACTTTTGTGAACCTACTATAATAAAATTTAAGCCCAACCCACATATATACATAATATTTTATAGCCCACAAACCCTCAGGTATATTTATCACACAAAAATACACCGGTGAAGTGTGAAGTACCACTGTCAACTGTTAAGGTTACTTTAGTTGTGTCGTAAACTACAAAAGGGGAGTATTTTTCATGTTATATTATTTTATTGTGGTTTTCGTTAGAAAATATTTACCATCATAAAAAGTTACACAAAAGTATGTATTATCCGTCTATTTTAATCCGCTTCCGCACCGACTCCGATCCGCTTCCGTACCATCTCCGATATCCGACAAAATCCGTATCCATAACCGTATTCGGGTAATATCCGCTCCGCTCCGCATCCGACGAAAAAAGGTGGATGAGGATATGGTAAAGATATTATCCGCTCCGATCCGATCCGTTTTCATCCCTACTCTTGGTGGCCGCGTCGGCGGGTGGCAGTGGGGCCTCCACGCATCGAGGCAGCAGGCGGCGGGGGAGAAAGCAAGGCGGCAGAGCGTGCAGAGAAGGCGGGCGACGGGGGAGAAGGCGAGGCGGTGGGGCCGGCGCGAGGCTCCCTGCGGTGGAGCGCGGCGGTGGCTTCCTCCCTCCCTTCCTCTCCCCTTCGGCTTCTACGCGCGCGGAGCGGTTGGCCACGCGGGCCCCGCGCCACCGTGGGCGGACGGCCGCTGCCGCGCCAACCCTAGCGGACGCGCTCACGTCGGCTTCCGTGCCGTATGGGATAGCGTCCCCCGCTGCAGCGTTTTTTATGCCAAAGGCGTATGTCATCACTGGGCAGCGATTTCCGGTGCGGGTAGCCTAACACTGGCGCATAAATGGCGCGAAACACTCACACTGAGCACTTGAGTTCACATGACAGTAATACACAACGCCCCCGATCATCTTCTCAGCTGTGCCACAACGACACAAGGCAATGTTTAGTTGTCGACGAAAGAACCCCTTAATTTCCAGAAACAGTAACAATCAGGCAATCAGCGTGTCTTGGAATATAAATGGTTCTTTCTTTTGCACGAGCCGGTCGTGCTTTCTTTCGTACGAGTCCATCTCTTTCGCTTGCCCTCTCTCCTCGCTACAGTTCATCTCTGCCAGACAAGAGCAAGCACAGCGTTGTTTCTGCGGGGCGTGGTGTTCCGCTTCCGCGCCTACGCGGTCCAAATTTAGTCTGCGGTTGACCGTACGAGACCGCACAGTGCGGTCACCACCTACCTCGCCCCCCCCCCCCCGCCCGCGGTGACCGCCACCAACCGTCCACCCACCTCCCACTCGCCGGCCCGCCCTTTCGAATCTCTCCGATCGTCGCACTCTCCGCCGGCCATCGCCCCCGCCGCCGACCCTGCCCACTGGATGTCCTCCGCCGCCCGATCGACGGCGTCCCTGCCGCCTCTCCTCTGCCCCGCCGCCCGCAACCGTCCTGGGCCGCGCGCCGCCCCCGACCCTCTCTCTAGAGTCCGGTGCTCCTCTCCAACCTCAGCAACCCCAATCCCGAACTGTAACCTAAGCCTCGAACTCCTCCCTTCTTTCTCCTCTCATCTCTTCTCTAATCGCGTCGATTGCACGAGACCGCACCGTGCGGTCGACCTTAAAAGCAACGTTGCGCCACAAACTCCAGTCAGTCTCCTAAGTTCCCCACACCACGAGGCCAAAACATCGGAGAGAGAGAGAGAGGAGAGAGATGGCGACTGAGATCGAGGGCTCCTAGCGAGGACGCGGCACCCACGTGCTGTCGTTCGACGGCGACGTCTTTGCCGCGACGCTCACCAAGTCCGGCGACGTGGCGGAGTCGTGGCTGGAGCCTGCAGGAGACCTACCGCACCCACCGCCGCTGCCGCGACCGCCTCGTTGTCGGCCTGGACGTGGAGTGGCGCCCCGACCGCGATCCGGGCCCATCGCCGTGCTGCAGCTCTCCGTCGGCCACCGCTGCCTCGTGTTCCAGGCCTCATTTAGATGTTAGAATTGTGAGGTTGAATTTGGGAGTAAGATGTCACTTCGTAATCATTGCGCTACTGTAGAATTTCGTTTGTATTTGTGAAAAATTATCCAAAAATTGATTAATTAGGCTCAAAATATTCGTCTTGCAGAGTACAACAAAACTGTTCAATTAGTTTTTGATTTTATCTACATTTAGTACTTCATGCATGTTGTGACATTTGGTGTGACGGGGAATCTTCTTTTTGTATAGTGTATCTGGGAGTTGCTTTTTGGAACTAAGGCCTTCTTTAGATCCCAAATTCCACCTCCAAAGTTCACTATCCAAAAAGAAGATTTCCATCGCATCAAAATATCGGCACATGTATGGAGTACTAAATGTAGATGAAATCAAAAACTAATTGCACAGTTTTGTTGTACTCTGCGAGACGAATATTTTGAGCCTAATTAATTAATTTTTAGATAATTTTTCACACATACAAACGAAATGCTACAGTGTCGCACGCACATCAAAAGACCAAAATTTGCTCTTAGATTCGGGGACTAAACGAAGCCTAAACAAGGCCCCGGAACCGGGCATCGCGAGCGTTGTTCATTTTTGGCGTGGCACTGATCACGATCATTGATGCCCCGATGACGCGAAGGAAACGACACGCAGGTCAGTGAAGTGAGAGCTCGAAACTGTCGAGCGAATGACAGATCGAGCACGCACGCACAGTGACACTTCTGCATCTGCAGTTGCAGCAGGCTTCCGGGTTCTGACAGAGATTTTCTCCTTCCGCTCCTCCGATGCGGGGTCAGCTGGTGGGCTGCCGATGAGTCAAGGACCATCGCGCCGATTCCGGAATTAAGGTGGCGTTGGGATCCGTGGCTAAAGTTTAATGTTTTATCTACTACGGAGTATTACTTAATAAAATTAAAGAGAAGAAAAAACATCGTCGTACTTTTTTTTCACGGTCCGCGGCTCCGCACCCATCCCCCAACGTTTCCGTCCCTTTTTATTTTTCCTTCCTCGTGGAACCGGCCGCCCCACTCTTTTTTTTTCTTTCTTCCTTGTGCAACCGGCCGCCACACTCTTTTTTTTCCTCCGCAAACTGCCTCCGCCCACGTCGCCCCCCTCCCCCGCGCCGACTCTCCTCCCCACGTTGGATCCCCGACGACCGCGCGCCTTCCCCTCCCCACGCCGACCCCTCTTCCCTACGCTTCCCCCTCCCCACGCCGATCCCTCTCCCCCGCGCCGACTCCCCTCCCCACGTCGAATCTTCAACGTCGACAACGATCATAGTTCAGATCGGATCGAGAGGAAGAACCGTGGGAACCCTAGGCGACCGGAGGACAATTGGCGGCGACGCGGATCTCACTGCGCCCCCTTCAGGTATGATGCACCGTCGTCCTATCATCCTTCCCGGCTGGCCGCGGCCATGCCCCACCTCGCCTCCTCAACAGTACCAGCTGCAACAACATCACATTGTCTTGTGAATTTCAAAATGTGTAGGACCTGTTGTGAATTCTCGTAATATAAAATCCAGACAACTGATGAATTCAGTGATGGTAGTGTCATCCACATCGTGACCAGCTGTTCATTAAAAACGGAACAACAACACCGCAAGCTGATCCAGAGAGGAAATATCCTGATCTTGTTACTATTTTTTAAATAAAACCTGGATGTTTATTTCTATTTTTGTAATTCGGTGATTATATTGTTGTAGCTTGTGTACCTACAGCTGTTAGTCAAGTTGAATATCCAATCTTACATATTGGATTTACTAGGGTGTGGGGCAGGCTAGCGTGCATGTGGTGACCTTCACCATGTAATCTTTCTGTATTTTGTTGTATTGTAGATCCTGATGCGGGACCGACAGGCGGAGGAGACACTGCACAAGGGTTCTTTGTTCCGTGTCATCCAGGTGCGTATCAGATCAGTTCTAATCTTCTATACACTACTCACATGAAACACTCAGAGAAAACCTAAATAGGATCATGAGATCGTGTGAGGAATGAGAAACAGGGAGCGCAACGAAATGAGAGGAGCTCCTATTATAGTCCTGTTAAATAGTTTTGATGTTATCTGTATAAAATACTATTCAAGTATATTTGCTATATGTTCAACAATATAATTACTTGTCATTGATCTCTCTTCGTATGAATGTTAATCTATTTCATTTTTTCTTTATTTAAATATTTATATATTATTTGCTATAAATATTTTGTTGCCCGTAGAAACGCACGAGCACGATCCTAGTAAATAGATGATAATTAAAAATACTAAATATAAAATAATTATAAAACTAATTACATAAATCGTGGCTATTTCGGCTAAAGTTTAATACTTTAAATAGATGATAATTAGAAATACTAAACATAAATTAGTTATAAAACT
Organism: Echinochloa phyllopogon; assembly: GCA_033239725.1. Lineage (NCBI taxonomy): Eukaryota > Viridiplantae > Streptophyta > Magnoliopsida > Poales > Poaceae > Echinochloa > Echinochloa phyllopogon. The sequence continues at coordinate 49,917,768 of BTCW01000014.1, forward strand.
AATTGCATGAGTGGCTGTTTCGCGAGACGAATCTAACGAGTCTAATTAACCTATAATTAATATATATTTATTAAATATTTAATGTAGCATTACATCGTTTAATTATGGATTAATTAGACTTAATAGATCCGTCTTATAAATTAGTCCTCATTCATGTAATACTTTTTAATTAATCTATATTTAATATCTCTAATTAACATCTCTATATTCGATGTGACGGGTCTAAAATTTAGTATGAGGTATCCAAATGGGCCTAAAGTTTTAGTCCCGTCACATCGAATGTAAGAATGCTAATTAAAATTATTAAATATAGACTAATTAGAAAATCCATTACATAAACGAGGGCTAATTTACGAGATAAATCTATTAAGCCTAATTAGATAATTTAATGCTACAGTAATCATGTGGTATTTATGTACTAATTATAGCTTAATTAGGCTTGTTAGATTCGTCTTGCGAAGAATACATCACTTGTATAATTAGTTTTATAATTAATTTATATTTAATATATGTATTGTAATTTATTTAGGAGACTAACCTAATCGCCTTGCATCCAAACGCCCCGAAGAAAACCCAGCGCCAGTGCCTTCGGAAGAACCGCACAGTGAGGCTCTATTCGGCAGCTCCGGCCGGGCTGAAACCAAACAGATTATCGCTTGTTTGCTTGCAGTCGTGGCAAATCTGTCCGACACAAGCAGCACTCTCAGGCGCACGATTTCGTCGGCCTGTCACGGAGATCGCTGCCTGGCCATGGAGCTGCCTTCCACACTGCATCTAAACACTTACTCCTCGCTTTTATCCGTTCGGCCCCGATATGAACAAACATATATGGGGCCTCCATTGTCAGTGAGCGTATACAAAGAAAAACCACGTAACCGACGATTGTGCCACCGGATCATGTAGTAGGGTCTACAGGGATGAGGAGGAAGTCTTCTTGCGCGAAACTTATATTTGCTGTTTAGAGTGGAGTAGTTCAGACAGACCTAGCTCGCATTGATCTACTCCATCTCTCCCAATATAAATACAACTTTAAAATTTAAACAAGAAATTAGTATTGATGGGAAATAACCATTATACCCCTTAAAGGTTATACTCCGAAACCAAAAGTAATGATTGCAGATGCATTGTTTGAGAAAAAAGAAGAAAAAAAGTGAAGTTGCAACCATTTGCCACGTTTTACGTCTGGAATGTTCTATAAACAAAAAATTGTGTTAATCTCTTAGCACCAGTACACACAGGGAAGTGGTGCTGCATCAAACAAGCAATAGGATCAAAGAACGTTAGGTGTTTAGTTTTCAAATTTCACCCCAAATTTCACTATACAAAAAGAAGATTTTCATCATATTAAAATGTCGGTACATGGAGTACTAAATATAGATAAAATTAAAAACTAATTACACAACTTTATTATACTTTACGAGACGAACATTTTGATCCTATTTAATCAATATTTAGATAATTATTCATGAATACAAACGAAATGCTATAGTGTCACATTAATAGTGAAGTCTTGAGTTTAGCCTCTAAAGTTGGGAACTGGCCTAAGTGAAGCGAAGCTCGTGTTTGTCCCCAACCAACTCCCAACCAGAAGGTGATCTGGACGGAGGGAGTAGTCGAAGAGCATGTGGATTACCGCGGCTTGCGCGTCAGGTTAATAATTCCGACGCTTGGGCCTCTTTTAGTTTTTAAATTTCACCCCTAAATTTTACCATGTAAAAAAAATTTTCATCCCATTAAAATGTTGGCATATTGTATGGAGTAGTAAATGTAGATGAAATCAAAAACTAATTATACAATTTGGTTGTATTTTGCGAGACTAACATTTTGAGCCTAATTAATTAATGTTTAGACAATTATTTACAAATACAAACGAAATACTATAATGTCGCATTTATGGTAAAATTCAACTTTAGGGGACCAAAGTTGGAAACTAAGGACCTGTTTGTTTCCTTTCCGCTAAACTTTAGCGCCGTCACATCGGATGTAAACATATTAATTAGGAGTATTAAATATATATTAATTTAAAAATCTATTACATAAACGAGGAGTAATTTACGAGACGAATCTATTAAGCCTAATTACACCATGATTAGACAATGTAATGCTACAGTGAACGTATGATAATTATGTATTAAGCCCCGTTTGTTTCCTCCACGCTAAACTTTAGCGCCGTCACATCGAATATTAATGTGTTAATTAGGAGTATTAAATATAAATTAATTTAAAAACCCATTACATAAACGTGGAGTAATTTACGAGGCGAATCTATTAAGCCTAATTACACCATGATTAGACAATATAATGCTACAATAAACACATGATAATTATGTATTAATTATAATAAAATTAGGCTTGTTAGGTTCGTCTCGCAAAATAGACGTGACTTATGTAATTAGTTTGATAATTAGTTTATGTTTAATACATCTAATTATCATTTATTTAAAGCGCTAAACTTTAGCACAGGTATCCAAACACCACCTTAATTATCATAAAATTAGACTTGTTAGGTTCGCGAAATAGACATGACTTATATAATTAATTTATGTTTAATACGTTTAATTATTATTTATTTAAAGTGCTAAACTTTAGTGCCGGATCCAAAAGCCTTGTTTCTTCCTTGCGCGACGTGACGACGAGTAGCGACAGGATCAGTCGAGTGCATCATGAGCGCTGTTCATCGCCGTGTTTCTCCGGTGAATTATATATATATATAAAGTCTATTTGTAAAATATTTTTAAGAATGAGCGTAACTTTACACGATGAATCTAATGAGTCTAATTAATCTTTGATTTACTAATAATATTGTAGTAACTATTTTCTTTAATTATACGATTAGATGTTTCATTAAATAGGTATCGTAAATTAACTCGAGGATTCTATACCTAGTTTTATAAATTGATTTTATTTAATAGTCTTAACTAGGGATCGTGTAAAAGATTTTACAAAAGAAACACGGTCAAAAATTTTTACAACACGGCCATTCGTGTCACTGCAGTTCGGTGAAGTGAAATCTCGAAACTGTCAAAGCGAAGGACAGAGCACGCATCGAACAGTGACACTTCTGCCGTTGCAGGCTTCCTCTGACCGCAATATTTCTGCATGTTTCGTTCCCAAAAATTCTCTCTCCAAACTTCACTGCTCGTCTATCAAATCAAATCATATCCAATCTCTCTCATCGTGCATGGAGCACTAAATGTAGGTAAATAAAAAAACTAATTACATAGTTTTGATGTATACGACGAGATAAATCTTTTGAGCCTAGTTAGGTCATGATAGGACAATGTTTACCACAAACAAACGAAAAGTGCTACAGTGCGCTACAGTGTCCGATGTGACTTTTCAACCAATTTTTCACCTCATTTTTCATCGACAAAACACAGCCTTTTGGTTCTGAAGCGCGGGCGTTTCTACGGCATTTCATATAAAAAATTGTCCAAAAATTGATTAATTAGGCTCAAAATGTTCGTCTCGTAGAGTACAACAAAGTGTAATTAGTTTTTGATTTTATCTATATTTAGTACTTCATGCATGCTATAACGTTTTGATGTAATGGGAATCTTCTTTTACGTAGTGACTTTGGAGGTGAAATTTCGGATCGGCTAAAAGGAACGACGCGTCAGTTGTGACCGAACTGGAAGTGGGCAGAGCGGCCATGGGAGTAGGCAGTCTTAGGCCGGTGTGCATGGTGCGGTGGTGATCCTGGCAATGGTATGGTGTAGTGATACTCTCAACGCAGTTTCGATGGTAAGGATTCTTGGAGCATGTCCTGCGACGAGGTCCCCGTACGGTGGTTGTTTCTGAGGAGTACGAGGAGAGTTCATGTTGAGCAGGTGGATGCGACAAGGCCCTCATGCATTGAGCGTTCAAGTTGACTGCGCTGGTGTTGCGACGGGAGCTTCTTCTTATGCAAGGTTGGAGTCGGGGGATCGACGGTCATGTGTGTGCGGCTCGAGGATGTTTAACCCCGTGGCAGAGGAGTTCGAGCTGTCACTCAGGCTTGCAGCATACCGCGGCATTTGGCGTGGCACATCGTTGGCGACGACGACGCAGTTTTTTTGGCTTACCTTTGACTTCTCTCCCAGGTTGATGGGGTGTAGAGTTTTGTTATGTGCGTCGTGTGCGTGCGTTGTTTTTGTGGTGGTGACGTTCGCTTCGGCTCATGATGTATAATTGATGCTTCCGTCTTTAATTTTTTTTAAAAAGTTGTGACCGAATAATCTTTCATTTTTTTTAAGTACAAAGCTTCGACAGGGAGAAACCGTGCCACCAGTCGGCCCGGATGAACCGCAGAGGGAGCGTCTGTTCTGGCATGTAAACCGCCACCATCCGTTCGCCCACGTTCTGGATATAAATGGGGCCATATTGTCAGTGAGGGTATACATGGAAAACCACGTCCGCGCTGATTGCGCCACGACATGCCATACGAAATCACGGCCGTCCGTCGGATACGCGCGAGAAACCGATCCAACCAAACGAAAAGCCACCCACCCGCTCACGTCGGCCCCTTCGGCGCTGCGCCCTCTATAAAATATAAATCCCTGGAGTATTCAACCTGATCTCCCAGAACAAATTCGAAAGCATCCAGAGCCTAACGAACGCAAGAGAGAAAGGGGGGAGATCAATCGCCGGGAGTAGAGAGGGAGTGATGGCGACGACGGAGATCTACCGCCACACCGACGGCTACTACGTGGTGTCGTTCGACGACGACGTCATCCGCACGACGCTCGCGGACTCCGCCGGCGAGGTGGACTCGTGGCTGGACGAGATCCACCGCGTCCACCGCTGCCGCCTCCACCGCCTCGTCGTCGGCCTGGACATCGAGTGGCGCCCCGCCTTCGGCCCATACGCGAGCCCCGTCGCCCTGCTCCAGATCTGCGTCGGCCGCCGCTGCCTCGTCTTCCAGATCCTCCACGCCGACTACCTCCCGCGCTCCCTGTTCGACTTCCTCGCCGACGAGCGCTTCACCTTCGTCGGCGTCGGGATCGGCGACGACGTCCAGAAGCTCCGGGCCGGGTACGGGCTGCAGGTGGAGTGCTGGAAGGACCTGCGAAGCCTTGCCGCCGACAAGCTCGGGAACCCCTCGCTGCGCTCGGCCGGGCTGCAGGCGCTGGTGTGGGAGGTCATGGAGGTGCGCGTAGAGAAGCCGCACCACGTGCGCGTGAGCGCCTGGGACGCGCGCGCTCTGTCGTACGAACAGCTCAAGTACGCCTGCGTCGACGCGTTCGCGTCGTTCGAGGTCGGCCGGAGGCTCTACGGCGGCGAGTACTAGGCTAGGGTAGGGTACGTGTCGTTAGGTCTTTCTGAGGATGCGGTACTTTTGAAATGGTGTCATGCGGTAGTCTTTAATAATCTGCAGTCGTGGAGTACTAAATGCTAATTGTTTGTTGTAATCTGCTAGACGAATATGAGCCTAATTAATCAATTTTTAGATAATTTTTTACATGTATGGTGACGCAATGATTACGAAGTGACTCCAAATCCTCGAATCCTCACCCCAATTCTCCATCTAAACGGGGCCTTTGTTTAGGCTATCGTGAAATGACTTCTGTGCTCGTCGACGGCGCATGTGTTGCATTAGAATGTCTTGCGATTCGTGTTCGTCGTCTTATGTTGCATTTGGGAGGGTGATTGCCGTGCTGAAAGCTTCTGAATACCGTTACCATGCCACCAACTCCCCTTAAACGTGCACAAAAAAATTATATATGGTTCAAAATCATAGATAAATTTGAAGCTGATCAAAATTATGAACAAATTGGCGTGTGAATAATAAAACTAGACCACACCACGATTTTCCATTAAGAAGAAACCCCACTAAAAAACGATTTGGAAATTTGCAGTAAGTTGAAAAAACGACTTGGAAATTCGCAGTAAGTTGATCAAAATTTATGAACAAATTGGCATATGAATAATTGTGGGTTCAACCGTTTATTTCGCAACCCCCAAGCCCCAGTGGCAAACGTTTTTTTTTCTTTTTATGATTTCTCCTTACAAGACTCAAGTTTACAAAGTATAAACTTTGGACCAAAATTTGACACCAAAATTTGGATCTAACCTCTTTGTGTACTGTGTGCACAAGCATAACCGGAAGGAATAAAGAATTGGAATAAAGAATCCCTCAATAGCCAAGTAGTAACCTCCCCATGCAATCAATTGCCAGTTTTGCCCCCAAATTAAATATTCTTTGTTTCCCTTGTTGTCAATGAAAAAATATTACTCAGTGGGTTTTAAAGCTTGCAATCAACAATCGTATGAGGCAATTGATCCACACATAATTAACTTTTTAGTTTGTTCTATCCATTACTAAATCACGTCACTTTTATAATTTGATTGGTCTATGGAATTTATGAATTAAATAATTAAATGGGTCTAACCTAATTAAATTTAAATGATGCCACACCAATACGGAGTATAAGACACGTATGGTTAAGTGAAGTGAAAGCACGTAGCGGTGTTTCTTTCACCTATCTCAACACAAATCGAACTAGAGCCAACATAAGTTAAATGAAAATAGGTAGTATCAAGGGCTTGTTTGGCATATTTTGGCTGGCTCTGGATGGTGTACGGAGTAGCGCTCAGTGGCTTGATTGAACTCACAGACAATTGATACTCTCATGACAATAAACCCATATTATTACTCTCATTAATACAACCTACATTATTGCTGTCATTACAATAAGCCCCGATGCACGCCGATATAACATCAAAACTACTGGCTTTAGCGGTTCCCAACTACTGACCTTACCATATTCGAGAACAGTAAAGCCTTTACATACTGTTCAAGCCAACATTAACATATATAATAACAAATAAATACCCTATTAGAATATACAGTATCTTGTAATTGTTTGAATAAAGCAATCTTGGTAAAAAAAATGTCTAGCTAAAACTATCTTACAAAGACACTGAAAAATTTGAATACCAACTCCTTGTTTCATTAACCACTTTCGTCCTGTTCGTTTGGCTTATCAGCAGTCAGCCAACGGTATTTTTCTTTCTGCACAAACCAGCACCAGCCACCAGTATTTTTCTCTCAACACAAACCAGCACCAGCCACCAGCCAGCCGAACAGGGCGCTCCAGCTTTTTTTTCGTATTAGCGATAAAAGAAGTTGGGCGTATTTGCAGCAAGAGCGGGGCTGTTTGCCATGAGCAAATGAACCAAGTACTAGGAAAACGACATACTACTTGCTTGAGTGAAACGGACCAAGCTCCAGTACAGTGGCCATTAGGCTCTCCGTACTGGCTTTTCTCTATTTTCTTTCCATAAAAGATATATTTATGTTTAGTCATCGAGATTTTTTATCTATTTTAATTTCTCCCGCACCCTTCTCTACCCTATACCAACTACCCAGACGTGAAACCCACATTTTAGTTTTTTTAATTCCCTCCCCACTCTCTCTCCCCTCTCTCTTCCCGCCCCCTTTCCCTCCCCCGTGCCTCCACCTCCCCCCTCCAACCCCCGCCACCGGCGCCCTTCCCCACCGCCCCCTCCCCCACTGGTCCCTCCAACCCACCCGCTGCTGGCGCTCCCTCAACCAGACGCTCCACCTCCCCACGCCGCCGCCCTGCATTCCCCACTCCATCCGTCACCGCCCCGCCTCCGTGCCTCCCCCACTCCCTCCGCCCCTGCCCCCCTCCCCACGCCGCCACCCCTCCCCCCATGAAAGCATCTAGGCCCCTAATTTATGTTTTGGTAATTAATGACAATCAAAATGGACTAACAATTTCATTGAGATATGAAAACGGGTTAGTCCTTGGGATTGGATGAGCTCTTGCGGTATGTCATGTTCATGATGGGTGTGATAAGGACCGAAAGGAGCTAAAGGCAAAGGTATAAGATAGGGTATTCTATTTTACCGGTCAAGCGGTGTTTAGTGGATGAACATTGACCGGATTATAGGCTAGATAGCCGTACTATCAAGAGGGGTCAATGTCCTTGGCTTGACGAGTCCATGATGCCATTTTGCTCAAACAATTGCATTGCATGCATGAGGGCTAACAACGTTTGTGAAAGTGGGAAATACAAGAAGCAAAAAAAAACTATCGTGTGGAGGGCTCACTGCGTCCTGGCGGACTGTCCGCGTGGCCAGTGGCGGACTGTCTGGGGGGGTCTGGACAGTCCGCGTCCTGGTGTGGCGGACGGTCCGCAGGCTTTTTCCGTGTGATAATTTTGTCTAAGTATGAAATGTGCTCGGCTGAAAAATGAGGCGGACTGTCCGGCCATGAGTGGCGGACTGTCCGCAGTACAAAAAATGTGAGGCGGGCCGTTTTCGCGGACCATCAACACAGAAGCGTTTCCGAGCGTTCTAGAAGACTTTTGTGAGACAGACGGTCCGCAGGCAAACTTGTGATAGTTTCTCATAGCCTGGCGGACGGTCCGCGCTTGTATGGCGGACGGTCCGCAGGTCCGTAACGGCTAGTTCTGACACCATCTGACACACGTTGTAGCCGTTGGTTTTGAAGGGCGGACAGTCCGCCAGGTATGAGGCGGACAGTCCGCCAGTGCCCTGTTTTGAACGTAACGGCTAGATTTCGAGGGGGTGAGTATTTATACTCCACCCCCGGGGTTGGGAAGGCTCTCTTGGCCCATTTGAAAGCTTCCTTGATACATTTGAGCATTCCCCATCCTTTCTCTCACTCACTTGATTTAGTGGTTGCATCTTTGTGAGATTGAGAGGATCCTAGTGCATTGCATCAAGAGTTTGAGCTTTGTGGCACTAGGGAGACTTCAAGCAAGGTCATTGATTTGTTACTCTTGGAGGTTGCCGCTTCCTAGACGGCTTGGAGCTGGTGATTCCATCGAGCACTTCAAGAAGATTGTGAAGTTGCCGTGGAGGTTGGTTGTGAGAGGTCATTGTGCTCACCTCACCGGAGCAGTGAAGAGCAACTCTAGTGGAATCGAGATTTGGAGCGGTTCTTTGGTTCTAACCGGCTCATACATCAAGTGGAGACTTGATAGAGGAGCGGTTGAACATTGAATCCATCTCAACGTGGATTAGGGGTGACCGGCAAGTCATCAATACCACGTGATAAGTTCTTGTGTCACTTGTTCTTATTGCTTGCTTGTTATCTTGATTATTTACTTGAAACAAGTTAATTTCATAGAGATTGATTCTTATCTTGTCATCCTAGGTTGCAAAACCATCAACATAGGGTTAGAGTAGCTAGATATTTAATTCCCCTTGTGGTTCTAATTAAATTTCTCTAGTGTTGTGATTGAAGTTCTCAAAACCGCCTATTCACCCCCCTGTAGTCGGTAATCCTAGATCCTACAAGTGGTATCAGAGCTAAGTACTCCCTAATCAAGGATTTAATCATCCCGGAGTAGGATTAAAATGGCTAGAGAGAACAAAATGAAGCAAAGGAAGATTCCTTACTTTGATGGGGAAAATTATGATTATTGGAAGACTAGGATGACAACCTATCTAAGGACGGCCGGAAGAAAAGTTTGAGGGATTGTTGAGGAAGGATTTGTAATCTTAGACAAAGATGTCAAGACCGAAAGAGACTTAGAGAATGAGGACCTTAATGAGGAAGCATTGTGCATATTGTATGAAGGTCTATCTATTGATCAATTCAACCTTGTCAAGGGCATTACAAGTGCAAAAGATGTTTGGAACAAGCTAGCGGAAATCTATGAGGGAACATCCTCGGTCAAAGAAGCCAAGCTCTATGTGCTCCAAGAAAAATTCAATGAGTTTACAATGAAGAAGGATGAAGACATTTCAATCATGTTCAATCGGTTAAATGAAATTGTGAATGAGCTGAAATTCCTTGACTATGATGTGCCGGATCGAGACTTCTCTCACAAATTTCTTAGGAGTCTCCCGGAGAAATATGAGACCATTGTCACAATGTTAGTGAGAGAAGACTTGAAGAAATACACTCCTACGGAAGTGCTCGGTGAAGTGCTCACACATGACATCTTCAAGCAATCTCAAAAGGAAGCTCATGGTCAAACAACAAATGAAGAGAAGAAGAATATTGCTCTCAAGGCCAAAGCTATTCAAGAAGAAGAAACACATTGTGAAAATGATGAAGATTCAGATGAAGAAATGGCTCTCATTGTTAGGGGGCTCCAAAAGGTTCTTGAGAAGAAGAGATTTGGCAAGAGAAATAGGTTCTCAAAGAATAATCCATTTGAAGGCAAAGAGTGCTTTTCTTGTCGGGAGATTGGGCATATATCAATAAATTGTCCAAACAAGAAAGAGGGCAAAACAAGCAAGAACAAGTACAAGAAGAGTGAGAACAACAAGAAGAAGTACTACAAGAAGGAGAAGAATGGGCAAGCCTACTTTGTTGAGTGGGACTCCGAGGCAAGCTCCGATGAGGAAGAAGAGGAAGTTAAGCCTTCGAAGAGTCTTGCCGGGGTTGCAATTAAGGAAGCCCCATCACTCTTCTATAATCCATATTGCCTTATGGCCAAAGGTACATCGAAGGTAATAATCAATGATGAGGAGAGTGATAGTGATGATGATAATGATGATGATGAAAATGCTATATCCTATGAATATCTTGCTAATTTGGTTATAAAATCCGATGAAAAATTGCGCAAAGAAAAGTCTAAGTTGAGGGATTTAGAATTGAAGAATATTTCAATTCAAAAATCCTATGAGGAGCTAAAGATTTCTCATGCCAACCTAAAGGAATCTGATGACACTCTCAACACATCATGGGGAATTCTTAAAGGAAAGCATGAGGAGCTTAAGGAAGCTCACAACTCTCTCCTTGCGCAAGAGGCCAAAGGAAAACTCGTTTCTAACATCGATAATTGTAAAACATGTATATCTTGCTCGACTAACACCTCTTGTAGCACAAGCACAAGCTCTTGCACTAGTGGAAAAGATTCAAGTGAAGCACCTTTCTTATTATTGGAGAATGAATCATTGAAGAAAGAAGTGGAGTGTTTGTCCAAGGATCTTGCCAAATGGTTTGGAAGTCAAGTCAAATTCAATCATTGTTGGACAAGTCAAAAATTCACATTGAACAAGAATGGCATTGGTTATTTGCCCAAGCAAGGGGAGTCGACTTTCATTCCTAAGAAGACCACTTATATGCCATCAAGTGTGACATTGTAAGAAGAAGCTAAATTCAAGAAATGCCATATTTGCAAGACAAATGTAGAGGTGAATCACAAGTGCAAGAGCAAGAAGACTGTATCCTTTGATCCATCTTACATTCTTAAGAAAGATTCAAAGGGTGTTGTATGTGCTAAATTTGTTGGTCGCTCTATGGATAATACTAGACTAAAATCCGTTTGGGTGCCTAAATGTCACACCCTGAAATTTTTGGATTTCAAGATGTGATTTTAAAGAATCATTAAATAAAGAATTTCTCATAATTTTAAAATTTTTCTCAACTTTAATTAATTTGCAGGGAATTTAGTATAAGGAAAACCATTTTTCTAAATTAAATTAAAACAACATAGGTTTAATATTGAGTGCCTTGCATTCATGCCGGCTTGCATTTAGTGGTTTTATGTGTGCAAGTTTTCTAAAATGCGTTTAGAAGCCTTTTGGGAATTTTCCAGAGTTTTCTGGGATTTATTCCTATTTTCCTTTAGCTAATTCCAATTCTTGGAAGGTTCTATAATCTCTTTCATGAGCTTCAAATATTTTATTTGGGTTCCTCATGTTCAAATCTACCTCTAGGATTTTTCCTGGAGTTTTTGGAATTTTTGGAGTATTTTTCGTGGCTTAAATGATTTATCTAGATTTTTCTGGATATTTCTTTACACGGTAAAATATTTCTGAAAATAAAAAGGAAAAGAAAAACCCAAATCCATCCCGGGCCGAAACTCAGCCCAAACCTCCAACCCAACCTGGCCCATCCCCTCTTCGGCCCAGTCCGCTTTTGCCCCCTGAACTCTCCCTTTGGTCCGCTTTTGCCCCTCCTCTCTTCTTTTCCCCGCAGCCCAGCCCACCGGCACCCCTCTCCCCCGCCCGCTTGGCCCACTCCGCGTCTCCGCCTCCCTCCGGCCCACGCGCGCCCCACCACCTCCTAGCGCCCGGCCCACTCCCCCTCACCCCCGAGCGCGCGTCGCCCGGCATGCGCCCTCCTTCCTCTGCATCGCCGGCCCCACCTGGCAGCCCCCCCTTCTACCTTCCTTCTTCCCCCACCGCTAATGGCCACCCGCCGGCCGCCGTCGTATGCCACCCCCGCCGCCTCCCCCCTCAACGTGAACCTTCGGGATGAACTCGCCATGTTGCCCCGCACCCGTAGGACCAAGCCATGACGAAAACCGAGCCCCCTAGCGCCATTTTGCTACACGCCGGCGAGCTCCCCACCACGGCCATGGGCGGCGCCGCCGCGAATGCCCATCGCCGATGAGCTCCTCCCCTGCGAAATGCTAAAATAAATTTGATTAATACTCATTCAATTAGATTTATAAATAAAAGATTGAATAGGTTATATCTCGGTTTTTCATAAATAAATTTTAATTTGATTAATGTTTATTTAAGGCTATCTTTTCTAATTAAAATCCACTTAGAGTTAAACTCTGAGTTTTCATAAATAATTATCAATATTGATTAATATCAACATGAATGTGTTTCTATTATAATGTTTACTAGTTCAACACGAAATATCTTATTATTCGACTAGTCGCTCTCACATGCCTATTTTACTAAAGTTAAATATTAAATTGTATAAATGCTACATAAACATTTATAAATAAAATATGATTCATTTTATCTCATTTTAGAAATTCAAATAGAATTGAATTAATTCCAACATAAGATGTTTCTCTGAAATACCTTTTATATTATTTATTTAATTAAAATTAATCAAGCATATAGTCTTTTATTTTCTTTTATAATCCCAATCTTCCGATAATTGTATCTTTTCAACCGTAGCTCCGTTTTCAGCGATTCTTGCGCTCACGTGATCCTAGAATCGAGCCCTATCCTTTAGTGCGCTCTTTTAAAGCTTTTATTTTGATTGGTGTACTGTTCTTAGTTGTATATTGTTTGTTGGCTTGTTTAGCTACTTGTGGTGCTCGATGATTGCTGCGAGTAGAGAAACGTCATCCAGAGATTTCAAGGAGAAGATGTTTGAACATCAGAGTTGAAGATCATGAGTAATTTGATGGATTTAAGGCAAGTTATAGCACGGACAATCCTTACTACCTATACACACCTGTTTTCATACTTTTACTTTCATACGCATGTGTCTAAATTGATGTCCCATTAAGGTTGTACCTAGTTTTGTATATCATGTAACTTGATAACCTTGGGCTTATGCATATGAGTAGAATCTTTTGCTATGCGCAGCTACTGTCACTATTATTTAATTGTTAATCTTGACTTAATGGTTCACTTTAACATTTATGATAAAACATGCTTTTTAACAACTTGGTTTAGGGAGCTAGAGCATGTGCTGTGTGCTTTGCTCTAGTGTCTCTCCGTAAGGTCCGGTTCTTAAAGTGGCAACCCAGGAGCCTGTCGCCACCGCTAGAACTATTATGGCTCTGGTCTTGGTCGAGTAACTTGTACGTCTCTAGCTTGCCAGTGGTTACCGACGGGCCGATGACGTTGTGGGAGGCAAGGTACGGGGTGTTTCCGGATTCCACCGAGGGCGGGTGATCCGTCAGCTATGTCTCGTTAGGCACAGTCCCGTGTTGGGAGTCCCTGCGATGGGGAACTCCACATGCTGTGCATGGATGGATGTGATGCCCGCGCTCTGGACGCCATCGACCCCCTTACGGTGTGACTCCATAGGCGTACGTCGATCTCGGTGCCTATGGTATCACCGCCTTGTATTACCGCATCGGCCACTGTCTTGTTAGGGTGTCTTGTGAAAAACCTCGTAGCGTCCCTATGCAATCACACCTCGGAAGTGTTGATGTGCGTGGTTGGGTGCAAAGTTCCTTTGAACTTTTACGCGACTGGTGGGTAAATGTAACACCCTAAAATAGTCTATTTAAAATTTTTAGTAATTAATTGATTATTTAATGTCTTGTTCATAATTAATATAGGGTAAATAAATAATTTCTGAGAATTAAAATCAAATAGAAGGCATAGAAACATTTTTGTTGCATTCATGCTGCTGCATTGAGTTTTGTATTGCCTGTGGTTCAAACGAGGGTTTAAATTTATTTAAATTCGAATTTGAATCACTTTGTTTGGAGCGTTAGAAAAGTTGTTTAGGCTAGAGTTCGCTTTCGCCCCCTGAACTCTTCCTCTGGTCCGCTCCTGCTCCCTCCTTTCTTTTCCCGAGTCAGCCCAACCCGTCTCTTCCCTCGCGGCCCAGCGCGCTGCTCTGAAGCCCAGCTCCGATTCGGCCCACCTGCCAACCCCGCGTGCTCCCACGGCCTGCTTCTCTCCTTCGGCCCTTTCGCCAGCCCCGCCCCTCCACCCGGGCCTACACCAGCCGGCCCACTCCCGCCTCTGCTCCGGCCCAGCACCGCGGCCACTTTCCCTCTCCTCTCCGTCTCTCTGCCGCGTGGGCCCCGACCGTCAGCTCCGTCTTCCCCGCGGAGACAGGCCAGCCGGAGATCACGGGCAGCACCGCCGCCTGGGATTTCCTTCCTCTACACACCTGGGCGAATCCCGTGGACCCGGCCGCACCTTCCTGGAAGCTCCTGCACCCCTCCCTTCCTTTCTTCGCGCACTCCCCCGCATGGAAAGTGCCCCGCGCATGGAAGGCGATCACCGCCGCCGCCTCTCCTTGGCGTGCGTGCCACGCCCACCCCGCAGCCCCTAGCCCCTATAAAAGCCACCTCTGAGACCCTCCTGAGCCACACCAAGCTTCGCCCCGAGCACCAAGCCCACCGCGCCTCTCCTCCCCCGCAGTCCGAGCGCCGCCGAGCTCCAAGCTCCGCCGCTGCTCGCCGTCACACCGCTCTGGTCCTTCTCCGACCAATTCGCCGCGTCAGGAGCATCGCCACGAGGTAACGAAGCTTCCCATCCCTTCAATTTCGGCTCCCGAACACCGTAGCTCGCATTCCCTCGGTCGCCGTCGATGGCCGTCCGCCGGTCACCGTCGTCCGCCCCCTCCTCTGCTCGAAGCTCAACTAGAACCACCCAGGCTCACTCTCCACCTCACCATGAAGCTCCAGAGCCGACAACCCGAACCCCAAACCGCCCAGAACCCACTCCCCACGGCTCACCGGAGCTCAGCTCGGCCGCTCATCGTCGTCAGCGCGTCTCGGCGGCCGACGCTCGACTAGATCACCCCTGGTGAACTCACCAAGTCTTCCTGAGCCTGTAGGACCAAACCCCGTCGAAAACCGAGCATCCTAGCGTGAGTTATGCCAAAGTCCGGCGAACTCTCGCCGTCGGCCGAGCGGCGCCGCCGCGGAGTCGTCGTCCCCGGCGAGCCCTCGCCCTGGGCCGTCCGATCTCCCGTCAACGACCCAGATTAGAACCCTGGATACCCCTTCGCGTTTTAAATCCCCGCCGCCCAGATCAGATCCAACGGCTGCCACGCGTCCGAGCCGGGTCAATACCGGTCAGCGCCTGCCACTTTTTCTAAAGACCCCCTCGGCTTTTCGCGAATCAACCCGCCGTCCACTCAGTCCAAAAGATAATTACATCCAGGCCCTTATTCAGCGCTTTAGCCCCTGCGCTTTTGAATAATAGAACCCGCCATCCTGCCCTGTTATTTTTACACGGTAGCTCTTCTATTTTTACGCGTAATTACGTATAAGCCCTCGGTTTTTCACAAATGAGCCCCCGGAAGTTTCTGAAACTTGCCAGTAAGCCCCTGAAACTTAGAAATGCCATAACTTTCTCGTTTTAGCTCCGATTAGAGTGATTCTCGCGCTCACGTGTTCGTAGCGAAGCGTAGAATATTTCTAGCTCCTATTTTTGTACTGTTTTCACTGTTGGTGTACTGTTTCTAATAGAATACTCTTGTTTGCATGTACTGGCTTGTGTGGGTGCTTGTGTGGTGATTCGTGTTCAATCGGTGAGCCGTTGCCGTTGGAGTTTGAGTACGAGGACCTTCAGGAGCCGGACTCGCAGCAGCAGCAGCACTTTGAGGAAGGCAAGTTATAGCACGGACAATCCTTGCTACCTACTCACCTGTATTAAATTATTTCATACATGCATGCGTCTAATTTGATGTACTTATTAAGGTTGTACCTAGTCTTGTTTACCCTGTCCTTGTTTACCTCGGGTTTATTGCATATGGGTAGAACTTTGCTAGGCGCAGCTACTGTCACCTTTATTTAACTGTTAAACTTGTATTAATGGTCCACTTCAACCTTAACGTTAAAACTTGCTTTTTAGCAACATGGATTAGGGAGCTAGAGCATGTGCTGTGTGCTTTGTTCTAGTGTCTCCCTCTAATGACCGGTTCTTAAAGCGGCAACCCAGGAGCCTGTCGCCACCGCTAGAACTATAATGGCTCTGGTCTTGGACAAGTAGCTTGTACGGCTCTAGCTTAACAGTAGTTACCGACGGGCCGACGGCATTATGAGAATCACTCGTGAGAGTATGGTTTGATCCACCAAGGACGGGGGTACCGTCGGCTATGCCTCGTTAGGCACAGTCCCGTGTTGGGAGCCACCGTGAGTGCGGGAGCTCCACACGTTGCGCTCTTTATTTTGTCGTTGGCATGCGTTGCCGCACTCTGGACGCCATTGACCCTCCTATCGCTGCGCCCTGGGAGTCAGTCGATCTTGGTGCCTTGGATCATGCTGCCTGTGTTGTACCATAACGGCTACTGTTTTGTTAGGGAGTCTTGTGAAAAGCCTCGTAGCGTCCCTATGCAGTCACACCTCGGAAGTGTCGATGTGCGTGGTTGGGTGCAAAGTTCCCTTGAACTTTTACGCGACTGGTGGGTAAAGGGCGAAACCTCTGCAGAGTGTAAATCTATCATGATAGCCTTGCTCAGGGTCACGAGCGGCCTGGATCCTTTTTGATTAGAAGATGGTATTTATTTATGCTTAATGACACTTACACATTATTAATTGGGTTCAACCGGGTTTCATTCACCTGTAGTAACTTGGATAATGTTAAAACGGACCAACTAAAAGTGCTAATGCAGTTAAGCCGTGTCTAAGCCTTTTTGAGCCTCCATAACCCGTGCTATACTTGCTAAGTAATTGTTTTACTTACACTTGCTATTTATTCAACAAAATCCCGGACGGGTAACAGATTGGGATGTGCATGAGTCTGCTGCTGAGTTTCCAGAAGATCTACCATACTACTGAGCTGTGTTCTCCCAGTCAGAGTCCCTGTGGGATGCGGCTACGCTTAGAGAGAGTTTATTTAGTCTTCCGCTATCCATGTATTTCATTTATGCAGCATTCTGATGTAAACACTTCTTTATGATGAATAAATGAAGCATTTGATCTCTGTTTTACCATATTTGTTTGCGATATGTGTATGTGGACTCCCTGGGCACACATATGGCCACATTCGGGTTTTTGTGAAAATCCGGGTGTGACAGTAAAGGGCGAAACCTCTGCAGAGTGTAAAATCTATCATGATAGCCTTGCTCAAGGTCACGAGCGGCCTGGATCCTTTTTGATTAGAAGATGATGTTCATTCATGCTTATTGTCACTTATACTTATTTAATTGGGTTACAACCGGGTTTCATTCACTTGTAGTAATTTGTTAAATGTTAAAATGAACCAACTAAAAATGCTAATGCAGTTAAGCCGTGTCTAGCCAATTTTGAGCCTTCGTACCCGTGCTCTACTTGCTAAGTAAGACATTTACTTACGCTTGCTATTATTCAACAAAATCTCGGATGGGTAATAGGTGGATCAGTGATACTTCTGAGCTGTGGTCAACCAGTCGGTGTCCCTGTGGACTTGAGGCTCTACCTGTCGAGAGAGATAGACTTCCGTTGTGCTTTATTTAGGTAAACTCTGATGTAAAATATTTTATTCGAGCATATGTACTCTGATTTTCTATTTTTGTAAGCTGTATGTGTTCTGTGGACATCCTGGGCACACATATGGCAGCATTCGGGTTTCCGTGTAAATCCGGGTGTGACAGAATGGTATCAGAGCTATGCTGACTGTAGGGCCGCAGCCTAGATAGTACTGGTCATCCCTTATTGGCTATTTTGCCATACAACCCTTGCTTTCTCTATCCTTGAGATTTTTATGCATAAAAAGTGCTATCCTTGAGCAATCTACCCTCCTTGATGACTTATCTTTTTGAGCCTCCATAACCCGTGCTATACTTGCTAAGTAATTGTTTTACTTACACTTGCTATTTATTCAACAAAATCCCGGACGGGTAACAGATTGGGATGTGCATGAGTCTGCTGCTGAGTTTCCAGAAGATCTACCATACTACTGAGCTGTGTTCTCCTAGTCAGAGTCCCTATGGGATGCGGCTACGCTTAGAGAGAGTTTATTTAGTCTTCCGCTATCCATGTATTTCATTTATGCAGCACTCTGATGTAAACACTACTTTATGATGAATAAATGAAGCATTTGATCTCTGTTTTACCATATTTGTTTGCGATATGTGTATGTGGACTCCCTGGGCACACATATGGCCACATTCGGGTTTTTGTGAAAATCCAGGTGTGACAGATTGGTATTAGAGCCGTGCTGATTGTAGGAACGCAGCCTAGATAGTACGGTGGACAAATTACTAGGAGACCCCCATGACTTCAATTATTTATGTGCGGAATTATGTTTTTAAGTGCTTGTATTTATTGTTATTATGCAACTGCTTGATTTGGATCTTTGTGATGATTGCGATGGGCGTGGATGCAAGTCTTTCCCCATCTAGATTACTGGAATAAGGCTTAAGGACTTTAATGTCTAGATAGCGGGGGGGGGGGGGGGTATTCATTTCTCTTGCTAATCTGACCGCCATCTTATACTTGTTATTATAGATGGCTAATCCCAGGGGCCAGAACCCGAACCTGAACCCGAATCAGCAGATCCCCACCATCGAACAATTGATGTATGCTCAAGTCCAGATGATGCAGCAGATGGCTCAGACCATGACGCTGATCCAGCAGAACCAACAGAATCCACATCCTCAGGCGGCTGCTCCACCCAGAGACAAGAGGGGCGAATTTCTGAAGGGATGCCCTCCGACCTTCACCAAGGCCACCGACCCACTGGAGGCCGATGACTGGCTCAAGGCGGTGGAGAGACAGCTTGACATCGCGCAGTGCAACGACCGAGAGAAGGTGTTGTACGCAGGAGGACAGCTCCAGGGACCAGCATTGGACTGGTGGGATTCATACCAGTACGCTCACCCCAACCGTGATCAGATCACCTGGCAGGAGTTCCGTGACCGCTTCCGCTCTCACCATGTACCAGAGGCTCTGATGGTCCTGAAGAAGAAGGAGTTCCTGGCGCTGAAGCAGGAAGGGATGAGTGTCACCGCTTACCGTGACAAGTTCATCGAGCTGGCCCATTACGCTCCAGAGGACGTGGACACCGACAAGAAGAAGCAGGCCAGGTTTCGTGATGGCTTGCAGGATGCTCTGCAGTACCTGCTGATGTGCACCAAGTTCCCCAACTTTCAGGAATTGGTGGACAATGCCTTTATGTTGGAACACAAGCGCCGAGAGATAGAGGAGAAGAAGAGGAAGTTCCAAGGCCAGCAGTCAGGGAGCAGCAGCCGCCCTCGCTTAACTCCTCCATAGGGGAATCAGCAGATGGGGAGCCAGCAGCGCTTCCAGGGCCAGTCCAGCTTGCTGAGTCGTGGCCAGTACCAGCAGCGCCCCCAGTACCCCCAGGCGCCACAGCAACAGCGTTCCCAGAATCAGCTGCAGAATGGCCCAGTTCAGCACAACCAGGTGCAGCCAAGGCCTGCCCAGCGCACCGGCCCAGTTAGCACTGCACCAGTGGGTCCGAGGTGTTTTTATTGTGATCAGCCAGGACACTACGCCAACGCTTGTCCCCGCAGGGGCCAGAATCCTGTTGGGCAGAACAACAACCAGAGGGCTGGGCAACCGCAGAACCAGAATGGGAATCAGCAACAAGGCTAGGCAAATCGTGGACAGCAGAACCTGACTAGGGGCAAGCTTAACCACATGGGTGCAGAGACTGCCGAGGGTGCTACTGACGTGGTCGTGGGTACGTTCCCTGTCAACTCAACCCCTGCAACTGTTTTGTTCGATTCTGGAGCTTCGCATGCTTTCATATCTGCTGCTTTTGTGAAAAAGAACATGATGTCATTACGACCTATGTCAAACACCATGCTAGTTAGCTCACCAGGTGGGGAACAACGAGCCACTTTACGTTGTACCCATGTCACCATCACAATAAGGGGGGTAGACTTCGAGGTGTACCCGATCGTGCTGGAAACCCTTGGGTTTGACTTAATTCTGGGTATGAGCTGGTTAGGCAGATATGATGCAGTGATTCAATGTTCCAAGAGAGCAGTGCAACTGACAGCGAGAACTGGTGAGAAGGTGGAATATCAAGCAGCCAGTTCCCCAGAGCACAATCAAGTTAATCAAGCTAAAGGTGCAGCTCTTGAAGATATCAGAGTAGTGAGCCAGTTCCCGGATGTATTTCCAGATGAATTGCCAGGTATGCCTCCAAAACGCGAAGTTGAATTCGTTATTGAACTGAAACCTGGCACTGCACCTATAGCCAAGAGGCCATATAGAATGGGAGTAAAGGAACTAGTAAAGCTTAAGGAGGAGTTGGACGTATTGCTAGCCAAAGGGTACATTCGTCCGAGTTCTTCACCATGGGGAGCACCGGTGTTGTTCACGGATAAGAAAGATGGGACACAAAGGTTGTGTGTGGACTATCGAGCCCTCAATGAAGTGACCATCAAGAACAAGTACCCATTGCCAAGGATTGATGATCTGTTCGATCAGTTGAAGGGAGCTTGTGTGTTCTCCAAGATAGATCTTCGATCGGGCTATCACCAGATGAGGATCCGCCCGTTAGACATACCCAAGACCGCTTTCACCACGCGGTACGGGTTGTATGAGTTCTTGGTCATGTCTTTTGGATTGACCAACGCTCCTGCATACTTCATGTACCTGATGAACAGCGTGTTCATGGATTACCTTGACAAGTTTGTGGTGGTATTCATTGATGACATTCTGGTCTTCTCCAAGAATGAGGAAGAACATGAGGAACACTTGAGATTGGTGCTGCAAAGGCTCCGAGAACATCAGTTGTATGCCAAGCTGAGCAAGTGTGAATTCTGGTTGAAGGAAGTGACATTCTTGGGTCATGTGTTGTCCAATGGAGGAGTGGCAGTCGATCCGAGGAAGGTCAGCGATGTGCTAAGCTGGAATCCGCCTCGGGATGTGAGCGAAATCAGGAGTTTCCTTGGGATGGCCGGGTATTATCGACGGTTTATTGAAGGATTCTCCAAGATTGCTAAGCCCCTGACGATGTTATTGGAGAAAAATGCCAAGTTTGACTGGTCTGAGGAGTGTCAAGCCAGCTTCGAGGAGTTGAAGAAGAGACTGACCACAGCCCCAGTGCTGGTTCTGCCCGACATAGCCAAGAGCTTCTCTATCTACTGCGATGCATCCCATCTAGGACTGGGGTGTGTACTCATGCAGGAAGGGAGAGTCGTGGCTTATGCATCAAGGCAGTTGAGGAAACATGAGCAGAACTACCCCACACATGATCTAGAGTTGGCAGCTGTGGTACATGCTCTGAAGATTTGGAGGCACTACTTGATTGGTCACAAGTGTGACATCTACACTGATCACAAGAGCCTCAAGTATGTCTTCACTCAGTCAGAACTGAATATGAGACAACGCCGATGGTTGGAGTTGATCAAGGACTATGATCTGGAAATCCACTACCACCCAGGAAAGGCTAACTTGGTGGCAGATGCTCTAAGTAGGAGAAGTTATGTGAACAAGATCACCGGTCACTGTCTGCCAGCGGAGCTCAGCTTAGAGTTTGAGAGGATGAGTCTGGGATTTGTGACTAGCATCATAGAGATGGCAGTAGAACCGACTCTGGAACAGGAGATCCGGAAGGGTCAGTTGAAAGATGGGAATATCAAGGAGATCGTTGAGCACGTTGCTCTAGGAAAGGCCCCTGGTTTTCGAGTAGATGATCAAGGAACCTTGTGGCATGGGAAGAGGATATGTGTACCCGACATAGCACAGATCAGGGATATGATCCTGAGAGAGGCACATGACTCAGCTTATTCAATCCACCCAGGAAGTACCAAGATGTACCAAGACATCAAAGAGAGATTCTGGTGGTATGGATTGAAGCGTGATGTGGCAACCTATGTGGCTCTATGTGACACATGTCAGAGAGTCAAGGCTGAACATCAGAGGCCAACAGGGTTGCTCCAGCCCTTGAAGATACCTGGATGGAAGTGGGAAGAAGTTGGTATGGACTTCATCACTGGTCTGCCTCGCACTCAGAGAGGATTTGGCTCCATTTGGGTGATTGTGGATCGCTTGACCAAAGTGGCACATTTTCTTCCAGTAAAAACCACTTACACAGGCACCAGGTTGGCAGAGCTGTATATGGAGAGGATAGTGTGCTTGCATGGAGTGCCTAAGCGGATAGTGTCTGACCGAGGTACTCAGTTCACATCACACTTCTGGCAGAAGTTACATGAGTCCATGGATACTAAGCTGCATTTCAGTTCAGCTTATCACCCACAGACAGATGGACAGACAGAGCGGACCAATCAGATCTTGGAGGACATGTTGAGGGCATGTGCTTTGCAGTATGGTGTCACATTGGGACAAGAGTCTGCCCTATGCAGAATTCTCGTACAACAACAGCTACCAGAAGAGTCTGCAGATGGCACCATTCGAGGCTCTGTATGGCAGGAAGTGCAGAACCCCACTGTTCTGGAATCAGACTGGAGAAAGTCAAGTTTTTGGGCCTGAGATACTCAGAGAAGCAGAGCGCCAAGTGCAAGTGATCAGGCAGAACTTGAAGGTGGCACAAACCCGGCAGAAGAGTTATGCTGATGTCAGGAGGAGGAATCTCACCTTCGGGGTCGATGACTTTGTGTACCTCAAGGTGTCACCGATGAGGGGTGTGAAGAGGTTCATTGTCAAGGGCAAATTGGCGCCTCGATACATCGGACCATTCAAGATTCTGGAACGGATGGGTGAAGTGGCATATCGGCTAGAGCTACCTGAGAAACTAGCCGGAGTGCACAATGTGTTCCATGTGTCTTAGTTGAAGAAATGTTTGCGGGTGCCTGAAGAGCAGATCCCGATAGATGACCTGAATGTACAAGAGGACCTCACCTATGATGAGTATCCAGTCAGGATTCTGGAGGAGTCCGAGAGGGTGACAAGAAACAAGGTTATTCGGATGTGCAAGGTGCAGTGGAACCGACACTCAGAAGATGAGGCGACTTGGGAGAGGGAAGAAGACCTCAAGGCCGAGTACCCGCACCTCTTCGCATCCACGTCCGAATCTCGAGGACGAGATTCATCTTAAGGGGGGTAGATTTGTAACACCCTAAAATAGTCTATTTAAAATTTTTAGTAATTAATTGATTATTTAATGTCTTGTTCATAATTAATATAGGGTAAATAAATAATTTCTGAGAATTAAAATCAAATAGAAGGCGTAGAAACATTTTTGTTGCATTCATGCTGCTGCATTGAGTTTTGTATTGCCTATGGTTCAAACGAGGGTTTAAATTTATTTAAATTCGAATTTGAATCACTTTGTTTGGAGCGTTAGAAAAGTTGTTTAGGTTAGAGTTCGCTTTCGCCCCCTGAACTCTTCCTCTGGTCCGCTCCTGCTCCCTCCTTTCTTTTCCCGAGTCAGCCCAACCCGTCTCTTCCCTCACGGCCCAGCGCGCTGCTCTGAAGCCCAGCTCCGATTCGGCCCAGCTGCCAACCCCGCGCGCTCCCACGGCCTGCTTCTCTCCTTCGGCCCTTTCGCCAGCCCCGCCCCTCCACCTGGGCCTACACCAGCCGGCCCACTCCCGCCTCTGCTCCGGCCCAGCACCGCGGCCGCTTTCCCTCTCCTCTCCGTCTCTCTGCCGCGTGGGCCCCGACCGTCAGCTCCGTCTTCCTCGCGGAGACAGGCCAGCCGGAGATCACGGGCAGCACCGCCGCCGGGGATTTCCTTCCTCTACACACCTGGGCGAATCCCGTGGACCCGGCCGCACCTTCCTGGAAGCTCCTGCACCCCTTCCTTCCTTTCTTCGCGCACTCCCCCGCATGGAAAGTGCCCCGCGCATGGAAGGCGATCACCGCCGCCGCCTCTCCTTGGCGTGCGTGCCACGCCCACCCCGCAGCCCCTAGCCCCTATAAAAGCCACCTCTGAGACCCTCCCGAGCCACACCAAGCTTCGCCCCGAGCACCAAGCCCACCACGCCTCTCCTCCCCCGCAGTCCGAGCGCCGCCGAGCTCCAAGCTCCGCCGCTGCTCGTCGTCCCACCGCTCTGGTCCTTCTCCGACAAATTCGCCGCGTCAGGAGCATCGCCACGAGGTAACGAAGCTTCCCATCCCTTCAATTTCGGCTCCCGAAACCGAGCATCCTAGCGCGAGTTATGCCGAAGTCCGGCGAACTCTCGCCGTCGGCCGAGCGGCGCCGCCGCGGAGTCGTCGTCCCCGGCGAGCCCTCGCCCTGGGCCGTCCGATCTCCCGTCAACGGCCCAGATTAGAACCCTGGATACCCCTTCGCGTTTTAAATCCCCGCCGCCCAGATCAGATCTAACGGCTGCCACGCGTCCGAGCCGGGTCAATACCGGTCAGCGCCTGCCACTTTTTCTAAAGACCCCCACGGCTTTTCGCGAATCAACCCGCCGTCCACTCAGTCCAAAAGATAATTACATCCAGGCCCTTTTTCAGCGCTTTAGCCCCTGCGCTTTTGAATAATAGAACCCGCCGTCCTGCCCTGTTATTTTTACACGGTAGCCCTTCTATTTTTACGCGTAATTACGTATAAGCCCTCGGTTTTTCACAAGTGAGCCCCCGGAAGTTTCTGAAACTTGCCAGTAAGCCCCTGAAACTTAGAAATGCCATAACTTTCTCGTTTTAGCTCCGATTAGAGTGATTCTCGCGCTCACGTGTTCGTAGCGAAGCGTAGAATATTTCTAGCTCCTGTTTTTGTACTGTTTTTACTGTTGGTGTACTGTTTCTAATAGAATACTGTTGTTTGCATGTATTGGCTTGTGTGGGTGCTTGTGTGGTGATTCGTGTTCAGTCGGTGAGCCGTTGCCGTTGGAGTTTGAGTACGAGGACCTTCAGGAGCCGGACTCGCAGCAGCAGCAGCACTTTGAGGAAGGCAAGTTATAGCACGGACAATCCTTGCTACCTACTCACCTGTATTAAATTATTTCATACATGCATGCGTCTAATTTGATGTACTTATTAAGGTTGTACCTAGTCTTGTTTACCCTGTCCTTGTTTACCTCGGGTTTATTGCATATGGGTAGAACTTTGCTAGGCGCAGCTACTGTCACCTTTATTTAACTATTAAACTTGTATTAATGGTCCACTTCAACCTTAACGTTAAAACTTGCTTTTTAGCAGCATGGATTAGGGAGCTAGAGCATGTGCTGTGTGCTTTGTTCTAGTGTCTCCCTCTAAGGACCGGTTCTTAAAGCGGCAACCCAGGAGCCTGTCGCCACCGCTAGAACTATAATGGCTCTGGTCTTGGACAAGTAGCTTGTACGGCTCTAGCTTAACAGTAGTTACCGACGGGCCGACGGCATTATGAGAATCACTCGTGAGAGTATGGTTTGATCCACCAAGGACGGGGGTACCGTCGGCTATGCCTCGTTAGGCACAGTCTCGTGTTGGGAGCCACCGTGAGTGCGGGAGCTCCACACGTTGCGCTCTTTATTTTGTCGTTGGCATGCGTTGCCGCACTCTGGACGCCATTGACCCTCCTATCGCTGCGCCCTGGGAGTCAGTCGATCTTGGTGCCTTGGATCATGCTGCCTGTGTTGTACCATAACGGCTACTGTTTTGTTAGGGAGTCTTGTGAAAAGCCTCGTAGCGTCCCTATGCAGTCACACCTCGGAAGTGTCGATGTGCGTGGTTGGGTGCAAAGTTCCCTTGAACTTTTACGCGACTGGTGGGTAAAGGGCGAAACCTCTGCAGAGTGTAAATCAATCATGATAGCCTTGCTCAGGGTCACGAGCGGCCTGGATCCTTTTTTATTAGAAGATGGTATTTATTTATGCTTAATGACACTTACACATTATTAATTGGGTTCAACCGGGTTTCATTCACCTGTAGTAACTTGGATAATGTTAAAACGGACCAACTAAAAGTGCTAATGCAGTTAAGCCGTGTCTAAGCCTTTTTGAGCCTCCATAACCCGTGCTATACTTGCTAAGTAATTGTTTTACTTACACTTGCTATTTATTCAACAAAATCCCGGACGGGTAACAGATTGGGATGTGCATGAGTCTGCTGCTGAGTTTCCAGAAGATCTACCATACTACTGAGCTGTGTTCTCCCAGTCAGAGTCCCTGCGGGATGCGGCTACGCTTAGAGAGAGTTTATTTAGTCTTCCGCTATCCATGTATTTCATTTATGCAGCACTCTGATGTAAACACTACTTTATGATGAATAAATGAAGCATTTGATCTCTGTTTTACCATATTTGTTTGCGATATGTGTATGTGGACTCCCTGGGCACACATATGGCCACATTCGGGTTTTTGTGAAAATCCGGGTGTGACAGTAAAGGGCGAAACCTCTGCAGAGTGTAAAATCTATCATGATAGCCTTGCTCAAGGTCACGAGCGGCCTGGATTCTTTTTGATTAGAAGATGATGTTCATTCATGCTTATTGTCACTTATACTTATTTAATTGGGTTACAACCGGGTTTCATTCACTTGTAGTAATTTGTTAAATGTTAAAATGAACCAACTAAAAATGCTAATGCAGTTAAGCCGTGTCTAGCCAATTTTGAGCCTTCGTACCCGTGCTATACTTGCTAAGTAAGACATTTACTTACGCTTGCTATTATTCAACAAAATCTCAGATGGGTAATAGGTGGATCAGTGATACTTCTGAGCTGTGGTCAACCAGTCGGTGTCCCTGTGGACTTGAGGCTCTACCTGTCGAGAGAGATAGACTTCCGTTGTGCTTTATTTAGGTAAACTCTGATGTAAAATATTTTATTCGAGCATATGTACTCTGATTTTCTATTTTTGTAAGTTGTATGTGTTCTGTGGACATCCTAGGCACACATATGGCAGCATTCGGGTTTCCGTGTAAATCCGGGTGTGACAGAATGGTATCAGAGCTATGCTGACTGTAGGGCCGCAGCCTAGATAGTACTGGTCATCCCTTATTGGCTATTTTGCCATACAACCCTTGCTTTCTCTATCCTTGAGATTTTTATGCATAAAAAGTGCTATCCTTGAGCATTCTACCCACCTTGATGACTTATCTTTTGGTCATTATATCCTTGGTTGTTTCATCCTCCCCTTGATAATTCCTTCTCACCATTGATTTCTGATTATTCACCTCCACCTTGTTTTGATATATTGTTGATCTCCAAGTCTTCTCAATTTGACCCTTCCTTGTTCATTGCTTTACCCTGAGGATTCATTTTCTCACATTGAAATTTGCTATTACTATTGTGAGTATCCTTGTTTACTCATTCATTCCTTGACACTGTTTCCATTTCACTCCTCCTTGTACTTCTGTCACTTTGATTTCTTTCTTTGGCCTTTGACCCCAAAGTGTCTTTTCCACTCTTCCTTTATCCTAAGACACTTAGATTGTCTGTATCGTCCCAATGCAAGTCCAAGAAACCTTGAAGAATGAAGAAACGAGTATACTATAAGAAGTCAAGCTTATACAACAGAAGACTACAAGACGACGTCAGACTCCATGGCACTACAACCAAAAAGGTGAAGTCAAGTTGAAGGATGACTATGCCAAGAAAGTTGACGATATACCCATACTTAGGAGGATTCCCTAAACCCTTACTAACAACGTTTAGTGTCGTTTTGTGCTTGTGTGTTTAACCTTGGTTGAGTATGATTGTAATGCCTGTTCTTATGCATTTGATTGATTTGCTTCTTTGCAATGATTGCCTAGTTGGGTTCTCTTTCCATTTTCCTTGGACATCCTTGTTTTTCTTGCTATCTTATCCCTGTGAATTAAATGAAGAACATCAAGAATGAAACCAGAAGGCAATCTCTGCAACGAAGAAACAAAGTGAAAGGAGATTTGAAGTAGAGACTACGCAACTGCATCAACCACGGAGACGAAGAAGATGGAACCAGCTACATCAAGCGATACATCTTGTTATCATGCTTCCTTCCTTCCCGAATCCTGTTGTCTTGCTTTCTCCTCCTTGTTTCTCCTCTCCTAGAATCTCGGGACGAGATTCCTGTTACGGGGGGTAGTTTGTCACACCCTTAAATTTTTGGATTTCAGGATGTGATATTAAAGAATCATTAAATAAAGAATTTCTCATAATTTTAAAATTTTTCTCAACTTTATTTAATTTGCAGGGAATTTAATATAAGGAAAACCATTTTTCTAAATTAAATTAAAACAACATAGGTTTAATATTGAGTGCCTTGCATTCATGCCAGCTTGCATTTAGTGGTTTTCTGTGTGCAAGTTTTCTAAAATACGTTTAGAAGCCCTTTGGGAATTTTCCAGAGTTTTCTGGGATTTATTCCTATTTTCCTTTAGCTAATTCCAATTCTTGGAAGGTGCTATAATCTCTTTCATGAGCTCCAAATATTTTACTTGGGTTCCTCATGTCCAAATCTACCTCTAGGATTTTTCCTGGAATTTTTGGAATTTTTGGAGTATTTTTCGTGGCTTAAATGATTTATCTAGATTTTTCTGGATATTTCTTTACACGGTAAAATATTTCTGAAAATAAAAAGGAAAAGAAAAACCCAAATCCATCCCGGGCCGAAACCCAGCCCAAACCTCCAACCCAACCTGGCCCATCCCCTGTTCGGCCCAGTCCGCTTTTGCCCCTGAACTCTCCCTTTGGTCCGCTTTTGCCCCTCCTCTCTTCTTTTCCCCGCAGCCCAGCCCACCGGCACCCCTCTCCCCCGCCCGCTCAGCCCACTCCGCGTCTCCGCCTCCCTCCGGCCCACGCGCGCCCCGCCACCTCCTAGCGCCCGGCCCACTCCCCCTCACCCACGCGCGCGCGTCGCCCGGCATGCGCCCTCCTTCCTCTGCATCGCCGGCCCCACCTGGCAGCCCCCTCTTCTACCTTCCTTCTTCCCCCGCCGCTAATGGGCACCCGCCGGCCGCCGTCGTATGCCACCCCCGCCGCCTCCCCCCTCAACGTGAACCTTTAGGATGAACTCGCCATGTTGCCCCGCACCCGTAGGACCAAGCCACGACGAAAATCGAGCCCCCTAGCGCCATTTTGCTACACGCCGGCGAGCTCCCCACCGCGGCCATGGGCGGCGCCGCCGCGAATGCCCATCGCCGACGAGCTCCTCCCCCGATATGTTTTGGGCCACACGATTTAGATCCAACGGCCCTCAGTGGCCCGAGCTCTGAGTCAACTAGCGCCATACCGGTCAGCGTTGGCACATTTGCGAGAAACCCCCTGCCTTTTTCTTGAATCAACCCGTAGTCCGCGTCAGTTCAAAAATATTTGCGTATGAGTCCAATTCTTACTCAGAAAGCCCCCTGACCTTTTTGAAATTATAACCCGCCGTCCTTTTAGTTAGTTTTGCATGCAAGCCCCTGTAGTTTAATACAAAATTACGTATAGGTCCCTGGTTTCTCCCAAATAAGCCCCTGGAATATTTGAAAACTTGCTAGCAGGTCCTTAGATCTTAGAAAACCCATACCTTCTCCGATTTAACTCCGATTCGCTTCGTTCAAGTTGCGTTAGATTCATGTAGACATGAGCTACGTGTTAGCGCTCACAACCACCACGCCATATGTTCCTGAATTTTTATTTAAATGTTAATTTGACTAAAGATTATCTAAATGTGTTTTCTATACTAAAATCTAATTAAGATTTATCTCGGCTTTTAAATGCTAAAATAAATTTGATTAATATTCATTCAATTAGATTTATAAATAAAAGATTGACTAGGTTATATCTCGGTTTTTCATAAATAAATTTTAATTTGATTAATGTTTATTTAAGGCTATCTTTTCTAATTAAAATCTACTTAGAGTTAAACTTGATACGCATGTGTCTAAATTGATGTCCCATTAAGGTTGTACCTAGTTTTGTATATCCTGTAACTTGATAACCTTGGGCTTATGCATATGGGTAGAATCTTTTGCTATGCGCAGCTACTGTCACTATTATTTAATTGTTAACCTTGACTTAATGGTTCACTTTAACATTTATGATAAAACATGCTTTTTAGCAACTTGGTTTAGGGAGCTAGAGCATGTGCTGTATGCTTTGCTCTAGTGTCTCTCCGTAAGGTCCGGTTCTTAAAGCGGCAACCCAGGAGCCTGTCGCCACCGCTAGAACTATTATGGTCTGGTCTTGGTCGAGTAACTTATACGTCTCTAGCTTGCCAGTGGTTACCGACGGGCCGACAGCGTTGTGGGAGGCAAGGTACGGGGTGTTTCCGGATTCCACCGAGGGCGGGTGATCCGTCGGCTATGTCTCGTTAGGCACAGTCCCGTGTTGGGAGTCCCTGCGATAGGGAACTCCACATGTTGCGCATGGATGGGTGTGATGCCCGCGCTCTGGATGCCATCGACCCCCCTACGGTGTGACTCCGTAGGCGTACGTCGAACTCGGTGCCTATGCAACCTCATAGCGTCCCTATGCAATCACACCTCGGAAGTGTTGATGTGCGTGGTTGGGTGCAAAGTTCCTTTGAACTTTTACGCGACTGGTGGGTAAAGGGCGAAACCTCTGCAGAGTGTAAAATCTATCATGATAGCCTTGCTCAAGGTCACGAGCGGCATGGATCCTTTTTTATTAGAAGATGATTTTCATTCATGCTTATTGTTACTTATACTTATTTAATTGGGTTACAACCGGGTTTCATTCACTTGTAGTAATTTATAATGTTAAAATGAACCAACTAAAAATGCTAATGCAGTTAAGCCGTGTCTAGCCAATTTTGAGCCTTCATACCCGTGCTATACTTGCTAAGTAAGACATTTACTTACGCTTGCTATTATTCAACAAAATCCCGGATGGGTAACAGGTGGATCAGTGATACTTCTGAGCTGTGGTCAACCAGTCGGTGTCCCTGTGGACTTGAGGCTCTACCTGTCGAGAGAGATAGACTTCCGTTGTGCTTTATTTAGGTAAACTCTGATGTAAAATATTTTATTCGAGCATATGTACTCTGATTTTCCATTTTTGTAAGCTGTATGTGTTCTGTGGACATCCTGGGCACACATATGGCAGCATTCGGGTTTCCGTGAAAATCCGGGTGTGACACTAAAGTTATGATCACTAACATATTAGGACCCAAGAAAAGTTGGGTACCTAAAAGGAAGTGATTCTCATGTGTAGGTAAATTACAAAGCCGGAGGAAGACATTGGGTAATTGATAGTGGTTGTACAAACCACATGACCGGTGAAAAGAAAATATTCTCATATCTTGATGAAGATATCTCCGACTTTGATAATATTACTTTTGGTGATGATAGCAAGGGATGTGTTAAAGGCATTGGTGACATTTCTATCTCTAAAGATTACAAATTATCAAACGTCTTGTTAGTTGATTCTCTAAATTTCAACTTGCTATCCATTGCTCAACTTTGTGATAATGGCTATAGATGTTCATTTACTAGTGATGAATTTGTTGTGACAACTCGTGATGAAAAGGAAACTATCTTCAAGGGCTTTCGTCATGATAGTTTATATCTTGTGGCCTTTCATCTAAAGAGGCAAATCTCTCAACTTGTTTATTCTCTAAAGCCTCAATGGGTTGGTTATGGCATAGAAGACTAGGTCATGTCGGCATGAGATAACTAAATAAATTGGTTAAGCATGATTTAGTCCTTGGCTTGAAAGATGTCAAATTTGAAAAGGATAAATTATGTAGCTCTTGTCAAGCCGGCAAGCAAGTTGCAAATTCTCATCCAACCAAGAGTGTTATGTCCACCACAAGAATCTTTGAATTAGTGCATATAGATTTATTTGGGCCAACAACATATAGAAACATTGGTGGCAATAGTTATTGTCTTGTGATAGTGGATGACTTCTCAAGATTCACATGGGTATTCTTTCTTCATGACAAAGCCGATGCTTGTGACATATTCAAGAACTTTGTCACTAGAGCCGAAAATGAATTTGAGCTCAAGTTGAAGAAAGTTCGGAGTGATAATGGTAGTGAATTCAAAAACACTCGTGTGGAGGAGTTTTGCACTGAGAAGGGGATCAAACATGAATTCTCAACCACATATACACCGGAACAAAATGGGTTGGTTGAGATAAAGAATAGGGCATTGATTGAGATGGCAAGATCAATGCTAGCCGAGTATAATGTTTCGGATTCCTTTTGGGCCGAGGCTATCAACACCGCTTGTCATTCTTCAAATAGGCTATATTGTCATGGATTTTTCAACAAGACCCCCTATGAACTGCTTGTCGGAAGGAAGCCAAATATATCTTATTTTAGGGTCTTTGGATGCAAATGCTATATTTTGAGGAAAGGTTCTCGTTTATCCAAGTTCCAAAGCAATTGTGATGAGGGATTCTTTCTCGGATATTCATCTAGTAGCAAAGCCTATAGAGTTTACAATAAATCCAAGGGTTTTGTTGAAGAAGCTTATGATGTTCAATTTGATGAAACTAATGGGTCACAAGATGAGAAAGACAACTTGGATGATGTGAGAGGTGATAGTTTAAAAGAAGCCATGAAGAATATGGATGTTGGGGACATTCTACCAAGAGAAGAAGAAAAAGATGACGATGATGATGAAGAGCATATTATCTCCACTCAAGAAAATGCTTCATCATCTCAAGATCAAGGCATTGTTAACACAAATGAAAATGACTCACATCAAGACAATGAGCAACCGGTCACATCTACATCATCCTCTACATCCTCTCAAGACCACGTTATACAACCAAGAATTCATGGTCAAGTCGCCAAAGATCACCCCATTGATCAAGTTGTGGGTGACATTAGTAAGGGTGTTCAAACTCGATCTAGCATTGCTTCATTTTGTGAACATTATTCTTTTGTATCTTTTCTTGAACATAAACGTGTAGATGAAGCTCTTGATGATCCGGATTGGGTGATGTCCATGCAAGAAGAATTAAATAACTTCACCCGGAACAATGTTTGGAATTTGGTGGAAAGGCCCAAGAATTACAATGTCATTGGCACTAAATGGGTTTTTCGCAATAAAGAAAATGAAGATGGTATTGTTGTAAGAAACAAGGCAAGATTGGTTGCTCAAGGCTACACTCAAGTCGAAGGTTTGGACTTTGATGAAACCTTTGCTCCCGTAGCTAGACTTGAAGCAATTAGAATTTTACTAGCTTTTGCATGTTCTCACAACATAAAACTTTACCAAATGGATGTCAAAAGTGTCTTCTTAAATGGTGAAATTAGTGAACTAGTTTATGTTGAACAACCACCCGGTTTTGAAGATCCCAAAATATCTAACCACGTGTTTAAGCTCTCTAAAGCTCTTTATGGTTTGAAGCAAGCACCTCGTGGTTGGTATGAGAGGCTTAGGAATTTTCTCATCTCAAAGGGATTCAAAATTGGAAAGGTTGACACTACCTTGTTCACTAAGAAAATTGGAAATGACATCTTCGGTTGTCAAATTTATGTTGATGACATCATCTTTGGGTCCACAAATGAAACTTATTGTGAAGAATTTGGTAGAATGATGTCAAAGGAATTTGAAATGTCTATGATTGGTGAATTAAGCTATTTCCTTGGTCTTCAAATTAAACAATTAAAGGAAGGCACATTCGTTTGCCAATCTAAATATGTGAAGGACATCTTGAAGAAATTTGGTATCGAGGATGCAAAACCCATCAAAACTCCAATGGCTACAAATGGACATCTTGATCTTGATGAGGGAGGTAAACCAGTTGACACTAAGCTTTATAGGTCTATGATTGGTAGTTTGCTTTATCTTACCGCATCTAGGCCCGATATTATGTTTAGTGTGTGCATGTGTGCTAGATTTCAAGCCGCTCCTAAGGAATGTCATTTGACCGCCGTTAAAAGAATCTTAAGATACTTAAAATTTACTCCTAATATTGGTCTTTGGTATCCAAAGGGTGCTCAATTCGAATTGGTTGGCTATTCGGATTCGGACTATGCCGGTTGTAAAGTTGATAGGAAGAGCACTTCCGGGGGTTGTCAACTTCTTGGGTGTTCTCTTGTATCATGGTCTTCAAAGAAGCAAAATTCTGTGGCTCTTTCTACCGCCGAAGCGGAATATATATCGGCGGGAAGTTGTTGTGCTCAATTACTATGGATGAAGCAAACACTCCTCGATTATGGTGTGAAATTCAATGGAATTCCTCTCTTATGTGATAATGAAAGTGCTATAAAGATTGCAAACAATCCGGTTCAACATTCTAGAACCAAGCACATTGATATTCGACATCATTTTCTTAGGGATCATGTAAGCAAGGGAGATATCAAGATTGATGGAGTAACCACAAATGATCAATTGGCGGATATATTCACAAAGCCTTTGGATGAATCAAGGTTTTGCAAATTGAGGAATGAGCTTAATGTCATTGACATATCAAATGTGGCTTGAAATTTAGAATATATGATTCGTTTACTCGCTTTCTAACCCTTTAATTTTCTTAGTCATGTCCCTATTTTTGTTGCATCATATTCTTCATATATCCATCCATGGTTCATGGTTCTATCTCTGAGAGATTGATGGTCACAATCTTCACATGGAATCAAGTGATTTTTGGAACCAAATATGGGCAGCAAAGTCAAATGAAAGTGCAAAGAAAAAGGTCTCGGGGCAGTTTTCTGGTAAGGCGGACCGTCCGCTCAAAGCAGTGGCGGACCGTCCGGGGGTGCCGGACAGTCCGGCCAAAGGACCGCGGACAGTCCGAGTGTGGCTGATTGCAATTGACAGAACCAAAAATCTGCAGAACTGGTGGCGGACAGTCCGCGCCTAAACAGGCGGACAGTCCGCGAGGCTCGGGTAAAGTGTGGACCCACTCTCCCGCGGATGTATACATCAAAGGAACACTCCCTTCGCCCCCAAACAGATCAGAACGCCTCCACCTCTCTTCTTTCTCCCATCTACATCAAGAAAGAAGCCATTGTGGAGGGGGGAACCCTTGGAGCTTTGACGGACCGTCCGAAGCTCGTCCCCGGACTCTCCGTGACTTCCTCCGCCATGTCCTCTCGGTATTTCATTGATTCAACTCTTGGTTTTCTTGGATTTCACTTCTAGAGCATGTTTAGGGTTTGAGATTGGATTTCGTTTTGGTCCATGGATTCGTGCAAATAACTAGGGGATCATGTTGGTAGAATCATGGAGGGTATATGCTAGTGATTTGATCAAGTTTAATAGGCTAAAAACGGAGATCGGGTGGATTCTTTGGAGGTCGCTGGGCTGTTCGTCGCTGAACAGTATCTGGCGGACCGTCCGCCGGTGCACTGTCAACAGCGACAGCAGCAACAGCCCATCAAGTATTGGATTGGTTTCTCATACATGATCTATTGATGGTTATTGTTGAATTATTTTGGCAGTGCTAGTGGATCAGGCAGAAGGGGGAGAAAAACAACTGTCAAGAAGCCAAGGCAGCACGTTTCTGATGACAGTGATGATGATTATGAAGTCAGTGAAGAGGAGGAATCACATATTGCTAGTGAGATGGAGGCAGAAGAAAGTGAGGATAACTTGATTGATGTGAATGCCAACAGGGGGAGCAGGCGTTGGACTCCTACCAACTATAGAACCGATCGTGCCGGAAATCAGTATGACTTTGCTAGGGACATAAATGACTTATTCTTTCACACTCAGGTCCAGCAAGAGGTTTTCTATGGCCACATTTTGAAGAAAGTTGTATTCAAGCACCAAATGATCAACCTCTACTATATGGGTGAGAAGGTGGTTATGAGTGGTTTAGTGCCACAACTTGAGGCCCTGGGGCTTACTGATTTTCTAGAGCATAAGTGCGATTGGGACAACACAGTCATCAGGCAGTTCTATGCTACAGTAGATGTGGATATGATTGAGAAGATACTTGTATGGATGACCAGGAAAAGGAGATATGAGGCCACATTCGCTGAATTTGCAGAGGTAAATAAATTAGACTACACTTTTCTCACCACTGATCCCACATATGACATTCTTGATGAGAATCCATTGGAGGTGGATGAGATTGTGAGGTTCTATGAGCCAAATAGGACGGGCATCAACAGGGTGTATGAGAGGATCACTGGTCTCAGGCACCATCCAGCAGTCCTGCTAAAGATTGCCAAGGCCACAGTGCTCCCTAAGAGTGGTTACAAAGAGGCTTTTGTTGGATGGCACAGACACTTTGTTAAGCATGTCATGGCCGGTGACAAAATTGATGTAGTCAACCTGATCATGGGTCAAATTCTGGACAAGAAGACTAATTTTGAGATAAACCTTTACTTTGCTCCATACATCATGTCTCTTATTCTGGCAAAAACCAAGTTCAGGGGCCCTTGCAATGAAAAACATACACTCTACAGTCCTTTCAAGAATGACAGATGGTTCTTGAGAGGGATTTGACTGCCTACCTGCCTGGTGATGAAGATGAAGCATGGGGGGATGCAGGTTATGAAGAGGAAGAGGAAGCAGGGGGAGCAGGAGCAGCACATGAGCAGGCCATGCCACCACCACCACCACCTGCAGCTCAGCCACAGGCAGCACCACAGTGGGCACCACCTCAGGGCTATTTTGACCCATACTTTGCCTCCATGCAGTAGCACATGACCTCTCAATTTCAGCAGATGCAGACTAGCTTTGAGGCTCACTTTGAGGCCTTTGGGCAGCAGATCAACAACTCTTTTCAGACTATGCAGTATGGCATGCAGCAGCAGTTTGATGCTATGAATGCCCGATTTGATCAGCTAGCCCTTTCTGAGCAGGACATCATGGCAAGGCAGCAGCAGCTCAAGCAGGATTTCACTGATTTCAGTGGCCACTTCTACTCTATCTACCCTCGGCCTCCTCCTCCACCGCCTCAGCAGGACTAGAGCTCCCTTTTTGTGTCATATGATGACAAAGGGGGAGAAATTGAAGAAGTGATGAAGAGAAAGCCCCATTGAAGATCATGATCATGGATGGAGCATGAAAACATTTGCATTTGCATATTTACTTTTGGCATTGCATAAACCTTGGTGTGTAATAATTATTACTCTTTGTGTGGTTTGCTTGTGAACTATGGTTTATGATGCTTAATTTTATGGTGTGAACTATGATGTGTTGGCAAAATCTATGCTTGAAAATTTGAAGCTAATGCTATCTTGTTTTTTTTATAAGCTTTGTTATATATACATATATATATATATGCTCTTGTGTCTCAATTTTCAATTGTAGGGGAAATTCCGCCAAAATTCATAATCAAATATGTCAAATGAATGCACTCATGCACATATGTAGGGGGAGTTCTCCTATTCTTCGGTTTTTCAAAGTCATTCACTCTATCTATTCCATTGATCTCAAATGAAAGGAGTAAGTGATTTCAAAATCCAAAACCTATCTCATACCACTTCTTAAAATGATTGTCATCAATTACCAAAAAGGGGGAGATTGAAAGCATCTAGGCCCCTAATTTATGTTTTGGTAATTAATGACAATCAAAATGGACTAACAATTTCATTGAGATATGAGAACAGGTTAGTCCTTGGGATTGGATGAGCTCTTGCGGTATGTCATGTTCATGATGGGTGTGATAAGGACCAAAAGGAGCTAAAGGCAAAGGTATAAGATAGGGTATTCTATTTTACCGGTCAAGCGGTGTTTAGTGGATGAACATTGACCGGATTATAGGCTAGATAGCCGTACTATCAAGAGGGGTCAATGTCCTTGGCTTGACGAGTCCATGATGCCATTTTGCTCAAACAATTGCATTGCATGCATGAGGGCTAACAACGTTTGTGAAAGTGGGAAATACAAGAAGCAAAAAAAACTATCGTGTGGAGGGCTCACTGCGTCCTGGCGGACTGTCCGCGTGGCCAGTGGCGGACTGTCTGGGGGGGTCCGGACAGTCCGCGTCCTGGTGTGGCGGACGGTCCGCAGGCTTTTTCCGTGTGATAATTTTGTCTAAGTATGAAATGTGCTCAGCTGAAAAATGAGGCGGACTGTCCGGCCATGAGTGGCGGACTGTCCGCAGTACAAAAAATGTGAGGCGGGCCGTTTTCGCAGACCATCAACACAGAAGCGTTTCCGAGCGTTCTAGAAGACTTTTGTGAGGCAGACGGTCCGCAGGCAAACTTGTGATAGTTTCTCATGGCCTGGCTGGCGGACGGTCCGCAGGTCCGTAATGGCTAGTTCTGACACCATCTAACACACGTTGTAGCCGTTGGTTTTGAAGGGCGGACAGTCCGCCAGGTATGAGGCGGACAGTCCGCCGGTGCCCTGTTTTGAACGTAACAGCTAGATTTCGAGGGGGTGAGTATTTATACTGCACCCCCGGGGTTGGGAAGGCTCTCTTGGCCCATTTGAAAACTTCCTTGATACATTTGAGCATTCTCCATCCTTTCTCTCACTCACTTGATTTAGTGGTTGCATCTTTGTGAGATTGAGAGGATCCTAGTGCATTGCATCAAGAGTTTGAGCTTTGTGGCACTAGGCAGACTTCAAGCAAGGTCATTGATTTGTTACTCTTGGAGGTTGCTGTCTCCTAGACGGCTTGGAGCTGGTGATTCCATCGAGCACTTCAAGAAGATTGTGAAGTTGCCGTGGAGGTTGGTTGTGAGAGGTCATTGTGCTCACCTCACCGGAGCGGTGAAGAGCAACTCTAGTGGAATCGAGATTTGGAGCGGTTCTTTGGTTCTAACCGGCTCATACATCAAGTGGAGACTTGATAGAGGAGCGGTTGAACATTGAATCCATCTCAACGTGGATTAGGGGTGACCGGCAAGTCATCGATACCACGGGATAAGTTCTTATGTCACTTGTTCTTATTGCTTGCTTGTTATCTTGATTATTTACTTGAAACAAGTTAATTTCATAGAGATTGATTCTTATCTTGTCATCCTAGGTTGCAAAACCATCAACATAGGGTTAGAGTAGCTAGAAATTTAATTCCCCTTGTGGTTCTAATTAAATTTCTCTAGTGTTGTGATTGAAGTTCTCAAAACCGCCTATTCACCCCCCTCTAATCGGTAATCCTAGATCCTACACCCCACTCCCTCTGCCCCCGCCCCCGCCCCCCTCCCCACGCCGCCACCCCTCCCCCCACTCCATCTGCCCCCGCCCCCCTCCCCACGCCGCCACCCCTCCCCCCACTCCCCTGCCCCCGCCCCCTCCCCACGCCGCCACCCCTCCACCCACTCCATCTGCCCCCGCCCCACTCCCTCTGCCCCCGCCCCCGCCCCCTCCCCACGCCGCCACCCCTTCCCCCCACTCCCTCCGCCGCGCAATCTCCTCCACCGCCGCCCATTCTCCCACCCCCCTCTCTCCCCGTCGCTTGCCTCCCCTCCGCCGAAGCCGCACGACCGCGCTTCCTCCCCTCTCCTCTCTCCCACCGCCTCTCCCACCCGTGCGTGCTCGGCGCTCGGCGCTTCGTCCCCAAGGAACCCCGGACGCCGAGCCCCCCACAAGTCCGCCCCGGTCACTTCGGGGGAACCGGAGGGCGAGGGCGGCGCGGAGGCCATGGCTCTCAAGGCGGCGTCGCGGGAGGCGGCGAGCGGGGACGGGGACGGACACCACCGGATATGGTTCGAGCGGGACGTGCTCCAGGCGCTGCGCCACCCGCTGCTCTCGTCGTTCCGTGACGTCCTCGCCACCGACGCCGTCGTCAGCTTCTCCATCGGCCGCTGCGGCGGCAGCGACCTCAACTCGCTCGAGTACCTACACAGCCTTGGCACCCGCGCCTTCGCCCTCTCCCACCCGTGGGCGCCCCTCCCCTGCTCGTGCATGGCGGGCGGCGGACGGCACACAACTGGTGGGCAAAGCGGTGCGCGGTGGAGGGCGGTCGTGGTCCCCGCACCATGTGGGCGGATAGCGCGTGTTGGATTAATTAGGCATTGGCCCATTTTAGTCTCAATTAATCAAAGAATTAAAGGTCCACTAATAAATGCTAGAGAGTTAAATTCTGAATGGGGAGTCAACGGAAATCCTAACCAACTTAAATGGTGGACCGGCTGTGGACCACTTGTGAAGCTGGTAAAAGGAGAAGGGTGTGCCACGCGCGCGCGCTCGCTCTCCTCGCCGAGTCGGCTGTGTCGAGTCGAGTCGTGCTCGAGCCGAGCCGCTCTGCGTGTGCTGTGTGATGAACGTTTTGCCATTGATGACATTGATTGAGTCTTAACCATTACCAGTAACTGACGATTTGATGGCTGATGGTAACTGACAACGATAATGGCATTATGGCTGGTCAAGAGCATCCAGGTTCATCTCCGTTTCTCCTGTACGCCTATATAAGGAGGTCTCTCCTACCGAGGCACATACACAACAACTCACTCCCAGGCCTTCTCTGGTACTCCTTTTAGGAGACCTCTCACTCTCTCCCTCTGTTGTTCTGCTGCTCTCTTGCATTCCCGACGCAAGCCTTGCGCGCATACTGCTTGCATGAGCAGAAGCCTCCGAACCCTCCATGCCTTGAGATTCTGCTCGGAATAGTCAGGCGATAAGATTTTTGGGGAGCGTACGACTACGCGACTGCTCGCTCCTACAAAGGCACATATACAACAACTCACTCCCAGGCCTTCTCTGGTACTCCTTTTAGGAGACCTCTCACCCTCTCCCTCTGTTGTTCTGCTGCTCTCTTGCATTCCCGACGCAAGCCTTGCGCGTATACTGCTTGCGTGAGCAGAAGCCTCCGAACTTTCCATGCCTTGAGATTCTGCTCGGAATAGTCAGGCGATAAGATTATTGGGGAGCGTACGACTACGTGACAGCTCGCTGCGAACGACTACTTCCCGGCGGAAAGCGAACGACTACCTCCCGGCGTTCGTCTCCCTCAAGCGTACGACTACTTCCCGGAGGCCTGAACGACTACTCCCAGGAGGCCGTTCGAGGGACTCCACTGCAGCAACTCGTCACTGCACCGAATCAGATCGACTACTTCAAGCAAGGCCAGTTGAGGATGATTCCTCCAGCTGGTGACGGCGCACTCGGTGCCTTCGGTACCGGTTCCGCCTCGGGGTACATCCTGAACCTCATCTTGTTGTGGTTTCTCATGTTGTTCATGTTATTTAGGAGATTTAACTTGAACACTCGTACATGCTCTCTTATCACTGGACCACTCACTGTTGTCATGAATTTGTTGCTAATTTATGAAATTAAAATATACCGAATGTTGCCTAGTTTTCTAACAGCGCGGCGCCGCTATTATGCTACAAATGGGGAAACCAGGACCCCCTCCGCCATTTTGGCGTAGGCTTTACCGGGCGCCGGTGCGGGCAGCCTTAGGCTGTTCGCATTGGTGGATCTCTACTCTACCCTCTATACAAGAATATTCTGTCCACGTCGCCAATGCTAACAATAGCGCTCCATCCGTTATCGCTACCCACGTCGCTTTTCTAAAAAAAGCGCGGTTAATCACGCACACCTCAGGGACAGGGACACGATGCATGCTTACCAATTTCCGTTGCCCTGGAGAAGATCACGGCCGTCGATGCACGCGAGAACACGATCGAACAGAATCTCAGCCGCCCATGGGCGAACTTTGTACGCTGCATCGCTTCCATGATCGGTTGTTCTGCTCATAAGTCATACAGATATACATACGTGCCACGCTTCGTTTTGGCACAAGAGTCTATCGGATCTCCGTCCCGTCTCATGCAAAACCCCACCACGTCCCCCTATAAATGGCCAAATGGGCCATATTAAATGGGCGGCCCAAGGCCCGACCCAAAATGGCCCGGCACTAGCACGGCCCAGCCCATAGTGCATAGTGCTCGGGCCGGCCCGACACTATGTTGTGGGCCGTGCTTGGGCGGCCATTTCGGCCTGTAGTGCCGGC
Organism: Echinochloa phyllopogon; assembly: GCA_033239725.1. Taxonomy (NCBI): domain Eukaryota; kingdom Viridiplantae; phylum Streptophyta; class Magnoliopsida; order Poales; family Poaceae; genus Echinochloa; species Echinochloa phyllopogon. The sequence continues at coordinate 49,959,671 of BTCW01000014.1, forward strand.
CCAAGCTCGGCACGATTTTTGGGTCGGCACTATGCGGCCCGACAAAAGCCTACTAACACCCTGGTCCATAAGCCCATATATATATATATATATATAGATATAAGTCTACTTCACTCCTAACCTATGAGGGGTGGAACACATCACCCCCTAACCTATGAAAGTGGATTTTTTACCCCTAAACTTTCTAAAACCGGACAAATCACCCCCTAAAGCAGTTTTGAAAAATCATAATAAATCACAGAAAAATCATAAAATGGAAAATCAAATTGTGTTGGACTTCAAATTAGTAGTTCTACGCAGTGAACATATAATACGAAATGTTTTAGTACATTTTTTCTGTAACGTTAGATCTATGCTTTCTTCATAGCTGTAAAAAATATACTAAAGGATATCATATTATATGTTCACTGCGTAGATCTACTCATTTGGAGTCCAACACAATTTGATTTTCCATTTTATGATTTTTCTGTGATTTATTATGATTTTTCAAAACTGCTTCAGGGGGTGATTTGTCCGGTTTTAGAAAGTTCAGGGGGTAAAAAATCCACTTTCATAGGTTAGGGGGTGATGTGTTCCACCCCTCATAGGTTAGGGGGTGAAGTAGACTTTTTCCTATATATATATATATATATATATATATATATATATATATATATATATATATATATATATATGTCAGTGTTTAGAAATCGTGGTCCCGACACCAACCAGAAATGTGTTGTGTTCCCTCCCCTGATGGTTGATGCAGAAGATAACACGAGACACGGGTTTATCCTGGTTCCGGTCAGAAGACCGTACTTCCAGCAAGGTGGTATGTGCGATGTATTATTCTGCACCGGACTGTAAGTAGTAGGGGGTACAAGCAGGTTGGGACGAGAGGCTAGACCTCCGAGTCCCGGATGATTGAGGCAAGGTGCCAATATCGTGGTTTTTCTGAGTGTATGCGGATTCTTCGTCTTTTTCGTCCTCTCCCTTTTGCTCGATCACCCCCTCCTTTTATAGGCCAAGGAGGAGGGGTTACAGGAGCGTGTTGCTGTTTAGGCATAGTTGTCGCACAGTAGTAGGAGTGGCGTTGGGCGTGCTTCTGCGTCCTTGTTTGCTGTAGTCGATTCTTGTACTGGTGATGACGTCGAGGAGTGGTCTTGATGATCCGAGGTGTCCTTTGTGCGATAATGGCTCGTCCGTACACCACCTCGAGGGTCTCCCATGCCTGCGCATAGCTCATTCTGTGGAAAATCGCTGTGGGAGTCGGTGGCACAGGGAGTTAGAGTGACCCGGCCCTGTTCGCACGGCGGTGACATGTCCGCACAGCGCCGGGGTTGGTCGCATAGCGCTCGGAATGGCCCGTCATACCTCCGCCGTCCTGTCCTCTTCTCCTGCTGTGTGCTCGAGGGTCTCTCCCGTCCGACGGACGTCTTCGAGTCGTCGGAGTTGGCAGTACAGGAGCTCGGAGTGACGGGCTCTGTTCGCACAGTGCCGGCCTGCCCGCACAGAGCCTTGGTTGGCAGCATAGTGACGGGAGTTGGCGGATGCGATGGGAGGGGTCGTGGCTGTCAGGGCAGTATGGCGAGAGATCTGCCTTTTGACTTTGGATGCACGGTGGCAGTGGGCGCCATTAATTGTCCGTCGGAGCGAGGATCTCGACCGAGGCGGAGCTTTCCCCATTCCGTGGGTTGCTCGAGGCTCGGTCCCCAGGCCTCGATCGAAGCGGAGTTCTCCGATTCGCTCGAGGGGTCAGTCCCCTCGAGCGAAGCGGAGATTCTGGTTCGCGTCGAGGCACGCCGCGGGACGTCTTGGCTGGGCCTTCATTTGTTGCTGGGCCGTGGGCCTTAACTTTCGTTTCTTTTTCTGGTTACTTGCATGAGATTAATGTTCACCGAGGGCGGTTATCCCATAGGTTTGGGTACCCTAGTTTTTCCCTCATTCCTCTCCTGCCTCTCCCCCGACCAGTCGCCTCCCTCCCTCGCCCTTACCCTCTCCGCCTCTTACGCCGTCGACGCCGCGTGCTGCAGCTGGGAGCCCAACGAGCTCACGCACGGCCGCCGCCGCATGCCCGCTCCCAAGGACCGCGGCCGGGAGCCCCACGTCGCCGACCACCGCCCGGCCTCGATCCGCGTCGCCGAGCACCGCCCGCCCTGGATCTACGCCGACCACCGCCGTCGGGGGGTCCCAGCATGGATTTGCGTCGCCGACCACCGCCGCTGGGGTTGTCCGGCCTGGATCTACGTCGGCGACGGCCAGGATCCATGGTGCATAGTGCTTGGACCGGCACTAGCACGATCCTGCCATAGTGCCGGCACGGCACTATCAAAATGGCCTAGTGCCGTGCTTGGGCCATGAGTTCGGCACGACGTGCCGGCACGGCACGGCACGATAGTGTCGTCGGGCCGGATAGTGCCAGTGCCGGGCCGCCCATTTGACCATCTATACGTCCCCCTACGTACGCAGGCCGAGAGATCACCGCCGGAGATGGCGACGGAGATCCAGGGCTACTTCGACGACGGCACCTACACGGTGTCGTTCGACGAGGACTACATCCGACGCTGACGGACTGGGGCGACGTGGTGGACGAGATCTACCGCGTGCACCGCCGCCGCCTCGACAGCCTCGTCGTCGGCCTCGACGTCGAGTGGCGGCCCTACTCCCGCCACCCTGCCGCCCGCCCGCCCCCCATCGCCGTGCTCCAGCTCTGCGTCGGCCGCCGCTGCCTCGTGTTCCAGATCGATCCTCCACGCCGACTACGTCCCCGACGCGCTCTACGACTTCTTCGCCGACGGCCGCCTCACCTTCGTCGGCGTCGGGGTGCACGCCGACGCCGCGAAGCTGCGGGCAGAGCATGGGCTGGAGGTGGCGCGCGCGGTGGACCTGCGCCGCCTCGCCGCGGACGAGCTCGGGAACCCCGCGCTGCGCGGGGCCGGGCTGCCGGTGCTCGTGTGGGAGGTGATGGGCTGCAGATGGACAAGCCGTACCACGTGCGCGTGAGCGCCTGGGACGCGCGCCGGCTGTCGCAGGGCCAGCTCAAGTACGCCTGTGCCGACGCCTTCGCGTCCTTCGAGGTTGGCCGGAGGCTCTTCGACGGCGACTACTAGGACCGTGTCTGCCGCTTATCGTGTCGTCTCGTCTCGGGGTCGTTGGCGTGGTCTTGTGCTTCGTTGCATGTAAAAATTATTCAGAATAGAGCAATTCTCCATATTGCTCTAGCTTAGGTTAAGTTAGAGTAGTACCAGCAGTAGTCGTGTTTCTTTCGTGTTCTACGCATGGCACTCGAACATTTGCGTATATATGGTCAGCGTTTGATGGTTTTTAACCGTATGAAAATCGCCTACTCGTCTTTCGCGTTTGACTATTGCATTAGAGTATCCTGGCACGACGCACCATCATTACGATTGCATTAGAGTATCGCACGACGGACCATCATTTCTGCTCGCATCAATTGTGACCAGTAGCAACAAATGTTTTGCTTGACTAACCAAGAGAATATATAAGCTTTAAGATATGTAAGGATTGTTATTTTTCTAGCAACCCTTTCCCCCTTAAATGTAAAACATGCATCTTGGTAGCATTTTTGTACCACACCAAGAGTTTAAGGCTACATTTTTTAATGTGATATGTATACACAACAGCCTCATTCTAACTCCACGTAACAAAAACTTACCTTGCGTTGCACTTTGATGACAGTTTTTCGCAATACTCAGCAACGCCAATAACAGAAATTTAGATGAGAATCAAAACCAATAGATAACCAGGCAATGCACCTAACCAAGCATACAAGTAGCCTGATAGAATATGGCTAAGGTTTGTATATCGAAAATATATATGATGTCACAATACTTGGGGTCAATATGTTATCCGTGCAAACAATACAATTACACAATGCCCCACAGCCAACCTTGCTCTAAAATCCTACACTCGATCACTCTTTTGAAAAGAACTCATAGGCTGTATGGTATTTATCCAGCACAACATTGTAGAGTGGATGGATCGACTCTAGCAAATTTGAGTATGGGCCAAGCACATGCTGTGGTAAGGGGCATGAATCAGAATCAGTCGTGGCACTGTACTGGCTAACTGAGAGGCCACTGAGGCAGTAGCATGAGTGGTAGTGATCTCTGTTCTTTCCGGGCTTATCCCTCAATCCTCCCTCAAGTACCTGTTTTACACAAGTGGTGGTAATCTTAAGTTACCAGAGAAAACTTTTAAGTGATAAAATGGCATTACAAATTGCGTATTCTAGTGAGAACTCTGCATATCAGAAAAAAAGGAATCACATTTAGAGCTTCTCACCTGAGCACAAAGCAGGATGTATTGCTGCAGGGCAATGTTGTGGAACAGTGGACCAACTTGGTTACTCCGCTGTATAAAATCAAATCCAAACTTTGCATAATCCACATCTTCAGGGGAAGAAAGGCAAAATCCGTTAGCAGTGACATAAATTGAGCATATAAAGTTTTACATGAAATGTAAAAAATTGTATAAACAGAACAAGGCATTGGCATTAATGATTAATCCCTAGTAAGTAGATCAAGGTTCTAAAAATAGATACCATTTGATCACCAATCCAATATCAGTTATACAGCCTTACTTGCCTGATTAAGTTATACAAGTGCATTGCTGCACGGTATGGGATTCCTAATCAGTTACAACACTATCTGGAGCCATTTTTTTTGGCGATGAACAAGAAACTAGTTTTGAACTTATTATTAGACAGAAGTAAACAATTATTTTACATTTCATTAGAAAAATACGAATGGTCATGAGTCTTACCAGAGGATGATTTTTCTGTAGTGCGCCCAGATGAACTGGTGCCACATGCATCCTCTCCTGATTGCTTTTTGCAGGAATATGATGATTTTAATTGTTCATCAACAATCATAGCTAGCTTTTGTGTTAAAGCAATGGCAGCTCCCTGGTCATACACTCGATTTCTGTTATACAGAACACAACACGTGGCAAGATAGCTGACTAACCATAGACAGATATTACCATTACCTGCCAAAAGGAGTAGCAACCGTCAACCAATTTATTAGTTCGTCCTTGAAATCCACATTCCACTCCTTGACGAAACACGATCCAGTCCTAGAAGTTGAAGTCGTCAGCAAGATAGCAACAATACCAATCGGTTGTAAAAAAAATGTTGCATCATTCAAATACATACATATCAAACAACAATTCGCGCACTTAGGAACCAAATGACCTAAATGAACAACAAATTCATGATCTAAACACAATGAAGTCAATCACATAACCTCAATGAACAACAAATTCATGATCTAAACACAATGAAGTCAATCACATAACTATACACATCATAGAAGTAAAGACGGAGGTAGAGGTTGTCTTGCAATCAAGCTAGGCAGGTCAAGTTTTTCTGCCTCATTAAGCAGGATCAAAGCAGCCAACCCACAGAACGTGTACCTTTAAAGAAAGCAGCTTTCACTTAACGTTCTAAACAGATGAATTCAGAAAATTGACAGAAATCGTAAGAAACGTACCCACCATGAGCTTCAGAATAAGGCTCCCCAGCAATACCACCTTCATAAGTTTGACATCTGGAGTCATATAGTGTATGGATTAAGCAATCATTCTATAAAAACAAACTGCCGCCAGGCAGCAGTAATTTTTGCAATTTAAAAATTGACAGCCGTATTAAACAAACAAAACCTTGCTATGTAATCCCCAACACCTTTTGCCAGTGCAACATCCAGAATATTCACAAGGCTGGCCACCTGTGTGTCGACATGAGGATATATCAGACAATTGCAAAGAAATTGTGAAGGGCCACAGAAAACTCACCGATATAGCAGTATAGGAAGCCCGAACATCAATTTCACCACCATCATGCATTCTACAGTAAAGGAAAAATAAGTGGCCGGCATCAGCTCGGAAGGAGCTCACATGAAAAATAAATGATTTCGTACGTTATTTAGGCTGATAGGATGTGTACCTGAAAGCACCTGATTCATCTTTCATTCGAAGCATAAACTTGTACAGGTTATCCCTGAAACAACAAGGCAGATGTTATAACCAGAAGAATCATATAGTCATATGTAAAGCAGATCCTGTCTCAGAGCAACCAACCATAGGAGTACCTATTTATTGATGACAGTGCTCTTTCGCTCCCTATAGTCACAAGTGTGTTTACAGCAGCATAAGTCGTAGCTAGATGAGGCAACTGCAAAAGTGGTGGGGGAAAACAATGTATAAAGAAAACATATATAATCCTCTTCAATGAGTCAACAGAAATGAACTCAACTTTGATAAATCCAGTAGAAAAAAGATTTACTGAAAGAGGGCAAATTGAAGCATCCCAACAATGTAATCTCTATCAAAGATATCCTTGAATGTACAAAGCCAAAGCATAGATGGAAATTTCATATAAAACAGGTATTCATTATTGTGAGATTTTTAATCATATGCCTGTAGATGTTTTTTTTATTTGCACAAACATGTAAAGATCAGTTTAAAGAAGGCAAACTAAAGAGGCATTTAATGTGAGTGCAGGAACAAATATCTCTGTCCTCAGCATTTCATTTCACTGGACATGTTCAACATTAATGCTATGCACTGCATAAAATCTAAATCTTAATTAAAAAATTCAATGCAAATAGCAAACTCAGAAATTATCCAGACGCTCAAAAAGTTTTAGGTTGAAGCGAACCTGTCCTGGTCCACCGCCATATCCACCATCTTTATCTTGACATCGAGCTAAGAAGTCCACAATATCATCCTCGAGATCATCATCAAGTACTTCATCCAACAAAGCAAGAGGATGAACCATCCAGTAGCACAGCCAAGGACGACTGTACCAATTAAAACCAATACGAGAACAACCGTGCATCAGTGCCACAAATTCAAACAGAATATTCTGCAATATAACTAAAGGGTGTACAAGCATTACTTGGCATCAAGAACATTAAAGGCTGGCCCGAGATGCCTCAGCCCATGCTTCAAATACCCGATATGCTGATCACGCCATAGCTCTAGCCTGCACAGGAAATAACTCAACAACCAAAGCTCAGGTTGAGGAAGCAGCAAACATTGTAACCTCAAATCTTAAGGGAGTATTTGTGTATCCTCAAAAACGCTATCACACAACAAGTAAACCGGTAGCATTAAGCTTATGGAAGATATAACTATGGCAACCAAATCACGTAAACTGGTAGCATTAAGGAGAAAATTGCAATTTTGGTACTCGAAACGTTGCGCTTCGCAGTTTTGCCATTTCTAACATCGTCTTCGTAAAAATGGGCCTCAAAACGTTGTCCTCTTGTTTTCCATGCCATCAGGTAATTTTCCCCTCTTTTCTAATCAAAATACACGTATTTTCTACCTGAAAAGACAATATTTTGGTACTCGAAACGTTGGCACTCAATCATCATGGTCGTGCGCAGTGGCGGATTCCCCCAGCGCCTGGTGCCGGAACATGGTCTTGAAGCGCACAAGCTTGCAGGACAGCCTGGACCCGTTGATATGCGGGGAGATGGAGCCCCTGATGGAGCGGAGCAGCACCCGAGCGTCTCGTTTAAGCGGTATTCTGCCAGTGCGCTCGCGGAAGGCGGCTGCGCCGCCGAGGAGCGTGACCTCATCGGCGTCGCTCCATGTCGTGGGATAGTCCGCGGGTTCGAGCCTCTGGGCGGCGCCATGGCCTTGGTTGACAGCGACGCCCACGAGTTTGAGACTCTGGACATCTTCACGCCCTCCATCGGCGTTCGACCCGAGCGCGGCGGCCGCCGCCGCCGCCATGGCAAGCGTGACCATGCCCGTGGTGCTTTCCTCTTCCGCTGACGTGCGGAGCCTGCAATTGGGCTCGCTCCTGCGGGAGGGAGAGCCGTGAGGGCTGGGCGACCGCTTCTTTGAGGATGCGGATGACCGCTCGGACGACGGCATCGGGTATTTTGATTAGAAAAAAAGGGAAATACACATGATGGTATGGAAAACAAGAGGACAATGTTTCGAGGCCCATTTTTACGAAGACCATAATACAGCTAGGCGCTAGTCGGATTCTAGGCGGTGACCCACTGCCTAGCGCCTAGGTGGTCCTAGGCGGTTTTCTAGGCGTTTTTGCCAATATAGGCAAAAATAATATATATTATGTATATATAGCAAAACAAATATTGATTATTGAATATATTGGACTATAGCCATAGGTTACAATATATAAAAAAGAGAGGGTCACTTATTTGATTCCTTGGTGGCTTAGTCTTGCATGTTCCTAGCTCCTACAACACATTTTGACAGCTGGTAAATACTAAATATTCAATATACAGCTAGCAGTTGATACAGAAAAATAGAAAACAATAAGTTGCACTTATCTGAATGATTTCAGCCACCTCCCAGCTAGCAATTCACCATACCAGTAGCTGGTAATTGACCATATCAGCAGCTAGACAGCTAGTAATAGCAAATTTCAAAGCACAAACAAGTGGATAGGAGTATAGAACAGCAATACAAGTTCATGATAACACAAACAAATAGTTCTTAGGTCTCTAACAGCACAAACAAAAGAAGATACACAGTCACATAGTGACAATGTGACATAGACCAAGGTATCCCCACAGTCACGTAGACCAAGATATCCTCATCAATATCAATCCGAATTATCATCCTCATCTTCTTCAAACTCTTCTTCTTCAGACTCAAACTCTTCTCCTTCATAGAGCTCTCTCACTCTTGCACTTCTACGAGGCTCAAGTTGTTCTTCTGCTCCCATTGCCTCTCCAATAACAGACCAAGGTATACCTGTACCTTCCATCTCATCCTCATCTTCCTCATCTCTAAAGACAACTTGTGCACAATCATCTCCACCCTCTTGGAGAAATCCTTGAGCTTCAGTTGTATCACTAGACAAGAGAACATCAGTGATTTTCTTTGACTTAATCTTTTCTCTCTTATTCATCAGCCTGTTGTTGAACTGAATATAGACCAACTTGGTGAGGCGGGTTGTAGTCAGCCTATTTCTCTTCTTAGTGTGTATCTATAAATTAAAAACAAGAGCATTTTCAGTTCTGAAATTTAATCATAATGCTGCTGAAATGTTCATAATAGATAGGTACTAACCCCTTCAAACCCACTCCAATTTATTTCACAACCAGAAGAGCTTGATGTCAAAGATAATATCCTTGTAGCCATCTTCTGTAAAGCTGGTGTTTCAGTTCCATATAACCACCACCATGATGCTGAAACAAATTAGAAACACATCTATTAGTTTAAAAAACAGCAAACAGCCATGTTAGAAAACAGAAAATAACCATGTAATAACAAGTACCTCTACCTGGAATGTAATCATAGTTTTGAAAAGTTCTTGCAAGCTTCTTGCTAAATGGTCCTTCTCTATTCTGAAACTTTTTCAATTCAAAGTTGGCGGCCTGTTCTTGTTTGTCCTCATCATGATAATAAAATTGCTCAACACAAGATATGAAGGCTTCATTCATTTTTGGCTCATCAAAGATTGATGGGTTAGCATAGCTATAGTGTGGATTCAGCAAAAAAGCTGTCAAATGCAATGGAGAATCAAGTCTTCCATTCATCTTTTTCTCAATAACAGCCATAACATCTTTGAATCGAGACTCAACATTGCCAAAGGCCTCTTTGACCTCTCTCTTTGCCTTTAGTAGCTCTCCATAAAGGAAACCCATGGATGGCTTCACATCCCCATCAACCAAACGGAGGACTTTGACCAATGGCTCAAAAACAGCCAACATTAGCTTCACATCCTTCCAAAAGGCTGGACTCAATATAGTAGCTGTGGCATTTTTTCCTTTCTTTGATTTCACATCCTTTAATGAGTCCCGCCTACTATGAACCACCATCTTCCTTAACTGGTCCTTCTTCTCTTGCATACTATTCAAAGTGAGAAAGTACGAAGCAAACCTACTCACTCCTGGCCTCAGTAGCTCTTTCCCCTGTGTGAAGTATCTCAAGCACTCCAATGTTCTTGTGTGACCATACACAAATATGGTAAATGACTTTGCTTGGTCAATCACTTTCTTGAACCGAGGCAAGTTGCCAATTCCTTGGAGCATCAAGTTTATTGTGTGAGCTGCACAAGAGGTCCAAAATATTTGTGGTCTCTTCACAAGCAATAGCTTCTTTGCTCCCATGTTGTTAGAGGCATTGTCAGTGACTACTTGCACCACATTTTCTTCACCAATGTCTTCAATTGCTTTGTCCACTAATTCAAAAATGACTTCACTTGTGTGTGACACATCTGACATCTCTTTTGAGCTAATGAAGGAGGTTCCATCAGCACAATTACTGCATATATTCATTATGCTTCTCCTCTTCCTATCTGACCAAGCATCGGTCATAATAGAGCACCCATTTTTCATCTTCTCGTCTTCACGTTCCTGCAGCAAACTCTTGGTTCTTGCATGTTCTTCTTCTAGCAAACTACCTCGATAGGCATCTTGAGTTGGAGGTGTAAGTCCTGGTCCAAATTGTCCAATTGCTTCACACATTTGCTTGAACTCATCATTGTCACATGCATTGAAAGGTATTGCTGCCAATGATTAAAAAATGTAGTCTAATTAGTGTTCAGTTTATGAATAACAGCAAGTAATGAATTTTAAAATGTGAAAACAGCATAGTATACTAGCTGCTTACCATGATTATAGGCCCATCTTGCAATATACTTGTGCACCTCATGCTCTCTTTCTTTCCACAGCTCCTTGTTCAGCTGCTGTTGTTTGAAAGAATCAGCCTTGGTAGGATCAATAGCACGTGTCCATTTGTCAATTGGCCCTAATTTGTGAGGCTCTGAGCTTCCAACACAAGTGACTTCTTCTGACTCCCCTTCCCCTCCAACCCTAGATACATTCACTTCCTCCCTAAGTTCTAGCTCACGAACAGTCTTCTCCTCCCTCTTCCTTTTTGCAGCCTCTATTGCTTTCTTGCACTTCTCTTTAGCCTCTAGAGCCTGTGGTGTTGTAGACGTGCATTTCTTCACATTGTTTCCAACATGGGCAAGATGCTCCTTCAACCTATAAATCCCTCCCCTCATCTCCTTGTTACAGAACTTACACTTCACCTTGTCTTTGTTGTTAGCATCAACAAGAACACCATATTACCATCCAACATCATCTGAATTTCTTTTCAGGAGACTCTCTCTAGCTCCATCAGTTTCAGAAGGTGTAGCTGCAGTTTCTGATGACATCCTTTACATTCAAGCAATATTCATTCAAGCAAAATCAGGCATGTGTATGACAATATGACAGGATGAGAGCAGTAACCAAATTGAGACAGTATTCAAGGAAATTCAGTATGACAATAAGCAAATTGAGAGCAGTTGAGCAGAGGAAATAGATGAGCAGAGAGGGAAAGAGAGAGCAGGGAGGGGAGAGCAGGGGAGGGCACCAAAGAGCAGGTCCCCCTCGTGCGCCATGGAGGAGACCCTGTGCGCGCCCATGCGCCGGCGTGGCGGCACCCGCGCGTCCCGGTCGCGCGGCCCGTGCTGCTGGCCGCGCCCGACGGCGCCCCTGGCCGCTGGCCCTTGTGCGCGCCTGATGGGGGATGAAAGCAGGGGAGGCTGCGCCGCAGGGGAAGGAAAGCAGGGGAGGCCGAGGGGAGATGCTAGCGGAGGGGGATGAGCAGGGAGGGGAGACGAGCAGGGAGGGGACCAGCCAGCGGGGGAGGGGATCTCACCTTGGGAGCAGGGAGGGTGCGCCGTCGATAGCAGATCCGGCACCGGCAGGAAGCAGGGCCAGCGGGGAGGAGGGAGGCCGGCGGCTGAACTTCCTCCGGCGCGCATCGCAGGTGGAGCCGCGGAGGACGAGCGGGAGCAGGAGCGGGATTAGCGCGAGTGGGAGCAGGACGGCGCGAGGCTCTGGTATTATTCCCGCGCGGCGTGTAATTTTCCCGCGCTCGACGCGGATCTAGCGCGCGCTCCCGCTGGCGGCCGAAAAATCGGCAGCGCAGCCCGCCACCCGCCTACGCGGCCGCCTTGGCCGCCTTCGCGCCGCAAAATCGCCGCGGAGGCGCTGCTGAGCGCCGCCTAGGCGCTACGCCCGCCTAGACACCGCGTAACCCCCTAGGCTACGCGGCAGCCCGTCGATTAGCGACTAATCGCGCCTAGGCGCCGCCTAGTCGCCGCCTAGCCGAACTGGGACGAAGACGATGTTAGAAATGGCAAAACTGCGAAGCGCAACGTTTCGAGTACTAAAATTGCAATTTTCTCAGCATTAAGCTTATGGAAACAATAATTATAGCAACCAAATCATGAGCGCTGCACTCCTAACTATGTTGGTGCAATGGAAAGTTATTAGCGAACTAACAACTTGAAGCTCGAGTCTATCAAATTCTCCAATCCCAAACCAAATTATGCCTCGAGATCCGCCACTCAACTACCAGCGCAAGCACAGCCAACAGCCGGGACTCTAGGGGAATAATCACTCCTAGTAAGAATCGAGCGAGCTCGAGAGGACGCTCACATGATGGATTTCGTGTTGGGCGCGGACCCGAAGAGGACGCGGTAGATGTCGGCAACCCTGGCCTCCACCTTCATCTGCTCCACCTGCGTCACCGTGAGCCTGGGGAGCTCGGGATCCGCCGTCGCGTCCGCCGGCGCCGGGTCGCCTCCGGTGGGAGGCGCCGGCTGCGGCGAGGACTCCATGGGCGCGGCGGCCGGGGCCGGAGTCAGGGGCGGGTCGCCGCCGCCGCTTGGCTGGGCTTTCGCTTGCTGCGGCCTGCGGCGGTTTCGGCTGCGAGAAGCTGTGTGCTGCGTCCGCACGGATCCTCCGAGCGAGAGGCGAACCATGTGTGCCCTGCCGTGGGCCCGGAAAAGTGGTGATCCTCCTAAGGCCTCGTTCGTTTTCTCCGGATTGAATTCCGGCCAGGATTAGTTCCAGGCCAGGAACGGGGATTCCACCCGTGTCACTCGAATCGGGGCTGGAAGTAATCCTGGCAATCCAACCCAAACGAACACCTCAACCGTTATAGCACATGGAATTAATCCAGAGCAAATTCTAAGAATAGCATACATGAGGCAACAAGTAGCAGTTTCCCCCACAATGCAGTCTGATGTGCGTCCTTGTTTCAACTAGAGCAAATAAATTTGCAACTAAATTACAAGTTTAACGGATGAACCAAAACACAAGCCTAACAAGTTTAAATCTAACTACAGGTCTGGCAACATAAATAAAAAGCTTGAACTATGAGCATCAACATATGCCTTGAACCATGAGCATCAACATACTTGTTCTTCCTTTTCACACCATGGTTAGCAATCTGTATGACAAACAAAATGCAAATTAGAACTTAATACTGAACTAGCCTTTGCTTTCATAGATTAAGAACCAACACTGCATTTGCATGTAACAGTAAAACTAGCAATTTTGCCTTGAGAGCTACTGCCTGCTGTTCCTACTGTTGTTGGTCCTTCTACTACTGCTTGCTGTCGTCAGTGTACAATGGCAAGGCTTGGCCTAGAGTTATAAGCTCCAAGTACTAGCTAGGATAGAGAAAAAGCAAGAGTGGGTAATTATCTAACAGTAGGCAGATGCATAACAGTAAGCAAGCTAGTGAAGAAGTGAAAATCAGCTTTTAACATACATCATTACACCACTGATCACTCTATTGCACTAGCAGCAAAGCCACATAATCCCAATATGTGATATGTAGAATATACAAGCATGGAACCATATAAAAGGAGGGGTTCTAGAAATGCTGACAAAGTAAGAGCGGATCAAGACCTGCAGAACACCATTGAGGGTAGGACGAATGATGCAATTCGATCATTCTGCAAAGATGCCATGGAAGGGAGATCAAAAGTCACGCATGGTTCTAAATTGAGAAGCAGCAAGAGACAAAAGACTGCAGAGTTATTGGATGGTTCGGCAGACCATGGCAAGGAGAACATACCAATCAATAGTAATTCCACTTCAAGAACAGAAGTCGGAAACAACAGCACAAGTTCCAAATCCATCACAAAAGCAATGCAACATAACCCAACTACAATTCTACTGACTGGATCAATATTCCTACTGACTGGATGCTTGATAACAATCCTATTAGTCACACAATGTAGGCAACATGCAAGTTATCATAGGAAAAATCTATATTGCATTGTTCCTACTGCTGTTAGTCCTACTACCACTGCTAGTTACAGGTGTTTGGTGTTACTGCTAGTAACAAAACAAAGGTGAATCCATTTCCTAATTGTACCAGTATTACTGCTAGTATTAAAATTTTGTAAAGCTAGATTAGAACATGGAAGAGGAGAGGGGAAGGAACAAGCATACCTTCTAAGCCATTTCGTTTCTCAACCAGATTAAGGCAGACTCTGAATCATCCTTGCAAGCACTCAAGAAATTTTGTCTATTGTCTGGATCCTTGAAGACACTATAAGCTTTGGCCTTTTCTTCCTTTGTCACCTCCATCTTGCTTATGGCAGATATGCACCTCTTGATAGAGAAATCAGTACTTTGAGCAGCCTCCTTTTCTCTTTCTTCCCTTTCCCTAGCCTCCTTCTTTTCTCTTTCTTCCCTTTCTCTAGCCTCCCTTTCTCTTATCGCTTCATCTTCTGCTTGCTTGGTCCTCATTTCGAGGTATGCCCCCATCATTCTTTCTATGTTCTCACTCTTTCTAGGCTTCTTCAGTTCCTTTTCTGGTTTGTTTATTCTTGATACAGCAGGTCTTCGCTGTCCACTTCTTTCAATAGCTGGAGTCTCACTTTCTTCATCTCTTCCTTGGAGCACCTCTTCGTTCCTTTCCTTGAGTGCATCATCAATTTCATCATGTACCTCAAGGGCTTCTTCCTCTTGCTCCTCATCTTCATCATCCTGGAATTGCTCAAGGGGTTCTTTCTCTTGCGGTGCCTGAAGAGAAGTGACATTGTAGTTTCCTTCAGCCAAGTGTCCTACATAATAACAGTGAAATATGAGGTCAGCACGACAACAAGGAAATATGAGGTCAGCACAACAACAAGCAGATCACAAGTCATCTATTGTGGCAGCAGTAGTTACCATCATAAAGTTCCCCCAAAGCATCATAGAGCGGAAAGGTTGCCTTGTTGTTGTTAAACTTCTTGATTTTAGGGAATGTCTGCACAATTAAAGAAAACATTGAACATTTTATGAGGTCATCACTATGAGGTTATCCACATAATTAGTTCAATAAATCAACTTCATGAAATCAACTTACCACCATGAGATTCGCCCACATAGCCGGTGGTCCTTCAACCATATTCATTTTCTCGTTCCAGCTCGACCCGCTCTGTTGCCTTGCCGCTTTGAGCATCTTGTAGTCTCTTTTCAGCTGGCCTTCTTTATCCTGAATCTGAGCCTTTGTGTAAGAAACATACTTGTTCCTCATATGGAATTCCTTCAACATCTTACTCCACCCTTCAGAATTCCAGCCATTGTCACCTCTATAGCCACTGTCTTTATACTCATGGAGAATTTCGACAAGGGATCTTTCAAGTGTGGGATTCCAATCTGCTCTTTGTTTCTCTACATAAACAATGATCATACATCAATAATAGAAATTTCATACCATCAACAATAGAAAACTTAAAAGAAAGCATGAAGAAACATTAGACATCATACCTCTTGGAGAACCTCCACTCTTTTTTGCCCCATTGCATTTTGGAGAAGGCTTCTTTTTAGTAGCACTTGGTGGAGGCATATACCTACGGACCTTTGGCGAACCGCTCATATTGAACCTTGGAGAGCCTTTTCCAACCATAGCTTTTCAAAGAAAAAACATATTCATCCATTTATTCATGATACAAGCTTAATAACTTATTACATCTTATTCAAAAGACTAATTTACATGTTGTTGGTACTGAGACCACATTTCTTGGGCGATGGTATCTCTTAAAGCATTGCCTTGTGCAGTGCCTGGGTCGTTTATTTGATCACCATTTGGTAAAGCAACAAAGTTTGATGGATCGATATTATCCGGCTGATGATCTAACCATTCCTCATCTCCATGAAAGAATCTGATTATATTGTGGAAGATAGCAGCAGCTATAGGTATCTTCACTTGATTTTCCAACGTGTGGAATGTCGCAACTTTGAGAATGGGGAAGCGCTTCTTAAGCACCCCCAAAGCCCTCTCCACATGGTTCCTTAGTAGTGCATGGCGGTGGTTGAAGAGCTCCTTTGGGTTCTGTGGTCTTCGATGTCCAGCCCCAAATTCTTTCAAGTGGTATCGAACTCCTCGGTATGGAGCAAGGAAAGATGAAGTATTTGCATACCCTCCATCAACTAGATAGAATTTTCCTGGAGGTACCTTGAAGCCCTTGCTCATAGCTGATCTTAGTACTGTGGAATCTGTAGCCGATCCCTCCCATCCACTAGAAACGAACGTGATGTTGAGATCGAAATCGCATGCCACCATCACGTTCATGCTTAGTGTTCCCTTCCGATTTCTAAAAGGAGAATGCTTCTCGGGAGATATGGAAACAGGAACGTGAGTTCCATCAATGGCACCAAGACAATTCTTAAAGAATGGAAAGAATCTAGGATTGTCTTGGATTTTCGGATCAACTTGATTAGGATTAGGAGGCTGAAGGAAACGGTGGGAGAGTTTGGGAATGACATTCTTAAAGAAGTGGTTTATGTGACGATGGAAGGTGTCATTGCTATGACCAAAGGTCACTTGGAGTAGCTCATATGAGGCGTTGCTACTTAGCATGTATAGGAAGAACCCTAACTTCTCCTCGACCGTGATCCTTGTATCAACAATGAGCCTTCTCCTTCTAAGATAAGTTGCCACCTCTCTGAAGATGTGGGGTTCCATCCTAAATGTAGTTTGACAGTTCTTGACATGTCCCTCTAGGAGTCGACAAACC
Source organism: Echinochloa phyllopogon (assembly GCA_033239725.1). Lineage (NCBI taxonomy): Eukaryota > Viridiplantae > Streptophyta > Magnoliopsida > Poales > Poaceae > Echinochloa > Echinochloa phyllopogon. The sequence goes on from BTCW01000014.1 coordinate 49,976,460, forward strand.
TTCATCTCGCCTGTCTCTTCTGATGTATGACGTTTCTTCTTTTCTCCCACACTTGTAGTAGAACCCATCAGATATAAGGCAGGGAAAATAAACATCATCATGTCATCATCTTCTTCCTCCCTCCTCTTTCTAATATGATCTTGCAATGAGATACTCATTGTAGAACTAAAGCATATAAATTTATAGATTATTAACTATAACAATAGAACTAAAGCAGATGAGTAACAACTAGTAGTTCACTACCTTTTGGAGTTGGTACTGGATCCCAAGAAGGGGGAGGTTCACCTTCTCCAACTCGAACCGGTGCTGAAGGAATCTACATGTAACAACTATTCATTAAGCTCCTGCTACAACAGTAATAGACAGAAGTCATATGATTCAAAAATTATATCTCAAGCAAGCATTGAGTGTAAAGACATTTCAGTCTGCGTTCACACAGTTATAGTTCCTGAACAGCAAGCAAACAAGTATATCATTTGGAAATAAATGATGCTGAAATATAATCTAAAAAATATGACAAATAATAGTACATAATTCACCGGAGCAACTGAAATATTGCATTATTGAACTGCTGCATAGTAGTTTAGCCAATTGAAAAAGGTCGACAACTGAATCCTATATGAATAGTTATTGGCTAGTTTACTGCTGCATAGTAGTTTAGTCTGGTTCATAAGTCATGACCAAAAAATCCCTCTAGACATGATTGGCAAAGAAGTCAAGCAATGCAACGTTAATTTCAGTGCACTACTAGTTCAGTCACTATCAATTGCTCACAGACATGAGTGAAAATAAAGAGTTCACTAAACAGCAATGTTTGTGCTTCTGAAAAGTGAGCAAGTTTACTAAACAACAATGCTTGTTACCGGCGAGAAGGCCTAGTGTACTCAGCTCAAGAAATGGAGTAATGCACAAAGAATTCCTTTCTTTTTCTCCAGAACCTGACTAGGCAAGCATTTCCACTAAGGATCCATAAAGAATGCTAATGGGATCCTTTTGATGAGTATGTTCTTTCATGAATTCCAGTTACTTTGGTATAGGCGAGCAAGTTGACAGGTAGGTTTCAAGAAATTTCAGTCTTGTGGTTTCTGAACAATTCATCTGGCAGCAGATCCAGTGAAACACAAGAACCCTAGGCAATGGAGATCCAATACACCACAAGAGCAATCGAATCCGCTACTATACCCTAGGCTCAGCAACCTCAAGAACAAAACCGTGAGGACGGGAGAGAGGAGAGGAAGGGAGGGCGGCTCAGTACCGGAGAGAAGGCGGCGGAGGAGGTTGTCGCTGGACGGGAGACGGTCGCCGCCGAGGATGAGTCGCGCCGCCACGCCGTCACCTCGCGCCGCCACGCCGTCACCTCGTGCCGCCGTCTCGCTGCCTCCCGCACCGCCAGCTCCGCGCCTCCGCACGCCAGCCTTGGCCTCGTCGCGTCTCGCCTCGCCTCGCTCGCCCTCGTCCGGATAAGTTACGGAGGGTACGTGACGGGGAAACGATCCGGGCCGGTGGAGTGAAGGGCGGAGCCGATCTGGGCCTGCTTTCGTTCCGGGTCGGACTGAACCGAACAACAATTTGAAGCATGGCCTGGTTTTATTCCGGCCCATTCCAATCCGCCCAGATTGGTCCTCATTCCGGGTCGATCCGGAGAAAACGAACGAGGCCTAAAGGACGCGTTGCGCCGGGAGAAAATTGGTATTCTGATCGTTAAAGGTGGGCTTCGCCCGTTTGCCATCCCACAAAATAGCTTCGCCAGAATGTCATTATCAAACAACGACGCACCGCTACAATGCCTTAACGACATTTTCCTTCCCATTTACATTTTCTTCTACCCAAACTGACCATTATACCCCTAAAAGTCGTGACCTTATCCTCAGGCCTGACTACGGCTCACGCGGTTCTCCTCCTCTCCTCCCCAGCCAGATACCCGCCGCCGCCCTAGGGACCTGGGAGAGCGGCGAGATCTCCCCGGCGGCGGAGCCACGCAGCCCCAGCCCGCTGCCCAAGCCAGAGGCCGCCGCGTCCCCAGCCCGCCGCCCCAGCCAGAGGCCGCCGCCACCCCAGTCCGCCGCCGCCCCACTCGTGGTTGCTCGCCGCCACGCCATGGCGCTAGTCACATGCCTCCTCTCTCCCTTCCTCCTTTGGGCCGCATCTTCTTCAACCCTACTACCTCCCGTGATCGGCGCAAGCTCTGGGCCGCTGCATCTGTTCGCCGGGTGCAGACGCCGCGGCCCCCACTTCCATCTCAACTGCGAGCGATGTGGCCGCAGAGGCCAAGCGGCTTCTGAACGCCGTCGTTCGGGCGCCGAGTTGGAAGCTATCGTCGTCCGTCGTGCCGCACGAGAGCTGGGGCCCGGCTTTCCATGGAGCGCGAGAGCCCAAGTCAGCCGTCGTCCGCCCACTAGGCCAATGGATAAGGTCAGGGGTATAATGGTCCGTTCGGGTAGGAGAAAATATAAAATGGGAATAAAAATGTCGAAAATGCATTGCAGCGATGCGTCGCCGTTTGATAATGGTATTCTGACGAAGCCATTTTGCGGGATGGCAAAGGGACGAAGCTCACTTTTGACAACGGCATAATCCCAATTTTCTCTTGGGCCGGTCCAGCTTTTATGTTACTCGGCCCGATTAAATTCCACCAACAGCACCACCCGCCCCGTTCCCCAGCCACGCACACGGCCCCGTCCTCTTCTCCTTTCGCAGGGCAGCGGCGCTTCTGCCTGGCGGCTTGGGGTTGGGGGAGCTCAGCCGCCGCCTTTACCTTCGCGAGGGTTTTAGCGAGGAAGACAGACGGGAGGAGGAGCGCGCCGAGAGAGTTTCAGAGGGAGATGGCCGCCATGGTCGGAGCGCGCAGGGCGCTCCTAGCCGCTCGCTACTCCCCTCGCGGAGCGATCGCAGCATTGGCCGCGCCCATCCCCCCCTACCGGCGTGCGGATCCGCCGCCCAGGTACTGCACGCTGGCCCAGATCCTTATGCCAATCTTGTGCCCCCCCCCCCCCCCCCCCTGGAGTTGGGAAACCTCTTAGGGCTCCTTTGGGAACCTCCTCCCCCGTCGGGATCCCCTCTTCTTCCCGGGGAAATCTGCCCGACGTAGGCAAGTGGGGCGCCCCTCCCGGGGATGCATACCCCGGGTTGAAGGGTCCCAAACCAGCCCTTATGATTTTGTTTCTCTCTGAACTTTTGCTCAGTTGCTAGGAATACAGCCGAATGAGTTTTTTTTTAAAAAAAAACGCAGATATTATCCATTTTCCCCAGTAGCCAATAGTTTTGGGAAGGAAACTGCAATTCGTTATGGTTCAATTAGAACATGAAATGGAAAATATGAAGCGAATATCCCCCAATTATGTGATGCGTCCTTGGTGCTTGAGCGGGGTTATTCGGGGTTTCAATTTGCCGAAACATGCTTTTTACTAAATCTGTAGTTTGACTACCTACAAGATCTGAGTAATAATGCTCCTGAAAACGTTCCAATTCAGCATCATCCTGAAAACATGTTTTCTTTTGTGGTGCAGAGTTCCAGCTGAAAGAGGTTGTGTGCCGTCTTGGATTCCACATCGAGGGACTGGCAGCCTTGCATCTGAACGGACTGAGGAAGACTATCACCGTGAGTGGGGACAAAACAACGCAGGCACCCACAGGAACTCCCGTTCAAATAACTTCTATAACCAGCTTCAGAGAGATGTCCCTTCAGCTGGTTCCGCAAGTGGTGGGAATAGTGGTGGCAGTTCTGAGCAACCTTACAGAAATGGTGGACCATATGGCTTTCAAAACAGTCATCAGCCATACAATGGTGCAAGAGCGAATGATGAACAGCCTGGATATAATACAATACCACCTTATAGAAGTAGTAGTGCCTACAGCCAGCAAGGCCTTGGTGGAGATATTCCAAATGACCATCACCAGTACAATGGCGTGGAAGCTAATAACACCCAATCTTGGTATGGTAAAGGGCAAACTTATCATCATCCTAATGGATATGGTACATATAGCTCTGGATATAACACCCAAAGTAACCGGAAGATCTATAAAGGAGAGGGAGTAACTGGGCAGAATGGATATGGTCCTTCAGGGCAAGGTCCAAACTCAGTTGGAAATGAGAAGCAAGTCTTTCAGCAACGGCAGTACGTTGATCAGAGATCTGGAGGCAGTTATCCAGATAGAGCTGGGAATCCTGCCTCTCAGTATGCAAATCCAACTCGTTTCCGTAAGGAGCATGTTGCAGGGTTTCAACAAGGCTGCAGTGGCAATTATGGTTATAATACTCCACAAGCAAGTCAGAACCCTTATGTCACTAGCCAAGCTGACACAAAGAGTACTCCTCAAGGATATTCCATGTACGTAACTACAGATGTGCAACGCCTCCCCCATGGAATTCATCAAGAAAAACATTCACATGTTCAACCTACTGCATCATTTGGGAATCACTTGAACAGTGCGCCGCATCAAGGTGGCATATATTATCAGCCACCACCTGGTAACCCTTCAAATGATGGGTCACCTTCTGAAGTATCTAACGGAGTCAGCAGCAAACACAAAGGTACCGTTGAAGAACTGGACAAGTTATGTGAAATTGGCAATGTAAAAGAAGCTCTGGAGGTTGTTGCTATGCTACAGGAAAATGGAACTGTACTACATTCTTCTCAGTACTTTAGATTGATGCAAGCATGCGGTGATGCAACTTATCTTGAGGAAGCAAGAGTTATACATAATCAGATATCTGAATCATCAATAGCTCTTGACACAGATACTCAAAACAAAATTTTGGAGATGTATGCTAAGTGTGGTTCAATGGAAGATGCTAAGAAGCTTTTCAGTACTATGGATCCTCGAAACTTGGCTTCATGGAACAGTATGATATCAGGTTTTGTGCATAATGGTCATGGTGAAGAAGCAACTGACTTTTTTGATAAGTTTAAGCAGACAGGAGATAAGCCAGATCCTGGCATGTTCACGCATGTTTTCCTGGCCTGTGGAATTCTGGGGTCTGTTGATGAGGGAATGTTGCATTTCGAATCAATGCAGAAGGATTTTGGTATAACTCCTACCATGGAACATTATGCCAGCATTGTTAGTATGCTTGGACAGTCGGGCTACATTGCTGAAGCTCATGAATTTGTGGAACGGATGCCTGTGGAACCAAGCATTGAGGTCTGGGAAAATTTGATGAACATGTGTCGACTTAATGGCTTCTTAGAGCTTGGAGATCGTTGTGCTCAAATAATAGAACAGTTGGATTCTTCTAGGCTGAATGAACAGTCCAAAATGGGCCTTTTCCCAGTTGACGCTTCAGACCTTGCAAAGGAAAAGGAAAGGAAAAAGGCTAGTGTTGCTGAAGCTAGGAGCAAGGTCCACGAATATAGAGCTGGAGATCGATCCCACCCTGACACACCTAAGATCTATGAAGAGCTGAGGTACTTGTCGGCTCACATGAAGGAAGCTGGGTATATTGCTGACACCCGATTTGTGCTTCACGATGTTGATCAAGAAACTAAAGAGGATGCTTTACTGGCGCACAGCGAGAGGCTGGCTATCAGTTATGGTCTTATGACAAGCGCGGCTCGTTCTCCCATTCGGGTTATAAAGAATCTTCGGTCCTGTGGAGATTGTCACACAGCTTTCAAGATAATCTCAAAACTCGTTGGTCGTCTGATCATTGCAAGGGATGCAAAGAGGTTCCATCACTTCGAAAATGGTGTCTGCTCTTGCAAAGACTATTGGTAAACAGGCTATTAGAAGTCCATATTGTTATTTTTGATCGGTGCAAGAATACTGTGGGCTTTTGCCTATCTAACATTTAGGTAGCCACTAGTTTTATACCAGGGACATGTATGCTGCCATCGGTGTAATGCTAAGCCCTTTTAGTGTTCTTTGCTGTTCATGCGTTGGTCCTGATTTTTTACTTGTCGCGGCAAAATAAACAGTGAGTGTACATGGTTATGATCCCCTGGTGGTATGTGGACTCTGATTCAGCTGACACGCAGAGCTTTCTGACTGCTTTCTGTACCCGTTGCCTGGCTAGCAAAAGCGTGATTCTCTTCGAGGAAGATCAATAGGAGTTTTGAACTTGTCTGTAATTTTCCTTTTCTTTAGGATCCTGTTTGTAAAAGAGCCGGTGTACTGTGCTAAGATCAACACATTCTCCTTCTAAAAAAAAGCAAAAGCGTGATTCTTGTGTCTGTTTGGCTTCAGCTCTGGAAGTGGAAGCCTAGTTAATAAAGAAGCTGGCCATTAGAGAAACGGAGAGGCAAGAATTATGGTATTTGGCTTCAATTGCTTCCTCTTCTGTTTTTCTCACTTTGATGGAAAATGGGGAGGCCTGAGAAACAAAGTTGGTTCCCCTTTCGTATGGCTTGATTTTTCCGAGCCAAGACGGAACCCTAGTCACGTTAGAACGCACTTTTTCCTTAAATTTTACAGAGGTTAAGAAATCTTAATTTCCTAAGCAGGGCATGAGAATGTGCGACCTAAAATGGATATTCTAAAATCCAAGTACAAAATACGAGTAAGCAATGCTACCGTGCAAGGCAAAAGCCACATGTATTATGATAGTTTTACTCAAATCTTCAAATGGACTAGCGCTAGCAGATTTGAACTAATCGTCGGCACGACTCATCAGTTGAACTAATCTGCAGACGCTTTAGATTTGTGTTATAGACCCAGGTCCACCAAGCCCCTCGGCGGCATCCTCTCGCATCTGCAAACAGCCCAATAAGGGTTTTAGAGGAGGCCGCACCCTCGATGGCGGCGGCGGCGGCTGGCGGCGCGCGGCGAGCCCTCGCGGCACTGCGCTCCGGTTCCGCGTCGACCCTCTCCGCGAAGCTCTCCCGCCAGGCGGCATCTCGTTCTCCTGAGCTGGCCGCCGCGTCTCTTCCGCGCGCCTCTCGAAGGGGCCTCGCGATCTCGAGGTAGCGTGCGACGCTTCTGATTTGATTCCCCCGTGGTCCATTTTGTTCTGCTCCTTGGCTGAGATTCGGTGTGCTCGTCGTGTGCAGGGTGCCGGTTGCGGCGCTCGCTGGCGTGCAGGGTTCGCTGATGCCGATGCACAGCGCCACGGCGTCAGCGCTGCTCACCTCCATGCTCGGGCTTAAGCCTGGCTCCTGGGGCTGGCTCTCCGAAGGTACATTTGTGGCACTCCATTTGCTCCATTTCCGCGCCGTGAATGATGCATGCCACTGGGACTTACGTAGGGTACAGAGCTCGAATGAATTAACTGTACTGAATCAGATCAGAATCTGAAGTCGCTCTTTCCATCAGTTTGCTGCTTGGGTTTGCTTGTTGTTATCTATTAAATGTAGTTCTGCTATCTGAGTATGTATATAGCTCACCTGGGTAACACTCCTTTATGCCATACGGGATGGTTATTGTGGGTAGGCTTGAAACCAGGGGGGACTTCAGATATGGATGTAAGTATGCCTGAAGTAGAAGCAATGAAGTTTTGTCTTGAGCTAGGCTACTGGCTAGTGCTATGTGTGTGCCAGTGTCTGAAATTGAATCAAAATGCTTGATTTTCTGCCTCTTTATTAGGGCCATCTTTGGTGGATGCAACTGAAGGACTTTGATGTAATTTGCACTGTTTTCTTAGTTCTTTGTATGCCATTTACTAACAAATATTATTGTCGCAAGGCTTAGAATGTGAGCGTCTGACTAGCCACATGTTATTGTTTGTTGTGTCTTACAACTCCTCTAAGCATCCTGGAACATCATTTGGCTAAGTATATATCATTGTTATGTTCTTTATTAAAATAGGTTTTATCAAAATAAATATTTTGTTGACATTTTTCAATCTGCAAGCATCTGTTAACATCTTATTCCTTTCGGGCAACTGTTATTCATGCATTAGCATAATTGCCAACCTGATTGTTTTCACTGGATATAGCACTACGCCTTGGCCATTCATTTAAGATTATTGCTGAGATCCTGAAAACAATTGTAGATCTATAAATTGTACTCAAAAGGGTGTTAAAGTGTCTACTACACTTTATACCAAATTATTGTTGCAAGCATTTTGTAGTTTCAGCACAGTTTGTTGTCTGGATCACTCAGATGAATTTTTTTTCCTTCCTAAATGATTCAATTTTACTCTAAATAAACCTATGTGTTAAAGATGCAGGTTATATTGAGTGCCCCAGCAATTTATGAATTTCTTTACGTATGTGCATATTGATTGGTATCTTCAGGGAGCACTGCCCTGTAATTTCTTAGGAGCAGCAGTTTAGCTCTACATTAGACCACTGTTTCTGTAGTGCAACATCTGCTTGATCACTGTTTTCTGGGTGTTTCTCACAACGTTTCCATTCACCCTGTTTGTCTGCTTTGTTTGTTCTAATGCATTGTTTTTTTATGGTTTGCTAACACAGGATTTGCTACGCCTCTATAACAGGAAGGTACTTGGGTCACAAGGGACTGTTTTTTAGCCTTTCTACATGATTCCAATAACATTTGTTACATGCCTTGTGGAATACACCCTTGGACTTTTGCTTATGGAATCTGTACTAAAATTCACAGCCTAAACTTATGGTCTCATGTGCTAGTTCACTCATTTTCCATGGTATCAATCGAATTATCCATGTTGCATGTTATCTGTGACTACTTACGTTGTTCCGAGTGTGGGATGGGATTGCATAATACTCCAACAATTTGTTCTCTGGAGTTCTGTCGCTTGAATCATCTGTACCTTTCATATTGCTTTTGTGGTGAGAATGCCTGTTCGTGCACAAAATGCAGTTCAAGCGCGTCGTCGCAATCTAAGTTATACTAATGTGTATTCTGATCCGTACGCTCTTTACTAGATAACCGGCTATTCGAGTAGCAATCAATTAAAAATCTTGCTCACAGATTACCAGATGATTATATTATAAGTATGCAAGTTCTATTTGCGAACGAACGATTTCATTCGCATGCCTAAGCGCAATGTTTACACTGTACATTTTCACTGCCCAAGTTCACTTTGAATGAACGAGGGTGTAAACAAGAGTGAAACCAACTTGCTGCCCTCTTTAGCAACGCTCCATATCCAAAATAGCATAATCATGGAACAGCACACTCACGCCCCAAGGCCTCGACGGCACCATAGCATCTGACAGCCAAACATGCTGCTCTCCGAGTAGTTCAGAGCTGGTGTTTGCTGGAAATCCCAAAATCAAAGTTCACCACGTTGCTGGAAACAGAAGGCACCTGCCATTCATTTGTCACTTGATTCGTGTGATATAGCCATGACTGTGTCCGCACCCTTGTCTTCGCCGTCAGAATGGTCGCTTGGATGCCACTCTTGCTCCGGTGGTTCATCGTCCTCTTGCACGCTATGAGATAAATCGAAGAGGAGTGCCCGTATCTTCTCCCGGAGCCCTGAAACTTCTTCATGGTTGAACCATTTGCGTCCAAACTAAGAACCAGATAGCATGTTAGTATCAGGGCTCGGCATTGGAGATCAACAGAAACAATGGTGCAATCCGATCTGTACCATGCCAAGCCTCTCTTTTGTCAACCTCTGTGGCGCCTCTTGCATAAACTTGTCAATGTAATAAAGCATAAAGAGACCACAGTCATACTCGTTACGCTGACGCGGCACCTGGCAGGTGAAAGTAGAAAGTAGCATTAGAAAAAGGTACACTAGATAAAACTACAGGAAAATACGAGTTGCTGCAAAGTCATAACAAATATTTGGAGAACTATCACTGAATTCCAGGCTTCTTACCTCAACCTTTTCCCCATTTATATTTCTCAAAAGACGCTTCCATACCATCCTTGAAAATGGAACATCATAAGAAGAATCCTTCTGTAGATACCGCCACTCTGCTTCAAGGTAGCTGTGATAATATTGAAACTCATGAAAGTTGCAGCAAGACCAACAGTAGATTAGCAGTTAGAAAAATGAAATCATAAGCTTTCTAACACGGACTACTGGCTCCAATCTTGACATCTAAGGAACTGGGCTCAAAACCAAACTCTTAGTATTGTATCAGTGGTGATTACATACCTCACAATTATGTCAAAAAGCTTTTGACTGTTATGAAGCCCAAGAGAATCCAAGTGAAGCACAATTGGCCCTGAATCTGCCTCTTTTGTAGGCATGCAAACAATGATCAAGCTCCAGTGCATCCTAATTTGCATGATCATAGTGTAATATCCGTTATAGACGATGACATGGTATACCAGAATACTGTTTCCTAACTGTCAACCAGACTCTGTCAACTATTTAGAAAGATAATCCTTCTTGCCAAGAAGCAAATGAAAAAGATTTCCCTTCCATACTGAAGTACTATTCAGAGAAGCAACTTACGTTTCATTAATCGGCAATATTATGTATGCTTTCTTAAAAATATCTACACTTCTCCACCATCTCCGTAACTTGCTGAATTTTGAGTCACGATTACCCTAAAACAGAGGTGTAGTTGAGGAATGATTAAACCAGTTTGCAAAAATGAAATGAGCTCTGTTTCCAAAGAAAAAGACATAAAAAACATTTTGGCAAACTTTAAGGTTAAAGGAATTTAAAGAACTGATGTCTGCAATTTTGTGGATTCATCCTTCAAATTACTGAGGACGAATGAGGATAGGTACATTGTTCACAACTAGGAAAAACTACCTCGATTCTGTGTACTATGAATTCATCTAGTCCACATTTTATTTTACATGTGTCAGTAAGGACAAAATGATAGTGCAGTAGCATCGTTACATGAATTGGATTGCGTGACGCATTAATGCTAAACTACTACATACCCAAAAGGTGACAAATGTTTCTTGTTGGGTGGGGTACAATGGAACTATCACATGATATCAAGCTGTGGAAAGGCATGGATGTGGTATTTCTGAGTTTGGACATAATCTATAGCATGGAAACAAGAAAACCATACCAGCGTGGATAGTGCTTCTTCAAGTTTGCTATAGAAATATGTGTTAAACATGTACAAGTCTCTGTGAGGTCTTGATTTCTTGAGGTACCTGGCACGGCCACAGTCAGGATGGAGCGGATAGATATCATTTATTGAAACCAGCATGGCAGATAGTACTGGAAGTTTATAAAACATGAAAGAAACAGCTCTAGTAAATGTGTGAAATTTTGTAAAGTCGCAGACACCTTCCAAGCAACATCTCAGTCATTGAACTACAGCAACTTATCAAGCAGTTTGAGGCTACCAATTATTCCCTACGGAAGCTGAGTGAAACATTAATACACTTTGCCTTTAAAACGATGCTTAGCCAGTATTAGGTGGAATCAAAAGTCTTACATTGCAAAAAAAATGTAAGAAACCTAAGCAGCACAGGCATGAATGCAGTTCAGTCATGCATGCTGAAAAAAGCAGAAGATTAAAAAAAGTACAGAAATGGAAAGTATTACTTACTGAAGGAAAAAATTTATAACAGGTGATTTTAAATATTCTTCAGGTTCAAGACATTTCATGTCAGAGTAGGTCAGCTCAACAGCTTCTGGATCAGTTCTGTCGACAAATATAAGGATATCAGACTGGATGGACGTAATCACCCTATGTACATATACCTCAATAACAAAAAATGATTCCAACCTTGAAGGATAGTAGATCTTTGGCTCATCCCTGCACAAGTGCAATTTCATTAATGGAACAATCTATAGTTGCTCACCATCTTACATTATAACTGATATCAACAAAATGCAACAGGTAGAGATACTATCACTGCAAGGTTACCGTTTATTAGATATGTCAACATCAGCTGCTAATCTAGTAGGCTCTGTATCATCATCATCATCCAAGAGAACTATATCCTGAAATGGACGACAGAACTGAATTCGCACATGTAGCAATAAAAAAAATTGTGATAAAATCAATGAAGCATCGGCAATAACCTACATTAGTAGTGATTTTCTTTCTGTTTTCTTTTCTTTTCTTATTATAAAAAACTATGGGATTTTATATCATTACATTTGTTGTTAAAATAATATTACAGATTGATAAAATAATTTAAATTTTGCATTTGCAATAATAGGATTAGACCAATTAACTCATGTAGGAAATATTGTTTGTACAACCACCAGGAGTAAATATTAAGAAACACAGTAAGTGGAAAATATAAAACTAGCACATTCACCTTTTTAACCTTAAATGATGCTGAGGTCTTATTTTTGGCAAGGTCGCGCCTGCAAATTAGAATCTTTTTCTGTCACAGGAACACATTGATTTTATGAAAGGTACTCCCTTTCACGATCTATCAAGATGACACTTCATTATTCATATAACAATTACAACAACAAAAACAAGAAATTTCAGTTACAAGCAAGTTGGGATAGACTAGAGATGAAATCCAACAAGAGCCATAAGAAAAAGAGGGTGTAAATAGTAGAGGTAATCACTTAGTAGTAATGAACTTGAAAGATATGACAGTCTAATTGCCATAGGATTACAAACTCCATCAGATTAATCCAATTATCCAAAGAGCTGGCCAAGCGGCACTACAACAGTACATACAGGTTAAAACACCACTGCCAAACTATTTGCCAGTAATTTGCCTGACTTGTTGATATCAAGTTATGGACTACACAACAAATATAGCACCTTCAGATAAATGCACTTGACACGTGCAGATGCAATGAGATGAATGGTAGTATTCAAATCTTCTGTTATAATACTTTCGAATACCAAACAAAAGGACCCCTTGTCTACAAAATCAATGTAGAAAAGATAGACATGGAAACACTCCAACGTTGGGATTGCCACCAAGATTTGTTTCTATTGAGAATCTGAGACAGTGATTGAATATGAGAGAAGATGCCAACTGCGGGACATTGTAAGTTTATTCCCGAATGGAACAAAAGAATTGCGTAAACAACAGAATTACAAGAGAAGAGGGAGGGCATTTACATTTGTAAATGATAAACTAGTGAAAGCATGAACAATCAGAATAAACAAAGGAAATAAACAATCAAAGGAGAATGTAAAAGGACAAACATTGGAGCAAATGCTATACATCAAATATAAAGTAAAAAAATTATAGGTGTCAAACACAAACGGATTGATGCAGAAGAACATAGCTCTTTATATAAAACTAGAAAAAGTAAACAGAAAAAATGAGTGCATCAAGAAAAAGGTGTTGCATACCTCCCGTTACTACCAAAAGTGGTATTTTCTTCAAGAAATTTTCGGCGCGCGCCCTTCGAATCAACAGTATTATTTTTGTGAGAATTTTTGGTGCAGCTCCTTAAATTTGATTGCTTTCTTCTGTCAATATCCGTGTTTAAACGATCATAATCTGAGCTCTTTGGAAGACTTACACGAGTTTTCGGTGGATGATTCACTGAATATTTTGCTCTTTGACCGTCTTTCTTTAGGTAAGCACATTTGTTCTGGCTTAAAGATCCTCCTTTATATGCTGCGCCCTTAACCTACATACAATAAGTAAAGGTAGTCACAACATCAGTAGAAAGGTAAATCTTAAGAAAGAATATCTGAAAAATGTATCGTTAAAAACTTGCAGAGTTACAAAGGCGCACCTGGGTGTAGGTCTTTGTAGATGGAATACAAGCTGAGTTCTCAAAATATTTGTCAGCCGTACTGTCAAAGACTTCATCATCAGGGTCTGCAAAAGAAAGGCCAACAGTGACTGATTGCGCAAAAACAAACTTCCTTCAGACAGGTTGCAAGCAAAAGGAGGATATTGGAGTAGCCAACACTAGAATGCGTTCATTTAACAACACCATAAGACGTAACAAATAAGCGGCAATCCTTACAGATCAGCTGAGCTACTCAACACAGATTCAAAGTAACATGCAGTAGGCAGATCTACAAGTTTGTACAGTTCTATGAAACTCGTGATCTGTCATTCCCAAGGAGATATAGAAGTTTATGAATACGCAGTGATGCAGCAGGCAGCAGGTAGATTGTTGACCTTTTACACAGACAAAAACCCTTATCTCATCCCTATGAAGTATGAAGCTTTAAATCCCATGTACCATCCAGTAGAGTTTTTCCATGAGCTCTACAATGTCTTCCAGTAGGACATAGTGAGATGATCGTTCCTGTCCAGTCTACCCACTTCTAATTTCCTATCCATTAGGGTGAAGTTGCTTATAATGGCATATCTGATAGGTGCCTCCTGTGCTGGGTGCAGCCGCAGCCAGAAAAATTACGAAATCAGTTATCACCTCTAAATTTTCACTATGTTCGCTTGAACATCATACACATACAATGAACTACCGCACCCCCTCCCCACCTCCATTTTTCTCTAGCTCCGCCGCTGGCACCCAATGTTCAATTAGTTATCGCAGTCAGCAGGTGCCAAATGGTCACACCAGAACAACATTCTTCCGAATAGGAGGAGGATACATTTCTGCATGGTTATTGCATAGGGAGTTAGGGATTGAAAAGGAACATTTAGAGTATGTCTAAATTACTGCATTCGGTTTCTACCTTTCATGTGTCAAAATTTGCCAAGCGGCAGATAACTAAAATCAAAGCAACGCAAAAACCAACGACAGGACAGTATGTCTACTTGGCCTTTTTAGTGACAAGCAATTACCATAAGGAACATAACCAACAAGTCTTAAAAAAGAAACTGACCATAACCAACAAATAAATGCATAAATCTTACTGAAGGTAAAGACATCTCCCCTGTTAGCACTAGTAGAGTTAACTTGCACTGCCTGTCTCGAAATTGCATCATCCTAAAATAATGAAAAGGGTGAGGTTGTTGCATGGGTGTAAATAAAATATGCTAACAATAGGAGTGTACTTTATGCAAGCTAGGAAAAAAGCAACATGTAATATCTCAGTATTTCGTTTCTTTTACTCCTGTTAGCCATCCTGATCATAAAGACAAAACATTTTGTTTCAAGTTCAACTGTCCAACCAAACATCGTCATGGGAAGAAAGCTGCTTATGTATCCATCTTTAATTGCTAAACGATAATATTATTGCTTAGATCTTTTATTCTCTCAATGGCAAGCCAAAATTTATTATAATTCCGTCGATCAGATATACAAACAAACGTGACATTTATATCCACTGTGAGGCACTTAGCCTGGCTCAGTTGATGAGTAGTAAAATGTCGTCCCCAGGTTCGATACCTCTCCAACTCCAGTTTCGATGGATATTTCTTATTACAATGAAACAAACACCTTGCTGTTCTTACAATGATTCTGGGTTTTTTTTCCATCCATCGTGCAGATGTAATTTCAATTGCTGAAAGCAACTAAAATCCCAACTTTTACCCAAAACCTCACACTAAATCTCAACAGATCGTGAAAATTCTGAGACATCCGAACACATGATTCATGCCGCCAAATCATCAAAGCAAATGTCCATAAACCTGGTATCAGCCAGAATCCAGAACAGAAAGGGGGAAATACAACCTGAAACAAGCCCACATTTTGCTTACCTTCCTCCGCCCTGCGACTCTCCGGTGCTCAAGCTCTTTCTTCGCCCGGTCGACGCGCGCCCGCAACTTAATGCCACCATCCGGCGTCCTCCCGAGCAAATCCTGCAGCGTCTTCGCTTACCACTGTCTGATAAAGTCCCGCAATTGTTTATCGGTGCGGTCCGCAAACTCCATCGCGCCCCCGTCATCATAGCTATCATCGTGGGCGCGCGTCGCGGGCGGGGGATGCGGCGTGAAGGACGGAGGGAAGGAACCGACGACCTCCAACTCCGCCGCCGGGGAGCCGGGGGACGACACCGCTTGCCAATCGATGTCGATGGGGATCCCACCTTTCGGCGCGGCCATTGCCGCCGCCGCCGCGGCCTGGTGGGTGGGGGACGCTTCCGTTCCGGCGATCGAAGGGGACGGGGGGAGGGTTTTTCAACAGGTGCGTGGGCTTTGTGAGGGAAGTGGAAAGACCGGAAAGTTAGGAATTAAACTCTTCCCAGACAATTCGAACAGTACTGATGCGCTAGCATGATAATGTAAGGCGTAATTACAATAAAAAATAGTACTGCTCGCGAGGGAAATGTGTTATCTTAAGCTAATTCTTAAAAAAAATTATATTAGTGTTGTACTCCCTCTCTATATAAGATTTAGATGTCGTTTTAGACAAAATTTTAATCAAACATTAGGAATATAAATCATGAATAACTTTTAAGTCGTTGAGTTTAGAAATGTAAAAACCATATGGATAAATTTGTCTTAAAAATATTTTTATAAAAGCATACATATATTATTTTTTAATAAATATTTTTATAAAAATAAGAAGTCGAGTTACATTTTGGAGACCGTGTCGTTGTCCAAAATGACATCTAAATCATATATGGAGGAAGTACAATAATTTATAACTATTGTGTCTATTTAATATATAGAAATAACTAAATAGACCATTTATAATGGGTTGTCTATTTAGTTATCTGTGTGATAATTAATACCACTCTTTTCTTTTTTTTGTGAACATAATTAATTAATATCGACTCTGGTTAGTGTTGTTTTGCATGGGAGCATGAATCAAAACAGTAGATAAGATAGTAGACAATAGTATATATGGATTTATATATACAACAACTGTTGTCTGACGGTTGTAGGTGCCCTTAGATATCGGTTGTTTTTGTCAGACTTAGATATGGATCATCTCTTTAAATGTAGCTCTTTCACTCCATCTTTGACGACAGCAAGATTAGCCAAAATCACGACACGTATGCACTGAGATGCATGTCTATAGACGTATTGACAAGACATGAGGCTTGATCCCTAAATTACAGGAATAAAGCAGCCACCTTTATTAAACATTCGAGATATTGATTTAGTTCTTTGATTTTATTGTATGTGGAAGTTTAAATCCTCATCTCGTCATAAGATGGAGGCATCATATTTGTTATTTTAGATATTTATAAAAGAAAAATATGTGTAGACAGCATCAAAGTGAATATTATAATATAAATTTATTTCTTTTATATTTAACCAAGATTAAAACTACATAATAGTTCATCAATGGAATTAGAAAGACCAACGTCTAACGATTGAATTAGATTAGAAAGATCATAACACAGGTAAATAGAGACGGGAGTACGTAAAGCAGGTAAGTTTTTTGGCCATCAAAGAAAATAGCCTCTAAACGTTAGAAACCTCTAAACAGGGTTCTTTTTTTTACCGTCTCAAACTTTTAAGCACACTTTCGCCACGAACCCTATAAAGTTCTATGTAAGAAGTGGATAGAAATTTTTTTGTTGAAATTATTTTCAATTATATTTTATCCTTAAATAGAATTAAACTAATACCTTCTAGATTCGATGGTTAACACAAGTACTCGTATCTCTTGAATTTACTTGAGATTTAGTTGTGTTACTCCCTCCGTCCCATAATATAAGCATTCGTTGACTTTTTCTGTTCACGTTTGACTGTTCGTCTTATTCAAAAAAATTATGAAAATATTATTTATTTTGTTATGACATGTTTTATCATCGTATATATTTTAAGTATATCATAATTGTTTTTATATTTTATAAATTTTTTGAATAAGACGAACGGTCAAACGTGATGCATAGAAATCGAGAAATGCTTATATTGTGGGACGGAGGGAGTACTTTTTAGAAGATAAGTAACGTGTCTAAGACGTTTGTAATGGTTTCGTCAATTTTATACGCTGTGGTGTTTCAGAAAATGGAAAAGGAAATTGAGAGCATTGAATTGCAAACGTGTACTTTGTTGCTTGGCCCAAAATGTTGAGTGCAAAGGCTTCTGGTTGGGCCTGCTTGATGTGTGTTGGCAGGCGGGATTCCTATGTGGCTCCCGAAAGTTTTTTGGGCCACTTGGCTTCTAATGTTTGAGATTCGTACGGCCAACGGGCGCCGCACGATCTCCTTCTTCCTCCCCGCCTTCTTCTTCTTCGCGTCGGGGGAGGGGAGCCGTCGCCGCTGGGAACCGACGGCTGGAGGGGCGGGAGGCGGGCAGGAGCGGCTCGGCGGCGAGGGCGCCGCCAGTCGCAGGTGGTGGGTGAGGTCGGCGGCGGTGACGTTGGTGGTTAGGGTTCCGGAGGTTGTCGGGGTGGAGGGCTCAAATGGTCGCCGACCTTAGAGAAGAAAGGGGTGGAGGGGCAGCGGAGGACCGGCAGCGGTGGCGGCTCAGCCGACGACAAAGGCGAGGCGGCGCGGGAGCGCCGCCGGCGGGGCGGGGCAGCGCGACTGGTGGGTGGTGACCGATGGCGGGGGCGGCGATGGCCATGGCCACCGAGTTAGGAAGGGCGGGTCGACGCGGCGGGGGCAGATGGTGGGCGGAAGGCGCGGCGGCCGCCGGCCTTGGCGACGGAGGCGACGGCTGGGGTGGCGGACACGTAGAGAAAGAAGATGAGATAAATTTATTGGGCCCTGTTGGGCCCCTCTATCTGGCTTCTGCAAGCCAGATAGGAGCCCCGTTGGCAGGGCCATTCGTTGTCGGATGCGGCGAAAGTGGAAAGGCTCCGAAGTTCGACTTTCAGGTTGGGCCAAAATCTCGAGTAGAAAGCTTCAGGTAGGCTGGTTGGGCCTGCCTGATGTCTAGCCTCCTATATATATATACTCGCTGTCTCTACTCTGCTACGGACTACAGCGCCTACGAGTAAAGGTTTGCTTGTTGCGCATGTTGACTTGACCGAGTCAAACAATAAGCCTATAACCACGTTTTGCAAAACACACGAGCTGGAGGCTGGATCCAGCCATCCAGTAGCTTCGCGACGCCGACTGATCCAGTAGTCAACGCGCCCGCATGAGATGCATGGAGCATGGAGGCGACAGTCGAGGACGGACTTCGCAGCCTAGCAAGTGCCTCCAGGGTGGCAGCTCAAGTTGCATGCAAAAGAATCCCACGCGAGTGTAGTGTGGCACACTTGGTAGTTTATTAAGCAGATCTTTCATGGCGCGGTGGTGTGAAAGAGATGACCTAATCCTAGCACTCACACGTACAGTTACACAAAACATCCCCGGCCTACTGCCACATCAGCGCTAGTCTCTGGCCCTGTCGATCTGCAGCTCACAGTCGCAGCAGCGCCGAACTGTTGACTCGCGTGCACACGGCAGTTGTCGTTGATCGCTAGTTTAGACAGCCACAGGGACGACCGGCATCAGTCTCGTGTCAGTCCAGAGATCTCAAAGAAAATGAAGTGCTGGGGCCGATAATGCATCCTTGGAGAAAGGG
Organism: Echinochloa phyllopogon; assembly: GCA_033239725.1. NCBI lineage: Eukaryota > Viridiplantae > Streptophyta > Magnoliopsida > Poales > Poaceae > Echinochloa > Echinochloa phyllopogon. The sequence goes on from BTCW01000014.1 coordinate 49,995,513, forward strand.
GGTCTCTAGCTCAGTTTCTATTACCCTCACGCACAAATTTTGCTTCTCCCTCCGTCCGCCGGCACACGTCCCTCTCCGTTGTTGTTCCTCGTAGCATAGGCGCTAGCATTCCTAACGCACACGTAAACGTCTGCTGCGTTGCCTTGGTCTTGGTCTTTTGCGGATCAATATGCCCACCCCGATCGGCCGGCACGGATCAGCTGTCGGTGCCCGGCTGAAAAATTCGCCGGCTCATTTCGGTTGTTGGGAACTACAGTAGCAGCATGAGAGCGGGTGTGCGGATTGGATAGTTCACGTATATGCACACGCGCACCTGTATCATGTTTCGTGTTATTTGGCATTGCAGAACAGAACTGTAACTTCGATATTTTTCATTGTAAAGATGAACCTGGAGCTATAAAAGATGGAAAAAAAAATTTAGGAGTGAATTTCACTGCAAGTCCATGAACTTTTTTCAATATCTCATCTAGGTCCGCAAACTAAAAAAACGGTCATCTGGGTCCATCAACTTTTCTGAGGTCTCATCTAGGTCCGCAAACTAAATAAGTGGTCATCTAGGTCCATAAACTTTTAAAAAGTTGTCGTCTAGGTCCATGAACTTTTAAAGAGCTGTCGTCTAGGTCCAAGGCGGTGGCGACGAGCCTGGCCTTGACGATAGCTCTTTAAAAGTTCATAGACCTATATGACCATTTTTAAAAGTTCATGGATCTAGATGACCGCTTATTTAGTTTGCGGACCTATATGATCTCGGAAAAAGTTTATGGACCTAGATGACCGCTTTTTTAGTTTACGGACGATCTCGAGAAAAGATCATGGACCTACAGTAAAATTCACTCTTTTTTTTAAGTAGAGGTTCTTTTTTAAAATTGAGAAAGCGAAGTGCATACAAGTCGGAGAAAGAAAAAAGAATAATCTGGTTGACAATTTGACATGCACGCTGGTGGAGCAGCAGTACGGTCAGTACTACACTTGTCCAGTGTTTCAAGCTCGCTGCTCGGCTCGGTTCCCAGGCTAGAGCAAAGTAAACAAAAGTACAGTAGTTTATCCCAAAGCCCATGGTTTCCAGCCTTACGCAAGCAAAGGCAGTGGAGGTGATGGGCTGATGGCATCCGCGAAAAAGAAATTGCTCGGAACGCGTGGGGAGAACGTGGAGCCGGGCAAAGAATCCCATGGGCAGGCGCAGGCGGCAGCACCAGGCACCAGGCAACAACCTGCCTGACGTCCTCACCTCACCCTTCACCAACAAAAATGGATCGACGGGGTTGACCTCGTTTCCATCCGTACGCGTTGCCCGATTTGCCTCCAGCTCCAGGCCCGGGATTCCGGCACCCGCCCGGCGGTGTGGTCAGCTCGGCTGGCTCGCAACCGCGCCACGCCCAGAAATGGGTCGGGGACGCGGTTTTTGGTGCCCTGGCACGCACCCTCGCCGTCGCCCTCGGCTGCGCTGATACGCTCGCACCATCCCTCTCTCTGCTCGACAAAATGGCGAGGGGCGGGCGCCGCAGCTACCGACCGCCGGATCGCCACCACCTGGGCTCCACCGGCGGGGGCGGGCGGCGCATTTGTCTAGCGCGGCGCCGGCGCGGGTCGGGTCGGGGGGCCCTGCGCCCCTGCCTGATCGACCACGCGGCAGCCCGCGGCGTGCCCTGCCATGGGGCGCGCCTGCCCGCTTTTGTTTTCTCCTTTGTTCGGCTCGCTGTTTGTTAATTGCTCTCCTTCTTTCAGCTCGGGTGCTTTGTACCTGCTTCATTGCACGCAATGCATGATTGTTCATATGCCGTTGTGCTAGCTAAATAAAACGCGTTCAAGTATTCGATCAGCAGCTCGATACGCTGTTTTATTTTTATGCCAAGGAATCGCGTAAAGCTTGATGCCGCTACGGGAATGAGTTCAGGAAAAAGTTTGGGCTACGTGGATGAACAGGGGGACATTGTTTCCTATTGGAAACGGTGTGTTTCCCTTGACGATTTCGGGTCCTTTGGGTCAGAGGTAGCCGTACTGATGATGGCACGCTTTCTTGTTGAAGAAAAAAACAGTGACATGCTTTCAAAGGGGCTCTAGAAAATTTGTGTCCCTTTCACACGATGTGAGGTCATTCGTGTCTTTATTTGGTGGTAGGGCCATGGATTTGGAACTTTGGAGTCAATTTATTAAGCTAACCGATGCAGAAACCATGCAAAACGATGCTATATAGTAGAGTGCTAGAAGAGTGTGTTTTCATGTCACTCGCTGGACATGCCCGTAAATTTATATTTAGAATCCTTTGTACTGAGGTATCTCTTGAAATGGATCTTTAATTCGGTGATCGCAGGAGGCGACTTGCTCCAATTTTTTATTAATATCATTAGTATCTTCTGAACACTCTCTCGGTGCTTAGATACGAACGGTAATTTCAAATATAAACTCGGAAGGAATTGATTGGCAGGTCTGAGGGGATGAATGGTACGGTGACATGGGGTGGTGCGTCGATGCCAGGTACCACGGTAAGGTTTGCACCGGTGAAACTCTAGTCTTTAAAAGAGAATGTTTTAAAGAGAATGGGTTTGCACCGGTGAAACTCTACTCTTTAAAAGAGAATGTTTTAAAGAGAATGTTCTGTACTAGTCATCGAGATTCTCTACTCTATATTGCTTTCTTCCGCACTCGTTCATACTCTATCTACACTCTCTATACCAACTACTAGCCGCAGGACCCATATATTATATATTTTTAATCTTATTTGTCTCTCTCCATCCCCTCTCTCTCCTTCCTCCCGCACCCGACCCCCTCCCTGCTCGCGCCGCCCCTCCTCTCCCTCCGCTCGCCGCCCTCCCCCTCCCAGCCGCTCGCCGAGGCCGACCTGCAAAAGTACCGCACGCCCGTGGGCAAGGAGCTCCGGTGGCGGAACAGGGGCGGTGGCCGGCGGTAGGGGTGCGGTTCGTCCTCGCGAAGCTCGTCGTGGTGGTGCTCGTCTCGACCGGCAGCGAATCAGCGACAGTGGCGATGAATCGAGGTGAACGGCGGCGGCGGCCCGAGGTTCATGCAACAGAGCTCCTGCGGCGATCGAACGAGGACGATAACCGGCGGGATGGAAGAGGCTCGGCATCGTGAAGCTCGCCGAGGCGGCGGATTTGCCACACAAGCCTCGGTCGCGGCGAATCGGTCTGCCGAATCCCAGCGGCGGAGCTCAGCTTCGGCGAGCTGCAGGCGGCTGCGGCGCTGCGCATGAGGAGGGCGGCGGTGAGCTTCCATCGTGACGGGCCAGCATGCGTAGGGAACGGCGCGCGGCGAGGTCGGCCGATGTGGCGTTTACCGACCCAGTCTCTATCTAGATTTACCGATGGCTTGATCCTTGTACCGTGTACATATGCTTTTATAATTCATCGCTGCAGCCGAAAAACTGTATAAAAGTCTGAGGTGGCGTTCCCGTTTCTTTTTACAGTGTCCGGTCCGGGCAGCCTAAAAGGGGCAATGTCATTTCTTCGTTGGCTTTCGTTGAGCTAGAGTAGTCACAGATTTCCGGGTCGATTGGATCGAGGAACGATCGAGGATCGATGGTGGATGCTTTATAAAATTGTGGTACGAAGGGGGTATATCTCTTTGAGATAAAAATGCATAACATGGTACGTGAACCAAGGAATGTCGGGTCGATGACCCCGAAACAAGGTATAGAAGAGTCAAGGAAAACAAAGGAAGGGAAGAAAAGATGAAAGAAAAGGGCCAGATGGGCTGCCAATTACTAAGCTTTACATCATGTTGGAGCTACCAATTACTGTGCTTTACATCTATGCTGCAACATCATGCCTGCCTCATGTTGGAGCTTCTCCATGGCGACCTCCATGACTTGGAGCTTCTCCATGGCGACCTCCATGACCTTGATCTAGAGTTCATGACCCTACGGGGGTGGGGACGATGATCCAGCAAAAATTAGGACGATAACCCTTGGTGATCCCGACCTACGAATTAGGATGACGTTTCCGGGTCTGACTTGTTACTAGCTAGACTTCAGAGTGTCCATTTCAGCCCACAGCGCACTACATGGACAGAGGGAGGTCACATCACCCACCAAACAACCTGAAAGAAGGAAATGAACCGGGATCCAGAATGCTACACATAATACATACTCCAGTAGTCATGTTTATGGTACTTCCAAAAACAAAATCACATGCTTTTATACTACGTCTTTGAAGTTATTCTCGAGATTAACTTTATTATCCGATTGTAACCACTAACTAATAGTGTTCGTTAATTTTTTAAAAAGCTTTGGGAAAGCCCCACTCTTTTTCCTTAAAAAGAACAATCTAAGTAAATTTTAAATGCCATTTTCAGGAAAGAATCTACCAAGCAGTATCTCCATCCTAAAATAAGCGCATCTATCTATCTATCTACTTATATACTATAAAGATTCAAAACTTTCGTTTCGTCAATCAAACCATCGTATCGTAATTTTACAAAAATCCCCTAATGTTTATAAAAATCAACCCACGGTCCTTTAATACGTTGTAATTTTACAAAAACCCTCCAATATTTCATAATTTTACTAAAACTCCCTAATCTCTACAACTTAATAAAAGCAAAGAGGAGAAAAAACGTCGTCAAATAACCCGTGCCTCTGCGGACCGATCCTCTCCCCGTCGTCAACCCCCCACCCCCCCCCCCCCGCGCCACGCAGAACCGCCCCCTCCGCCACCGTTTCCTCGAAAGACCGCCCAGCCCCCGCCCGCCGGCGAGCCCCCCCCCCCCCCCCCCCCCCGCGCCACGCAGAACCGCCCCCTCCGCCACCGTTTCCTCGAAAGACCGCCCGCTCGCTCGCGCTAGCCCCCGCCGCCCGCCGGCGAGCCCCCCCCCCCCCCCCCCGGTTGTTTTGATTAAAAGGCACATCACCTAATCTCGATAACTATCCTGTTTTGATTCAAAGGCACATCACCTAATTAGTTGCTCAGATTCTTAGAGCATTGAGATGTTTAGATAAGGTTCCAGTAGTAGCACGTAACCCTCACAATTTTCCCATCTTATTTGTTTACTGAGATGACATATGTTTACTGGTTAGTACTTTTTTTTCTCAGATTCTTTTTTTGTCAGCATGAGTAGCATTGGAATTCTTCCTGACAGTTCAATTGACCGTGATTTTTTTATATGATGGAAGAGAAGTGACAGAACAAACAAGTGTCTGCTGAATCTTATCTTGTGCTTTTGACTTATCAGCGTGGGCATCCAATATTTGCGGCAGAAAATTTGGAGAAGAATAGGCAAAATTATCTAAGAGGAATAGCCTTTTGCAATAGTTGATCATATATGTCATATCTTGCCATCGTACAAATTTGATAGAATTATGGTGTTGATTTTATCTATAAAATACTGTTCAAGTATATTTGTTATATGTTCAACAATATAATTACTTGTCATTGATCTCTCTTGGTGTGAATGTTAATCTATTTTATTGTTTGCTTTGTTTAAATATTTATATATTATTTGCTATAAATATTTTGTTGCCTGTAGCAACGCACGGGCACTATCCTAGTGTTTATAAAAAACCAACCTGTGGTTCATCAATACGTTGTAATTTTGCAAAAATACTCTAATATTTATAAAAATCAACTCCGGTCCTTTGATACATTGTAATTTTTTTCTATACTATAAAGATCCAAAACTTTTGACAACCAACAGGCCCATCAATCATTGAAACACTACTCCTCCTAGCGATCACATCTGTTATACAATCTTATTTTTTACTAAACGTACGTATTGCACGTGTGCTCTTGCTAGTTTCTTAGAAAACAAACAAATTATTAGGCATAGAAAAATAGTCTAGTTACCCCTAATTAAAATTGCTAATTATGCACCATAATGAATAACCATAAAAGGAAAAACAGACAACTAAATACATATGCACCTTGTAAAAAACAATTAAATGCCCATGCACATAGAAAGGGAAAATAGGTAATTAAATATGCATGCAATTAAATCTAACCAGTCAAAAGGTTACAACTACATGTGATCTAAAATTTGAATTCTAGAAATGTAACTATTTAAAACGAATGGAGTATAGTATACTTATGCATAATATGTGCTAGAGTGTGATTCAAGAACACAAAAGCTTAATGTTTATAAATTTATTGCTTGTAAACTACTGCTTCACACCAAAATAGTTGCAATGAAAACAGACACAATCACCAGCTCTATACCCATGACTTCTAAGCCAAATGGACACGGTGGTCCACTACAAAAGCACCGGAATCCAACCCGCCCCGGCCACCAAAGCCACCCAAAATCCAAAGATCCCCGACGGGACCCACCTTACCTCAAACGAAAACACTGCAAGGCTGGACCCATTTAAAAAAACCCAAACTCCACGTAGCCCACCACCACCCGGGTCCGGGCCATCGGTTAGCTCCCCTCACCGTCCATCGTACGCCGTAAACTATGAACCCACGGCGCTCGCTACAGGATGAGCTCGAGCTCTCTCCCGCGCGCCGCGCAACCAAACAAACCCGCAACTTGTTCGCCTCGTTTGCCCCGGGGAACGCAGCCCCCGCACGGCGCCATCAACGCGCCGCGCGGGCGGCGGCCGAGGCTGGCGGTGGGTGACGGGGGCTCGCGTCCCCTGGCTCGTGCGGGTTCGGTGCCCTCGCCGCTTTGCTTCCCACGGTTTCCAGCCTCCACCACCACCCCGCACGGCACCGCGGGGTTGGGGACACTTGGACCCTGACCTGACCTGAACGCGGACGCCGAGCCGGAGCCGAACGAAGGCCAGCGGTGGGTGCGGAGCCACTAGCGACAACATGCACGAGAAATACCACCGGGTTTTTTAGCGTTTTCCCCCTCGCGCTCTCGCAGTCTCGCCCCGCAACTCCCGATGCCGCTGTAGCTGTACTGGCACTGCTTGCTCTTCTCAGTCCAGCTATCTCCCATAGACTTCGCACCAACCCCTCGCACACACTAGAGAAGAAAAAAACCCCGTTTTTTTCGTAGGAAAAAGGAGAGAGAGAGAGAGAGAGAGAGAGAGAGAGAGAGAAAATATACTCCCCCCTCCTCTACTGTCCAACTGCGGACACCAAGGCAGGTCAGGCAGGCGCAGGCGGACAGGGGAGACGCAAGAGGGGAGACGAGCTCGGCGAAGCTGCTGAGCGACACAGCCAGCGAAGCTGCTGCTGCATTGCACTGCATTGGGCGGGAGGGTTCGCCGCCGCCGGGGGAGGCTCGGATCTCGGCGGCCTTGGCTGCGGGCTGCTGCTGGTTGCTTTCGGTCGGTGGCTGACGCTGCGCCCATTGGCGGGCGGCCTCGGTCCAGCGCGGCGTGATCTGGCGCGCACCGCCGACGCCGCTCGCGCGGGGAGGCCTGGATCTTGAGGCGCTGCTGCCGCGAGACTCTGGTGGGGCGCGGTGGGCTCCGTCGCAGCGGTCCGCTGAGCTGCCGACTGCGTGCGGCGGGCGGGAGATCTGGCCGACGGCGCGGGCCTGCAGATCCCCTGCCTGCGCGGGCAAGAGCCGCTGCTGCTGTGGAGCTTGCTGCGGGCGGTGGCGGCGATGGGCTACGGGCATGTGTATCCCTTCCTGCCCCCGCAGCAGCAGGCGGCGGCGTACGTCGTCGCGCCGCAGGGGGACTACGGCCAGCCGCAGGCGCAGCCGGCTCCGCGGCCGCCGGGCTGCCCGTACTCGTCGTCCGCCTCGGCGCCGCCGGTCTCCGCGTCTTACCATTCTTCGCCTCCCCCGGTAAGCAGCCTGCCTCCGGCGTCCCCTCCACCGGAGCCACTCCCGTTATCGCCGCCGCCACCGGCGCCATCGCCGCCGCCTCCGGCATTGTCGCCTCCCCCTCCGTCGCTTCCACCGTCGCCGTCGCCTACCCCACCCCCGTCGCCGCCTCAAGCCCCGCCTCCCCCGCTGGCGACGGACCACCCGCGCGTTCAGCCCCGCGTATACCCATCACCTCCACCGCCGTCCCTTCCCCCGCCGCCGCCTCCCACCGTCTCGCCGCCGTCACCCGCTCCATTCGGCTCACCATCGCCGTCGCCTGCTCCAGCTGCCCAAGCTCCAGCCCCCGCGCGTGTTGCTCCCTATTCGCCACCTCCGCCAAGAATCGCCTCCCCACCGCCTCCGCGCTATCACAAGTCGCATTCCACGCCGGTGAAGTCGCATTTTAACTCGACCCATGCACCTAGTGGCAGCGGCAAGAACATCGAGATATCAAGGGAGGCGGCCACCACCATTGTAGCACTTGCTGGTCTCGCTATGCTCAGCTTTATCGGCGCCACCATTTGGTTTGTCAAGAAAAAGCGCAGGCGGATAGAGCCTCCGGCGGCACTGCCCACACAGCAACCAGCTCCTCCGCCACCGCCCAACTACATTCCATCTTCCGCAGGATCCTCACTAGCATCTGGTAAGAGCATAAACGCTGGAGTGTTCTATGCATTTCCCAATTTATGACACCGAGCTTATGCTAATTGTCTGTGCTGGCCAGACGGGTTCTACTTAAGATCACCAGGGTATCCTTTCATGAGGTACAGTACTGGAAGCCATGGTTTTCCATACTCCCCGGCCGACTCTGGGATTGGGTACTCCCATATGCTGTTCACGCCAGAGAATTTGGCAGCAATCACAGATGACTTCGCAGAGGAGAACCTTTTGGGAGAAGGTGGATTTGGGTGTGTATTCAAGGGCATTTTGCCGGATGGTCGCCCTGTTGCTGTCAAGAAGCTCAAAATCGGGAATGGGCAAGGCGAGCGTGAGTTCAAGGCCGAAGTTGATACTATCAGCAGAGTACATCATAGACATTTGGTTTCACTAGTTGGCTATTGCATTGCGGATGGCCAGCGAATGCTTGTTTATGATTTTGTTCCCAACAACACACTTTATTACCACCTCCATGGTGAGAACATTTTCCTTTTGGTTCTATTGTTTTCTAGCTTTTATTTAAAGTCACCTTCATTAGCAGTCTAATTGTTCGTTGCTATATGATCATAAACTTGATGCCTGAAAACTGCAGTAAGTGAAGCAGCACTTGATTGGCGGACAAGGGTTAAGATTGCAGCTGGAGCAGCCCGAGGAATTGCTTACCTGCATGAAGATTGTAATATATTTGCCGAACCATTTCTTCAGAGGTCCCCTAATCTTGGATAATTTTCTTAGTATTTGTCTGTTTTTGTTCATCAGGTCATCCGCGTATTATACATAGAGATATTAAATCATCCAATATTTTATTGGATAACAACTTTGAAGCTCAGGTATGCTGTTATTTGGTGTATGACTCATAAGTCCAGAGTTCAATATTTTGGTGTCATATTCTGATCATATTTGTCTAAATTTGTTATTTACCATGGAAACTACACAGGTTTCTGATTTTGGACTTGCAAGGTTAGCGGCTGATTCCAATACACATGTCACCACACGTGTAATGGGGACATTTGGGTATGTAATGAAGCAAACCCACACCATCTTGCAATTTTCAGAGTTTATTGGTTAACCTACGCCCAATTTCTAGTCTACTTTACAGAACTGATATGACCTATATCCTCTGCAGGTATTTGGCTCCAGAGTATGCATTGTCGGGCAAGTTGACAGCAAAATCTGATGTATATTCTTTTGGAGTAGTTCTTTTGGAGCTTATTACAGGAAGAAAACCTGTTGATGCTTCTCAGCCATTGGGAGATGAAAGCCTGGTTGAATGGGTAAGTTCATTTTTTTTATGATGTATGGACTTTACTTTGTGTTGCTGATGTGAGGTCCTAAAGTATGCCTAGATTTTGAGTTTTTAACCTATATATATTTGATTGAGGGCATCTTACAAGTGGTGATATCCATAGTCATGAGATCGAGATCCTCTAATAAGTAGCATGACCATGTTCTGAAATTCCAATGGGTATGTCTTGACTTCAAGTAGCTAAAGCTCCATCATGCAGTAGCTAAAGCTCTCCTGATGCTTTTGCTAGTCTATTCTTTTCTCTTAGAAGCTGAACAACCCTTGTATTTCTTTCATGACGTGGGCATTGCGTGTGGCTGCTGCTGTATATAAGATGTTTAGTCCTCTCATTGGTCCCATTTGCATAGTATATCGACCAAGAGAGTGATCTGGAGGGAACCCAGCTGCTAAAAGTTCCAGGGATTGTAGCTTTTATAAAAGTAGGCAACCTGATTATTCTTCCAGAGTGGCACACAAAAAGTGGCTAAAGTGCTAGGGACTTATTTAATGCACTCTTCATACTGCGGTTCCGCATGAAAGAAGCTTAGATGGGAACTTGGCAATGACTCAAGCAGCTTGATGCAAATTAACATATATGCGATCATGGAAGGTGCTGACACATCACTCAAATGAGACCTTCCTTGTGGCCACTGTCTGGAGTTGAGGGTTTCATGTTAGGTTCATATATCGCGTGCATAATAAAAGATGCATGCTTTCTAATCCGTAGTTGTTTGAAATAGTTGGAAAGTTGCTATGTCTCTTACAACGAAGATTATGAATATCATATCCAATCAATGAGACCGGCTGTAACAGATACCTTGGAGTTTTTTTACTCGATGCGTTTATATGATCTTAATTCAAAACTTTTTGCATGCTGGAAAATTTTCAGGCTCGCCCGCTCCTGCTGAAGGCGATCGAGCGTCGAGAATTTGGGGACCTTCCTGACCCAAGGATGGAAAACAGGTTCGATGAAAACGAGATGTTTCATATGATAGGGGCTGCAGCTGCATGCATTCGTCATTCTGCAGCGATGAGACCACGGATGGGGCAGGTAACATGCATTTCAGCATTTTCCCCCATTTCTGAATGACTAACAACAAAGGACCAAAAATGTGATCTGAGTCTCCTCATCTCCCAGGTGGTTAGAGCACTAGATAGTTTAGCAGACTCTAACTTGAACAATGGCCTTCAACCCGGCCGCAGCGAGGTCTTCCTAGAGCCGCAATCCGAGGAGATTAGATTGTTCCAGCTGAGGGAATTCGGCAGCCGGGATTGTAGCGACGAGCTGAGCCAAGGCAGCTGGAGAAGCCGAAGAGATTTGTAAACAGATTCGGTACAATATCATTAACATTCCTTTTGGTCATTCTTTACATGTAATTATCTCTTTTACATGATTCTTTTTTGTTCCTCCCCCTGAGGCAATTCTTGTTCCCCACCGGAATAGATTTTGCATTCTTTCAGGAGATAAGTAAATGGATCCTCTTTTTCCAATGAAGAATATACAGAAAGTTCGGTTCCTGGCATCCTCTGATACATAGTACTAACAGTCTTACTATGCTTTTGTTCACTGCTCTCGATTCTTGAAGCAGGCCCGTGTCCAGTTGCTGCCCTTGCACTTCAAGTCTCTTTGCAAGGACAAGGGCACAATGCTGTATGGCTGTAAAGTTGCTTACTGGTTGCTTAAGAGACTCTTCAGGCTCTGTTTTTAGCACAAGTATAATGATTAGTAGAGCTAATTTGTATTCGTGAATTGCATGCGTCCTACGCTCAATCATTGAGATTTGCATGGATCCCCATCTCTCGCGCGCTGATCAGGATCGGTCGGTCGCCTCGACGCGGTCGCAATAATTTGGAGCCGCAGCCACATGATGGCGAACCGGTGGCAGATGGCCATGTCTTACCAAGAAATACGCGTACGACTCTGCACCCGCACGCCTGTCGGTCGGTGTCGCTTCTTTTCCCCCCACATTCGCAACGTTATTTTGGGTGGGCCTCTGGGGGCCCAATTGGCATTAGCTGGAACACCGGTACAAACCCACGCTGCAGATCAGCCCAAAAGGCGACGGGAGGCCCGCAGGTGTAATTTGCTCGGCTCAGCTGCGACCGAGAAATGCTGGAAGATCAACGAAAAAGTCCTATTTACCTCCCTGGATACAAGACCGAGTTCGCGAAACCACCCTAGACATGAAAACCGGGTGAAATACCTCCCTCAACTTTCAAAACCGTTCGCTTTGCCTCCTTTCTGTGGTTTTAAGCGGTTTTCAAGGTGGTTTTGCCTTTTTCAATTGAAAATGACTACAAAATTATCTAAATTTTAAATGTAATTCTAGAAAAATGGAAATATATTCAAAAACTTAAACACACATAAAATTTTCTAAATGTATCTTGAATACTTTTCTCAATAAAAACATGAAATCAAGCCAGTATGAATACATTCATCGTAAATGCAACATATATTAATGTTGAATGCATTTATGCATTTACGATAAGTGTATTCATGTCGGCTTCATCTTATGTTTTTATTGTCAGAAGTATTTAAGACGCAATTAGATATAGATTTAAATATTTTAATATATATATATTATTTTTTTGTATATATTTTCTATTTTGCTGGAGCTAAATCTAAATTTTAGAAAATTTTATTGATATTTTCACTAGTTTAAATATTTTATTTAGATTTATTATGTCTCATTCCATCTCTAGAATTTTTAGAAGCTTAGGAATATTTTTTATGGTTTAGTAAATATTTACGAGATTTATTTTTAATTAAAAAAAGGCAAAACCACCTTAAAAACCGCTTAAAACCACGGCAAGGAGGCAAAGCGAACGGTTTTGAAAGTTGAGGGAGGTAGTTCACCCGTTTTTCATGTCTAGGGTGGTTTCGCGAACTCGGTCTTGTATCCAGGGAGGTAAATAGGACTTTTTCCGAAGATCAATTGGATAGCCGCTAGTCTCGGTCGTCGTCTGGTTGGGCTATCTACCGGCTGTGGGCTTTGACTGGGAACATCTCGGTCACAAACTATGATGGGCTCGCTGTAAGCCTGCGACCTGCCTGCCTGCGCTACGACGACGAAGGAAGAAGGGGGGATTGCCGTGGCCCTGGCTCCTCCCCTCGCCCGGTTCCGCCGTTGCCCATCCATTGAAGCACGCTAGCCCCGAATTCCCCCTCTCCTAGTCGCTGCCCTCCCCCCCAGCCGGCTCCTCCTCCTCGTCTTCCTCGGCGCGTCTCAGTAATGGAGGTACAGATCCATCCGGGCTTGGATTGATTGCTTCGTTCGTTAGGTAAGAAATCCAATCCCTACTTTGCTTGGATAGATAAATAGATAGATTCCCGTGCTCTTAAGGGTTTGTTTCCCCTTTGTTTTCCGCTTTCGATCAAATTCCAAATCTCTCTTTCTCCAGTCCGTCCCCGTTGCTGCGATTTCTCCAAATAGTTTCGAGCGGGTTCAGCTTCACTCTAAGCCCACCCTTTTAAACCCCTTCGGCTTCGGTATTTACGTATACATAGCTGGGAAGACGGAAAAAGGGTTCCATGCGCCATTGCCCTTGCTTGACGTTTTCTTATCCAATCGGATGAAGTGTTCCTAGTCAGTCCGCATGCTTGTTCTGTCATTAAGTCGATGCCGATTGTGATAGGTGGGGTGTGATTTTCGATTAACTTCTCAGATGTCAAGCGATTTCTAGGCACAAAGGTGAGAGTTCCATGGAGGAACATGGAGGAAACGGGATTTTCCAGTTATAGATTAGGTGCCTAGGGAACACAATCCTCTGACAAAGATTAGGGATGAATGCCTCTTCTTTTTATACATGTCGTGTTCAACCGCACTGCTCTGTTCTCACTGCTGATTTCATCTTTGTTCATGAATCATCTATGTTGTTCTCCCTGCTGATTTTATGTTGATAACACAGGGCCAGTTGGGGGCCATGTCTTCTACAAGGAGAGGAGGTGGTCGCCGTGGACGCGGACGTGGAAGAGGTGCTGTGGCAGCAAATGATATGGATCATCTCGAAACCTCTGCACCTTCTTCGCCAAGTACTACCTCTGATGCAGAAGAGAATGCTGTATTGATTCCAAGACAATCCCCTGCTTGCTATGTAGGACCATCAGAAGTATCCAGCACATTACTCAACCCAAAGATTAACCACCGTTCCGACGCCATTTTTGGTGATCAGGTTTGTCTGATCACATTAAGTTTCTTGTAGCCCATAAGAAGTTAGGCAAGACTGAAATATACAATATGACTGAAATTTGAATACTGCAGGCTGTGGAGCAGTTAAAGTTACGTCATCACAAGCCTTTGAAATTTCATGAGAGATATCGTCCTTATCTGAGGGATGGAGGTTTGCTTGGGCTCTCACAAATTTGCCAGAAGATGCCTCAGTTGGACAAAGCATTGATTACTGCCCTTGTTGAGCGTTGGAGGCCAGAGACCCATAGCTTCCATTTGGCCTCTGGGGAGATCACTATTACACTTCAAGATGTCGCGATGTTATTTGCTCTCCCTATTGATGGCCGTCCCGTTTGTTCTACCACTGATCATGATTATGGGCAAGTGGTCCTTGATTGTTTTGGTCTGGACGCAAGGGGGCCAACAATGCCTGGAAAGTCTTTCCTTCATTACAAATGGCTTAAGAAAAACTTTTATGAATTACCAGAGGAGGCAGATGATATGACAGTTGAAAGGCATGTTCGAGCATATATCCTGAGCCTTTTATGCGGGGTGCTCTTTCCTGATGGAACAGGAAGGATGAGCCTGATATACCTTCCTCTGATTGCTGATCTTTCACGTGTTAGCACATACAGCTGGGGTTCTGCAGTTCTGGCATTCATATACCGGTCTCTTTGTTCTGTTGCCTCCTCCCACAACATTAAGAACATTGGGGGTTCATTGCTTCTATTGCAACTTTGGAGTTGGGAGCGCTTTCATGTTGGCAGACCACAGGTTCGATCTCCATGCACAGAGACAGGCATTGAACAGGACTTACCCCCAATTGGCTTCCGTTGGGTGGGGGCTCGCACACAGAGTGACAATGCTACTCGCTCTCTTAAGCAGTACAGAGATGAGCTGAACCTGCAGCGAGTGGATCAGGTGAAGTGGGAGCCCTACCTTTTTGTAGAGTCCTCAACCCTACCCCCACTTTGTACAAAAGATGCTGATCTGTGGCTTACACAAGCTCCACTAATAAACTTCCCTATAGTTGAGATGTATTTGCCTGAGCGAGTGATGCGGCAATTCGGCCTTCGCCAGTGCATTCCACCACCTTTTCGGCCTACGTTACAGTCATTGCATCGTATTAGTCGACGTGGCAGAGAACGCGAGAACTGGGAAGAAACGCACCATGAGTATATCCAGGAATGGGAAGCACGGCGACAGCGCATATTTAGAGACACAGAGCCATATGATCCATCTTCTTATGAGGAGTATCTGAGCTGGTACTCAGGAGCTACAAGACGGTACCTTGTCCCAGCGACCAACGAGGATGCTGAAACAGAACCTTTGGCAACAACTGGTGATTCCTTAGATCTTCAGTATCAAGCCAAATCTCCGATGATCCGCAAAGCGGTAAACTAAAATTACCTTTTCATTTTATAATATAATTTTGTTGGAATTGTTTTTCATGCAGTTATTTGCATGACTTGAATATAGTTTTTCATTCTTATTACTATGTAGTATGTACATTTGAATCGATATTTAATTTAAAGTCTTTCCTAACTTTGTAGGTTGATAAACTGGAAGGTATGGTTAAGAGGGCCAAGAGAGCCATGACATCTACAGCTGATACGACCACCCAAGCTTTGGTTGCTGAGTTTCTGCATGGGTTTCAAGATGTCTTGCAAGACCTTAGTGAGATCGATACTAATCCACATGTTGACACAGCTGCCAGTCAACAGACACCTCAGCTTTCGCTAGAAGAAGAGCAAAACATAGATGCCGACCAAGATCAACAGCAGGAAGATGAAGAACTTAACACAGTGGAGCATGCTTCGTTGACCCTTGAGTCTATGGATGAGGAAAACAACTTATCCAATAATGTGCTCTCCGAACATCCTTCACTGGGAGTGGAGGGAAACTGCGATTCAGCTGCCCCAGCCACTGAGAACTATGATACAGCCACTGCTGCGACTGACTCGGTACAGCCCAGTGAGGATCTACAGCATGGCGAACATCAAGAGGATCACCCTGAAATAGAGCATACTATATTTATGGTGGAACCGAAGTGTGAGGAAGATGATGGCTCGAACTTTATGCTCCCATGGAGTCCTCCAGAACTGATGCTGGAGGAGCAGGGCGACTTGGCTGCTCTAGGTACTGAATCATGTAATGTACAACAGAGCCTTGAAGTAGGAGAGGCCGAGGATCAGGAAAACCCTGACACAGCTGAGCATGACACCGTGATGGTGGAGCATACGGATGAGGAAAACAACAACAATTGTAATGGTGTTTCTTCTTCCTGCCCAGCGTAATCTGCCATTGTCGATCCCATCCAAATCACGCAGTGATCACCTCTGTTTTGCCTATGTAGGGTTAGGTGCAATTTAGCAATTTATTTGCAGATTTAACACGAGATGTTAGTTCGTTTGTTGCTGGTAGTACTGGGTTGCTGTAACTTTGTTCTGGGTGCCTGGTAATTTGGTGGACAGTACATCTGAGTTCTTATTAACGGCGTAGAATCTCATCCTTTTTCCATGCAAGATTACCGTAGGCAATTTACTTGTACGATGGTGAAATCATCACCGTACGTACTTCTCTACTTATTATTACTTGTCAAATATGCATGCATCATATAATTGGTGAAATAGCTATGATTCTTCTACATACACACAAAGTTAATCGAAGAAAGTCCGTCAACGACATGGACACAAATCGGCCTATGGCCCATGGGGGATTCTTGCCCAATATGAAAGTAGACCCAGCAGAGGCCCGAGACAAGTCCAATCTTGACGAGGAGAGCCGCCGAGTACGACGTTCCGGTCTGCGGCGCTACCGTTTTTCCTTTTTTCGCCGGTTCGACACGCCTCTGCTACGCGCGTCGTCTGTCTGCGCGCACCCCTCCCGGGAAAACAGAGAAAAAGAAGAATCGTTCGCGCATCCTCCCTCCACGGAACCCTAGAGGACGAGTGGATAAGCAGCTGGAGTCGAGACGGTGATCTTGGTCGTTCGTGGTCCAATCGCAGCCATGGATTTCATGAAGCTGCTCGATCAAACCGTCAGGGAGATGTAAGAGTCCGCGTTTCTTCCGATTCTTTTCCCTCTGTTTTCGCGAATAGAATTTTCTTTTGTTAAGGAATTCTGGTTAACATTTCCTCTGGCCCCTATTATCTATGATGATGAAGAAAGAGGGAGGTGAACCTCAAGGTCCTAAAGGTGCCGGAAATCGAGCAAAAGGTTGGCGGTTTTCTTCTCCGGATTCTGCCCCCCAGGAGTCGATTTTTGAAACCGTGTCTCGTTGTGTATTGAACTATTGATGATTTAGATTTTTTTTTCGATTTGTTTTGGATATGGTCACGACTCGCAAGGGTTTTCTCTTGACTGCAGGTTCTTGATGCCACAAGTGATGAGCCATGGGGGCCTCACGGGTCTGACTTGGCGGACATTGCCCGGGCCACTAAAACATAGTAGGTGCCAAAGCTCAATTTTCAACACATCTCACCTGTTCTTTGAATTTTGTGTATCATCCTATTATCATTTTGGCGGCAGTGGTGAATGTGCAATTATCATGAATGTGCTGTGGCAAAGGCTGGGGCTGGGAGCCACTGGTGCCAATTGGCGTCATGTGTATAAGGTCAGGTTTTTTTAGAGAGAAACGATAACATGGAGTTAATTGCTATGAATACACTGTTTGTATTGTTTCTTCATAACTAGTTGTTTTATCACATTTACAGGCATTGTCTGTGATTGAGTATCTTCTGGCAAATGGTACTGAACGTGCTGTCGACGAAATTATTGACAATAGCCCACAGATTGCGGTATGTGCCATCATGCTTTCAATGAATTTTCACTGCTTATAAAACATGACCTTATCTGACATTTGCTTTTTCTGGAAGAAACTTACAAGTTTTGAGTATGTGGAGTCTAATGGAAAAGATGTTGGGCTCAACGTGCGAAAGAAGGCTGAAACTGTTCTAGCAATTGTGGATGACAGGGAGACGCTTCAACAAGTCAGGGAGAAGGCTGCTGCTACGAGGAATAAGTGAGGCATTCATGTCTGACTTACTGATGCAGTACGGTTCTTTTAGCGGAATTCTCAGCTTGACATGGACCTTATGTGTAGGTACTTCGGGATCGGGTTGTCGTCGACTGGGTTAACATATAAGTCAAGCGTAGCATCATTTGGCAGTGGCAGCTACTCATCTGGTAGTCGCTATAGGAGCACACATAGTTCAAAGGAAGCTGACACATCCAGTGATAGCTACAGAGAGAAGGAATGGACTAACAGCAGTAAAGAAACAATTTCAGATATTAGAAGCAGTAGACATATGTCAATAGGAAACAAAAGCAGTACAGCTGACCATAAGTCAAGAAAGGGACAAGGGCATCGCAGGAGGTACGTCTCTAATTCTTATGTTGCTAATTGTACTGGTGTTTTTTTATCTACTTACAGCAATGACTTTAAGAGGATGAGAGTCCACTCTCAAGTGTTCATTGTGGTATGTTGTAGAAATCAAGATTCCTCAACATCACACCTGAAATCATCATCGAATCTTAGCTCCACATCTGGAGGCCTAAGTCCACAGAAAATGAACAATGAAGATGATGATGACTTCAACCCACGAGGAACTTCCGCATCTGGTCCGTATCCCTACTTTCTCCCAACATTCTATTGTGATTATATTATTACAGTGGTTCCTTTATGTTGATAGCCATTGATTTTGTTATGTGTGTTCTGATGCTTGCGTCATATTGCCTCTGGTTATCAGAATAGTGACATAAGATGCAAAGAATTTTCTATGAATTTATTTCGATTTGACCACATCCATCATTTTGTTTACTTACTATATCGAAATGTATCAGGAACAGCTAATGCAAGCTATAATCATGTGGATCTCTTTGGAAAAAGTCTATTGGATGACCTTGATGACACCACTGCATCTACATCAAGAGCTCTGCCAAATGTTGGAACTGCTGCTTTGCCAGAAGTTGATTTATTTGCCAATGCAGATTTCCAGTCTTCTAATTCTCCATTAGAGTCAGCAACTGGTTCTCACTCTCAGGTATACCCTGCCCTATTGTCTAGTGGTATATTTTTAGTTCACTTCACTTTATGTCTCTTATAGTTATCTATGATCTATCCTACATAAATATGATACAAAATTTGCATATGATAAAAGAAAATAATAATTCAGAATGATCATAATTTATGGGGACCCGCCTTGTTAGTGACACAGTAATGGATTTCGCAACATTGTATTGGCAAATGAGGTATTCATCCTGATATTTATGGATTACATGGTTGACACTTTGCATATTTTATCAATGAAACATTTGGCAAAATTACAATTCCACTGCTTTTCATATTGCCATCAATTTTCTAAATCGCTGCTTCTTTCCAGATGTCATCGCAGGACAATATTGATCTATTTGCAGGAAGATCATCGTTTGCTGGTTCTGTTAATTCAGATACAGAATTCTCAGTACACGGTAGCCCAAATAAATCTTCAGAACTTAATCTATCTTCCTCTACCTCTGCTTTTGATCCTTTTCAACCATCCTTTGCTACGTCATTTCCTTCGGATACTGAGTTCTCAGTTCGTGACACCCCAAGCAAATCCAAAAACTCACATCAGCATTCCAACACCGCAGATTTTGATCCTTTCGCTGCAATTGATGGATCTGATTCCTTCAGTGCATTCTCTTCAAATACGGGCTCAGGTCAAACTAAAACGGAAAGTGTCAAAAATTCTGATCGTAGTGCTTTAGAGGAGCTGGATTTTGGTGCCTTTACTTCACACATGGAATCTCCTAGAGCAAGTGTGACCAAACCCATGAACAAGTCCCCCACAAAGCTGGAGACGGCCTCTATCTCAGAATCAAAACCAGATGTGAAGAAAGGGGCTTTCCAGGTCAAGTCTAGCATATGGGCCGATTCATTGAGTCGTGGGCTAATCAATTTGAATATAACTGCCTGTAAGTATCTCTACATTGTTAGTTATAATATATTCGCTCTTTTTTATGCATGCTTTTGGTAGTGCCTCTGCATTTCCACCTTCCTGATAAATACTCTATTAGCTGTATCAGAGAAGAGTATATAAGTACACATCATGAGCTGCAGTCCCTGTTCTGCACATGCAAAGTTACACGTTCTTTACTGGTAGGAACAAAATTTAGCACAAGTAACATACTTCGAGACTTTTTTTTATACATAAAGGATGCCTGATAGAATATGCACTAATCAGTTCGCCCGAGGTTAGATTGCACTCAGTGCACTAATCAGAGCAAGGAGTTCAGCAACCTTATGATTGTTTAACCATTATATGCAGCAAAGAAGGTCGATGTTTCAGATGTAGGGGTTGTTGGGCAACTGAGCAACGGGTCTGAGGATAAAGGCCTAGATGCTCCCTGGCGCACGGGGACAACAATGGGCACCGGATCAGGCCTGTAAGGCAGGCTTGGTTTTGCATCGTGCGCAGGATCCACAGGTGGAAGAGGCAATTTCGAGCAGCAGCAGTTTAGCAGTTTCAAGTGATCCTTATTCAGGATCATTTACAGTATTGCAAATTAACTGTCATCTTCGCCCTTTTTTAGGGAAGTCATCTTCGCCCTTGATGCGGTATAGTTTTGTATCTATTAGTTCATCCAAAGTAAATTTGTATGTGCGCACTGTGAATAAAGCCTTTTCGATGTTTTTTTATAGAAGGCATCTGTTGTTTTTCCTCTTGATATTTCAGTTCGCAATGCAATGATGCAAGAAGGAATAATGTATTTTGCCGCCTCTATTATACAATGTGCACCCGAAATTAACTGTAAGTCATACAAAAGTTCAACCTTCAGTAATATAAATGATAAAACCGATTAGACCACCCTGAGTACTGGCATTTCGCATTGGCCAAAGATGAAAATGATATGATATTCATTTTTTAGGTAATATCCAGAGTGATTTGTGGACCTAATTTTTACACTAGGGCTCAAATGGCTGCATCTGCATGTGCGCTGATCTATTTCTTTCATCACAGTATGAGACCGTTTCTGGAACTTTTTTTTGTTAACGATACTGGAGAAAATGATAAAGAAATTGCGTTCCAAGAGGATAAAACCATCCTCGATTGTGTTCGTAACTTCGAACCGTTGACAAATTATTACATTCAAAATCAATCAATAAATCCAAGCTCATGCTGCTTGGGCCAAAAAAATAAAACATTAAAGCGCACCACCACTGTGCATATTATACAAGCGTGCCGCGCCCGCGGGCCGAGACGTGCACGGCAAAAACTAGCACACCACCTTTATCAACGATCACTTCCAGAACCTCTTCCGCCTCTCCTTGCCTTCTCCCCCTGCCTCGCGTCTCTCCGGAGACGACATGTCCAATCCCCCGGGCTTGATCACCTTCTTGTCCCGCGAGAAGGACCGGAACGCGAGCAGCCTCGACTTGGAGGAGGCAGCCACGTCGCGCTTCACGCCAGCGCCCGCGCCCGCTTGTTGCTTCGGCTTCTCCCCGTGCAACGGGCTCCCGTGGCCGTCCCCGCTCTGCGTGTCGGACCCCTCCGAGTCGTGCGCCGGCTCGGGCTTTACGGTCTCGACGTCCGGCTCCGTCTCGGCTGCCTCCGCGCCATGATCTCCGGTTCGCGGCGCCGGCGCGACGTCGCGTTCTGGCGTGCGCGTCTCCGGTGGCGTCGCGGGCCACGGGGCGTCGTCTGTTCCGGGCGTAGGCTGCTCGGGCTCCTCCGCCTGCGTCTCGGTTCCACCTGCACCGTGACCATTCCCTGCCGCTTCTGCTTCTTGGTTTGGCTGCTGCTCCTGATCACCCGCAGGTGCACCGGCCTCGTTCGCATTGTTGTCCGAGTCCTGCGTCGTCGCGTTGCCGACGTCTGGTGATGCAGATGGTGGCACAGCTTGGGTCGCCGGGTGCTTCGGTGGTGTCGACGCCGCAGGGGGCGCTTCGATGCCGTTGGTGCCTTCTCCCATGCAAAAACGTAGAGGCATCAGCCATCAGGGAAGAAGAAGAATTGAGCATGGGAAACCTGTTGATCAAGCGCAGCCACCAGCGTACGTAGCAATTGTGTATGTAACAAAGAAACGTGACGCCGCCCCTAACCGGCAGAACGAAGGAAAAGGAAAAGAAAAAAGGGTCATGGTTCATGGACGATCGATGGTTAGTTCTGTAGGACACGGGACAGTATTGAGCAGCGTAATGTACTATCCTGTGATATGGCTGCTCCAGCGACACGACCACAGGAACTTTCGTTTGCAGAGAAGTTCTAGCAGCAGAGAGCCAGCTCACACTTGCTATTTGGTTTGGTCACTACCTTACCTTCAGGGAACCCCTGCGGCAGTGGACGGATCGGAGGCCGGCATTGGAACAGACCGGCGATAAATAAGTATATGATCATGCATCTAGCAGGTAACTTGCAAAATGTAGTGCTCCACATGTCTTTTGATGCAAGTACACATAATATAGACCTTTTATTACTCCAAATATCAAATGTCGTCTGAGTGTGAAATCGTTCTGCCTTCTGAGAAATTGGATCGATGCAAATGGAAGCAAAACTCACTGGATTCGCAGGTTTTTGTCTATGGCATGAGCCAGATTGCAGCAGCACTGCAGCAGCTGTACACAACTAATAGCCGTCAAAAGCATATTTCTCACCATTTGCCAACACTGACGCAGATTGCTTCTTCGCAACTTGACCGTTCTCCTTGCCGCTGGCCACCTTATCGGCTTCTCTGGCCGCATCGATGTCCTTCTGGCTCAGAAAGCTCGGCTGGTTGGTTGAAGACAGCAACCTTGCCCACATCCTGTCAGTTATCCTCACCTTGTTCCGCGTTGATGTCACCCTCTGTTGTCAGAATTAATAAAATGTGGAGTCATGCTAATTGCAAAAGGTAATATTAAGAAAAGAGGAAATTTCTATGGACATCCATACAGTAGACATCCTAATCATGAATTTCCTACTTTTCTTTCCTTCCAGATGGCACATCCTAACTCTTGGTGGAAGAAAAGATACAGAAGAAATTTTAGTTCAACTTCAGTGTCTACCACGGTGCTATGCAAATTTTCAAACCTAAGTACAGTGCAATGTGATAGCTACTGGTGAGTGTAACTTCCTGATGCGCTCCTGTTATGAAGCACATTGCTTGTTTAGCATTATAATGGGTGAAAATCATTTATTTTAGGCATGCAGCATGCAAAATCGCGTCGAAGTGTAGCAAAACCAAAAAGACTGCGCATCTTAGCATCATCCCAATGACAGCTACTACTGCCAGAAGCCCACAAAGAGACTGGAACAGAAATTCATTGGCTCAGAGGAAATACCACTTGCCCTGAACCTATATGCCCATTCCCTAAAACTTGCATAAACAAGCAGAAAGGGGCATACTAATACCAATATACTATCCCTGTTTACAAAAGGATACAGTGAAAGTTATACTCACATGAAATGGTATATAGGCATGCCTGCCATTGACCATCCCGACTGTAAAGCTATATCCTGCCATTGCACCATGAATGGCACTATGTGCAAGCAGTGTGCAATAGACGTTGTCTGATGCATTGCTTGGAATAGCACGGATCATGTAAGTAGGATCTGCATTAGGAATGACAAATTGTTCTTGTCAGATTCCTTGAAAGGCATAAAGTACAAACTAATACTGTCTTGAGAAGTACATGCGAGAGTTACCTATGTATTTAATAGTCATCTCCATCTTCTTGCTCTTGCAATAATCCTACAAGGTGATAATGCAATGTTAAAGAATTGCTCACAGAAATCTTGGAGAAATACCATGGGAAATTACCAAAAAATTAAACCAATCCAACACTAAGAAGAATGGATGATATGAAGGTTTCACCGGAATACTGGACCATACAGTATGCATGGCTCTACACCAAGAGGTTCACAAGTATTACAAGCTTTACCGATAGCATCTCGAATAGTAGTAAGGTATACATTCATATTTTACATCCAGAGCATGAAAACTTGAACTAGTTTAACTATGCCCTGCAGTTAAAGTTTGAACCTAATAAATAAGTTTTAGAACAAGGTTAAAGATCCATACAAAAATTAGTGGTGATGCATGCAGCTCGCTAACCATGCTCTGAACCTCCTGAACTTAAAATATGCTACTTAACTGGTGAGCGTAAGAAAACTATAGGTTTTAGAAAATAACAGATATAGCGCAGTATGGGTTACACACAATCATTTTCCCTTCGATGTAAATTTGCTCTCCCTATCCAAGGTTTTGATTTGTGCCTTGTATAAGCTAGACTTGTTTGAAACCCAATAGCACATGTCAAACCCACTGCTAGCATTCTTACAATTTTAGTGGAAAATAGAAAGACGTGCACAAGGCATGTGACATGTTCAGAAATGACAATTTGCAAAGAGTGAAATTAAAATGGATTGGAGTCTGATGAAAGAAAGAACTAATAGAAGTGAAACTCGCCTTAATCTTGTGGGTCAACCAGAGACCGACATCAAGAAGCAGCTTATTTCCAGATGCATCTTGCTGATCTGCCACAGGTATACTTTGAGCAATAAGATCCTGCCCTGCTCCCTCAGCCACAACAATAACCATATGGTTGTTCTCCTTCAACCTCCTATCAATATACTCTAATAGTCCACCCTCTCCTTCTAAATAAAATGGTGACTCGGGAATCAAGCAGCAATCCTGCATATGCAAAACATAAGTTCCATAAAAAAAAGAAGATATTTGACATATCACAACATTGCTGGTCACATTTACACAGTAACCGAATTCAAAAGAGGCAACAAAGCTAAATATGCAATAACAGGACACCTGGATAAACTACATAATATTGACCAGAATATAGTTGAGTTATATGTAGAAGTCATTAACTCACCACATCCCTACTTGCAAGAGTAGCATACATTGCAATAAACCCTGCATCAATGAGGAACCATCGTGGTAAGCACAGCATAATGAAATAGCTAAAGGAAACAGTTCAGGGACCCATCATGCTTCTACACAAGGGGTACATGAACTTCAGTTCGTAGGCAGGAAAAACTAACCGCTGTAGCGACCCATAAGCTTAACTAACCCTATCCCGTTTTCAGCACTTGAAGCTTCCACGTGAGCTGCATTAATCGCACGCTGGGCCTCTTCTACAGCAGTGTCGAAACCAAATGACTTGTCTATTACCTAACAATAAGTGTATACAGCAATCAGCATTGATTCAAAAGTTTCAAATCAAGAGGCGTGCACCAGAAGGTTACCTACAAGAGATAAAAAAATGGAAAAGAAAGAAAACAAGTATCTAAAAATTACCGCAATATCATTATCAATTGTCTTGGGAATACCAGCAACAGCTACTTTTAGACCACGTCTCCGAATTTCCTGCAGTAAAATTTTAAAAAGAAACTCAATCAAAGTTTTCAGCTTTGGCATGAAAATTCTTTACATTATTTGTCCAATTTTGTTTAGTGATACATATACATATATTTAAACTACACTCAACTCTTCCGCATGAGGTCCCGACCTCTTGAGTACACTTGAACAGGCAGTGCAGAAGTTCTACATGCAAATGAAGCAGTTTGACAATATCTGAAGTTCTGAACCAGATATGACAGATATACCCATGACAACGATTACCTTGAATATCTCATATGCTCCCTTCTGAGTTCCGTCTCCTCCGATGATGTACACCTAGATGAGGTACACAGGAGTATTCACTTAACCTCCAAAATAAGGACTTCAGCATGAACACTAATCAGCAAGCAGGTACCTGATTAATTCCACGATCTTGGATGTTGTCGACAATCTTTTTGGTATCATGGCCACCACGTGATGATCCAAGAACTGTTCCACCTCGTTTATGGATATCATTGACACTTTTCGGCGTCATGGGAAGATAATTGCTCGAATAGAAGCCTTTATATCCATTCTGGAAAAAATTGCTTATAACATGTTAGGTGATAACAGAAAAGTTTCATGGATAAACTACTTGTACATATCAACATTTGATCTCACTGATGCACTAGAATCACAATGAGTACATGATTCATGGCAAGAGCTCTAGCTGGCATGAAGTTCATAATAGTTGGTAATGTGTAACAACACTACTACGGATTCATGTCAGGCAATGCAATCCAAACGTTCTAGAACTCGCAACTATTTCAGTATAATAAATAGAAATGAATGCTTCACCGAGTCTGAATCTGTTTGCCAAAATGATAGTGTACCATTTTCATTAGACACTGGCATGGAATGCATTGAAAAAAATCATATTGATTTCTGGCAAGAGATTAGTAGGCATTGACTCGGCCGGTAAAATAAATGATATTTTTTAAAACAATTAAATATGACTGGGCCGGTAAAAACTTTGGAAGGAAGTGTAGCATTCTAGATCATCAATATCGAGATTTAGGTAATCTATAATGACTCAAACCTGTATTCCAAAGATTTCATTGACATGGTACATGTGGGACAGACCACACACTAACTCTCTGATGACAGTATTGAGCCCAGGGCAAAGACCTCCACAGGTTACAATGCACGCTTTCACATCTTCTGGCTCAAAATACACCTAAGTATTGAATCTCAAAGTCAGTCTATATGTAAATAATTCATTACTCACAAACAGTACAGGTGTACATCGAATGCATCATACCCTTTGACGAGGTCCAGCACGGCGGAAGTGAACTCCTCGTGGGCTGTTCTTCTGAATAACCACCTGTGGTAGCACAAAGAGCATGTCATTTCACCATTCACCAATGGAACAGCAGGTCGACGTATTGGGGGAAATAGCGCTCAGATTTTTATACCTTTTCGGGCACTGTATCATCTGCATTCACAAAGTACTGCCTGGAAAATGCGCAACAAATGAGGATGATTGGAGTGTCAGATGTTGACCAAAGGAGGTGGCAAAAAGTCAAACTGAAAGAAAATCCTCACTTGACAGTTGAATATGCCGGATGATCTTGCAAAGGATTAGGAAAAGTCTGCCAGGAAAATCAAATAGGGAAAAAATTAGCTTAAGCATCATGATGTCACCTGGAAAACGACTTCATTTTGAATTTTGGACTTTAATTTAACCAAGAAAAACAATTAAACGGCTGGATGTGCTGTTTACTGTGAATAGGCACGTAGATGTTTTACAGCAGCAAGGAAAGCGGGTTGTCGACTAAGGGCCTGTTTGGTAGAGCTCCACCTAATTCTGATTCTCTGAGAGAGGTGATTCTGTGGCTGAAAGTAATTCTCTTTAATTCTCTGTCGTAAACTCTCAGAATCAGGATGGAGAATCACTTCACGGAATCAGGAGATTCTGTTTTTTAAGCTCCCAGCCCCTTTTTATTTCAGAGAATCACTTCACAGAATCAGTAGAGAATCACTTCTAATAATGTTTGGCAGAGCTCCTGGATTCGAGAATAAGCTCTGGGAGCTCTGCCAAACAGAGCCAGAGCCTAACACAAGTAATTCCTATTGAAGCATGGGAGAAGTCTAGGAGTAACAAATATCACCGGCGAACACAGACGCAAGGAGACATGAGATCCACACGACAGCTCAAATTTCGAACGGAAATCGCCGAGCCATATTAACATTTACGTTGAGCCGTAGCCAGCTAATGAGCTTCCTACACGATGGCACAAGTGGGCAAAGCGCCAGATTATACAAGCGTCCAAAAATGCAGCTGTCATCCCCAAATGCACTCAAACAAAACCGCCCCGTAACTGAACAAAAAGAAATTCACCTAAAAACTTCAAATATATGGTACCAAGCCAAAGCTTAATCGAGATCTCTGCGCCCCCAAACGATCCCAGCACACGCATCACTACGGTTCGCAGCGGCGATTTCCACCCAGGAACAACGAATCGAGCAACTGAAGGGGGTTACGGCGCTCACGGGGAGTTCGGGGAGATAGTCGGTGAGGTGCTGGACGTCGTCGAGCACGTATCCGTAGTCGCCTTCCTGGAGCTTGACGAAGGCAGCGTCCTCGTCGTGGAGGGTCGCGGACGACGCGTTGCGGAGCGCGCGGAGGTTGGGGTACGAGTCGCGGGAGATCCGGACGCACGTCGCGGAGAACGGGAGCGCCGCCTTCTTCCCGGCGGGGGCCGCCTCCTCCTGGGCCTGGAGCGGCTGATGCGGCGCCGCCGGCGAGTCGTGGTCGCCCTCCACCTCGTCGTCCTTGGGCAGGATGATGTGGGACGACGCCATCGGAGGACTGCCCCGACGGACTAGCGGCTTCCTTCCCGGTCGAGCGAGCTCCTCGCCTCCTGCTGCTCGGCTGTGTGGGTGGGGTCTCTCTCGCGGGCGTTAAAAAAATGGTCCCCCTCTTGCCGGAAGCCGACGTCGGAGCACGGCGCTGGGTTTAAATAGTCGGCGAGGAGTCGAAGCGTGGAGCAGGGGAAAGAGGAGAAGGGTCCGGGAGCTTGGTGGGACGGAACTGGGGACGGGTGGTTTCGGGTTTGATGTGAATAAATATGGGATTGCTGTTTCTGCTGTGCGCCGGAGGGCGGGGATGATGACGCGGTGACGCTGATGAGGATGCCGGCCGATGGAGGCGACGGTGAGTCGGTGATGAGATGGCATTGCCGGTGTTGTTTTTTCAGGAAATTTTATCTTCTTGGGAGGATTGTTTGTGCCATACTGGAAGTTTTACGATTTTCTACAGATGTGCATCCTGTGAATAATGAATGATTAATAGACTGCTAACGGAAGCCGAATTCTCTCCTTGGGCTTGGGGGTTGACATTTGCTGATTATTGTCAACTTGTCATAAATAGAGAGGATCTAAACAGACTGGACATTGACTGCCATTTGTAGCATTTTTGTTATTCCTATAGGAAAAGAGTTTGACTAAAATAAAGATTGCAACACCGTATTCGTGTTGGCAACATATCAGGTGTAAATCAACCCATCTATGCAAACTATGCAAATTTTAATCTGGATTGCACGACGTTGATCCAATGAGCATCACACCTCACACCTTCTCTGTTATTTTGCAAATCTCCCTCCCATCTTTCATGTTATTTTACCAATTCCCTCACCCACTCATCATGCACTAAGATACGTTCGTGTTTGCCTCATAGAAATTAATTTGCAATGAGCTGCATATTAGGTAACTTCAAAATACGTGGCAAGGGGAAGGAAAGATTTGACATCCATTTGAACGGGAAAGGAAGCACAGAATGTCGCCAAACACCTGCGGCAATCGCTGATGTCAGCTCTATTAAACATCGTTGTCAAAATCGTACATACAGAACACAAAATTTTCCGCTGAATTTATGGAAGATGTCAGCTGACATCGGTAAATAGGTGGCTCCGCCCTGATTATTTCGACAACAACATGGGTGATCGTTTGACTTGCATAGGCACGTCGCCAGTAACTCCGTAGGGTTGCGGCGGGCGTGCAGTGGGCGCAGGATGGCCTTCCGGTGGGCGCTCTCCTGGAGGATTTTGGTATACCGCCGGTACCTGCCCGGGCCGGCAAGTTTGCTGCCGTCAATCCGCTGCATCGAGATGTGTTTCTGAGCCCACACGCTGTACCATATGCTGCATATTAAAATGGGAGGGGTCCCATATTGTGCCTAGAAATTAGCCTGCGTTCTGGCGCCGGCGGAGGGAGAAATCTACCATTTGCACCAGACTTCTGATGTCCACACATGGTCCCACTTGTCATACCAATCATTTTCTACCTCACACTCATCTCCATTCAGTTTCTAATTCGTATATTTGGATATGTCCGCGTATTTGATTTTTTTTCACAATATTCAAATATTTCAAACCATGCTTTATTGTCAAAATTTCATAGTAATACTATCCAATTCCTTGGACATTTTTTTGTAACATTCAAATATTTCAACAAAATTTTTAATCAAATACATAAACGGTTCTGTATCGCATACACCACAAATAAGAGGGAAGCGTATATTGTGACCCATACACACCAGATCTATAAAGTTTGGAGGGAAATTACGGAGCCATATAATTATCTGTACACGTCAGATCTAATTTCAAATAATTCTGACAGCAGAGGGACTTTTGGAACAAATCATACACATTATGTACCTACAAATAATGCTTCTGCCGTTAATGCATCATGCTGGATGTTGTATCTGAAAGGGCCTCACTGGATTGAACGATAACTTGTACCTAAACTTGCCAGAAGTAACCCTGATTGATATGATAAAGATTTTAAGTTAGCATTCCCACGGCAAAAATACTTTGTAATATCAAACATTTGAAGCAGCTTAGGGCATATTTTTATGCAAAATAATGTGTACATTATTACATATGACCAAAACCAGAAAGTGATGCCATTTACAGGTAGTTCAGTATACACAACAGTTTTTTTTTTGAATCACAGGCATCATGTATTATCTTTTCAATTTTCTAAAGCTAAGGAAAGAGACAACGATGCATGAATTCCTTTGACTTACCACATAGAAATTTCACAAAAACCCTACTTACTTGGAGCATTATACGCCACATGTGTAATTGCAATAGGTACATGGATTCCTTTGACTTACTGGAACAAAGTTTCATAAAAGCTTTCGAGTAATTCCTTTGACTTACTAGATGTTTGGCAACGGAAGACCTTCAAAATTTTGCGAGAGCATGCAAAAGCCCGCAACTACATGCTACAAGAAAACCAATGTAATGTTTTTGTCTATTGGTAATTTAACATTGCATAGTACTCCCTCCATACTGGTAAAGAATGATGTTTAGGACAACGACACGGTCTCCAAAACGTAACTTTGACTTCTTATTCTTACAAAAATATTTATTAAAAAATAATATATGTATGCTTTTATAAAAATATTTTTTAAGACAAATCCATTCCTATAGTTTTCACATTTCCAAACTCAATGGCTTAAAAGTTATTCATGATTTATATTCCCAATGTTTGACTAAAATCTTATCCAAATCATCATTCTTTAGTGATACGGAGGGAGTATTAGATCAGTAAAACAACACATAACTTTTCTCGAGGGCATTTTAATCCGCCAATCAATAAAGTAAAGTGTGCTTAGTATATCAATCAAGATAAAATTGAGTACTTTAGACATAAAGAAATGAATTAAAGTGACATGATGGTTTTGATATGGTTCTGGCTAAATTACTAGCAGAAGGCAGTTTTCTCCATATGCAACTGAAGTATATGGAAGCCTCCACTTATCAGCAACAGCAACAAGTTCTGGAAAGGAACAACTAACAGTAATAGTGAAATGGGACCAGAACAATTATAAATAGAAATTAGAAAACCCAGCATATATATTTAATATGGTTGTTGCAGCTAGGTTACTAACTATCAAAGGGCTAGTCCTACTCACTGAGAAGTGAGAATTGAAATAAATAAGACAATCGATGGAACTAGTAACAATTGGACTGCTTGACTGACAACATCATATATCCTAAATCGCTGTTGTTATCATCACAAGTGACATCACATTACTGATATGGGCAATCTCATTACGTGAATGAATCAATCAATAGAAGAGTGGCAGCATACACAAATGGGCAACGCCATAAATCCTATAGTGCAATGAAATTTTCGGATTTTTTAAATACAATCAAGACCAAAAGAAATTGTATGATCTAAACAAAAGCAGCAGTAAATCAGCACCAATACATAAACTGGGGTGGTTCGGTGCAGATCATAAAGGATTGGTTTGTGTTGATTTGGTAAAGAATTTAATAATCGTTTTCCCTGATAATACCATCTCCAACAAGGAAGGGAAAAAGAGGGTAAACGAGATGCAGGGAAAGGAGAGGCACGCTCACTTGAGTGTGCGTGTGCCCCTTCAACAGGAGAAATCAAAATGAACAAGAAGTTCCAAGGATTCATATACCTCGAGTGAGAACCATTAACTCAGCAAGAAAAAAGGACCAAGAACACCACCTAGGGTTTGTTCCATGATTGGATTCAAGGCCTTGAGCTGTGATCCAAATGGAGATCGATTTGAGTCTCTTCTTGATCAGATCGGTCCATCCCAGGGAGCCTCCATGGCCAGGAGATGTGGATCTAGGAGTCGCAGGGAGCCGACATGGACGGGAGACGTGGATCTAGCAGACGCAGGGAGCCGCCATGGCTGGGAGACGTGCGAAACGGGGCCCTGAGGTGTTGGAGAAGAAGTTTTTTTTTCTTGACATGGGGGAAGTTGGTCCACGAAGTTGCCTCGAGTACTGCCTGACTTGCCTCGCAAAGCTCGCGGCACCAGGCATGAAGTGGGTCCAGCGGAGGTGCTGGTGGGACCAACTTAGATGCCTCCCCATCCCGCGAGCAGACTTGTAAAGCTAATCGACGGTCCACAACTTACCTGCCCGAGCAGGCACCCTTGGAAAATCCACGCTCCTCTCCTGGACTCCTGGCTCGGCCGCTCGGCACCGGCACATCGGCAGCTGCCGGAGTGGGCAGTAGGGCCTGGCGGTGCTGGAGTTCACGACTCACGAGCGAGCGCGTAGGATTGGGCGGCTGGCTCTCGCGCATCTAGGCACATGACTGCGCACCCGCACCTTTTGCTTTTCGGAAAAGTGTTGCTACCTTTTATTTAAAAAATTTATTTTTAATAAGATGAAGGTTAAAAATCATGAAAAAAGTCAACAAATAATAATTTAAAACAGATGTACTAGTATTTTATAGGAACGACGGCGCACGCTGCCCCATGTACGGTTGCAAGTACGTACAGAGCAAAACCCACAACAATTTCCAGGTGCATCTTTGCATATAGCACACGACCTTATGAATTTTGGACTAGAGCATACCTAGAAGGGCAAAACATGTTTCAGATTTCAGATCCGCGTCCGTGTAGCCGACCGAGGATTTTCGCTAGCCCCTTTCCGAGACCAGAAAGAAGTCCATTTCATGCATGCGCTCAGGAAAATCGTGGCGCGCATCGTCTAGTCTGAACCGAAGAAGTGTGTGGTCCAGCATCTCGAACCACCGAACCAGGAATCTGAATGTGGAAGAAGCGCAAGCATCCTTCTAGACTGTGGTTACTACCATCGGAACCAACTCAACCAAGAATCGTATTCAAAGGTACGGTCCGCACATAGATAGCACGCAAATTAATGCGCGTACGCTGGTTTTGGGCCAAAAGGTAACGAACAGCATCGACAGGCTGATCGAGTGTCACAATCGTCACCACGACTTGTCACTTGTTTTGTTTCTTAACCAAGGCCCAAATTTGGAAGTCCGGAGTACGGTGTCACTTCGTAATCATTGCGTCACTGTAGCATTTCGTTTGTATTTATGAA
Source organism: Echinochloa phyllopogon (assembly GCA_033239725.1). Lineage (NCBI taxonomy): Eukaryota > Viridiplantae > Streptophyta > Magnoliopsida > Poales > Poaceae > Echinochloa > Echinochloa phyllopogon. Next base: position 50,028,539 of record BTCW01000014.1, read on the forward strand.
AAATTGTCCAAACATTGATTAATTAGGCTCAAAATGTTCGTCTCGCAGAGTACAACAAAACTGTGTAATTAGTTTTTGATTTCATCTACATTTAGTACTCCATGCATGTTATGACATTTTGATGGGATGTAAATTTTCTTTTTGCATAGTGGAATTTTGGGGTAGAATTTGGGATCTAACCCCTTGTTTAGTTCCCAAATTTGGAGCCAAACTTTGTCATTTTGGAGTGCGTGCGTCGTTGTAGCATTTCGTTTGTATGTGTGAAAAATTATCCAAAAATTGATTAATTAGGCTCAAAATGTTCGTCTCGCAGAGTACAACAAAACTGTACAATTAGTTTTTCATTTCATCTACATTTAGTAATCCATGCATGCTATGACATTTTGATGTGATGGGAATCTTCTTTTTCATAGTGAACTTGGGGGTGAAATTTGGGATCTAAACAAGGTCAGAAGGGACAGGCAAACAACTACGCCCTTGTTTAGTTTCCAAATTTGGGAGCCAAACTTTGGTTTGTTGGGGTGCGCGCGTCACTGTAGCATTTCGTTGTATGTGTGAAAAATTGTCCAAAAATTAATTAATTAGGCTCAAAATGTTCGTCTCGCAGAGTACAACAAAACTATGTAATTAGTTTTTGATTTCATTTACATTTAGTACTCCATGCATGTTATGATGTTTTGATGGCATGTGAATCTTTTTTCTGGGTAGTGAAAATTGAGAGTTACATTTAGGATCTCCTACGACGAAAAGGGACCGACCCGGTGTCCCCCTTTCTGGCTCCTCATAGGACGGTCCAGGCCTCCGGGGTCAGCTCAACATCGTCAATTCGTCATCATGTTCATGGGAACAACTTCGGCAATTAGAAATGCTGTAGCTTATTTCAGCTTCTTCTTTTTTTGCCTTTAAGCAATACTGTTGCACTGCTGTGTATCCCGACGAATGGAACTCTCCACGGAAAGAAACAGAAGATATCGAGGGTTTGGTAGAGCTCTATGTGATTCTGATTCTCTGCGTGAGTTGATTCTCTGAGAAAAGTGATTCTGTGGCTGAAAGTGATTCTTTTTAATTCTCTAGCATAAACTATCAAAATCAGGATGGTGAATTACTACACAGAATCAGGAGAAGTTATTTTTTTCAGCTCTCAGCCCCTTAGTTCATTTTAGAGAATCACTTCTCAGAAACAGAAGAGAATCACTTACTGGAAAACTGTTTGGCAGAGTTTCTCCTAGATTCACCAGAGAATCCGCTCTAGAAGCTCCGTCAAACAGTCCTGACAGCCCGGCAGGAAGAAATGACGCCGATGGTTAACATTTTTCCATAATCAACGACAAAAAACAAACTGATGCAACCGCTGTGGCCCAGAGCTCCTCGCACGAGAGCGGGCAGGCAGACCATCAGCAGGGACGTATCTGCGCCTAGGGCCACCCGGGCCGTGGCCCAATAAATTTCAATACCCTTCCTTAGTTTTGGCCCAAAACATTTAAGCCCAGTCCACCACGGTAACAGCTAACAGGTCCCCCCACGGCCACCTGCGACGGCCCCCGCCGGTGCTGGTGCTGGTGCCGCCGCCGCCTGCTACACCACGCTTGCTGGCCATCGGCGCCCTCGTCGTTGCTCGCGAACTAGCCCCTCGGCAGCAGCTTGGTGATTTGTTTCTCCTCGGCTCCTCTGCCCCTCCATTACGTGCAACGACCGGAAGGGGAAGGAGGCAGATGCCACTGGCCGCCCTAATCTAAGGTGTTTCCTTCTCCCTAACTCACTCGTGTACTGAAGTTTGTGCGTGATAGTTGAATCATTTGTGTCCAAATTTCAGACCTAAACTTGCAATCAGTACTGCAAAATGAAGAGTAGAGCTCATATTATTTCACTCGTGCTCCTATCACACAATTGAATGGAGTTGATGAATCCCTTCCATCTTCAACTCCACGACAAGAAATATATCAATTTCCTTCTCCATCTCAAGTTTTTTTTAGAAACACAGTAAAAGAACAAGAAACAATTGGACCTAGAGTTAATACTACACAAACACAACTGAACAACTTGAACACTTGTTATTTTAAACATCTTCTTAATTTGAAATCCTTCATATATTTTTTCTATTTATATGGTATAAAAATTGACCACTGAATTTTGGTCCTAGTCTTGACCAAAAGCTAGGTCCGCCACTGACCCAGCACTCAAGATGCGTATGGAACTATGGATCAAGCGCGGAAAAGTACACACAAAAGAACTTCTTGCGAACCTAACAGCGGCAAAAGGATGAAGGTTCAAAATGACCTCAAAGTGTTACTACCTCTGTTTCAAAATGTAGGTCGTTTGACTTTTTTACCATAAGTTTGACCGATCGTCTTATTTAAAAAATTTGTAGAAATAAAGTCAAATTTAAGGCATTTTTGAAGATTTTTATTAATAAAGCAAGCCACCACAAAAAATAATAATTTACATAAAATTTTGAATAAAACGAGCGATCAAACTTAGAGTAAAAAAAATCAAACAAACTATAATTTAAAACAGAGGGAGTACATGTTACATCGGTTATCATGCCTAGCTTAGATCTAATTCAGTATGTCTACGCTCATTCCTTAGTATAGGAAGAACAAACAAACATGGTCGCTAAAGCAAAAAAGAAGATCCGAGCTGCTAGGGGTGGGCACATAACCCGATACCCGAATCTCAAACCCAAAATGTGGTCGTTCAGTATATATTTCTTTTCCTCTTATGTCAAAACACTATTGCTCTATGTTAGTATGATCTTTTTTGACGATTAATAGATACTCCGTTCGTTCCAAATTATAGGTCGTTTGACTTTTTTTTTACCATAAGTTTGACTGCTCAAACTTGTGGTAAAAAAGCAAATGACCTATAATTTGGAACGGAGATAGTACATCATTATGTCATTGTTAGGCTTAAATGATGTTAGGTTTCTCAAATGTTATTAAAATTTTATTTCACTTTGTTGTAATGAGATAGTTCGGGTTACTAGAACTCGAAATTATTAAAAACCCGACCCAACTTTTGTGGATAAATTTTGGGTTTTAATTCCAAACCTGAAAAACTCAGCCCAAACTTTCACGTTTCACGGTAACCCGAATGCACACCCCTACTAGCTGCAGCAACCTTTTGTTTCCCCCAAATCTCTACAACATTGGCAGAACAAATGAATATGAAATGGCAAGGACATCACCACTGTGGCCCGAACTGTGGCGGACAGCTCGTGGGCTTTTTCAGTGTAGTGGTTTGGTTAGTTGGCCCATTTGTCAAGTAGCCATTTCTTCGCTTGGGAAGTTTTGGGCCATGTGACTCTATTTGCCTGGGCCTGTCCGTGGTGAGTTTGCGTCGTCTGTGACTAGAGCGCGTGCCGTCGTAAGCCACATGCCCACAAGCCACAAGAAAACTGCACGTCCACATTCATTGCGTTTCTCGTCTTCTTCTCTGTAAATTCATTTTTGTGGCTAGTGGCGTGTGCTTTAATTTCCTTTTTTCGCGACGGCATATGCTTTCCTCAGTGAAAGCTTTGTTTTTTTTATACGGATGAGCGAAAGCTTTGCTTAGCTGATGACGTTTGATTTGTTTCTACAATTGGTGATACTCACGCTTGTTGCTCGTTTGCTTGAGCGCTGATGAAGCAGACTTACCCCTGTCCAATTGGCCTCAGTGGAGTACACGCGGGAGGGTAAAGCTGGGGAATGGAGATAACGGGATGCGATAGGATAGGCAATATCCCATCCACTAGAGTGTAGACTTGGACAAACGACGAGAGAAACACGTGCTGTCGTCTTTTTATATTCCAGAGAAAAGAAATAGTATATGGCAGTGGCATCGACACATCGCATTATCGAATACTCAAAACACGCGGTATATGTGGGGGCATCCCTCGCTCTCAGCTAGAACGTCTGTTGCGTACGCGGCGAAATGGCATTTTTCAATCTTCGCGTTGTTGGGATGGCCGCATCTATGAATGTCCAAAAAACTCGCAGCCCGACAGCCCGTCCGAAAGCACGTCATTTTGACCCAGTTCAAATCTGACCCGGTCTGTCTACCGCCGTGCCCGAGCGTGGGCTGCCACCCCAGCACCGGCCCGGCACGGCTAAAGTCTCCTGGCCTGATAGTGGTCCAGGAAAAGCAGAATTAGAGAGAGGCCGACGATCCAGTCCACCAAATTACCGTACGTGTACTAATGTAATCATGGCTCACTGTACGTCGTGGTGGTGATAGATCCTGCAATCATGGCTCACCGTACGTGTACTAATGCAGTGTGGCAGGCGGTGGCCAGCATGTGAACTTGCAAGGTCCACCGCTCACCACTCCTTGCATTGGTCATTCCAGTACATGAGGGTGGCGTCCCTACTATTGTCCGACATATATTCTGTGATAGAATTAGTATGCAGAGTGCAGCACTCATGACGCCCAACCGCGAGGACGTACGGTCGATCCGATAACAACGTCGGTGATCGAGGTACGAGGAGTGAGTTGTTTGTGGCGCAGACATCGTGTATTCTTCATGGCACCGCGTCCGCCACCGTCGTACTCTTCTTAATAAGCTCCCGTCGGTCGTCGACGCTCATATGCCCTCAGCTCGCCGATCGAGTTCAGTGGCACCACATGTATTAGCAAATATGTTGCTGTTGTAACGTTTGGACCACGAATGCATCAATTTGCTAAGTTATTCCCTTAAACTGAGCATTTTATAAGTTGTTGGACTAATCTACATCCACCTGTCAAGTTTTTTACTAAATTAAACATTTTATAAGCTGATAGATTAATTTACACTCATCTGTCAAGTTGTTGTATGCTAGATGCAATTTACTAAGTAAAAATATACATATATGGTCGGTAAGTTACGCCAAACCATTACGCCTATTCAAACTTACTCTAAACAAAATCCACGGATGGATTGAACCGCAGCTTTGGACGATTTAGGAAAAAAAAAACACAGAAAGGGAATCTGATCTCGGACGTTATATGACGTCGTCGTCAAGAGCGCTGGCGATGAACCGAGGCATTCTAGTTTCCAACTTTGACAGGTTAAAGTTGACATTTTACTATTAATACGTCATTGTAGTATTTCGTTTGTATTTGTGAATAATTGTCCAAAAATTAATTAATTAGGCTCAAAATGTGCGTCTCATAAAGTATAACAAAACAATACAATTAGTTTTTAATTTCATCTATATTTAGTACTCCATGCATGTACCGACATTTTGATGTGATAGAAATCTTCTTTTTGTATGGTAAAATTTGAGGTCAAGTTGGGCCTTGTTTAGTTCTCAAATTCCACCCCAAATTCCACTATGTAAAAAGAAGATTTCTATCACATCAAAAAATCAGCACATGCATGTATGAAGTACTAAATGTAAATAAAATCAAAAACTAATTACACAGTTTTGTTGTACTTTACGAGACGAACATTTTAAACCTAATCAATGTTTGAACAATTATTTATAAATATAAACGAAATGCTATAGTGTCATATTTATGGTGTTTTCTAAAGTCTGGGTGTCCAAACTGAGAACGGCTAAACAAGCCCTGAGCGTGACGTGCGAAACGCGGGCCGTGTTTCTTTGGGGTGTTCTACCCCGTTTGACCAATAATTAAGGATATTAAATAAAGTCAGTTTACAAAACTAACTTCACAACCCCGGGTTAATTCATGATACAAATCTAATGAGGCATCTGACCGTACGATTAGATGATGATTACTGTAGCATTATTGTAGCAAATTATGGACTAATTAGGCTCGTTAGATTCGACGCGTAAAGTTACACTCATTCCTAAAAAGGTTTTACAAATAGACTTCATTTAATACTTCATGCATGCAAGATTCCCTTTGAAAAAAAAATTCCGGTAGTAAAGAAACACAGCCGCGATTGCAATGCAGACCCGTCATCTACTCTACTCACTGCTCCACCTCCGCTCTCCACACTCCAGCTTCCAGCCTCCACTCTGCTCTCTCTCAGGCAAGGAAAAAAGATTGCTCCACCTGAAACTTTGCAACCGGACTGGGCCGTGGTTACATCGCGCGAATCTGATATTCTCGCGAGCGTTCACACGGGAAATACAGAAGCAGAGCGCGTCTGTTCTGTTTTACAGCCGCTACCCGCTGGAGACGCTCGGAGCACACGATGCTTCAAATCGTGCGCCAGCCAACCGCGCTACATATCTTTTTTTGGCTAGTTAGATCCATACCATTATAATTTTCACAGTTTAGAAATATGTCATCGGTGTGTCACTGACAGGTGGGGGCTACCATAGTCACTAACAGTGACATTTTTTTAATTTTTAAAAATTATAATGGCACGAGAGAAATTAATCCTATTTTTTTGTCATCTTGGTGAACAGAGAAGCCCTGTTCTAATTATACTCTACTCATGCCAGTAGTCATGTGAGTGCCGCACATGCGTATCCAAAACCGAGCACGGATGTGTTTTCGTGAAAAGTTGATAAAAAAGTCCGCGCACTGTAGCACTTTTCGTTTGTTTGTAGTAAATATTGTGCTACCATAACCTAACTAGGCTCAAAAGATTCGTCTTGTTGTGTACATCAAAACTATGTAATTATTTTTTTATTTACCCATGTTTAATGTTTCATATATACGTCATTTCCTATATTTAATGCTTCGATACGATTTTTTCATTTAGAATTTGGGAACTGAACACACCCGACGTGGTGTCATCGGAGTATCTGATGCACCGGACTGTGCACTGCACGCTCTGTTTTTTCTCCGGGCCTTGTTTAGATGTTAAATTTGGGTGTTAAATTTGGCGTCTTGATGCGCGTGCGTCACTATAGCATTTTGTTTGTATTTGTAAATAATTGTCCAAACATTGATTAATTAGGCTCAAAATGTTCGTCTCGTAAAGTACAACAAAACTGTGCAATTAGTTTTTGATTTCATCTATATTTGGTACTCCATGCATGTTATGACATTTTAATGTAATGAGAATCTTCTTTTTGCATAGTGGAATTTGGTATAACCTTGTTTAGATCCCAAATTCCACCCCCAAAGTTCACTATGCAAAAAGAAGATTCCCATCACATCGAAATGTCATAGCATGTATGGAGTACTAAATGTAGATAAAATCAAAAACTAATTGCACAGTTTTGTTGTGCTCTACAAGACGAACATTTTGAGCCTAATTAATCAATTTTTGGACAATTTTTCACACATATAAACCAAATATTACAGTAGCGCACGTACTCCAAAAGACCAAACTTTGGCTCCCAATTTCGATAACTAAGGCCTAAACAGGGCCCTGGATTCCCTTTCACGCACAAGGCCTTGTTGTTTTGTTTAGTTCACAAATTCCACCCGAAATTTCACTATGCAAAAATAATATTTTCATCACATTAAAATGTCGGCGCATACATGGAGTACTAAATGTAGATGAAATTAAAAACTAATTAAATAGTTTTGTTGTACTTTACGAGACGAACATTTTGACCCTAATTATCAATGTTTAAACAATTATTTACAAATATAAACGAAATGCTACGGTGTCGTATTTATAATAAAGTCCCAACTTTGTCTCACCAAAGTTGGGAACTAAACAAGCCGCGTCAGATTATCTACGCACGTGTTTGCGCGATACGACCTGCTCTCAAAAGTACTACTAAGGCCTTGTTTAGATTCCAAATTCTACCCCCAAAGTTCACTATGCAAAAAGACGATTCCCATCACATCAAAATGTCATAGCATGCATGGAGTACTAAATGTAGATGAAATCAAAAACTAATTGCACAGTTTTGTTGTATTCTACGAGACGAACATTTTGAGCCTAATTAATCAATTTTTGGACAATTTTTCACACATACAAATAAAATGCTACAGTGACGCACGCACCCTAAAACGCCCAACTTTGCTCCCAAATTTGGGAACTAAAGAAGGGCTAAACGCGAGCACGCTGATGACCCGTTTAATTGGAAAGCCATTCTAACTAAGCCTCTTTTTAACCAAACAAGAAGGAAGACTTATTTTAATAAGCCTTTTCATAAGCTCATAGACCTCTCCTCTAGAGAGGTGTTTTTGAGACTTACCGTGTATAAGTTACACAAGAATTACCCTGCCTTTTATTATATACTCCATCCGGTTTGGTAAAGGAAGACGTTTATGATAAGGTTTGAGCCAAACATTGGGAATATAAATCATGAATAATATTTAAGTCGTTGAGTTTGAAAATGTAAAAATTATATAAATAGATTGATCATGAAAATTACTTTCATAAAAATATATATAATTTTTCAAGAAATATTTTATAAAAAAGAGAAGTCAAAGTTGTGTTTTGGTGACCCTGTCGCTGTCCTAAACGACTTTCTTTAACAAACCAGAGGGAGTAAGCCTAAAGAACCAAACACCTTTTAAGAACCAAACACCTTTTAAGACTTACAGGGTGTTTGTTTCCCTCTCTCTAAACTTTAGCCCCGTCACATCGGATGTAAACATATTAATTAGAAGTATTAAATATAGATTAATTAAAAAACTCATTACATAAACGAGGTCTAATTTACTTTAACGCTTAGATCCAAACACTTCTATTATAAGTCTCTCTATACGAGGGTTTATGAGGCTTATAATAATATAATAAGCCCGAGGCCGAATCACCGAAGCAGGAGAACGGCTGCCCAGACACTCCCAGTCCCGTGGATCCGCGTGTCGAGTACTAGAGTCCGAGTCCGACGCCAGCCACCCGCTGCCGTGCGCAACTTTGAGGCTGCCCGCACCGGGGTTTGCTATGGTCTCTTGCAGGAGATCATAGGGGAAAAAACCCCTGCAGCGGCGTCCCCAAAAGGCTCCCCTACAGGAGCGGAGGCGGCCGGCTCCGGCACATCCAGGGGAGTACGGAGGCCTCTTGTTGACACGAAAACGCGCCAACACACTCGAAGATCGATCGAACGCGCAGCACGGCCGTCACAACGGCCAACTCCTGACCTCCCCGGGGCAAACCGGTCAGACCGGTTTCAAGAACCGGTCAGACCGCTTTCAGGCGGGAGATCGTGAAGACCTAGAAACTCGAGCTCGGGAGGGACCCTGTCGGAGCTCAAGCAAGCTAGGGTTGCTCTAGGGTCGGCAGGCCACCTAGAACGCCCTTGAACGCCGTAGAGACGAGCAAAGAACATAATATGGGGGTTGGAAAAGATTAGGGTTTGAGAGATAAAAAAGTAAAGGATAAATGTGTTTGATTCGATTGGAATACCTCAATCGGCCTTCTAGCCTTTATATTTATAGGTCGGGGAAGTCTTACCCCTTTCGAATAGGTTACAATATGGGATTAAACTCGGAATCCTAATCCTACTCGAATTACAGAACCAAACCGGTCTGACCGGTTTGGCAAACCGGTCTGACCGGTTTGGCCGGGCCAGAGCCAATTTTGACTGTCAACACATGCCCCCCTGCGTTTTTAGTGAACTTGAGAACTAAAAAGCAAGTAATTACAATTCAGGAGCTAAAATTTATGCTAAGGGCGATATCAACAATATATCGGCCATTGGTCTTCATGCGTCTTGCCAAACACTTGGATAGAATTTCTTCAAATATCTTCCACTGATAGCTTTAGGCAAATGATCTCCCTTCAGCGTCTCTAGCATGTAAGAATTCCCAAAAATGACTTTGACAACTCTATAAGGTCCTTCCCAACTTGGTGACCATTTACCAAACTTGTTGCTTTTCGTCCCAATAGACAAGATCGTCTTTCAAACAAGCTCACCAATCTGAAAATATTTTCCTCGTACTTTCTTGTTGTAAGCTTTAGCAACCCGAAACTTATCTTTCTCAATCTCCTTCAAAGCTTTCAATCGTTTGTCGGTTACCTCATCAATATTGTCTAACATCAAATTGTGGTAATCAACAGCATCAAGGTCATTTTGTTTAGCCAATCTATAAGCGTCCAGATTTACCTTAACGGGCAAAACGGCCTCTTGACCATACACAAGCTCAAAAGGAGTAACTTTAGTAGCACCATGTCTAGATATACGATGAGCCCATAATGCTTCGGATAAAACTTCATGCCATCTCTTAGGACTTTCTTCTATCTTTTTCTTGATTAATTTGATCAAAATTTTATTACTTGACTCGGCTTGTCCATTAGCCTGAGCGTAATATGGAGATGAATTGAGCAACTTAATTCTATAGGATTCGGCGAATTCACGTACCTCTTTAGACATAAACGAAGTACCTTGATCCGTTGTCAAAGTTTGAGGAATACCGAATCTATGAATAATGTTTTGCGTAACAAACTCAATTACCTCCCGATGCGTCATATTCTTCAATGGAATTGCTTCGGTCCACTTAGTAAAATAATCCGTAGCAACCAACACGAAGCGATGTCCTTTTGATGATGGAGGATTAATTTGCCCAATAAAATCCAATCTCCAACCTCGGAACGGCCATGGCTTAATAATAGGATGCATCAATGCAGCAGGAACAAGTTGCAAATTTCCAAACTTCTGACATTCCTCACATCCTTTGTGATATTTGAAACAATCTGCCATCATAGTAGGCCAATAGAAACCGGCTCGTCTAAATAACCACTTCATCTTTGGAGCCGATTGATGTGTACCACAAATACCTTCATGGACCTCGCCCATGGCAACTTTGGCCTGATCCGAATTAAGACATTTCAACAGTAAATCTTCGGCGTTTCGACGATAGAGCTCATCGTCAAGCAAAACGTATTTAAACGATATTCGCCGAATATTTCTTTCTGCACCACGACCAGGATCTTTCAAATAAGTAATAATAGGCACCCTCCAATCCTGATCTTCAATTTTGGATTGATTAGCATCATCCAAAAGATTTTTGCTTCTGTCAAGGGACGAAGCGGTCAGACCGGTTTCAGAACCGGTCAGACCGGTTCTGTCAGTCAAACTGGTCTGACCGGTTTCTGAAACTGGTGTGACCGGTTCGTCCAGAACCAGAACCTCGACTTTCGTTTGCATCGGTTTTTGGAGATAGAAATACTTCTTTGCAACCATATAACCAGATGCTTTCTGAGCCAGAGTATTTGCCTTGTCATTCTCTTCTCTTGGAATATGTTTGATAGTAAATTCACCAAAAGAAGCAATGATATCAAGACATCTATCAAGATATGCATTTAATGAACCATTATAACATTGACATACCTTTGACACTTGTTGTACCACCAGAAGCGAATCACCAAAAGCCTCAACATGCTTTATTCCCATGTCTTGCAAAAATTCCAAGCCAAATAGAAGAGCTTCATATTCAACTTGATTATTGGTTCGCTTTTCTTCTAATCGGTTCGAAAACTCAAAGACGGCACCACTTGGAGAGATCAAAACAACACCAATTCCTTGTCCATCATTGCAAACCGATCCATCAAAATATAACTTCCATGGTGTACAAGCAACATAGCCAACGTCGAAGTTGTTTGTATCATTTATCCGATGTTCAACAATAAAATCAGCTACAATTTGGCCTTTCATTCATTTTAAAGGTTCACAAGCCAAATCATACTCAACTAAGGCATAAGCCCATTTACCGACTCTTCCACTAGAAATCGGCTTTTGCAACATATGTTTAATTACATCGGTTTGACACAACACGATGCAAGTGCTAGATAATAAATAATGCCTCAATTGAGTACAAGCATGGTACAAGGATAAACACAACTTCTCAATGAAAGTATACCTTGTTTCTGCATCGATGAGCCGTCGGCTTACATAAGCAATCACATACTCCTTGTTGCCGATTTCTTGAGTCAAAACAGCCCCAATAGTTCTATCTTCAGCCGCCACATAAAGTCTGAATGGAACCCCTCTCTTAGGCGCCCTAAGCACCGGTGGTGAAGACAAGTACCCTTTGATCTTCTCAAAAGCTTCTTGCTGTTTTGCCCCCAGGTAAAATCGACTTCATTCTTTAACCGAAGTAAAGAAGTAAAAGCATCAATCTTTCCAGACAAGTTAATTATAAATCTTCTCAAGAAATTTACCTTGCCTAGAAACTTTTGCAAATCTTTCTTGCAAGTAGGAGCTTCGACTTTTTTCATAGCTTCAATTCTCTTGGGATCAACTTCTATGTCGTTCTCATGAATAACAAACCCAAGAAACTTTCCAGCCGAAACACCAAAAGCACATTTGAGTGGATTCATCTTCAAGCCATACCGTCGCATCCTCTCAAGAGCAAGTTTTAAATCGGCTAAATGAGAATCCAAGCCATCTGATTTAACTACGATATCATCAATATACACTTCCAAAATAACACCAAGTAAATCATGAAAGATTAAATTCATAGCTCTTTGATAAGTTGCACCGGCATTCTTTAATCCAAAAGTCATAACCACCCACTCAAACAAACCAATAAATCCTGGACACTGAAAGGTCGTTTTGTGCATATCCTCTTCGGCCATGAAGATTTGATTATATCCAGCATTACCATCAAGGAAACTAACAACACGATGCCCAGAAGCTTCATTGATTAAGACATCGGCTATAGGCATAGGATATGAATCTTTTGGAGTGGCTTTATTAAGATCTCTAAAATCAATGCAAACTCTAAGTTTTCCCGAATCTTTCTTTTCAACGGGAACAATATTAGAAATCCACTCCGCATAGCGACAAGTCCGAATAAAACCAGCATCTAACAAACGATTAACTTCTTCTTTTATTCGGTCATAAATAGCGGGATTAAAACGTCTAGCCGATTGTTTAAAAGGTCTAAAACTGGCTTTTATTGGTAAACGATGCTCAACTAAATCACGACTCAAACCCGGCATCTCACGGTACTCCCAAGCAAAACAATCGACATACTCTTTCAACAAATTTATTAACTCGGCTTTAAACTCAGCCGATAAATTTTTGTTTACAAAAGTTGGCCTAGGAATAGTACCATCACCAATATCTATTTTTTCTAAAGGGTCGGCTGACGTGAAACCCTGACCCAACTTATCCATATCACCAAGATCTTCAATGGCTTCAAACATACCGGCCGCATGAGCTCGATGATGATCAATTCGGTCTTGAAGCCACTGTCCAGACGTAAACCGGTCTGACCGGTTTCCAGAAGCGGTCTGACCAGTTTGGCTCGACTGGCACTGTTCAGTTCTAAACCGGTCTGACCGGTTTCTGGAAGCGGTCTGACCGGTTTGTCTCTGTTGATTTGTTTGCTCCATTATTTACAGCAAGTAATTCAACCGATTCTCCATCGGCTTTAATGTAGCAGGAACAAAACCATCCTTGGTGCAACTGATTAGCTCATAGTCGGTCAAATCCATGCCCGACAGACATTGGACCTTCTCGTTCGCACTAAGAGAATCGGAATCGGCCGTTGCAACGAAGGAAGAAGTATCACCATGTACAACTTCAACTTCATCACCGATCCACTGAATAAGATATTGATGCAAGGTAGATGGAATACATTTATTTGCATGAATCCAATCTCGACCAAGGATTAAACTGAAGTTACCTTGCACCTCGGAGACGAAGAAAGCCGTAGCAATAGTCTTGCTCCCGACGGTCAACTCCATAGAAGCCACCCCCTTGGCACCAATGGGCTCACCTCCACCAACTCCACTGACCGTCATGTTTGTCTTGATCAATTCTTCGTCTTTTCTGCCAATCTTCTTGTAGAGAGAGTATGGCATAAGATTTACAATAGCTCCACCATCAACCAACATACGAGAAATTGGCTTCCCGTTAATGTGCCCTCTCATATATAAAGCCTTGAGATGATTCTCTGATTCACTAGGCTTCTGAAATACGGCATCCCGAGGCCCAAGTTGAAGATGAGAGATTTCCTCCTCCGGTACCACATAATAATCAGAAGATAGATAAACAACATTAATTTCCATGTTGTCATGCTCTGGAGAAGGCTCAAAATCAACCAATTCTTCATCTTCAACCACTGGAGGAATTGGCGGAGTAGTATCGATGGTCGAAGTAGCTTCAGCCCCTGCCTTTGTCGACAAACCGGTCTGACCGGTTCCAGAAACCGGTCTAACCGCTTCTGCAGCGGTGGGCTGATCAAAACCGGTCTGACCGGATTCAGAAACCGGTCTGACCGGTTGTGCTGCTGATTGCACAACAGGCTTAGCTTGCTAGATCTTGGTCTGAGGAATCATAGGTCTGTAGTTGTTGAAGTATTCATCCCTCAGCTTCTCAGCTTCCTGTTCCCTTTTTTCTTTGTTCCGCAGGCGTTGTAACTTCCGCTTCTGCGTATGAGTCAATCCAGAAGGACACCACCTTGCCTGAAAGACCTTCTTTACACCCCTGCTACTGCTAGCCTCATGATCATTAGACATGACCGGCTTTTTGACTGGAACAGGAGCCGAATCTCCAATGACTATCGGCTTTCTACCCAAGTCTTGCATAGCCACTGGAATATCACCAATTTTTACAAACCCACTGGCCTTGGCTTGTACATCCTCCTTTTTCTCCTTGACACGATATTCTTGCTTAGGAAGAGCTTGGAACCTCTGCTCAGACCGAAACCGGTCTGACCGGTTTACAAAACCGGTCTGACCGCTTTTGGGAGCAGCCGAAGGACCTGATTGGTATGAACCCAATCGGTCATGTAATGAAGTCCCAGTAACATCACCACGGCGCTTATAGGCTGTAGAATTGATCCAACGCTGCGGTGACCTTTGTCTCTTTTTTGTTGGCCGATCAACTTGAACGGCCTTTGTGTACTTGTTCATGAGCTGAGAAAAAGTGGGTCCTTGCTTCAGAACCCTTCCTTGAACCTTTGGCTCATTAAACTTCCAAGTACCCACTTCCGGGCGCTTGGGCTTGAAAGTCCTTGGACGGTCTGGAGACAAACCACCGGTTTGGGAAACCGGTCTGACCGGTTTCGCCTGACTAGCGAACCGATTCTCTTCCAAGGAACTTCCTTGCCCCCCGGGCCTTGATGTGTTAATTGTAATCTTCAGAGACTCTTTTCCATCCAGAGTCTTCCCAATCATCACTGTTCTGACCGGAACTTTGTCATCAATTCTTTCCGGCCTTGGGTCTCCAATCACCACATTCTTACCTTTAGCTCCATCGGCTTGTTCCGGCCGAATCAACACTTTAGTATTCACATCCAAGGTATGAACAGGGAAAGGAGCCTTATCAACTTGCATTTCAGCTAGCACTAATCGACCTTCATTAAGGGTCGATTGTACCTGTAGTCGAAAAACATTGCAATCATTGGTCGCATGAGAAAAAGAATTATGCCACTTACAATATGCACGATTTTTCAATTGATCGGCTGGTGGAATTGCATGAGAAAGTTTAACAAAGCCATTCTTAAGCAATTCATCAAAAACACGATCACATTTGGCTACATCAAAAGTAAACTTAATTTCTTCTTGCCGATTTTTCTAAATCGGCTTCAACGAGGGACAAGAACCAGGTTTACTCTTTGATGACCAAACAAATTCAGCAGCATAAATCTCTTTATCATCGTCTGAACTATCAGAATCATTATCAACAATATGCACATTCGAACGATGAGGTTTAGCAGATTCTTTTGAATTTTTAAACTTAAGTTCTAGACTCATGGCCTTCATTTGCAAGTGATTAATAGTAAGAAAATCAGAACCCTCTAACTTTTCCTTGAAATGAGACCATAAGCCCGCAAAAGCTAAATCTGCTAAATCTTTTTCAGAAACAGTTATGTTAAAACATCGGTTCTTAACATCTTTAAATCTTTTGAAATAATCAAGAACCGATTCTTCTCGGCTTTGCTTAACCGATGTTAAATCAGACAATTTAGCTTCGTTTTCTCCGCTAAAGAAATGATCATGAAATTTACGCTCCAATTGAGTCCAATTTTGAATAGAATTAGGAGGAAGAAAACCATGAAAAAGCAGTTCCAGTTAAAGATAATGAGAACAACCGTATACGCAATGGTTCATAAAATGATGTTTCTCCTAATTGCAAGATATATTGACTAATATGTTCCCAAGGAGTTCTATTATCTTCGCCACTGAATTTAATAAAATCAGGAACACGCCAACCATTAGGATAAGCAACTAAATCAAATTCAGGCGGATACGGTTTTTGATATAAGCGTGAATTACCCAATTCAAGCCCGAGTCTTGTTCTAAGTGCATTAGCTATATCTTCTTTGAACTTAGCTAACTCGGCTTGATAATTCCCATCACCTCTGTTTTGTGGAAAACGGGAAACATTATACATCGTATTTTGAGAAGTACTCGGAATCGGCCCGTGAGACGCGCCAGATCCGTGGGGTATACTTCCCACAACCGTAGTGCGTGGAATGGTGTAAACAGGACCAGAAGCAACCGTATTAGATAAAACCATCGCACCCGACACCCCTGCACCCATGGAACCGGTCTGACCGCCAGAGGGGGCCAAACCGGTCTGACCGGTTGTGAAAACCGGTCTGACCGGTTCGTGGACCGAACCAGGGTGAGATGATTGTCCCGCATAGAAATTCATCGGCATGCCTAAATTAGGATCTAAAACATGTTCTGGCACGCCTGATGAGCTAGGATCTGAGTTAGGTAATTCATTAGATTCTACGTTATTTTTACCTTTATCAGAATTACCCGACATACTAGCAATCAACTCACTAGTAGCAGTTTGTGCAGCAAGCAATTTATCATCCATCATGCGAGTAATTTGCTGCATCAAATCAGAGGATTCGCCAGTTACCTTCAGAAGTTCTTCAACTTGGTCGTTTGCCAGCTTGAAAGCCGGCATAACGAATTCCTCCACTCTCTTGACAAGACCACCGCGATCCTTTTTGAAGCCCTTCAAGAATTGCGTCCTGAAGTGCTCCTCGACGATCAGGTACCGCTTCCGCTCCTCGTCCGTGAGCTCTTCCATCGTCGCGGTGATGATGTTGTCTTTGTCAAGGTCGCACGTTGATCCAGACATTATTGGAGTAGATTAAATCGGTCTTGAAACCAGATTAATCTTTCCCCAGCGGAGTCGCCAAAAAGTATGTTGACACGAAAACGCGCCAACACACTTGAAGATCGATCGAACGCGCAGCACGGCCGTCACAACGGCCAACTCCTGACCTCCCCGGGGCAAACCGGTCAGACCGGTTTCAAGAACCGGTCAGACCGCTTTCAGGCGGGAGATCGTGAAGACCTAGAAACTCGAGCTCGGGAGGGACCCCGTCGGAGCTCAAGCAAGCTAGGGTTGCTCTAGGGTCGGCAGGCTACCTAGAACGCCCTTGAACGCCGTAGAGACGAGCAAAGAACAGAATATGAGGGTTGGAAAAGATTAGGGTTTGAGAGATAAAAAAGTAAAGGATAAATGTGTTTGATTCGATTGGAATACCTCAATCGGCCTTCTAGCCTTTATATTTATAGGCCGGGGAAGTCTTACCCCTTTCGAATAGGTTACAATATGGGATTAAACTCGGAATCCTAATCCTACTCGAATTACAGAACCAAACCGGTCTGACCGGTTTGGCAAACCGGTCAGACCGGTTTGGCCGGGCCAGAGCCAATTTTGACTGTCAACACCTCTCCTACCGAGCCACCATGGTGGCGGGGCCCGCGCGGCCCAACCACCACGCCCCGCTCCGCCCGCGCTTCGCCTGTCGCACGGCCGTGAGCTCGCGACCCCGCCACCGCCCGCCACCATCGCTTTTCCGTCGCCACCGCCCCCCCAAGAAGCATGCCGCTGGTGGGGGAATGGCGGAGCGCGTCGACGAGTTCCCCGGGCCGCGCGCGGGAGGTGGCCCGCTTGATCCCGTCGCCGCCGGAGCCCGGAGAGAGACGGAGCTTGACGGCGAGGAGGGCGAGTCCGGCAGCGCGTGGAGGGGGTCGCCGCCGTCCCCGCGTGGGTCGCCGCCGCGCTCGTCGTCGCCCGTCGCCACCCCACGCGGAGCCGCCCGCCGCCTGCCCTGCCCCGCACACCATCGAGCGCCGCCGCGGCCGCGCACCGCCGCCGAGCCGATTCGCCCGCCGCGGCCGACGCTCGCCCTGCCCCCGCGCTCCGCCCTGCCCCCGTGCGCGGCCGGAGCAGATGATGCCCAGGCAGAGCCGGTCGGGGCGAGGTGCGTGCCGGCGGCGTCGACGAGGATGGCCTTGTGCGTGATGTCGCCGTAGATGGCCCGCCGCGCCTCCAGCTCCGGCCTCGACCTTGAACGCTCCACGGCCGGCAGCGGCAGGCTGGCTTGTTTGCGCGAGGCAGAGGGGGGAGAAGAGGCCGACAGCCGGCGAGGAAATAAGAAAAGAGGGAGAGGGAATGAAAAATAATAATAAAATATGTGGTAGTTGGAATAGAGGAAGTGTATAGGGGAGATATGGGTGCGGAAGAATTTGAGATAGGGAAAAGAATCTCGATGATTAGGATAGAATATTTTTTTAAGGAGAAAAATAGGGGAAGACGAGTGCGGACATTCTGATCGAGACCACTCCACTTCTCCGGCCCACCATACCGCCGCGGGCCCACCTCCCTGTTTCACTCCTATCCACCAACGGGATGCGTCCAACCGACCCCGCCCAAGAGGGCCCACCGGGGAGCATTCAGCAATTGGCCCTGCGCCCCTGTGCTTGGCCCACGAGGGGCCGGGGAGGCAGGTCGTGCTCGTGCGCGTACTACGTCCCGCGTGACGCCGCTGGCGACGCCAGCTCGCCGCGGTCCAATCACGCGCGCAGCCGGGCTCGAAACCGCGGCCGGGTTTGTCCGAGCGATGGGCGGGTCTTCTGGCGCCGTCTATGACCGTCCGATCCCGATTCGACGGCGCTTGTCTGTCCTGGGGTTGGGGAGGCCGGCTCATTGGATGGCGGATACACGGTGCTGATTGGGCGGGGGTCCAAAGGGTCAGCAGCTGAGGGCGCGCGATGGATATCCGAAGTGTTGGGCAATGAATGGGCGGTTTCACAATTATACCCTCTGAAAGTGATTGACGCGTGTGATGGTTAATTAGGCACTTTTTTGTTCCTACCCAACAATAGCGCAAAATTGTGTTTGAGTATGCTTAGCTTGTGAGGGACAATTCTGAACTGAAAGTTGTACCAAATGCATTGTGTGTTTTGTAACCGGCTGTAAATTTTATTAAAGTTTGTGTACTATTAGATGTATTTTCAAACATTTATGTGTGTACTCACTCGTTTGAAATACATGACTAGAATAACATATTTTATGAATAAGCCTCACAGTAATTGTTTTATTGGCAATCATGTAGATATGCTATCTTTAAATAGGCTACCACTCAGACATGTATCCCCATTTACGGGCACGGACAATCCCACCCGCATCCTTATTTCTTTATATATTAAAAAACTACTTAATACGATCCCATTCATCGACTTTGTGCAATTTGAGAGCAATTCTATAATCTTCCATGAGTATGCTGCATATGTTTTCCTTGGACTGCAGTCTACCTTCTAATCTAATGGTACTTAAGACCGAACATGGACGCTGGATCATGAATAAAACGTTGAAGAATTGTTGTTGCACCTACCCTAGTACCCTACCCAACCAGAAACGGGCGCAATCATGCAAAAATGCAGATACCCGAGGACCCGAGAAGGAAAACGCCCCCACGTTTCCGCCACCAATAAATCCACCAACTAAAAACAGCGAGCCAGCTCTGCTTCCTTCTGATTCAGCACCTCTGTGCCACCTGTTTCCGCGGGTTTTAGACAAAATCACTCTTCCCATTTCTCGCGTCCCCAGGCCCAGAGACCGCGAGCAAGCTACTCACTCCCTCTCGACCCACGGATTTTTTTTACCCATCTTCCTGTCTCCACGGATCTGCGAGTCGTCGAAGGAGAGGAGAACGCTGGAGGCGTCTCGGCGGCGAGGATTTGTGCGCTGTTGTAGTGGTGGGAAATGAGGATTTGCGAATTGGGAGATGGTGACGGGGGGCTGCAGGGGCAGGATCAGGATCAGGAGGAGGAAGTTGAGACGGGCGGGGAGGTCGTACGGCTGAAGGCGAAGCGCGCGCTAGTCGGTGCCGGCGCGAGGGTGCTGTTCTACCCGACGCTGCTCTACAACGTCCTGCGCAACCGGTTCGAGGCGGACTTCCGGTGGTGGGATCGCGTCGACCAGGTACTCCTTCCTTGCTTTTGTTCCGCGCGGATTTTGTGGTTATTACGGTTGGTATTATAGGCTCTGCTTTAATTTGCTTGCGAGTGGTAGTGTGGTATGGACTTCTTCCTGTGAAATCAGTACAGCTAGACCTAGTGCTGGATTTGCCATGCTCGGGTAGCTGGGTGTTTTTTTTTCTCCTCTGAAATATTGTCATCTATGTTTTTGGCATGAGGACATTACGTTTCATGTTTTGCTCATACTGATTCTGAATCTTGAGTTCTACTCAGAAATTGCCTTTGCGTTGTTAACGTCATATGTGCTTAGGAATGACTTCTACTCAGCAGTGGGGAAATCTAGCGCCTTATTTCCCCCTCTTGTGAGCTGTGGTTGTTCTCCTGCTTGTGTCAGATGTTTCAATCTCAAGCCCGGGTAGTTATCCGTCAACATGTATGTTGGTTTCATCTCGACCTATGGTATATCTTATTTGGCACCGTGGATGGACATGTGCATGCCTAGAACCACAGAGCACTGCGTTTACACACACTAGTCGCGAAAGAAAATGTCCAGCTATGGGTACTATGACCTTGATTTGTGTTATTCATTGTTTCGTTTTTGTTTCACAGAACCTAGTATTTTAAATTTCTAATCATGTAAGGTGCACTCTAAAATGCCACCTAATTTTTTTCAATCTCCATCCAGTTTATTTTGCTTGGCGCCGTTCCGTTTCCAAGTGACGTTCCACGTTTGAAGCAACTTGGAGTTCAAGGAGTTGTAACATTGAATGAACCTTATGAGACTCTTGTCCCGACATCTTTATACCAGGTAACTATTCCACTATTTGCTAGTTGTATGACTTCGTTTGTGTTTAAAAATTTGGTAGAGTTGCTGTGTTAGAATCTTGGATCCATTATCTACGTATTTTGCAATTCTGCACTGCCCAGGTCAATATATTTTTGTGTTGACTTAATAAAGTGCAATGCATCTGTTATGGTTGGTTCAGAGTTTGAGCACTGTGAATTGAGCTGTTGTGCATATGCATTGAGAAAAACAAGTATGCATTATGAGTAACAATGCATGTTTTCTTTCACTAGGCCCATGAGATCGAGCACCTGGTAATTCCAACAAGAGATTATCTGTTTGCACCATCGTTCGAGGATATTTCTCAAGCCATAGATTTCATCCACCGTAAGTTATTTTCCTTTCTTGATTTTTTATTAAAAAATACACGAGAGAAAGATCATACTCGTCCTGAAACAAAACCTCAACCTTGATCAGTTTGACATTCTTTTTTTTTCCTGGCATCTGTATTACATTTTATTATGGAAAATTTTCTTCAATGAGTATTAGGCATTGACTTATAGGAAGGAAAGCTTGACGCTAATTTTGGGGAAGCAAAATAGGTGGCAGTTAACTATGATAAGGAAAGTGGGTTATATCTTGTGATCACTGGTCAGCTAATATTTTGTGAATTAGGTATCTATTGCCAGTTAGATTCTCATGTAGTAGGTACAGTTACAAACAAGTTGCAGCGTTATCTTTTAATGCACAGCGCATCCACCAACCTCAGGACTAAGGTTCTGTTAGATGTCGTTGTATATGATGTCATGCACGATAATTAGGTGCAAGTATTGTACATCTGCTAAGTGCTAATAAAAATATTGAAACAGGCTAACCATTACACAGTGTCTGTCAGTCATTCAAACACTGGAATAAGGTCCTACCAAAGCACATCTACGAGCTTTTCTTGCCCTAAGTTCTTGATTTATATATGTCAAACAGCAATCTGTGTGCATCTCGAATTGGTAGATTCAATATATAGCTCTGTGTTTTTTCAGGGAATGCATCACAAGGTGGTACTACCTATGTTCACTGTAAAGCTGGAAGAGGACGAAGCACCACTGTTGTATTGTGTTACTTGGTAGGATGAACTTCATTTGTGTTTGGATTCAATATGCATGGTCACATTTAGTTTCCTGACGACAGTCCTTTTGTTGCAGATTAAATACAGGAGCATGACCCCTGAAGCAGCTTTGGATCATGTTCGATCCATTAGGCCTAGAGTACTTTTGGCACCATCACAGTGGCATGTATGAAGTCTCTTTTGTGATTGCATTCTAAGTAATTAGTACAATCCTATTGGTGCTAGGACACTTCATGATAATCGACACAATTTTGCAGGCTGTTGACACATTTTGGACCCTCGTCTCTGGAAAAGTTCCAGCACGAAGTACAAACCTGGGCAGTTTCTTAGAAGCCATTGAAGCTTGCCGCCCGAATACAGAAAATGATGATTACCATGTGATGGAGTTTGATTACGAAGATAGTGGCTTACCACTTTCACAAATTATGCTACCTAGGCCAGCCAGCTCCACTGGGTGCATCGATGCAATCCTTATAACAGAAGCAGATCTTGAGGGCTATGATACATATGTTGATACCAGGAAGGATGTGTTGGAAGTAGCCACTCGCAGGCCCATCATGAGGAGATTGTCCTGTCTCTTTGGCTCTCTGAAACTTAGTAACAGCAATTGTGAGCCAGCTCCAAGCCGGCTTACCGAGGTTCGCGC
This sequence comes from Echinochloa phyllopogon, assembly GCA_033239725.1. Classification (NCBI taxonomy): domain Eukaryota; kingdom Viridiplantae; phylum Streptophyta; class Magnoliopsida; order Poales; family Poaceae; genus Echinochloa; species Echinochloa phyllopogon. Next base: position 50,051,061 of record BTCW01000014.1, read on the forward strand.
CTGCTAGGTAGTGTCTTCACCCAGTTTTCCATGTCGTGAATGAAGAGTGTATCTCTAGATAGGCGATCAGCCAAATAGGATTGTAGAAACTGCAGAGTTTCTATAGCCATGGCAATGCCATCGGGAAGAAAGTTGTGTGCATAGCCATAGAGGTTGTAGTCCATGAGTGTAGAGTTGTGAATGCGTCGATTATCCTTGTTTTTCCTCGAAAACATGTGATTCAATTGCATCATTGTTTCCTTGAATAAAAAGGCTGTTTCAGGCTTCAGCCAGCGGGGCGTAGTGGCCTCAATTTGATTGATTCTTGAGAAAGTTGAACCATCCGTGACTTGTGAATTCCTTCTGTGTGTACAAGAAATTGATGCAGATGTGTTTGTGAGGTTGGATGACTAACGTTCTCTAAGTCCGTTGAGAATTCGCGTTCGACTTTACTGAAGTTTATTCTGTACTGCTATGCGTGGTGTACCCTGGTGCCTTCGTTCGGTTGGGTTCCGTTGACACAAAGATGCGACAACACACTCGAGATTACAGCACGGCCGTCACCACGGCCAACACCCGGCCTCCCTTGGGCAAACCGGTCAGACCGGTTCCTAGAACCGGTCAGACCGCTTTCTGGCAGGAGGTCGTGAAGACCTAGAAACTCAAGCTCGGGAGGGACCCCGTCGGAGCTCAAGCAATCTAGGATTGCTCTAGGGTCGGCAGGCCACCTAGAACGCCTTAGTACGTCGCGGAGACGAGTAAAGGACAGCAATTAGGGTTTGGAAGAGATTAGGGTTTGAGAGATAAAAAGTAAAGGACAAATATGTTGAATCGATTGGGATTAACTCTCAATCGGCCTTAGCCTTCATATATATAGGCCGGGGAAGTCGTACCCCTTCCAATTCGGTTACAATACGGGATCAAACTCGGAATCCTAAACCTACTCGAATTACAGAACTCAAACCGGTCTGACCGGTTTGTCCGGGTGACTGCCAATTTTGGCTGTCAACACATGCCCCCCTGCGTTTTTAGTGAACTTGAGAACTAAAAAGCAATATACAAGTAATTACCAATCAGGAGCTAAAATTTATGCTAAGGACGATATCAAAAATCTATCGGCCATTAATCTTCACGCGTCTTGCCAAACACTTGGATAGAATTTCTTCAAATATCTTCCATTGATAGCTCTAGGTAAAAGATCTTGCAATGTCTCCAGAATATAAGAATTCCCAAAATTAACTCTGACAATTCTATATGGCCCTTCCCAACTTGGTGACCACTTCCCGAACTTGTTGCTTTTCGTCCCAATAGGCAAGATCGTCTTCCACACAAGCTCACCAATCTGAAAATATTTTCCCCGCACCTTCTTGTTGTAAGCTTTAGCAACCCGAAGCTTGTCTTTCTCAATTTCCTTCAAAGCATTTAATCGCTTGTCGGTCACTTCATCAATGTTGTCCATCATCAAATTGTGGTAATCAACAGCATCAAGATCATTTTGTTTAGCCAACCTATAAGCGTCCAGATTCACCTCAACAGGCAAAACAGCCTCTTGACCATATACAAGCTCATAAAGAGTAACTTTAGTAGCACCATGTCTAGATATACGATGAGCCCATAATGCTTCGGATAAAACTTCATGCCATCTTTTAGGATTTTCTTCTATCTTTTTCTTGATTAATCTAATCAAAGTCTTATTACTTGACTTGGCTTGTCCATTAGCCTGAGTATAGTATGGAGATGAATTGAGCAACTTTATTCTATAGGATTCGGCAAATTCACGTACCTCTTTAGACATAAACGAAGTACCTTGATCCGTAGTCAAAGTTTGAGGAATACCGAATCTATGAATAATGTTTTGTGTAATAAACTCAATTACCTCTCTATGTGTCATATTTTTCAACGGAATCGCTTTGGTCCACTTAGTAAAATAATCTGTAGCAACCAACACGAAATGATGTCCCTTTGATGACGAAGGATTAATTTGCCCAATAAAATCCAATCTCCAACCTCGGAACGGCCATGGTTTAATAATAGGATGCATCAATGCAGCAGGTACCAATTGTAAATCTCCAAATTTCTGATATTCTTCACACCCTTTATAGTACTTAAAACAATCCGCCATCATAGTAGGCCAATAAAAACCGGCTCGTCTAAGTAACCACTTCATCTTGGGAGCCGATTGATGTGTACCACAAATACCTTCATGAACCTCCCCCATGGCAACTTTGGCCTGATCCGAGTCTAAACATTTCAAAAGCAAATCTTCGACGGTTCGACGATAGAGTTCATCGTTAAGCAAAACGTATTTAAACGATATTCGCCGAATATTTCTTTCTGCACCACGACCAGGATCTTTCAAATAAGTAATAATAGGCACCCTCCAATCCTGATCTTCAACTTTGGATTGATTAGCATCATCCAAAGAATTTTTGCTTCTGTCAGGGGACGAAGCGGTCAGACCGGTTCTGGCAGTCAGACCGGTCTGACCAGCTTCTGAAACCGGTGTGACCGGTTCGTCCAGAACCAGAACCTCGGCTTTCGTTTGCATCAGTTTTTAGAGATAGAAATACTTCTTTGCAACCATATAACCAGATGCTTTCTGAGCCAGAGTATTAGCCTTGCCATTCTCTTCTCTTGGAATGTGTTTGATTGTAAATTCATCAAAAGAAGCTATAATATCAAGGCATCTATCAAGATATGCATTTAACAAACCATTATAGCATTGGCATACCTTAGATACTTGTTGTACCACAAGGAGTGAATCACCAAAAGCCTCAACATGTTTAATTCCCATGTCTTGCAAAAATTCTAATCCGAATAGAAGAGCTTCATATTCAACTTGATTATTGGTACACTTTTCTTCTAATCAGTTTGAAAACTCAAAGATGGCACCACTTGGAGAGATCAAAACAGCACCAATTCCTTGTCTATCGTTGCAAACCAATCCATCAAAGTATAACTTCCATGGTGTACAAGCAACATAACCGACGTTGAATTCACAAGTATCATCAATCCGATGCTCAACAATAAAATCAGCTACAATTTGGCCTCTCATAGATTTTAAAGGTTCACAAGCCAAATGATACTCAACTAAAGCATAAGCCCATTTACCGATCCTACCACTTAGAATCGGTTTTTGCAACATATGCTTGATAACATCGGTTTGGCACAACACGATGCAAGTACTGGATAATAAATAATGTCTCAACTGAATACAAGCATTATATAATGACAAGCATAACTTCTCAATGAAAGTATACCTTGTTTCTGCATCAATTAATCGTCGGCTTATATAAGCAATCACATATTCTTTAGCATCAATTTCTTGGGTCAAAACAGCTCCAATAACTCTATCTTCAGCTGCCACATAAAGTCTGAACGGAACCCCTCTCTTAGGCGCCCTAAGCACCGGCGGTGAAGACAAGTATTCTTTGATCTTCTCAAAAGCTTCTTGCTGTTTTGCCCCCCAGGTAAAATCGGCTTCATCTCTCAACCGAAGTAAAGGAGTAAAAGCATCTACCTTTCCAGACAAGTTAATTATAAACATTCTCAAGAAATTCACTTTGCCTAGAAACTTCTGCAAATCCTCTTTGCAAGTAGGAGCTTCAACGTTCTTCATAGCTTTAATTCTTTTGGGATCAACTTCTATGCCATTCTCATGAATAATAAATCCCAAAAACTTCCCAGATGAAACACCAAAAGCACATTTGAGTGGATTCATCTTCAAACCATACCGTCGCATCCTCTCAAGGGCAAGTTTTAAATCGGCTAAATGAGAATTCAAGCCATCCGATTTAACCACAATATCATCAATATACACTTCCACAATAACACCAAGTAAATCATGAAAGATTAAATTCATAGCCCTTTGATAAGTTGCGCCAGCATTCTTCAATCCAAAAGTCATAACCACCCACTCAAACAAACCAATAAATCCCGGACATTGAAAGGCCGTTTTGTGCATATCTTCTTCGGCCATGAATATTTGATTATATCCGGCATTACCATCAAGAAAACTAACAACACGATGTCCTGATGCTTCATTAATCAAAACATCAGCTATAGGCATAGGATATGAATCTTTCGGAGTAGCTTTATTAAGATCTCTAAAATCAATGCAAACTCTAAGTTTTCCCGAATCTTTCTTTTCAACAGGAACAATATTAGAAATCCACTCCGCATAACGACAAGTCCGAATAAAACCAGCATCTAGCAAACGATTAACTTCTTCTTTTATTCGGTCATAAATAGCGGGATTAAAACATCTAGCCGATTGTTTAAAAGGTCTAAAACCGGCTTTTATTGGTAAGCGATGTTCAACTAAATCACGACTCAAACCCGGCATTTCACGGTACTCCCAAGCAAAACAATCAACATACTCTTTCAACAAATTTATTAACTCGGCTTTAAACTCAGCCGATAATTTTTTGTTTACAAAAGTTGGCCTAGGAATAGTACCATCACCAATATCTATTTTTTCTAAAGGGTCGGCTGATGTAAAACCTTGACCCAGTTTATCCATATCACCCAAATCTTCAATGGCTTCAAACGTACCTTCTGTTTTTTCTCGAAAATGATCAATTCGCTCTTGAAGCCACTGTCCAGACGAAAACCGGTCCGACCGGTTCCCAGAAGCGGTCTGACCGGTTTGGCTTGATCGGCGCTGTTCAGGTCTAAACCGGTCTGACCGGTTTCCAGAAGCGGTCTGACCGGTTTGTCTTTGTTGATTTGTTTGCTCCATCAATTACAGCAAGTAATTTAACCGATTCTCCATCGGCTTTAATGTAGCAGCAACGAAACCATCTTTAGTGCAACTGATCAGCTCATAATCGGTCAAATCTAAGCCCGATAAACACTTAATATTTTCATTTGCACTAATAAAATCGGAATCGGCCGTTGCAACGAAGGAAGAAGTATCACCATGTACAACTTCAACTTCATCGCCGATCCACTGAATAAGATATTGATGCAAGGTAGAAGGTACGCATTGATTTGCATGAATCCAATCACGACCAAGAATTACACTAAAGTTACCTTGCACTTCTGAGACGAAGAAAGCCATAGCGACGGTCTTGCTTCCAATGGTCAACTCCATAGAAGCCACACCCTTGGCGCCAATAGGATCACTGCCACCAACTCCACTGACCGTCATATTCGTCTTGATCAATTCTTCGTCCTTTCCGCCAATCTTCTTGTAGAGAGAATAGGGCATAAGATTCACGATCGCCCCACCATCAACCAACATTCGCGAGACTGGCTTCCTATTGATATGACCTCTCATGTATAAAGCCTTCAAGTGATTGTTTGATTCTTGCGGCTTCTGAAATATAGCATCACGAGGTCCAAGCTGAAGATGAGATATTTCCTCCTCCGGCACCACTAAGTAATCCAATGATAAATAGACAGTATTAACTTCCATGTTGCCATGCTCTGGAGAAGCTTCAAAATCAACTATCTCCTCATCTTCAACCACTGAAGGATTTTATGGCGTAGCAGTTTCATTTACAATAGGAACAGATGTACTTTTCGCTCCTGGTTCCAAACCGGTCTGACCGGTTCCAGAAACCGGTCGGACAGCTTTTGTCGCGCCCAAACCGGTCTGACCGGATTCTGAAACCGGTCTGACCGGTTGTGCTACTGGTTGCACAACTGACCTGGCTTGCCAAATCTTCTTCTGAGGAATCATTGGCCTATATCTGTTGAAATGTTCATCCCTCAGTTTCTCAGCTTCCTGTTCCCTTTTCTCTTTGTTTCGCAAGCGCTGCAACTTCCTTTTTTGTGTATGAGTCAAACCAGAAGGACACCATCTTGGTTGAAACACTTTCTTCACAGCCTTGCTACTCCCAGCTTCATGATCATTAGCCATGACAGGTTTTTCAACAGCCGAATTTCTAATAACTATCGGCTTTTTACCCAACTCTCGCATAGCCACTGGAACATCACCAATTTTAACAAACCCATCAATCTTGGCTTGCTTTGGGTCCTCTGTAAGCTTCACTTCCTCATTCTTTTCCTTGACACCATATTCTTGCTGAGGAGGAGCATACTGCTTTTGTTCAGACCGAACCGGTCTGACCGGTTTGAAAACCGGTCTGACCGCTTTGCTTGTTAGCGCCGGACCTGATTGATATGAGCTCAATCGGTCATACACCGGTATCCTAGGACCATTGCTCATGTAATCTTGAGGTGGCTGTGGCATGGGGAAGCACTGCATCCATATTCCTTGGTCCCATGTTGGATATGGAGAATTTGACGCCGAAGGTGCCCATGTCATAGTAGCATACATCTTCTACGGAGGGAACACAGTAGTAACATCATCACGATGTTTGTTATTATCTGAAGAATTATCCCAACGCAGTGGTGATCTTGTTCTCTTTTTTGTTGGTCGATTGACTTGAGCGGCCTTTGTATACTTGTTCAGGAGTTGATTAAAAGTAGGTCCTTGCTTCAGAACCATACCTTTGACTTTAGGTTCATTCACCTTCCAAGTACCCACTTCCGGACGTCTAGGCTTGAAAGTTCTTGGTCGGTCCAGTAACAAACCGGTCTGACCGGTTTGGGAAACCGGTCTGACCGGTTTCGCCTGATCAGCGGACCGAGTCTCAATTGATGAACTTTCTTGCCCCCCGGGCCTTGATGTGTTAATTGTAATCTTCAGAAATTCTTTACCATCCAGAGTCTGTTCAAGCATCACTTTTCTGACCGGAATTTGATCATCAATTTTTTTCGGCCCTGGCTCTCCGACTATCACATTCTTCCCCTTAGCTCCTTTGGCTTGTTCCGGCCGAATCAACACCTTAGTATTCAAATTAAGGGTATGCACAGGGAAGGGAGTCTTGTCAACTTGCATCTCAGCTAATACCAATCGACCTTCATTAATAGCCGATTGTATCTGTCGTCGGAAAACATTGCAATCATTAGTAGCATGTGAAAAAGAATTATGCCACTTACAATAAGCATGATTTTTCAATTGATCGGCTGGTGGAATTGCATGAGAAAATTTAATGAAACCATTTTTAAGCAATTCATCAAAAATACGATCACACTTGGCAACATCAAAAGTAAATTTAACTTCCTCTCGCCGATTTTTCTGAATCGGCTTCAACGAAGGACAAGAACAAGGCTTAGCCTTTGATGGCCAAACAAATTCAGCAGCATAAACTTCATTATCCTCATCATCCGAGCTATCAGAATCATTATCAAGCATATGAACATTGGAACGATGAGGTTTAGCATTTTCTTTAACATGTTTTAACTTTAATTCGAGACTCATGACCTTAATTTGCAAGTGATTAATAGAAAGAAAATCAAAACCTTCTAATTTCTCTTTCAAATAAGATCGCAAGCCCGCAAAAGCTAAATCTGCTAAATCTTTTTCAGAAATTGACAAATTAAAACATCTATTCTTTGTATCCCTAAATCTTCTGAAATAATCTATAACCGATTCCTCTCGGCTTTGCCTAATAGATGTTAAATCAGTTAATTTAGTTTCATTTTCTCCGCTAAAAAAGTGCTCATGAAACTTACGCTCCAATTGAGACCAACTTTGAATAGAATTAGGAGCAAGCGAAGAAAACCAAGAGAAAGCAGTTCCAGTCAAAGTTAATGAAAACAAGCGAACACGTAATGGCTCATAGAAGGCTGCTTCTCCTAGCTGCAAAATATATTGACTAACATGCTCCCAAGTAGTACGATTATCTTCACCATTGAATTTAACAAACTCAGGAACACGCCAACCATTAGGATATGTAACTAGATCAAATTCAGGAGGATATGGTTTTTGATATAAACGTGAGTTACTCATATCTATCCCAAGCTTTGTTCTAATTGTATTAGCCAGATCCTCCTTGAACTTAGAGAAATCGGCTTGATAATCTGCACTAGTTGTATTCTGAAAGCGAGGAGCACCATACACGGTATTATGAGTAGTATTTGGAATCGGTCCAAAAGGAACACTAGATCCCATAGGTGCACTTCCTACAACAGTAGTGTAAGGGGATGTAAAAACAGGACCAGAAGTAACTGTGTTGGGTAAAACCATCGCATTTGTTGCACCTACACCCATAGAACCGGTTTGTCCAACTGAATTGGGCAAACCGGTCTGACCGGTTGGGAAAACCGGTCTGACCGGTTCTTGGACTGAACTAGGATGAGGTGGCTGGCCTTGATAGAAATTCATCGGCATACTCAAATTATGATCTATAATATTTTCCGGTACACCTGATGTGCTAGCATTAATTTTAGGGCATGCATTAGGATCTTCTAAAGTATTTTTACCCTTATTAAACGCTTCAAACTTATTAGCCATGTCAATAATTAACTCATTGTTAACGGTTTGTGCAGCATGCAACTTTTCATCCATCATGCGAGTTATTTGTTGCATTAAATCAGAGGGTTCACCGGTTACCTTAGGAAGCTCCTCAACTTGATCATTAGCCAACTTAAAAGCTGGCATGACGAACTCTTCAACTCTCTTGACGAAGCCTCCACGATCCTTCTTGAAGCCCTTCAAGAATTGCGCCTTGAAGTGTTCCTCAGCAATCAGGTACCGCTTCCGCTCCTCGTCCGTGAGTTCTTCCATCGTGGCGGTGATGATGTTGTTCTTGTCGAGCTCACTGGTTGCACCCGACATCTTCGAGGTAGATTAAATCGGTCTTGGAACCAGATTAATCTTTCCCCAGCGGAGTCGCCAAAAAGTATGTTGACATAAAGATGCGACAACACACTCGAGATTACAGCACGACCGTCACCACGGCCAACACCCGGCCTCCCTTGGGCAAACCGGTCAGACCGGTTCCTAGAATCGGTCAGACCGCTTTCTGGCAGGAGGTCGTGAAGACCTAGAAACTCGAGCTCGGGAGGGACCCCGTCGGAGCTCAAGCAATCTAGGGTTGCTTTAGGGTCGGCAGGCCACCTAGAACGCCTTAGTACGTCGTGGAGACGAGTAAAGGACAGCAATTAGGGTTTGGAAGAGATTAGGGTTTGAGAGATAAAAAGTAAAGGACAAATATGTTGAATCGATTGGGATTAACTCTCAATCGGCCTTAGCCTTCATATATATAGGCCGGGGAAGTCGTACCCCTTCCAATTCGGTTACAATACGGGATCAAACTCGGAATCCTAAACCTACTCGAATTACAGAACTCAAACTGGTTTGTCCGGGTAACTGTAAATTTTGGCTGTCAACAGGTTCACTTTCGGGGATATATCCCGTGGGGATATTCGAACGATGAAGTCATTATCGAGCACGCCAAACTACCATCTCGAGACAGACCGTAACTGGAATGCGTGTGAGCGTGAAGCAATGGAAAGACGTTAGAACTTGTGCTCCAAAGTGCAGGACACACCAATGACCGTGTTTCATGGTGAAAATTTTTTCACACGCGTTGACTATTAATTAAGGGTATTAGACTACATACGGATCCTCAGGTTAATTCGCGAGACCTAGAATGGTTACTGTAGTAAATTATAAATTAATTAGATCTTTTTTTTAAAAAAAATTATAAATAAATTTTATTTAATACTTTATGCATGTAATATTTTTTAGATTTTTTTTTTTGGAAAGGCGAAGAAACACGGCCAATATCGGAGAGCAGGAAGCAGGTTCTGCACGAATCGAAATCGGGCGATTAGAACGAAAACCCAACGAAACCCAACAAAACCCTCCCTCATTCCTTCCTCTCGGCCTCTCCCTCGCTCCCGCCGCCACACCACTGCGGGCACGAGCGCGAGCACGGCCATGGCGCGCGTCGTGTCGCGCGCGCTCCCGTTCGCCTCGCGCTCGTCCCTCCAGCTCCTGCTGCCGCCGCCCCTCCCCGGCGCGGCGCTGCTCCGTTCCGCCGCCGCGGCGCCGCCCCTACCCTCCTCCGCGGCCGCGGCGGCACCGGCGGCCTCGCTGCTCACCTGGCGCGGGCTCACGGCCACCCCGGAGCCCTCGCTAGCGGTGCCGCCGCCGTACGCGGGGTTTCTCTCAGGAATCCGCGGGTTCCGCAGGAGTCGGCGCGGTCAGGCGGCGGCGAAACGGTCGCAGCCTCAGGATGCTGCGCCGCCGCCCCCGCCGAAGGAGAGCGAGATCGAGCTCATCGCCCGCATCGGCGTCGAGGAGGACACGCCCGACGACGCAGAAGTGTTGGTAAGCATCGCGCTTTATGAGCCTCCTCTGTATTCTATATTGCTGCTGTTTGGAAGTGTAATTGTAAACACAGATGGGAATATTGCGACTGTTATATTTGGCGCACCATTGGATTAGATGCACCATGTTTATCCTGACATTGCAGAAAATTTGAACCGCGAGATTGTTTACTTGTTGATTTGATTAATGCAGCTGTTCATTCAAGGTAATTGACTAATTAAAACCATGTTTTGCCATGTTGAATGGGTTGTGTTTCCATATTCTGAATAAAAAAGATCAGAGTAGCACATCCCGAAAAACACGCCTGCATTAAGGAAGTACATGTTTCAGGTAGATCGGCATCGGTCTCACTAGAGATCTCTTTCACCAAGACGTAAGTATGTCTAAGAAAATGCAGGTTACAGGCTTACAGCTAAGTGTATCCTTTAGTTGACCTGGAATTATGACTTTTGATTTTTGTAACTGATGCATGTTGTTTGCCTAAGTTAATTCATCTGCGTATTCTTATATATTGTTGAGTTCTGGTGTTATTTGGCTCTGGCTTGTTCTGTTCCTCATGTCGATGTGTAGTTTGGGTATGTTTCCTTAGTGTTGTTGCTGTGTTCATTAACATGCCCTTCTGGCAATGTACAGCCTTAAAAATACCTTTATGTTGAAAAGGAAATTTGTGTTTTTGCTCAGCTTGTCTTGGTAAATATCTCATTGATCCTTAACCAGTAGCCTGGGAAAGTGTAGGTCCTAGGCTCCTAGCTGTGTATACATGTAATTGACGTGTCATTCTGGCTTTGGTTTCGGTAATGGGCAGTTGGGCACCTGTTTGTTACTTTAATTTAGCTGTCCCTGTTTACATTTATTGTTGTGTTCTGCTGTGATTTGGCTTTTTCAATGGTCTATTGCCCCCAGGGTGACAAATTTTTCAGATATGTTAGTGAAAAGCTGTTAACATGTGCTTGTGCAGAACATTTTAGAAATCCTAAAGCTAAATGTTCCGATGGCGATGAAAATTGCACTTGATGGACTCGTGGATTCAAACTACAGCACACGTGATACTTCAATAAGTGACATTGGGAAGTATGATAAGGTTGAGGTTTCTGTATTGCTATGCAATGATAACTTCATCCAGAATCTTAGCAAAGAATGGAGAGGCGAGGAGTGCACTACTGATATGCTCTCGATGTCACAGTACATTCCAGACCTTGATGTCCCCATTGTATGTACAGATTCCTTGATGTTGCTATGCTTTTAACTTTGCCCATGCCATCTAATTCTCTTTATCTCACTCATTATTCTTTTGTTCAGCTAATGTTAGGTGACATAGTAATATCTGTAGAGACAGCTGCAAGGCAAGCTGAGGAGAAAGGCGTTACACTTCTTGATGAAGTCCGAGTGCTAGTGGTGTGGTTCTATTTTCCCTTTCCTGGGCTTGTTTTACTATTTCCACTTCTCATAGTTCTTTTAGATCTTGCTTTCCTTATGGACTTCCCTAGCCTGTAAATTACTCCCAGTGTTTCCAAAATAAGTCCATCTAACCTTCATTCCAATTCTCCAGATATAATCCCATCAATGACTCCAGAGCACCTTTTTTAGTTCACTTTTTATCCCTACTTAAATGGGCCATAATCAATGTTGTAAGCATGCCATCCACCATAAGTTTTGTGCACAAGTCCAAATGGACTTGTATTTGGAATCAGAAGTAACAGTATATTGCTACATTTTCCAAGTGAGAACAAATCTTGTCTTCCAAACTGCATAACTGCACCATCTATTGCAACCTCTGCTTCAGATGATGTTCTATACAAACGGACCGTTTCATTACTTCTTTTCTGTATTAGGTTCGTGGCATTTTACATCTTCTTGGTTTTCAACATGAGACAAGCGATGAGGCTGTCGTGGAATTGGAGAAGGAGGAGCAGCTCATTTTAAAAAGTCTAAGGTGGAAAGGAAAAGGTCTAGCTAAGGTTGCTCAGGATTTGAGCAAGCTTCAAACAGATTCATTGGATGGTATGTTCTTTTGAGATTTCTGTTTAGCTGTTCTGCTTGCCATTATCTTTAAGCTGTTATGGCAGAGAAACGATTAGCACACTTATGACCTAATCTAGCTCTTGATGTCTAAGAATGTTTTCAGGGCATGTGACAAATAGTCAAAAGAGAGCTGTCAGCCTAAGATTTTACAGACCAAAATTCAAATATATTTTTTGTGATATGGATGGTATATATCTCTTGCACCTTTCACATCTTTACAGTCCTAAATATGTTATAGTTTTCATTTACTATTGTTTTCCACCCTCTGAACAAGGTACACTGCTCAACAGTAAGAGTCAAATTACAGCAAGGAATGCAGAAGCTCTAAAGGAAGCTAGGTCAAGAGGAGTAAACATAATTATTGCCACGGGAAAGGTAATATATGTTCTTTGCTCTTGGTCATGTATACTATTCGAAGTGCTGAGGTGGTATCTGATTTGATTATTTTAACTGAAACTATTAGATTAACTTGGTATATCCTAATGTATCAAGATGCCAAAATCGATAATCTTGAGGATCAGAATAATTAAAGCTCAGTTGTGCAATCATGAAATTTTTCGATAGCAGAAACGGTACCCTCTTGGAAGATTTGTATCCTGCAATAAGTCACCTAGTGTGGGTCCAGGGAAGTAATCAGTGAAGTTTGATTTGAATTAAGGAACTGCCGCACTGGATAACAGACTTTTCGAAGTGTAGGGTACTAGGGTTTGTTGCAGAATTCTTGTGCTGAGAGTGAGGTTGTCCACAAGCTAGACTTTCTGTAGGACAAAAGAACCATGATAGATAATTTTCTCTCATTGGCCATTTGATCTCTATTTCACACCTTTTCTTTTGGCATAGCCAAACTCATCTAAAGTTAAACACAACACAGCTAAATTCCTACTCGGATGAGACAAAAACAGGGCATTCTGTTCATATCCTTAATATTGTGTGTATGTGTGTGTGTGTGTGTGTGTGTGTGTGTGTGTGTGTGTGTGTGTTTGGGGGGGGGGGGGGTCTATGTATGACTCTCTTCTTCTATCTATACAATGACACACGGGTCTCCTGCATGTTCGAGGAAAATATATATTTGGACTAGATTTGTATGAAGCTTGAATATACAGTTTTTCCTGGTTATTTATTTTTTAGCAATTTAATCTTTTTTATGGCGCTGATGATTATTCTGCTTCCATTCATTCTGGAAACAGGCACGTCCTGCTGTAATCGATGCTCTTAGTATGGCAGACTTATCTGGAAGAACTGGCATTGTTTCAGAATCATCACCTGGCGTATTCCTTCAGGTTGTTATAAAGTGCAATTAATGCAAAATGCTATATTTTTTATATTAGCTGTCTTAAGTGATGAAAGTACTGCACCTCTAAACATCGTGGTTGCTGTCAACACGTTGTGTTAAAACCATTTATTGCCTACAACTGCCCCCTCAGATTAAGTATGTAAATGTAGTTTATTATTCTTTTTTTTTGTCAAGAATGTTGGTGTATTCTCATCTGGTAAAATTGTGCACTGTTGACTATCCTCATGTGCATAACCACTCTCATCAAGTGCATACTTCCAACTGTAGGGGCTGTTGGTTTATGGTTCGGAAGGGAGACAGATTTATAAAAGAAATTTGGATCAAGAAGTATGCAGAGAGGTAAGCAACTGTTTCTGTTTGAGATAAATTATGTGGACATAAGTCATAGTATAGATGTAGAATGATTGTGACTGTTGAAAATTGCGTGCCTTTTGGAAAGTACCTATTTTTTACTTGTAGATAAATATTTAGTTGTGGATGTCTCTTTAGAGCGATAACAATAAAGTCTTATTGGAATTAGCAAATATTTCTGCAACTAACTAGATTGCATTTGTGCTTCACAGCAACCACAAATTTTCATGTTTTTGCTTGCATACTGGTATAGTGTCTTGTGTTATACGACTCCAAGAAGACTGGTTAACATAACAGTGCATGGCTTAGTAACTCTTATCTCTGAGATAAAATAATACCTGAATGCTCAAGCCAAAGAACATGAAGCACCGTTTATCTGGATAAATTAATCGTCCATCATCACTAGTTTGGAATTTTCCTTGGTGCTCCTGTATGGTGTGCTCCTTATTGGTGGCATATCACCACTATTTTTTTCTTAGTGTATTATAAACAACTTATAAGTATTGTTCTACAACTGTGATTAGTGATACCTTTTTGCATGGTGCAGGCACTCTTATATTCTTTGGAGCACAAGATACCATTGGTAGCATTTAGCCAGGATCATTGTTATTCTATGTTTGACCACCCATTGGTCGATTCCCTCCATTACATATACCATGAACCGAAGGTATGTTGTGGTTTTCAGTCCTTAATCACTCTTTGGTTGTTGTGTTCTTGTCATTTTGTTAATGTAGTTGGGATTTGTTTTTGCAGGCTAAAATAGTGCCATCTATTGACGAGCTTTTAGGAACAGCTGAGATACAGGTAACTTTATTTATTTCTTGAGTATCAAATGATTTTTCTGAATAGTTTATTTAGTTCTGCATGAACCACTTTAGTGTTCCTTCCCTTGAAACTATGCTTCAGAACATTGTAGGTGATTTGTGACTTGAAAATTAATCCTCAAGTTACTGGCTTGTAAGGTTCTTTATCTAGTTAACATAAACATTAAAGGTTTCTTTGAGATGCATGAAGGAGAGTTAGGGCCTAGAAAAATATTTCACCACTTTCACAATGAAGACCAATTCATATGTTTTAAGAAACCTGCTGTTTTTTATTGAATTTTTCAAATCTGTATATACAGATAGCAAATAGTTTTGCCATGCTAGGATTTTTAAAATCTGTGATGCTAAAATTTGCAGATTAACAATGACATTTATTTCATATTCAGAAAGTATTGTTCCTTGAAACTCCCGAGGGAATTTCGTCTGCATTGAGACCGTACTGGGCGAAGGCAATTGAGGGAAGGGCACATGTTGTTCAGGCACAACCTGATATGCTCGAACTTGTCCCACCTGCTACTTCGAAGGGCAATGGTGTGAAGATTCTGTTGAACCACCTTTCCATAAGTCCAGATGAGGTATAAGCAATCTAGTTCCTTCCTAAATATATTTTCATGACACAAGCGAAAAGTTGCTAGACTTAGCTCCGTTAAAGGTTGAAGTAGCTGCAAAAAAGCTTCCATAGGATAAGTTTTATAGCAACATTCTTTTAGGACAATTACACCAGTCTCCTCTAAACTATTGCATCAAATGATACAGATTAAGAAATATAGTGCTACATAATCTTTACAATCATTTTAATTGTTTTTATTCTGATGTTTCCAATCATGGGATTTTGCCACTCGAGTGTTGGTTATTTAAGTGTTTGCTCTTGATAAAAGGGTTATCAGATATCAGTGCAAAGCAGCTGACGTGTTGCTTGTGATTCTAATAGCATCTTACTCATGGTCTGAGGCTGCAGGAACAGTGGGTTGATCCTAGTCCATCACGGCATCACCACCTTATTCTTCCTAATCACATGTTATTAGCATAAAAAATAAGGAATTGTGGCATGGTTTCATGATGGACCAGAGCATTTTAGGTTTATGATTTAGTTTCTCAAATTAAATACCTAACTAGTCACCGTAATTTGTTCTAAAGCCCGTTTTTTGCTATTGATCCTTGTGTTATGTTTGAGCAAATCATCTTCAGTTCGAACGTTTTAAAATAGTTTTATGCAGAACAAAACAACATAGTAAAACTAAATATGGCATGGATAAAGGCTCCTTAAGCAAGCACTAACACTATTTTTAAGCTATCAATTTTTTTATAAAAAAAGATCAGCTGCAATGTAACTTGCATTATGGATTTACTAACTTTGCACAGTTCTAATATAATTTGTGCTGTGCAAGATAATGGCGATTGGAGATGGAGAAAATGACATAGAGATGCTGCAACTAGCTTCGTTGGGTGTTGCTCTTGAAAATGGATCTGAGAAGACAAAAGCAGTGGCAAATGTGATTGGCGCCACTAACGATGAAGACGGAGTTGCACGGGCTATTTATGAATATGCATTCTGACAGCCATGAAGTTGCTTGGGACTGGGACTTGATTAATTTCAGCTCTTTTGATTCCCCTTTCCTGGATTCTGGTTAATTTTAGCTCTCTTGATTCCCCATTTTTCCTGGATTCAACATAGAACAAGACAAGTAGTTCCAATTACGCACTACTCAAAAAATTACACTGGAGTGTGATGTCACTCCGGGATAAGAATTTTTGAATTGTTTGGCAGGCATTGAAAGCCAGCTCTGCCTACTCTTAATTGGCATATATGATCGAATTTTCTCAAATTTGTTACTTACCATTCCTTTTTCACGCTACTCTGTGCCTCTTTAACTTTGATCAAAGCGACAAGCTAACAGAGTTACTTAGGCAGTAGAGAATTCAGATATGCAGGCAAGTATGTACAGACCTTTCGTTTAAAAGGAATATTTAGTACAGTATCATTGCTATTTACACGAATCAATATCTCATGAACAAGTTGAAAGGAGACACTCTATTGACTGCAGAGAAGGAAAAGCCTCTTACATCTGAGACGAGACAAGCCAATATGCCTGTCAACAAAATCCCTCAAGAACGAAAAAAAAAGAGAGAACAGAACCGAAACCCTGGACAGAAACCATTTCACTGATGTCCTAGAGCCTACTGATGGTATCCACTTTTGTTCACAGGAATCGCGGGAGGTCTGTAGAGCATGTTTTTGCTGCTGTTCCGAGCCGCCAGATTTGCGCAAGAACTTCCGGAGGGCTTCTTGGCTACTCCCCTGCTGTTAGGGCCAGGCATATGACAGTCCTGGTCTCCATCTAATGCTACATAGCTCTTGGATGGCTTGATCTTCTTGTAGGGTGTCTCTTTCTTGCGTAGATCTTCCAGGCATCTCACTTCAGACATACACGCGAAAGACTGAGACTTGCCGTCGTAGTATTTGGATAGCCCTTTCCTGCAGAGGACAACACAAGGTAAGAATTTTTGCCTTCTGACTTTGGGGCACGTAAATTTACTGATACATGCCAAAATGGAAAAAAATAGAAAGAGGAACTTACTTGACAGGGAGTTGTGCCATCATAGATGACAGATCGTAGAGGCTATCGGAGTTCAATCTCCGAACCGCCTGCTGCTGCGCCGGGGAAGCCGCCTGTTGCATGAACTGGTGCTCCAGAGCTTCGGCGCCCTCGTCGTCTGAGAACTGGTCCTCGTCGTCTGAGTCGCCGGAGATGGAAGACGATGTCTCAAACAACTCTTCATCTTCCTCACGGTACACCGGGAGACCTGTAGCGCCGCTGAACACGCCCATGCTTTCGAACTTGGGGGAGATTTCTTGAGCCCAGGAAACTGCGAGAACAAGGTATGTGTGGTGTGCGGATGGATATATTCTTCCTCAGCTCCTCTTGCTTTCTCTCTCTCTTTCTTCACGACCTTTGCTAGTGCTGCTGGTGAGGGGTATATATATAGACACAGCTCTAGCTGGAAGGGGATAATGCTAGGAGCCTTCTTCCAAATTCAAACACGGCGTAGTGCGCTTTGACTAGTATAATGCCTGCCATTCGCGTCAGTGACATCACCGTCTTGCTGTGTCTACATGGCTAATTGTTAGGTTTCTCTGGGACACTGACATGGACCCATGGGGGTTTCTGGTTTTCCCAGAATAAAAGAAGGAGGCATTAGAAAAGAGTGTGAAAGTTGGTTGGCCACTCCCACATGCCTTTGCCAGATTCTGCAGCTGGTGCCCCCCCTGATCTGATCTTATCTTCTTAGTTTGCTGAATGTGACCGGGATTTGTTCGCATATCTCTTTGGCAGGTTGGGCATGAGCCTGACGTGTGGGCCATGAATATTGTGGTGGAGATGATGCCCCCATCGTGTTACTTGTTTATGTGGGAGCCGAGGGACACGCGGCGCACCGTTGTTGGGTTGTCATCTCTTCTTCTTCTTTTTTTCCCTTGGTCGCAGGCTGAAGTCGGTGGGGGGTGGGATAGATTGCAGATTTTTCACGAAATCATTTTGCATATCGTGTCAGCGGGGTAACATGATTGTTTTTATCCATAAGGAGTACAATCTGCCTGGGAAGGGGATTTTACCAATTTGCTAGAAATGCACTGTTGCAAACCCACACAACCACATTAGTCCCTAGTTAGCGCCAGGTAATACTCTATCTGCCTCCTGATTCGGAACAGAAGCCCGGCATAACCAAGTTTGTGTCGGAGTCGAACACCGGGAGGTCGGAGGTTGGCTGTAAATTTACGTAAGCTATAGCACAATCTTAGCTTGCAAGTGTCAATTCTACTCCTTGTTCTGGACCCCGTTCCGTAGAGCAAAAGTAGATTATCCATGGACCCAATCGGAGTAGTAGGTGAGTTAACACGTGTGTGGTTTTCCGCATCACGTCTGTGTTTGCACTTTCCTTCCTTGGCTTCCACTGCAAGGGAGTAAAAGTGAAAAGCAACACCGAGCATGCCCGGATCAAGATATAAGCAGTAGCTCACCTGCAAATTATATATTCTTGTTGGTACATTGCTGATTTATCTAAAAGTGCACATGATTAATATTGTATTTGTCACCATTACATTGCTAGGACTAAGAGTATCATGGCATTGTTTTTCAGGCTTAATCGCCGGTACTTTGCTAGCGTTATTTAAGACCTGAATAATGTTGGTTAGGGTTAGAGGGGGCGGGCACTACCAGGAACTCGCCCTGGCTCTGATGAGCCGCGGGAAACTCAAAACTGGACACCCGTCGCGCGATCCAGCTACGAGCCAGGCGCATGTTCAGTGAACGAAAGAAACAACACATCACACGCATTCTGCCACCACCAACGCGAGCAGCAGATAATAATCACATTTTTAAGCAAGTTGTGAACAAGATGCGAGTGGACACATGGCCGGAGCCAGGAGCAGCGTTTTCCGGGGACACGGCCACAGGTCGTGCGGGCCAACAGAACCGGCCGGTCGGCCAGACCGTCCGCATGTGTGCTGGGCTGCGAAGTGGTGTTGTGTTCCCCAACGTGGTTTCAGGTCCCGTCGACGCAGACATCCATATGCTCATGTCCTCCCCCTTTTTTTCTTCTCTCGGGGCTCCTTTGTTCTTTCGATCCCCTTTTGCCCCTCCAGCCAATTAGGCGCACAAATTAGCTATACGTGCTTTTCGCCTAAAAAAGTCCTTGGTGCTCGAACACTAAGCTATGTGGTTTTCGTGTTAAATATTTAACACCGGTGCTTTTTGGAGGGGGTCAAAGGGGGATGGCTGCTAAGAATCTGTGCTTCCGGATCGTGCTGCCCGGCCTGATCCTTATCCAGGCCCTGGACTTGTTCAAGCCTATCGTGGTGGACAGCCTCAAAATTCTTCCGAAGCTGTTCGTTCCCTGCGTGGTCCCGCCTGCCTCACTAGTCACTCCGTAGTCCGGAGCAAATTCATCACTATCTGTTGGAACCTAATACTAGTACTAGGCAGGTCCTTTTTTTTTCTCTCCTTCGTTCCGAACCATTCAAACACGTTCGTCTGAATGTTTGATTGTTACCGAGCTCGACGAGTATTGAGTATTGACTCTTCCGGTTGGTTCCCTGTGTTGTGCACCTAGACTGCGACCCAGGCCAGCCAGGTGAACTACCCTCTTTTTTTCCCCACTAGTTTTATGTGCGTTCAAACGCTGAAACGCGTCGACGACGGGAACCAGCCGTTCTGACCGGTCGGGAGCTCGTGCGTGGAACGTGGAACGCTACCGCCCCCATTTTATCCACCATCCATCATCCACAGGAGACGACGAGACGACGCCGAAGCCATTCATCACCCAAAAGGCACGGCGCGCGCGCTCGCGGTCCTCGTATGTATAATCCTCTCCCGGTCCGATGCCGTGAGCCGATAAGGGCGCCCGCCCGGCGAAACGGATGATGGGAGGAGAATGCGATCCGCGGCGGACCCCGGCCGCATCGCGCGGGGATCCGGCGACAGCGACCGGCCACGATACGATCGCAGCGCGGCGCGCGGCGCCCCAGAAAAATCATGTGCGGGCGGCGCCCCGGGCCAAGGCCAAGTTTCTCGCGGCCGCAGCACTCGGGCCGGGGTGGACCACGCGTGGACTGCCTGCCTGTCCCCGGCTCGCTTCGCGCCCCAGGCGCGGCGCGGGAACGTGGCCGGCGCGGGCGGAGAGGGCCGAGCCGGGGGGCGCCCATGTGAGACCCGCGATCGTCCACAGATACGCGTCCGCGTCCGCGTCGCGTCGCTGTCCCGCGATATTTTTTTTTTCCCGGCGCCCGATCGGCTGCTCGCCGCGCGCGTCCGGCACGTTTGGATTGTTTTGGATGCATGCCGGGCGCCGGGCGGGATGCGTCTAGAAGCACACCCACCCATGCCCATGCCCCGGACGCGCCGCGCGGCCAGGCCTGGGGAAGGAAACCTGCCGTTTCACGAGCGCGGGCGGCGGCGTCCCTTGGCGAGCCGGATCGGTTTCTTTCTCCCCCCCCCCCCCCCCCCCCTCTCAACTCTGAATACGTGCTTGGAGAGTGGTGCAGCGATGGAGCCATCGAGGGGGGAAATCCAGAGCTCCGTGGCGGCTTCTGTGCGAGTTGTGGATTAGGGAGATTCAAGATTGCATCCAATCCAAGCCTGGTGGTGTACGGAGCGTCGGAGCACCATGTAGTACTTGTCCAGCCATCAGCGGCTCCGGATTGGACGACACGTACAAATCCTCCGTTTACTCTGAGCTCCCATTTTCAGCGTTGCTATCGTGGGAGCCGACTCGACGATATTGGGCCGGCACTTTGGAATAAACGAAAGGCGACGAAGAAAACGGCGAGGAAAAGGCGCCTAGAGGCAGATGGATGCCGAGGTATATCCGCTTTCCGCATGCTCGTAGATGCAGGCTACGTGTTCCTCTCTGGTACATTAGCGAGCGCCGTGCATATCCTGTGGGAGTGATGCTGATACAGCCGTCTTTCTCGAGAAGAACCTGCTGGCAGCCTCGTCGGGTGTCACTCCAGGTAATAGGATTATAGGATGATGCATACCAGTACGTGGTAGGCTCTCGCTCTCGCTCTCGCTCTCTCTGCGTTAGTGTCTCGCATGACGGCTTTGCTGAAACCTAACATTTGAAAAACCGTCGATAGTCGGATGCCAAGTCGTGCTTAGCTTCCTGCTTGCTGGACAGAGTCAGCGCTAGCTGCTGTTCTTGAACCCCGGGTTAACGGCATGTCCGAATCTACGCGACACGACGAGGCGTCGCAGACTTTGAGCGCGCCCCTCTCGTCCAGTGAAACGAAAGATCCAGGCAGCTAGCGTATGCAAGATCGTCATGAAACTGAAGTCAAAAAACACAAGACGACCATATATAGGCACGTACAGCTAGCCCCTTCACTAATCTTCTCTGCGAAAACGTTCGGAAGCGCCTGGCCGACTCCCAGTTACCGTCGCCGTGCGTCATTGTTGGCAAGATAATTCTTACTTCGAGAAAGAAAACGCTTCGTTTTTTATTTCAAAAAATAACCCAGGCTTCGAGTTGCAGACCCGGTTCAGGCAAGTGGCGGCGGTTCCAACTGACGGCCGGGAGGAAGAAGTCAGGAAGGAAGGGCAGGTGGGCTTATGACCGGCCGTTCCGCAGCCAATGAGCTTGGCAGAGATTGATCAGTTGGGGGCGATGGATCGAATCCAGATTTGGATTGGGATGCAGGAGGGAAGGTGGCGGGCGGCCGACCGGCTATTGGGAGCTAGATGGAAGCTGGAACGCACGCACGAGCACGACGCGGCCCGGGTAGCGGGCGAGCTCAGCTGGGCTGCCGTTATCGCGTGGACGGCTGCGGTTCGGCTGGATAAGGAGAGTTGGCTATTCCAGACCTTGATTAGGTTATTCATTGGAGTAGTTGGGCAGGTTGGTACTTGCTTTGACGAGGTGAAGACCGAGAGAGTTCTCGTGTACAGTGAGAGATGTGGCTAACAACTGCCTAACAAGAAGCGCAACAGCAAAACAAAGAAGCGACGAGGGATGATGGACGGAGAAAAAAAAGTGTTTGGACGTAGGGACTAAAGTTTAGTTTTATAAATAATTAACAATTAGAAGTATTAAATATAAATAAATTATAAAACTAATTGTATAAGTCATTACCATAATCTAACAAGCATAATTAACATATAATTAGTACATAATTATCATATATTTA
Source organism: Echinochloa phyllopogon (assembly GCA_033239725.1). Classification (NCBI taxonomy): domain Eukaryota; kingdom Viridiplantae; phylum Streptophyta; class Magnoliopsida; order Poales; family Poaceae; genus Echinochloa; species Echinochloa phyllopogon. Next base: position 50,073,344 of record BTCW01000014.1, read on the forward strand.
TTGTAGTATTATATTATCTAATCACGATAGAATTAGGTTTAATAGATTCGTCTTATAAATTAACACTCGTCTATGTAATATTTTTTAATTAATCTATATTTAATATTTTTAATTAACAGATGTGATGGGACTAAACTTTTCGAAGGGAACCAAACACCCTTCACGGTTCAGACGGATGGCGCAGTGGACTCCGGTAGTCCGGTAGAGTGGGAAATGAAGAAGCGAGGAGCTTGACGGAATGGGCCGGGGTTATCTGGTGGGTATGCTCGCGCTTGCAGGCTAGGCCCAGTAATATTGACTCAGCCCCCACTTTCAAACAATCATGGGCTGCAGACCATGGTTTTGTCTGTGTTTCTTACTTGGAAAAGGTCCATCGGACCTCCCTCGTCTATTGAAATTGTCTGATTTTCATCCAGCACAAAACCGGATATCCTGCACCGTAAACTAACGATACCGTCCAAGTCACACCCCTAACTGGTTTGAACGGTGGTTTGAGTGAATTGAGTCTATGTGGTGCCACATCATACCTGAGAGTTGATAGTGTATGGTTAAATAGACTTTAAAAAATTATATAAATAATTTATCAAAAAATTGTCCAAATACTTTTCTATTATGATATATAGATATGATTTTTTATCTTATAATATTCATACAAATTTTTTGTTAGGTCAGAAAAATATGAAACCGGTTTTAGATTTTTCTTAAATCACACTCTTTTTTTGCGCTAGCCGAAAAATATGAGACCATAGAATACTCAAATAATTCCAAGCTAGTACATAAGATGGAGACATACAATATGATTTCATGAAAAATCTAAAACTGGCCACATATTTTTTCAAGCTAAAACAAAATTTATATTCTAAGATTAAACCCCCTGAACTTCAGCATCTTCGAAATCAGTTAGGGATGCGATTTATCTAGTATTAGACAGTTTAGGGTGTAGGATATCTGGTTTTTTTACTTTAAGAATGAAAATCAGACTATGCCAATAGATGAGGGAGGTCGGATGGCTTTTTCCTTAAAATTTTCTCAGATTGGGCGGCTAAATATTACCCGCCGGTCCGCCCTGTTGTAGGATCTAGGATTGCCGACTAGAGGGGGGGTGAATATGCGGTTTTAAACTAAAATCACAACACTAAAGAAATTTAATTAGAAACACTTGGAGGATTAAATTTCTAGCTACTCTAAGCCTATGTTGTGAGTTTGCAACCTAGGGTGACAAGATAAAATTCAATCTCTAGAAACTAATTGCTCAAATAAATTTACTTGAATTGAAATGAGCAAGGAAATGACCAATCACAAGAGACAAATTTTATCCTGTGGTATCGATGACTTGCCGGTCACCCCTAATCCACGTTGAGATGGATTCAATGTTCAACCGCTTCTCTATCAAGACTCCGTTTGATGTATAAGCCGGTTAGAAATAAAGAACCGCTCCAAATCTCGATTTCATTAGAGTTGCTCTTCACCGCTCCGGCGAGATGAGCTCAATGACCTCACCCACCAATCTTTCAAGGCAACTTCACAATCTTCTTGAAGTGCTCAATGGAATCACGAGCTCCAAGCCATCTAGTAGGTGGCAACCTCCAAGAGTAATAAATCAACCCGCTCGCTTGATGAATCCCTAGTGCCATAATGATCAAATCCTTGATGCAATGCACTAGATGCTCTCAATCTCACAAAGAATTGCAATCTCAAATGAAATGAGTGAGAGAGAGGAGAACAAGGACTCTAGAATGTCAAGAAAGTTTTTCAAAGTGCCAAGAGACCTCACACACCCGTAGGGGTGAAGTATAGGCCCTCTCCTCGGAACTAGCCGTTACAATCAAAACACATGAAAAACGGCTCTCACGGACTGTCCGACCTGCCCCTCGGATTGTCCGACTTTGAATCTAACGATCATGTGCAGTCAAACGTGTGTCAGAGAAAGCTGTTGGGATCCGACGGACTGTCCGATCGCCACACACGGACTGTCCGATACGCATCACGGACAGTCCGACTAGCGCGGACGGACGGTCTGATTCCCTGGATAAATTGACTCTGTCTAAATTGAGTCTATTTAATACGGACTGTCCGTCTCAGCCATGGACTGTCCGTCTCACCAACGGACTGTCCGACAGTCAGCGCATATGGGCCCACCTGTCAACACAGGTCACGAAATATCTGACACTCAACCACGGACAGTCCAACGAACGTTCGGACAAGGTCCGAACAGAATTTTCAAAGATTTTCCATATAAATTTTAACTCACATTTTACGGACTGTCCGACCAAGACACACGGACTGTCCGACCAGTCCCGACAGAACTGGATTTTCATAAAATTTTCAACAACGCTCTTTCTCAAGTTAGCTACCACTCATCTAATTACACAACATGTAAGTCAATGATCAAAGTGGCACTATAGACACGTAAAGCCAATGACATTGATCCCTCTTGATAGTACGGCTATCTAGCCTATCAAACCGGTCATTTTCATTCTCTAATCGCCTCGTAACCGGTCAAAACAAAAAGCCCTATCTTTTACCTTTGTCTTGAGCTTCATGATTCACAGCGTCCATGCTATTTGCACATCATCTCATGAAGCTCATTTCAACCCCTGGGACTAACATATTCTCAAATAAAATTGTTAGTCCACAAAGGTTTACATTAATTATCAAAACATAATATAGGGGCCTAATGAAATTGTTAGCATTACTGTAGTAAATCATGGGTTAATTAGGCTCATTAGATTCGTCGCACAAAGTTACACTCATCCTTAAAAAGATTTTACAAATAGACTTTATTTTATACTCCATGCAAGATTCCTAAGAAAATGTTTTTTAGGAAAGGAAAGAAACACACCAATAACGCTAATCCATACTCCCTACATCCCTAAATAACTGTCTCTAAAAATCCGTGTTTTCCTCACAGACACGTTTTTCGGACGACACCACCTAAGGGACAGAGGGAGTACTTCAAAAGACTAAAAATGTGTGTAGGCCGTGTTTCTCTAGGGATGAAATTGTTTTCACACACGGTGACCACTAATTAAGGGTATTAAGTCAGTTTATAAAACTACGTGCAGAACCCTGGGTTAATTCGCGGGGCCTATCTAATGAGACATTTGATCATATAATTAGATGATGATTACTGTAGTATTACCGTAGTAAGTTATGAATTAATTAGCCTCATTAGATTCGTTGCACAAAGTTACGCACATTCTGAAAAGATCCTGAAAATATACTTTATTTAATAATTCGTGCTTTAAAAAAATATTTTTAGCGAACAAAGAAACACGGCACAGGAAAAGAAGGGAAAGAAAACAGCTCTGCGACTGCGAGCACTCCAATTCGTTGGCACGGAGTTCCACCGCTTGCGTTCCCCAAATCAAAATGATGCGATATGCCAAAGGCGCGACAGGCCAAGCCCTTTCCCAAATTCCAACTCCAAATTCAACTAGTTTTGTTGTACTTCCTCCGGACTCGTAAAGGAAGTCGTTTAGAACAGCGATACGGTCTAAAATACAACTTTGACTTCTTATTTCTATAAAAATATTTATCGAAAAGTGATACATGTATACTTTTGTGAAAGTATTTTTCAAAATAAATCTATTCATATAACTTTTACAATTTCAAACTCAACAATTTAAAAGTTATTCATGATTTATATTCTCAAAGTTTGACTCAAACCTTGTCATAAACGACTTCCTTTACGAGTACGGAGGGAGTGCATAAAAAGAAGATTTTCATCACATCAAAATATCGACACATGCATGAAGTACTAAATATAGATGAAATCAAAAACTAATTACACAGTTTTGTTGTACTTTGCGAGACGAACATTTTGAACCTAGTTAATTAATGTTTGGACAATTTTTTATAAATACAAACGAAATGTTATAGTGGCGTATTTACGACGGAATTCAAACTTTAGTTTGGATCTAAACATGGTCGTGTTTCTTTGGGATGGAAAAATTTTTCCACCCTGTTTGACCAATAATCCAGTGCAAACCAATCCTTCCGTGCAATCTTTGAAAACCAACATGCATGAGGACATGTATGGGAGGTGGGAGGGGCAATTTGTAAATTCACAGGGATTGTGGGAGGGGGGATTAGCAAAACCAACTTGTATGGGGACATGCATGGAAGGTGGGAGGCTCATTGAATCGACATCGTGTGGACTAGATTGTGGTTTTCAAAGTTTGCACGGAGGGGTTGGTTTTCACCTGATACATTGACATTAAATAAAGTCAGTTTACAAAACTACCTTTACAACACCGGATTAATTCACGAGACAAATCTAATAAAGCATTTGACCACACGATTAGAGGATGATTACTGTAGTATTACTATAGTAAATCATGGACTAATTAGGCTCATTCGATTCGTCGCATAAAGTTACATCCATACCAAAAATGTTTTGTAAATAAACTTTATTTAATATTTCATGCACGCAAGTTTTCCTTTAGAAATATGACCTTGTTTAGTTCCCAAATTTGGTGGGAGTTTGAGGTCTCTTCATAATCATTGCGTCACTGCATCATTTCGTTTGTATATACGAAAAATTGTCCAAAAATTGATTAATTAGGCTCAAAATGTTCGTCTCTAGTACAATAAAACTGTGCAATTAGTTTTTGATTTCATCCACATTTAGTACTCCATGCATGTTATGATATTTTGATGTGATGAGAAATCTTCTTTTTGCATAGTGAATTTGGGAGTTGCTTTTTGGAACTAAGGCTTTGTTTAGATCCTAAATTTGGAGATCAAATTTGGGAGTATAGTGTCACTTCGTAATCATTGCGTCCCTATTTATAAAAAAATGTCCAAACATTGATTAATTAGGCTCAAAATGTTCGTCTCGTAAAGTACAACAAAACTGTACAATTAGTTTTTGATTCCATCTACATTTAGAACCACATGCATGTTATGACATTTTGATGTGATGGGAATCTTCTTTTTGCATAGTGGAATTTGGGGTGGAATTTGGATCCCAAATTTGCTTCCACCCCCAACTTTACTATGCAAAAAGAAAATTCACATCGCGTCAAACTGTCGGTCCATGCATGAAGTACTAAATGTAGATGAAATCAAAAACTAATTACACAGTTTTGTTGTACTCTGCGAGACGAACATTTTGAGCCTAATTAATCAATTTTTGGATAATTTTTTACACATACAAACGAAATGTTAAGTGCTCATGAAATTCCGTACTCCCAAATTGGGAGTCCCAAATTTGGGAACTAAGGCCTTGTTTAGATGCATATTGGGGGACGGGGATTTGAGAGTTTGATGTCACTTCGTAATCATTGCGCCACTGTAGCATTTCGTTTATATATGTGAAAAATTATTCAAAAATTGATTAATTAGGCTTGAAATGTTCGTCTCACAGAGTATAATAAAACTGTGCAATTAGTTTTTGATTTCATCTACATTTAGTACTTTATGCATGGGCCAACATTTTGATGTAATAAAAATTTTGTTTTTGTATATTGAACTTTGATGTTGGTTTTTGGAACTAAATAAGGGCTAAAGGCATGAGAGGCGCCCTACGCGGGCCCCCGCTTTGCGTATGAAGGGCCCCGCAGGCCGCAGCGTGCTGGTGTGTACTGCGGTTGCCGATGCGACCTGTCCTTGCCACTGCCATCTCCTCGATGACCGCTCTGGTGTGTTCCCCTCTCCCTCTCCATGTAGTACAACAGACTGACCTGGTATGTGGGCCGAATACGAAACGAACGTCCATGCTCCTACCCCGTAGACTGTACTACACTACTGGTACTGTACGTACTTCAACATCGATGTTTTTTGCTCGAGCCCACGTCCGACTCGGATCCATGATAGTATTGTGAGATTTCCATTCATCGTATCGAACAAAAAGCCAGCTGAGGCGCGAGCACTGCGCATAAAGCATCCTTCAACACATTCTTTTTGAATGGCTCAAAGCCCGAGTAGTTTCCTTTCCTTGTTCATGGAGAAAAGGAGAAAATTGGGCCCTCCGTCTTTTTTATCTTCTACTGTATGCCTGCTCATTCTCACCTTCTGTCGTCTTCAGTTCACTCCAGTAAAGACTGCATTTCCACTTGCATTTTGCAAGCATCTTTGGTCTGCATTTCGATCTTGAGAGAGCCATCAGTATGCTTTGGCTTTGCATGTTTTTCTATTCATCCAGCATCTGTATACTACGGCCTCTCCTCGCATATACTCCTTCCGTCCCACAATATAATCATTTCTCGATTTCTACGCATCACGTTGGATCGTTTGTCTTATTTAAAAAATTTATAAAAATATAAAAACAATTATGATATACTTAAAATAAATACGATAATAACATATGTCATAACAAAATAAATAATATTTTTCTAATTTTTTTGAATAAGACGAACGGTCAAACGTGAACAAAAAAGTCAACGAATGCTTATATCATGGGACGAAGGGAGTAGTCATTTTCTAGTCCAGGATCGCATGCTGCCCAACTGACATGTGGGTCCACTTGTGTCCATGTGGTCCCTGTCCACACGAGAATCTCCCTACCAGCAGACATTGCTCGCTCCCGTTCGGCCTTCCGTTTCTGTTCGAGACGGGGGTCCGGACCTGAGCCGCCCTTGTTTAAACGCCCTCAACCCCATTTGATAGCCCCCGCCTCGCGTCCGCGCCCGCAACAGCCGTCACGCACTTCACTCCAACCCCCTGTGCTCTGGCCTCTGTCTGTGGCTCTGCTTCCCAGCACAGTGGCTGGCTCCAGCGGCTGCGCCCGTCAGCCGTGCCTGTATCGTCTTTGTCCTCACCCCTCGTCCTCTTCTCTCTCTCCTCGCTCCAACGGACGGGAAGAGGCCCGCAGCTTTGCAGTCATCGACGCATTGCCATCGTGAGCGCAGGAACCGAGGTCGGGAGGCGGCGGCGGTAACGGCGCTCGGCGTTCGGTCGGCAATGGCGGGGCGGCTTGCGCTGGCGCTCCCTGTGCTCCTCTTCCTGCTGCTCGTCGGTGAGTTGCTGCTACCTTGTCGTTCTTCAGTGTTACGATTCTTCAGTTGCTCGCTCGTGAGTGTTGTTAGCAATGCGTGGGCCGTGAGATGCCTTGCTTGCTCGAGGAAAAGGATTCGATTCGATTCTTCTTGTTCTCCGGTCTGGATGTTTATGCGGCATGTTCTTAAGCATTTTTTTCTTTTGGGGAAATGTTCCGTTTGTGCTGCGCCATTTCAGTCTATCCCTGTACCGTGTTTATTTCCTTCCATATGGAAAATCAAGGACCCAGATTGATTTGTTCCTGTAGTTGGAAAAGGAAAAAGGATCTTTCAAAGCCAAACCACTGCATTTTGCACTGTTTGCACTGGACCATTGATGTTAATCTGAACAGCACATGCGCAATCGCAGGGCACTGCCGCGGCGGCAAGATTGGCGTCTGCTACGGCCGCAACGCCGACGACCTGCCGGCGCCGGACAAGGTGGCGCAGCTCATCCAGCAGCAGTCCATCAAGTACGTGCGCATCTACGACACCAACATCGACGTCATCAAAGCCTTCGCTAACACCGGCGTCGAGCTCATGGTCGGCGTCCCCAACTCTGACCTCCTCGCCTTCGCGCAGTACCAGTCCAACGTCGACACCTGGCTCAAGAACAGCATCCTCCCCTACTACCCGGCCACCATGATCACCTACATCACCGTCGGCGCCGAGGTCACCGAGAGCACCGTCAACGTCTCCGCCCTCGTCGTGCCGGCCATGCGCAATGTGCACACCGCACTCAAGAAGGCCGGCCTGCACAAGAAGATAACCATTTCCAGCACACACTCTCTCGGTATATTGTCCCGGTCCTTCCCGCCATCAGCGGGGGCGTTCAACAGCAGCTACGCCTACTTCTTGAAGCCTATGCTGGAGTTCCTTGTGGAGAACCAGGCACCGTTCATGGTGGATTTATATCCCTACTATGCCTACCAGAACTCACCAAGCAATGTGTCCCTGAACTATGCGTTGTTCTCACCACAGTCTGAGGGCGTGATTGATCCAAATACCGGATTGGTTTACAGTAACATGTTTGATGCTCAGGTTGATTCCATCTTCTTTGCACTCATGGCTCTGAACTTCAAGACTCTGAAGATCATGGTCACAGAGTCAGGTTGGCCAAATAAAGGAGCAGCCAAGGAGACTGGAGCCACGCCAGACAATGCTCAAACTTACAATACCAATTTGATACGTCATGTTGTAAATGACAGCGGCACACCGGCGAAACCAGGGGAAGGAATCGATGTCTACATATTTTCATTGTTCAATGAGAACCGGAAACCTGGCATCGAGTCGGAGAGGAACTGGGGACTGTTTTTTCCTGATCAGAGCGCTATCTACAGCCTTGATTGGACTGGCAGAGGCAATGTTGATGTTATGACTGGGGCAAACATTACAAGTGCAAATGGGACCTGGTGTATTGCTTCAGCTAATGCATCTGAAACGGATCTGCAGAATGCCCTCAACTGGGCATGTGGACCAGGCAATGTCGATTGCTCGGCTATTCAACCGAGCCAACCCTGTTATCAGCCGGACACTTTGGCTTCTCATGCTTCATATGCATTCAATAGCTATTACCAGCAAAATGGAGCCAATGTTGTGGCCTGTGACTTTGGTGGTGCTGGAATACGAACAACAAAAGATCCAAGTAAGCATCCCATCCTTGTTCAGTTATGATGATCATGATGCTATGCACGATTTTATTTGATAATATCCATGTGCAAGCATTCTGATTATGGTAGTACAATTATGTATAGTTCTTTAACTGATGTTGCGGTCATAGATAAGGTGCTCAAATGTATGATGTTTGTAGCATTTTCTAGTAGTTAATTTCATGTCAATGATGTGCCTTTTGGGTTTGGGCTACTGATGTGTATATAAGAAAACGATAGCTTAAATGAACCCAAATGTGAGTTTGCATTCTGAACTTGTGGTTTTTTGTTTTTCTCCTTCGTCTTATCGTGCACATAACATCGTAGTTCTGAAGATAGGCATGGGCACTTTCAGTTCCCATTGATTCTTTTTCGTAGCAAGCTTGTCATTAAATTTGATGTCATTCCCATAGTTCAACCCTTCAAGCGTTGAAAAGACTTGGGGCTACTGATAATGCTATAACTAATAATTGTCTAACTATTTTAACTTTTAGTTTGTTGATTTGGAGCCTCAAATTGTTCAACCTATGCTCCTATCATGCATATATGAAATAACGAGAAGTTTGATGATAGAATGTTGCAATAACAATATCAGTATAGCTTGTTGATCGGCAAGTCGCTGGTGTATATAATACTAATGCTAGAAAAATGCTGTCGCCTTCAAAGAGCTAACTAGTCATCCAGAGATTATTACGTGTTCCTTCAATAAGCTCTATTAAAAATGATTTTGTTGCTATTTGATATTTTCCCCATTATACAGTAAGGACATGCAAGGCCTAATGTGTGTTCCTTTCTTACCAGTTTAATAAGCTTCTCATGCTTTATGTATTGCTTGCTTTCAGGTTATGACACCTGTGTCTATTTAGCTGCCGGGTAAGAATAAACTCTGATATCTTCCTTCTACTTTAAGAAACAATTCCACTGAAACTCTCCTAACATTTTTTTTCTTTAATCTTGAAGCAGTAAGATGAGCACGATGAATTCTACGTCTCTTCCAGCTCGGAGCGGCTCCACTCCACGCCCATCGGCCAAATGCGTCACCCCCTTGCTCCTCATGCTGGCCATCGCAATAGTTGCAGTTATGCTGTGATCCATGGAGAACATTACAGCTATCCTCTTCGGATGTAAGATGGAAGGCGAATCGCCTAATGCTGGTAATCAGCAATGTTCTGTTTTGGCATGAGTAGTAGACTAGTAGTAGAGAGGCGTATTATGCAGTAGGACTTCTCTGGTCAGTTAAGATGTACATCGTCGCCCAGACAATATATATCAGCTGGCGTTAAGAACTTGAAATCCTCTCCTGGTGTCACGCTTTTCATCCTCGGTACATTTACTAGCGTTGCTGAACTAGATTGCATGATGATGTTTTCTGAAGTAGTCGTAGTTGCTGATGTGCTGTGTTGGATTATGGTTCTGCCAGCAATCTTGTATGGGGCATTAGATAGTCTTGTGCAAGCGTGGAATATGCATAATGCGTGCATGTGGGGACTGTATTATTGGGATGAGAATAATAAGGTGGGAAGTACTTTGCCAAATCCCTGTTTGAAGAGCTGGACCATCAATGGATTGTGGAAGGGTGCTCCGGCGTCGGTTGTCAGAGAGAGAGAAAGGGTCCCTGAGTTCATTATTATGCCCGATGCGTGTTCTGAATTTTGATGCCTCCTTTTCAGCTGTTTAGATGCCTCGCTGTCTATGATTCATGTGAAATCAGGAAAGATGCAGTAGCGTCGGGGGCGTCTCCGTAAGCCTGAAGCAGTTCATGCTCCCATCAAGACTTTGGTGAATTTGGATGTAATAAGTAAGTTCTGGTAGAATCTTCTCTACTCTTCGAGTAATCAGGTAGCCAGGAAAAGAAAAGAAAGGATTTGGGTTGATAAGGTCAAAAACTAGGTCGTCAGGCTTAGGAAGCCCAGCCCAGCCCAGGCCCAGCACCGGCAGCAGCTTCGCAAGTGCTTTCGGCCAGGGTGGATCTGCACCGTGCGGCGGATGATGGCTGGAAAGCAAGATTCGGATGGCCCACCAGCCACTCGGGCAGGGCCCCGGGCTCGGCGTCCAGCCTATCTCGCACGTCCCCTTCCTCCCTCCTCTGTGGGCGCTGGCGGTGGGGGCGCGTCGCGACCAGTGGCGAGCCGCGCACCAAAGGAGGGGGCGAGGTTGAAGGGCGAGCTAAAGATGGAACGGGTGGTTGGGGGCGGACGCAAGTAGTGGCGATCCAGTCCTCCGCCTCGCCGCGACCCCCGCGCCTCTATTTAAGCCGCGCCCAGGCAACGCCTGCGTACGTGAGCGCTACCACCACCAGAGATCGAGCAAACCCCCGACCGACCGCCGATCACCACCACCCCTTGGGTCGCAGCAGCAGCAGCAAGGATGTCGTGGCAGTCGTACGTCGACGAGCACCTCATGTGCGAGATCGAGGGACACCACCTCACCTCCGCCGCCATCATCGGCCACGACGGCAACGTCTGGGCCCAGAGCGCCGCATTCCCGTCCGTGAGTGGCCTCCCTCTGTTCCTCCTTCCTTGCTTTTGCGTCGATGATGGCCGATCAGATCGATCAGGGCTCTGACCCGCCGTTTTCTGTGCGTGTGATCCCGGGGCGCGTGCCATGATTTATCCCCATTCCACAGTTCAAGCCAGAGGAGGTGACCAACATCATGAAGGACTTCGACGAGCCCGGGTTCCTGGCGCCGACCGGCCTCTTCCTCGGCCCCACCAAGTACATGGTCATCCAAGGCGAGCCCGGCGCCGTCATCCGCGGGAAGAAGGTACGCAACCGCCGATCTCAGCTCCATCTCCTCCTCGATCTCTCCGCCGATCTCCCCCCGACCCCTGATCGATCGGGGATCTTATTGCTTGATTTCGCAGGGATCCGGAGGCGTGACCGTGAAGAAGACCGGGCAGGCCCTCGTGATCGGCATCTACGACGAGCCAATGACCCCCGGGCAGTGCAACATGGTGGTCGAGAGGCTCGGCGACTACCTCGTAGAGCAAGGCCTGTAAGATGGATCGCTTCCAACAACAACAACCCGCACGTCCACGGTTGAAGAAGCGTCCAGCAACAATACGACCCGCCAGCACGTAGTAGTGTCCGTGTCTACGCACGCATTTTTAGTCCCCACGCCGGGGATTGTGCGTGGTCCCGTTACCCCCGATCCTCCGGCATTTCTTCACCCCCGCGCGTCGCCGATCACAAGAGATTTTTTTCTTTGTTTGATTTGTTGGTGTCGTTTTGGCAAATAATTTTGTGATTTTTTTTCTGCCAAATTTGGTTGTTCGTCTGATTTGCGAACTTGGAACAATACATATATGTGATTGAATTGGTACTGCCTATTATTTGTAATACCAAAATCTGAATGCATTTCATACAGTCTCGTCCAGATTTCAAAAGCACGTCCAAACATATATAGAGAAGATACCTTTTCTTTTGAGTTTATATAGAGAAAGATATCTGGTTATGTGTTTTTTTAATCGTTTTACCAAGAAGTTTCCCCCGTGTTTTTTTTTGTTCAAGCTACTCTGTGATTGTGGATCACAAAATTGGGCCGGTATATCCGAAATTCTGAATGAAAAAAGTCCATTCCACGTCCATCAGCTATCTATTGTGTCCGATTTGTAACCCTCAAACGTAAAACTAGATATTCGACACCCTCCAACTCTATAAACCATCTGATTTACACCCCTTAGTGGTTTAGTGGTTTTAATAATGGTTTTTACTGACATGGTGTTACGCTTATCGTCCCACGTGGCGCCATGTCAGCCATAAGGGTAAATTGATCGCCTATGATAGTTTGAGGGGTAAATTAGACTTTATCAAAAAAATGTTATAAAAATATATTTTTTCTTAGAAAACAAATATAATTAAAATGCTAAAATCTAGTTCACTCTTAGAAAATTAATAGAAAATTCATTTTAGCTCAGAAAAAAATAAATATATTTTTTCTAAAATCATGCTATACTCTTATAGTCTTATAGTACCTGATTATGAGTTATTTTGAGATTATATGATCATATTTTGATTTTTTGCTAAAAATAACCACTATTATTTATTTTAAGTAATCTAATAGACCTTGAAAATGGCATGGAGGACATATATGTCCTACAAAGAAGGCCACCTCACTTCAATGACAAGTAGGTTTCACTACGAGTGGATAACGTAAACTAATGCTTTATTGAGTTTTTTAAGTTAGATTATTATTATTGATTATACTCCTAACTAGACACTATACGTGTAGAGCATTACGAGTGGATAACGAGCTAAACTAACAATTTATTGAGTTTTTTAATTTAAATTATTATTATTTATTATACTCCTAATAACTAGTTTTATATTTTTCTAAGCTAAAACCTATTTTCTATTAATTTTCAAGACTGAACAAGATTGTAGTATTTTTAATTACATATGTTTTCTAAGAAAAAATATTTTTCTATAATATTTTTTATAAAGTTTAGTTGACCCCCTCAAACTATCAAAATTGATCAATTTACCACCTCATGGCTGACGTGGCGCCGCATCAGCGAAAACCACAATTAAAACCACCAAAGGGTGTAAAACAGACGGTTTGAAAAGTTGAAGGGTGTCGAATATCTGATTTTGCGGTTGATGGTTAAAAATCGGACAGTGTTGATAGTTGAAGGGTGTGGAATGGACTCCTTGTTCTGTCCTGACGGGCCAGCCATACAAGAAGAAGATTTCGGTGCAGTGTTACCGGGGTCCAAAACCCTGAAACCGGACATGGGACGTCTGGTCGTGCCGATGGGTCCATATTGGTTCTGCATCGTTAGTGCACACCCGCAATGTTGATTCTTAGGTCGACCGCACGTAAGAAAACTTGCGGTCGATCTGACCGCGTACTTACGTCTGGCTGGGCCTCCCTACTCCCTTCCCTTTCTCTTTTATCTTCATTATTTTCTGTCCCCATTATTTCTGGTGAACGGCAGCCATCAGGTTGTTCTTATCCCATTCCATTTCCTTTCCCCTCCCGTTCACCTTCCTTCTCCTTCCATCCCCTACCGCGAGATCTGAATGGAGAAGAGGGGACTCTGCGGCCGCAGAGCTCTTCGAGCGGCGCAGCAACCTCGGCGATTTTGGGGCAATGAGCACCAGCGGCGGTGGCGCAGGCCCCAGGCCCCTGGCTCTCTCCACCGTGTGGGGAGGAAGCACCTAAGAGGACATCCAAATCCGTCCTTGCACGGCTAGGCGGCGGCGGCGTCATACCCCGTCGGGCTTCTGATTCCACGCCGACGGCAGCTAATCCCGCCCGTGCGACCTCAAATCCCATGGAAGGTAGGATGGGGGACCGCGAGCCCGCGCATGGCAAAGGGCGGATTTCGGCGTGCTCGCCCAGTCCCCTCGTCAGCTCCTCTACACGCTACTAGTGGGGATTTCACCGCCGTGGATCTGGCGGAGCCCGCGAGATCCCGCACAGCCGCTCCTCGCCCATGACGACCTCCCTCACGTGTGGTTGCCAAGCAGCTCAGCGATGCTCGGCAGCTTGGCGGAGCCCCATCTCAAGCGTGCAGCATATTTCATGGGTATATGACTCTCTCTCTCTCTCTCTCTCTCTGCCCAATCTAACAAGCTTGGAACGTTCCCATTGGTGTGCTCTCATATTTGTCAAGCATTCAGTAAGTTCCGTTGGACTATGGCTGTGGTCATGTGGTGGGTAATGGTATTTAATTTGATGCATTTTCTCATCAGCGACGTATGGAGGGTATATACTATATTCATATGTTTCGATGGTCTACCTTCTTCATATACCCATGTAGGTCAATTATCATCGATGCAATACCAATGTCGCAGAGTAGCAACTTATTTTTTTTCCTTTGGAACTAACTGACAGCATTCAGCAGAGGCGAAAACCCATAGTAATCTTGTTAGCATACATAATGGTAAGTACAAATTCCATTGACATGTAGCGTAAATTAAGATAATTCACCTGTCTTCAAATTACTTATAAAAATGCGCCTCCTCTAGTCTATCTTCCTTATTCCACAACATGCCCTCTTTTGTTGTAAGAAATAAAACTTGTTGAAGTGGCCTTAGGATTGGATAAGCGATGAGTGGATAAGATGGTCTTTGTTATGGGATATTTCTAGTGTTTGATGTTTGGATCCTTACACATAGCTTGTAGAACAATTGGTTTGATAATTCTTTTTAGTGTCAAGCTAAAGTACTGCTCATTTAAATCGTGCTGCTGATGGAATTGATTAGCTCACTCATTGAGTTCTGTCATATTGAAAGGACCTAAGATGGACTAGAGGGGGGGGGGGGGGGGGGGTGAATAGTCCAACCTACAACTTTTCAATAACTTAAAAACAGGTTATATGGGTAATGTCCGGAAACTCCGCACTTGTGCGGAGATTCCGCAAAAATCTCCGGAAACTCCGGACTTTTTGCTGAAACTGAAATTCGACAAACTAAACTTGCTTCAAATGTGAAACCTTCGAAATAGGTTACTCCTTAGATGCTGATCTACAAGGATAAACACTCAAACCTAGCTCAAACCTTTGTGGGAAGAAGATCGGTAGCAAACTCTAAGATATAAGAGCACAAACCCTAAAGAGCATGCAAGAACTCAATCCAAGTGCAAAGAAAGTAAATCAAAGACAAGGACACAAGGATTTAGTTCCCGGAGTTCAACTCTCACAAAGAAAGTCTACGTCTCCGTTGAGGTGCCCACAAAGGGCGGGTTTGTCCACTAAACCACTTCCTCTGTCTAGGATTCGAAAACCCTAGAGCTTATACTTACTTCACGGGGTAATACAAACTTCTTGGGGCTGCCACAACGAGGTTGGAGCTCCCAAGCAACGCCTAGCCGTCTAGGAGCAATGCTCCAAGAGTAATGAACCCGAAATCCAAGGCTTGACGAAGAACGAAGTGCTCAAAGGATGAGAAATCAACTTGCTTGCACTCAACCTTGCTCTTTCTTCAATCTCACTTCAATCCCCTCACCAAATCTCACTTGGGAAGTCAAGATGGGAGCAAAGTGGAGCTTTGAATGCTAGAGAGGTGTTTTGTTTAGAGATAGGTCGAGAGAGGGTGAATGAGAGGGGGTGAGGGGGTATAAATACCCCTTCACCACAAACTAGCCGTTGTGCTGTCAAAGTGCGGAGTTTCCGCACATTTTTCCGGAGTTTCCGGACATGCGGTAACTCCGGAAAAAGTTCCGGTAACTCCGCACATTTGCTGGTTTTGGATTTTGGATGCATGTGTTGGTGGTTTTCTCTCATCTATCCTATGGCATATGAGCACTCCAACTTCAACCAAGCCAATGAACTTCGAATCCCCCTTAATAGTACGGCTTTTCCTATTAACTCAAGGATAAAGACATTAAAATGAATTAAAACACTTGAGTCCTCGTGTTGTCCTTCATTTCCTCTTTTGGTGCGCTGCTTTCTATTTACGTTGTATCCCGTCTACACACAATTCTTCATAGCACATTAGTCTTCCAAGTGACTTGTCATAAATCAACCAAAACTAAGGAGGTCAAATGTACTTTCACATATGCCATTGAGCATACGACAGATCTTGAAAAGAAAAAATATCTGACTATACACATATATGCTGTTTATATAAAGTTTTGTATATAATTTTGTTTATATAAGTTTTTTAGCAGAATAGTATAGGAGAAGATTTTTATATAAGTTTTTCAGGAAAGTTTTTTTGTGACAAAGTTACTTTGTCAAATCTTATATACAAAACTATCAACAAATAGTTGTCCTGAAAATATTGTTTACCAAATTTTAGTAAACAAGTTCTATAAAAAAGTTTATACATAAAAGTTATGTACTAACTTTCTATATTTAAGTTAAATTTTATCGTACAAAGTCCATGAAATCTTAGATGAGTACAAAGTTCTATAGAAAGTTCCAATTATAAAAAACAACATGCTCTGCACACATGTGTTAATTTATGAAACTGAGGTCTATTTAAAATTTATAGCTACTGGGTTTTCCCTGTTATGTTATATAATATCTACAAATGTTCCTTTTCATGTACCAAAATTGCGCCCATCTTACCATAGTTCTCAGATGTGCACTTCATATCTTTTTTAATATATAATGCTTTTGTCTTGCAAAATCTTAAGGTTTTCATGAAACATGTCTTTCTGACTAAAAAATTTGAAGGCTTTTGTCTTGCAAAATCTGAAAATCTGAAGGTTTTGATGAAACATATTGGTATCTCAAGCATGCTCTAGTGGTGCAGTGTAAGAGATTGTTATGCCACAACTTTATTTATCTAGAACTCAGTGTTTCTGACTATAATTTTCAAGTACTACCATACATAAACTATTTTAATTGGGGCTTATACCTTAATCAAAACTAGAAGTATATCTCCTGCAAGAACGGTATGGTTATTCTGTATGTGTTAATACTACCTAATAGATTCAATCGGATCTTGGCTGCTTAGCACATTTTCTTTTTTATTTTTGAATTTCCTGGTGACTTATTTCACTTCAGTTAGGCAAATTAAGGGTCTGATGACTTGTTTCTTCTTTGCACCAGGGAAATGTTTTTGCAGTCTCCTCTCAGTCACAATGCGGTGGTCTACAGTAGTGGTCAAGGTAAGCACGTGCTGCACTCCCACCCGAGCAACCACACTCCAATTAGTTGATCAACCTGCTCTCTGATTAGCATATGCACTCTGATTTTGTTCATGATATAATAGGATACACACTCTGATTTGTATGTATCAGTTGAACAGCTATGCCAAGTCAATATGCGGGCTAGATAAAATGCACTGTGTGAAAATCCACAGGCTTTCCTAGATTAAATGCTAATTTATCTGATCTTAGTATTGATATTCTTATTTCTAGTTCATCCTGTGAAAAACATCCCCATGATACCTATTGCTTGCCAAGTAGGATATTCTACAACCATGGATTTGCTTTTGGGCAATCCGATTCTTTACAAAAGTTTGATATATAATGCTTGGTAAACAAGTTTTCCAAAAAGTTTGGTATACAAGTTTTCCGGTTCATAATTATATTGTCATATGAGTTTCTTTACCCATTCTCTATGGCCTTTTTTAGATACTTACCTAATTGTAGTTTGTCTATGGAAGAGCTTCTATGTTTTGCACTGGTAATTAGTATGGTACCTGCAACACCTCTATTGGTTCGTAGTACTATTCAAGGTTGGGTTCCATTTCCAAACCAGGCAATTTCATATGCTTTCCTAAGTATTATAGGTTGTTTAGTAGCTGACCAAACTACCTATTAATAATTTTGTTTTATAAAAAAACTACCTATTAATAATTTTGTTAACTTGAACCATGCATCTCCTTATTGATTTGATTATCGGTTGGACTAATTTATCTTACTAGTGACCTATTAGTTTTGCGCCTATATCTTTTTATCTTTGAATGGATTGTGTTTTTACTCACAACCTAACAAATGTTTATTTTTTATTTAGTTCTCTGTCATTCAAATTCCTAGCTTTGCTACACTATCCCTATATTTGATATTTCGTCCCTCTCCTTACGTCGAGCCACTGTCGTTCCTAGGTCATTGACCTAATCCCTTTTGGTTTACAAGATATAGTTATCTTGCAAATTTGTTGTACATATCTGCAGGCTAGGAAAGGATGGCGAGAGTCACATGAAGAATATGCACAACACATAGAAGAGTGGAATGAGGTAAACAATTTTTAGGCCCTATGTCAATATACACTCTGACCATCAAGTCCTTATTTAAGTAGATAAGTTTTTATATGTCCAAAACCTATACACATAAGTTTTTATGCAAAAGTTTTATGTAGGAAACTTAGCTACCAAGTTATCTTGAAAAAATATTGCAGAAATTTTCTAGAAATAGAATATAGAAATTCTGAAGGCTGATATATTTTTTGCTTATTTGTGCATGCCTGCCACTTGTTCGAAAAATAATTTTGTAGACTAGTATTTTGTAAAAGTTACATACAAAAGTTGTTTTAGAAGCTTGTATAAAAATTATAGAGAGAGTTTTCCTATAAACTTATGTAGAAAAAAGATCTCGGATCTAAAGTTTTACCTACAAAGCTTGTAGAAATGTTTTCGGAGGAAAGTTATCTAGAATTTTTTTTTCTGAAATAGTTCTGCATGTGAGTTATGCAAATGATTTTTATTAGATAAGTTTCTTATATAAGTTTATAACAAATCATTTAGAAATTCGTATGTAATATCTTTTGGAAAAGTCTTGTACCAAATTATAGAAAATAACCTATTTATGGAAACTTTATTTTGAAAGTCTAGATAATTTTTTTGAAACTTGTCTACATAAAGTTCTACAAAAAAAATTCTAAAAACATTTGTACATAAGTTATCTACGTTGATGTTGTGCAGAAGTTATCTATAATATTTTAATCCAAAAATTCTATACAAAATTTATCAACAATAATAAAAATATTATAATTATGTAGTAGAAAAGTACTTAAAAAATTCAATATAAAAATGAAGCAAGATAGTTCCACAAAATGTTCTATAGAAACACTCTATCTATATAAGATATGTAGAAAATTGTTATAGAATTGTTATTTGTAAAACTTTTGTATGTAAGATTTCTAGAAAATATTCTGTATAATTATGGAAACTTTTACAAAAAAAATGATCCATATAAGTTGTTTAGTGAAGTTTTTCGTGAAATATTTGTATATATGCTGTGTAGAATAGTTTTCACGTGAGTTCCTAAAAAATTGTCTAGGCAAAGTCATATATAAAATATTCTTTAAAAAATTATCTATATTATTTTTAGAAATAGTTTTGTACAAAAAGTTTGATTTATTATTAACAATTATTTTACTTAGAAGTTGTATACCAAAATGTTTTCTATATGCGGTTAGTTTCTTTTTGCTGAAAAGGCTCCACACAATTTTTTTTTCTAACATTCCAAATATCATTTCTACACAAGTTTGGAAAGAACTCATTTTAGATAACTCACATATCTTTTGTACCAAAGTAATTGTCTATATACAATTTTTTATTTAATTTTTTTGGATAACTTTATACAAAACTTGTTTAGATAACTTCACTTGAGAACTTATATTTCTAAAAGAAATATTCACTTGAGAACTTTTCTAAACAATGAACTTTTTATACATAACTTTTTTGACAAAATTTTCCATAAATCTGATATACAAAACTTCATAACGAACTTATTTGTCAATGAGATTTTGATAGAAAGTATAAGTAATAAGTTGTTATGCAAATCTTTTATGTAGAATTGTTTGTTGTTAAGTTATCTAGAAAAAAGTTTTCAATAATTTATTAGAAAAAAATTGTAGGATAAAAATCTGTAGAAATGTTGTATAGAAAAAGGTGTTCCTAACAAGAGTTTTCCAAAATAAATTTTTGTAGAAATCTCTCTAGGGAATTTATATAGACACGTTTTTACTGAAAACAATATCTATGAGAACTTTGTATAGAAATAGTTGTTTTGAAAAAAGTTGTGAAGAAATAGCTGCACACAAATTTTGGTATAAAGAACTTTTCTAGAAACTTTGTAGAAAAAATGTAGAAAAGGTTGATCTAATAGTTATTTACAAATATTTTTTCTATATAACTTTTGAATAAAAGAAGTTGTATTAAAGTTTTTGAATTCTATAGATGCCTGTTTCGTTGTTTGTCACACCTGAATCTTAACTATATGTTGTTGAACCTAGTCTTAATCTTTTATATCTGTAAATAGTATTTTTCAGGTTTTTTTCTCTGATATATAGCCCACAAGTTCAACTTGGACTAACAGAGATAAAACATTTGGATTTGGAGGTATGGATACATTGAACTACTGCCATGCATTCCTATTGGTTGATCTAACTGACTTAACTTATGGGCTTCAAATGATGCAACTGATTCTCATTTGGATATGGAAGTAATGGATATATGAAACTTCTGCTATGGGTTCCTGTTGATTGTTCAGGTTGTAAGTTATAGAGTACCACTAAGTGTTTTCTATGAGTGCCTGTTTTACTTCTTTATGGTGCCCAACCTGATCAGATTAGGAAGCATAGGAAATACATTTTTCGTTAATTTTTTAGCCTTATCACGCTAAGATCAGTAAATTCTGGAGCATGTTTTGGCTACTATGCTCTCAACCATCAGTTGCAAAATTTTTTGGTAAATATGAAACTGAGAAAATCTCTTTTCAATGAGTATAGCGTATTAACATTTCTGTTCTTGGTTAATAAAGGTTAAAATGGATCTACCAGTAGTATGTGCCCATAATGTTACAGCTAGGAGGCATATAGGATTCATAATGAATTGTTGCAAAACATGATCCATTTCACATCGACTTTTTTGTTTTGTATTTGTGATCAACACATGTAGTTGGAACCCTTTTTGTTTTCCATCATAAAATCATCCATGCAGTAATATTTTGAAATCTTAGTTTTTATATTGTATATGTTACCATTCATATTTAGGATGTCTTTGTTGTTTGAGGCTATGTACATTTCTTAATTGTTTGATAGTTGAAATCACAATAAAATTGTTTTCTAGTTGTTTCAGATCTTATAGTTACTGGTGCTTTCATAATCTAATGCCTAATTAAAGTTTATTTTTTGTGACTTGTGTAGATTTTGTAGATATGCACGTCATGTTCCGACATTGATAGGATTAACTACGCTCGCACAATAGGAGGATCGTTATGGAATTGCTCAACTCAAAGGATGTAATGGCACTATGAGCCTGTGATTACCTGTTACCAAGTACTCCAGTGGCAATCAAGGCATACTTGGGAAAGAAAATGAACACACACCCTATGCACGCATGGTGTCCTGGACCAAAGTGCTTAAATGTACATCTTGTTTTTGTATATACTATGAATGGCTCAATGTCTTTTTTTATTTTGTTAGCAAAATGTGTTGGTTCTCCATATTTTCTTCTCCATATTTTCTCGTCTCCACGCTGATGCCATTCGTCGCCTTAGAGGATTCTGATTCGATTTTTTTTTCATTTTTTGTGATGTGTGATTGCAGTTGGCAAAGGCAACTACACCAGCGTTGGAGCCTCAGTTGTCAGATTCCACACCTGCATGGTGGGGTTGTTCAGTTGGGGCCCCTCTGCACTCATCCCCTGAGGTCCATTCCTTCACTTTGTCTAGCAAAAGCATGTTTTTCTGCTCCACAAAAGAGGTAGTACATTTTTCTGAATATATGTTTACATTAGTTCTCCTTTATTTACATTAGGTTTATAGTAAAAGTTTTTTTATAAAAGAATATATATAGTCGAAATTTGTGCTTTTCATGAACACAAAAGTTTTATAATAAACTTTGGTACCTAATTTTTCAATGAGAGTTTTGGTTCATAATTTTTCCATATATAAGTTATAAGCAATTTTTTGTAACAAAGCTTTTTATATCCAAGTTTCATGAAAAAGTTTTACTTTAATAAACTAATAAGTTTTCTATATAGGTTCTATAAGCAAAGTTCTCTAGCAAAATCTTTCATAAAAAGAGTTCAGTTAAAAAGTTTGGCTACATAATTTTAGACAAAACTCTCAAACCAAGTTATACTGCATAAATTTTACTTTCCAAGTTTACATGAGAAATTCTGAAATCTCCATAGCTATGTACAAAAGTTATTTGCCAAAGTTGTCTAGATGAAGCTTTGTAAAAAAAGTTATAAACACAAGGTGATAATTATATCAAAAAAGTTCTACAAAATAGTTATCTAGAAATATTTTGACAAATAAGTTGTTCAAGAAATAGTTGTGTAGGCATATTCGCAAATAAGTTTATAAAATTTAGATGGAAACTTAATGTTAAATATTTTTAGATATTAGTTTTCTAAGGTTTGTATGTATTGTTTGGGTAAATTTTATCTCGCAAAAACTATTATATAGAAAAAGTTATGTTCTCAAGTTATGCCAATTAATTGGCGCATTATCTAAGTCAAAGTTAATATACATTTTTTGTATAATTTTATGAAAATATCTTTTTCTAAAAAAATATGAAATAACTTTGATTTGATTGTTAAAGTTTGCTAAGCATTATACATTCTGAAAATGCTTAGCATACTGCTATTCGAGTGCTTTTTGTAGAACTGCGGTTGTATCTTGAGGTCATTGCATTTAGCATTGATTTATCCTTTCTCACACCATTCATCCATAGATGATCGATGTTGCTGTTGTATTGAATAATTTGGCATATTTTCTTTATGTGTATATATAGCTGCTTAATGTGTTTGTATCTGTTTATTGGTTTATTTACTAGAAATGCAGGATCGACAACTCCAAGCGGAAGCACATTTCATAGTTTCTCAGGAATTTTGTAGACAATCAGGCGACCCTTCTGAGCAATTGATAAAGAAATCACACATTTGTGCCCAGTATACTTTTGTCCATTACATTTTGTATACATTTTGTATATGTCACGATCAAAGTGGCATTTATTTATTATTTCTATGGTTTAAAAGTAGCTTTTATTTCACTCCCCCACCCCTATTTACTCCCATCTTCCCCTGGTCCCGAATGAATTTTAGCTCGTTAAAAGAGAATTTTTAGCTCGTCAAAAGAGAAACAATTATGTGCCCCCAAAAGAGAAAGAGAATGGTCTTAAAAAAAAGAGAACTAAAGGTGGTAGAACGATCGGAACAGCAAAAAACAGTGAAAGAAAGATCCGTCTCACGGATTCTGAAAAGGGAATGAGGTGGGCGGAGGAAGTTTCCTGAAAAGGAAACAGTGCATCTGTCGGAAAATCGACCTCTCGCTCGCTTGCGTGCGGGCGACCGCAAACTAGATGCGCCCGTGCACACCGCACCAGCCCACTAGCACCACATCGTTAGTCCATATTGGTTTTCTCAGCTATTTCCTTCACTAGCGCGTAGGCTCATAGCACGTAGGCGTGCGTAGAGCCTTTATAAACTCTACCAACGAGAAATCTATTATTGCAATGTAATATATCTCAATAATATGATCCATTTGACATGAAAATCAAACATTTTACGTAGCAAGTAGATAAAATAATACAATGGGATGTGGTGACCTTCGGCGATCTGAAGCATGCGGCGGCGGCGGACCGCTGGAGGGTAATAATGATCTATTATTTGATCGATCATTAAGGTGGACTAATCTACAATTAAAGACGTGCTTTGACTAAACTACCCTTCATTAGAATTAAATAATTTTTTTATTATCAACGACGGGCAAAATTCCGCTGGAAGGAACCCGTTGTTTTCGGCCAAGCACTGTAACAAGCCTCGTTCTATAAAGGTTTAGACAATTAAAAATCCTTTTTACCAAAAAACCTTACTCTTACCCTAATATTTTGGATAACTTGCTTGATGAAATAAAAGATTCTGGGGTGCTTGGATCCCATGACTAAATTTTAGTTCCGTCACATTGTAAAGATGTTAAATAGAAATGTTAAATATAGATTAATTAAAAAATCTATTACATAAATGAGGACTAATTTGTGAGACGAATTTATTAATCCTAATTAGTGATTAGACAATGTAATGCTACAGTAAATATGTGATAATTATGTATTAATTATAGGTTAATTAGGCTTGTTAGGTTCGTCAAAGTAGACATGACTCATATAATTAGTTTTATAATTATTTTATATTTAATGTGTTTAATTATCATTTATTTAAGAGACTAAACTTTAGCCTATCGAATCCAAACACCCTTAAAAAATAATCAATGCAGTGATGCTGTCGCAACGCGCAGGCATCAGAACGACCTGCACTACGCAGCTCACACCGAAGAGGAGCATGAGTCGGTTGCATCTGACCATCAAATGTCATTTTCAAGGCACCTCGGCATCCTGTGCCCGCTCTCTGTCTCTCTAGTAAAAAGTGCGTTCCAATTCTAGATATGTAGCCCACCACCCATTCTTCACGCACAGTCCATTCGAACTCCTCCCTATCCTTCGTTTAACCAGCCAAGAAGGCGATCATGCACATCGGCGCTATCGTGGCGTGTGTGGCTCTGGTCTCTGTCGCCATGGCGAGCTTGGTGCCGGTCATAAAAGTGGCGGAGTCAGGATTGCCCCCTAGGGGGGCTGATCCTCTCAGACTCCCTCCTCCTTCTCCTCCTCTCCCTCTCATTTCTCTTCCTCTCTCTCTCTATTTTCTTCATCGAGCTTCCATGGAGTACAGATGTGGGGGGGGGGGGGGGGGCTATAGCCCCCCTGTAGCTTTGCCGCTGGTGCCGGAGACTACTCTCACGGCGGCGGCGGCTCCTTCTCCGCCCTCCCCGGCTCGTGGCACGGCCACCGCGGCGGCGACTCCTCTGCTTGAGGTCGTCACGGGGCTAGGGACGCTGCGCCCTCCCCGGCCCATGGCACGGCCACCGCGGCGCCCACTGTGCTTGAGGCTGCCACGGACACCGAGGTCGCCGCGGCCACTCCGGCGTCGGTACCGGCGAAGCGGGGTGGCCTTCAGCCGCTGAAGGAGGGATTCGCCGGTGGGATGCGTGGCCCTATTGCAAGTGCCAATTCAATGTTTCCATCGCTGCTTGTGCTTGGGATGCTTCTGCTGCTGGTGGTGGTCGACGTAGTCTGCCTTGCGTAGTTCATTTTCTATTATCGTGTCTTGATGTTAAACAAAATGGGTTCCTCTTGTTAATGAAAAGCATCGTGTATAACCTTTCTTGGATCAGAATATTCGTGTACCAAAAACAATCTCCTATAAAAAACAATAGTTCTCACAAGCCTCATTCCGGCTTGCAAGTTACCGTAGCAGCCAAGGATATTTCTAATTTGAGCGACCCGTTACTTTTATGCTGCAACACTCATTTTAAGAAATTGAAACCAACTTAGGCCTTGTTTAGATTTAAATTTTGCACTTTGTAATAAACACACCACTGTAGCATTTCGTTTGTATTTGTGAAAAATTATCCAAACATTAATTAATTAGGCTTAAAATGTTCGTCTCGTAAAGTACAACAAAATTGTGCAATTAGTTTTTGATTTTATCTATATTTAGTACTCCATGTATGTGCCGATATTTTGATGCGATGAAAATCTTTTTTTTGTATAGTGGAATTTGGGAGTCAAATTTGGGATCTAAACTAGGCTTAAAAACTAGCTGATGATGTAACAATAACAATGAAGAGGGCGCATGAAAAGCAGAGGAACCTACCTATTTACCGGCCATTGCTCAAAGCTACACGCCATTTTCTTTAGAGCTTCTCTGCTCAAAGCCTTGAGAGACCCTCAGTGCTTCCTTGCGAACGCTCTTCCCTGAGAGACCGATCGCGACCATGTCGCAGTCGCGGATGATCGGCTGGCGTCGAGGCGAGTGCCACCGTGGACAAGGGACCCAGCAACGTCAACAACCGCGCTCTTGGAGCCGGCGCAGAGAGCCCCCGCGTGGTGGACATCAGGCGCACGGCTCCTCTTTCTTTAAGTTCGCCCTCGGGAGGTTCGGATCCTGCATCAAGGGACCGGTCGCTGCACGCGGCCGCTGGTGCTGGGGTTTTGCCAGCCGCGGCTGCAATTCCGTTGGCGCAGGCGGCCGCTGGTGCTGGGGTTTTGCCAGCCGCGTCTACGACTGCTTTGCTGCCTTCTGTGCTCGACGTAAGAAACCACGCTCTTTTTCCAGTTCTTTCGTTGAGCTTGAGTTTCCCCAAAGACCAGTTGTCGTTAGATGATCTTGCTCCTAATACACTTCAAGATCTGCTCAGGCTTACGGAGTAGAAAAGAGACTATCAGGGTACTAGATCCAGTTCGTGAAATCGTAAAAAATCATACACTGTTTTCAACCAGTCAAAACCAGACGGATTAAAAGCAAATGGAGCCACAATCCATGATACCACCAGAAACCAGCTATATAGGTTCATGATTATGCAAACAAGTGTATTCCTGACAATAACACTGAGCAGCATACATTCAATATTATTCCCAAGTTCTATTGCCTTTACAAAGTGGCTCCTAGCATAAAGCCTGTAATTTTCAGAACTCTTGTGGCTCCTAGCATAAAGCCTGTAATTTTCAGAACTCTTGTGCTGCACAAAAAAAACACGACCAGTAGCACGGTACTTTGCACCGCCGTGAAGGATCGTCCGGCCATAGTAATGGCTCTTAGTTCCTATGGAAAATGTTAGAACACAGATGAAAAATCCATTTGCATTGTGAAAAAAAAATCCCAGATAGCAAGTAGGAAACCTTGCTCGAGAGAGTTTTCTATAATCATTGGCAAGGCAGTGAAGCCAATCTGTATGATGAACTGCTGATCTAGCACAGTACCCAATGCTATGTTGTCGGTTGAATTAGTACTGCCCTGAATACGCCTCAAATGTCAAGACCACTGAGCTAGATACAGGCGTCCCAAACAAATGTGTAAATTGTCAAGACCACCAGCATTGTGTTGAAGTAGAACCCTACTGTTGTATAAAACACCGAGAGCAGCCGGTAGAAACCCTAATGTTGTAGATATAATGTAACTTGTTTGGGGCAGGTATCAGTCAGACTTCGGTGAAGCTCACTGGACAATTGTAAAGGGTATTCTGAAGTACTTTATACTCCAGATGCATGGCCAACTTTGAAGTTTGGATAAAATTCAGTGAAAAAGCCAGGTTACTGAATATATAAAAGTAGGGTCATGATGCCAACTTGGAGCTAAGAATTGGAGAGTTTTGTAAATAGAGTTTGGTTAAGTAGTAGCACAGATGGAAACTAGGGGTCCTGTGCTACATCATGGGTTATTTATTGATCAATGGAAAGATTGCTTGCTATTTTATTTGGAGCAGTCAAGATGAACAAAACACTGTTTTGATTAGTAGAGGTTACTGACGAAACTGACCGGTGTTGGTGGCACAGGGCTGCACAGAGCCTCGCAGGCCGGCACAACGTCGTGGATAGCCACACAGTGACCGGAGTTGGCGAACGCGACTCGAGTCACATCGCCTGTGTGGGATGGCTCGTGATCACCTTTTGACTTTGGCGTCCCGTGGCAGCGTTGAGCATTGAATGCGTTTGCCAGCGGAACGGACGAGCGTTCCCGTGCGGCGGGCCGAGGGGAAGCCTCGATCGAGGCGGAGTCTCTGGAGTAGAGGGTCGCGCGGGGTTCGACCGCGGGGGCCTCGATCGAGGCGGAGTTTGCTGCCTGCTCGGGGAGGGTCGGGACCCTCGATCGAGACGGAGTTGTAGCGCGCATCAGGACCCTTTCGGGGGGGGTCTCGAACGGGCCGCCGGATGATGATGGGCCGTGGGCCTTGTGTGTCTGGGCCCCTTTCAGGTTCGTAGGGATTTGGTTGTGGTCAGTTTATGTTTTTCTGGGGTGACTATCCCTTAGGTTAGGGGACCCCTTATGACCGTCCCCAGCACTGCCAGATACTCCAGGACTGTCTGAGTTAGAGTATCTGATAGGGTGTCGGAAGTTCCGGTTACTAATTGGACTGTGAGATAAACTGTGTGCAGAATTTGAAGAAGATCCTATTCACCCCCTCTAGGCATCTTGTGATCCTTTCACAAACAGGTCTCGGTCCAAACAAGATTGGACCCCGTGTTATCCTCGATCTGCCAGAGACGACGCGAGCAGAGGCGTTGCGCACGGTGGGAGTCAAATACCGGCGAGTGGGTAGCGGATCCAGGAGCGGAGGTACCACTATTAAGGGAGGCAGTGCACTGCGACGAGTGGAGGCGGCACACAAAGAGCAGGCGACGCGCCGCTCCATGGCGAGTGAAGGCGACGCAACAAGGGAGGCTGAAAGTGCATGTAGGCACTTGTGTGTTTTGGTGTATTGAATGACAATATGATTAGTAGACTAACTTGTTTGCTAAAGTATATGAGCAGGAATTTATTCTCGTGGATATTCATGTAATATATTTGTTGATAAGAATATGCGTTCTATATTGGTTTTGATGACATAAAAGCAAGCAAGGGTATGTGATCCCATTCTACTAAAGTGAACAATAACAAGTGAATGAAAATGACAAAGGAGATAAGAATTTATATGTATTGGTTGGTCTCATCTAGAAGAAGTTTCTCAAAAGATATTGGAATAATTTATTTGAAAAATTAGAATTTATTTGGACTTGGTGTTTAAGCTATGGTTATAAAAAGAAGACACATGATTCTATGGATAGGAAGTGGTCTCATATATACAAAAGCTTATGGACAAATCATGTGATAAAAATAATATAGAAGGTTATTTTGGACATATCATGGTTTAGTTGAAAACATAGATTTTAAAATAGTATTCATGGTGATGCAAAATAAAGCTAAACTTAAAGTAGCGACATAGGATAAAAGGATCAAACTAGATGGCTACCGAACCTTTCAAGATTTGACACCCATATCACAATGACATGTGGGATCATCCCGAGTCAATGACATGCAGATCAGGACATTAAATCTTAAAAGGCTCATGAATTTGATGTTAATTTTTGAATTTTCTCATCGATTGGGAGAGTTGGTGGGCTCGCTTCCGTTTCTAGGATTCAGTCCGACGATACATATGAGTACCGGTTGCATGGATTAAGCGGTAGGCATCACGAATTGTGCGTTTTTGTGGTGATTGAATTGATTTGATCTCATTGTTGTATTTTTTGCTAATAACTCAGTTTATTATTATTGTATAAAAATTGGTTGTTGATTGTCCTGTGCCTTTCGCTTGGTATGAAATTGAATTACTTGGTGGCAGAGATGACTTGGAAGTCATGATTTGACCCCAAATGCATGTTGTATTCTGCAAGCATGACGTGTTTATGTTGCTTTTTTTTCCTTTTTTGGGTAGACGTGTTTAGGCTGACCGCACTGGCATACGGAAAGGGGTACTGCGGGATCGATTTAGGGGAAAATCTGCTGCTGCGGGGGACGGTATCGCGTCCGCAACCGAAGCAGACAGCGCCCCATCCCCAAATCGAGCGGAGGTAGCGCTCGGCCGCTACCCTGCCACGGTGGCGTGGGGCCCGTGCGGCCCAACCGTCCCGCCGCGCTGCCCGCGCGGCTCCACCGCCCTGACGCCCCCGCTCGCACTCGGCCGCCACTGCCGTCCCCGCTCGCTCGGCCTCCCCGCGCCCCGCATCCGCAGCCCGCGGCCTGCCCCGCAGACGCCGCAGCGAGGAGCCGCCGCCCGTCGCCAACGCCGTGGGGCACGCCCGCAGCCCGTGGCCTGCCCGCTAGATGCCGTTGCGGTTCCCAGCGTCGTCGCGCGGCTCATGGGCCACGACGCGCTGCCGCACGGCCCGCCGGCGCACGGGGCCGCCGCCGCCCGCCCCACCGCGCTCCGGCAGTCCGGCTCCGAGCGCGTCCGCACCGCCACCACTGCCCACACGCCCTCGCTGGCCTGCCCGTCACCACGCTCCTATCCACCACCGCCCGTCCATCCGTAGAGAGAGGGGGCGTAGCCACCGCCGCCGCTGGTGGGAGCCCGTCCGCCGCCGCGTCCACCCTACCGCCGCCGAAGAGTGGAGGAGAGGAGAGGCCGGAGCGGGGGGCGTGTGAAGAGGGCGCGAGGGGGGGAGGCGGGGGGAGGAGGGGGCGGCCGAGGAAGGGAGCCTACGGGGAGGGCGGCGGGAGAACCAGCGGAAGAGCCGATGCGCGTCGTGGAGGGCCCGCTACCGCGGCCACGCGCTCGCCCATCGCGTCGCGGTCACTTCCGTCGGCCACCGTAGACGAACGCGCTCGCCGCCCACCGATGCGTGGCAGCGGCGGTGGGGGGAGAGGAGGCGGCGGGGGAGAGGAAGAGGAAGAGTCCGGCGGGAGAGAGGAGAGGGAGCGGGGATGGGAGAGAGAGAGAGGTGAGAGAGGAAGGGAAGGGAGGGAGAGAAAAAATATAGTATTTTTGGGCCTGATAGTTGATATAGGGGATAAGATGGAGTACGACGAGTGCAGAAAAAACTAGTATAGAATATAGAATCTTGGTGATCAAGATAAAATATTCTTTTAAGGGGATGAATATGGAGTATGATGAGTGCGGATAGCCTTACATTGTTTTGACGAGGCTGTGGAAATTTCCAACAACGCTGTTGGTCATTTCAACGAATCATAGATCAGGAGACTTGGGGTGTGTTTCTTTCCCATTTGGAAATATATTTTCAAAGCAAATCTTGCATGCACGGAGTATTAAATGAAGTTTATTTGTAAAAAAATTTTAGGGATGGGTGTAACTTTGCGCGACGAATCGAATGAGCCTAATTAGTTCATGATTTACTACATTAACACTACATTAACCATCCTCTAATCGTGCGGTCAAAGACCTTATTAGATTTGTCTCGTGAATTAATCCGGTGTTAAGTTAGTTTTATAAACTGTCTCGTGCTTCTCCTGCGGGGAGACCTCGCAGCCAGCTCGAGTTCCTCTGACCGCGCGACGCAAAGACTCCGATGGCAAAGAAAAAAAAAAAGAAAAAGAAATCCGATACATGCATAGCGGCACAAAAGATAAAAAAAAGAAAACACCTAGGCTGACGGGTGGGACTAATTGATGCCTGTTGGGCCCCGCAAACAACCGAGACTAGCGGTGTCACCACTGTGTGTCTGTGTTCATCCCTATCCCTCAAACCAAACAAAGATACCGACTCATCCTCCGAACCAAACACGAAGCAGAATCATTCTATCCCATTCTATCCAAAAAAATAGAGACAGGATCATCCTATCCCACCATGTCTCTAGATCAAATATACTTTAATGACTCATTTATACTTGCGGTTGTTCGAGAAAATTATTACAATTGTAGAAAAACCTTAAAGTACTCTTTTTTAAATTTACCAAGTTTAACCTAACTTATTAGTTTAATTTAATCTGCTGTATGTCAGAATCACTCTGAGCAGCATGGATTGCGCAATGAGAAATTTGATTATCTAACGCCAGATGGAACCTTGTGCAACGGTCATTGGAATTTTGGTGATTCCTTTTTCTCCATTTTTACATGCAAATTTAAATAGATTTTGGATACTAATCGTGAGAATATATAAATCTGCGGCGGCGAACGATAGCGTTGTGACGGGTACTACAGGATATCTGAAAACAGCGACTACTTCGTTCTTTTGAAATGAAAACTATTTACAAATAAATGAGTGACACGCCACGCCATACATATAATTTATTTTATGAGGACGCTACGCGAGAAACACACAAGGATCCGAGGTGACCAGCTCCTTACATGTTGCAGCCACTTCCACCGGGTCCGCCGTAGGCAATGTCGTAGCCAGGCAAGTCGAGGTTCTCGCCAAGGACGGCGGCATTATAGCACTTGGGTGCTGTGACTCCAAACTGAACGGGCATGTCCTTCTTGTAAGTCCCGTCGGCAGCTACTGTTAAATACGCCTTCATCATGGCCGCGCCTCCGTTGTCCGGCAAGCGGCCATTGCCCATCACCGTGTCGGTGTGCACGCCGTTAGGTCTCGAGTTATGCACCATACCACCAACCTGGTTGAGGTAGCTCTCAGGTAAAGAGGTCGGGAACAGAATCTGCGGGAAGTAGCCGATGGCCGTGCCGTTCACGGTCACCCACCACTGCTGCTGACCGGGAACTGTGTGTATGCTCATTGCGACGTAGGGCACACCATCGAAAACTTTGGACGAGCCGCTATTGATGAAGCTCGTGCCAAGGGTGATCTGGTTACTTGTTTGAACGAACCCAGGGCAATCAAGGTTTAGGCAGTAACTCTTGCCATCATCGGTCTGCAAGCAGGGGATCGGAAGGCATTACTGTACAGATCATGAATATAAAACTGATTTAGAAAGAGTTCGAAACTACTTCATTCATTCTTAAATATATGATTTTTAGGACAAGTAAATTAGTTTATTTTTGAATTAAATATGTTGTCTTAAACGACATATATTTGAGAACGGAGATAGTAATTGTTACGCACCGTGTAGTATACAAAGAGGTTTGGATCATCATTTCCGAATGCAGATTCGCTGGCCTGGATTCAAGTGCGCGCGTACTTAATTAAGAAATTATGTATGGTACTTGTCGTCTGCCACAGTTTGCATATGAACGATATTCAGTGAGCTAGCACTAGCAGTACATACCACGAGGCCGACGGCTATT
Source organism: Echinochloa phyllopogon (assembly GCA_033239725.1). Lineage (NCBI taxonomy): Eukaryota > Viridiplantae > Streptophyta > Magnoliopsida > Poales > Poaceae > Echinochloa > Echinochloa phyllopogon. Next base: position 50,105,892 of record BTCW01000014.1, read on the forward strand.
TGGTTGGTGGTATCCGGCGGGAAATCTCCACGACGACGGTGGTTGCTGATCCAATCTCTATTGACGGTTGCGGCGATGAGGATGCTGGTAGCAGATAACTCCTGCGGCTCAATTTTCGTCGGTCGCCATGATGGAAGCCACGCCGACGCGCCGTGATAAGGCCCATCCAAACTATACGCCACAGCGAACTGCAAGGACAGGCATACTGTCCACTAGATCAAATCTAGGTAAAAGATAGATTTAAATTTGTATCAATTCTGAAGACAAACCTATTAATTGGATCCCAGGAAAGCATTACTATATGAAAAGAATTGAGTCATCTAACACGTAAACATACTCTCTCCGTATATGATTTAAATGTTGTTTTAGACAACGACACTGTATTACTATATGAAAAGAATTGAGTCATCTAACATGTAAACATACTCTCTCCGTATATGATTTAAATGTTGTTTTAGACAACGACACTGTCTCCAAAACGTAATTTTAACTTCTTATTTTTACAAAGAATATTTATTAAAAAAATGATATGTATATTTTTATAAAAATATTTTAAGATAAATCTATTCATATGGTTTTTACATTTTCAAACTCAACGACTTAATAGTTATTCATGATTTATATTCTTAATATTTGACTAAAATTTTATCCAAAACGACATTTAAATACTATACGGAGGGAGGAGCTCACTTCACTTCCGTTTTCAAAAAATAAAAAGTAAACATACCTCATTTCTGGGAGAGTTGGTGGAGACATCTAACATAACGCTGTCATGATTGCGCGATCCTCTGGGAGAGAGCGACGGAATGACGGTTAGGTTTCTAGCAGCCGGCAGTCTTTGGAACTCGACGAATCGGAACTGTTCCGACAGGACAGTTGTCACTCCTACGCCATTCTTGCTCCACCTGTATCACAAGAGGCGGCTGCGTACCGTCGACGGTGCCACCTAGTCGGCCACTGATAGATCTGGCCGTGATGTTGGGGTAAACCTGATACAAGCATGCCGTCAGTTTATGTAGGTTAGCATCCCTAATATGTAGATTTTTTTTATAATATGTAGATCTTATATGCATAGGTAACCGCTAACATGAATTTTGTGATCCTTAAATAAGGGATGCGTCAGTGTAGGTTGCTTATGTATGTAAACACAGTCGATCACCACGCCGTTTTTGCTCTGCAAGTTAGTTTTAGGCCAGGAAAATCTAGTGTCAACACTATATTAAAACCAGTACTACTGCATACAATGCATGGCACTACATCATGACCACAACAATACTCAAATAAAAAAACATGAAGAAAAAATAGAGAAAGTCGAATTTTTTTTCATAGATATAGATAAATAGAACAATGGATCTGCATATAGACATCGAATCGGCCAACTCAATTGAATCTATCGCTATAGCCACGCTACGCGATCGATCATTCGAAGTATCGACTTTTATTGTCTTGCTGATGTCCTCAGCGTCGACATGTAATCCACCGTGCGCCTGCTGCCACTACTACAAAAACAGTTTGTAAGAGCGGCTCCTATTTTTTGTAGAAGCGGATCAAAAGTTCATCCGTTCCTCTTACGCGAGCGAGTGACTGTAGCAGTGGCCCGCGCCTGAAAATACATTTACAGGAACGGATGGGCACATCACCCGTCCCTGGAAATCAGGTTCATTTCCAAAGGCGGACAAGCCTATGAGCCGCCCTTGAAAACGGTGATTTTTAGACGCGGATTAGGGGCTCACCCGACCCTGGAAATGGAAAGCTATTTTCAGCAACGGACGTTCTGCTGAGCCGCTCCTGCAAAGTCACGCAAGCATTTCAATTTTCAAGTCCCACCGCTCTCTCTCCTATCTATCCTATCATTATCTCTCCTAGCTCCCCACCACTCTTCTCTCAGTCTCACATTTCTCTCTCCTTTATCCTCTCTTCTTCCTCATCGACTTGGACAGGGAGACGGAGCAGGCGCCCGTGGCGGGCAACGCTGCCCCCGGCGGCGGCGGCGAGGCCGGGCCACGCTGGAGGGCAGCCGCGGCGGGGAGCGCTTGCGGCGGCGCGGCCTGGCCACGCGGGCGGGCAGCCCCGACGGGGAGTGCGGCCCCAGGCGGCAGCGCGGTCGGGCAACGCCGGCGGGCGGTGCGGCAGGGAGCGCTGCCCCCGTGGCGGCGCGGCCGGGCCACACGGGCGGGCATCCATGGCGGGGAGCGCGGCCCCAGGTGGAGGCGCGGCCAGGCCACGCGAGCCGGTGGCCACGGCGAACGGGCGGCCATGGCAGTGACACGCCCGGGGCCTTGTTGGCGGGCGGATGGCCATGGCAGGGGGCGGACGTGCGGCTCCGGCGGGGAGCGCTTCCCCCAGCGGCGGCGCGGCCATGGCGGGCGACACGGCGGGGCACGGTGCGGCTCCGGCGGAGAGCAGTGGCCCCGGCGGCGCCGTGCGTGCCCGTGCGGGTTTTTTTTTGTTTTTGAAATCAGTTTCTAGGGGCGGGTGATACGGTGGCCCGTCCTTGGAAACATATTTGCAGAGCAGCCGCTCGCCCCTACAAACAACCTATTTGTAGCTGCGAAAAGCTAGAGCGGGCGGAGCGTCCAACCCTGCAAATTCTTTTTCTCCCGCCTCTGCAAACTTTTTTTTTAGTAGTGTGCAACTGCGCGGTTGTAGCGACAAGCAGGAAAAACGCGGCAAAGAAAGCTGCTCGACCCATCGATCTAGCTTAACCTCAACTGGTTGAAGAAGGCTCAGCGCGTACGTGTATAATCAATCAGCTGGTTTATATATAATAGCTCGGCCATCGATTGGTACACATTTATACTGGTTGCCATGACGTGCACGGAATGGAAAGTGAATTAGGCACGGATCGTGGTTTACATATACGCGTACTAAAATAACTATAACCATACATATAGAAGCACTGAAATATAGAAGCCTCCATATCAGTGCATACCCCGTGCTTAATTAATTAGCATATTTCTCTCGATTTGTAGTAAGTTGTCATACATACATCGATCAACTACTCCATCAAATCCGAGTATGACCCTGTTTGGATCCGCAACTACATGAGTAATAAGTTGTTCTGTGATTTAGTGCTTGGGTTGCGATTTCAGGTCAGATGTGGTACAGAAGCAGAAATGTCGGTAAGTAACATTTCTGCTGGATCCACAGCTAGATAAGTAACAAAAATTTCAATTATATAGTAAACACGTCGCTATACAGGCCGGATCAAACCGATTTCACATATTTGCAGTGATGCCATCGGATCCACGTGATCGAGCACCCATATATACGTATTCTCAGCATCCAGCCTCGACAGGGCAGACCACTTGACGGTTCCATATTCTCAATCCTCACGCACGCAGCATGCACGATCAACTCGATCGGCACCATTTATCGATCCATTCGCTCGTTATTTTCCTCGTGCTTTTCGTTCGCTTTGCCCAGCATCTAGCTCCCGCACATATCGGAGAGCGTAGCCGCCTGCCGCGCCGTCCAGCGACACCGAGCGACGCGCGACCCGCACCCTGAAATCACCGTCGGGTCGGCCGCGAATTGAACCACCGGCGCAAAGCCAAGCCACGCCACCTCGGCACCACTACCACGCCTGCATGCAACGACCACCACGCACGCACCCGCCCGTCCGGTCCATCCACCTAGCTGATCCCCCATCCCCAACCACCGCGCCATGGCCGGTCCAAAGATGCCGTAGCCCGGCAGCGGCACCCGTCGTCCTCTATCCCGCGGGTCAAAGGGTCGAGCCGCGGCGCCCAACCGGCCGGCCGGCTGGGGCACATGCCCCGCGCGCGCGGCGCCAAACGCCACGCCCCACATGCCGAGCCGATCCAGGCCCCGTCCTAGCTACTCGGCGGTTGGGCACCCCCCACGCACGGGGCCCTCCGGCCGAGGAGGCCGGGGTCAGGGGAGGACGCATGAGCTGCGAGCAGCAGCTGACGAGACAGGCGTATCCCCGCTGCGGATCTCGGCGGCCTGCTGCGCCGCGATCCCTGGCGGGCGCACGGCCGCGTGCGCCGTGCCCCGGCCATTGGATACTACTCCTAGTAGAATAGTACCCGTACCAGCCAGTGGGACGAGCCGCGAGCGTCCGGTGCATGCGACTGCACCGTGAAATTCGCGATGCCAATTGGCCGGCTGCGTCGGAGCGCCCGCGCCGTGACTCAGCCCGGTCGCGCGGGTGTCGGGTGGCCGGCCGTTAAAACCGTTGCAACTTGCGATTTTGCCTGTGCAAAGTACTGCTCCCGGCTCTGCTTTGCAGTATCGGATTCTCGATTCTGGAGTTCCTGCTTCACTTGCTTCTAGGATTCTATCCAAGTCGCAATCTGTCACGTTAATTTTCCAATGTTGATTTTGACCGTGATGTAGTGCAACACAGTGGCCCTGTGGCTGCAGAACGGTGCAGTATAGAACTAATAGTATTGCTGTAGGCAAGCGTAATTTTCTAAGTACAATTGGCTAACCCTGCATGGTATGATTATATAAAGAGGCAGATGGATTATACAACTGTTTGGTGATACTCCTACTGTAGTTGTGTCACATCAGTCCAGAACCTGCCAGATAGGCTGTGTCCGCATCCAAGGAGGCCTGCTTTAAGACCGGACAAAGACAGAGATCAGATTAGGTTCTCCATGGAGATACTGCCATGTGAGCGCCATCCCGCGCTGTCACTTCATTATCCTGCAGCTCTGCACTAGCTTTGACGACGTAAGTTGTTGCCTGAACAACACAGATATCCTTTTAACTAGGAGCTACTTACTAGTGGCTGGATAAAAAAGAAAGAAAGACACGACATGGCTAGGAGAAAGAATCATGGGCCAACAAATTAGTTGCAACTAGACTATATATCATGTGTCCGGTAATAACATGACAACAAGGATTGTATACGTAAAGGGGAAAGGCATGCATGTGTTGCGTATATTCCTGGAGAGATCGAGCACGTAATGTTATTCGGGCTGGTCTAAAAAGAAGGATCAGCAGCGTGATCCTTGACTCAGATCGGCACACACAGCTCTTGCTCTCGTCATCAGTAGTACGTACATACATGCCATACATACGTAACGTACGTAACGAACTCATCATGAAGCTAGCTAGTACAGTATGTAGTATCATCTCATCATCGATCAGCACCCCGGCCGGCGTCCCGGCGCGCGATGATGGAGCGGAACTGACGGAGTGACGGGAACAGGACGATGCAGATGAGCTGATCCTCTTGCCAAAATGAATTGCCAAGCCCGCAGCCGCACACACTGATTGAGCCCACGTACGGGGGTCCCGGCTCGCGTAAATACCGATCGATCGGTGAGACGTTGCGTCACATGCATATGCATACATGCATGCGTCCACACGAAAAAAAGGGTCCTGGTCCGCGCCGGAGCCCGTCGGCGCACCGATGCGTGTGGGCCGGCCGGGGGCACCCGCGGGCGCGGGCGGGACGTACTCCCTCGTACGCGCGTGTCGGAGCGGTGCGCACCACGCCGCGGCGACCGGCGCCACCGTACGCCGCTGCCTGCTTGGCCGAAATCAAACGGCGTCTGGTGCGCGTCGCGCGCCGCTGCGCCTCCGCCGCCCGCCCATTACTCCCCAGCTCGCTGAAGCTGAAGCTTGGACGTGACGTGACGTGTGGTGGATGCAGCATGTGAACGTGTTTAATGTGGTCGCGCCAATGCAATCGACCGAGTTTTGGATGGACGTACGAGTGGACACCGTGCACGTACCGGCCTACCGGGCGGGCCAAAGCGAGCGAGCGGCTGGTGGTGAGAAGATGAGATCGATCAATGATGAACTGCAACGCTGCATGCATGTGTTCGATCTCAATAATTCAGGGTGTAGCTCGATCTATTAGAATTGTACATTGCATATATATGTACGATCGAGCCGGCAGGGCCGGCCGGGCCAGCCGGCCGGTACATCTGTTTGGCTGTACGTATACGTACTGTGCTAGGCATGCATTAAGTGCGTGCTTGCTGGTATTCGTACTGGCTGAGCATGCAGTTAAATTTCTGGTACTTCTACATGATAGGCTCGCATGATCTGTACCGTGATATCGTCAATCTTGTGGCAGGAGTAGCGTGAGTATAAATTGAATAGATTGGATGGACCCTGCAGCTGGCCGGCCGGCAAAGTACACTAACGTACTAGTTTTTATCGGCGACCAAACTGGCGGGCTCGATATATCTTAGCTTAAACACATACACATCTCGATATATACACTACTCATTTCAGGTGTCCCCAGCTAGCTTAGGTATCCAGGAATGTGATTATCTTGCCAACCAAATCCAGAAACACAAACAATTCCGCGATTAATGGAGACGCAAATATCAAACTAGCTCACGCCAGTCTTGCACAAAGTATGCAAGCTTCCGCATGCAGTTCACGATGATCAAGTCTAGTCTAGCTATCTGAATCGTGCTGTGACAGCGTCAGAATTGAAGCCAGGCCAATCCGGGTGCTGGTTTCTATCTCCAGCCTATCGAGATGGTGAGCGATCGAACTGGCGACGACGGATAAAGTTATGGCGAGTCCAAGTAGTACATTTATTCGAGTAGCCATCGCGTCAGGTGGCGCATGCATGCATGCGTACAGAAGAGTAGCGTACTCGCATGTGGGTACAGCTCGGCACCAGCTAGCTAGCGGAGTGTCCGGGGCCCGCGACAGGTCACGCCGGCTCTATCATGGTCATGGCCATCGTCATCATCTCCTAAATCTGATCATTAGGACCCGTAATCTCGTCCAACTGTCGTATCGTTGTTGTTGGTATGATCGATCTCGCTAAATTAGGATTTCGCAAAAGAAAAGGGATCTCGCTAAATTAAGATCGCCTCCCATATGCATTCTATCGTTAATCTAGTTTGTTTCAGTGCTGTCTCTCTCGATTAAACTTTGTTTTTTTGCAGGTAAATGACGAGGTTGACGGCTTGTGGCTACTGACTTTGACAGGCTGATATGGACACGCACTGACAGGCTCACCGAGGAGTGCGAATACAACGTTGGATACATCATATCCTCCTCTGGTCATTTGGCCGACCCGTAAAGCTAGAGTTAAGCGAAAAGGAGAAAATAACGCTCGTAGATTACTTTGAAAAATATTGGAGGTTAGCTAGTCTACTAATAAGTTTGGTTAAAACATCAAGGTGGAGACAAAACGCGCCGCGCCAGCACATCAAGGTTACAATTATCTTGAGGGCTTAGGCACGAGCCAAATAGTAGTAGGCTAATCCACGCGAGCACATGCATGTCCTACTAACGCCCAAAGCTTGTCCACCAAATCAAATGCCTACACCCAAACCATCAATTTGACGTTTGCCCCAAACACAATTGATCCGCGCGGCGGCCGGACTCAAACTCTACCTCGTTTTGGAAGCATGCCATCGTAGCTCCTCAAAATACTTTTCTAAATCCGCCAAAATTCAGATTTTTTTGCGAAAATACTATACAGATGCAGGTGCTTATATACGCACAAGTTGAAGTCCCAGTAGAAGCCTTGTCGTCGATGAAACATTGCATATACTACAAGAAACCTTATTAGAAAATGGTATATATCTCTCAAGACTTTTTTTTAGGTTTACCCCTACAAATACTCGTGAAAGAATATGAAAACTGAGATATTCGGTTTTGGCTTGACCAAAATGACCAAACAATCTAAATAGAGGGAAAAAAGGACACAAAAGAAAAAAAATAATCACACTTTCGCCTCTTAAAGCGAAAAACAAAATCACACTTTCGCCTCTTAGCTTGCTTCCTCAGCCTCCGTGATTCAGTCGCCGTTGCACTCCCTCAAATGGAATATATCCCAATGAACAAGCTCTCCCTTGCACCCTCACACGGGTGAAGACGCGCCATCATCGTTGGAGTGTGATGGGAAAGGGAGGCTTGATTAAGCACCACTAGAATAGGCGTGTGGACGCGTCCTTGATTGTTTCGAGCAGAAGGGAAGACTGTCATTGCTGGCTGGATTGGAGGGAGCAGAGGATCGTTGCACCATTGCCGCCACCTAAGGTTGGAGGTAGTGGAAAGAAAGAGCGCACCACCTTCAAGGATTGGAGGGAGGGGCGGAGCCGATGCACAAAGAGGCACACACGAGCGGGAGGAGGGTGAACGTCAAAGTGGTCAAAGTGCTTGGAGTAGACAAAATGCTCATTTAGCTGGTTTGGTGGCTGGTTGAAAAATGTTCTGATTATATTTATTTTTTAAAATCAAAAATAGATGATTTTGAATGAAAGTCAACTCTAGCTCGGCTTGTTAGCTCATTTGAAGTTGGGCCTCAGGAGATCATCATAGTAAATATGAATAAGTTAATTCCAAAGAAAGATCTAAATTTTTTGATTTAGCTCGTTATTCACCCTATCGGTGCTGGCGGAGTAGGGAAAATTGAGGTTGGGGTGGGCGAAGTTACGTAACTAAGGTTTGAAATGGGGGCCTCTAGTCTGCGGTCGACCGCACGGAACATTCCATGAGGTCGATTCACTCAGAGACAACCCAAAAGCGGAAATATTTCAGTGCGGGCACTGATCCATGTCCTTTTTCGGAATCCGCGTCACCTGCCGCTGCCGCTGCCTTCCACCGCCGGGTTTTTTCACGCGGCGCGCTTTATTTCGACCCGCACGCCTTATTCATTCCCTGTTCAGAAAACCACGCCGGCGAATCGCTTTTTTTGCACAAATAAAAAAGAAAGAAAAAAATTCAATAAAAGAACAACAAAAAGTTATGCATAAACTATAAAAAGTTATACATCAAACTTCTTAGAACCAAAAATTCAACACGAAAGTTATGGAAAAAAATTTGTATCACAAAAAGTTATGCAAAAATATTATAAAACAATGTTCACAACATAAAAATAAGAAAAAGTTTGGAATAAAATCTTTAGTAAAAAATTATGTAAAAAACTTTTGGAACATCTGGAACACAAAACTTTCTCAAAAAATACAAAAATATATATGGAACAAAAAATTTGGAAACAATAAATGTTTTGTTGACAAAAAAGTTTAAGAATGTAAACTAAAAAACTTATACATAAAATGTTTTGTGAAACAAAAAAAGAAAACAAAAAACAAAAAAAATGCTGCCGCCGTGGAGGCATCCGAAGCTAGCCGCTCCCACCGCGCACCTGGGACTGGGCGCGCAACTGGCCGCCCCCTGTTGCGGAGGAGCTCATGGCTCCCCCACCGTGCCTAGCGCGCAGCCGCAGTCTCACTCCTCCCGTGCGAGGAGCCCGCCAAGCCCGGCGCCGGCGCTCCCGTGGGGAGACCTCGCCGGTGCTCGGCTGCGCTTGCCACCAACACTCTCGTGGAGGAGCTTGACACCCTCGCCCGCCACCGCCGTCTGCGCTCCCGCGGAGGAGCCTCGCCGCTGCGCTCCTGCAGAGGAATGGATCAGGTCGAGAGAGAAAGAAAAGGAGAGGAAAGAGAAATAGAATGAGTGGAGAGGGGGAGGTGATAAGGCTGGTCAGAACCATGTGCTGGAGTGCCGAGGGCGGTCGAATCGACCGTGAGAAACAAAAGCTGCGGTCAACCGTAAAAGCAAGACTGCGTTGAAATGGTGTCTCCTTTGGCTCAGGTTGAAATCTGTAATTTGGCTGTGTTTCGGGCTTTTTTTTAGCGAGGGAAAAACCGAATTATCTGGAATTAGTATAGTTATTTAGTCCTTGAGACTGAATTAGCACATACAATTTCAGTTTGATCCTGGTCATTTGGTTTCATTTTCCATTTGGGTGTATTTTGCTCACCCCAACACGCGACTACGCGAGCACATGCATGTCCTACTAGCGTCCAACTTTATCCACCAAATCAAATCCCCCACTCAAACCATCAATTTGACGCTTTGCCCCTGAGCGCCATCGATCTGCGTGGCAGGGCCGGCCGGACCCAACCCAACCCAACCGCGCGGCCGCGGCTACATATAACCCGCGCGCCGGGACGGGGCACAGGCATTCCCATTCCATTGCTTGCGAGCGCAAGCGCGGCAGTTGATCGAGCGAGGTGAGCTCGCGATCACCTCCCGCCGCGCCGGCCATGGACCCCTGCGCGTTCGTGCGCCTCACCGTCGACCAGCTCCTCCTCAAGCTCCCGTCCGTGCCGCGCCCCAGCTCCGGCGCCGGGGTGCACCCCTCCACCTCTCCCTGCTTCTGCACGCTCAGCCTCCAGGGCCACCCGGCCTCGCTCTCCCGCACCGCGCTCCTGCCGCTCGCGTCCGCCTCGGGCGCCGCCGCGGCCGCGGTGCACGCCGACCCCGTCGTGCTCAGCCTCGACGCCGAGGCCGTGCGGAGGCTCTCGGCGCGACCCGCCGAGCTCGTCGTGTCCGTGCACGCGGGCCCGACGGGGACCAACTGCGGCATGAGCGCCGCCCGCGCGCTCGGCCGGGTGCGGGTTTCCGTCGACGTGGCGCGCGCCGCGGCCGGGGAGACCGTCGTTGCCCGCGACGAGTGGATGGACGTCGGGAAGCCGGGGTCAGCGTCGTCGTCGGCGTCCTCCGCCTCCGCGCGCGCGCAGATCCACATGGTCGTGCGGGCCGAGCCCGACCCGCGATACGTGTTCCAGTTCGGCGGCGAGCCGGAGTGCGGGCCCGTCGTGTACCAGGTGCCCGGAGGGGCCGCCGGCGGCGGGCAGCGGCAGCCGGTCTTCACCTGCCGGTTCAGCGCCGGCCGGAGGGCAACCAGGAGCAGGTTGGTATAGCTTACCTAGCTTGGCGTGCAGTTCACATAACACATATTTCTGCGTGCCACTTGCATCGCAACATCTTCGTCGATTTGCTTGCACATTCAGTTATCCTTGTTCTTGCGTTGTTAATAGTAGTAATTGGTTTGATCGCTCATCGTCAGAACTCAGAACTTGATTTCAGAGAGTTCATAGTTGCAGACTTGCAGTGGACCAAGAATGCTAGCTAGACATTAGCAGGCAAGGTGATCCCGGTCTTATGGAGCATTAATTGTTGGTCCAAATGAACAGATGGATACAAATTAATCTGCCTTAAGAGACTGATATACAAATCCGATGGTCAAAAGTTTAAAACTCGAGGATAAACAGATGACTCTAAATTAGCAAATCTGCTCAAGCAAAATAAGCTTACAGTAATGGGGTTTGGTCATCAGATAGATGGTGGAGATTTTTAAACAAGCCGGTGACAGTTGCCGTAAGCTAATTAATTATAACTAGATATGTACTAGTTGGAACTTTTTTTTTGGAAAAGGAAGCACAGCTAGGCTGCTCAATACCTGTTTTTATTTTTTAGAGAAAAGGTCAAAAGAATTTCCCTCTCTTTCTATTTTGCTTTTGATTTATATTCATACATTTCATATTATTGGATGCCATCTCTTAGATACTTTATGTTTATCATAGTGCTACCTGCATTATACTGGCAAAGACACTTGATGAATAACATTGCAACCTCCACTTGCAACTGAGCATAGTTTATTTTGTAATGGAAGGTAGCATTTCTCGTTGGAATCAAAATGAATTGGTGAGCATAGGAGAATCCATGTCCCTGTCTACAAAATTCTTAAGCACAAATATTTTAGTCCTGCAAACTGAGCAGTCAAGTTGGAAAGTTGGTTCTGTAGAGTAACCTTCAGTGCCAGTGCTGCTCAGATCCCCATACATGCATTAGGCCAGCTAGCTTAAATACAGAATAATTTTACTTGTAGCTAGGACGACTGATCACCTAAAACCGAACACATCCATCATGCTCAGATACAGACTTACAGTCATACAGAGACACCAACCATGCATGTGATGGACTTATTACCAACCTAGCTCCTTATTAATTTGCTCTGCAAAGATCATATAGCTGGCTCAGAATCTTCCATATATCATGTCCAACTAAGCAGCACGACACCGAGGCCTTGTTTAGATGCCAATTTGGCACCCAAACTGGAAGTTTTGGGAATCGCGCGCCACTGTAGCATTTCGTTTGTATGTGTAAAAAATTGTCCAAAAATTGATTAATTAGGCTCAAAATGTTCGTCTCGCAGAGTACAATAAAACTGTGTAATTAGTTTTCGATTTCTTCTACATTTGATACTTCATGCATGTTATGACATTTTGATGTGATGTGAATCTTTTTTTTGCATAGTAGAATTTGGGGGTTGAATTTGGGATCTAAACAAGGCCCGAGTCACCGAGGTCGGATTACCATCGCCATTAGAGTACCTGCTAATCTGCTTGTCGCATACACACTTGGCGCCACGCTATGATACCGTGTGCAACATTTTACTAGGGGGTGTTTGGATACATGTGCTAAAGTTTAGCGCTTTAAATAAATGATAATTAGATGTATTAAACATAAACTAATTATAAAAGTAATTACATAAGTCACGTCTATTTCGCGAAACGAACCTAACAAGTCTAATTTTGCTATAATTAATACATAATTATCATACGTTTACTGTAGCATTACATTGTCTAATTGATTCATCTCGTAAATGACTCCTCGTTTATGTAATGGATTTTTAAATTAATCTATATTTAATACTCCTAATTAACATATTTATATCCGAAGTGACGACGCTAAAGTTTAGCGCGTAGGAACGCAAGCATGCGCCTCCATGTTACCTTCATGTAAACTAATCTCGCACGCGCACTGCAAATTTTGACCAGATCACTGACGCCGCAGTCGTCCATGACCCGGAGCACCAGCCAGAGGGTGAGGTCCTGGCTCAGCGGCACCCTCCACGGCGACGGCCGCGACGGCTCGCGCGCGTCGCGGGAGAAGCGCAAGGGCTGGACGGTCACCATCCACGACCTGTCGGGCTCCCCCGTGGCGGCGGCGTCCATGGTGACCCCGTTCGTGCCGTCCCCGGGCTCCGGCCGCGTCTCCCGCGCCAACCCGGGCTCCTGGCTCATCCTCCAGGCCACGGGCGCCGGGCCGTCCAGCTGGAAGCCCTGGGCCCGCCTCGAGGCGTGGCGCGAGCGCGGGCCCGTCGACGCGCTGGGCTACCGCCTCGAGCTGGTCTTCGACTCGGGCCCCCACCAGTGCGCCGTCCCCATCGCCGAGTCCTCCATCAGCGCCAAGCGCGGCGGGCAGTTCGTCATCGACCCGGCCACGTTCCCGGAGGCCGCCGCGTGGCCGCTCGCCGGCGGCTTCGTGATGGGCTCCACGGTGGAGGGCGAGGGGCGGGCGAGCCGGCCCACCGTGCAGGTCGGCGTGCAGCACGTGACGTGCATGGGCGACGTCGCCGTGTTCGTGGCGCTGGCCGCGGCCGTCGACCTCTGCATGGACGCCTGCAAGCTCTTCTCGCAGCGGCTCAGGAAGGAGCTGTGGCAGGACCAGGACGACTGAAGTGAGAAGACGACCGACCCGACCGGACCCAGGGGATGTATATAGTCGAAATCGACAATTTCCTTTCGGTAAAGAAATTGCAGGACGGTATCCAACCAACGAATTAACCAAGCGACTAGCGACTGCTCTGTTTATGCTTCCGGCTCCTTGAGGCCATTCAGGAACTCGTCTAACTCCACGTCGGACGATCCGCCTTCCTTGAGAGCGTCGGCGGGCATCTCCTTGGCCACGACGAGCCTCTCCCTGAGCTTATTCCCTTCCTCGGACTCCAACACCAGCTTCACCTTGGCCTCCAGTTCCTCCCCACCACCAATCTTCACCTCCTGGACCATGTGCGCCTTGTTCATCCTCTAGCACCGAGTTCTACACGCAGGGCCGACGGCATCGTGGGCAGGACCAACGGCCCAATGCAGTAGACAGGCGGAGTCGAGCGGCCCCGCGTGCGAAGCCCAGACCTGAGCGCAGTGCTGAGTACGCTGTCCAGTGTCCGCCTCACAAAGTTTGCAAGTGATGTCCGCTCCAGCCCGTGTCGAATTCTCCGGTCTGCGGTCCAATGTCTCTGCTTGAATGCCAACCACAGGAAAAACTTGACCCTTAAGGGAGCCCACGTCTTCCAGATCAGATCGGAACCATGGAGTTGGGTGGCACCCTGATGCAGTGCTAAGTACGCTGATCTCGCCGTGTACTGACCACTTGCCGTCCATTTCCATCTGAAAACGTCTTCCATCTGAAAGTTCATGTACTTGATTATGTGATAGTTGCTGGTAGATCATTAAGACAGTTTTCAACAAAATGGGAAAGGCTCACAGGCTTATCAATAGACTGCGAAGATTTTGTGGAGTCACAAACATTAGATATTAGAGTAAAGTCCATTTTACCCCCTGATATTGTTAGAAAATCTAAAAAGACCCGTTGAACTCACAAACCGGACATTATACACCGACAAACTACCCCCAGCTATATTTAGAAGTGGTTTTCGGGGTGGGTTTGAATTTTTTTTAGTTCAAAAAACATATCTATTAGATACATGATAAGTTTTTAAAACACAAAAAAATTTCTAGGCTAAAAAATTCTAAAAAAAATATAGAGACATATTAGGACATGAGAAGCCCAATATAATATTTAAAGCTTTGTCAAAATATATCTAGAGATTTTTAAAAATTATATTTAGCACTACAAATTAGAAAAATATCTAGAAAAATCTCAAAATATTTTAAGCCATGAATAAATGTATTTTTGAGGACTTATATATACGATGATAAAAACACTACGGATATGATGATATATCTCTGAATATTTTATTTGGATTTCTTGTGTCCCAATATATCATTACGGATTTTTTTTTGAAAGATTTGGCCTCAAAAACTTTTTTTGTGATTTAAAAACATATCATGTATTTGTTTTTGAACTATAAAATGATTAAAACCACTTTGACTTGGAGAAGGGGGGTGGTTTATCCGGTTTCGAAGAGTTCGGGGTGTATAATGTCTGGTTCTGGAGTTCAGGAGGGTTTTCAGATTTCATGACAAAGCCAGGGGTAAAATGAACTTTACTCTAGATATTAGCAGACTATCATGCTGCAACTTACTGTCAGCATGTGCACAGGGGCGAAGCCAGCAGATAGAGCCACCGAGGTCAGCTCTATTAAACACCGATATCAAATATATAGAACAATAGTGCACAACACTGATTCTCCATTGATTTTACAAAAATCCGTTGTTGTCAGCCGAGAACAATAAAGAGGTCTAGCTCCGCCCCTGCATGTGCATATTCTCAATGATAAGGATTTTCTTGATTTTCAGAAACAGAAAGAGAGTATATACATGCAACAAACTTCTCCCCAATATTTAGTGTATATGATTAAAAATCATGCTGTACGCTTACTACTGTTAAGTTGCGACGACGACGATGAGCAGCTCAAGGACGTACAGCCTCGTAAGTCCACCCAACGGACGCGCAACCTGCACGGCGGCGCTGTCGCAGCTCGGGATGAACGCGCCCGTGCGCCAACTCCCTCGCCGTGATCGCCACCTCGCTCGTGCCCGCCGGCGGCGAGGACGATGAAGCTGCTCCCGACCGACGGAGCGCACAAGCTGCTCTTGGAGCTAGCTAGCTAGCTAGCGGCAACGGAGCTCGACGTTCCGACGGGGCCGCCGCTGTTGCTGCTCCGGCCCGTGCAGGTCACGCGCCTCTCCCTGACGAGAGGACCATCAGCCGCTACCGTAATCCACGCCCAATCTGGCCGGACGAGTCCGATCGGACGGCTACAAGAGCCTAGGGGTGGTCGGTATCTCAAATACCGTCCACCCCGGTCAACGTTTTGGACACCGTCCGCCCCGACCTGGTCGTGGAAAGAACGACGCCTGTGCTGCATGCACACCGTGGCTCGCCGGAGAGACCCTGCTGGGCAGCCCGTATGTAATTTCTCCATCCCCACCGCATGCAGTGGCTCGGAGGGAGTGCCGGCAGAATGGACGCTAACGTCCTGACCAGCCTTCCGAACGCCGCCGCCGCCGCCTCTTCTCCCTTGCAGGCGTCAGCCTACGGGCTACGGCTTCATCCTCCGGCGCGCTTCACGGAAGTGATCTGCGCCGGGAGTTCATCGCCTCCCTGTCTTGGTACCAGGAAGAGCTGAGCGCCGGCGCACGAACACCCAACACCGCTTCCGCTTTGTGCAGTTCGTTGTGCACGCAAGAGGTCAAAGGTTCCTCGGCAAAGGCATAAAACTCACTCTGAATAATCTGAAATAGGAGGATTAATACCAGCACGGACAACGTTCGCTGTTCATCACATGTTGTCAATCTCACGATGGATTATAAGAAAAAAAATACACACGCACGCACAAACAAACAAACAATTGTAAAATGCAAGGACAACATCTTTGATTCATATATACAACACCATCGTTGTCAAAGTTTACAGTAAGAGAACCACTCATGCATCCTGTGTTGGTAAACATTATCTAAAAAAATCCTGTGTTGGTAAAACATCCTTGCGCACCAAAACTTGCACAAGGATCTGAATACAAATAATATTACCACAACGTTCGGCGTTCATCAAATGTTACCAATCTCAGTAAGTGAGCACGACGTTCTGTTCGCTTGACTTATCAGCAGTCAGTCAGTAGTATTTTTCGCACAAACCAACACTGGCCACCAGCCAGCCAGCAATATTTTTCTCTCGGCACGAAGCACCACCCGGCCACCAGCAATTGAAGCACGGCATTCTTTTTTGGGAGGGAAGACACATCACCGAGACTGGCTCTGAAGAACAGCTATGAGAGGCAAAGGACATCCTGGTACGCACCGAGACTGTCAAGGCAGGCTGTGCGCTGCTCCATAGAGAAATTAGGAATAGGTCAAAAGGTAAGAGGTTAAATAAATCTGAGCCCTTGATTTTAAAAAAGAAAAAAATAATTAAAAGTAAAAAGTGAATTTAACATCTATTCCGGTTACCCTGCATGCGACCATGCAGTGGAATTCATCGTGGGCAGTGGGCACTGATCACTTCGTGCATGCGGCCATGCAGCATGCAGGTGGAATCCGTCGTGACCACGCTCTCTCTCCAAGGTTATTCAATCTACCTTTTTAGTTATCAATGTTAGAATTTAAAAAAAGTACAAACGTGTCATGTTTCATCGGTGCTCCGTAGACTAATGTTGTGCCTTATTAGGCTTGAAGCAAAATCTGCTAGATTCATTCCACCTATGTATATATCTCTGAGAAAGAAAAGTATCATGTATATGTTTCTACACAAACTGCCACATATGTAATAAAATATATCTGAAAATGTAACATATATATGACATGTTTCTTGTTTGAGTTATGTTATAATAAAAAAATGTCACATACTAGCATGACACATTTTATATTTGCATTGAAAAGGATGATTGAAAAATGTACGTACCATGTCATGAGTAACGTGATAAAGCATACTACACATTTTTCTATTCTTATTAGATCTATAAAATATCATGCACCTTTGTGTACCGTGATCTATTGCCTTAGTTATACGTAGCATGTCACGTTATTAGAACAAAAAATAGTCACATATGTACATGCGTGTCACCACGCCACGTTAGGGGAAAAGTTGTATGGCTTCATTTGACATGTCATTATTATAAGATCAAATTAGATCTCAAGTCTAAAAAAGGGCAGGGGGAGCGCGGGAGAGAGAAAAACTTTTGGATATATTCATTTCAGAAATTGGAAAAACTAATTTGTTAAGAATCAATCGAATTGAAGTCATAGTGTCATCGTTGGTAGTTTTGGGGTAGTTATTAAATTATCATACTTCTTCGACTCGAATAACAAAAGAAATCAACTTTTTTTTGTGTCGTGCAGGACATAATACGATTCTATCTTTCGCTTCATCAGAAAAAATCTGGGACGGAAGGATTCGAACCCCCGAGTAAAGGGACCAAAACCCGCTGCCTTACCACTTGGCCACGCCCCATTTCGTTTTAGGCGACACTAAAACACACTATAACGGACAAAATAACTTTGTATTTTAGGCCTTGTTTAGATCCCAAATTTGGGAGGCCAAATTTGGGAGTATAGTGTCACTTCTTAATCATTGCGTCACTGTAGCATTTCGTTTGTATGTGTGAAAAATTATCTAAAAATTAATTAATTAGGCTCAAAATGTTCGTCTCGTAGAGTACAACAAAATTGTGCAATTAGTTTTTAATTTCATCTATATTTAGTACTCCATGCATACTATGACATTTTGATGTGATGGGAATCTTCTTTTTGCATAGTGAATTTTGGGGGTAGAATTTGACATCTAAACAAGGCCTTATTTTTGTGTAACGCGTGTTATCCATACACCCGTTTAACATCACGTCCAGCGTAGCCAACACGGCCACTAAACCACACGCACACGGCCAGCATCCACATGCCCGAAAGTTAAAACATGCGCCCAGCACGGTCAACACGGTCACCACACAAGATAGAACGGACACACACATAGATCGGCCAAAACGTACGCGCGCACACATGTATATGCACGTTAACACAGAAAAACATTCACACACACAGGTTATTGGCGTACACGCACGTCCAATACGCGTACACAAAACTCGCACGCGCACGTCTACATGTCCACATTAAAAAAAACTCACGACATGACAAAAAAAGTTAGATCTAACCAATGCCATACATGGAAGTTATATCTAATATAATAAAAAGATATTTCTTATATTTTATTTATTTTTAATTAATTAATCTATTACCTCCTAAGAGGTAATACATCGTTAGATCAACGGTCCACATTTATTTGGGAGTATCTTAGCAATTTCCACAATTATATAAGAATAATACAACACGCACAAATACATACGACCAAATGCAAATTGAAGTGCATCGTCTTTTCTTGAGCGAAGAAGGCACAATATCTTACTTAGATTCATACAACAACATCGTAATCGTCAGTTACATGTAGTACTTGATGTCTGTCGACTTTAATCAGCATTCAGTAGAAAATCAACTAGTTCTAACCCATGAGAAATGACGGAAGCTGTTGGGGTTGCATCGTCCAGTAGTGGCTCCCTTCTTGCTGTTGGTATAGCATTGCCGCCGCACTTGCTTGACAACTCGTCGTCGACGGTGAGTCGGGCCACAACCAAGGCGTTGTCTGGAGATACCTGATGACGTCGGCGATGGGGTCCTTGTCGGCGCCTGGCTGCTGCTCCATCTGTGTGCTCTGCTCCTCTTGGACTACGAACGCCAACTCCTCGCCGGACGCCGTCGTCTCCCCCTCCCCGATGGTAGCTTCTTGGGTCACCACCGCGGGTGTCTCGACGACCCCGCCGTTTTGCTGCTGCTGCAGATCCTGATCTTCCTGGCCTTCGAACATCTCCGGGCAGTTGATCCAGTCTTCGACGTTGATTTCTGCCACCGCGGACGGCAGCAGGCCATACTCTGTCTCAACAAACTCGCTGCCCTGCTGCATCTCTTCCGCGCTTATTGGCTGCTACTGATGCTCGTCGACGTATTGCTGCTGCTGCTCGTCGACGTATTGCTGCTGCACACCACAACCCACATCTGCGATCATCGGGTTCATGCCTTGGTAGCAGGGCATCGGATAGGTGTCCTGACTGAAGATGGTGTCCTGATGCTGCATCTGCTCGTGGATCATCTTGCTTGGTCTGGCCTCGGCGTGATCGCCCGACGCCTTCCTCTTGGAAGATGTGTTCTTGCTGCTGTTGCTGGAGGACGCCGACGACTTGGACTTCCCTTTCGCGAGAGACGAAGACGACCGGTAGATCTTGCACAGCACGTACTTGTCGCCGGCGCCGCCGTGTTGCATCTGCTGCATGTCGTCGTACTCGGTCATGCACCATCCAAGCCGATCGAACGATCTGCCCGATCCCTGCTTCTTGCACCCGTAGGACATGTTGCAGAACGTGCCGCCTTGCGACCCCTCCACGTCCTTGGGGCGCGTCTCCGCGTGCCAGCAAGTGTCGCCGCCGGCGATCGCGCGCTGCCTGTGGCCGCTGGCCTTGCCCTGGGTGTTCTTGTACCTCTTCTCGCAGTAGAAATACCACACGCTGTTGTAGCCGTCTTGGGTCAGATCGGTTCCAGGCGCCGGCTGGAGGTCGGCGACGAGGTCCTCGGGAGCGGCGGAGCAGACGTCGACGCGATGAACGAAGCGGTTGTCGATGGCTCCGGAGCGCAGGCCGCGCAAGAGGTCGATGAGCTCGCCGTCGCTGATCTTGCAGGCCCTGGCGATCGACTTCGTTGAGTTCGTTCTCGATCTCTCTCGGCAAGAGGAGGAGGAGGATGGGAGGGAGGGTGGATTGGATGAATCGCGTGCGTGAGAACTAGTTGTGTTGGCTCAGCGCGCAGACCCAGCGGCTGCCCTTATATTGATCAGGTAGCGTCAAACTTGCGAGTTACGTTGGGCATGGATGATGAACTTCCATATCGTATTCCAAATGGGATCGGAAGTCCTACGTACGGCTAGTTTGAGTTGTTGATTTGGGTTTGCGCAGATCTTAATCATCGTTAATTGTTGGATCGATGATCGTTAAGAAGATAACTAACTCATCCCGATCGATGTCGGATACACGTACTATACAGCTGCTACGGTGCGCGCGGTCGCTGGAGCTGGGCCCTCCATACGATCCGATCCGATCCGCGCTGGCTAGGCTAAATGAACTAGGCGTATGTTCCAAACTAGGCCTGCTAATGGGCCGGGTCTCGGTGGGTTTTATGGGTTGGGTTTTGATATGGGTTATATTTGGATGGGTCAAAATGGGTTGTATCAACAAGTGAGGCGGAGTGGGGCGGGTCTATTCTAAATGTGGGTTGAAATGGGTTAAAATGAGTGGTATCCTCAATGGAGTTTACATATACTTTATGGCCAGTGGTTCCCACGTTATGAGTCGGACCTTAGAATTAAAACCTCACATTCACACTATAAAATTTTAGCAAAATTGATTGAAATTTATTGGAGATAACTCGGTACGATAAGCAGCAACTTTGTGCAAAGTAGCGTGACTAGACCAACAGGTGGGCCCCACGTCAAGAGTTGGACCCTAAAATTAAAACCTCGCGTTCACACTATAAAATTTTAGCAAAATTGACTGAAATTTGTTGGAGATGACTCGGTATTGTAAGCAGCAACTTTGTGCAAAGTAGCGTGATTAGACCTACCGGTGGACGCCACGTCAAGGGTCGGACCCTAAATTAAAACCTCACGTTCACACTATAAAAATTTTAGCAAAATTGACTGAAATTTATTGGAGATACTCGGTATGATAAGCAGCAACTTTGTGCAAAGCAGTGTGACTAGACTTACAAGTGGGCCCCACGTCAAGAGTCGGAACCTAAAATTAAAACATCGCGTTCACGCTATAAAATTTTAGCAAAGTTTACTAAAATTTGTTGGAGATACTCGGTATGATAAGCAGCAACTTTGTGCAAAGTAGCGTGACTAGACTTACAGGTGGGCCCCACGTCAAGAGTCGGACCCTGAAATTAAAACCTCACGTTCACGCTGTGAAATTTTAGCAAAATTGACTGAAATTTGTTGGAGATACTCGGTAGGATAAGCCGCAACTTTATACAAAGTGGCGTGACTAGACCTACAGATGGGCCCCACGTCAAGAGTAAGACCCTCAAACTAAGACCCATGAATATTCCATGAGTGTTTACATTATGGTGCAAATACATCTAATGGGGCGGGGTGGGATGAGTTTATTAGCTAGTTTTTTTGTAGGGTTGGATTGACGTATGCAACTAGCTAGAAATGGGGCGGGGTGGATTTGGAAGCGGGTCCTGACCCATAAGGCCTATTCCAAACCAACATTGCTACACACGATCCGACTGCATTGCACTGCACTGGTGGTGCAGGGAGACGCAGGGAGCGTTTCAGTAGCTACGATCCAACTTTTTTAAGATAATGAAATTTTATTCCGGCCTCTACGGAACGTACACAACCTTCAATTATTACAATATCAGCTATCACCGCTGATTACCAAAGTGGAGACAGACGAAAGCGGGGAAACAAAACCAATTCTATAATTAAGTTTCCAACCATGATTTGCCAACTCTAAAGCAAAGGTCTCCAAAGAAATACTAGTAGTCTTGAAAACCTCCTTCGTCCTTTCGTCACGCTGCAGCTGCGCCAAAAAACGAAGCCAGTACGCTCCCCTGAAAATAGTCTGCAAAAATGAAGTGTATTGGGCGTTGTCAAAGATAATATCATTCCTGCATCGCCAGATAGCCCAACATAAGGCAGCACAACCCACCAAAATCAAGTGCCTATCATTTTTATTAAACGGCAATAACCAATTCCCTAGCATATGGAAAATTGAAGTTGGAGGGGATAAGCCAGTAGCTATGTGAACAATTTGCCATATCATCCTGGCATGCTGGCAATCGGAAAAAAGATGTTTAATCGTCTCATTAGTATTACAGAAACAACATTTTTGACATCCTCTCCAATTCCTCCTAGCTAGATTATCTTTTGTGAGAATCACCCCTTTTATAAGGTACCACAAGAAGATCTTTATTTTGAGAGGAATTTTTAGCTTCCAAATCAACTTATGTCGGAACGGGGGATATTGATCTAATACGTGCAGATACATAGATCAAACTGTAAAGATTCTACTCCTAGTTAGATTCCAACAGAAGTGGTCTGTGCCCGTTCTCAAGTTGATAATGGTTAATCTAGCGACCAGGTGCAGCCAGTCTCTTAGTTTATCCCCCACTAGTGACCTCCTAAAAGAAATATTAACAGGGGTGGTTTGCATGACATTAGCCATTGTGCTATGTGGTTGGCGAACAACATTATAAAGAGACGGATATTGCTCCTTTAGCGGTTATTGACCTATCCAAGTGTCTTCCCAAAACCTCGTATTTCCTCCATTATTAATCTTGAACTGTTCCTTAATTTTCATGAGTCCTCTCCAAAAATGAGAGTCATAAGGTTTGGCTTGAACCTGTGAAAGTGTCTTGCAACTTAGATATTTGTTCCGAAGCATTGTTTGCCAAGTGCCATCAGTATTAAGTAAACTATAAATCAATTTACTTAATAAGCACTTATTTTGTAGTGCGAGGTTAAGGATCCCGAGTCCCCCTTGATCCTTAGGTCGACACAATATTTTCCAGTGGGCAAGACGATATTTTTTTTATCAGAGCTACCTTGCGAGTAAAATCTTGATCTATAATAATCAAGTTTTTTAAGAACTCCTTTTGGTATCTCAAAGAAAGACATCATAAACATAGGTAGGCTGCTAAGCACTGAATTTAAGAGAATTAATCTACCCCCAGAGGATAAATGCTTAGCCTTCCAACAGGATAATTTCTTCTCGAAACGATCCTCTATTTCTTTCCAGTCCGCATTTAGGAGTTGTCTATGGTGCATGGGAATTCCCAGATATCTAAAGGGATATTCACCCGCATCACAACCGAAGAGTTGGATATAATTATTTTCAAATTCTTTTGCTCTTTCGTAACAAAAAATTTCACTTTTATGGAAATTTATTTTCAGTCCAGAGAGTTGCTCAAAAGCAGTGAGTAGAAGTTTCATGTTTCTAGCCTGATCCAAGTCATGATCAATAAAGATGATGGTGTCGTCCGCATATTGCAAGATAGACAAACCATCCTCTAGGAGATGCGGTAAAATTCCCCTTATCTGGCCATCCTCTTTGGCACGTTTAATAAGTAATGCCAACATGTCTGCCACAATATTAAAAATAATTGGAGACATAGGATCGCCTTGGCGCAAGCCCCTTTTGGTTTGGAAGAAACGTCCTATGTCATCATTAACCTTGACACCAACACTTCCCCCTGTGACCATTCCTTCAATCCATCTACACCATTTTGGTGCGAAACCCTTCATACGAAGTGTTTGTTGAAGGAAAGACCACTTAACTTTGTCGTAAGCCTTCTCGAAATCTATTTTGAGAATGACTCCGTCTCTCTTTCGGGTGTGTAATTCATGGATGGTTTCGTGTAATATAACCACTCCATCCATGATATTCCTGCCAGGCATAAAGGCAGTTTGTGATGGGCTTACCACCGTTTCCGCTACTTTATTTAGTCTATTCTTGCCAACTTTTGTAAAAATCTTAAAGCTAACATTTAGGAAACAAATGGGTCTATATTGTTGAATCTGTTTGGCACCTTGGACCTTTGGAATTAAAGAGATTACTCCAAAGTTAAGACTAAATAATTGAAGCCTCTCTTCATGAAATTCTATGAAAAGGGCCATAAGATCATCCTTTATAATCTCCCAAAAAACCTGGTAGAACTCAGCTGGGAAACCATCTGGTCCAGGTGCTTTATTATGTTCCATTTGGAAGATCGCCTCTCTCACCTCTATCTCTGTAAAAGGTGAAGTGAGGATATTATTTTCCTCCGTTGTCACCTGGGTAATATCATCTATTTGAGATTCTACCAAAGTGATAGCGGTCTCATCAGGTTGACTAAAGAGGTCTTCATAATAGTTAGTGATGTAATGCTTTAATTCAGAATTACCAACTATAACCCCATCATCTTGTTGTAATCTAAAGATGTGTTGATTTTGGTGTTTTCCATTTGCCACCAAATGAAAGAAACGAGTGTTGTCATCCCCTTGCAGGAGAGTGTTCACTTTAGCCCTTTCGTACCATTTACTTTCCTCTTCCCTCAAGAGGGTGACCAGGCTCTCTTTTAGATAATGCTTCATATTTATCTCATTATCAGAAAGAGCACTAGTCTCTGCCTTAGTATCCAGCTTTTCCAGCTGATCTAGGATCCTTTTTTTCTCCTTCTTATAGGACCCCGCAGTATTCTTGGCCCAGCCTCTAAGGTGTTGTCTAAGGCGCCTGATTTTATTCTGCCACCTAGCCAACGGTGAAATACCCCAGTTTTCTAAACTCCAGACCTCTGCAACCATATCAAAAAAGCCTTCTCTCAACAACCACCCTATTTCAAATTTAAAGGGTGGATGACCATTCCGGTGAGTGGAAGATCTAGAGTTAAGGATCAGAGGGGTATGATCTGAAATATTCCTATCTCTTGCTTCTACCGTCACCAAAGGGAATTTTTCCTCCCAATCTGTGCTAACTAGAATTCTATCGAGCTTCTCATAAGTCGGATCCTCTCCTGGACCAGCCCAAGTATAGAGTCTACCAGTCATCATAATCTCTCTGAGGTCCAATGATTCTATAACAGCATTAAATAGGTTTGGCCATTTAGAATCAAAATTATTAGTGCACTTTTCAGCCGGATTTCTCATAATGTTGAAATCCCCTCCTATGATATACGGAAGAGAACTTTTAGAGCAAGTATTGCAAGCGATAAATAACAGTGTAATTAAAATACATGTCATTCAGGTACAAACGGGTATGATCAAGGAATACTTGCCTTCTTCCCAACCCTGCTGCTGCTCAAAGTCTTCAACGACCGGATCTTCAAAGCTCTCCTCGAACGGTACGTTTCCTATACGCATCACACATTCACATGCAAAGAAACAATACAATAAATAAGAAACAGTACACCAAACAGTTTCAACAGAGCTAACAAACAGCACAAAACTATTCTACTCGTTACAACGAACGCGTGAGCGCGAGAATCACTAAAATCGGAGTTAAAACGCAAAAGATATGGCTTTTCTAAGGTTCAGGGACTTGCTGGCAAAGTTTTAAAAGTTTCAAGGACTTAACTGCGAAAATCCGAGGGCTAAAATATAATTTTGTATTAAACTACGAGGGTTTTCATGTAAAAAGACAAAACTTGGACCTCGGGCGCAATTTTAAAACTTGTAGGGGCTAAACCGAAAGAAAAAGGACTTAATTTGAAATATTTTTGAACTGGCTTAGGACCGCGGGTTGATTTCCAAAACTTGAAGGGCCTTTTTGTAAAACGGTCAAGGTTGACCGGTACGCGGTCGGTTTGACTTGAAGCTCAGGCGCTGCTCGGCCATTCGATCAAGATCTGATGGCTGCCAACCGATCTGCAGAGGGCTTGCCGGCGCAGGAGAGAAGAGCGGCGGCGCCGCTGGCGTCCACGGCGGAGCTTCGCCGGCGCACACGCGAAGTCGCGCTACGGGCCACCAAACACGACGGGACTAGGTCGAGGAGAGAGAGGGGGAGATGGCGAGTTCACCTGACCGGAGCAAGTTGAGGGAGGAGCTTTGCAGGAGGCCGGTCGACGACGAATGGCGGCGGCGGCGCTGTGAGATCGACGGCGAGCAAATTAGTGCGGTGTACGGCCAAAATCGGAGCCAAGAATACGGGGGTAGCTTCGGTACCTCCTTGCGAACCTCCCTGACCGGATCTTGGCGAAGAAACGACGGCGACGAGCGAGATCAACGGCGGCGGCTCGAGCTCGGCAATGGCGGCGGCTATGGCGCATGCGGCTAGGGTTTGCGGCACGCGGGGAGAGTGGAGAAGTTAGGGGCGGCGGCGGCCTAAGTTTTATAGGCGCGGGGATGGCTCGGGCCCACGCCTTGGCGTGCGTGCCACGGAGATGGAGCGGAGGCGGCGCGGCCGAGCCGGGTCGGGCTCAAGCTCGAGTCTGGCTCGGGGACGACGACCCTGACAGGCGGGCCCGCCTGTCAGCGACGCGGGGGAGAGGGAGAAGGGAAGCGGGCCGGCGCGGGAGACTTGGGCCGGAAGGGAAGAACTGGGCCGGGGAAAGGAACTTGGGCCGGCTCGGGAGAGAAAAGAAGTAGAGGGGGCAAAGCCGAGCTGGGCCAAGAGTTGGAAGGGCAAAAACGAACTCGAAAGAAAACAACTATTCTAAACCTCAAACAAATTCAAATTAAATTCGAATTTAAACAGAATTTAAATTCCAACTTAATTGAACAGCAAACAAAAGACAAATGCAACAAAATGAATGCATCAACAACTTATTTTTGACTAAAATTATTTAATATGATATTTAAATTGATAAAAGGCTAGAAATTCCAATTAAATCATAGAAAATTTATTTAGGCCTTAATAAATCCTAGAAAAATTCAGAAATTGCTACAATTTAATTGTGATGAATTTTAGGGTGTTACAAACCTACCCCCCTTAAAGAGAATCTCGACCTTGAGATTCGGATGGATTAGAGAAAATCTGAGGGAATTCTGCCATCAACTCATCTTCCCTTTCCCAAGTTGCCTCACTTTCCGCATGATGACTCCATTGAACTTTACACATCTTAATCACTTTACTCCTAGTAACTCTTTCAGCAGTTTCCAAAATCTTAGCTGGATATTCCATATAAGTCAGATCATCTTGCACATTCAACTCATCTAAAGACAATTCTTCCTCAGGAACTCTAAGACACTTCTTCAACTGAGAGATATGAAACACGTCATGCACATCAGACAATCTGGCTGGCAACTCCAATTGATAAGCAACCTCACCTTTTCTATCAACAATCTTGAAAGGTCCAATGAAATGAGGAGATAATTTACCTTTCACCTTAAACCTTCTCAAGCATCGAATAGGAGATACTTTCAGATACTGAAAGTGCATCTAGGCATTTAATCTATTTTGGTGATTATTGGCAATAGAAATTTGGATATGATGTTGTGCATGAGTTGTGCAGGAATAAAATGAAATAAAAGAAAGGTAGCACTCAAGCAAGGATCCCAATTCATATTCTTGTGGTGGAAGACTCAATTGGTGAATTTAAATTCTATTTTCCGTTTGAAATTGAGTATAGGACCACCGTACTATCAAGGGGGACGTAGTTGATGAATTCTAGTTGCTCAAAGTGCTTTGCTTGAGATGACAAACTTTTCAGAGCCACAAAAACACTTCACAAACACCTTTTTTGCTCGGCCGGAACTTTGGCCGGAAGTTCCGACCGGATGTTCCGGGCAGTTCGGTCTCGGGTTTTCCCTGGCCGGAAGATCCGGCCGTGGCTTCGGAAGATACAAGACTTAGCCGTTTTTCGAGCTCACGAGTGTCCTGTTGCATGTTCCGACCCGAGGCCGGAAGATCCGACCGGAAGTTCCGGCCGGCTCTGTCTTGGTTTCTCTCTGGGCCGGAAGTTCCGGGGTCGCCCGGAAGATCCGACAACTGGTCGGAAGATCCGGCCCCTGGAATTTTTCTGGGGTGTTTCTAACTCGTTTCTGTTGCTTATCGGAAGATCCGACCAAATGTCGGAAGATCCGGTACCCCTTCGCAGTGAACATAACGGTCATATTTGGGGGGTTGGTATAAATACCCCACACCCCCCCTCTTTCATAGCTGCTGCTCATACTGACCTAACTCGAGACAAACACTCCCTTGAGCATTCAATACACCTCTCTACTCCCCTTCTAAGCTTGATTCTTCCAAGTTTCAACTAGGGTTTGAGTGAGAGAGAAGCTTTGTAGTGTGAGACTTGTGTGCCTCTTCAACTCGTTCATCTCTCAAGCACTTAAAGCACTTGGATTCGTCTATCTACGTTTGTTACTCTTGGAGCTTGCTCCTAGACGGTTAGAGGTGCCGGTGAACTCCCATTCTCTTGTGGTTTGAGTCCCGGAAGTTTGTATTACCCTCTCTCTTCGTGGGAGCTCATAGTAAGTAACTCAATCCTCCTTTGTGGTTGATTGGGAGAGACTTGGGGCTAGTGTGACAGCCCGGCTCTTTGTGAGCATCTCAACGGAGACGTAGCTCCTTTGTGGAGTGAACTTCGGTAGAAAATCCTTTGTCTCCACTTTCATACTTGTTCATTTCGTTTCTATATCTTGATTTGTCCCGATCTACTTATTTGTGGCTATACTCTGATATTGATCATATTTAGAAGGTTCCATACATCATTTGTGAGCTTTGTATTCAAGTGGAATTGTTAAAAGGTCATTAGTTTTCAAATCCCGAAGTTTACTTGAACTGCCTGTCGGAAGATCCGGCTTATCTTCGGATCTTCCGGAGTTTCTGTTATTTTCGGAAGATCCTGTACACTGTCGGATCTTCCTGTCGGAAGATCCGAGATTGTGTCGGATCATCCGACTGTCTGACAGATTTTCTGAGAATTATTTCAGGAATTTTTAAACAGGCCTATTCACCCCCCCCTCTAGGCCTAGTGTTGATCCTTTCAATTGGTATCAGAGCCTAATCCCTTGTTTAGGCTTAACCGCTAAGGGAAAACACTATGGCCGGTATGGGAGAAGTATCCGAGATGGCTTCCGCCCACAAAGATAAACATCCGACGCCCATTGAGTCAAGCTCAAGCGATGATGAATTCAACATTAGCGATGTTGATGAGAGCTTGGATGAACAAGAGAAGAAAAAGCAAAGAAGGGAGAAGATAAGGAAGAAGATCAAGGAGAAGGCCGAAAGAGAGGCACAAAAGCTTTTCAAGAAGAAGATACGAGAAAGAGACGCTCTCGACGGACTTCACTCGGTGTCTTATCGATATGAGACATCTTCTTCTAACAAATCTTTTGACCCTTCTAGTCTTAATTTCTCATCCATTCCAATGGGCAAAGTCCCCAAATTCAATGGGATTGACTATGCCCGATGGAGTGATGACATGAAAATTTACTTGCATGGTCTTCATCCATCTCTTTGGACTATTGTGAATATAGGTATTGACAAGAGTGCAACGCCAAGTCGTGAACAAGAATACGACATCTTCCGCAACTCTCAAGCCGTGACCGTGCTTAGAAGGGCTCTAAGCGATTATGAGTACAACAAGATTAGGGGAATCGATAGTGCAAAAGAGCTATGGGACACTCTTCGAATGGCTCATGAAGGATCGGAAGAAGTCAAGGAAGGCAAGGTAGATCTTCTACAAGGAGAACTAGAAGCCTTCGTCATGAAGAAGGATGAGTCCTTGCAAGAGATGTATGATCGATTGAAGCTCCTTGTCACTGAAATTAGAATGCTTGGAAGCAATGATTGGGGCGAGAGCAAGGTCACAAAGAAATTGCTTAGAGCATACGCACCCAAGAACCCAATGCTTGCCACAATGATTAGAGAAAGTGACAAGTTCAAGACAATGGTGCCCATGGAGTTATTCAACAAGTTGCAATATCATGAGATGAATAGCTTGGATGTGACAAGATCAATTCAACCAACCGAAGTCAAGACCATCGCTCTCAAGGCCGAACCAAGCAAGAAGGTTGAGTCAAATGAGAAGACCTCAACTTCCAAGAAAAGTGAAGACTCAAATGATCATGAGAGCACCGATGAAGAAACCGCTATGATGGTTAGAAACTTCAAGAGATTCATGAAGTCAAGAGGTGAAAAGAAGAGCTACTCTCAACGAAGATGCTATGAATGTGGGGAGAAAGGTCACTTCATTGCCGATTGTCCTCACAAGAAGAATGACAAGGATAACACGAAGCTCAAGAACAAGAACGATGACAAGGACAAGAAATACAAAGAGAAGAGTCGAGATTACAAGAAGAAGTTTGGAAGCGCCCACGTTGGTGAAGGTTGGGACTCATCAAGTGATGACTCCGGCGATGAAGAAATGGCCACTTGTGCCATTCAAGCTCCTACTTCAACTCCACGACTCTTCAACTACATCAATGAGAGTGATGACGAAGCACCCATGTGCCTCATGGCTCAAGGGTCTAAGGTATTGGACACCACATCACCTCTATCATCCACCCCTTTGTCATCTAGAAACATTGAAAATGATCTAGATAGTGAAGAAGCCGAACATGAGAAAAACATGATAAAGAAGTTCGGAAAAGATGGCTACAAGTTTATCAAAAAGCTACTAGAGAAAATTGAGAAAAGAGAGGAGTCTCTTGAAAGACAAGAAGAATTGCTCATTCTTGAAAAGGAGAGAAACCTTGTCCTAGAAGAGGCTCTAGTTGAGGAGAAACTCAAGGTTGAGAAGTTGGCTTGTGAGTTATCTCAAGCAAATGACTCACGGGAGATGATGTCAAAGAACTTGTCTGTGACAAATGACTCTCTAACTAACCTAAAGAATGCTAAAAGTGAGCTTCAAGAAAGGCATTCAAGCCTAGAGATCAAATACAAAGATCTAGAAGCCAATTTTAGCTCTCTTTGGGAAAGTACCAAGAGCAACTCCAAAACTATTCTTGACTCAAGTGTCTCTACTAGTGAAGGTTGCTCAAGATGTTATAAAATTGATTTAGATGCTTGTGCAATTAACATTTCTAAGCTAGAAGAGAAAGTAAAGGCTAAAGATGCTCAAATCCAAAAGTTGAACAATGCCATTGATCAAGACCAAGGTAAGGGCAAGAGTGTATTCGAGACCCACCCGGCATATAAAGCCGGTAGATATGGTACTATCAAGGATGGGCTTGGGTACACTCGAGGAGGAAAGGCAAATGGCACAAAAAGGGTAAATGATCGTGATGTGACTTTGTTCACCAAGGGGACCTATCTAGGTGAACTAATGGATGCGGCTCATGGGGTGGTAAGACCCACGGAGTCCTTGACAAAGGTAAAGGCATCCACTCAAAATGTCAAGATCAAGACCAAGAAAGAAGAGAAGGTCATTGAGCACAAGCCATCACCAAACTACTCCATCGACTATATGGTAACTTGGGACCAAAAAGGGAAGATGGTGGTAAAGTATATAGGTGCTCATACTAGGAAGATGATGAGAAGTGTGTGGGTGCCGAAAATGACAAAAGCTAACGCTCAAGGACCCAACCACTTTTGGGTACCTAAGTCCAAGGCTTAAAACTTGTTTTGTAGGCATATTCCTCCGGTGGACCTTCATGGTTGTTGGATAGTGGATGTTCTAATCATATGACCGGAGAAAGGAATATGTTTGCGAAGCTACAAGAGTATGACTCACCCGTTGAGAAGATCACATTTGGTGACAACAATCATGGTGATGTCATAGGCCAAGGTGAAATAGCTATCTCACAAGACTCATCCCTTTCAAATGTTTATCTTGTTGATTCTTTGGGATACAATTTGTTGTCGGTTTCACAACTTTGTGAGAAGGGCTATAATTGTCTCTTTACTAATGAGGGTGTGAGCATCCTAAGAAGGGAGGATTCCTCTATTGCTTTTACGGGTCGACTCAAGGGAAAACTTTACTTAGTTGATTTCACAACTAGTAAAGTGGAACCGAAGACTTGTTTAGTGGCAAAATCTAGCTTGGGTTGGCTTTGGCATCGCCGGCTAGCTCATGTTGGGATGAGGAACTTGGCCAAACTTCAAAAGGATGAACATATCCTAGGACTAACAAATGTTGTGTTTGAGAAAGATAGGTTGTGTAGTGCTTGTCAAGCCGGGAAGCAAGTTGGTGCTCCACATCCACCCAAGAATATTTTGACTAGCTCAAGACCACTCAAGTTGCTTCATATGGATTTATTTGGACCGGTTGCATATGTTAGCATTGGAGGGAACAAGTATGGACTTGTCATTGTAGATGATTTTTCTCGGTTCACGTGGGTTTTCTTTTTGCATGACAAGAGTGAAGTTCAAACAATCATCAAGAGATTCATTAGAAGAGCTCAAAACGAGTTTGAATTGAAGATCAAGCATATAAGAAGTGACAATGGGACAGAGTTCAAGAATACAAATATTGAAGAGTTTCTTGATGAAGAGGGAATCAAGCATGAACTCTCCGCACCATATACACCTCAACAAAATGGCATTGTTGAGAGGAAGAATAGGACTTTGATTGAGATGGCACGGACCATGCTTGATGAGTACAAGACTCCGGACAACTTTTGGGCCGAGGCGATTAGCACGGCTTGCCATGCCATTAACCGTCTCTATCTTCAAAAGTATTTGAACAAGACTCCATACGAGATACTAACCGGTAACAAACCAAAGGTGCACTACTTTCGAGTCTTTGGTTGCAAATGTTACATTCTTAACAAGAAAGCCAAAAGCTCAAAGTTTGCACCTAAGGTCGATGAAGGCTTTCTACTTGGATATGGTACTAACGAACACGCCTACCGTGTTTTCAACAAAACCACCGGTTGTGTTGAGATCACGGTAGACGTAAAATTTGATGAATCAAACGGCTCTCAAGTAGAGCAAGTTATAAATGACCTTGTAGATGAAGTCCCGCCAAATCAAGCTATCAAGAACTTGAGCTTAGGGGAAGTAAAGCCTCAAGAGCCTCAAAATGAAGATGAAGAACAAGACCAAGATCCGGAAATCATGTTCAACATCGACCCATCACCATCAACAAGAGTTGAACCACCAAGCTCATCACAAGATCAAGTCCAAGATCATGGTGACGATCATGACCAAGGCATTGATCAAGGGGGAGCTCAAGGTGAGGATGCTCAAGATGTTGAGATACCTCATGAAGAAGATGGTGATGGACTCATCCAACGTCAATCAACATTCTCACATCCAAGAGTTCATCAAAGTGTTCAACGGGATCATCCCGTTGACAACATTCTAGGGAGCATCCAAAGAGGGGTAACCACTCGTTCACGTTTAGCAAATTTTTGTGGATTTTACTCGTTTGTCTCCTCTTTGGAACCTCTCAAGGTAGAAGAAGCTCTTGGTGATGCCGATTGGGTCATTGCAATGCAAGAGGAGTTGAACAACTTCACAAGAAATGAAGTATGGGAGTTGGTCCCAAGACCCAAGCAAAATGTGATTGGCACCAAGTGGGTTTTCCGGAACAAACAAGATGAAAATGGTATTGTCACAAGAAACAAGGCTAGATTGGTCGCTCAAGGCTTTACTCAAATTGAAGGGCTTGATTTTAGTGAGACATATGCTCCGGTGGCAAGGCTTGAGTCAATTCGTATCCTTTTGGCCTATGCATCTCATCACAACTTCAAGTTGTATCAAATGGATGTGAAGAGTGCATTCTTGAATGGGCCTCTTGGTGAGCTAGTGTATGTAGAGCAACCACCGGGATTTGAAGACCCCAAGCATCCCGACTACGTCTACAAACTCCATAAGGCGCTCTATGGGCTTAAGCAAGCACCTAGAGCATGGTATGAATGCCTTAAGGATTTTCTTCTCAAAAATGGCTTTGTAATGGGGAAAGCCGATTCTACCCTCTTCACTAGAAAAATAGACAAAGATTTGTTTGTTTGTCAAATTTATGTTGATGATATAATCTTTGGTTCTACTAACGAAACTTTGTGTGAAGAGTATAGTAGGATAATGACCAAGAGATTTGAGATGTCAATGATGGGGGAATTGAAGTTCTTTCTCGGACTTCAAATCAAGCAACTAAAGCATGGCACGTTCATATGTCAAACCAAATATACAAGTGATATGCTCAAGAAGTTTGACATGGCCAATGCTAAGCCCATCAAGACCCCTATGCCTGTGAATGGTCATCTTGATCTAAATGAAGAAGGTAAATCCGTCGATCAAAAGGTATATCGCTCCATGATTGGTTCCTTGCTTTACCTCTGTGCATCTAGGCCGGATATTATGCTTAGTGTGTGCATGTGTGCAAGATTTCAAGCCAATCCTAAGGAATGTCATCTAATGGCTGTTAAGAGAATTTTTAGATATTTAGTGCATACTCCAAACCTTGGCTTGTGGTATCCCAAGGGCTCCACTTTTGATCTACTTGGCTACTCCGATTCGGATTATGCCGGTTGCAAGGTAGATCGAAAGAGTACAACGGGGACTTGCCAATTTCTTGGTCGGTCTTTGGTGTCATGGAGCTCTAAGAAACAAAATTCCGTTGCGCTATCCACCGCCGAGGCCGAGTATGTTGCAGCCGGTGCTTGTTGTGCTCAACTACTTTGGATGAGGCAAACCTTGAGTGACTTTGGTTGTGAGTTCAAAAACATTCCACTCTTGTGTGACAATGAGAGTGCCATAAAACTAGCAAACAACCCCGTTCAACACTCAAGAACCAAGCACATAGACATTCGACACCATTTCCTTAGAGATCATGAAGCCAAAGGAGATATCGTCATATGCCATGTAGGAACCGAAAAACAATTAGCCGATATCTTCACCAAGCCTCTTGATGAGCAAAGGTTTTGTTCCTTGAGGAGTGAGCTAAATATTTTGGATTCTCGTAACTTGGCTTGACTTGTTGCACACACAATTGATTGATGCCTAGACTAGAAGAAAAATGATCTTATTCTATTTTTATTGTGTGAGTTTTTCAAAATTTTGATAGTTGGATCTTTTCTTGTTCCGAGTTGATCATGGTTATGTGTTGATTGTTTGTTGCTGATCAATTTTGGGACAAGTTTCTTACATGTTCATCAGCTAGTTCTCTCAAAATCTTCAATCAAATCTCGTCGTGGAAAATCATCTTTGGGACACATCTTCTCTGGACCGGATCTTCCGACAGTACCCCGGAACTTACCCCTAGAAGTTCCGGGCGGCTCTGTCTCTCATCGTTCTCTCTGAAATTTTTTCCGGATCTTCCGACCTGGTCGGATCTTCCGACACTCTGTCGGATCTTCCGGACCTGGGAGCTCTCGGAACTTCCGGTGCTGTTCTCTCTCTGGTTCTGTTGCTACCGGATCTTCCGGCGCTTTGTCGGATCTTCCGGCCTGTGCGCGAATATACATATCTGGACCGAACCGTTACCCCTCTCATTCTTTCTTTCTTCCTCCACCAACGCCTCCTCTCTTCAACACCCCATCCCATACGGCGATTTGAAGATTGGACCGTGGATTTCTTCATCAAGTGACATCTTTTGATTCCCCAACTCTCCAAGACTCAATCTCCATCGGATCTTCCGGAGTTCTCGCGGGAAATCTCAACGGTATTGATTCAAAATCCCCATCGCCCGATCTATCAATGTAGGAGGTTCTAGTTGATTTCCCTTGGTGAATCATCTCATATACATGTCTAGAATACTTCCCTATGATTTCACGAAATTTGGTGGGCTCAATCTACTGTTCTTGAGTCGCTAGGGTTTGGCCCGACTCTGTCGGATCATCCGACTATGGGCCGGAAGATCCGAACCCCCGGATCTTCCGACCCATTGCCGGAAGATCCGACCAAGTCGTGCCCTGTCCTATCAACTTAGTTGCAAATCCTTGTTCCAATCTCTAAACATGCTCTCTCATATCTTATCAGATGGTTAAAGAGAAGGTTACACAGAAGAAGACCACATCCTTGACAGTGCGCCCAAGTGCCGGTCGCACTAAAAGCTCATTTCATCCTCCCAGCGGTTCATCCTCTGATCCGGACACTGCTTCAGATGGGGAGATTAGAGAAGTTGGCAAGGACAAGAGGTCAATGAAGCAAACAACTTCTCGCTCTGTTCGAGGCAGAGCGCAGTCAAATGTGCAGGGGCGAAAGATTCCTCCTCGCCCCAGAGTCAAGAGAGCCGATCAAGGAGCAGGACCGGGCACACAGTACAATGATGATATTGATATATCTTTTCTTGGTCAGAACTTCATTAGCATTGCTATTCCTTTCCGGCACTCCCAAGACAGTCCTCTGGTTAACTTCAAACTAGCTCAGAACAGCATGAAGCCCCTCAGATTCAGTGAAGATGAGGATCCAAGACGCATACAGTACAAGCTATTCAAGGGTGATCCTCGCTTTTGGGTTTCTCATCAGGCAGACTGGTATGAGTCAGTCATTTTGAAGATGACCCGCATTTGCACTCCAATGTATTGGGTCGATTGGAAATACTTGAAAAGTTTCCCACCACCGCTCAAGCCAGTGGTTGATGATGTCTATAAGCGGTGTGTGGAGATGGACTTGGACAAGTTGATGGCTTTTGAGTGTCCATACAATGAGGAGGTCATCGCTCAGTTTTATGCCACTCTGTGGGTAGATGAGGACAGGTATGAGATGCATTGGACCTTGTGTGGAAAACGCCTTTCCATATCTTTGCATGACTTTGCTGGTCTGTTTGGGCTTGCTGAGGAGACTGCCTATGCCCATACAAGCAATGATCGTAGCAAGGTTGACCTTCATCTTGGTAGAATTTTAGATGACACAAAACTGGCATTCATGTATGATCATGCCTATGGTGAGGTGGTTTTTGGGAAGTACAAGGGTCTTTCTCCATTCTACAAGTTGCTGAATCAACTTTTTAGAGGGACCTTGTATCCGAGAGCAGGAGATGCCGACAACATCTCTAAGAGGGCCAAGAACTTGCTATTTCAAATGGCCCCCGGGAAGCCAAAGTTCAAAGTTTTCAATTTCATTTGGAATGAAATCATTTACTGCTCCTATGATGCTTCCAGTGGCTGTCACTATGCCCCATATATTTTTCACATGATTATGCATGTCACTGGGGTAAACATCTTGACTGACAAGATCCATCCGGCTTACAAGTCTCCACAAGGCAAGATTTCCCAACTTCTGAAGATTAAATCTAAGCCTTATCATGGTGCTCCAACTCCATCTTCTCAAGGTGCTTCATCTTCTCAAGCTCCTCCATCAGCTGCTCCAGCTCCTTCTAGTGGCCCCTCTTTTACCCCCAAAGGCAAGAAGAGCAAAATAGATTTTCTGCTCCAAGGCATGTTCTCTTGCTTTAATATGTGCAAATATCAAGTCAAGAAATCTCATGAGCGTGAGCAACGAGCCGAGAATGATAGATACTTGGCGGATAAGCGCCACAAAGAACTTCTTGAGAAGTTAAACTTGCCACATTCTCCAGTTCGCCCACTCCGGGAAGTCACCCCTCCACCTCCTTTTGCAAACCCTTGGGAGGATTATTCTCAGGAGTATGTCTTTGGTGCCTCTCAATACCAAGGACAAGGAGAAGAGGAGATAGTAGAAGAGGAAGAAGAAGAAGAAGAAGAAGTGGCAGAAGAAGAAGAATCTGAGGAAGAGGAAGAAGAATATGTCAGTGAGCCCGAGACGGATGAGGATCGTCGCAAGGGCAAGACCGTTGTAGCCGATGATGATGAGAGCGACGATGATGAGGGTGACGACTACGACGACGACGACGACGAGGACGACTAGCTCCCTTTTTGGTCTTTGATGACAAAGGGGGAGTGAATTTGGGCCTTATCTATCGTTTATTTTTTTTATTCTTGTGAGCTTGTGAACTTGTAAGACTTTTATTTGTGTTATGAATGGTGCGTCAAGTGAAACTTCTATTTGTAAGACTTATTTATGGTTATTGCTAGCGTGATATATTTCTCGTTATCTTCTTAGTGAAATGCTTATGGATGATGTGATGTTATTTCTCACTTTGTTGTCGTGAAAATCTTGTCATATGCATCACGATGATTTTATCACACCATGCACAAATTGAGGGGGAGCTACATGTATTTTATTCCTATTATGAACCCAAATTTGTATTGTCATCAATCACCAAAAAGGGGGAGATTGAAAGTGCATCTAGGCATTTAATCTATTTTGGTGATTATTGGCAATAGAAATTTGGATATGATGTTGTGCATGAGTTGTGCAGGAATAAAATGAAATAAAAGAAAGGTAGCACTCAAGCAAGGATCCCAATTCATATTCTTGTGGTGGAAGACTCAATTGGTGAATTTAAATTCTATTTTCCGTTTGAAATTGAGTATAGGACCACCGTACTATCAAGGGGGACGTAGTTGATGAATTCTAGTTGCTCAAAGTGCTTTGCTTGAGATGACAAACTTTTCAGAGCCACAAAAACACTTCACAAACACCTTTTTTGCTCGGCCGGAACTTTGGCCGGAAGTTCCGACCGGATGTTCCGGGCAGTTCGGTCTCGGGTTTTCCCTGGCCGGAAGATCCGGCCGTGGCTTCGGAAGATACAAGACTTAGCCGTTTTTCGAGCTCACGAGTGTCCTGTTGCATGTTCCGACCCGAGGCCGGAAGATCCGACCGGAAGTTCCGGCCGGCTCTGTCTTGGTTTCTCTCTGGGCCGGAAGTTCCGGGGTCGCCCGGAAGATCCGACAACTGGTCGGAAGATCCGGCCCCTGGAATTTTTCTGGGGTGTTTCTAACTCGTTTCTGTTGCTTATCGGAAGATCCGACCAAATGTCGGAAGATCCGGTACCCCTTCGCAGTGAACATAACGGTCATATTTGGGGGGTTGGTATAAATACCCCACACCCCCCCTCTTTCATAGCTGCTGCTCATACTGACCTAACTCGAGACAAACACTCCCTTGAGCATTCAATACACCTCTCTACTCCCCTTCTAAGCTTGATTCTTCCAAGTTTCAACTAGGGTTTGAGTGAGAGAGAAGCTTTGTAGTGTGAGACTTGTGTGCCTCTTCAACTCGTTCATCTCTCAAGCACTTAAAGCACTTGGATTCGTCTATCTACGTTTGTTACTCTTGGAGCTTGCTCCTAGACGGTTAGAGGTGCCGGTGAACTCCCATTCTCTTGTGGTTTGAGTCCCGGAAGTTTGTATTACCCTCTCTCTTCGTGGGAGCTCATAGTAAGTAACTCAATCCTCCTTTGTGGTTGATTGGGAGAGACTTGGGGCTAGTGTGACAGCCCGGCTCTTTGTGAGCATCTCAACGGAGACGTAGCTCCTTTGTGGAGTGAACTTCGGTAGAAAATCCTTTGTCTCCACTTTCATACTTGTTCATTTCGTTTCTATATCTTGATTTGTCCCGATCTACTTATTTGTGGCTATACTCTGATATTGATCATATTTAGAAGGTTCCATACATCATTTGTGAGCTTTGTATTCAAGTGGAATTGTTAAAAGGTCATTAGTTTTCAAATCCCGAAGTTTACTTGAACTGCCTGTCGGAAGATCCGGCTTATCTTCGGATCTTCCGGAGTTTCTGTTATTTTCGGAAGATCCTGTACACTGTCGGATCTTCCTGTCGGAAGATCCGAGATTGTGTCGGATCATCCGACTGTCTGACAGATTTTCTGAGAATTATTTCAGGAATTTTTAAACAGGCCTATTCACCCCCCCCTCTAGGCCTAGTGTTGATCCTTTCAGATACACATAATCACCCACCTCAAATGTTAGCTCTCTCCTTCTTGTATCTGCATAGCTCTTCTGCCTGGACTGAGTCGTTCTCAAATTCTCTCTGATAGTCTGAACCTGTCTCTCAGCTTCCTGCAAAATCTCTGGCCCAAACAGCTGACTTTCACCTGTTGCACTCCAATACAAAGGTGTTCTGCACTTTCTACCATAAAGCGCTTCGAAGGGGGCCATCTTTAGACTTGCCTGATAACTGTTGTTATATGAGAACTCTGCATATGGAAGACTCTTGTCCCAACTGCCTCCATGCTTCAAAGCACAAGCTCTCAACATATCCTCCAAAATCTGGTTAGTCCTCTCTGTCTGACCATCTGTCTGAGGATGATATGCGGAACTGAAATTCAACTTTGTATCCATAGACTCGTGCAACTTCTGCCAGAATCTAGATGTAAACTGAGTACCTCTGTCAGACACTATCTTTTTAGGTACACCATGGAGACAAACAATTCTGGACATGTATAACTCTGCTAACTTAGCGCTGGTATAAGTAGTGTGAACGGGTATAAAGTGAGCTACCTTAGTTAATCTGTCCACAATAACCCATATGGAGTCATATCCTCCTCGAGTGCGAGGTAACCCAACAATGAAATCCATACTAATTTCTTCCCACTTCCATTCAGGTACCTTGAGTGGCTGAAGCAAACCGGCTGGTCTCTGATGTTCAGCCTTAACTTTCTGACAAACATCGCACAACGCCACATGGGAAGCCACATCCCTTTTTAGTCCATACCACCAATACCTTTGCTTCAGATCCTGGTACATCTTGGTGCTTCCAGGATGAATAGAATATGCGGAATCATGAGCTTCCCTCAATATTTGCTCCCTGAGAGACTCGATATCCAGTACACATATCCTCTTTCTAAACCAAACTGTACCTTGATCATCTTCGGTGAAGTCGGGAGCTTTCCCTGCTAACATGGTTTCCTTGATTTCCTTTATCTTCTCATCAGTAAGCTGACCCTTCCGAATTTCCTGCTCCAGTGTAGACTCAACCTCCATTGTCACGCCTTCGGTCTGACTCAGAAATCCCAGGTTCAGCTTCTCCATATCTGCACACAACTCAGCTGGCAACTAGCGACCAAACATTGCATTTACTTGTGACTTCCTACTCAACGCATCAGCAACCAAATTAGCCTTGCCAGGATGATAGTTGATCCCCAGATCATAATCCTTGATCAACTCCAACCATCTTCTCTGCCTCAAATTCAGGTCCTTCTGAGTAAATATGTACTTCAGGCTTTTGTTATTAGTATATAGTTCACATCTGTTACCTAGAATATAGTGCCTCTAGATCTTCAAGGCATGGACAACAGCTGGAAGTTCCAGATCATGAGTAGGATAGTTCAGCTCGTGCTTCCTCAACTGCCTGGATGCATAGGCTATAACTCTGCCTTCCTGCATGAGCACACACCCAAGACCTCTACGAGAAGCATCACAATATATATCAAAGTTCTTGTGAATATCTGGCATAGCAAGCACTGGGGCTGTAGTCAACTTCCTTCTCAACTCTTCAAAGCTGGCCTGACACGCTTCTGACCAAACAAACTCCTTGCCCTTCTATAATAGCGAAGTAAGAGGTTTCGCTATTTTAGAAAAGCCTTCAATGAATCTCCTGTAATATCCAGCCAATCCCAGAAAGCTTCTGATCTCAGAGACTGTGGTAGGAGGTTCCCAATCCAACACATCCTTGACTTTACTTGGATCCACTGCAATACCTCCATCAGTAACAACATGACCAAGAAAAGACACTTGATTTAACCAAAACTCACATTTACTAAAGTTGGCATACAACTAGTTCTCTCTAAGAGTCTGCAACACCAACCTCACATGCTCCTCATGTTCCTCCTCATTCTTAGAGTAAACCAGAATATCATCAATAAACACCACCACAAATTTATCCAAGTATTCCATGAACACCTTATTCATCAGGTACATAAAGTAGGCAGGTGCATTTGTCAATCCAAACGACATCACAGTATACTCATACAACCCATACCTGGTGGTGAATGCTGTTTTAGAAATGTCGGAGCGCCTGATCCTCAACTGATGATAGCCAGATCTCAAGTCAATCTTGGAGAAAACCTTAGCTCCTCTCAACTGATCAAATAAGTCTTCAATTCTGGGCAAGGGATACTTATTCTTGATGGTTACCTCATTCAATGAACGATAATCCACACACATCCT
The DNA here is from genome assembly GCA_033239725.1 of Echinochloa phyllopogon. Taxonomy (NCBI): domain Eukaryota; kingdom Viridiplantae; phylum Streptophyta; class Magnoliopsida; order Poales; family Poaceae; genus Echinochloa; species Echinochloa phyllopogon. The sequence goes on from BTCW01000014.1 coordinate 50,147,559, forward strand.
CAGAGTACCATCCTTTTTACCCACAAAAATTACAGGTGCTCCCCAAGGTGAAGAACTAGGACGAATGTAACCTTTATCCAACAATTCCTTAAGTTGTTTCTTAAGTTCTTCTAGTTCATTAATAGCCATTCTATAGGGTCTTTTAGAAATAGGGGCAGTACCAGGTAAAAGCTCAATAATAAACTCAATGTCTCAGTCGGGTGGCATACCTGGCAAATCATCTGGGAAGACATCCGGAAACTCGCAAACAACTCTGATATCCTCCAAAGGAACACCGCTGGCCTGATTCACTGAGTAAGTTGAAGCTGAGGGTTGAGTGGCCCCGAATTCAACCTTCTCTCCCTGAGGACTAGTCAACAACACAGACCTCTTGGCACACTGAATCACCGCATCAAAAGCAGCCAACCATCACATTCCAAGTATGACATCAATTCCCTTAGAGTTCAGAACTATCAGATCAGCAGGAAAATCTACCCCAACTATTTTCAGATTAACTCGGGGACAGACAAAATTGGCTTTCATGTTTCCACCGAGAGAGATAACTAGCATGGAATTCTTCATAGGGAGCATGGGTATATTATACTTAGCTATGTACTGAGCAGTAATAAAAGAATGGGATGCTCCAGAGTCGAATAAAACTGATGCAGGGGCTGAGTTGACAAGGAACATACCAAGTACCACATCCTGGGCCTCCTGTGCGGATTCTGCAGCAACATGGTTCACCTTGCCCCGCATCTGATTCTGCTGGCCCTTGTTGCTCTGGGGCGTCGGGTTCACATTCCTGTTCTGCTGCTGAGGGGTATTCTACCTAGGTGCACTGCCACTTTGGCGCTGTGGGGTCTGAGCATTCCTCTTAGGACAGTTGTGGGCAAAGTGGCTGGGATCTCCACAAATGTAGCAGGTACGAGGAGTAGGAGCACTGCCTGGTGCAGTGGTCTTCACTGGAGTCTGAGCCGAGGTGGTCTGGCGGTTCTGCTGAAATGCTGGACGCTGAGGTGGAGGTGTTGACCACTGACCCTGACTCTGCACAAAGTTACCCCCTTGCCCACCAAAGCGAACGGGCATGTTCTGCTGAGGTTGCTGGAGACGAGGGCGGGTGTTACTGCTTGACTGTCCTGAGGCCATGAACTTCCTCTTCTGCTCTCCCAACTCACGGCGCTTGCTCTCCAAGCCAATAGCCTTGTCTAGCAGCTTCTGAAATGTTGGGAAGATGTGAGACATGAGTTGATAATGGAGCGGCGGAATCAATCCTTCCAGAAATCGCTCCTGCTTCTGCTCATCCTCTTTCACCTCATTTGGGGCGTAACGGGACAACTGAATGAACTTATCCCGGTACTCGCTGACGGTCATCCCACCTTGCTTGAGTGAGAGGAACTCCTTCTTCTTCAGCTTCATGACACCAGCAGGAATATGGTGGCTCCTGAAGTTGGTCCTGAACTCCTGTCAGGTGATAGCATTAGGGGTGGCATGAGCAGCATGGTAAGCATCCCACCAATCTGAAGCTGATCCCTCCAAGCGACCTGAGGCATACAGGACCTTCTCCCTGTCATTACACTGGGCCATATCCAGCTTCTTCTCAACAGTCTTCAGCCAATCATCAGCATCAAGAGGATCTGCAGAGTGGGAGTAGGTAGGAGGTTTGTGACTCATGAACTCCCGGTGCTTGTCTCTCGGCTGGTTGTTGTTGTTGTTGTTGTTGTTCTGTGCTTGCATGGCTGCCAAGGTATTAGCCATGCCCTGGAGGATCTGAGTCTGGTTGGCGAGAATTTGATCCATTGCTACAGGTGCTTGATTCGGCGGAGGATTTGGATTGGGGTTGGCATGTCCGTGACGATTCACAGGTGGTTGATCCACTCCACTTCCAGACCTGGTGTTCACCATCTGATGGTTAGAAACATGAGGTTCAGAGGGCGGTAAAAAGATGTAACTCAATTCATGAACAGATAAAAGTTGATGTAGAACGAGTTGCCAATGACTGGAGAATCAAACTCTGAAACAGATTCTGTTCGTCATAATTAAATAGTTGTAACTCTCATTCTGAGTATCCAAAAATCATGATCTTTTGTCTGAACGTAGACTATGAAATTCTGAAACTAACCCAACTTGAATCTCCTCAATCGGAGTTTTGTGGCTTGAGGTATAAAATAAACAAGACAGCTATGTCAGGACCACGGGACAGATTCTGGTTACTCCAATAAAACCATTATATCTCTCTGCCAGAACCTCCAAAAATCACGAAAACTTCCCATAACCTAGGTTATCAAGTCCTTAATCCAACCCAACTGGATTTATGTCAAACGGAGTTCTGAAGCTCCAGAAACAATTCGGACAGTACCAGGATATCATGCAGCAGCGAGAACAGATTGTCGCATAACATGATTTATATGAGGGGTACAATTATATGGATAAACTGATAGTTAAGTGCTAAGATCAGAGACCAAGATAAACCCAAACTAACTAAATTTAGTTATTTAATAATTACTCAATTGTGGTCATCACTCCACAATTAAGTTCAATCATTACAAAGATCCAAATCACACACTTAGCACGAAAGCAAACATCTCTACCACACTTTTAAACCGAACTAAATCACACGCTACACACGAGTCTCAATGATTCTAAACGTACTGAACTATCAAAAGAGAGGGTATCCTATCTTAATAGGTATGGGTGAAACAACTAGACGATCCACCAAGCACTCTCTAGTGGGGCGGTGAATGACCCATCATCCCTTCTACATCTTCATCCAAGGGCGGAAGTGCTTCTCCCTTGAGTTCAGCTATCAGCCTCTTGTTCTTCCTTCGTTCAGCAGCGAGTTCTTCACGCACTTCCTGTAGCTCCCTTGTGGTGTCATCGGCGTGCACGTTGAGCATCTTGGTGAACGCCACCTGGACGTTGAGTGTAGAGTTTAGCACGCCTGGCGGTTGTGGCACAACTCCAGTTGGAGTGCCTTGCTGCCTTCGGGGAAGATATGCCCAAGCAGTGTGACGTACTTCAGCAGCCTCCTCGTGACAAAGCACAGAAAGTGCCCGTCTTGCTGCATCCTGGATTCCAGCTTCGAAGGTTGATCTCATGGCGATAGCATGGTGCACTGCAGCCTCTTTGGTTCCTCCATGCTCATAATCAGGCTCCCGGATGTATACAACGACATCCCAATCCTCTGGGTGATTTGGATGTGCCCTCCTTCTTCCACGATATTCTATCTCCACGGGGTAGTTCAGACGCTCGAAGAGCATTCGAAGCAGCATCGGGAACCCACTGTTGCCTCCGTCGTGATGGTGAAAAGTCACTACCCAGATGTCAGACAGCGGAGGGGGTCCTTCACTTCCTTCAGATCCAGCCGGAGCATTCCCTCCTGAGTTAACTTCTTCGTCCATCACTTCCATCTCTTCAGGTTCCGGTTCCTCTTCTTGCACCGAATTCGACGAAGAAGGGGAAGGAGTGCTAGTCAATCTACGAGCACCTTGCCTTGTCAATACCATCTATGGTTTAAGCAAGAAGGGGGTTAGAAAAGTTCTAAGGACATCGAAACCAGGCGAGATGGTGAAAAGATAGAACAGAAAACAAAATCAAGGAGGAGACAATTATCAATGACCAGGAATAATAGCAAAATAAACCAAGAATAGATAGAACAAGAGTAGTTAAGCAAAATAATCCTTAGAGAATGACCATTGCTATCTAGGCTTGCGTCCTACAGTCAACACGGCTCTGATACCACTTCTGTCACACCCGGTTTTAAAGGCAAAACCAGATGCATCTCATATGTGCGCTAGGATCAGTTTACACACATATGGTAGACGTCACAAGTGAATATCCATAACCATGCATAACGAAAGAGTATTAAAGTGCATTTATTACAATCTCAGAGTTGACACAAATGTCATAGCGGAAGACTTAAATAAACGTTCATCTAACGAAGCAAAAGTGACTCCAACTCCACAGGCGTTGACTGGGGGAGACTCGCCTAGAACTCCTCAAAATCAATAGTGAAATCCTCAAAATTCTCCCAATCTGAGCAGCATTCCGGGTGTGGTCGATGCAATATAAATAAACAACAAGCGTGAGTACATGCCGTACTCAGCAAAGTTTGGAAATAAATGACATGCAAGGCTTTATAAAGTGGGTAGCTGAAAGGCTAGCTGCATTAAGCACTTTTAGTTGGTCAAGTTTTATTAAGCAACTATTTACTAGCAAATATAAGTATATACCAACCACAATTAAATAAATGACATAACCCAACAAATTCTGGTAACCACAATTTAGGTCATATTCAAGTAAAATTATCATGTAAGGGTCCAGGCCGCTCTTGACTGTGAGCACGGCTGTTATAACAGTTTTACACTCTGCAGAGGTTGTACACTTTTACCATAAGCCGTGATTCCCATTGCCGAAGCTTGCACCCGTCCCACACCACGTGGACCGAATACTGAGTTTCACTATGAGACCTTTACAAAAGCACTCTAATAAATGATAGCCCGCTAAGGTTTCCGGTTCAGAAGCAAAGCATAACCCTCCCTAATGAGGTCTGTCTCTTACCAAAGCCCACAGCTCAAGAGGACCGAGCTATACCCCGTCAACCGCCGCCCCCCATGCCCCTTCCGAGTAAAGCTGCCATAAACTAGAGCACCTAATTAGTCGGTCAAAGCCAGAGCCACATGACACTCATGGTTGTACTGTTTTCCTGGGTGGTTCTCCATGTTCCAATTAAAAGATGTGATCTTATCCATTAATTGATTAAAAGGTAGTAATGGAACATAGAGTAGGGGTTTCATTTAACCAATCCCAGTTGAGCAAGCTAAGCATCATCTACCATCAAAATTAATTAAGTACCCCAAGCTGCAAGGCATGGTAAAGGAGACTAGGAAATCCTTAATGGGACCCAACAATATTATTGCAAGCGATAAATAATAGTGTAATTAAAATGCATGTCATTCAGATACAAACGGGTATGATCAAGGAATACTTGCCTTCTTCCCAACCCTGCTGCTGCTCAAAGTCTTCAACGACCAGATCTTCAAAGCTCTCCTCGAACGGTACGTTTCTTATACGCATCACACATTCACATGCAAAGAAACAATACAATAAATAAGAAACAGTACACCAAACAGTTTCAACAGAGCTAACAAAGAGCAAAAAACTATTCTACTCGTTACAACGAACGCGTGAGCGCGAGAATCACTAAAATCGGAGTTAAAACGCAAAAGATATGGCTTTTCTAAGGTTCAGGGACTTGCTGGAAAAGTTTTAAAAGTTCCAGGGGCTTAACTGCGAAAATCCGAGGGCTAAAACATAATTTTGTATTAAACTACGAGGGTTTTCATGTAAAAAGACAAAACTTGGACCTCGGGCGCAATTTTAAAACTTGCAGGGGCTAAACCGAAAGAAAAAGGACTTAATTTGAAATATTTTTGAACTGGCTTAGGACCGTGGGTTGATTTCCAAAACTTGAAGGACCTTTTTGTAAAACGGTCAAGGTTTACCGGTACGCGGTCAGTTTGACTTGAAGCTCGGGCGCTGCTCGGCCGTTCGATCAAGATCCGATGGCTGCCAACCGATCTGCAAAGGGCTCGCCGGCGCAAGAGAGAAGAGCGGCGGCGCCGCTGGCGTCCACGGCGGAGCTTCGCCGGCGCACACGCGAAGTCGCGCTACGGGCCAGCAAACACGACGGGACTAGGTCGAGGAGAGAGAGGGGGAGATGGCGAGTTCACCTGATCGGAGCAAGTTGAGGGAGGAGCTTTGCAGGAGGCCGGTCGATGGTAAAGGAGACTAGGAAATCCTTAATGGGAACCAACAATATTATTGCAAGCGATAAATAATAGTGTAATTAAAATGCGTGTCATTCAGATACAAACGGGTATGATCAAGGAATACTTGCCTTCTTCCCAACCCTGCTGCTGCTCAAAGTCTTCAACGACCGGATCTTCAAAGCTCTCCTCGAACGGTACGTTTCTTATACGCATCACACATTCACATGCAAAGAAACAATACAATAAATAAGAAACAGTACACCAAACAGTTTGAACAGAGCTAACAAAGAGCAAAAAACTATTCTACTCGTTACAACGAACGCGTGAGCGCGAGAATCACTAAAATCGGAGTTAAAACGCAAAAGATATGGCTTTTCTAAGGTTCAGGGACTTGCTGGCAAAGTTTTAAAAGTTCCAGTGGCTTAACTGCGAAAATCCGAGGGCTAAAACATAATTTTGTATTAAACTACGAGGGTTTTCAAGTAAAAAGACAAAACTTGGACCTCGGGCGCAATTTTAAAACTTGCAGGGGCTAAACCGAAAGAAAAAGGACTTAATTTGAAATATTTTTGAACTGGCTTAGGACCGTGGGTTGATTTCCAAAACTTGAAGGGCCTTTTTGTAAAACGGTCAAGGTTGACCGGTACGCGGTCGGTTTGACTTGAAGCTCGGGCGCTGCTCGGCCGTTCGATCAAGATCCGATGGCTGCCAACCGATCTGCAGAGGGCTCGCCGGCGCAGGAGAGAAGAGCGGCGGCGCCGCTGGCGTCCACGGCGGAGCTTCGCCGGCGCACACGCGAAGTCGCGCTACGGGCCAGCAAACACGACGGGACTAGGTCGAGGAGAGAGAGGGGGAGATGGCGAGTTCACCTGATCGGAGCAAGTTGAGGGAGGAGCTTTGCAGGAGGCCGGTCGACGACGAATGGCGGCGGCGGCGCTGTGAGATCGACGGCGAGCAAATTAGTGTGGTGTACGGCCAAAATCGGAGCCAAGAATATGGGGGTAGCTTCGGTACCTCCTTGCGAACCTCCCTGACCGGATCTTGGCGAAGAAACGACGGCGACGAGCGAGATCAACGGCGGCGGCTCGAGCTCGGCAATGGCGGCGGCTATGGCGCATGCGGCTAGGGTTTGCGGCACGCGGGGAGAGCGGAGAAGTTAGGGGCGGCGGCGGCCTAAGTTTTATAGGCGCGGGGATGGCTCGGGCCCACGCCTTGGCGTGCATGCCACGGAGACGGCGCGGAGGCGGCGCGGCCGAGCCGGGTCGGGCTCGAGCTCGAGTCCGGCTCGGGGACGACGACCCTGACAGGCGGGCCCCGCGTGTCAGCGACGCGGGGGAGAGGGAGAAGGGAAGCGGGCCGGCGCGGGAGACTTGGGCCGGAAGGGAAGAACTGGGCCGGGGAAAGGAACTTGGGCCGGCTCGGGAGAGAAAAGAAGTAGAGGGGGCAAAGCCGAGCTGGACCAAGAGTTGGAGGGGCAAAAACGAACTCGACAGAAAACAACTATTCTAAACCTCAAACAAATTCAAATTAAATTCTAATTTAAACAGAATTTAAATTTCAACTTAATTGATCAGTAAGCAAAAGACAAATGCAACAGCATGAATGCATCAACAACTTATTTTTGACTAAAATTATTTAATATGATATTTAAATTGATAAAAGGCTAGAAATTCTAATTAAATCATAGAAAATTTATTTAGGCCTTAATAAATCCTAAAAAAATTCAGAAATTGCTACAATTTAATTGTGATGAATTTTAGGGTGTTACAAAAATACTAAGATCGGCACCCACAAGGATACCTCCTGATCTGCCATGTGGGGCCATGGTATGCCAAATAAAATCTTTACCCCCACACAGGTTTTTCAGCACCGGGTCTGTAAAACTATCCCTACCCGTTTCTGAAAGGGCTCTCAGATTAATATGCTCTTCTTTAACCAGCTCCGACAAATATCTATGTTTAGCCAAGTCTGCGAGACCTCTGCTATTCCAAAAGATCCCTTTCATCTTAAACTTAACTTTGAAGGTGTTTTTGGCTTTTTAGGGGGTTTCCCTTTTTTTGTAATGGAGGTTGATTTCGACTTTTTCTTTCTCGGAGCAGGACTCAGATCATTTAGAATATAATCCAAGTTCTGATCTATATGGTCCTCTTTTGTATCTCCACCGCAGTGGTCGAGGGCCGACCGAAAAATTTCCTCCCTCTCTTCGTCACTAGAATTTGTGATGTTATGGGTAAAAATATACTAGTGACATATAATGTGGTCAAATCCTTTGCTTTTACTGGTGCCCAGCCCTATTTTTTTGTCCCAATAAAGTTGATTTATCCGCAACCCTCCAGATTTATTTGCCACACGGAAAAGATTAGGCAGCAGATCAGCGGTGAAGGGCTCTTCTGAATGAAATAAATAGTTCAGCGTCGCTGTCTGAACATTATTAGTTAATCTAGAAAATACTACTAGTATTCGATGTCCCTCGGATGCCTGCCTTATTCCATATTCAAGTCAGTAACTGTGATTGCTAAATTTTGGAACTAGGAGTTCACATTGTATCGTGTTAAACCCCTGTTCGTTTAGCTTATCAACCAGCAGTACTTTTCTCTCAGAATAAATCAGCACCAACCACCAGTAGTCAGTAGTATTTTTCTCTCACAATAAATCAGCACTGGCTATCTGACACCAGCCAGCCCTATTGTAAATGAACTTTCAGTTGTGACATGATCCGTCATCTGCCAAAGCGAGCTGCTACATGTGAAATTATTTTTTCCTTTTCTAGAGCACCACGTGAGATTCTTCACAACCGTGTGCCGCAGGGTGAAAACAAAAATGGCAGCAATTGGGTCCAAACTCCAAAGCAAAGGGAAGTTTTGAATCTTTTAGGTCTTGTTTAGATGGGGGGCGGAGATCTGGGGTTTGAGGTCAATTTGTAATCATTACACCACTGTAGCATTTCGTTTGTATGTGTGAAAAATTATCCAAAAATTGATTAATTAGGCTCAAAATGTTCGTCTCACATAGTACAACAAAACTGTGCAGTTAGTTTTTGATTTCATCTACATTTAGTACTTCATGTATGGACCGATATTTTGATGTGATGAGAATGTTCTTTTTGTATAGTGAACTTTAGGGTTGCTTTCTGGGAACTAAACAAGGGCTTAGATCCCAAATTTGAGAGGCCAAATTTGGAAGTACGGTGTCACTTCGTAATCATTGCATCACTGTATCATTTCGTTTGTATTTGTGAAAAATTGTCGAAACATTGATTAATTAGGCTCAAAATGTTCGTCTCGTAAAGTACAACAAAACTGTGCAATTAGTTTTTGATTTCATCTACATTTAATACTTCATATATGTTATGACATCTTGATGTGATGGGAATCTTCTTTTTGCATAGTGGAATTTTGGGGTGGAATTTGGGATCTAAAACAAAAACAAGGACAAGGCAAAGGCAGCTCCGTTGGGAAAGATTCTCATCTATCAGGTTGAGTTGCCCAAGGAGCAGCACTATCTAGTTCTCTGAACATGGCCAGCACAAGATTACTTGAACCTTTTTCACGACAAACTCACTCTGAATAATCTTAACAAGAGCTCCTGATTTACTTGAACCTTTTTCACGACAAACTCACTCTGAATAATCTTAAGAAGAGCTCCTGATCAGTACCACTCTGAATTGAATAATCTCTTGGTTGTACGTACACTGAATCCTATGGCAACTGAAACAACGTTTGTGGACTATTTAGCTCTCAAATCATGCCGATGAGCTCGACCTTCACCAGAGGCAGGCAGCTCATGGATGCATGCCTCTCGCCATGTGGAGTGTCCACATGTTGCTTGCAGAAAGAAACACAGGGTATATAACAAACCGTGGCTGAATGCAAATGCCCACATATTGCCAGAGTACTCACTCACATCAAAAGATACTAATACATCGTTCCGTATTCCAGATCGTGCACTCCACGGAACGTGCGCCGCGCGCTGGGATGCCATCTCTTGGAGCAGTAGAAAGCCAGCGCTGGCGGCGGCGACGACGTACGAACCGGCCGGCCTACCCACTGACGGTTGGCCAGGCCAGCAGACGGCTATTCTCCAAGGACATGCCGGCGAGCATCCTCGGCCGGCGAGCTCACGGGGATGCTAGCTCCACCGTCACCGTGCTCCAGAGGTGCCGGGCCTCCGGTTCCCGCCATGGCGGTGGCGCCATCCAGCCCCCGCACGGACCACACGGCCGCGCGTGCTTGGCGAGGAATTGAGGACGACCGAGTCCTCCGCCTGCCCGATCTGGGCCGTACGAGTTCGATCCAGCGGCTAAAACGGAACCAAGGGTGGTCCGTATTTGAAATACTGTCCACCCGGTCGGTATTTCGAATACCGTCCTCCCCGGTCGTCGCAGGGACGCCGCCTTGGCAGCATGCCGTGGCTCCCCGATCGTCGCCTCCCTCTCTCTTGGATGAGGTATTCATTCCCGCTTCCACCGTACCTGCCAACCATGACCAAGGACCAGGAAGAGCTGAGCGCCGGTGGCTCGCCGGAGCACCGGCCCTTTCAGAGACACCGCTGGGTCGCCATGCCTCGTGTAACACGACGCACGTTCCGAAATGCAACATGCGTTAGCTCCGATGTCTTGACCGGTGTTTGGAACGGCGACCGCGCGGCAGGCCGGCACCCCATGAACGCAGCCCCGCTCTGTGCGTCGGCTCGCCGGAGCACCGCCGCGTTCCTTTCATGCCGTTTGACGTTGCGTCCCTCGTCTTCGTCCAACGACACGACAAGCAGGGCAGAGAGCAGCCCGTCCTGGGCGCTGCGTGCGGCTGTACTTGTCGCCGTGGCCGTGGACAACGAGGTGTTGTGTTCACGGGCGACGACGTGCTAGCAGCTCAACGACGTACAGCCTCGTCCCCGCCATTGCTCAACCTCGTTCCCGCCCTCGTCTTCGTATGCTAGTCTTTACAAAACAGAGATTGCTGTTGTCCGTATATGCAATTTCTCTTTCTGATGAGATGTGGAGGTCAACATGCCTTGACAAATTCGATCACTCACCACTACAATGGCACAGAGGTCGCCACTACAATGCCTTGACATGAACAGCTAAGAGAGGCAAAGCGCGTCATGATGCGCACAGGGATTGTCAAAGGCTGAGCCGTTGTGTGTGCTAATCCATAGGAATAGATTAACCAATCTGAATAGTCTGAAACTCTGAATAACTCCCAATTCATCGTCGACATACCGATAGATTCAGAGGTCAAATTGTTTCTCGACAAAGGCATAAAACTCACTCCGAATAATCTGAAGAACAGGTCACTGTTCATCATATGTTATCATCAATCTCACGATGAATTATATAAGAAGAAATACACATAAGAAACTGCAAAATTGAAGCACAACATCTTTGTATCATACAAACAACACCATCGTTATCAAAGTTTACAGTAAGAGAACCACTCATCGATCCTGTACCACGTTATAAAAAAACATGCACGCGGCTAAGGATGCATCAACTCGTTCTAGCCCTGGTCAACGTTTTAGACACCGTCCCGCCCCGGGTCGTGGCAAGGACGCCGCCTTTGCTGCCCGCCGTGGCTCGCCGTAGAGCCCCCGCGCCGCAGCCCGTATGTACTCGATCCCCACCGCACGCGGTGGCTCCGAGGGAGTGCCGGCAAAATGGACGCCGCTGGACGTCCTGATCAGTCTTCCGAACGCCGCCGCCGCCGCCTCTTTTCCCTTCCGTTGCAGCCGTCAGACTCATCGGTGGTACGGCTTCGTCCTCCGGCGCGCGTCACGGAGCCGATCGATCCGCGCCGGGTACTGCCTGCCGGGCCTGTTCCGGCGCAAGAATCTGCTCTTGCCGCGTACTCGCGCTGCGGCACGCCACGCCGCGCCGGGATGACGCTGGTGTCTCCTACTCTCCTGGAACAGGCGTGTCGCGCGCGGGAGCTCTTTTTTTTTTCCTTTTCCATTCCTCGGCTAAACGAACTAATAAAACGTTCCAGAGTTGTCCTCTGAACATGCATGAAAGCAATGGTTCAACGAGGCGCGTGCAATTTGAGTAGCAGTAATCCGAACTGAAGTTTAATCTGAACTAGAAATGATAGTGGCAGTGTGCTCTGATCGTTTTCTTTTACTAGTGGCCAGAAGAGCAGACATCCGTAACTTGGTTTTCGCAGTTAAATCAATGATTTCTGGTTCAGTCTCGTCCGTTCTAGGTTGGTGACGTATGTCGTAGGTCGATGCTTTTTGGTGCCAAAAATGCTGGATGTAAATTATCTTCACTTGTTTATGAAAAAGTTCAGGCATGCATGTCGTTGGCTGGTCTTTCCAAAACAGGGATCGTTCCTGTCCAGTGTCCACACGATGTCTGTATGACTGTATCTGACCAGATGTCGAGTGCCAGCACGTATCGCCACCGCCGGCGGTGCGGTGGCGCGCTGCCTGTGCCCGCCGGACCTTCTTCCTTGGGCGCTCTTGTACTTCTTCAGGCAGTACAAGTACTAGATACCGGCGCTGCCTTGACCGGTGTTTCGAACGGCGACCGCGCGGCAGGCCGGCGCACCATTAACGCCGTGGGCGGGCAACGAGGTGTTGTGTTCACGGGCGACGACGTGCTAGCTAGCAGCTCAACGACAGCCTCATCCCCGCCATGGCGCAACCCGCGCGCACGCGGCGCTGGAGCAGACGCGCACGTGCAGCGCAAGTCCACAGCCAACTTCATTGCCGTGGTCGCTCACCACCTCGTTCCCGCCGGCGGCAAGGACGACGAGCTAGGTTGACAGACCAGATAGAGCGCACGGAGATGTTCATGAAGCAAGCGGCCACGAAGCTCGACAGGCGGGATCGCCGCCGGTTGCCGCTTCACGATTCCTCCAGCCAGTCGAAGCTGTTGACGAGAAAGCCCACTGCGAGTTGATCGTTGCGGACTTGCTGGTGATCAAGACACGCATCGATATAAGTACGGGAGAAAGGACTCTTTGCCGGTGGCGAAGCTAGAGTTTTGAGTTAGGGTGGTCCGACGTAATGTTATTTTTTACCGATTTTTTTTCAACACTAGTAATTTTGAACTAGCATGACATCTGAAAATACAATATGACATAAAACTATAAGATTTATCAAATATAATACAATCAAATAAAAAAATATCATATACATGTTCTAAAATAAACAAGTCTAAAATATGTATCTTTTGAATAAAATTTAACTATTATGCTTTGTTTACATCAAATTTTAGGGTAGATCATGGCCCACCATGTCCACCCTCTGGCTCCGCTTCTATTGCCCGCGACTACGAATTCGGCTGATGAAGCCGACCTTGTCAGTGGCCGTCATGGCACGAGTGACTACGGCACCAAACGTTTGAGAAACCGGATAAATAAACAAGCTGGAATCAGCGTTTCTGGAAGGGTATTCGCACAATCACCCGTACGTTCTGTAGTCTGTATGGTCGGCCGGTGGAACTGTTGCGCGCCATGCGCGCATATGGACGCACACAGGACGGATGAGAAATTAATATTTAGGTATGTTTAATTTAGAAGTGAAATCTAATGTAATTTTCTATACTTAGTGCTACGTGATTTAGAGAATACACAAATTTCTATTGTTTCTGTAAATTTTATATACTCAATTGTTAATTTAGATTTAAAAATTTACCTATTTTTTAGACTTGATGCTACACATTTAGAAAATACGAAAATATATTATTTTTACAAATTTTTAATATAATTGTTGATCGCCTACCAATATTTTTGAGGCTACTATGTTGCTTAGGTGGTTCTGTTTGGTAAAAGTTCACATAATTGATGATCGCCTACCAATATTTTTGAGGCTACTATGTTGCTTAGGTGGTTCTGTTTGGTAAAAGTTCGTGAGTCTTTTAAAAAAATGGCCTGAGAGAGAGCGCATGGACGGCGGGTTCTATTTCGCAAAAGCCCGACGGTTCTTCTGCAAACATGGCTGAGAGAGGGGTGTGGACGGCGGGTTCTATTTTGTAAAAGCTCAAGGGTTCTTCTGCAAAAATGGCTAGGAGAGAGGCGTGGACGGCGGGTTCTATTTCGTAAAAGCTCGAGGTTTCTTCCATAAAAATGGCTGAGAGAGGGGCATGGACGACGGGTTCTATTTCGTAAAAGATGAAGGACTTTTGTGTAAAGTGACCGAAGTTCGCATGATCTGTATTGTCCATCCGGCCGATCTAACGGCCGAGAATTGCCCATGACGTGGCTTCATGTTTGCTTAGGTGGTTCTGTTTGGTAAAAGTTCATGAGTCTTTTAAAAAAATGGCCTGAGAGAGAGCGCATGGACGGCGGGTTCTATTTCGCAAAAGCCTGAGGGTTCTTCTGCAAACATGGCTGAGAGAGGGGCGTGGACGGCAGGTTCTATTTTGTAAAAGCTCAAGGGTTCTTCTGTAAAAATGGCTAGGAGAGAGGCGTGGACGGCGGGTTCTATTTCGTAAAAGCTCGAGGTTTCTTCCATAAAAATGGCTGAGAGAGGGGCATGGACGGTGGGTTCTATTTCGTAAAAGATGAAGGACTTTTGTGCAAAGTGACCGAAGTTCGCATGATCTAGACTGTCCATCCGGCCGATCTAACGACCGGGAATTGCCCATAACGTGGCTTCTTGGTTTTGCACGGACTCCGTCCGGTTTCTTGCGCAGAAAATGTAGCCGTGGCAGTTTCCGAACCTTAGGCAAATAGACATCACCGTGGATACACGTACCTGCCAATCTGCCATTTCTGAAGAGCTATTCGATATACAAACTCTAACAGGTTGGCTGTAATTCAAGATGTAATATGGGTCTAACAGGGTGCCTCCTTCGTCCCTCGCATTTTGGACGATAAAATCCGAAACTTATGGGTCTGTGAATCGACTATATGCAGAAGCTCACATTTGAAAACCACAAACAAGTTCTCCAAGAACAAGGCGGGAAATTACACGTTTGAACTGCCATGCGTAATAACCAAGCAGGATGCAGATACACGCATCTGTACACATCAACAAAAAAACTAGCCGTATTCTCTTAATTCGCTGTAAATCTGTCGTAGTCGTTTACACCTTTGCTATTATATCCTTTTTCGTATCCTTCCGGAACCAAATTACCAGGAGGATCAGCAGTCGGCATACTAAGTCTGTAACGGCTCAAACAGTATTTCTTTTGAGAGGTGCTTCCAGTTCTGTCACGTCAGACGGCCACTCAGTACAGCGGATGCCTGTGTCACGGCCCTGGCCACTCTGTAGACCTCATGCTGTACAGACTTCCAGGACTTCGAAGTGTTGCTGCTCCGAGCGCTGGCTATGGCATTTCCTATACCGGGAAAGACTGCAGTATCCCAGTCATTCTGGTCTGAAGGTCCATACACCTGTGAGTGTTAACACTTGTGATTAGTATGACTACAAGTTCTCCAGAGAGGAAAGTGAGTGCCTCAAAAAAAAAAGAGAGGAAAGTGAGTGCTTGTGTGCTTGAGTATCTGCTCACCAGATGCTTAAACCATTCTAGCTTGACGAGGCCTTCCCTGCTAGTGAATGCTCGCTCGGCCTGCATGAGCCGGTCATTGAGCTGTCGGATTTTCAGTGAATCCTTGCTCAGCTGATTGCTCAGCAGTTGCTTTTTAAGTTCCTGAAAGTGGGCCATGTCTCTTAGCCATCATAGTGCTCAAAACCCAATATGGTATGGTGTAAGTTTTGCACGATTCGAGCAGCAATTCTTAAGTGAAGGTACATTTTGTTCATTGTTCACTTTACTAGCTGCCGTCCTAAGAGCTCTGACTGAGTTGTATAGTGGGGAACAAGTAATAGATGTTCCCTGTACTTCATTCTCTAACACATTTGTGTATGCCTGCCATCATAAAAGAAGAAATTAGTCATGTTTCCCTGTGTCCGAGTGGCTCTACTGGCCTACAGATGCAGTTGCATTTAGTGGACACAGCACAGGACCCATCTTACCTCAAGCTCGATTGCGTAGGACATGTAATTGAAGGGTATGATCTCATCATTGGCCAGCCTCAAAGCCATCATTCCCCATATGCTAGCAGCTGCAAGATGAACATCTTGGTTACCAGCTAGTGGCTTAGATAGTGCCTCAACTAATATTCTGCACAAGAACAATATAACAGAGCAGACCTGCAACATGCCTACGGAACCCAGGATCTCCAAATTTCGCCATCCACACATAGTCATCATATAAGGAGTGGTAAACCGGATATCCTGGTCCTACAAATGCCAAAACACCCAGAAACATACAATAAAAGATGAAAATCGCCAGATTAAATGAATCAATGAAGAGCAGGGTCCTTACCTTCGCCAAAAATTATATTCATTGAAGGAATACCAACATGTTGGACAAAGGCTGAGTAGTCTGATCCTCCATCACCTAGTCTTAGAACCTTAATGCAGGAGATCAGCAGTGAAGAGTGAGTGATGTTAATAACTTTCCAGAAAATCAGAAAGTATAAATGATTTTCCCCGCTAAAAACACATAATTCTGAGGGATGGAATTGAAAAGTATAACTGAATAAATCAGAACCGTAAGTCTTTAGAAATTCAAGGATCTATTTTGAATTGTTTGAAATGGCTGACAGTCTGTTTTGAGATAAAGGAACCACTAGCTTGACAGCCATACTTTCGCTTGGTGATAACAGAACTAACCGTTGAATATGATCCGAATTATAATGTGAGTCTTGTAGAGACGCCTATAGGGCCCACAGTTCGGGTTACGTGTTTAGCGGATTTGTTTCCGTATTGGACTGCAGTCAGTTTAGTCCGCCCCCTATATATACATCTTGTAAGCCGCACGGAAATAGTTGACGACTCATTGTATTCCCTGCGTTGCGACTCTTCCATTATAGTGAAGATCGCTGGTTGGCGCCCGTGGTTTTTTTCCGCAAGGGTTTTCCACGTTAAAATCGTGTCTCGTGTTCGATCTTGTTTTCGCATTATTTGCTAACAAGTGGTATCAAGAGCTTGTCACAAAATCACGTGAAAAAAATTAGGGTTTCGATCCTGTTCCTCGTCGCCGCCGTCGCTCGTTCCGTGTCGAAACAATTTGCTATCACCGAATCAAATTACAGTTTCTGATCCGAGTCAAAGTGGACAAACTTCTGTCTACAAAAGGCTGCGCCGCGACTCAAGTGGCGAAGAAAATTAATCTGGGATCCAGACGTAGCGTTGTTTGCTCAGCGTTTGCTGCCCTGCACGCGGATCGAGAGAGCAGGTACAGGCTGCGAACAGAGGAGGGTAGAAAATTGCTGCTGTTGCACTCGGATCGAGAAGAACAGCGACGGTCTGCTGGTCTTCTGAATTTGGCAGATTTTTTGCTAGGCGCACACCTAAGCTAGCATCTTCTGCTAATCGTACATATGAGGTGTACCAGGCTGCAGGTTTTTTTGCTAGGTCTACACAGTAACATACCTAGTTTATTACTGCAGATTATTTTCTCTTGGTTATTTCTTTCACATGGCTTCTATGAAATATGATATTCCGCTGCTCGATCGAGATACAAGATTCGCTTTGTGGCAAGTCAAGATGCGAGCTGTTTTAGCGCAAGCTGATTTGGATGATGCGCTTGAAAAATTCAGGAATAAAGACTCGAAAAATTGGACCGACGATGAGAAGAGGAAAGAACGTAAGGCCTTGTCCCATATTCATCTTCATCTCTCAAATAATATTTTGCAAGAGGTTTTGCAGGAGAAAACTGCAGCTGCTCTATGGCTTAAGTTAGAGTCAATTTGCATGTCAAAGGATTTGACAAGCAAGATGCACATGAAAATGAAGTTATATACGCACAAGTTGCAAGAAGGTGGTTCTGTGCCTAACCATCTTTCGGTCTTTAAGGAGATCGTTGCTGACCTACAGTCTATGGAGGTAATATATGATGATGAGGACTTGGGTTTTATTCTTTTGTGCTCACTGCCTAGTTCGTTTGCAAACTTCAGAGATACTATATTATATAGTCGTGATACACTAACCATGAATGAAGTTTATGAGACATTGCAAGCCAAGGAAAAGATGAAACAGATGGTGTCTTCTGATGGTTCTTCTTCGCATGGCGAAGGTTTGGTTGTTCGAGGCAGGACACAAAAGAAATCCAATGATGGTTATATGGGCAAGAGCTCCAATGGTTACAAGGGCCGTTCAAAGTCAAGAGACAAAGATGAGAAATTTTACAGATATTGTAATAAAAACACTCATTATATTTCTGAGTGTTATAAGTTGAAGAACAAAGAAAAGAGGACTGGTACATATAGACCAAAAGGTAAATCAAATGATGAAGGTAATGCTTCTGTTGCTGCTACTGATAGTAGTTCTGGTGGTGATGAGGTTCTTGTTGCTTTTGCTGGATGTGCAAATAGTGGTGATGAATGGATTCTCGATTCTGCTGCTTCTTTTCACATATGCATTAATATAGATTGGTTCATTACTTATGATTCTCTTCATGAAGGTTCTGTTAGAATGGGTGATGATAGACCACGCCAGATTATTGGTATTGGATCTGTTCAAATTAAAATGCATGATGGTATTATCAGAACCTTGACAGATGTGAGGCATATTCCAGATATGAAAAAGAATCTTATTTCTTTGAGTACTCTTGATGGTAAAGGGTACAAATTCTCCGGTGGAGATGGAGTTTTGAAAGTGTCAAAAGGTTCTCTTACTGTGATGAAAGGTGATTTGAAATCTGCCAATTTATACCGTCTTCGTGGTACTACAATTATAGGTGATGCTACTGTAATTTCTAAATCATTATCGAATTCTGATGCTACTAACCTTTGGCATATGCGTCTTGGGCATATGAGTGAGATTGGTTTGGCAGTACTGAGTAAGAGAGGACTTCTCGATGGGCATAGCATCAACAAGTCGGATTTCTGTGAGCATTGTGTGTTTGGCAAACACAAGAGGGTGAAATTTAATACCTCGACTCATACAAGTAAAGGTACTCTTGATTATGTGCATTCTGATTTATGGGGACCATCTCGTAAGCCTTCTCTTGGTGGTGCTTGTTATATGTTGACCATTATTGATGATTATTCTAGAAAGGTATGGCCATATTTTTTGAAAGATAAATCAGAAGCATTTTCTGCATTTAAAGAGTGAAAGACTATGGTTGAAAATCAAACTGAAAAGAAGGTTAAGAAGCTTCGTACTGATAATGTGATGGAATTCTGTTCTAAAGCATTTAATGAATATTGTAAATCTGAAGGCATTGTCAGGCATTACACTGTTCCTTACACTCCTCAACACAATGGTGTAGCTGGGCGTTTGAACAGGACTATCATCTCTAAGGCCCGTTGCATGTTGTCTAATGCTAATTTGCATAAGCGTTTTTGGGCTGAAGCTGCTTCCACTGCTTGCTATCTTATTAATCGTTCACCTTCTATTGCCATTGATAAGAAAACTCCAATTGAGGTATGGTCTGGTTCTCCAGCTGATTATTCACAATTGAGAGTTTTTGGTTGTACTGCTTATGCTCATGTTGATAATGGTAAATTGGAGCCTAGAGTTGTTAAGTGCATCTTTCTTGGTTATCAACCCGGTGTTAAAGGTTATAAATTGTGGAATCCACAAACTCAGAAGGTTGTGATTAGTAGAAACGTCATCTTTAATGAATCTGCTATGTTATCTGACAACCTATCTACTAATGCTTCTCCTGATACTCCTGTTGAGAAACAAGAGAAAATAAGTTTCGAGGTGGAGCATTTTATTGATGTTGATACACCAGTTAATGATGATAATGCTGCTGTCCAAGATGCACCTATTATTGATAATTTGCCAATTATTGATGATTCACATGTTGTTGAGCATTCTTCTCCAGTTGTGCAGCCTTCACAACGTTCTATTGCAGGTGATAGGACCAAAAGAGGTCATAAACCACTTAAAATGTTAATTAAAGAATGCAATATTGCTTATGCTTTGAGTGTTGCAGAAGAGATTGAAGTTAGTGCAGAACCTTCTAATTATTCTGAGGCTATTACTTCTGCTGATTGCAACAATTGGATGGCCGCTATGCAAGATGAGATGGAGTCACTTGGAAAA
Source organism: Echinochloa phyllopogon (assembly GCA_033239725.1). Lineage (NCBI taxonomy): Eukaryota > Viridiplantae > Streptophyta > Magnoliopsida > Poales > Poaceae > Echinochloa > Echinochloa phyllopogon. The sequence continues at coordinate 50,167,310 of BTCW01000014.1, forward strand.
AATGGTACTTGGGATCTAGTAAATTTGCCCAAGGATAAAAAGCCTGTTCGTTGCAAATGGATTTTCAAACGAAAGGAAGGTATCTCTCCAAGTGAGCCAGCAAGGTATAAAGCAATGTTGGTTGCTACAGGTTATAGCCAGATTCCAGGTATTGATTTTTGTCGGGGACAAACCCCGGGGGTCCCCTAATCATTGGGGCAAATCACCCTCAAAAAGCGATATGCCACGAAAGGCCGAATCACCGACAGCCAAGAGGGGCCGCCAAGGCAGCTCGGCCCGTCACGGTCTATCGCGGCCCATGAACGGACGTCCGAGCCCGCCTATCGAGGGGACCCGAGTCGCTACCCCCGTCTCCACCTCGCTCGAGGGCCGCGCTCCCTCGAGCAGGCACGACGCAAACCCCGCCTCGCTCGAGGGCCGCGCACCCCCTCGAGCGGGCGGGCCGTCTCCGCCTCGCTCGAGGCTACCCCTCTACATAACGCGGCACACTCTGGTGCCCCGCCCGACAACGGCATTTAACGCCCGCCCCATCAGGCGGGCGCCGAAGTCAAAAAGGCAATCTCTCCCCACGTCGCGCCGCTGACACCGCGGAGCTCGCTGTTTCAACTGCTCCGGTCACTGTGCGTCCTCACCACCACTGTGAAGACGCATGCGGCGCTGCGCGAGGCCCTGTGCGGACTTGCAGGCGTCAATCCGCACCACTATTCCACCCGCTCCCGTCCTTTCCCCCCCCCCCCCCGGCGCAGCCCTCGAATGGGCGCGAAGGACCCTCGAACGAATATACGAGCAGCAACCGAGTACGGACTCCGGTCAGGCGCGGTCCGGTGATGGCGAACGCCGGGTCAAATCCACCAACTCTCGGCCATTCCACGGCAAACCGGGCACGCCGCGCACTGTGGTCGACAGCAGGCGCCATGCCGGCCCCTGTGCCGCCAACTCTCGTCCTTCGTCACCTGCCCCGCCCTCGAAGTCAACCAGCGGCGGGCAGTTGGGTGCGGATTACGGCAGCACCACCCCTCGAAATCACTCTAGGACAAGCACAGGGATGGCCATGACGCCCGCGGAAGCCGGAGCTCGCCATAAATCCCCTGCCTGGGTCAAGGACGGCCGCACGCCCAGCGCCACGCTCTCCAGTACACACCTCTGTAGCACACACTGTATCTGTACTTGTAAGCCCCTTCCCCCCTTCTCTCCTTAGCCTATAAAAGGAGGGAGGGGGCGAGAGAGGAAAGGGAGAAAAAAAACAATCACACACACCGTCACACACGATATTGGCACTCGCCCCAATCACACTCGCTTTCAGGGACTTGGAGACTCCTCCTCCTCTCCCGCCTTGCTTGTAGCCCCCCTCTGCAAGCACTCCGGTGCAAGATAGTACAGCGCCCCGAGCGCACTCTGCTGGACGTACGACCTCACGGTCGGAACCAGGATAAACGCTTGTCTCATCGTGCTAGCTCTTGCATCAACCGTCAAGGGACGGGACACAGCGCATTCTGTTTGGCGCTGGGGATTGGCCGACCGATCCCAGCACCGACAGTGGCGCGCCAGGTAGGGGACTGCGCTGTGGTCAATCACACCCGATCAGTTCCCTTGACGGCAGGCCGCGCCAAGACCATGCCACCACGATCCGCCACGGGGTCCCCCGGCCCGCTTCCGCGCGGGTACCGGATCACGTTTGGGAGCCTGGAGTTCGAAGCGACCGGTGAGGGCCTCCTCATGCGGCTCGCCTCCAGGCCGCCCAACATGATGCCCGTTACCCCGACACCGCCGACGCCGGCCCAGCTCAGGCGACGACGAAGACTGCGCGAGCTGCAGATTCGCACGGAGCGGCGCGTTGCTCCGCGCATCATCCTCCCTGACTGGGACGCACACCTGCTGCTCCAGCCCGCTGCCACATTACAGGGGGGCGGACCCCCGCCGGCGGCTCCCGCGAAGGGAGCGCGCTGGGAAAATGTGGCCGGGCCGGCGCAGCTCCCCCACGGGATAAACAACGCGGCCGCAAGCTACTCCGCGGCAATCAGCGCCAGCCCGAACGCGCACGAGGATTCGCCGGGTCACCAGCTGGGTTCGATCCGCGGCCTCAGCATTTCCTCGCCCGGGGGGCCCGAGTCCGAGTCGGATGACGGAGAGAGTGTGCGCGGGCAGGAGCACCCGAACTTGGACTACTCCGGGTTGCGCGACCGCGAAGGCCTTACGTCCTTCCAGGCTGTCGCGGACTTCTGCCTCACCTGCTCCGACGATTCCAGCGAGGGGGAATACGACCCCACGCGGGAATGCTTCGTCCTCGACGGCGAAGTAGAGTCCATAGGAGAGGATGAAGAAACGCGCGACGGGGCCGGACACGACGAACCGCCACCGGCGCCCGCCGAGCCAGCGAGCGAAGCCGCACTCGCGCAGGCACAGCTTGCGCAGGTACAAGAGCTGGAAGCCAAGCTCCAACAGGAGCGCCAGCAGGTACAGGAGCTGCGCGCAGCCCTGGAAGCCCGGCAGCCCAAACGCGGCGAACGCGCACGAGCTGCCGGGCGTATTGCTCAAGCGCGCATCATGGGTGACGGCGACGACGCCGGCCCTGCCATGCCGCCACGAGCAAGCCAGAAGCTCGTCGCCGCAGCGACCCTGATTCGGGCCATGCCCGAGCCATTAACACCAGAAGCGCACAGCATGCGGCGCCAAGTGCAGGCCCTTGTCGAAGAAGCGGTCGTTCAACAAGCGGAAAGTTCCGCCTCCCGCATGCGCCACCAGGCCAGTTCGAGAGCCGGAGGCGGCAAGTGGGATAAGGAACAGTCCATCCATACCCCACCCAGGGGCGCGTGGACGCCTCACCGTCCAACGAACGACGGGAGGGCGCTCGTGACCGGCGACCGAGAAACGAGGAGGTCCGCGAAGGACCGACTCGTGGACACACGGGGCGCCGTCGACGATGGCGATGCGCGCAACGTCCTGAACAAGAAGAGACAGGACGCGGCGCCTCCTCGCAGCAGGCACCCCCGACGGGGAGGTCGCTATGACAGCGAGGAGGACAGAAGCCCGACGCCGGAACCCCCGGGAACCCCTGTGTTCAGCCGGAAGATCCGTTCGGCCGCCATCCCGCCGCGCTTTCGCCAGCCGACCACCATCACCAAGTATTCGAGTGAGACGAAACCCGAGACGTGGCTCAACGACTATCGCCTGGCTTGCCAGTTGGGCGGGGCCACCGACGATGCCATGATCATCCGCAACCTTCCGCTTCATCTCGCGGACTCGGCGCGGACATGGCTCGAACACCTACCCGCGAACCAAATCCACGATTGGGACGACCTGGTCAAGATGTTCGTGGGTAACTTCCAGGGCACATACGTGCGCCCCGGAAACTCCTGGGACCTACGCGGGTGCCGACAGGCGGCCGACGAGCCGCTGAGGGACTTCATCCGCCGCTTCTCCAAGCGCTGCACCGAGCTCCCGAGCGTGGGTGACTCCGAAATCATCCACGCCTTCCTCGAAGGCACGACCTGTCGGGAGCTGGTGCGCGAGCTGGGGCGAAACCATCCCACCAGCGTCAACGCTCTGTTCGACATCGCCACCAACTTCGCCTCTGGAGAGAAGGCTGTCGGGGCGATCTTCGACGGCAAGACCAAGGGGAAACGCGCGGAGGAGCTGCCCGCGGAGGGCAGCAAACCCAAGGCAAAGGCAAAAAAGCTGAAACGAGGCGGTAAAGGCAAGAAGCCTCGGCAAGCCGCGCAGCAGCAGCAGCAGCAGCAGGGCGAGGACTCTGACGACGCCCTCGTGGTCGAGCAAGGCCGCAAAGGCCCTCGAGGCCCCCCTCAGGGGGGAGGCCTGTTCGACGAGATGCTAAAGAAGCCATGCCCGTACCATAAGGGCCCTGTCACCCACACACTCGAACAGTGTGGGATGATCAAGGGTTACTTCAGGCGTACCTCCGCGAAGGAGGATGGCCCGAAGAAGGGTACGGGCGATGGCGGCAACGACGAGTTCCCCCATGTGGAGAATGTATTCTTCATCGTAGTAGGGCCCATAGTGAACGCGACGTCCCGGGAACACAGACGTGAACGCCGGGAGGTCTTCTCCGTTCACCCCGCGACGCCAACTTACCTCGCCTGGTCGGACGAGACCATCTCCTTCGGCCGCGAGGACCATCCGGACTATGTCCCGAATCCGGGGCGCTATCCGCTTGTCGTCGACCCCGTCATCGGCAACACGCGATTCTCCAAGGTGCTGATGGACGGGGGCAGCAGCCTCAACATCCTCTACGTCCACACCTTAGAGCTCATGGGCATCGGCACAAACCAGCTGAGGCCAAGCAAGGCGCCGTTCCACGGCATCGCGCCGGGAAAACGGGTCCAACCCCTCGGGCAGATCGACCTGCCCGTTTGCTTCGGTACTCCCGATAACTTCCGGAGGGAGACCCTCACCTTCGAGGTGGTAGGATTCCCAGGAGCGTACCATGCTATTTTCGGGCGACCGTGTTATGCCAAGTTCATGGCGGTCCCCAACTACGCCTACCTCAAGATGAAGATGCCAGGGCCAAAGGGCGTCATCACCGTGGGATCGTCGTACGAGCACGCTTACGCGTGCGACGTCGAGTGCGTCGAGGGCGCGGAAGCACTCGCTTACAGCGAGACCCTGGTGGTGGACTTGGAGAAGATGGCGAACGAGGCCATCGACTCCACCAAAAGGCACGCGGGCACCTTCGAGGCTGCCGAGCACTCCAAGGCGGTGCCCCTCGACCCCAATGCCCTCGAAGGCAAGGCGTTGAGGGTCAGCACCACCCTCGACCCCAAATAGGAAGCTGTGCTCGTCAACTTCCTCCGCGCCAACGCTGACATCTTCGCGTGGAAGCCCTCGGACATGCCGGGGATCCCGAGGGAGGTCGCCGAGCACAGCCTCGACATCAAGCCTCACTCCAAGCCGGTGGTACAGCGACTGCGGCGGTTCGACGAGGAAAAGCGCCGCGCCATCGAGGAGGAGGTGCGCAAGCTCCTGCAAGCCGGATTCATCAAAGAGGTATTTCACCCGACCTGGCTTGCCAATCCTGTTCTAGTTAAGAAGAAAAATGGAAAATGGCGCATGTGCGTAGATTATCCCGGTTTGAACAAAGCATGCCCTAAGGTTCCATTTCCTCTGCCTAGAATAGATCAGATAGTAGACTCCACTGCTGGGTGTGAATTGCTATGCTTTCTTGATGCTTATTCTTGATGTATGCAACACGTTTTCGGAAGCCACATCGGGCGGACCGTTGAGGCATATGTTGACAATATCGTTGTAAAAACCAGAAAGGCGAACGATCTGGTCAACGATTTGCAAATCACATTCGGTTGCCTCCGGGCGAACGGGGTAAAGTTGAATCCGGAAAAATGCGTATTCGGGGTGCCGCGAGGCATGCTATTGGGTTTCATCGTCTCCCAACGAGGCATCGAACCCAACCCCGAAAAAGTCTCAGCCCTGGAACGAATGGGGCCAATTCGGGACCTCAAGGGGGTGCAAAGGGTATTGGGCTGCCTCGCAGCTCTCAGCCGCTTCATCTCTCAACTTGGTGAAAAGGGCTTACCTTTGTACCGGCTCCTAAAAAAGCACGAACGCTTTTCGTGGACCCCCGAAGCCCAAAAAGCCCTCGACGGGCTAAAAGCGTCGCTCGCGCGCGCACCCATCCTCACGCCGCCGCAGAACGGCGAACCCCTCTACCTATATGTGGCTGCGACAACGCAAGTTGTCAGCGCCGTCATCATTGTGGAAAGGATAGAGGAGGGCCACGCTCTGCCGGTTCAGAGGCCGGTGTACTATGTCGGCGAGGTGCTGACCGAAACTAAGATGCGGTATCCACAGATCCAGAAGCTAATCTACGCTGTAGTGCTCGCGCGCCGAAAGCTGCGACACTACTTCGAGGCCCACCCGGTCACCGTGGTCTCATCCTTCCCTTTGGGGGAGATAGTCCGCAACCCGGACGTCTCGGGTAGAATAGCGAAGTGGTCTATGGAGCTCGTAGGGGAGACTCTCTCCTACGCACCTCGAAAGGCGATAAAATCGCAAACCTTAGCGGATTTCGTCGCTGAGTGGACCGACGTCCAACTTGCGCCGCCACAGGTCCAAGCCGAGTGCTGGGCCATGTACTTCGACGGGTCGGTGATGAAAACCGGGGCAGGCGCGGGCCTCCTCTTCGTCTCACCCCTCGGAGAACATATCCGGTACGTGGTTCGCTTGCACTTCCCAGCGTCGAACAACATGGCGGAGTACGAAGCCCTCCTCGATGGGCTCCGCATCGCCATCGACCTCGGCGTCAAACGCCTCGATGTCCGGGGGGATTCTCAGTTGGTCATCGACCAAGTGATGAAGAACGCAAGCTGCCGCGACGAAAAGATGGAGGCGTATTGCAACGAGGTTCGTCGTCTCGAGGACAAATTCTATGGCCTCGAGCTGAACCACATCGTACGCAAATACAACGAGGAAGCGGATCAGCTGGCCAAGATCGCGTCAGAGCGAATCACCGTTCCTCCGAACGTCTTCGCCCGCGACCTCGATCAACCCTCCGTCAACTTCGAGCGAAGGGCCGGAACCCTCAAGACACCCTCGGGGGCTGCGAGGGTCGAGCCCATGGAAGAGGACCCCTCGAAAGAGGGGCTCGAAGCCCTCGACGTTGAAATTTCTTCGGCCGAGGCCATGGAAATCGACGTAGACACGCGACCACAAGACTGGCGTGATCCGTACCTCGCGTGGATCGACCGCGGGGAGCTGCCCTCGGACCGAACCGAGGGGCGCCGCATCGCTAGAAGGGCCAAGACCTTTGTCTCGGTCGGCGGTGAGCTGTACAAGCGCAGCGCCTCGGGGATCTTGCAGCGATGCATCCCCATCCCCGAGGGAAGGCAATTGATCCGCGACATCCACGCCGAGGCGTGCGGACACCACGCAGCGCCGCGTACCCTCGTGGGTAACGCATTCCGGCAAGGCTTTTACTGGCCCACCGCCGTATCCGACGCGAACGAGGTCGTGCGCACCTGCGAAGGGTGCCAATTCTACGCATGAAAAACGCATCTCCCGGCGCACGCCCTGCAGACCATCCCTGTAACATGGCCTTTCGCGGTCTGGGGGTTGGATCTCGTGGGGCCCTTCCGCCCAGCGCCCGGGGGATTCACCCACTTGTTGGTAGCCATCGACAAGTTCTCAAAGTGGATCGAGGTCCGGGCCATCACCATCATCAGATCTGAGCAGGCCGTGTTATTCTTCACCGACATCATCCACCGATTCGGGGTACCCAACTCGATCATCACTAACAACGGCACCCAATTCACCAGCAAGAAGTTCTTGGAGTTCTGCGACGACCATCACATTCGCGTTGATTGGTCGGCCGTAGCACATCCACAAACGAACGGCCAAGTAGAACGTGCCAACGGCATGATACTACAAGGCCTGAGGCCAAGAATCTTCAACAAGCTGAACAAGTTTGGCCGGAAGTGGGTTGCTGAGCTGCCATCGGTGATCTGGAGTCTCAGGACAACCCCAAGCAGGGCCACAGGCTTCAGCCCGTTCTTCCTCGTCTATGGCGCCGAAGCCGTCCTCCCAACAGACTTGGAGTACGGGTCTCCGAGCCTCGAGGCCTACCAGGAAGACCGAAACCAGCGGGACCGCGAGAATTCGCTGGACCAGGTGGACAAGGCTCGCGACGTAGCGTTGCTTCACTCAGCACGCTACCAACAATCGCTCCGGCGATACCAAGCTCAGAAGGTGCGGCGTCGAGACCTCCACGAAGGGGACCTGGTGCTAAGGCTGCGCCAGGACAATCGAGAGCGCCACAAGCTCACTCCGCCATGGGAAAGACCATTCATCATCGCCAAGGTCCTCAAACCTGGCACTTACAAGCTGGCGAACGAGAAGGGCGAGGTCTTCACCAACGCCTGGAACATCCAACAGCTACGTCGCTTCTATCCTTAAAACTCTCAGTATTTCTTGTAAATACTTCATGTTCTTAGTTAACAATAATGAAAAGTTTGCGAAAAACATGAAAACATTGTTACTAACAGCATGAACAAGGGGGACTTGGTCCTATTCTCAATAGAGCCAAGCCCCCCTCGGGGGCTGCAGGGGGGTTTACCCTCCTAATCGTCCCAATTTTCAAAAATTGTGCTGAAACTCGAGGCGCTTAGAGAGATGCGCGGGGCGCGAGCTAACTAAAGCTGGAGCCGGTTGAGCCGTGAGACCGCCTATGCCCGCGAAGGGATACGGCAACTCCCTCTCCACTCCACGCCTTAATTACTCGCGGATTCGAAATACCCGGCCGAAATCTTTCCAAGCCAAGAGTAGCACAATAGAACAATCGAACAAGTTTGAAATGCACAACCGACTTTCAATCTTAGTTTATGTACAGAGCTAGTCTCCTAAAAACTAAGATACACCTAGATACTAAGCCTGAACCCTTCAGGCTCCACCTTCCTGCGGGGGCGCGGTGGCTTCGGCGGCAACGGTCGAGGGAACCGATGCAAGCGCCGCAGGACCATCGTCGTCGCGGCACACCGAGGCGATGTCCTCCTCAAGGGACGCCACGGCGTCGGCCTCAAGATCAACCTCGGCTTCGGTGGCGGTCGCAGCCTCAGGCCCAACGTCGGCGCGCGCATCTTCATCCTCCTCGGGGAAAAGATCGCGCCCGAACTTGGCGGCAAGTGCCGTGGCGGCATCCTCGGCGCCGTCATCGGCCTCGTCGAGGGCAGCAAGGGCGGCGTCGTCGTCCAGGTCTGCGTCGATGAAGTAGTCGCGCGCCACCGCCGCGAGGTCGATGTCGTAATGCGTCGACACCACACCGAGTGCCTTCTTCACTCCAAGGTGAAGCGCGCTCTCGAGGCGCTCCGCCACGCAGCTCTTCAGAGACCTCAGGCGGCTGGGCAACGACGACCCCGACTGCACGTCGACGCACTGGACGTCCCGGCACGCCACATCGGCGGCGACCTTCAGCTCCTCGAGCTCCCCCTGGGCCTCGGAGTAAGCGGCCTGAACAGCCATCACTTCATCCGCCTTCTCCGCCTCGGCCCTCCGCAGCCCTGACAAAGCTCAAGCACGTCAAGACGAACTCCAACACAGAAAGCCAGGAAAGCGTAAAGCCATACCGTCCACCAGGGCCCTGGCCTCGGCAAGCGCTGTGCGTTCTTGCTGGAGCAGGCCCTCCGCGGTCGCCAGCGCAGCCTCCTTCTCTCGAAGCGCGCGGCCCAGCTGTTCGGCCTCCTGGGCCTTTTGCCCTGCCCGGGCCGCCGCCTCCGCGAGCTGGGACTGCGCGGCCTCGCGCGCCTTGCGCTCGAGCTCGAGCCGCTCCAACGCCGCGGCCGAGGCTCGGGCCTCCCGCTCCGCCGTGCCTCTCTCAGCGTCGCGCTCCCGCTCCGCGCGTGCCCTGGCTTCTTCGTGTGCGCGGGCGGCCGTCTCTGCCCCCCTCACCCGGATGGTGAGCTGGGTCACTTCCGTGCCCAGGTCCGCGTTCGCCTGTCGGAACCGGCGAAGATCGGCGTACAAGCCCGCGATGCACGCGGTCTTGTCTACCGCCTCTTGCCGCAGAAGCTGCACGAAGAGCCATCAAGAATAAGACACAGACTAAAAACAATCTCGAAGTGCTGGGATGAGTGCGGGGATACCTCGAAGAGCTCCAGCGCTTGCCTGGAGTGGAGATCGGCGGCGGCTGAGATGGCCCGCTCCAGGTCCGTCCCGACCCGTTCGGCCTGAGCCCACAGCTCGTTCTCCTCCGCCATGCTCTGCCAGACCCGGGCGGAGACGCCAGGCTCCTCCGGCCACGCGCTCGGGCCGCGACGACCCTGAAGCAGCGCCACCTCGGCCGCATCCCACTCAGCCGCTCCCCCGGCCGCGGGCATCTGCGGCGGCCCCTGAGACAAGAAGCGCGCCGCCGACACCTCGGCCGCAGACACCCCAGCGGGGGGAACGCGCCCGCCATCACCACCCTGGGCCACGCCTTGTGCGCGACCCAAAGCCAGCAGGACGACCGTGCCGCCGACCGGCACGACCGCCTCCTGCCTCCCTCCAGTAGAGGCCGCGGCAGTGGCGTGGCCTCCCTGCTCGCCCGCTTCAGTCACCGGGGCGCCGTGCCCCGGCTCCACCTCAACCACCGGGGCGTCCTGCCTCGGCTCCGCCACCAGGGGCATCCTCTCCCGCTCCTCCTCCGCCGACCTGGAACCTCGCGCCCCCGGCGCCGGCTCCACCGGCGTCGCTGCGGACATCGCTGCGGGACGCGGAGTCCCGCGCGAACGCGATCCCCGGCGTGAGGGGAATCCGACCCCCCAACCTTCAACGCCTTCTTGGGCGCGAGGTTAGGGGCGGCCTTGGCGGCACCCCGCGTGCTAAATCAAAAAGAAAGAGCGGAAATCACGAAACGAAAAACCGAACAAGGATGGAAAGCTACGAAAAAGTTCGAGGCAGAACTTACCGGATGCAATCCTGCAGCACCTGCAGCTTCCGCTTCGAGCCGCCCGTTGAGGGAGCCCTTCTCGAACTCGAGGACCCCCTCAAATCGCTCGGGGGCTGCGAACCCCCCGAGCCCTCAACAATCAATCCGTTGCGGCGCGGCGCGCCCGCAGCGGAAGAGAAAGTCGCTCGCGCCCGCGGGTCGAGCAGGCGCGACCACCGACCGCGCCGCCACCGGCGCAACATCGCCCGGGGCCACCACGCCCGCCTCGGGCAGCGGCGCGGCCATCTCTTCCCCCTCACCGGCAGGCGGAACCCCGCCGGCATCGATCTCCTCCTCGTCCTCTCCCTCGCTGGGAGGGTCCGGGGAGTCCTCGGGGGACAACGGCGGGGCCCCGCCGTCCCTCCTCCACCGGCGAAGCGCCGCCTGGTGCGCGTCCCGCCGGGCTTGCCTCCTCCGGCTGCTGGCTCTCTTCGCCTCCTTCGCGTCCCTCTCGCGGTCACGGCGAGCGCAGTTCGAAGCGCGCACCTCCGGAGTCGGCGCGAGGGAGCGGTAGAGGCCGCAGTTCACCTCCTGAAATCACAATGAATTGAGGAAGGGAATTCTAAATTAATCAATCCAACAGCCCGGAGAGGGGGAATGACGACTCACCGACAAAACATGGCCCTCGTCGGGGCGCAGCCGGAACGACCGAAGGTCGCTCGGCATGGTGTCGGGATGCACCGCCGTTCGCACCCTCGTAACGACGTACTCTTCAAGCAGCGGCTCCGACAACATGCGAGAGGCCGCCAGTGCCGCCGGGTCGGCGCCCTCCGTCATCCGGAACAGAGGGAGCTGCGTCTCCATAAGGGGAACCACCCGGCGGCGATGACAGTGCGCGAGCACGTGTGCCACGGTCAGGCCCGACCCCTCCAAGGTACGAAGGGCGTCGACGACGGGGCGGAGCCTCTTCCGCTGACTTTCGCCGGAGACGCCGTAGCTCCAGGAGTCGGCCTTCTCCGTCAAGACCTTGCCGGTGTACTCCAGCAACCCTAGGCCGTCGTTGCGCAGGTAAAACCATCCCTTGGCCCAGCCGCTGTTGTTGGTGGTCATCCTGCAGGCCGGGTACAAGTGCTTCCTGGACTCGACCGGCGCGAGCGTGAGACCGCCGGCACACGAAGAACGGCGCACCCCCCTCCCCGCGCCGGATGTGCTGAGCTCGGCGCGGAAGAGGTGGACCCACAGGTCCCAATGCGCCTAGATCCCCAGCACAGCCTCGCAGACGCCGACGAAGGCCGCCGCCTGCGAGATGGCGTTGGGGGAGAAGTTGTGGAGCTTCACGCCGTAGTAGTGGCAGAGGCCCCGCATGAGCTGGCTGGCGGGCGCGTTGAAGCCCCGCTCGTGGAAGCGGACGAAGCTCACCACCTACCCCGCCGGCGGGTTCGGCACCCTGGCCGCCAGCGCCGGGACAATCCACGCCGGCCGCGCCGAATCGCCCCGGGGCGAAAGCTGCCCGCCGTTCACCAAGCCCTCCAGAAGGTGCTCGGTAGCGGTGGACGGAGTCCACTCCGTGACGCCTTCGATGATCACCATGGCGGACGGCGGAGCAGGGAGCGCGGAGCAAAGGCGACGAAGGCGTGAAGGACGAACAGAGTGCGACTAGCGGGCTCGGAAGCAAGCGAAAGGCAGAGGCGAGAGCTGGTGCGAGGAATGGCGAAGGTAAAAAATCCCCCTCCTCCCCCGCTTTCCTTTTATAAGGGAGCGGGCTCGTCCCTGCCGCGACACGCCAACCCACTGGCAACGGGCCGAACGCACGCGTGGCACGTCGCTGACAACCGGGGACCCCCCTCCCCTTTTTTCCATGGAACGGCACGCGAGAGCGGCGGCATTTACTGCGGCGCGGTAAAACGGAACGACGCGGCAACAGCGCCTGACCGCCCGTCGCCTCGCCTCTCCCCGGCGCACGCCAACTCCGCCTAAAAAGGCGCGCCCACTACGCCCATCTCGCCCACTCCGCGACACGTCAGCCACGACCACGCCCGCCAGCGGTCGTGCGCGGGCCCGCGAAACCGAAACGACCTAACCGTTGGATTCCTTCCCAGGTAAGACAACGACCCCCCTCCGCCTCGAGGCGCAGGGTGCTACTGATCAGGGGCTCGAAACCCGGGCCTCGAAAAGGTTCGACGGGCGCCCCAGATTAAGCGATGCGAAGGCTGCCGGTCACGCTCGACCAACCCTCGAGCCCGCTGCTCGAGGGTGACCTGCACCTTTCGCAAGGCCATACTGATAAGGAGTACGAAGCCTGGCCCGCGAAAGGGTTCGACAGGCGCTCCAGATCGACGGAGTCAGGGACGATTCGGGCGTGTCCAACGGACTTTACCCCGAACGCGAAGTTTGGGGATGCCCCTGTTGTGTTCGAGGCCGGACAAAGGCAGCTAGTGGGGGGATCCCAACGAGGGAGAGCTTTCGCGCCCTCGGTCTCTGCGAAAGGGACCGAGCCCCACCTAGCAAACCTTTGCAAGCGCTACATGGACGCGTCTCCGGACCACGAGCCGACCCCTAGTGAACGGGGCACGGGCGTCCACTTGAACTACCCGCTAACAGCTCACCGAGGCATCCGTGTACGCTGCCCGATTCGAGGGTTGCACGAATGACCTCACCCCTCTCCCCCGCGAAGGGGAAGCGAGGGTCGCAACTCAAAGACAAGAAGCCCCTCCGATCGCCTCCGCTCGGGCCAGGAGCTCGGAGGCTCCTTGCAGCATGTCCTCCTCCTCTTATGCACAAAACACGTCGAAGCCGTGCAGGGTCCACCCCCCGAATTCCGTGTCACTCGGTCTCACCCCCACCACGTCGAAAGGGGAGCGACTGACACAACCCTCGAAAGTCAAAGCCCTTGCACGAGTGAATTCACTCCTCCAAGGGCTCGGGGGCTACACCCGCGGGTGCGCTCGCGCGCCCCCACGGAAGAACATGCATAATCAAAAAGGAGTGATCCCCGCAAAATGCCCGGGAACGATCCCGCGAACCATCAGCCTCTGCCCGACTGATCCTAAGTCCGGCAGAGACTCAGGGGCTACTGTCGGGGACAAACCCCGGGGGTCCCCTAATCATTGGGGCAAATCACCCTCAAAAAGCGATATGCCATGAAAGGCCGAATCACCGACAGCCAAGAGGGGCCGCCAAGGCAGCTCGGCCCGTCACAGCCTATCGCGGCCCATGAACGGACGTCCGAGCCCGCCTATCGAGGGGACCCGAGTCGCTACCCCCGTCTCCGCCTCGCTCGAGGGCCACGCTCCCTCGAGCAGGCACGACGCAAACCCCGCCTCGCTCGAGGGCCGCGCACCCCCTCGAGCGGGCGGGCCGTCTCCGCCTCGCTCGAGGCTACCCCTCTACATAACGCGGCATACTCTGGCGCCCCGCCCGACAACGGCATTTAACGCCCGCCCCATCAGGCGGGCGCCGAAGTCAAAAAGGCAATCTCTCCCCACGCCGCGCCGCTGACACCGCGGAGCTCGCTGTTTCAACTGCTCCGGTCACTGTGCGTCCTCACCACCACTGTGAAGACGCATGCGGCGCTGCGCGAGGCCCTGTGCGGACTTGCAGGCGTCAATCCGCACCACTATTCCACCCGCTCCCGTCCTTTCCCCCCCGGCGCAGCCCTCGAATGGGCGCGAAGGACCCTCGAACGAATATACGAGCAGCAACCGAGTACGGACTCTGGTCAGGCGCGGTCCGGTGATGGCGAACGCCGGGTCAAATCCACCAACTCTCGGCCATTCCCCGGCAAACCGGGCACGCCGCGCACTGTGGTCGACAGCAGGCGCCATGCCGGCCCCTGTGCCGCCAACTCTCGTCCTTCGTCACCTGCCGCGCCCTCGAAGTCAACCAGCGGCGGGCAGTTGGGTGCGGATTACGGCAGCACCACCCCTCGAAATCACTCTAGGACAAGCACAGGGATGGCCATGATGCCCGCGGAAGCCGGAGCTCGCCATAAATCCCCTGCCTGGGTCAAGGACGGCCGCACGCCCAGCGCCACGCTCTCCAGTACACACCTCTGTAGCACACACTGTATCTGTACTTGTAAGCCCCTTCCCCCCTTCTCTCCTTAGCCTATAAAAGGAGGGAGGGGGCGAGAGAGGAAAGGGAGAAAAAAAAACAATCACACACACCGTCACACACGATATTGGCACTCGCCCCAATCACACTCGCTTTCAGGGACTTGGAGACTCCTCCTCCTCTCCCGCCTTGCTTGTAGCCCCCCTCTGCAAGCACTTCGGTGCAAGATAGTACAGCGCCCCGAGCGCACTCTGCTGGACGTACGACCTCACGGTCGGAACCAGGATAAACGCTTGTCTCATCGTGCTAGCTCTTGCATCAACCGTCAAGGGACGGGACACAGCGCATTCTGTTTGGCGCTGGGGATTGGCCGACCGATCCCAGCACCGACAATTTTAATGATGTCTTTTCCTCAGTTGTGAAGCATAGTTCTATTCGCACATTACTCAGTATTGTTGCTATGCATGATTATGAACTTGAGCAATTAGATGTTAAAACTGCATTTTTACATGGGGAATTAGAAGAGGACATTTATATGGACCAACCTGAAGGTTTTGTTGTTCCTGGAAAAGAAAACCTTGTTTGTAAATTGAAGAAATCCCTTTATGGCTTGAAGCAATCTCCTAGACAATAGTACAAGAGATTTGACTCATTTATGCTCTCTCATGGTTTTAAGCTGTCTGATTATGATAGCTGTGTCTATTTGAAGACAGTTAATGGTTCAGCTATTTATTTGCTTCTTTACGTTGATGATATGTTGATTGCTGCAAAAGATAAATCAGAAATAGCAGAATTGAAGGCTCAGTTGAGTAAAGAATTTGATATGAAGGACTTGGGTGCAGCTAAGAAAATTCTTGGTGTGGAAATTATCAAAGATAGAAATTCCGGTATGTTATACCTCAGTCAACGAGGTTATATTGAAAGGTTCTTCGTCGTTTTAACATGCATGATGCAAAACCAGTGAGTACTCCATTAGCTACACATTTCAGATTATCTTCAGCTTTATGTCCAGAGTCAGATGATGATATTGAGTACACGTCTAGAATTTCATATTCGAGTGCAGTTGGTTCACTTATGCATGTCATGGTTTGTTCTCGTCCTGATTTATCTCATGCATTGAGTGTTGTCAGTAGATACATGGCTAATCCTGACAAAGAGCATTGGAGGGCAGTTCAGTGGATTTTCAGATATATGCGAGGTACTTCTAGTGCTTGTTTGAAATTTGGGAAATCTAGATATGGGCTTGTTGGTTATGTTGATTCTGATTATGCTGGTGATTTAGATAAAAGGAGATCTCTCACAGGTTATGTGTTCACTATTGGTGGTTGTGCTGTTAGTTGGAAAGCAAGTTTACAGGCTACTGTTGCTTTGTCCACTACTGAAGCTGAGTATATGGCTGTTTCTGAAGCTTGTAAAGAAGCTATTTGGTTGAGAGGTTTATACTCTGAACTTTGTGGGGTTTCTTCTTGCATTACTATTTATTGTGATAGTCAAAGTGATATTTGCCTTACTAAAGATCAGATGTTTCATGAAAGAACAAAGCACATTGACGTGAGATATCATTTTATTCGAGGTGTTATTGCTGAAGGCAATGTTAAAGTATGCAAGATAAGTACTCATGATAATCCTGCTGATATGATGACTAAGCCTGTTCCTACAGCTAAGTTTGAGCTTTGCTCAAATTTAGTTGGTGTTAAAGTTTAAGTCCTAGTGACTTTTGGCGCCGGTGATTATTTATTGTTGAAGTGAGTTCATTGATGATACTTCATTCGCTACAAGATGGAATTCGTCTCAAGGTGGAGTTTGTTGAATATGATCCGAATTATAATGTGAGTCTTGTAGGGACGCCTGTAGGGCCCACCGTTCGGGTTATGTGTTTAGCGGATTTGTTTCCGTATTGGACTGCAGTCAGTTTAGTCCGCCCTATATATACATCTTGTAAGCCGCACGGGAATAGTTGACGACTCATTGTATTCCCTGCGTTGTGACTCGTCCATTATAGTGGAGATCGCCGGTTGGCGCCCGTGGTTTTTTCCCGCAAGGGTTTTTCACGTTAAAATCGTGTCTCGTGTTCGATCTTGTTTTCGCATTATTTGCTAACACTAACGGGGTCCTCAGAAAAAAAAATGTAGACAGTAGACTGTTGGATAAGCAAGTTATTACAACTCACCCGAAGAGAATCATTCGACTTGGCCCATGAATCATATACGGTCTGAGATGAATTGTCAGGATATTGAACCTTCACAAATTGACAAAGAGCAGTTTTACCTTTTGGGCATTGTAGTAAGGAAATACTATAAACACCAAATCACCTCACAGAAGAAAAACCTATTGTTGACTAATAAACGGTGACCAAAAGAAAACAAAGCTCACCATGACTCATGTTTTTCCCTTTTTAATTCTGGGTAATTTTACTATCATTAGTTTCAGGTAGGATGCACATACCACTTTAGTTACTTCCTGAAGCAACTCGTCTAGCTGGGGAGTTGTAGATGGCAGGAATCCTGGACCAACAACTGACACATCAATATTTCGATAAGCAACAGCTCTAGAAGATAGACTCACCCGGTTTTCTTCAACCCATTCAGTCGATCCTGTCTGAATAAATGCAAATTCTGATCAATATCACTGTTTCATAGTAGGGCCAATTGCATAACTGCCCCCGATGTATACAAACGGACAAGAGCAGTTAAGAGACAGATACAGACCAATCCGTACTCTTCAGCATCCCAGCTACAGAAGATAATGGTTCTTCGAGGTCTCCATCCTTGCTTTTGCAACATCGAAAATCTTTGAGCTAACTAGACGGACAGAAGGTGAAATAACGAGTCAAGACCAGAAAGCAGCAGATCTTGCGTCATGTACAGTAATATTTGAGGTAAGAATAGGACATGCACAGAAAACATGAAGTGGAACTAAGCTTCAGTCACTTGAGCTTACTCTACAAAGGACATGGTTGGCACCTACTCTAAACCAATCAATATTATGGCCCAGCAGGTCAAGAAACACACAGCGTAGTGTACTCAACTATAGCGAGGGTGTTCTGTAACTGACAACAACCTCAATCATAGCTGCAGTTCCGCTGTTGGGGTCAGAAGCTCCAAACGTCCAAGCATCACGATGGTTACCCAGAATAACATACCTGCATCACAAAATGTGAAAAAAAAATCCTCAGTTTAGTCGCATCCTTAGCAGAAAAGGAAATAAAGATTTTGTGTGATTTAACTATTGGCACGTCTCTAATCTATGGCTTTCAAGGCAAGGACTTCCAGTATATGGAAGAAAACTGCTCGGTCTTTTGAGTCAATGGTGCTAAGCTATATTTGAGCTGAAGGAAACATTTTCATAGCTACTGAGTACATTGCACCGAAGGCCCAAAAGTAGGCAGTCCAAACCTTTTATTTTTTTCCTGCGAGGAAACTCCAAGCAACTTCAAACGCGTATGAGGTCAGAATGGTTAATAAATCAGATATTATATTTTCCTAAACAATGATGTGCCTGCAGACCCTTCGGATCTGCAAACTGGCGCTCTGTGTGGTATTGTAGGTTTCGAAATTTATGGAGCACAGGACAACATTTAATAATACAAGAATCATATCCAATTATCCATGGACCATGCTATGCGCAACCAAACTGGCGCTCTGTGTGGTATTGTAGGTTTTGAAATTTATGGAGCACGGGACAATATTTAATAATACAAGAATCATATCCAATTATCCATGGACCATGCTATCCGCAACCAGGATATCATTATTTTTACTAAATTTCCTTATTTGACCCTCTATCATTGAACATCATGGGCGTCTTCTTCAGGCAGGGCTACCACTACCACTACGAGTCATAGAGCAAGGCAGGTGAAAATAGTTCATCACCATCTTTATCATCTAGAAAAGGTCAATGGATGGTTGAAATGCTCAAGTGGGGTGCGTGTACCACTAAAGGTCTACGTACAACTTAATGGTGCGATGCAACGTCACATTTCATAATAGTATGGAAGAAAGAGAAGGATCAATAAAGAAATCGGATGATGCAGCATCACATTCCGTGAAGAATTTGTTACCTATCAGGCTCTTCAGCGCCTTCGATGATGGCAAAGACATTCTCGATGGTCGCCATTGTATCGTTCCCCTGCAAATTACAGAACAAAAGCGTCACTCCAATTTACGGAGTAGGACCCAAGGCAAGTAGGCAACCAACCGTAAAGCGAGACAAAGCCGCCTCGAGTTATCCATACGAGATACGTCAGGTTCAGAATGGCCGGCCCCGGACCGAGGCGGTAGATGGGGTCGCCCTCTCTGCTCTGCCATACCGCCGGCGCCACGGCCCCGCCCATGGCGCCGTGTATCTCCATCGCGTCACGCGCCGACACCGGCAGCGCCGGGATGAGCGGCATTTCGTCGGTGCTCATGGCCTCCTCCACACTGAAGCGCTCGCATCCCTCGGACGACGCCCACATCGGCGTCGTCGGGTCGCCCACGCCGCGGAACAGGCTGCCCACCTGCACGCCGCTGGGCGGCAGCCACCGGGAGTCGGGGAACGCCGCCTCGCCGGGGGCGCCGCCGTACTGCAGTGGGTCCGGGTACACCACCGCGGCGGCGGCGCCCGTGGCGCGCGCGTTGTGCGCGATGTCCTCGCAGTGGATCCTCCCGTACCGCGCGAGCGCGACCTTGCCGGCGACGTCGACGCCACGGGAGGCGAGGTGGGCGAAGTCCTCCTCGCGGCCGTAGTTGGCGTACACGGCCTCCGCGGCGACCGACCCAGACGCGGCGTACGCGTAGAACGTCGGGATGGCCTCGGCAGCGGCGGCCGCGTAGGGGTCGTCGCGGTAGGTCTCCTGCTTCAGGGTGAAGGAGGTGGCGGCGGCACGCCCTGGCGCCGAGAGGGAGAGGGAGCGGTGGACGGGGTAGGAGAGGAGCATGGAGTACGGCGCGACGTGGGCGGGGATGGCGAGCGCGGAGAAGGCGTCGCGCACGTAGCGGGCGGTGACGGAGTTGGCCTCGGTCTCGGCGACGTGCGGGTGGAGGGTGAGCGCGCGGAGGTGCGCGGCGGCGGTGTCGTTGGAGCCGAGGGAGAGGAAGAGCGCGACGTAGTTGGGGCCCGGCGGCGTGGGCGCGGGGCGGAGCGCGAGGAAGAGGAGCAGCGCGAGGGAGGCGCCGAGGACGGCGAGCGTGGCGGAGAGGAGGCAGAGGAAGCGACCGCGCGGGCGGGGCTTGGGCCGCGGCGGCGAGGGGCCCAGGAGCGAGGCCGCGTCGAGGCGGGACATGGCGCGGGGGTGCGGTGTGGTGGCCTGTGGCGGCTGGTGGGCTTTGGCGGGGGAGAGCAACAGGCAAGGCCGGGTTTAAGCGGCGGGTGCTGACGTGTTCTCCTCTTCTCGCCAACGGGCATGGGTTGTTTGAAGAACAGTGTTTTGAGGTGATTCTGCAGCAACAGACGTACGGAGTAGCACACTGTAGCGGCAGACCAGGACTCTCTTTGATTTCCAATCCAACGGTGGAATGGTCCCCATGTAAATCGCCGTGCATCCTCTGTTTACAGTTATGGGCGTGTGGGTGCCGAGTTGCAGTGAAAGCAAAGTGCTGCTTGCGAAGCAGGTGGCCCCATGGTCAGCGGGGTTAAAAAAACTACAAAACCCGTTGCACAGCCACTTTCAGCGGTTCACCCGTCCGCGTTAATGCGCGTGGATCAAGATTACGAATTTGTTTAAAAAGGCAATCCAGGCAGTGGATCGTGTCAGTGTGCAGAGGGCAGCGAAATGGAGAGCCTCGTGATGAGAGAGACGTTGCTAAGACCTAAGAGCTGTGTAAACTGTGAAACCTCGGTGTATTTGGTTCCGCGCGTATAATTTTTCAATCTGTCAACCGTTGATGACAGGTTCACATTGCCATGCGTAAAATACAAGATGCTGGTCTTTCGCAAACTTGCTTGGTACGGAAAAGATGGAAACTGTGTCGAGCTATGTTGATATGTTGCTAACACAGAGTTAAAACAAAAACAGTATCATGGAAGACGGAGCTGAATGTCTATCCAAAGAAACAAACATGTTTGGCACTCTTCGGCATCTTCATGAGTATGTATAATTAACATTTTCTCATACATGTCCTACAAGAGTAAATGTATCGTCCTGTTACACGCGGATTTGGAACCTTCTCGGTACTATAGCTAATTTCAAAATGAGAGCATCATAGGGAAGAGAAGAGCAAAGAGTAAAGGCGACCGATCTTGCTATTTCCAGATACAAAACTAATGATTCATAGCAAAGAATTTCAGATTGCAAAAAATAGGAACAAGAAGCGGTGGCGGCGGCTGCTACTGGCAGGTGTGTGACGTGCGGTTCGGCCGTGGGGGAGAAGGGTTAGCTTCATCTTGGGCTTGAGTGTGCGTGTGCCTGTAAATGACAGCCCAATAGTATATATTTCTCCTTTTTTTTTGTTTCTTTCTCTATTTTGCCAAGTTGGGCGGTCTGCTTAGACTGATTTTGCTCTAGTTTTGGGTATGGGAGCACCTGGACAAGTTTTCGACCATTTTCTTAATGTTTCTTATCATCATATAAGTTTTTCTATGTTTGTGTAAGTCATATTTTAAAATTTAATCATCCTTTCACACAAAAAAAATCATCAATTTCATCCCGTGACTCTCTTCTTATTAGCTTTTTTGGCCTCATGGCCCTAATACTCTTTTATATTCCAACTCACTTCATAATCATTTTAGCTCATAAACATGTTAAATTGCATATTAGCTGTTTTTTAGCCTAATCCCTAAAATATCTATGCTAAAACTTTAAACTCTTTACCGCCCTTATCTGCTGCAGTACCCCCAATTTGTGCTGCACCATTTTTAGCCCCATCTTTTAAATTTATTGACAAAATTCTTTAGCACTTTACCACCCCATTTGTTACCGTATTCACACTAGTCACAAATGAAGTGATGTTTTCAAGTTGTACCAAGTTGATCACTCAAAACTTTGATAACAAATTATTATTTTTACAAGATGAGTTTAGATACTTGAAGTGGTATGAATATTTATTTGTATCAAAAAGTTTGCATCATCATAGTATATACTCCCTCGGTCCCAAAATATAGGTACTTTTAGATTGGTCCAAAGTAAAACACTTTTATATTTGACCAACAATATCTTATATCTCTATCGATAATTTATTTCAACGGGAAGAAGTTACATACTCCCTTAGTTTTTAAAAAAACAAGTCATTCTATAAATTATATGACAAATTAACAAGTGGTAAAATGACCTTATTTGTCTCTATTTATTAACCATATTTGTCACTGGTTGATTGTTGCATGCACATGCACATACCAAATAGAGTAAAATGACTTGTTTGTTGGATGAATTTTGAATTCTAAAATGACTTCTTTTTACAAATGGATTATTGTGATAGTTGTTTGGTTTTATGATGGATTTACTAACATCATTTTTACATTATCAATTTTTTATGTTTTTCGTATGCTCATAAGGGTTAGTGTGAGTGCATGTATGGGATTGTCTACATATGTATTGTGTTTCGTAAAAATAATATTTATGTATTGTTTTTGCTATTTATAGTTAAAGTTAAAATATTTCACTTGGACAGATCTGAAATAGCTATATTCTAGGACAGATGAATTATTGTTATTGTAACAAATTTAGTAGTAAAATTTCATTGATGACCAAAGCGTCGCTTATTTTTGATATGAAGCGGGACTTGTTTGTTTTTAACCGAGAAAAGTGGGCTTTCAAGAGATTAATACTCTCTGTACATCTTTCTCCTTGCCTGAAAACGCACGGAAAACTGGCTGCCTATACGGGCCCTGCTCAATTGTTCCAGCGCTGCTACGCGTACATCTATTTTTCCATAAATCCGCAACTGGAATGATTGGTACTCCCTCCGGTTCACTATTAGAAGTCGGTTAGGACAGCGATACGGTCACCAAAGCACAACTTTGGCTTCTCTTTTCTATAAAAATATTTGTTAAAAAGTTATATATGTATATTTTTATAAAAGTAATTTTCAAGACCAATCTATTTATATATTTTTCACACTTTCAAACTCAACAACTTAAATACAGTATTATTTATGATTTATATTTCCAATGTTTGACTCAAACCTTGTCTAAAACGACTTCTAATATGAAACCGGATGGAGTATCACTTGGATGGCACTGGTAAACAAATCGGATTATTTAAGCACATGGCTGCAATAAAGTTACAAGCAAGTGGCTACATGTAAACCATTGTTTTTCTGAGAGATCAACATGTGGTCATATACATTTTGCCTTTAATTAAGGTTGTACTTATAATTTTTTATAGGGAAAAGCATGTACGATAGCGGACAGCCTCGTGGCCATCAAAATTAATTGGACGCAGATACAGTACCCGACGGCAATAGGTCTCTGTTAGCCAAATGTGCCTCTCTTCTTCTTGTCAGGTCACTCAGTGCGACAGCGGTTGCTCGTGCACTCGTGCCCACATTGTTATGTTTTCGTAAAAACCTCTAAAAGAATCTATCTTGTCTAAGAATTGGCCCATTATTATTAGTGTCGACACTATATGACCATCTCTCTGTCGAAGCGTGTTGGGTTAAGATTCCTCCCCTGTTAGACGAGTAACGAAAACTTGTCGATGTGACACCAAAAGGGCACCCACCACGCTCTTGGTAGAGCGAGCAGAAGCCACGCAGGGCCCTTCGCACTTCGCACTCGACGATGGAAATGCGATGTAGGCATGCATCGGTGCAGCTGGTCTGCTGGACAATGCGATGTAGAGGCGACTTTTCGGCGGCAACGAACGGATGAAAAGCACGATGCTGACGTCCCAGCGGCCCACGATGGCGGCTACCATGTCTTCAGGTTCATCAGAGAACGGGCTCGTCGCCTTCCGTGCAGTGGGATCGTGCCGTGCCGTGCCTCATCCTTTCCGGTTTGTTTGGTGTCATCATCTTTCCGCGAGGTGCTGTACTAGTGGATAACGCTAATCCTTTTTAAAGTCAGGCACGTCGTCACATGCTCCGTAAAATACAGAGCGCCAAGCTGCAATAGATAGCGTACTATATAAATGGGAAGAGAAACAGGCACGCACAGATCGGCAAGCTAACTGCACAACATTTTGTACACTGTGCTCGTTCAGCCAACGGGTGATCAGTTCAGATTTATTCCGGCTGAAGGAGACACGAGTGGGACTCCCCGGCCGCCTGCAGGTGTTGCCTTCACGGAATCTTTTGCGTGCACTCCTGCCTCTTCAAGAATTCTACTAGACGGACAGCGACTCTCCATCAACCTGTCCTGTATCGCCGTTCCCGCCAATCAGCCGAGATCCCAAAACATATTCTTGCAGGCCCCATGCTGCTGACACGGTATATACCGGTCCGACACCATGGCAATCAGCTTCAGGTCCACACCTTTTCCCAGATATTTACAGGCAGATCCTTTCGTACGGTTTAATTCGCTGCAGTACGCCTTGATAGCGAAAGCAAGGACCATCATACATACAACTCGTAGAAATTGATTGGTGATAGATACTATCAGGAGAATCACCACGAGAGGTGTACTGATTTGCTATTCTTATTCAGTATGAGGATGAATGGAGCATATTTTCTTCAGTATTTACATACAATTGCCCACTGATCTATATATCTGACAGCTATTACACTCTCTTTAATAATTTCCAAAAGGGGAAATAAACACTCAGTGCTTTGATCTGTATAGAATGAAAAGGTGCAGTGCACTGCGCACATCATGTTAGTCCACCATCCAGAACTGCAGAAGCCTTGGACACAGCCCTTGCAACCCTGTAAATCTCATGCTGCAGCAACCTCCAGGATTCGGTTGTGTTGGACTTCTTCGCCTTGTCCATGGCCGAGACGATACCGGGGAAGGCTCTGGTGCCCCAGTCGTCGTTCTCCGACGAAGCATATATCTGCCAAAAGAAAGGTGAAATGTTTTGTCACTGTCAACTTTGGTGTCAGAAGTGCAAATCAAGCTTCAAGCATGGAGCTCTGTTGCTCTGCGACTCACCATATGCTTGTACCATGGTCTCCCCACGAGTCCCTCTTGGTTGGTGAACGCTCGCTCGGCCATCATCAATCGGTCGTTGATCTCTCTGACTTTCAGTGTGTACTGCTTTGTCTTCAGGCTCCAGTTTTCTGCTTGCAGCAACTACATACAGGAAATGAGGAGTTTTATTTGAAAGAGTCTCCATGAAAGTTACACATCTGGGTACCAGCAGACACGTTAGGTCTTACATTCTTCTCTTCGTGAATTTTAGTGGCTGCGCTCTCAAGCTGCTTGATGGATTTCTGTAAAGGAGAGAAACTGACAGGAAATCCTTTACACTTATCCACGATGTCTTTTGTGCACTCCTGCAGTTGACAAGATGCAATGTAATTAATTCATGTCTCAAGCATTCATAAACACAAGTTTAAAGAATGAAGCAAATTCTATATCTCAAACGTGAATAAGTGGTACCTCCAGTTCGGATGCATAAGAGACATAATTGAAGGGTATGATCTCATCATCAGCAAGTTTCAGAGCAATCAGACCCCAAACGCTGGCCACTGTATGATTATGCAAGGAAAATTGAAGCCAATGATTGGGATAAACTTGAAAGCTTTTGAGGATAAAAAAGATGGTTCAGTACCTGCAACATGCCTCTGGAACAAGGGATCTCCAAACCTCTCCACCCAAACATAATCATCGTACAACGAGTGGTAAACAGGGTATTCTTCAACTGCAAGAGCAATTATGTTACATCGAATGCTAGAGGAGTAATAGTAATTATTAACAATGCAAATACTCTTTTCGCAATTCTGCAAAGCCATGTTTTCTAGTCTTGTGAATTTGATTATCGTGACACTTGAGCAATCAAACATAGTGGAGTCGCTGATGTTAATGCTTCAGATACAGTTTCACTTACACAGTCCATAAGACATGTCAAGTGATGGGATCCCTATATGCTGAACAAATGCTGCGAAATCTGTTCCAGCACCAGCCACTCTAGTTATCTGAAAAAAAAATGGAGGTTACCACTATTCATCAATCATTTGGATCAGGACAGAGTTATGGGACAGTTTTCATGCTGAACGTACGGGTGGATGATGGCGCATCATGGTGTCATACAAGGTCTTAGACGGCTCATCAGGATCCGGTACCTTCAAAACAAGAAATGGTGAGAAGGTAAATTCGGTGGCTCCATAAACTGTAGCATAGTCATGTATACAGAGTACAAGCAGGGTAGAGGTTGAATACCATTTTACTTGCTTCTTTGATCAATTCATCCAGTTGAGGGGTTGCACGGGGCTTAAGACCCCCAGGACCAAACACTGATATGTCCACGTTCAGGTAAGCAATGGCTCTAGAAGCTAGAGTGTCCATGTTCTCCTCGGCCCATTCAGTAGACCCTATCTGAGACAGTGTATAGATCTAGCATGAATGATTGTTCATCTGGGCATGTGAGCAGATAAGGATATGTGAATTAGTGAGAAAACGGGTACCAGAGCAAACTCCTCTGCGTCCCAACTGCACAGGATTATTGTTCTTCTAGGCCTCCACCCTTTGGCTTGTAGCTTGGACAGCCTCCCCGCGATCTATAAAAAGTGGGAGGAAACAGGATGCCTTCAGAATTTGTCCTTTGAAAAACGAGATAATGGTTTGCTAATTTTGCAGATGCCCGTAGTAAAGTTTCTCCAAATTGTCTATTCAAAATTGCTTCAACATGCTACTCAGGAATAATCACCTCAAGCATGGCTGCTGTTCCACTGTTAGGATCAACTGCTCCAAATGTCCATGCATCACGATGATTGCCTATGATCACATATCTGCACGTACGTCAAATAGTATTTAACTCCGTCAAGTTTCAAGATGTCCATGTGCCACGATGGCTGGGATCTAACAGTGGAAAATTCGACAAAACAGCAAACCGGAGAACCACGGACTCGGTCAAACGAATCTGCAGAGTATATAATCCTACCCCGGGTGGAGTACAAGTGCTGACAAACTTCCTTTCTTTTTTCTCTTTTTTTTTGAAAAAAAATCCTCCTTTTTTTTTCTTTTTGAGTGGAACATGGCCAATTGGAAAGAAAAGGTGCACTGTGTTGTGTTCCATTTTGTATGCTGCTGCAGTTACCCAAAATTTTGCAATCTGTAAATTTTAGGAGGAGATCAGATACCTGTCAGGCTCTTCCTTTCCTTGGATCACCGCAAAAACATTTTCGATTGTTGCTAAGGTGTCGTTTCCCTGCAAATTGTAGGAAAGTAGTAATCAACAAACCGTACTTAAAAGCAGGAGATAGTAGCCGAGAGGAGACAGATAATGGTGCTCTGGGCTCCACCGAGCCACTCACAATGTAGGTGAGATTCAGCACGGCCGGGCCGGGGCCGAGCCGGTACACGGGCGCGCCCTCACCGCCCTGCCACTTCGGCGGCGCCACGTCGCCGCCCATCGCCTTGAGGATCGCCTCCCCGTCCCTGCCCGACACCGGCAGCGCCGGGATGCCGGGCATGGCCTCGCTCCCGGCCAGCTCCTCCGCGCTCAGCCGCTCGCAGTCTTCCCCCGCCGCGCACGACGGCCACAGCGGCGTGGTCGGGTCTCCGTTCCCGTAGTACAGGCTTCCGACCTGCACGCCGGTCGGCGGCAGCCACCGCGTGTCGGGGAACCACTCCCGCTTCGCCCCCTTGGCGGCAGCGCCGCCGAAGTCCTTGGCGTCGGTGTACACGATCGCGGCGGCGGCGCCCGCGGCGCGCGCGTTCCGCACCATGTCCTCGCAGTGGATGTCGCCGTACCGCACGAGCGCGATCTTGCCCGCGACATCGACGCCGCGGGAGGCGAGGTAGGCGTAGTCCTCGTTGTGGCCGTAGTTGGCGTAGATGACCTCGGCGGTGACCGAGCCGGACGCCGAGTAGGTGAAGTAGGTCGGTATGACCTCCGCCGCGGCCTCGGCGTAGGGGTCGTCCTTGTAGGTCTCCTGCACCAGGGAGAAGGGCCTGGCGGCAAGGCCCCGCGCCGCGGCGAGGGTGAGGGAGCGGTGGACGGGGTACGAGAGGAGCACCGAGTATGGGGTGATGTGTGCGGGGAAGGAGAGGGAGGAGAAAGCGTCGAGCACGTAGCGTGCAGCGGCCGCGTTAGCCTCGGTGCCGGCGACGTGGGGTCGGAGGGTGAGCGCGCGGAGGTGGGCGGCGGCGGTGGCGTTGGAACCGAGGGAGAGGAAGAGCGCGTGGTAGCGCGACGAATTGGATGGCGCGAGGTGGTGGTAGGACGCGACCAGAGCTGCCGTGACGGCGAGGAACGCGAGGAACCTGCGTCTCCCGGCTGCGGCGGCGGCGGGCTTGGGGGAGAGGAGGAGCGGCTGCTGCTGTTTGCCGCCGCGAGACGTGGCCATGGCGCGCGACCCCGGGAGGTGGAAATTGGCTCGGAAAAATGTCGGACAGAGTGGGCGGCCGCCCACTGGTAAGTCCATTAGTTATATATATAATAAAACAGCCTCTAAACTTTCGAAGCGGATCTTCTATTCTGCTCGTCAGTGTGCACAGAGCCACGGAGGTCTTGCCTTTACAAAACGACGTAAATACGTCGGGTAGCATTTCATTTGTATTTATAAATAATTATTCAAACATTGATTAATTAGATTTAAAATATTTCAAAGTACAACAAAACTGTACAATTAATTTTAATTTTATCTATATTTAGTACTTCATATATGTACAGATATTTTGATGTGATGAAAATTTTCTTTTTTTATAGTGAAATTTGGGGAGGAGAAAAGCTACAATCAGGCTGCACGTCTTTCCAAATTGTAGCCGCATCCGCATGGATCACCCACTTGGGTGGTGTTTGATACTTGTATTAAACCTATACTGTCTAAACAAAGGGTATAAAGTTTAGACACCTCATGTTTAGCTGTTCTGTGTAAGAGTGTATAAAGCTCTGATCAAAGACCAAACTAACCCTCATTAATGCTGCCCATGGTTCTGAAAGAGTGGGGACCGAGCGCAATAATGAGGGGCAGCTAAGGGAAAAGAGGTTTTTTAGATGGTTTAACATCTCTTTTGATGCTAGATGTGCTACAACCCTTTAGACACTTTTAGACATCAGTTTAGATTAGATAGGGTGTTTGATACTTTAGACACCAAATCATTTTAATTTAGTTTAGTACTCTCTCCGTATTGGTAAAGAAAGACGTTTAGGACAAGATTTCAGTCAAACTTTGGGAATATAAATCATGAATAACTTTTAAGTTGTTGAGTTTGAAATTGTAAAAGTTATATGAATAGATTTATTTTAAAAAATACTTTCATAAAAGTATATATGTATCACTTTTCGACAAATATTTTTATAAATATAAGAAGTCAAAGTCATGCTTTGAAGACCGTATCGCTGTCCTAAACGTCTTTCTTTACCGGTATGGAGGGAGTACATAGTAACCAAACAGGCGCTTAAACGTTAGCTGGCTAAAATGTCAGCTAGTATCTTACCTAAGCTAATATATCAGCTAGTATCTTATCTACCGTCCAGCTAAAAAAACTATTATTAGCTATTTGTCTCTAGCTAACAAAGCTAAAAATACACAAAACGGCCTCTCAACTTTTGAAGCGCATCCTGCTCATCGGTGTGAACAGAGCGGAAAAGCTACTATATTCCTTCTTTTTAAAATGTAAATCGTCTTGACTTTTTTTAGGTATAAGCAGTTTTTACTGTATATCTAGATATACACTGTCTAGATGCATAATAAAATATATGTATCCAGAGAAACCCGAATAACCTACATTTTTAAATGGAGGGATTACGCTGCACGTAGATCCAAACAGTAGTCGCATGTCCGTTTGAATACATCCAGCTAATCACTGGCTGGCTAAAATTAATATATAACATGTTTGAATCGCAAGAAAACTTGTCTGTCTCAAGTAGTGTCAAGAAAATTAATATATAACCTGTTTGAGTACGTATCTAGCTAAAAATTAACTGTTAGATGGTTGTTCTTAAATAACATAGCTAAAAATTAGCTGTTGGGATTCAAATCACACACATAAAAGCACATCTATAAAAGATAAATGTTATTTATAAGCAGAAATTATTTCAACTTTGTACCATGCGCATTCACTCGAAATTCTGTAGTTTTTTTTGTTCTCTACCGAGGTTAGGGCTCAGGTGGAGCTTCTTGTGGTAGAGGTAAACACGAGAAAAAATCAACCTAGTTTTGGGGTGCAATGATGAGAACACTACCAAATACAAGATTGCCAAGGTGCCCGTCTTGGGGGCTCATGGAGCCAGGCAGAGTGCAACGGATCCAAAGAAAAAGAAATCAATTGGCGGATCTATATAAAAGAGGAGATTAGATGAGGTAGTAGCTTGGTTTGATGAGTAATGGGGGTAAAATGCATAATAGTTTTTTAAATTCCTCATAATAGTTTGGCTAGTTTTAAATTAATTTAACTGATTCAAAATATTTAATAACAAAAATTATTATGTCTATGTGTGAGCGCATGTCGAAAGCCGAGTCCTAAAATTAAAACATTGTCTTCATACTTTAAATTTTCACGAATTTAACTAAATTTATTAAGAGATGATCCAATATGACAATAACCTACTTTGTGCAAATCAGCACGATGAGATCTTGATGTGGACTCCACATCGAAAAATTCGGGCCCTCACACTCGCATCTTAAATATTTAGGGAATTTAACTAAAATTTATTAGAAATAATACAATATAACGAATAATAACTTTGTGCAAATCAGTGTGGTGAGATCTACATGTGGTGAGACCCTAAAATTGAAATATTAATCTTGAAATTTGAGCGAATTAGACTAAAATTTGTTTGAAATGGTTCGATATAATAATTAGATATTTTGTTCAATTAATGTGTTGGGACCTACATGTAGACCCTACAACAGAAGCCAGACCCCAGACCAAAATCTTGTGTTCACACATCAATATTTTAGCTAATTTAACTAAAATTTGTGAAAGATGCCTCGAAAATCAAAATGACACGAAGCTAATCTATATAATTAATGTGGCCAAATCTACATATGGCCCCTCAAATCGATAGTGAACTAAAACCCCATGTTCACACCTTAGAGTTTTACCCAAAGTGACAGGATTTTGTTGGAGATGTTTCACAATGACAAATAACTACTTTTATGTAGATTGGTATAGCTATATCTATATATGGACTCCATGCCAGAAGCCGAATCAAGAGATATAGCTTGGTGAATGGTAGTTAGAAACTGATTAACCGATTGGTCACTACAAGAATAACTCACATCCGCACCCCTCATATGCCTCGGTGCACTCAAGATCCGGTGCTAATGTAATGTTAGCACCGGGTGCGAAATTGGGGCGCCCTCGGGAACCCTTTAGCACCGGGTGGTATTACGACCCGGTGCTAAAAGTCCCCTTTAGCACCGGTTGGTGTTACAACCCGGTGCTAAAGGGTCCCCCTCCTTTAACACCGGGTGGTATTACGACCCGGTGCTAAAGGGTGGGTGGTGTTACGACCCGGTGCTAAAGGCCCTTTAGCACCGGTTCGTAAATATGATCCGGTGCTAATGTAGGTGTCACATACTACTTCAAAAGGAGCGCATCTTTAATCTTATCATATGTGCTGCGTAGGTGAGATGGTTAGGTGGGTGCGCGCGAGCCAAGTGGTCTCGAGTTCGAATCCCGCAACACGCAAATATGCAAATATTTTTTGCTAGTGCCCCCACCTTTAGCACCGGTTATTTGACCCGGTGCTAAAGGTGCGGAAGATTGGCACCGGGTGGGAAACCCGGTGCTAAAGGGCTTTCCCACCCGGTGCCAAAGTGCATCATTCTGGTAGTGGGTTTGAAGAAAAATTAAATATTTATTAGTTAGGTGGAGAACTAAGCGGGAGAGATTGGATTTTTTTTTCTCAATCACGCTTACGATTGATATGAATTTGGTTTGGTTGCTATTGCAAGCTTTCCCAGACGCCACGGGCCACTCATCGTAGCTGGCGGGAGCATCGCAACAGTGGGGAGGTGCCAATAAGCGTTTCAAAACTCTCCCGTTTTAGAAACGTAGTACGAACTCATCTCTGCACCGATACCTTTTTTTTTTGAAATCTCTGCACCAATAATTGAGCGCAGGAATCAACGAGAGCTAGTACGTTTGACGTTTAAAAGCAGTATCCTTTTTGATGCTGATGTGGAACCGGCTTCTCTTCTTTCCTGCAAAAAAATAAGAAAAAAAAAGACTGTAAACGCCGATCTATCCCCAACAAGCAATTTCTCCGGCTTGCCGAACCGGCCCTGATGCCTATTTCAAACACGGGCGAAATTTGGTGCCCGAGGCATCGAGGCTCAGCTCATGCATGCACTTTTCAGAGACCAGATCCCGGCCTCTTTTTTTAACTCACAACTCAGGTTCCACTTCCTCCGGTTTTGTTCCTCTGTTCACCAAATGTCCAAATTAAAGGCGGCAAGCAATACGTCATCGTCACTAGTCCGCCGCCGATCAGATCGGATCGGGTTCACAGGGTCACCATGCAAGTTGCAACTGACGTTTGGAGCCGAACACAGGGCAATTCAGAACGCCCCAGAAAGATGGGGAAAAGACACAGGAGCGCGGTCACCATCCGAGCTGGCCGCTGTCGTGCCAACTGCCGAGTAGACGAACGGAGATACCTACCGGGAGACGTTCGTGACTTCGTGGTCGCGAGCACCCAGATTCGGGAAACATGTCGTCATGTCCCAGGAATCAGGTCCCGGCACGGCACCTAGCGAGTCACGCACGACCTAGCAACGCATGTCGCCACCGCCGCCCGCCGCTGCACAGCCGCAGCAAAAGTCTATCGAGCCTACCGATCAGCTCAAATCCACCGTGAACCATGTCGAGCCTCAAAACTCAAAAGTCCATACATGAGATGTGACTGCCGCTTTTCATTCGCGTGTTTAGATCCCCTGATAAATATGGTCGAAAAATCACATCGAGCACTGTAACACACTGTAGCACTTTTTATTTGTTTGTGATAATTATTGTCCTATCATGATCTAATTAGACTCAAAAGATTCGTCTCATCGTGTACATCATGTAATTAGTTTTTTATTTACCTACATTTAATGTTTCATATATAAAAAAAGAGATTTGATGTGATGTGATGGGATTTTTTGCATAGTAAAATTTTAGAAACTAAACACAGCCCAAAAGTGTGCGGCACTGGCATGTCGACTTGTGGTGGGAGGCGAATAGACGATTATGTGAGGTTAGGTGTCAGCCCACCACGGCCCAAAGTGATCAATCTGGCAATCTCGTCAATCCAGCCTGTTCTACCACGAGTCCACGACTGCCTTCCAGCCGGTGCACAGTTAGGGCTGAGCCAGTTTGGTTGCCAGGTGACGGCCTCCAGGCCCAAAGGGTCGGTCTCAAAGCAAAATCTGATGGACCTGAAACAGTGTTGGGTGAACTAAACTAGCTATAGCAGCTTCGGCTCAAGTAAATTAGTGGCTTGAGGCACAGTTAGTAGATTGACCTGAAACAATGGCTGTTAGGTGAACTGAACTAGCTGCACCAGCTTGGGCTAAACTAAACTACCATTTCGTTGCTTCAGGTTATATTCCTTCGCTATCTCGCACGATTTGTTTGCACTCACAGTTCGTCAGTGTATCTTGCTGAGTCATCGTATTTTATCTGAAAACGATATGAAGTTAACCTTGTTTTTTTTCTTTACGAGTCATCGATCACAGTTTTTCTAATAAACCGCTGGCTACTGCAAAGTCTTGGCGACCTCGCATTGATCGCCATTAGAATATATGGACAGATGGAAGCAAGCAAAGCAATTGTCTCGTAAAGTAACAACTAAGAGCAGGTACAGCTACCGTTCGGTCGCCGGACACCTCAGCTCTCAAGCTGATCTGGAGGAGAGAGAAATTTGTTTGTTGCGATCGTCGATCGGCTGCTCACGCGCTCCAAGACTCGTCCCACTGCTCAGTCTCACTACCTTCGTCCCTCCTCATCTGCAAGATCTTTTGACCTCCCGCCACCTCCACGGTTGCACCTTTAAGCCAAACCTTATTAAACCTGCTCTAACAACTCGTGTTCAGTATCATGGGCAGAACAAATCAACTAAGCACCTAGAGCTAGAGGGTGCGACTGCGAGCAAGGAATCACGCACCATACGGGGAATGGCCGACGAGGGGAGGGCGCTGCGGCTGGCCGCCATCGCGAGGAAGTGGCTCGAGGACCCCCGCGTCGGGTACTCCGGCGACGTCGACCCCGCCGCCAGCGAGCGGCAGGCGCTCAGCTCCATGGCGATGGCCGGCGCGCGCGTCTCCCTCGCCGAGCCCGGCCGCGTGGTCTGCTCGCTCCCCGTGCGCGCCCCGCTCACCGTGCGTGCCTGCCCACCCGACCTCTGCACGCCCGCGCCGAGCATCCGAGCCTTTTGGTCTGCTCTGACATGCTGTGCTTCTTCGTGTTCATGGGTCGCGCCCGCAGGACGCGGAGGGGAGATGGCACGCCGGGGAGATCGCGGCGGCGGTGGACAACGTGTGCTCGGCGGCGGTGTTCACGGTGGAGGGCGCGCCCACGGCCACCGTCCACTACAGCTTGTCCTACTTCTCGCCGGCCCATCCCGACGTGCGTGCAGAATCGAGACCTTCCAATGTTTTCTATCCACTCTGCTCATTCCGCATGCTACCTCCGGCCTTGTTCGCAGGAGGAAGTCGAGATGGAGGGGAGAGTGGTGGGCCGGAAGGGGAAGCTGACGGCTGCGGCGGTGGAGGTCCGCAGGAAAGGGTCCGGCGAGCTGGTGGCAATCGGGAGGCAGTGGATAACGCCTGCCTGGCCAGCCAAAAACAACAAAAGCAGCAAGCTCTGAACAAATGTGTGAACATCTCTTGCTACTTGTAAGACATGTAATTAACAGGCAGCAATTCTTATCTTGGTAATTCGATATTTACACTATACAGATCGTGCAAAATCGTGCCAGGAAAAAAAAAGAACTATCGGCAATATGCTGCTCGTATTTCCACATTTTATTCACGATCCTTTGGTCAGTTTTATGCCTCATCTGCATCCACTAACTTGCATTTTCTCAGGTCAATCCCCACGCCTGCAATATAAAACAGAAATCCAAATGTGACGATTGAAACGCCATCATAAGCAGGTCAGATGTTTGCTGTCGGCATTATAATAAAAAAAGCTGCGCTGGACCTGAAATATATTTCAGTTTCGGCTTTGGCCTTTGCCAACATGATAAGAGGGGCCAAGAGCGCACAATTCACAAGCGCATTGCTGCCGCTGCTGCTAAACTTGGGTTCTTCGATTCAGAGCTTCAGACACAAGTGCATAGCAGGAAGAACAAAGGAGATGATACATGATGACATTGCATTGCAAGGTAGATTCTTGTATACATACATAGCTACATACTGTACCACCCACCAAGAAATATATTGCACTATGGTAGAAATTCTCTCAGAAACCTAAGAATTGCTCAACTGGAGAAGGGACCAGTAAGATATATAGGGAACAGCACGTAGAGCAGCATCACAGGCCAGTGTGGCCGGATCACCTCCCAGCTACAAGACCACTGAACACTTGGCTGTTCCCAGCCTGTGTCGACTCCCACTCGATGGACGACAGCAGTATTTGCGAGAGCGTGATCACCACCTGCTTCATGTCCGGCCGTAGAACAGGGTCTTCGTCCACGCACTGTTTCGCTAGCATGGCCATCTTTAGGAGAAGCATTGTAGAGCATTCAGAATGACGAGCAAAGGTGCCGCAAAATGAGATGGCAAAATAACTAGGAAACAGCATAGTTCTAGTTTCAAGGACTATGAGTTTGAAATTCATACCTTGTACACACAGTCATGAGGATACAGGTCCCTTAGATTGCGGTCAATGCAGTCTTTCAGGTTCCCCATATACATTGAACTAGGGCATTTCCTTAGAGCAGTCAACATCTGTGGAGTACATAACCAAAGTTGCTTAAGGCTTTTGGAGTAAAAACTAGTAAATTAGAAAACTTGAACAGAAAATCTATGTTACTTGAATGGTAAGATAACTGTAAAGCCCTAAGCTATAATATTAGAAAGTCAACTGGTAATGAACTGAGAAGCTTACCACTGCTGCCAGTGAGCGCCTTTCAGAGTTTGAGCTTGCACCCATTCCTTCGGCTCTTGTGATCGCCTCCTTTCCAGATATTAGCTCAAAAAGTACTACACCAAAAGCATAGACATCGCTCTTCGTAGTTGCCAGGCCATCCCGCAGATATCTAAAATAGCAATGAAAAATTGCTACAATACCATTGCTACAACCAAAGCTTGCTTTTAATAAAACTATGACAGCAAAAGTGCACTTACTCAGGGGCCAGATAACCAAAAGTACCGACAACCTTAGTGACAGAAGCCTCTGCATCACTGGATTTCACAACTAGTTTTGCAAGGCCAAAATCTGAAATCTATAAAGGCAAATGATGCGATACACTAGGTATTAGTTGATGCAGGAAAAAGGGAACCAAATAATTCAAATCAGCTAACCTTCGCCCTGAAGGAACCATCAAGCAAGATATTACTTGATTTAATGTCTCTATGAACATAATGATCCTTTGTGTGCTCGTGAATGTATTCGAGTCCTCTGGCAGCATCTAGTGCAATTT
Organism: Echinochloa phyllopogon; assembly: GCA_033239725.1. Lineage (NCBI taxonomy): Eukaryota > Viridiplantae > Streptophyta > Magnoliopsida > Poales > Poaceae > Echinochloa > Echinochloa phyllopogon. Next base: position 50,203,324 of record BTCW01000014.1, read on the forward strand.
GGACCCTAAAGATCCATGAAAGTGTTGAGTACCCTGAAACAAATAATGAAAAAGAATAAATCAACTAACGATGATAAATCCTGTGGAGATAGCATAATGAGGTGTTCAAGCAAATGGTAGTATGCGACCAAGGGAAGCGTAAAATATGAGTCTGTATCTACTGAGGAAAAACAGATTCAAGTAATAAGCTTTAAGAACCAGTCAAATGAACTGAAATAAGCTCAGGAAGAAAGCTTGCAGAATTTGTCCACTATAGAATTCTGGTTACTGGGATATAAATACCAGTATTTAAAAGTCAACCTAGGCCACTGCCAAGTGCTAGGCGGTGGCTTGACACCCCCCCCCCCCCCCCCCCCCCCCGGTTATGGGTAATTGGCATGCCTAGATGGTCGACTACTTATATGCACTCAGGTGGCGCCTAGGCAGATCTGGATGGTCCAAGGTTGCACATACCACACAGGCAAGGTAGTGCAAATTACTAGTTTTGACATGTCGTTATGTCAAGGGCCGTATGCGGCAGGGATGCTGGACCTCGACTTCGGAGCTCGTATTCGCGCTCCGTGGTAACTACGGCAGGGTTATGCCCCCACGCCGCCGCTCGTTCACCGGGTTTTGCCCCCTGGCGACGGCTTTAGAGAGAGGTAGAGAAGATAGGTTTAATCTTGCTTAATTCCATGAATGTGCGATTACAGGGGATAAATGGCCTCAGGCCCAACCAACCGGAGCAACAAGCTCCTCTAATTTAGGAACTAATAATAGAAAGATAACAACTAATGGAAGGCTATTAATCAGCTAACAAATCCTTCCTTCTCAGCCACTATCGTGACTTGTGGCCAGGGCTGGGCCCTGCTCCGCCTGAGCCCGCTGCTCGGCGCGTTCCCGGGCGCGGCGCACGTCTCTGGCTCGGCGACGCCTGGTGTACTTGCGCCCGAACATGACATCTCCCTCCCCGCCGAGAATCAGCTCGTCCTCGAGCTGGAACGCCGGGTACTTGGCGCGGAACGTCGCCGTGTCTTCCCACGTCGCCGAGGCAGCTGAAGCACCCTGCCACTGGACGAGGACCTGGGGCACACCACTGACGATGCGATAGCGCACCGCACGAGCAGGTTCGGGGTCGACGGCGCCATGCCGGAGCGGCGGCAGAGGCGGTGCGGCAGCTGGAGGCTCTCCTTGGAACTTCTTCAACAGCCCCACGTGAAAAACGTCGTGAATGCGGGCGCCGGCTGGCAGGGCAAGTCGCACAGCGACGTCGTTGATGAGCTCGATGACCTGGTACGGGCCGCAGAAACGGGCCTTGAGCTTGCCGCCAATGGCCTGGGGCAGTGAGGAGGCCGAGCGCTGGCGAAGACGAAGCAGCGCCCAGTCACCAACTTGGTAGTTGACTTGACGATGATGGCGGTCGTAGAACAGCTTCTGAGTGGCTTGAGCTTGCTCCAGGCGGGCACGGACATCAGCCAAAAACTCCTCGCGTTCCGCCATGGTCTTGGCCACTGCCGGCACCCTGGTGTCGCCGGGCTCATACGAGCGGATGGACGGCGGGTCGCGCCCGTAGACGACGCGGAACGGTGTATCACGCAGCGACGACTGGTAGGCAGTGTTGAACAAGTACTCCGCCCACGGCAGCCACCGGAGCCACTGGCGCGGCCGGTCGCCCGTCAGGCACCGCAGGTACATGATGATGACGCGGTTGGCCGACTCGGACTGCCCATCCGACTGCGGGTGGAACGCCGTCGTCATGTGGAGCTTGGTACCCATCAGCCTCATAAGTTCCTGCCAAAACAGAGACGTGAAGACAGTGTCCCGGTCGGAGACCATGGACTGCGGTACCCCATGGAGGCGGACGACTTCACTGAAGAATGCTTGGGCGACGGATTCGGCGGAGTAGGGGTGGGCCAACGGGATGAAGTGGCAATACTTGCTCAGGCGATCCACCACGGTGAGAATGACTGACTTCCCGCGGACGCGCGGCAAGGCTTCAACGAAGTCAAGCGCGACGTCGGTCCATATGCCCTGCGGCACTGGAAGCGGCATCAAGAGGCCCGCTGGGTGAAGATGTTCAGATTTGTAGCGCTGGCAGACCGCGCAAGCCCGCACCAGCGCCTGCACCTCCTCCTTCATGTTAGGGAAGTGGAAGTCGCGTCGGAGGCGGTGCAAGGTACGATGAACGCCCTCGTGTCCGTCCTCATGGACCGCCCGGAGGAGCTCCTGGAGCATTGGCGACGCTGGCGGAATGTAGAGGCGCCCCCCAAACAGCACCATGCCGTCGACGATGGTCCAGGTCGCAGGCCGGCTCCCGGCAGCGATCTCGGCGTGCAGTGCCACCAGAGCCGGGTCCTGGAGCTGTGCTTGGCGGAGTCGGTCGACGAAGTCGAAGCGCGGCCCAGAGATGGCCAGCAGCTCCCCATCCGCAGTATCCCGCCGGGACAGCGCATCGGCGACGGCGTTAGCCGCTCCCGGCTTGTACTCCACGGAGAAGTCGAATCCCAGCAACTTGCCCACCCAATGGTGCTGTGGAATGGTGGACAAGCGCTGGTCCAGCAGGTACTTTAGGCTGTAGTGATCAGTCCGGACGACGAAGTTGCGCCCCCACAAGTAAGGTCGCCAATGGCGGACTGCCTGGACCAGCCCAATGAGCTCCCGCTCGTAGGCGGCTAGCGCCCGGTGTCGCGGCGCCACCGGCCGGCTGTAGAAGGCGATCGGGTGGCCGTCTTGAATGAGAACAGCCCCGAATCCATGGGAGGACGCGTCACACTCGACGACGAATGGCTTGGCGAAGTCTGGCATGCCCAACACCGGCGCGGTTGTGACTGCGGCTTTGAGCTCGGCGAAGGCCGCAGTCGCCTCATCACTCCAAGCGAAGCCGTCCCGTTTGAGCAGGGCGGTGAGGGGTGCCGCGATGGAGCCGTAGTTGTGGATGAACTTGCGGTAGTAGCCTGTCAAGCCGAGGAATCCGCGGACCGCCCGCGGGGAACGGGGCACCGGCCACTCCACGATGGCCTGCACCTTGGCCGAATCCATGGCCACGCCTGCCGCCGAGATCGTGTGGCCGAGGTAGGCGACCGACGTAACGCCGAACGCACACTTGGAGCGCTTGACGAACAAGGAGTGGCGACGGAGCTCGGTGAGGACGATGCGAAGGTGCCTGAGGTGGTCCGCCCAAGACATGCTGTAGATCAAAATATCGTCAAAAAACACCAGCACGAAGCGTCGAAGGAAAGGACGAAGCACGTCGTTCATGAGCGCCAGGAATGTGGCCGGGGCGTTGCACAGCCCAAACGGCATGACGAGGAACTCGTAGAGGCCGTCATGGGTGCGGAAAGCCGTCTTGTGGACGTCGTCGGCCCACATTTGGACCTGGTGGTACCCGGACCGTAGATCGAGTTTGGTGAAGAACTGCGCGCCATGGAGCTCATCCAGCAGCTCGTCGACGACCGGGATGGGGTAGGCATCCTTCACCGTGATGGCATTCAGCTCGCGGTAGTCGACGCAGAAGCGCCACGAGCCGTCCGGTTTCTTGACTAGGAGCACCGGAGAGGAGAAGGCTGAATCGCTGCGCCGCACGATGCCCTGCTCCATCATGGCCGCGCACTGACGTTCCAGCTCGTCCTTGTGGGCGGCGGGGTAGCGATATGGGCGGACCGCCACCGGGGCCGAGCCGGGCTTGAGGGTGATGCGGTGGGCGCGCCCCCGGGCCGGTGGCAGGCCAGTTGGTGCCGCGAAAACGTCCTCAAACGTGTCCAGCAGCTCGTCGAGAAGGGGCTCGGTCACTGGTGTGGCCGCATGCAGACGTGGAGGGGACGGCGGTGCAGTGCCGCGCCAGCACACGGTCTGCCCCTCGTGCTGGAAGGCCATGGTGCCCGCCGCCACGTTCCAGACGATGTCACCCAACGGCGCCATCCAGTTGATGCCGAGGACGACGTCGTAGCCCGCCAATGGCATGAGGTACAGGTCGACGGTGAAATTCATGCCATCGATGATGATCGGAGCTTGACGGAGGACACCCGGGCAAGAGATGCGCTCCCCGTTGGCCACAGTGGCCGTCATGCGGGGGCGTGTCTCGACAGGCAGCCCCGCGCGCTGGGCCGCGGCCTCGCCGATGAAGCTGTGCGTGGAACCCGTGTCGACGAGCGCGGTGAGGTCTGCTGCCCCCACACGGACGCGCAGCTGGATGGTGCCGCTGACGGTCACCCCGGCGACCGCGTGTAGGGAGAAGACGGGCGCCTCCCCGGGCTCGTCGTCCGCAGCGAGTTCGACGCCGTCGATGTAGAACACGCGACGACACACTCGGTTGTGGCCGCGTGAATAGGGCTCGTTACAGTTGTAGCAGAGGCCCAAACGACGCCGTGCCGCCTGCTCTTCCGTGGTAAGGCGCTTGGTTGGTTGGCCCCCTTCCCGGGCCGGTGGTGCTGGGAGGGCCAAGGGCGCCCTGTGCGCGGGCAACGCCGGCGGTGCGGGCGTTGGCAGGACGGGCGGAGCAGGAGCTGCCGGGCGAGGTGCGGGCGCCGGCAGGATCGCCCGGGGTGCCGCTCTGGGGGCCGCCTGGCTGAGGCGATCCAGCTCCATCAACTCCATCTGCCGTGCCAAGCTCATGGCCGCCGCCAGTGAGGGCGGAGCGTGGACGCGCACTTGATGGCTAAGCGGGGGCAGCAGACCGCCGGTGTAGAGCTGCACCCGCTGGTCTTCCTCGAGCCGGCCTGCGCGAGGAAGGAGAGCCTGGAAGCGGTTGGAGTATTCCTCCACGGTGCCCGTACGCCTGCACTCGGCGAGCTCGAACATGGGCGCGGATCGGAGAGGGGGCCCGAACCGGAGGTTGAGGAGATCCTTGAAATGGCTCCAGTTCGGTGTGCCCTCGTCGGTTTGCAGCTGGGTGAACCACAATTGCGCGACGTCATCCAGATGGTACGACGCCATGGGTACGCGCTCGTCCACGGTGGTGCGGTGCTGGCGGAAATAGGCGTCGCATTTGTTGACGAAGAGCATTGGATCGGTCGTGCCATCGAAGCGGGGAAAATCCCACTTCTTGTGTTTCGGGTGGAAGTCCTGGTCGCGCAGGCCATCCGGACGGCGGTCACCGACGGCCGTCGACGACTCGGATTTCTCCTTCATCGAGGCCATGTCGGCCTTCATGGAGGCCATCTCGGTGGTCATGGTCTTGAGCTGGTCGACAATAGCAGCGAGGGTGGCCTCGGTCATGGCGGTGGGCTGCGGGGTTGGCGCGGTGGAAAATTGTGGTGGTGGCTGGTGGTCGGCTGAGGCGGCGGCGGAGGGTGAAGCTGGCGTGGATGCAGCGGCGGCGGCTGTGGATCGCCTGGTCTGTGATACCAGGTTGTCAAGGGCCGTATGCGGCAGGGATGCTGGACCTCGACTTCGGAGCTCGTATTCGCGCTCCGTGGTAACTACGGCAGGGTTATGCCCCCACGCCGCCGCTCGTTCACCGGGTTTTGCCCCCTGGCGACGGCTTTAGAGAGAGAGGTAGAGAAGATAGGTTTAATCTTGCTTAATTCCATGAATGTGCGATTACAGGGGATAAATGGCCTCAGGCCCAACCAACCGGAGCAACAAGCTCCTCTAATTTAGGAACTAATAATAGAAAGATAACAACTAATGGAAGGCTATTAATCAGCTAACAAATCCTTCCTTCTCAGCCACTATCGTGACTTGTGGCCAGGGCTGGGCCCTGCTCCGCCTGAGCCCGCTGCTCGGCGCGTTCCCGGGCGCGGCGCACGTCTCTGGCTCGGCGACGCCTGGTGTACTTGCGCCCGAACATGACACGTTATGAGAACTGAGCGATATCTTGTTTGATTTTCTCATCTAGGAGGCCACCCACCTGGGCTCAAATGCGAGTGCTGGCAAAATGTAGGTACCTCTGTAAGAATAGGTTTGAAACTTTGAACAAGTTTCCTGGCCAGCCATGGTTTAGTTTAGTCCCCTTCATAAGACAAAGCCAAGGGGATGTTATCTCCCAGTGGTCAACCTTTTTCTTTTAACATGCCATTATGTTTAAGTAAGATTTAAAATAATCATATGGCCTCCTGGAAAATATTTCACTGCCTAAGGAGACTAGGTGTTAGGTGGAAGCATATGGCCTCCTGGAAAATATTTCACTGCCTAAGGAGACTAGGTGTTAGGTGGAAGCATAGCCTAGTGCCTGTCGACTTTATTTGACACTGGAATTTCCATAGTGCTAATAAATGAACAGCTCATGAAAATGTTACTTTATAAAGCTGAAAGTCATATCTAAGAACTAGATAATCTTTCAGAAATCAAGTGCCAGATGAGGGTATACCCTTGCTCTCAGGATCATGTAGATGATTTTTGAGCGAACCATTTTGAGAGTACTCATAAACCAGGAAAAGTTCATCCTTACTTGCTGCATAGCCAATCAACTCTACCTTTGACAAAACATGGGTCACACAAATGAAAGTTCAGTAAACATGGAAAAGCAAAGAATTAATTTAGACTAGGATTTTATGATTGGCTGATAGCAATAAAATACCATACCAGACTAGCATGATGAACCTTACAAAGAACTTTCATCTCCACTATAAATTCTTTAGTTTTAGTGGCCATCATTCTCTTTACCGCAACCTCCTGGAGAAAACATTTTTTCTTATGGAGAAGACGATAACAAGGAATATTTATTCATAGAAATGGGTAACTTCGATGTCAGACCTGGTCTCGGAGAGCACCATAATAGACAGAACCATATGTACCATGACCAAGAAGATTCGCATCAGAAAATGAGTCAGTTGATGTGAGTATTTCTTCATATGAAAAGACAATGGGCTTCTCCCTATCAAATACATCTGCTGCCACACCTGTTTTGGAGGTTTGAATCAGTTACTAAATGAAACAAGCAAAAGAAAAGTAACAGTAGTTAATTTGTGCCGGTAATAATTTAATACTAACTGCGAGTTTGCTACTATGTATCTCAATTGAAGGTTTCATTGGATCCTATTCAAGAAACTAATTGGTCCATCTCCAGAACAAAAAAGGCTAGGGTTGGGAGCAGTTACTTGTCCTCCTTTTTGTAGGAATGGTTAATAAATGGTGAACTGACCTTTGGGGACACTGGTATGATGATCACCACCATCTGTTCCTGTTGGCCTTGCATTCCCAAATTGGCAACACAAGTATCTTCCAGAACCGTAACAGAAACTACCACTCTTAAGGAGTTGAAATTTATGTTGGTCTGGGCTCTTTCCCTGGTTGTTAGGATCTTGTAGATTGTGACCAAAGAATTTCCATAGGAAAAGTGCAAGGAGAGCAACAGCAATTAAAGCAAGTGCAACTCCCATGCTGCCAATAACCCATCCAAAAGGAAATTTGGTTGGATGGTGATCTGATGTCTCTGCAGCCATATACCAGAGGATACTTTGTTAGATTATCATAATAAAGAACATTGTTGATTGCAGATGGTCCTTGGTACCAAAACAGACATTTTTCAACATTGATACTTGGAGCAGAAATATAGGATCAGGACCATAAAAGAAGTGACTAACATAAATAAAATTGAAATTAAATAAGCAATGTGGAAGATGCATATTTCCATATTATCAACAACACTGTAAACGATTGTTCACAAATCATCTATGCAAATCAAAACATTAAGGAATGAGCTGTAATATGTAAAGACTACCTGAAAATGTGTTTCCAGTCAGTATCAAAACGATCACTCCAGAACGAATCCCTACTCAAAATATAATGGAATGTGTTGGAAATCATAATAGCAACCTGGCAATGTGTTAACTGTTGGTGCTGGGGCAGGAGCAGGAGGGAGTAGTGCAACAAACGCCTGTCCAGGAACTGCAAATTTGTATGGTTAAACGAGGTTGGAATAGTCAATGACGATATTTTTCAAAATAAGGTGACATGAAAAAGGATGTCAGAAATATAACAGGGTGAGAAACTTAATGCATCGCTGCTATTAAATACCTCAACTTACTGATACATAATAAATGGTGACATGTAAATAAATGGGTTCAGTTCTTAATGGAGATTATATGCAGGGTACTCCCTCCGTATAGGATTTAGATGTCGTTTTGGACAAGATTTAGTCAAACATTGGGAATATAAATCATGAATAACTTTTAACTCGTTGAGTTTGAAATATAAAAACCATATGAATAGATTCGTCTTAAAAAATATTTTTATAAAAGTATACATATATTATTTTTTTAATATTTTTTTTGTAAAAATAAGAAGTCAAAGTTATGTTTTGGAGACCGTGTCGTTGTCCAAAACGACATCTAAATCATATACATAGGGAGTATGTGTTAAGTGCAATCACTCAATGTCACATGTACCTCCTTGTGCCAACCTAGAACTACATAGCAGCACACTACTAGATGCTGCTACCAGACCAGTGAGAGACTATTTTACACAATTTAGTATGTAACTGCAAAGCAATCAAGTCAATTATACTAGTCTGTGGTGATAGCAATTTTCAGGAACTTGTTTAAACACACTGATGTTCCACAAGCCCAGTTGCAGCTGATTATTGGGCAAGGAGTACCTGCCATCTCACTAAAGAACACATCTATCTGCACAATTTAGGCACAATCATTCACCGTGTCCACGACATGGTCCCGGGACAGTTGGTAAATTCCAGGGCAGCCACAAGAAGTAAAACGTGAATTCCGTGGTACGCCTCGCAAGCCCAGACCAATAAATCCAGAGAACCCGTACTCCATAACGCGCAGTAATTATTTAGAGATCCGTGCTTGCAACAACCCAACAAACTGAGGCGAGAAGAACGAACTGAGTATCAATCTTTTCACAGCGAATTCTACAAAGAGAGACATGTTTGTCGATTTGTCCGAAATGATCGCTAACATTGGGATCGCTCACCTGAGTTGAGTGGGATGTAGTACACCTTCCCGGTGGTGATAGGGTCGGGGCCGGCAATGGCATTGGCAGCCTCGATGGCATCCATGCTGGCCCCGAACCTACTCGACAGCGACTCCACCGTGTCCCCCTCGACGCCGACGTATGTGAGGAGGTAGTTCCAGGGGCCGGACGAGCAGCCGCAGAGCAGGTGGAGCGCCACCACGGCCCCCGGTCGCGGTGGCCGCTGCGCCGCCCCACCCGGCGGCGGCACGGCAAGGCCCGCATACGCCGCGGCCGCGACGTCGGCCGCAGTGGCGTTGGGGGCCGCCGCCGCAGAGGAGGGGATGGTGTAGGTGGTGTTGGCGAGGTAGGTGCGCGACGGGAGGCAGGAGCAGTTCTTGCGCACGAAGGCGTACCCGGGGCTGGCCGCGGCGTCGGCGGTGAGGTCCCCCGGCGCGGCGTCGAACATGGACTCGAGCAGGGTGGCATTGGCGGCCCCCGCGCCGGCGGCCGGGAAGGCGAGGAAGGCCGTGCAGACGCGCGAGAGTTCGGAGCAGGCAAGCGGCGCCGACGTGGCGTTCCCCGCGGCTGCGGCGGCGCCGGAGACGGCGAGGGGCAGCAGCAGGAGGAGGAGGATCGGGAGTTGGCGGTGGGGCGGCATTGGGCGGACTTGGCTAGGGTTCTGGCCTCGAGGCGGCGAGGTGGTGGTGGGGCATGGAGGGTGGCAGTGGCGAGCAGAGTTGAGCAACGCGGGATGCTTCGCGTGGTCGGGTCACGCTGGAGGAACGGAACGGGACGCCGCTTTTAGCAACAAGACGCGGTAGATTAGCGCGCACGGCCACGGCCCCCCGAGGAGAAGCGCGATTGCAGTTAGCGCGGGCGCCGGTGTGTGAGAGGTTGGCGCTGTTAGATTTGCCCATACTGCCCCTGCGGCCCTGCCTTTCTTTTCCCTTTCGCTCCTGTTGACTCGAGTTCCCTCTCATAATGCAACAACATTAAGACTCATTCTCTTTAGTAATGAAAGTATTTATTAAAACGATACAGTCGAGTGTTTTGAGAAGCTCGGATTTATAAGTGATATATATGCTATGATTTGTGTGGAGTTCATCTTCTCCGGCTACTCCGTAATTGGTTGTGCGCCCCTATCGGCTGGTTGGTGGCACATGGCTGGTGCTGGTGTGTGCTGAGAGAAAAATATTGTTGGTTGGCTAATGGCCGGTGCTGATTTGTTCTGAGAGAAAAGTACTGCTGACTGGTGGCTGATAAGCCAAACGAATAGGTTGATATAATAAGAAGTCAAAGAAGATACACGATTTTTATCCCCCGTAGAGTTCAAGTGGCAGGCATAAGAAAAATGGACACGTCATGTTTCAATCTCTATACGAAGATGTGAGACCGGTATTGTTACATTGTTCTGGTCATTGATTAGGCACAATCGATCTAACAAATTGTATAAGTTTGCTAGGCATGATAAGACACAAATTCTATGGCTCGACCTACACAAATACAGTGTTTAACACCATGGGGTGGAATGGAAACACTAGGTTAAGACCTACACCAATACAATGTTTAAGGTCTTGTTTAGATCCAAATTTTGATGCCAAACTTTGACTCAAACTTTACACTTTATAATAAATACGTCAATGTAGCATTTCGTTTGTATCTGTAAAAAATTATCCAAACACTGATTAATTAGGCTTAAAATGTTCGTCTCACAAAATATAATAAAACTGTGCAGTTAGTTTTTGATTTTATCTACATTTAGTACTCCATGCATGTGCCGATATTTTGATGTGATTGAAATCTTCTTTTTACATAGTAGAATTTAAAAGCCAAATTTAAGATTAAATAAGGTCTAAGTCCATACAGTTGGAATGGAAACAGTGGGTTTATTGGCTTGGTGCGGAAAGAAGCCCTCACACGAACTTTTCCAGGGGCAATACGGGGACAAGGAATCATGCGCCCAAGGATCAGGGTGTGTACTGTTCGTGTAACTATAGTCCAAAAACAGTGAGAGCTTTGCTGTAATAAAAGTGTCCAAACCCGCACAAATAACGAGCCTCCGTCTGTTCTCATGGACAGTATTTATAGTCTTTAAAAAGGTTGGCAATCCAAAAGCACCCGATGATGCTAATTGCTAAGACATGGCATTACTATCCTCCGTCCTCACGATACTGTGCTCTGTTATAATCGATGGACTACAGGAAAAGGCCATGGTTCCCGCTGTTGCTTCCTGCTCGCTGACAGTTTCCCGTCGGCAACCAACGCCTGGGCCCATCTTTATGGCAGGATGCAAGTCTCGTCTTCTCGTCTGGCTTGTTTCTTCTCACAGGCATCGCCATTTCTTGCTCGGCAACGTTCCCTTGACTGTCATCAATTTTCACCTGTTAAATCTTATCGCTACACCGGCAAATCATCATCATTTTCACGATTCCAGCAGCATTGATTGATTGACTCCGCGAGCACGGCGGGAGCCAGGACTCCAGGAGGTAGCTGGACATCATCGTTAACAAGGGCTTTAACAGCTAATGCCGGGCCGGGTGCGGCCAAAACCAAAAGGCCCTCCGCCCCGCACGTGGGGTGCCCGACACGGCCTGCTGCGCTCCACGGACCACGGCAGCGGCGAGGTGGAGCCGCGCGCTGCCACGCCACTCCGGAACTCCACTCCCCCCGCCGGTGGAAACCGCGACTCGCTGCAGGCCGGGCCCAAACAAAAGCTCATTTTTTTCTCGAGTTTTCTGCGCGATCCGTACGCGCGCGCCCCGCACTATAACCCACCCGGTCCATCGGATGAGATCTGCTTGCTTTGTTAAGCTTAATAACGCCTCCCCTGCTGCTGAGCAGCTAAAGCAGCAGCAGATCGCGTGCGTGCGCTGCTGGCACGTACCGGCACCAGCCTTTGGGCCTTTGGCTGGTGTTTTTGTACGGCGATCGAGCTGATGAGCCGCTATAGCTAGCGTGTACTTACTGTCGGAATATTTCCGTGGATCAGGTGGGTTAGGAATATAGTAAGGCGCGGCACTGGTTGAGGTGAGGATGTGGGTCATGTGGCGGCGTCGGCTTGTCACATGGAAGGGGGGATTTTGGTGGATAACAACGTATCCAAGTGAGGTACGCACGTCAGAGCATGCATGTGTGGGGGCTCTGTAAAAGCTCAGTAGCTTAAATGAGCACAAGTATGATTACATGGAAATCCAGCTTGCATTGTGGCGCACTGATGGAGAGCGTGGAACGCTGGTTGATGAGCAACGACAGCCCGCAGCCCGGCACTCGTCAAGGATTGAACAGAGTATCGGTAGGTTAGACACCAGCGTCACGTACTGGCGACTGATGACAAATAAACGACCAGTACCTTTCTACTGGGACCCGAGGCGGCGGCTGCCTCCATGCTCCTTGCCGTCGCCTTCTTTTCCGGCGCCCGCACGTCGCACCCCGCCGCCGCCGTCCCGAATCACCGGGTGACGCGCGCCGCGCGCGCACGACCCCCCTTCCCCGCCGCGGACCACGCCGACAGCCAATGCAGCTTGCCCCCAGCAGACGCGCGGCGCGCCAGTGCGCCACGCTTTCACGGGCGGGGTGCCCGGTCGGCCAGCCGCTGTGTGCCCGTGCACTAGTCTGTAGTTGTGCCAGCGCTCCGTGCCCGTGGGATCAGCCTCTCCGCCGCGGTGGATCGAGGGGGGCGACGACGCGCGATTGTACAGCGTACCGCTCGCCTTTCACGTTACGCAATCCGAGGACGCCCGGAGGGTTGCCCGTTAATTCCGCACACCCGACTGCGCGCGTACACGTCCCCGGGCCGGCAAGCGGCGACGACGACTGCGAGACCCCACGGGGCCATAGAACGAGCGAGCGAGCGGGCGGGAGCGATCCTATTCCACTAACCCACCGCGCACATGTAACCACATTTGGGCGAGAACATGGCTTGCTTCCATGTAGTTGCGGCGCGTGCAATAATGCGGAACGATGGGCCACGCACGTACGGGTCGGGAGACCCACCGGAGTGGCGTGGGATATACAAATATACGTACAACCAAGACGGGGGGCTGTGCGAAACCGAGCGAGATGGTACACGACAGGACAGGGACACCCAAACCGCACTCGCGTCCGTGTATATCCGGATTGGAACGGCGTGGTCCAATCTTCGTCAGGGGCTCCATCCTCTTCGTCTAGACTCTTGCTTTCTGGGCTCACATCCATGCGCGAATTTGGGACAAGATAATTTTAGGGCAGCACGGAGGACCAGGGCTCAAAATACTTCATATCATGATACCATACGGTTTCATTTTTGGGTTTTGTGTAGACCCTGGACTCTTTCTTTGTCCGATGACAGGGCAAAAGTAGCCGAGTATAGTGCCGTATACCATTTTTGACTGGCTGAGCTTTTCATGGTTTCTACACTTTATTATACCAGATTGGTGGCATGAGATGTATATTACTATTTTCGCCTGTTTCTTTGGAACGGACAGTGCGCGGCTCCGGCCGGTACACCTAAAGCAGGGGGCATTGATGCGTGGTGGGGGTAGAGCCAGGTAGTGCTGCCTGCCCCTGTCCATATCATGTCCAGCTTGGTTAAGGGGCCCTGCCTCATGTGTTAGGTCACCAAAACGGACCCCTTTTCACCTCTATCTTGTCTCGTCTTCTGTTTGTTATAAGCCTCTGTTACTTTTTTTTTTAATTTGTGAGAAAGCAAGTGCCGGGACGGTAAGAATATTCCAACCGGAAAAGAAATTACCCACGGCCTTCTTTACTATGCTGTAATGCTTTAGAAAGTTTTGGTAGCAGAAAAACGAGAAGAAAGGAGATAGCGCAATTATTCTTCAGAACTTCTGGTTCGATCTTCTTGGCTTGAAAGACGAGAAATAATCACATCATGTCATAGTATAATGTCACGAATCCATTTGACAAAGAGGTGGACAGCGGTGGAGAGCTGCTGACGCAAGGATGCTGCGCGCTCATCCATCAGCAAACCGTCGGGCGTGGTCTGCTACGGCCCAGATAAATTACATCAGGTATAATCTATACTCATGGCTCGGTACCGGCCCAAAAGGATTCGCAGCCCAGTTTGGTGCACTTTTCCTTCGCTCGCCGCCGCCGCCGCAATCATGCATGCCTGCATGGGCAGATTGTTATGGTGGCACGGTGGCACACGTGATCGAATCGTTGAAGAGATGTTACAGATACGCTGATTTGAAGAGATGTTACAGATACGCTGATTTGAAGAGATGTTACTTATGCATCAAGATTTTCCAACCCCTTCCAAAATTATATCCCCAACCGAACTCTGGCTCTTCCATTCCAATAACGCCAGTGAAGTCCCGTCCTCGTGTCACGGTTCTACCGTTAAAACCGATGGAGCCTACATCACCCACCACGACCAGTTCACCGGATGCTCAGAAACGGCGCCGCAGCGTCATCAGCGCGGTCGACGGGTTGCATCACGTGGAGATCGTCATCGCTACACCCGTCGGGCATCGGACGGATAAATCCGATTCGAGGAAGGGATGCAACAACGCGCCGTCGCCTTGTGCCGTTGATCGCAGCGGCGGCGGCGGCAGGAGAACCCCTATAGGGAATGAGATGCCGAAACAACGGAACCCTAGGCGCAAGAACGGGGGATCGCCCCGGCCGCCGGTGAAGAATCTCATACATGATGCAGTTAGAGAGAGCAATCACGGGGGACAACGGCGATCGTCTGGTTACGACGACGCACCGGGAAGCAGCCAAGCCCAGGCGGACTTCAAGTTCGGCGACAACCAAGTCGGCGGCGCGCTGCTCGCCCGTCTGTCGGAGCTCGGCGCGCCCGCCCCGTGGTTCGTCGACGCGAAGCGGCTGCAGTCCACCGATGTCAGGGCCGATCAGAACCGGCTGCAGCTCCCCGGCACGAGCCCGCTCTCCCGGGCCTTCACGGACTCCGAGATCGCTCGCGCCAGGACCTTAGATGGGGTGCCGGTGGCCGTGCTCGACCGCCGCGGCCACGAGTACGAGATGACGTGCAAGCTGTGGAAGGGCGACAAGCACTTCCGATTCATGGGGGAAGGGTGGAAGAACTTCCGGGACGCTCACCACCTGTCGATAGCCAAGGAAGCCCGCCTGACGCGGCGCGTGACGGTTGAGCTGTGGGCGTTTCGCTCGCGCGCGCTGCCGCCGCCGATGCCGCCCAAGGGCAAGGACGGCGTTGAGGAGCCTCGACGCCACCCGGATGGCGCGCTCGGGCTGGTCGTGCTGGTTCGTGACGAGGGCGAGGAGCAGGAAGAAGTGGCTCGTCAGGAGGTGGTGGCGCCGCCGTCTGCGGAGAGCTACATGAGCAGGTTTCTGCTGCTGATGGCTGCAGTACGTCGGGCTCTTGACGTTGCGAACAAGGGATGGAACGAAACGCAAACGCGATGACTGATTGAAAAGCGTGGTAGCACGTTGGCGTTGCACGCATCGGCGCGTCGGGTATGATTGCTTCTTGCTACAGCATGCTCTAGCTAAATTTACAGAGTATTTGAACCCAATCGTCAGGAAAAAGAAAACATCGGTGCTGATAGAGTAGCTAGTATAATCAAGTTTAGGATATCTGGTTAGGTATACCTAGTTCCAACATGTTCTCTAAATAAATCTTTTTTCCTCAAGAGTCGCCATATATCAAAAGTATCTGTTCATGGAGCAGAGTTTTCTTCTTATTGTAAAGTTTCATTGGCTACGTACTCTTACTTTAAGTATGTAGTTGAAATACATTAAACAAATGTAGCTCATACAGGGGGCAACTGTGGCTCTCTCTCATTTTATTCAGTCGTAGATTGTGCAATAATGCCTTTACCTCTTCGCTAAGACTTGTGCTTTCTTGGTTTTACACACGATGATTTTAACCTAGTATTGTTGTAACTGAGAGAGTGGCCGAGGAGGCTGTTAATTTTTATATACGCACACTGTAGGCACCTCAGTAATTTCATGAGTTATCTACCACAAGAAGCTATATTACTCTCTAGTGTGTAGTTACAAGCCTGATCTTCTTTCTTGTGTGTGATTGAATTTAAAACTCTAGGCTAACCTTCAATCACACATGTCTGAAAATGAGGGGGGTACTCCACCTAACCTAGTAACCTGATCCATCAATATCTAAATATCCAAAACGTTTTGCAACATAAAGTTGGTCAGTTTTATGCTACTATATATTCCTCATTAAAAGTAATTTCATAATATCCAACATTTTCTTTTTGGTGAAGCAATATTTTTTCATAGAAAATGATAGAAAGTTTCGTTCTATAGACCATATTTGGTGGTCTCAAAGACTCAAACTGCTTAGTGTTTACATTTAATTTGCATCGGTGTCCTATAACTGTAACCTTAGTTTCACACAAGTAGCATGTCAATTTCTGATTGTAATTTGTTGATCAGTTGATCTGATCCTGCTACGCGTATCACCCAACTTCTGCTGCCTTGAACCTTTGAGGTTTATACAAGTAGAAAGAAACCTAAACCTTGAGTTTGAGGTTTAAAATTCAAAAGAGTTCTTAGGAGTCCATATTGGGAAGGACAAAGGTTGCCTCGGAGTACATTCAATCATTCAGCAAGGTTGTCGGAATGTTGTAAACTTGCCGTCAACTCTGCTCCCAGCACGGCGGCAGTCATGCCATGGCCGGCCAGGCAGGCGGGCCTCTCAGGCACAAAACCGCCAAAGCCCCGCACGGACCACGACGAAAACGGTGGAGCAAACGTGCGCGCTGCCCCAGAGGCCCAGACCCAGCGAAAAAAGCTGCATGCATGCATGCCCTTGCCGACTGCCATGCCGAGCCAGCAGCGGCGGCCTTCTGGCTGCTGGGCGCCGTGCGGCTCACCGGCGCCATCAGGGCGCGTGCATGCATGGCAGTATGGCACGGCTTGCATGCATGGCACGGCAGCGTGCATGCGCTCTGACCACCAGCAGCAGGCCGGCCAGTGACAGAGCCTCAGATGGACGGGAGCCGGAGTGCCGGACCGGACCGGACCCCCTGACCGTTCGGACTGCGGAGGCCGATGCGAATCGCGACGCGAGGGAGATGGAGGCGTCGCCCGCGCTCCCGTCGCGCGCATCTCCGAGGCCCGGTAAAGGTGCACACGAGGATGGAGTTAGGGTTGGAAGTAGAGGAGTTAATTTTTTTATTTCACCAGTTTCACTGATGTCATATGTAAAACAGCTACACCTCTTATAACCAATTCAACGGTTATTTGGTGTAGTTCCGGTAGAAACAGCTCCAAAGGGGACCTCAGGGCGGCTCCGGCTTGTCCCCGTGCCCATCAATTCGCTGCCCCTGGCTGGCCGGCCGGCCGGCCGTGTCCGGCCGCCTGGCGCCCTGACTCTCGCCTGCCCTGCATGGCTGCTGCGCCTCATCATTTCGCGCGACTGCCACTGTTACGCGCGACGCATAGATGCGATCCGATCGATCGCGCCAATCTTTCTCCTCTGCCGCGCGCGATCCGTTCCGATCGCGCGGATGAACGCAGGGTGTCTGTGGCGACGGCTGACTAATATGATGGTGCAAACGACAAGGGCCCGTGCAGCGGCCGGACCACCGCGCGGCTGCCGCGGCGGCCTGCGGGGCCGCGCCATGCATATGCCGATGCGCGTGCCCTTTTTGGATTTGACCGGCTGGCCGGCCGGCCCCGGCGTCCACAGTCCACACCCTCGTCCGTCCGCCCTGAAGCGGCGGCACGTTCAGACGGCTTTACCGGCGAGCGGCTCCCACAGTACGAGAGGGTGCCGTACGTATTACTGGATGCAGGGTGACGCTTTTGTTCAGATTTTGGTCAGCTTTGTTCTCGGCATCTGGGAAGCACAGCACAGGACGTGCACTCCTGTCCAAAGGTTGTTCCAGCCCCCGCTCCGCTCGTGTGAGGATATCATCAATAGAGAGTGTCAAATCATTTGTGGACGCTGTTTAGTTCTAGCTGTGTACGTATTATTACGTGTTCAAGCGAAGCTGACCTTGATCTCAGGTAGTACCACATTGCAGGCACTTCTTGTCATGTTGGATGGAGGCAGATTATGTATGCAATAGGATGTAAGCTTTTGTGAGTTTGAGTAATCAGAGGGAGATAGATATCAGGGAGTTGGTAACCGCTCTTGTCGAAATGACTCGGCACACACGTGGCGTATTGCTGTGCCTTTCAGTGCTGGGTTACAGGTTCTAAACCTGAGAAGAGTTGGAAAGTGACCGGACTGACATGATTAAGTCACAAGCAAACCAGTTGGATTAGCGATGGATGGATACATATCCGTGGGAGGCAGCGTACTTCAATCAAGTGTGCTTCGTGATTGCGCGGTTGAATTCTCTAAACTTTGGCCATTCCTATGCGTATCTACTCTGATGAAGTGAACTATGAAAGCAACACGAGATTTCACAAGCGGCTATAAGTACACAGTTATGTTTTGACCACTTGTACATCCAAAAGAGCACTCTTTTGCAAATACTACTTGTGATTGTTAGTTTTATTATTAATTATAAAGATTTGGTTAGAAGGGGCCAATGATTTATGACAACATTAAAGTGCATTGGTCTTTGTCGCCTTTAGACATTATTTGAGAATGAAGACAGGCATGCCAAGTTGATGATGGGCAAGAAAAGGACATGGTCTGCAGCCACTACACGCATGTAGACCAGCAGACAAGGACGGAAGGGAGCCCATGCCCATCAATAACAAAAGCTTACACATTTGGGATTTTTCCCGTGAAAAGAACCATGCTAGAGGATATGCAGGGGGTACGCGTGCTGTTCGGCAAGTCATGAGGTAATCGTCATCGGCGCACCGGTGGGACAGATAACACCATCACAAAAACTTGTATTATAACAAGGTCAATAGACCCAAGAGTGCTGCAAAAAACTCGAGTCCCTGGATTGCTGGGCTGGATGACAGCATCCCAATCAACTTGCACGATTGAGGCACGCCCAACTGTTGAAAACCCCATCGTCAACGCATCCGGACAGCTAAGTAAGCACTACTTTTCTGTTTGCGTTCCGTGCACTGCTGCTACGAGTGCATGCATGTACCCCCAGTAGATCGAGTATACCAGCAGAGAGGCAACAGGACCGAGTCAAACAAGCACGGCTTTGTCAACTGGAAGTCCGGGACAGCCACCTCTTCAATCGATTGCTCCTGATAAGCATGAACAGGGGAGGTGTTATTAGGAGCCAGGGACGCACGTAGGAGCCCCAAGCAGACTGGCAATAGTAAAAAGGAGACAGGTACCCTCTCATCCACCACGGTGGTCCCGTGCCGTGCGTGAGACCGGCGTGCGAGAATTGAGAGAAAGCCGGAAGTGGAACCATCCCATACGCCACCACGACGAGGAGCGCCACACAGGTGTGTGTACGTGCGCTGGCCAAGGACAAGGAGGCACCCATCACCTCGCCCCCACTTGCTCGGATAAGCGTGCTCCGCCCGGCCGCCCGCCACTGCACCCACAGCGCCAGCCGCCTGCAAGCGAGACACCACGCACACAGCATAGGAGAAGACGACATGGAAAACACGCACACGCTTCCGTGATCCCATCCCATCCACACGCCCTGTACAGTACAGATGGAATAATCTCCAATGCGTCACGTGCTGCCCGGTGGCGCCGGTCTCCCAGCCATCCACGGCCGCACGCCTGGTCACCAAAGCGCACGCCTTCGCCGCGGGGCAGCGGCCGGGCCGGATAAAAAGGAGAGCTGTATGGGACAAAAGGGGTAAGCCTAGAAAGGAACAGCGGGCAAGCGGCTCGGGGCACCCCGCGCGCGCTGGTGTGTGGTGTGGTAGCACGTAGCAGTGTAAGCACCGTAGCAGTAGTAGTACAAGAGCCAAGGCGTGGTTTCGCAAGCTCTAGCCGGTCGGCCGCTTCCACTTGACCATTTCCCACCTGGGTTCCTCTCGAGCGCTCGAGCTACAAGGTTTGCTGGACGCCCTCATCTCTCCTGGCGACTTCTCTTCTCTGCCGATGATACTCTAGTAGCAGTGTTTCTGTTCCCTTTGCTGGTTTAAGAAGTTGCCGGTGGTGGTTGTTTGTTTCCATGCCTGAAATCGTTTTGACATGCATCTCCGATTGACCGTTTTGAAGCTTTCCTCGGATGAAAAGCTGTACAGCAGTGTGTGTTTCTCCTAATGCATTTTTTGCCAAAGAGTAGGTTCCGTTTAACGTTTCGCTTCTGTTGAAACGGATATTCAATAGTAATTGTCTTGTTGCTAAAATAAGCAAGTTACATGTTCCATTTTCCATGCCTTGAGTGAGCTCATCTGATCTTAAGCATCCCCCTTTTTCCCGTGCTTTGTCTTTTGGATGTTTGCTTTGACCTCACCACACGCTGCCCTGTTTTGTCACGTACTCACTTTCTCCGGCCTAAGTTGAGTGTACAACTAAACTTTCTGGGAGTCGCCCACCTCTCATTGCCCAATAATATATATCATTCTAGGAGGGGCGTTATTTGGACTCTTCAAGCCTCTGAATTAGCTCACTAGGAAGCAGTCCAATGGGAGACTCCAAAGAAAGAGAAACTCTTCCACGGCTGCTAGATCTTATCCCTGATGGGAAAGAGTGGAAGCCGAGGGAGGCACCACAAGGTGAAGGAAGATCAAGAAACACAGGCTTTGGGAGCGAGGAGGACAGGAAGCTAGAGCTGAAACTTGGCCTTCCTGGTCTCACAGAAGAAGAGACGGCAGCAGTGCCAAGACATGAAGGGATACACCGAGAGAGCCCAGCTCTCTCTCTTGGTTGCTTCCGTGCACCCTCGAAGCCTACCACAAACACTACTACAACTGGGGCAAAGAGGGTGTTCTTAGACACCGTTGAGGACAAAACAAAAGGTAACTAGCAGCTTAGCAATATTCTTGTCCTGTGCTCGTTTATTAGAGACCAGAAACACAGAAACAAACAATAGAACCACTGTACTAGCAATACTCTTGTGTTCTGTTGTTCAAAGGTTGTAGTAAAGATCTTTTGTTCTGTTATGAAGGTAGCGATCATCTTCTGTTCTGTTGTTTAAAGGTTCTGATGAGCAGAAGCAGCAGGGCAGAGCTGGCTGTGGGAACGAATTAGCGCTGGAGCAGAAGAAGATTGTAGCGGCGAGTGAGAGAAAGAAAGGATGTTGCCCACCACCATCACATGCCCCTCCTGCAGGATCTGTGCGCAACAGACCACAGGCCCAGGGAAGGTAATGATAGCCCTAGAGGTGGTTTTGTTACCCATTTTGTTTTATTAGGTCAGAATGAGGTCTCTTAAGGAATTTACTTACCTGTCCAAAGGACGTCCACTTCAGTTTGTCAAATCAGAGCAATTTTTTATATATAAAAGGTGATCAACTTTTACTCAAGTCTGCAATCACCTTTTTGCAATTAGCACTTTTCTGGTGATTGTTATCACTTCCCAAACTAGTAGGTTTTGATATTTGAACTTTTTTTATATAAATAATTTTACTCCCTGAGCATTTTTGTTCTGGATTGTGGTTGTTATGATATTCCTGTTAGCGCAATTGCATTATTAGTTGAAAGGGAATAATAGCATCAACCATAAGACATTTTCTGGATATTCATCTACATTAACTCACGGACAAACTCACCGGTGTTCTAATTTGATGTAGAGGAACTTCAGCTCCGGTGGTGGGTTGGCCTCCAATCAGGTCCTTCAGGAGAAACCTTGCTAATGGTAGTTCATCCAAACAATCCACTGGACCACAAAAGAGTGAAGCTAGCACGAAGGAGAAGATTGCCTGCATTACGAATCCTCTCGTAAAAATCAACATGGATGGGATACCCATTGGAAGGAAAGTAAACCTTGCAACCTATGACAGCTACGAGAAGCTATCATTGGCTGTCAAAGAGCTTTTCCAAGGTTTTCTTCAAGGTACAAAATCAAGAATCAGTTCAAATGAAGCAAGTACCTTGAGTCATTTCCTTGGTGTCTATTTGTGCACCTGTACAGCACCAAGGTTTACTTGTTTTCTTTCACACTCCAGTCATCTTTCTTGCAGCTCAAAAGGATCTATCTAGTGCTGAGACTGCGCAGCTAGGAGCAGATGAAAAAACATTTTCTCAATTATTGAACGGATCTGGTGAATATACTCTAGTTTACGAAGACAGTGAAGGAGACAGGATGCTGGTGGGAGATGTGCCATGGAAGTAAGCATCCTTTGTCTTTGACAACTCAACCACACCCAAGCAACATAAAAGAACACATGATATAATCAACACCTCTAACTCAGTACTCAGTAAACTACGCTTTGCTTCACGTGCCTTAACTAAAACAGAGTCATCACATACTGCTGATGGTACTTTGAAATGGAAGTGTAATAGAAGCAACTACTAATTCATTGCACAATCTAAACTCTTACGTATACACTCATTGCAGTGTATTTGTCTCAACTGCTAAAAGGCTGAGGGTTTTAAGGAGCTCGGAGCTTTCCCATGGTTTCGTAAGCATAAGGCCACCTCAAGTGGTATGTGAAAATTTCAGTTACAGCTTACAGGTTTGATTGCCCCAAACTAAGCATGACCTTCCTTTCAATGCCTTCATTTTTACAGATTGGAGTAGCTCCTAGAAGAGTACCAAATTGCTGAAAGCCTGAAACAGTGGCAGGATTTTATCATTTGGAATGTGAGGAAACTGAAGCTGGCCCATTCCGATTTCGGGATGACACCTCTTTTTTTTTCCTTTAGAAACTAATTTAATGAGATAAACTAGCATACTTCAGATGCATGGAAAGGCGCTGGCTATTTTGTAAAGTAGGCTACCGTGTAAGTTATTGTTGTAGGTAATGTCCTAATGTAACTTACACGGTTTCAGGCTTTCAGCATTGGACTTACAGTTTGCAGATAAAAGACTTACCCATGTAAACTTCCTTGCTCTGTGTGACAGATTTGTATTCTTCTGTAACCCAACATACAAATCTAATGTCCAGACCACAATGGTTAGTACTCATCAATGTGCCGTAGAGAATAGCAAGTCAGCAGCATGCCATCCACATTGTTGGCATGGGCATCTACAGAGTGCAGTATAATGTGAAATTTGGCATTACTATGAATCTAGGGCACAAAATGGGAAAAAGAAAAGAAAGGTGTCTGTGTCTCACTAGACGAACTGTGATCCTTCTAACCTTGTCCCTTCAAAATGTTGTTGCAAGCACCGTGTGAACTATGAAAACAAAGCATGTGCCAGTGCCTTCATGCCTGTTGGGTGCCAAATTGCTTTCTGTGGCAATAGTGATGGGTTAATGACTTCATACAAGAGGGGCAACTTGTCACTCTTTGTTTATAAGCTAAGAATTCGCATGATGTCTTGTTTTTACATGAGTATATAACATTATCCAGGTCCATCAATAATTACACGCACCTGATAACAACAGCGGCCAAACCTGGAAGCTATCTCCAAGCTGCCCTGGTAGCCTGGTGACCATTCACCATACCCCAGATGCTCTCAAAAAAGTCAAGACAAACATCAGGTGGCATTGGTTTTCCAGAATGACAGAAACAACACGTCAGATGAGACTGTTTACAAACCATGTTCTATGCCTATAATCTTGTTGACTTCTAAAAATGGGCTATCAGCAGAGCAAGTTCCACTATTTATGTATATTTTGACCATCAAGAAAATTATTTATGAACAGTACATTTGAGGACTTTTGTGGCAGGACCAAAGCATGGAACTCAGACGCAAGAGTAGAATTGAAAAGGATGCTCAGCTGCTGAGGCTTATTGAAAATAAAACTCCAAAATAAGTTTGGGATCACAAGGCTTACCCAGAAAATTAGAAGAAAACAATGATCCGCATAAACTTGAAGTGCCTTCAGCCTCAAGCAATAACGTGCAGCCATTTGTCTTCTGCAGATAAGTAACTCCTGAGTGCAAAGATAAATTATAATTCACGATGAAACCTCCCAGTCTCCCACACACTCCACAGAGACTTCTTCTAGAGAGGAATATTCACCTTGATGCTTTCAGGCAGGCCTAGGAATTTGGGACAAAGGCAATGTCTTTTTCGTTGGACCATAACTAAATTCCAGACAGCAGGAAAAGTAGAAGAGACAAGATGGATTACGAAAGAATCCTAGGGACTTATGCAATGTCCTAATCAGATATCTTAATCTCCACTGCGTTGTGTGCTCATGTTGCCACTTGCAGTGCTAAACTGCTAATGTATATTTTACCTATATCTGTATGGGCTAAAAAATTGTAGTTCTTTTGTGTTGGTGAAAACCATAAAAAGTGTTCAGATAACTCAGGTTACAAATCCAAAGTCATTAGAGCACCTTCCTGTAGTGAATCTTTTAGTCCACCTCCACCAGTAGCTATAGATTTACAGTGCCAAAATTAACTTAACAACCAAGAAATAAAGAAATTATGGCAACAGGATAGAGAAGCGTATTTGTGCATATAACTGGCAATTAGGCATGCCAAGATCCAGATTCCAGACATCCAATGAAAGAAATTTATACAGAATGATAACTCATAAATCCCAATGATACACTGGCACATATGGACATCTAATAGACATTAACCTTTACGACACAAGGTGAGGTTGTGTGACTAATTTAGTTTCCTGCATTACCAGCTTATATATCCCTGGACTAAAAAAAATTGCCAGCTTTCAAGGCTTGCCATCCAAAACGAATCGTCAGTACATAGCTGCAACCCTGTCCGTGAACAGTACTGTTATTATATAATGTCCTTTCATGAGTGAAGGCTCCCCCCCCTCCATCAATATATTGATAGAAGAATAAGAGTGTCACACACACAAGCTATAGGCAAAGGCTCTAGCAGACTAGCACTCATATATAAGGAGGTCATTTTTATCATTCATTAAGCAAATAAACTGTAAAGAACACCTACAGTCTGTATTACCTTCATTCTCATAGAGTATCCCTCCTCATCAAGCCATGCCATCTGGTCATACAGGAACATAGACTTGCAATTCAATATTTCAATCACAAGACAGTATGTACCATATTAAAAGTCAGAGCATGGTGACACCAGCAAATGCAACCTGTGTAGCCTTAATGACTACAATGATTTTTTTTTAAGTTAAAGACATCAGATATTAAGAGAACAAATAAATCAGCATAACGCCACAAAAAGGAAATGGTGCAAAGATTCTATTTCTTGTGCTGCACCAAAGAAGAACAGGAATAGAAATGTTTCTTTACAGCACAATTAGAGATGCAAGTAGGTTTTGGGTTGACCCATTGGCTCATCATATATCTTTTGATTTAACAAAAATGTGTACAACATGAGCTGCAAATTAAGTAGGTAGTTAAGTAGAGCGAGTCTTAGGTAGACGTACAACAGAGTAAAAGCACAAAGCAACAGCATTACAGAAGAAGAAAAACCTGCCAGCAAAACTTAAAAGTTGCTAAATCTAGTTGATCCAACAGGACTGCAACATATAACCTGTAAAATAAGACCAGGGTGACAAGAATTAATGGCTTCTTAATCTTTACTTTTTTCCCCAACCTTAAACGTGTCTGCTCTACAAGTCAGAATTAGATTCCCACTTTGTCAATGTGAAGAAACCAGCATGCAGAATATTCCCATTTCTAATGGTCTGTCCTGTTTCCAGTGGAACATTAACTTTTTATTTCTATTGTCATATATTGTACATGTTTCCTTCCCTCTCTAGTCAAGTAAGATCTGTTAAAAATTAGTATAGCATGATCTCATTATGATAAATCAGAGCAATTCAATGTTTGACAATTGAAACCTAAGCTGTATGGTTTCTCATAGATGCAAACATTGTAACTAGCATGCATCAGTACACCTCGAGTCATAAGAATGGGCAGGTACTTCTATACCATTCCAAAAGAGTAACAGTGGCTACAATGTTCCACGAACATTGGTATGCCAATACCAATAGGTTACTACAGAAAAATGTAACATGTCTGCTTGTTGTGGGTGAGTTTGACGAAGGCACATAGGATTTAAATTGTAGAGCAATTGGCATGTTGTCACACCCGGATTTTCACAAAACCCGAATGTGGCCATATGTGTGCCCAGGAAGCCCACATAACACATACAACGAACAAATATGATAAACAGAGTACAAATGCTCGAAATAAAATAGTTTACAGCAGAGTATAACAATAATATTTATTACAGCGGAAGTCTATAACTCTCAACTAAAGCAGAGCCGCAGTCCACAGGGACTCTGACTGGGAGAGCGTAACTCAGAAGTACGGTAGGTCCTCAGGGAACTCAGCAGCAGTCTCCTGATCAGCCCAATCTGTTTACCCATCCGAGATTTTGTTGAATAATGACAAGTATAAGTAAACAATTACTTAGCAAGTATAGCACGGGTATGAAGGTTCAAAAAATAGGCTAGACATGGCTTAACTGCATTAGCATTTTTAGTTGGTTCATTTTAACATTTAACAATTACTACAAGTGAATGAAACCCGGTTGTACCCCAATTAAATAAGTATAAGTGGCAATACTCATAAACGAACATCATCTTCTAATAAAAAAGGATCCAGGTCGCTCGTGACCTTGAGCAAGGCTATCATGATAGATTTTACACTCTGCAGAGGTTTCGCCCTTTACCCACCAGTCGCGTAAATGTTCAAAATAACTTTGCACCCCAACCACGCACATCAACACTTCCGAGGTGTGACTGCATAGGGACGCTACGAGGTTTTTCACAAGACACCATAACAAAACAGTAGCCACTATGGTACAACACAGGCAGCATGATCCAAGGCACCGAGATTGACTGACTCTCAGGGCGCAGCGATAAGAGGGTCAATGGCGTCCAAAGCGCGGGCACGCATGCCAACCAGTAAAAGAGCGCGACGTGCGGAGTTTCCATACCACAGGGACTCCCAACACGGGACTGTGCCTGACAAGACATAGCCGATGGTACCCCCGTCCTCGGTGGATCAAACCATACTCTCACGAGTGCTTCCCATAGCGCCGTCGGCCCCGTCGGTAACTACTGTCAAGCTAGAGCCGTACAAGTTACTTGACCAAGACCAGAGCCATAATAGTTCTAGCGGTGGCGACAGGCTCCTGGGTTGCCGCTTTAAGAACCGGACCTTATGGAGAGACACTAGAGCAAAGCACACAACACATGCTCTAGCTCACTAAACCAAGTTGCTAAAAAGTAAATTTTATCATTAATGTTGAAGTGAACCATTAAGTCAAAATTTACAGTTAAATAATGGTGACAGTAGCTGCGCATAGCAAAAATCTACCCATATGCATAAACCCAAGGTAATCAAAGGATAGGGGTAAGCAAACTAGGTACAACCTTAATATGACATCAAATTTAGACACATGCATATGAAAGTAAGTGTATGTAAACAGGTGTGTATAGGTAGCAAGGATTGTCCGTGCTATAACTTGCCTTCCTCGAAGTGCTGCTGCTGCTGCGAGTCCTGCTCCGGAAAGTCCTCACCGAGCTCGAACTCCAAAGCTAACGGCTCACCGACTGGACACGAAGCACCATACAAGCATACACACATTCCAATACATGCAAACAAATAATATTCTATTAGAACAGTACACTAAACAGTAGAAACAATACATAAAAAGGTTTTAAAAATATTATACGCTTCACTACGAACACATGAGCGCGAAAATCACACTAATCAGAGTAAAACGAAAAAGATATGGCTTTTCTAAGTTCTAGGGACCTGCTGGCAATTTTTAAAAGTTTCTAGGGGCTTAGTTTGAAGAAAACAGGGACCTAAACATAATTTTGTATAAAAACAGAAGGGCCTATGTGTAAAAGAGTAGGGGCTGGAGCGCGGGTTCTAATACTTAAAAACTCAAGGGGTTTTCGTTAAAAACAGGACCTACTGGTAATTTCTTTTGAATGGAGGTGGACTGCGGGTTGATTCGGGGAAACTTGGAGGGCTCTTTAGCAAATCTGCCAGGGCTGACCGTTATGCCCAAGTTTGACTTGGGCTCGAGTGGGACGCGGGCCGTTGGATTAAGATCCAACGACTCAGATCCGAGGGGGGGGGGAACGACCGGCGACAAGGGAGGACGGCGGCACCGCCTGACGCCGCGACGGAAGTTCGCCGGAGATGCTTCGATCTCCCGCTACAGGCCACTATTCTTTACGGGAGTTGAACCTACGGCTCCAGGGGCACATGACGAGTTCACCAGGGGGTCCAACAGTGGCTGGCAGGCGGCGTGGCGGCCGGGCGGCGATGAACCGCGACGAGTCTCGCCGGCGAAGGTGGTGAGCGGCCTACGGAGCAAAAGAGTGGACTTGGCGGGGCTTGGGAGGTGTCTTACCACTGCGCAAGGCCTCTGGAGCGGTCGAATTGAAGCGATGTGGCTCCGGTGATGGAGCCCGTCGACGACCGAAGTCCGGCGGCGGCGTCAAGCGAGGGGAGGGGTGCTGGGATGCTCGAGGGCTCGTGGCGGGGTGTTGTGTGGCATTGGGGCTACGGGGCCCGGCTTTTATAGGGCTCGGGGGGTCCCTGACGTGCGGTGCGCGAGGATCGACGGCCGACGGTGATGGGGGGGGTTTCCATCGGGGGGAGGGGTCCTGCCATGCGTGGGGCGGCCGAGAAAGGAAGGGGATCGGGGGAGGAAGGTGCGGGGAAAGTGCCTGGGTGGGCCACGGGCGCGGTGCGGGCCGGGATGGCCGAGCGGAGCGGCGGTGAATCCGCGCCGGGGAAGGAAAGGCGCGGGCGGGAGGTGGAAGGCGAAACTGACAGGCGGGACCGGGCGGTCAGCGGGAGAGAGAGTGTGTAACACCCAAAAATGGCCCATTTAAAATTTTTAGTAATTAATTGGCTTTTATTTTATTTATTCATATTTAATATAAATTAAACAAATTATTTATGAATATTAAAATCAAATATAAGTATAGAAACATTTTTGTTGCATTCATGCTGCTGCACTGTGTTTTGGTTGATGGCAAAATAAGTTGGAATTTAAATTCTGTTTAAATTCGAATTTAATTTGCATCTGTTTGAGCCCTAGAAAAGTTAATTCAAGCCGAGTTCACTTTTGCTCCTTGAGCTTTTCCCCTGGTCCACCCTTGCTCCCTCTACTCTTTCCCTGGCCCGGCCCAGCCCCTCCTCGTTTTCTTTTCCCGCGGGCCGCTTTTCCCTTGCGGCCCATCAGCGCCGGCCCAACCAGCGCCCCCCTTCCCCTCTTCCTTCGGCTGACAGCCCGGTCCCACCTGTCAGGCTCCTCTTCTACCTCCCTCCCGAGAGCTCCTCCCTCCCCGGCGCACATTGCGCCGCCTCGGCCGGCCACCCCAGCTTCTCTCTGCGCCCGTGGGCCCTGCTGGAGTCTTCCCCGCTGCTTCCCCGTGATTCCCTTCCCCTTTTGCGCGCGCGCATGCACGGCAAGCCCGCCGCCGCTTGGAAACCGGCGCTCCGGCCGCCGCCGCCCGATCTCCGCGCCACCTGTCCAATGCAGCACCCCCAGCCTATTTAAGCACCCCCGAGCACCCCCTAAACCTCACCTACACACCACCCGAACTCCCCAAGCTCCCCAGTGACTCCCCGAGCTCGCCGACCGCCGCCCGAGCGATTTCGCCGGTCGTCGTCGTCGACCGACGCCTCCGACGGCCTGCTGCCAAATTGGTCTACTCAGGTGAGCTTGCCACCTCCTCCCGTTGCTCCTGCGCCAAACAGCGTCCTAAACCGAGCACCAAAGCCCCACCTCCATCTTCGCCGGAGATGGCCGCCCGTCGGTTATCGTCGAGCGCCACCACCGCCGCCTGAACCTCGTTTTGAACCCCCCCCCAGAATGCTCGCCACGTCCCACTGATCACGTAGGACCAAGCCCATGGCCAATGGTGGCCCCTAGCCCAAGATCCACCCTGCTCCGGCGAAGAACCGCCGCGGGAACTGGCGGCGCCGCCGTCCTCCCCTGCCGCCGGTCGTCTCCCCCCCTTCGGATCTGAGTCGTTGGATCTTAATCCAACGGCCCGCGTCCAACCCGAGCCCGAGTCAAACTTGGGCGTACCGGTCAGCTTTGGCCATTTTGCAAAAGAGCCCCTCCAAGATCTGAAATCAACCCGCGCTCTAGCTCTGTACAAAAATAATTCCAGTTAGATCTTGGTTTTTATGGAAAACCCCCTGAGCTTTCAAAAATTTGAACCCGCCGTCCTAGGGAGTCGTTTTTACGCGTTAGACCTTCGGTTTTTATACGAAATTAGGTTTTAGTCCCTGGTTTCTTCAAAATAAGCCCCTGGAACCTTTTAAAAATTGCCAGCGGGTCCCTAGAACTTGGAAAACCCATATCTTTTTCGTTTTAGCTCCGATTAGTGTGATTTTCGCGCTCATGTGTTCGTAGTGACGCGTAGAATATTTCTAAAACCTTTTTATGTATTGTTTCTACTGTTTGGTGTACTGTTCTAATAGAATATTATTCTTTTACATGTATTGGTTTGCGTGCTGGCTTGTTTGGTGCTTCGTGTCCAGTCGGTGAGCCGTTAGCTTTGGAGTTCGAGCTCGGTGAGGACTTTCCGGAGTAGGACCAGCAGCAGCAGCACTTCGAGGAAGGCAAGTTATAGCACGGACAATCCTTGCTACCTATACACACCTATTTACATACACTTACTTTCATATGCATGTGTCTAAATTTGATGTCCTATTAAGGTTGTACCTAGTTTGTTTACCCCTATCCTTTGATTACCTTGGGTTTTATGCATATGGGTAGATATTTGCTATGCGCAGCTACTGTCACTATTATCTAACTATTAATGTTGACTTAATGGTTCACTTCAACATTAATGATAAAACTTGCTTTTTAGCAACATGGTTTAAGGAACTGGGCATGTGCTATGTGCTTTGCCCCAGTGTCTCTCCGTAAGGTCCGGTTCTTAAAGCGGCAACCCAGGAGCCTGTCGCCACCGCTAGAACTATTATGGCTCTGGTCTTGGTCAAGTAACTTGTACGACTCTAGCTTGACAGTAGTTACCGACGGGGCCGACGGCGCTATGGGAAGCACTCGTGAGAGTATTCTTTGATCCACCGAGGACGGGGGTACCGTCGGCTATGTCTTGTCAGGCACAGTCCCGTGTTGGGAGTCCCTATGGTATGGGAACTCCGCACGTCGCGCTCTTTTTCTTGTTGGCATGCGTGCCCACGCTCTGGCCGCCATTGACCCTCTTATCGCTGCGCCCTGAGAGTCAGTCAATCTCGGTGCCTTGGATCATGCTGCCTGTGTTGTACCATAGTGGCTACTGTTTTGTTAGGGTGTCTTGTGAAAAACCTTGTAGTGTCCCTATGCAGTCACACCTCGGAAGTGTTGATGTGCGTGGTTGGGTGCAAAGTTCCTTTGAACTTTTACGCGACTGGTGGGGAAAAGGGCGAAACCTCTGCAGAGTGTAAAATCTATCATGATAGCCTTGCTGAAGGTCACGAGCGGCCTGGATCCTTTTTGATTAGAAGATGATGTTCGTTTATGATTAATGTCACTTATACTAAGGTCACGTGCCCCCAGCACCCCAGCCACCTGCACCAGCAGATAGGTGGACTGTGGAGGACTTCGTCAGGGACGCTGGAGACAACTTCTACCACTGGCACCTGAGGCAAATACTCCGCTACCACTACGGCACAGGCAACATGGGCATGGAGTACCACAGTGAGAGGTGGACGCACCCCCGCTTCCCCACCTTCTGGAACACCTCCCTGAGGATCCGTACAGCTGACCACGAAGCTAGAGCTGCCAGGACGAGGTCGATCCACTACGCCTCCAGTGAGAGATCCACCCAGGAGGCAGGGATAGCAGATGTTGCTCACCGTACCCTCTACTACTACAGAGACAGGTTCTGGGCAGAGATCCAGGATGGGCCAGATAGGTGGTACCCTCGCAGGAGGAGTGGGGATACAGCTTGCACCATCGCCCCCATCGGAGACATCGACGACCCCCGACTTGCTGCTACCGTGGCACTGGTGGCCACCCTCAACACTGACCTGGAGGCAGCTACTGATGAGATCGCCGCTCTGAGGGAGGAGCTGAGAGGGACTCGGCAGGAGATGGAGCAGCCGGACCAGATGTTGGGAGCACCACCGGCACTCAGCCCAGACTACCGTGCAGAGTCACCGCCTCGCAAGAGGCACCGCTTCGGATCTGCCGCCGCCAGCACCACCATCCAGCAGGGTCCTTAGGAGTTTACCATGAGTCTGTAATAAGATCGATTAGTCATCGCTTTTCTTTTCAGTCGAGTCAAAAACCAGTGAGTCGAGTCAGTGTGAACCTTGTCTTTCGATGTTCGGATTGATTATCATTATGCTTAGGTTTGAGTTGGATTTTTGTAATGATTGTGATGGACGTAGACGCAAGTCTACTACCATCTAGATTTTGGATTAAGGCATAAGGATATTATTGATTACATAGAAGGGGTTAATTGCTTCACTTGCTCTTTATCTATCTTATGCTCTATCATAACTAGTTCAATGTTCTCAAGTACTTTGGTTCCTAAGTTACTTGGTCTTGAAGTTTATGGGGATCTCTTGTTGATAATAGATGGTGAACACAAGGAGCAACGCCGGTGCCAGTGGACTGCCACCACCACCTCCCACCATTGAGCAGATGATGCTCACACAGACCCAGCTGATGCAACAGATGGCTCAGACAATGGCCATGATGCAGCAGAACCAGCAAAATCCGCCGCAGCACAACATGCCGCCCCGTGACGCCCGCCCACCTTCAACAAAGCAATTGATCCCTTGCATGCATTGGATTGGCTCAAGGCAGTGGAGCGACAACTCGACATCGCTCAGTGCAACGATCGGGAGAAGGTGCTGTACGCAGGAGGACAGCTTCAAGGACCAGCCTTGGACTGGTGGGACTCGTACCAGTACGCTCACCCTGATCGTACTCAGATCACATGGCAGGAGTTCCATGACAGCTTCCGCTCGCACCATGTGCCTGAAGCCCTGATGACGTTAAAGAAGAGGGAGTTCCTGTCACTGAAGCAGGAAGGGATGAGCGTCACAGCTTATCGTGACAAGTTCATTGAGCTCGCCCGCTACGCTCCGAAAGACATGGACACCGACAAGAAGAAGCAGTCCAGGTTCCGTGATGGCTTGCAGGATGCACTGCAGTACCAGCTGATGTGCACCAGGTTCCCCAACTTCCAGGAACTGGTGGACGGAGGCTTGATGCTAGAGCACAAGCGCCGTGAAATGGAGGAGAAGAAGCGGAAGTTTCAGGGTCAGCAGTCTTGAAGCAACAACCGCCCCCGCTTCACTGCTCCCCAAGGCCAACAGATGGTGAGCCAACAACGCTTCCAAAGCCAGTCCGGCTCGATCAACCATGGCCAGAACCAGCAGCGCCCCCAGTACCCTCAAGCACCGCAGCAACAACGCTACCAGAACCAGCTGCAGAATGCCCCAGCTCAGCGCAACCAGGTGCAGCAAGGGCCAGCCCAGCGTCCCAACAACGCCAACAATGTACCGGTGGGCCCGAGGGCGTGTTTCCAATGTGGTGAGCCAGGGCACTATGCCAATGCCTGTCACCACAGAGTCCAGAATGCTGCAGGCCAGAACAACAACTAGAGGGTTGGACAGCAGCAAGGGCAGAATGGGAACCAGCAGCAAGCTCAAGCAGGCCGAGGGCCGCAGAACCCAGTCAGGGGCAAGGTCAACCACATGGGTGCCGAGACCGCAGAAGGGGCCACTGACGTGGTCATGGGTATGTTCCCTGTCAACTCGACTCCTGCGACTGTTTTGTTTGATTCTGGAGCTTCACATGCTTTTATATCTGCTGCATTTGTGAAAAAGAACATAATGGCTCTAAGACCCATGTCAAACACCATGCTAGTTAGCTCACCAGGAGGGGAACAAAGAGCTACTTTACGTTGTCCCCATGTCACCATCACTATAAGGGGGGTAGACTTTGAGGTATACCCAATAGTCCTGGAATCCATCGGATTCGATCTGATTCTGGGAATGAGCTGGTTAGCCAGATATGATGCACTGATTCAGTGTGCCAAGAGAGTCGTGCAACTGACAGTGAAGTCTGGTGAGAAGGTGGAGTATCAAGCAACCAGCCCTACAGAGCACAATCAAGCCAACCAAGCTGAGGGTGCAACCCCGGAGGACATCCGAGTGGTGTGCGAGTTTCCGGATGTGTTCCCAGATGAACTGCCAGGTATGCCCCCGAAATGCGAAGTTGAATTCGTTATTGAACTAAAACCTGGCACTGCACCTATAGCTAAAAGACCATATAGGATGGGAGTGAAGGAACTGGAGAAACTTAAGGAAGAATTAAGCTCTTTGCTAGAAAAAGGGTACATTCGACCTAGTTCTTCACCATGGGGAGCACCAGTGTTGTTCGTGGACAAGAAGGATGGTTCACAAAGGATGTGGGTGGACTATCGAGCACTCAATGAAGTGACGGTCAAGAACAAGTACCCCCTGCCGAGGATTGATGATCTGTTCGATCAATTGAAGGGAGCTTGTGTGTTCTCCAAGATAGATCTTCGATCGGGTTACCACCAGATGAGGATCCGACCATCGGACATACCCAAGACGGCTTTCACTACTCGGTACGGGTTGTACGAGTTCACGGTTATGTCATTTGGACTGACCAATGCTCCTGCATACTTCATGTACTTGATGAATAGTGTCTTCATGGACTACCTTGACAAGTTTGTGGTGGTGTTCATTGATGATATTCTGGTCTTCTCCAAGAATGAAGAGAAACATGAAAAGCATTTGAGGCTGGCGATGCAGAGACTTCGGGAACATCAGCTGTATGCCAAGTTGAGCAAGTGTGAGTTCTGGCTAAAGGAAGTGGCATTCTTGGGACACGTACTGTCCAATAGAGGAGTAGCAGTTGATCCGAAGAAGGTTAATGATGTGTTGAGCTGGAACCCACCTCGGGATGTCAGCGAGATCAGGAGTTTCCTTGGAATGGCCGGGTACTATCGGCGTTTCATTGAAGGATTCTCCAAGATTGCTAAACCCATGACGACGTTATTGGAGAAGAATACTAAGTTCATCTGGACAGAGGAGTGCCAAACCAGCTTCGAAGAATTGAAGAAGAGGCTAACAATAGCACCTGTACTGGTATTGCCCGACATAGCCAAGAGCTTCTCCATCTACTGCGATGCATCCCGTCTAGGACTGGGGTGTGTACTTATGCAGGAAGGGAGAGTCGTGGCATATGCATCAAGACAGTTGCGGAAGCATGAGCAGAACTATCCGACACATGATCTGGAGTTGGCAGCTGTGGTGCATGCTTTGAAGATTTGGAGGCATTACCTGATCGGGCACAAGTGTGACATCTACACTGATCACAAGAGCCTGAAGTATGTCTTCACCCAGTCGGAGCTGAATATGAGGCAACGCCGATGGTTGGAGTTGATCCGAAGAAGGTTAATGATGTGTTGAGCTGGAACCCGCCTCGGGATGTCAGCGAGATCAGGAGTTTCCTTGGAATGGCCGGGTACTATCGGCGTTTCATTGAAGGATTCTCCAAGATTGCTAAACCCATGACGGCGTTATTGGAGAAGAATGCTAAGTTCATCTGGACAGAGGAGTGCCAAACCAGCTTCGAAGAATTGAAGAAGAGGCTAACAATAGCACCTGTACTAGTATTGCCCGACATAGCCAAGAGCTTCTCCATCTACTGCGATGCATCCCGTCTAGGACTGGGGTGTGTACTTATGCAGGAAGGGAGAGTCATGGCATATGCATCAAGACAGTTGCGGAAGCATGAGCAGAACTATCCGACACATGATCTGGAGTTGGCAGCTGTAGTGCATGCTTTGAAGATTTGGAGGCATTACCTGATCGGGCACAAGTGTGACATCTACACTGATCACAAGAGCCTGAAGTATGTCTTCACCCAGTCGGAGCTGAATATGAGGCAACGCCGATGGTTGGAGTTGATCAAGGACTATGATCTGGAGATCCATTACCACCCTGGCAAGGCTAACTTGGTGGCAGATGCTCTCAGTAGGAGAAGCTATGTGAACAAGATCACCGGCCATTGTTTGCCTGAAGAACTCAGCCGGAAATTTGAGAAGATGAGTCTCGGGTTCGTGACCAACATCACAGAGATGACGGTGGAACCGACTCTTGAACAGGAGATCCGGAAAGGACATCTTGGTGATGAAAAGATCAAGGAAATTATGGAGAATGTTGCCCTAGGAAAGGCACCTGGATTCCAAGTTGATGAACAAGGAACCCTGTGGCACGGGAAGAGGATATGTGTGCCCGATGTAGCGTAGATCAACGACACGATCCTAAGAGAAGCGCGTGATTCGGCGTACTCGATCCACCCAGGAAGCACCAATATGTACCAAGATATCAAGGAAATATTCTGGTGGTACGGATTGAAGCGTGATGTGGCGACACACGTGGCACTATGTGACACTTGTCAGAGAGTTAAGGCTGAACATCAGAGGCCAGCCGGATTACTCCAGCCCTTGAAGATACCTGAATGGAAATGGGAAGAAATTGGTATGGACTTCATAACGGGTCTACCCCGCACACAGCGAGGATTTGACTCCATTTGGGTGATTGTGGACCGTTTGACCAAAGTGGCACACTTTCTTCCAGTAAAGACCACCTACACGGGAGCCAGATTAGCGGAGCTATATATGGAAAGGATTGTGTGCCTGCATGGAGTGCCAAAACGGATAGTGTCTGATCGTGGTACTCAGTTCACTTCACACTTCTGGAAGAAGCTGCATGAGTGCATGGATACTAAACTGCATTTCAGCTCCGCGTATCACCCACAGACGGACGGACAGACAGAGCGAACCAATCAGATTCTAGAGGACATGTTGAGAGCATGTGCTCTGCAGTATGGTGTTAGCTGGGATAAGAGTTTACCCTATGCGGAATTCTCGTACAATAACAGCTACCAGAAGAGTCTGCAGATGGCACCATTCGAGGCTTTGTATGGCATGAAATGTAGGACTCCACTATTCTGGAATCAGACCGGAGAAAGTCAAGTTTTCGGACCCGAGATACTCGGGGATGCAGAACGCCAAGTACAAGTGATTAGGCATAACTTAAAAGTGGCATAGTCCAGGCAAAAGAGTTATGCTGATGTCAGACGGAGGGATCTCAGTTTTACAGTTGGAGATTTCGTGTACCTCAAGGTGTCACCGATGAGGGGCGTGAAGAGGTTCAATGTCAAGGGCAAGCTAGCACCTCGATACATCGGACCCTTCCAGGTACTTGAAAGGAAAGGTGAAGTGGTATATCAGTTGGGACTACCCGAGAGATTAGCCGGAGTGCACGATGTGTTCCACGTGTCTCAGCTGAAGAAATGTTCCTAGCGTGCGGTGCGCGAGGATCGACGGCCGGCGGTGATGGGGAGGGGGGGTTTCCATCGGGGGGAGGGGTCCTGCCATGCGTGGGGCGGCCGAGAAAGGAAGGGGATCGGGGGAGGAAGGTGCGGGGAAAGTGCCTGGGTGGGCCACGGGCGCGGTGCGGGCCGGGATGGCCGAGCGGAGCGGCGGTGAATGGGCGCCGGGGAAGGAAAGGCGCGGGCGGGAGGTGGAAGGCGAAACTGACAGGCGGGACCGGGCGTTCAGCGGGAGAGAGAGGGTGTAACACCCAAAAATGGCCCATTTAAAATTTTTAGTAATTAATTGGCTTTTATTTTATTTATTCATATTTAATATAAATTAAATGAATTATTTATGAATATTAAAATCAAATATAAGTATAGAAACATTTTTGTTGCATTCATGCTGCTGCACTGTGTTTTGGTTGATGGCAAAATAAGTTGGAATTTAAATTCTGTTTAAATTCGAATTTAATTTGCATCTGTTTGAGCCCTAGAAAAGTTAATTCAAGCCGAGTTCACTTTTGCTCCTTGAGCTTTTCCCCTGGTCCACCCTTGCTCCCTCTACTCTTTCCCTGGCCCGGCCCAGCCCCTCCTCGTTTTCTTTTCCCGCGGGCCGCTTTTCCCTTGCGGCCCATCAGCGCCGGCCCAACCAGCGCACCCCCTTCCCCTCTTCCTTTCGCTGACAGCCCGGTCCCACCTGTCAGGCTCCTCTTCTACCTCCCTCCCCGGCGCACATTGCGCCGCCTCAGCCGGCCACCCCAGCCCCTCTCTGCGCCCGTGGGCCCCGCTGGAGCCTTCCCCGCTGCTTCCCCGCGATTCCCTTCCCCTTTTGCGCACGCGCATGCACGTCAAGCCCTCCTCCGCTTGGAAACCGGCGCTCCGGCCGCCGCCGCCCGATCTCCGCGCCACCTGCCCAATGCAGCACCCCCAGCCTATTTAAGCCTATTTGGAGTTCGAGCTCGGTGAGGACTTTCCGGAGCAGGACCAGCAGCAGCAGCACTTCGAGGAAGGCAAGTTATAGCACGGACAATCCTTGCTACCTATACACACCTATTTACATACACTTACTTTCATATGCATGTGTCTAA
This sequence comes from Echinochloa phyllopogon, assembly GCA_033239725.1. Lineage (NCBI taxonomy): Eukaryota > Viridiplantae > Streptophyta > Magnoliopsida > Poales > Poaceae > Echinochloa > Echinochloa phyllopogon. The sequence goes on from BTCW01000014.1 coordinate 50,241,450, forward strand.
ATTTGATGTCCTATTAAGGTTGTACCTAGTTTGTTTACCCCTATCCTTTGATTACCTTGGGTTTTATGCATATGGGTAGATATTTGCTATGCGCAGCTACTGTCACTATTATCTAACTGTTAATGTTGACTTAATGGTTGACTTCAATATTAATGATAAAACTTGCTTTTTAGCAACATGGTTTAGGGAACTGGGCATGTGCTGTGTGCTTTGCCCCAGTGTCTCTCCGTAAGGTCCGGTTCTTAAAGCGGCAACCCAGGAGCCTGTCGCCACCGCTAGAACTATTATGGCTCTGGTCTTGGTCAAGTAACTTGTACGGCTCTAGCTTGACAGTAGTTACCGACGGGGCCGACGGCGCTATGGGAAGCACTCGTGAGAGTATGGTTTGATCCACCGAGGACGGGGGTACCGTCGGCTATGTCTTGTCAGGCACAGTCCCGTGTTGGGAGTCCCTGTGGTATGGGAACTCCGCACGTCGCGCTCTTTTTCTTGTTGGCATGCGTGCCCGCGCTCTGGACGCCATTGACCCTCTTATCGCTGCGCCCTGAGAGTCAGTAAATCTCGGTGCCTTGGATCATGCTGCCTGTGTTGTACCATAGTGGCTACTGTTTTGTTAGGGTGTTTTGTGAAAAACCTCGTAGCGTCCCTATGCAGTCACACCTCGGAAGTGTTGATGTGCGTGGTTGGGTGCAAAGTTCCTTTGAACTTTTACGCGACTGGTGGGAAAAGGGCGAAACCTCTGCAGAGTGTAAAATCTATCATGATAGCCTTGCTCAAGGTCACGAGCGGCCTGGATCCTTTTGATTAGAAGATAATGTTCGTTTATGATTAATGTCACTTATACTTATTAAATAGGGTTACAACCGGGTTTCATTCACTTGTAGTAACTGTTAAATGTTAAAATGAACCAACTAAAAATACTAATGCAGTTAAGCCGAGTCTAGCCTATTTTTTTGAGCCTTCATACCCGTGCTATACTTGCTAAGTATTCGTTTACTTACACTTGTCAATATTCAACAAAATCCCGGATGGGTACACAGATTGGGCTGATCACGAGACTGCTGCTGAGTTCCCTGAGGACCTGCCGTACTTCTGAGTTGCGCTCTCCCAGTCAGAGTCCCTGTGGACTGCGGCTCCGCTAGTTGAGAGTTATAGACTTCCGCTGTAATAAATACTATTGTTATACTCTGATGTAAACTATTTTATTTCGAGCATTTGTACTCTGTTTATCATATTTGTTCGTTGTATGTGTTCTGTGGACTTCCTGGGCACACATATGGCCGCATTCGGGTTTTGTGAAATCCGGGTGTGACAGAAGGGAGGAAGGGGGCTCGAGTTGGGCCGGCTTGGTTCGGCCCAGGAGCGGGGCGCGCGCGGCTCAGGCCAGCGCAGGCCGCTGGGCCGACTCGGCGGGAGCAGGCCCAGGTGGGGAGGGGGAAGGTTTGGGCCGTGGAAAAAGAATGGGAGGGGGTTGGCTGCGCTAGGGAAAGAGTTGGGGGGTGCAAGAGTGGACCAGGGGGAAAGCTTAGGGAGCAAGAGTGAACTCGTCTTGAAATAACTTTTCTAGGGCTCAAACAAATACAAATTAAATTCGAATTTAAATAGAATTTAAATTTCAACTTAATTTGCCAACAACCAAAACACAATGCAGCAGCATGAATGCAACAAAAATGTTTTCTACAACTTATATTTGATTTTAATATTCATAAATAATTCGTTTAACCTATATTAAATATGAACAATTAAAATAAAAGCCAATTAATTACTAAAAATTTTAAATGGGCCATTTTTGGGTGTTACACATGTATTGACAGCCTGGTATACTGTTTAACTATTTTCAATGTTCTCCTGTAACTTCTTAAAGCTGCCATACTGTTGGAATCAAGATGATCCCAAACCACATATCCAAGGAGGCAACAAGTCAAGGTATATAAACCAAGCTGATACATGGTACTCAGATAACAGACAGACCAGTTCCCCATGATTACAGTTGACTTTTATTGTCATCTCAATTTTTCTACTAACTAATAGTAAGTTATTCCTCAATCCTTGCCAAATAGCATGTGTGAAGTGATGATCGTAATAATAATGTTGAACTGCAGTACCTCAGTCCTCAGCTGGAGGATCATTGAAACCCTATACAGCACAGAGACCGTGAGAAAGTAATACAATAATCAGGCATGCTAAGCATGCCCTTCCTGAAACTTATTACACAGGGTGAAAGAAGCGATTAAGGTCAAATGACTGGGGCAAATTAAAAACTGTACATTGAAATCCATTCATCATGAACTGAATGTCGATGGAATACAAAGACTGAATAATTTGATTAGATGCATTAGGATTATGGAGAATGGATACATAAGGAATGGAGCGACCATAAACTAAGACCATGTATAACGGTGTTGAGCAACCTACACAATCTTTGTACCAAGGGAAAATATTGGGCCAAATGGCCTAAAAGCCAAGGTTTGGAGGCCAAATTGTGCTGATTGTAAGGTACACTCAGACTTGCATAGAAAGGCAACGGCAAACTGAAGAACCTAAATAACTAAACTTACACCAGAATGTTCTGCCTGCAAGAACACTAGCCCTATGCTGTTTCTGAAAATTTCCATGTAATTCTGTTTTGTTCTCATATATAAGGTATCTACGAAAACATATTACACCGCTCCCAACCTTTACATAGTAACAAATTGGTATGCACCTGCCCCAAAAAAACGTATTGGTATACATAAGAACCATACAACTTAGCATCAGGATGTGGTAAGAATGTATGGATAACGCACAGTGCTTCGTGGACCATGGAAAATGGTTGGCAGTGTTCAACTAAAGTTAGTTATGGGCTCTCCCTAAAAAGACAACTATAAAGCTTGTTATTAACAGTTCATACAAAAAAAAAGTAGAATGCCCAGTAAGGGGATATGCAGGATGAATAAATAAATGTGCCTACATATGTTGTGAGCAAAAAAAAACACACCCAAAACAGAATCGATGGCTCAAGCGACAGTACAACACAGTTCTGAAATCCAAACGCCAAATGATGATAATGTAGTGTGATGTGGTTCAAAAGATCAAGCAGAATACTTCTACCTTGTTCAGAAAATAGAGCTGATCCAGTAACATAAATGAACGTTATTGCTGTTCGAATACAGCCACAAATAACATACGGAAAAGAGTGATGAGAAACTAGCAATGAATCACCTCGATTGATTTCCTTTTTCCGGCCATCATCACATACTGATTTACTGACCAGTCTAGAATGCTAATTAAGGAAGGCAAAACCTCCATTAAGCTTTGTAAGAATTCAGATAAGATATTTCTCAAAGAATTGAAAATTAATCTTTTTTTGCGAAAAAGAATTGAGAAATAATCATCAAGTCTATCTAAGAAGTTCTATTGTCAACCAGAAGAATTAAAACATACAACAGAAAGCCAAGTAGTCTTTAGCAGAAGCTCTAAATTGACTGTAGTAACTCTGGTATGCATGGATCACATAATATTCTTACATTTGAGCGACGCTAAGCTTATCACTTACGGGGCAGGCATCTTTTCTGGCCAGATGATAAAGCAAAACTCCGGCTGCGACACTAACATTCAGACTCTCCACCGCAAGGAAAGATCTCAAATCTTGATTACTAGAAGGGCTATCACCTTCTTCCCCTGGATCTGTGTCTGCGTCTGCGTCTGCATCTGCACCTTCGACAAATACACTAGTATTTCCAGGAATTCTTACCAGATGAGTGCAGGATCGCTCCACCAGGGGTCTCAAACCAGTGCCTTCACTGCCCAACACAAGAATAGTTGGCACCCCTGTTTCCACTTCAGAGAGAGGTACAGCTTTGTTAGCAATGGTACCACCAAGAACTCGCCACCCATTTTCAGCTGATGAAGACAAGAACTGCATCATGTTTCTGCAGGAAAGCAGCTCGATCAACTCAAGCGAGCCTGCACTAGCTTTGCTCACTACTCCACTTAATGGAGCCGAGTTCTTAGCACACAGCACGACACCCTCAGCACCAAAGTAGTAGGCAGACCTAATTATAGCTCCTAAATTCTGAGGATCCATAACCTCATCCAAGGCTACCCAGACAGGTGCCTTTCCACCTTCCACCCTGATTGGATCCAACTCCTTTGCATTCACCATTTCCAAGGGTGATGCATCAAGCACCAGGCCTTGGTGTGGCCGGTTATCCACCACCATGTTAAGGTCATGCTTCGATGTCTCGATGACCTTCAGCCCAATACTCTCTGCCATCCGCAGCACTTTCTCGACTGCCTTTTTATCCTTCTTCTTATTACTCCCACTCAAATCCATACCTTCCTGCATATACAATGCATAAAACTCCCTCCTCCCAGCCATCAGCGCTGCTAGCACCGGCCCAACGCCATAAACCCCTTGCCCTGCCATCTTTGGCACCGTCGATTCCCCTGCCTCCTTCCCTGTCTTCCTCCCCCAATTCTCCTGGTTGTTCCACTGCCTCACATCTGGCCTGGCAAACCTCTCCCTCCTAAACCTCTCGCCATGGGACCCTCCATCCCTCCCCCCAAACCTCTCGCCACGGGACCCTCCATCCCTCCCCCCAACTCGACGGTACCTGTCCTTAATCTTGCCCCATTTGGGATTGTCAATTGGCTCATTCTCATCATCATCCTCCCTAATCGCCACCCTGTTCGGCATCCTGTCGCCCGACACTTCTCTTCGCGTGTATTGGTCGTCTCTGGAGAAGAACTTCTCCGCGGAGTTCTCCCATGAGGAGGAGCGGCTGGCGCTAGTCCTCACGGCGGAGGCGGCACTGTTGCCAGTCTCGGCGGCAAGCCAGGGAAGCGCCCTCCCGCCGCCAGCCGATGCGGACCCATCTGGGGCAGTGGAGAACGAAACCCTGTTTCCCAGCCCGAAGCGGGAGGGGTCGCCCGCGGACGTGGCGGCCCTGGCGCTCGCACGGGCGGTGATGGTCGGACGAGGCACTGGTGAGGAGGCCGGATGCTTGGACAGGTAGCCGGCGCGGAGGAGGCCGGCGAGGAGAGTGCGGCGAGGCGAGGACGCCGCCGCGAGGAGCGGGAAGGGGTGGGACTTGGAGAGGCCAGAGTGGAGCATGGCGTCGGGGCGGCGGGAAGTAGGGTTTTGGGAAGGCTGGGTTGGTGTGGAGAGCGAAGGGTTTTGGATGGGCGGTGCGCGCCACTCGTTCGGCGAAATGCCGCGGCGGGGATGACGATGAGAGAATGAGATTAAAGGGGTTTTTTATGTGGAAGCCCTTCAGGTTCTGCCGTATATTCAAATGAGCCTTGTGGGATTTGGCAGTCGAGCAACTTGCATGTGGAACTGGCATTTATCTCGCTTCCTTCTTAAAATTTTCCAATATCTGATCTAGATTTTTTTTTGAAGTAAAGATCTAGATTAAGGGGGTGTTTTTGGGAGGGCTTCTCCCAAAATGGCTCCAAGCTTAAAGCTGTTTTAAAAAGGGCAAAAAGCCTAGCTCCATTCGGCTTCTAATTCACTTTTGGTTTATTTTTGCGCTATAGTGTATTGATTTGGACAAGGATAAGGCGCGATAGGTCGCACGGAGGGAGAAGGCGCGACCCACACGCTGCCGCCGCTGCCTCCCATGGCTTTGGCAGCCTCCGCCCACCACCGCGGCCGTCGAGGTAGTGTCCTCCGGCCTCCGTGGCCTCCTCCGCCCCCACCGCCTCCACCACCGCGGCCGACGCTAACCCGTCAGCCATGGTGTTATTTGCCGCCGTCTCCGCCCCCACCACTGGCACCGCCCACAGAGGCCCCCCACCGCCCCCCGCCGGGGGCACCCTCGCCACCCAGCCCTCCGCCCGGCGACCGTCGCCACTGTCGGGCTGCCCCCCCCCCCAAAAAAAAATCCCTCTAGAATCCACCGGCCGCGATATCCCTAGTAACCCTAACGTCCCTAATCCCGGGCCCCTAACCCGCCGCCTCCCCCCTTCTCCGGCCGGTCGTGCGGCTTGGCAGAAGCGCGACCAGACGTGGAATAGAGTTAACAATTGATTTACATGAAATAGGTGAAGTCGAAACCATGCCTTATTCTTCCTTCGACTATTTTTCCTTCTCCCATTCCCATTTCTCAATCCCTTAGGGCTCGTTTGGTTGGAGGTAATTAGAAGAAGGGAATGGGAGTTGAGAATTGAGAGATTAAAATTCCTTATTTGTTTCATGACCATAGGGGGCTCGTTTGGTTGGTGGTAATTAGAAGAAGGGAATGGGAGTTGAGAATTGAGAGATTAAAATTCCATTGTTTGTTTCATGACCATGGAAGTTTTAGTGGGATGGGGAACGAAATTTAGAGAAACAATTCCCACTAGTCTCTTCCGAGGGGGTGGGGTGGGAATTGGGAGGGAATTTGTTTTGAGTGCAAATGGATACATCTACACCGTTAATCATGACTTAAAATATTATTCCCAATCTCTAGACCCCATACCAAACAAAGGATATAAAGTCTCACCAAACAAAGGATATCAAGTCTCACTTAAACTCCCGCTCCTAATTTTCTCCACAAGCCAAATAAAGGAATGAGACTAAAAATCAATTTCTCAAGTGAATTCCCTATATCAACTCCCACCACTAATTCCCATGGCCCTTCCCCATCAGTTGCCAAACGCACTGTGTGAGTTTTAGTGAAATGGGAAAGAGGAATTTAGAGGAGCAATTCCCACTAATCTCTTCCAAAGGTAGGGGTGGGAATTGGGAGGGAATTTGTTTTGAGCGCAAGATGGATACATCTACACCGTTAATCATGACTTAAAATATTATTCCCAATCTCTAGACCCCATACCAAACAAAGGATATCAAGTCTCACTTAAACTCCCACTTCTAATTCTATCCACAAGCCAAATAAATAAATTAGATTGAAAATCAATTTCTCGAGTGAATTCCATCTATCAACTCTCACTACTAATTCCCATGCCCCTTCCCCGTCAATTGCCAAACGCACCGTTAGTCTCACGAGCTACCCACGTTTGTACCACTCTGCATTTAATTCATTTGGGTCCCACCGCTAAATTTTTAGGGGAACCTTTTAGTTTCACCTTTGCCAAGTTACCCCCTCAAGCCATGATACCTCTGATCAAACTAATTGGATGCCTCACATACTTCTAATGGTTGATGGTTGACCGTGAATATATTCTAATCGTGTCTTCTCAGGGAAGGTTCCAACTGCTATGAAGGTCCTTGATCATGGGTCCAAACTATGTACCTGGAGAGAAGTAAGATCTGTATGTAAAGAGTGGAAGATGTTCCTTGTGGCAACACTGTTGCTATGGTTGGCTTGGATCAGTTTATCACAGAAAAATGCTACACTGACAGATGAGGAGGAGGTCGATGCTTGCCGAATCAAAGCAACGAAGTTCTCTGTATCCCCCTGTTGTGCATGTTTCTGTTCAGTGCAAGATTGCCTCCGACCTTCCCAAGCACGTTGAAGGTTTGAAGCGTCTGGCCAAGTCAAATCCTATGGACTATGTACCGTTGAAGAGTCTGGTGAACGTATCATTGCTGGAGCTGGAGAGCTTCGTCTTGAGATTTGTTTGAAGGATCTGCAGGAAGACTTCATGGGTGGCGCTGAAATTACCGTTTCCCCTCCTGTTGTCTCCTTCTGTGAGACTGTTCTTGAGAATCTTGCAGAACTGTTATGAGCAAGTCTCCAAACAAGCACAACCGTTTGTTCATGGAAGCCCGACCCCTGAAAGAGGGTATACCTGAGGCCATTGATGACGGTCGCGTTGGTCCTCGTGACAGTGCCAAAGTACGGTCCAAAATTCTGTCTGAGGAGTTCGGTTTGGACAATGATCTAGCCAAAAAGATAGATGAAGGGGAGAAGGAAGAAAAGAAGGAAGAAGAAGAAAAAGAGGGAAAAGAAGAGAAAGACGGAGGAAATTAGCCACCCTCCGCCACCGGTGATATGCTACTTGGTGATATTGTATCACCATGGTATAAATATTTTGAAGGTGTTAGAAATTTAGGCATCATTCGGTATATTTTAATTTCAAAAATTAGCAACAGATTCACGACAGCAGTGAGTGATCCAGTGGTAACATAACATGTGTCAGTGTTCAAGTTAATTCTCCTAAATAACATGAACACCATGAGAAACCGAAACAAGAACAAAAGGATGTTCAGGATGTACCCAGAGGCGGGGCCGGTACCGGAGGCACCGGATGCGCCGTCACCAGCTGAAGGAATAGTGTTAACCATCCTCGACTGGCCTTGCTCGAAGTAGTCAATCTAATTTGGTGCAGTGACGAGTTGATGCAGTGGAGTCCCTCGAACGGTCACCGGGACGTAGTCGTTCACGTGAGGAAGACGGCCACCAGGAAGTAGTCGTTCGGGTTGACAAAGTTGGCCACCAGGAAGTAGTCGTTCGGGTTGACGAAGTTAGCCACCAGGAAGTAGTCGTTCACAGCAGCGAGCAGGCGCGTACTCGTACGCTCCCCAAAAACCTTATTGCCTGCCTATCCCGAGCAGGATCACTAGACAGGGAGGTTCGGAGGCAACTGCTCACGCAAGCAGTGTGCGCGCAAGGCTTGCGTTGGGAATGCAAGAGAGCAACAAAAACAGGGAGAAGAGAGAGGTCTCCTGAAAGGAGTACCAGAGAGGGAGAGTGCTTATGTGTTCTGGCTATGGGAGGTAGCCCCTCTTATATAGGCGACTAGAGGAGGAAGGGGATGAACCTGGACACTACATGAGGCAGCAATGGCCATAATGACGTCAGTTATTGGTCAGCCCAATAATGCCATTAAACGTCATCAGTTACTCTCAGCCATCAAGTCGGCAGTTACTGGTAACGTTTAAGACTCAATCAATGTCATTTGTGGCAAAAGGTTCATCACACAGCACACGCAGAGCGGCTCGTCTCGGCTCGACTCGGCACGGCCACGGCCGTCACGTCTCGGCTCGACTGGACTCGACACGGCCTCGGCCTCGGCCACGGCCACGGCTCGGCGAGGCGAGCGAGCACGCGCGCGTGTGGCATGCCCATCTCCTTTTACCAACTTCACAAGTGGTCCACAGTTAGTCCACTATTTAAGTTGGTTAGGATTCTCGTTGACTCTCCATCCGGGATTTAATTCCCTAGCATTTATTAGTGGACCTTTAATGCTTTGATTAATTGAGACTTAAATAGGCCAAGGCCCAATTAATCTGACAATCCCCACCAAGAATTTCAAGGTACACAAGAAAATACTCTCGACTCAACTATTGTTTTGATATACTGACATCATGGCGGGGACTGTTAAGTTGAACATCCACCTGGGGCAAGAGCTACACTTCTTCACAACTGACCAATGGACTATGCCTTGAATTCATAGTTTTGTGCAAACAAGCTTAACTAGAGCCCCTTTACCAGTACTAGGCTGCTATAAGCATCCCCTCGGGTTGGAGTGTATAAGTCATACTCCGTGCCTTTCATGGGTATCTAGAGATCACCCTATCTCATAGATTGTGACTAGCAATCAAACCCATATAGGTGCAATCCTTTGAGATGTTCTGTAGGTCAACATCTTTGCCCTCATTGAGCCACTCGGATCACATTAAGGTTTTCACCAACCTGCCATACAGACTTATAAGAGAAATGCACCTCCATTGGAATGAGCCCTTTTCAAAGGTTCTCTTCTCTCGGTTAAACAGTAGCTTGTTTCACCATCCTAATTCACGGGATCTCCGATCACATAGGACAGGTTACCACTACTGAGTAACACACATGGGTCTCAAGCCCAATTCCCTGGATGTGTTGTCTATCACGTTACGTGAAAGACCCTTTGTGAATTGATCTGCCGGGTTCTTAGCCGTTTGGATGTAGTCCAAGGCTATCACTCCGGAGTTTCTCATTTTCCTGACAGATTTCAGCTGCCTCTTTACATGCCTAGAGGACTTCATGTTATCCTTTGAACTGTTCACCTTGACAATCACAGTTCATGAGGATAGCCGGTATCGGTTTCTCAACTACCGGCAAATCCATAAGGAGATCACGAAGTCATTCGACCTCAACAGTGGCGGTGTCCAATGCAATGAGTTCTGCCTCCATAGTTGACCTTGTTAAGATGGTCTGCTTGCAAGACTTTTAGGAGACAGCGCCACCTCCAAGTGTGAAAACATATCCACTTGTGGCTTTAATCTCATCTGCATCGGATATCCAGTTTGAATCATTGTAACCCTCCAGTACTCTAGGGTACCCAGTATAGTGAATTCCATAGTCCACAGTACCTTTCAGAAAGCGCATTACCCGTTCAAGAGCTTCCCAATGAGCATCTCCCGGATTTGACACAAACCGGCTCAGTTTGCTCACAGCGAACGAGATATCGGGTCTAGTAGCGCTGGCTAGGTACATCAGCGAACCAATGATCTGGGAGTATCTCAGCTGATCTCTCATTATTCTTTTATTCTTTCGTAATATTTTACTAGCATCATAAGGTGTTGGAGCTGGCTTGCAGTCATTATATCCGAAACGACTCAAGACCTTCTCCATATAGTGGGATTGCGTGAGAACAACCCCACCATCACCTTCTCTCACTAGCTTAATATTTAGGATCACATCAGCCTCTCCCAAATCTTTCATCTCAAAACTCTGAGACAAAAACTCTTTGACTTCCTTAATCACATTAAGGCTTGTCCCAAATATCAGTATGTCATCTACATACAGACATAAGATCACTCCTTCGCCCCCACCATAGCGATAGTACACACACTTGTCGGCTTCGTTCACACAAAGCCAACTGACGTTAAAGTTCTGTCGAACTTCTCATGCCACTGCTTAGGAGCTTGCTTAAGGCCATACAAAGACTTTATCAACTTACACACCATTCCTTCTTGACCTTCCACTACAAAACATTCTGGCTGATCCATGTAGATCTCTTCCTCCAACTCTCCATTTAGGAAAGCTGTCTTAACGTCCATCTGATGAATGAGAAGACCATGGGAAGCTGCCAGAGAGAGCAGTACTCGAATGGTGGTCAATCGGGCAACTAGCGAGTAAGTGTCAAAGAAGTCATCTCCTTCTTTCTAAGTATATCCCTTAGCCACTAGCCTTGCCTTGTACTTTTCAACAGTACCATCAGGCCTAAGCTTTTTCTTGAACACCCACTTGCATCCTACAGGTTTGCACCCATACGGACGTTCCACGACTTCCTAAGTACCATTAGACATAATATAGTCCATCTCACTCCGAACTGCTTCCTTCCAATAGTCAGCGTCTGGAGAGGAATATGCCTCTTCAATGGTTCTAGGGGTGTCATCCACGAGGTACACAATGAAATCATCACCAAAGGACTTTGCAGTCCTCTGTCTCTTGCTCCTTCTGAGAGCTTCACTGTCATCCTCCTCAGGATTTTCCACATGTGTGTGTTCATTGTGTTATATCGAAACAGTAGGTTCTCTAGGTTCTTTATTAATAGACAGTTCATGAATAGATGTGCTAGCTTTCTCTTTCATAGGAAAAATGTCCTCAAAGAATGTAGCGTCTCTGGACTCCATAATTGTACCAACATGCATGTCAGGTACTCCAGATTTTACTATTAAAAATCTATAACCTACACTGTGGAAAGCATAACCAAGAAAGACACAATCAACAGTCTTAGGTCCCAATTTACGTTTCTTGGTTATGGGCACATTCACTTTGGCCAAACATCCCCAAGTCCGTAAGTATGAAAGGGTTAGCTTTTTCTTTTCCCATTCCTCGAATGGTGTTATCTCTTTTTTCTTCATAGGAACACGATTCAGGACATGACATGCAGTCAATATAGCCTCACCCCACCATTCCTTGGAAAGTCCCGCTGTATCCAACATGGCATTAACCAAGTTAGTCAGAGTGCGGTTCTTTCTTTCGGCTACCTCATTTGACTGAGGTGAGTAGGGAGGTGTCCTCTCATGAATTATTCCATGTTCCTCACAAAACGCAGTGAATACATTAGAAAAATACTCTCCACCGCGATCAGACCTAACTCCTTTGATCTTTCTCTCAAGTTGATTTTCTACCTCAGCTTTATAGATTTTAAAATACTGTAACGCTTCATCTTTAGACTTCAACAAATAAATGTAGCAAAATCTAGTAGAATCATCTATTAAAGTCATGAAGTGCTTTTTACCACCTTTTATCAACACACCATTCATCTCGCACAGATCGGAATGAATTAAGTCTAGAGGTGCCAAGTTCCTCGTCTCAGCCGCGAAATGAGGCTTGCGAGGTTGTTTTGATTCAACACACACATGACACTTAGAATTTTTGACTAAGGTGAATTTCGAAATTAAGCTCAGGTTTGCAAGACGCATCATACAACCAAAATCAACATGACAGAGTCGTGAATGCCAAACATTAGATTCAGTATTAACGTTTGCAGCATGGTTCACAACTTTATTACAATTGTCTAACAAAGAAAAGCGGAACAAGCCTCCGCTATCATAACCTTTTCCAATAAAACTTCCAAATTTAGAGATTACACATTTATTGGATTCAAAGACTAATTTAAAGCCGTCTCTACACAGAAGAGACCCCGCTGACTAAGTTCTTTTTGATGGTGGGGACATGCTGCACGTTCTTCAGTCGAATGGTCTTTCCCGAAGTAAGCTTCAGATCGACCGAACCAGCACCAAGAACACGCGCATGTGATCCGTTCCCCATCAACATGGAGGAAGACCCGCCTGCCTGGTAAGAAGCAAACAAGGAAATGTCAGCACAAACATGAATATTAGCACCAGTGTCAATCCACCAATCGGGTGAATGACATACTGAAAGAATTGTAGGTAAAAGATTACAATAACAATGCCCCGTCGGCGGTTTCTTCTTCTTCTTGAACTGAGCCGTCTGATTAGTCTTTGTCTGGTTCTGTTGCGGCTTGTTCTTCTTTTTGTTGGATGCATTGAAGTTCTTCTTTTGCGCCAAGTTGGCACTAGAAGATCCAGCAATCCCTTTACCACGTTGGTCTTTTGCCCTCGCCTTCTCTTCCACATCAAGAGTGCCGATGAGATCGACAATAGTAAACTCTTGTCTCTTGTGTTTCAGAGAGGTTGCAAAATCCTTCCAAGAAGGTGGCAACTTGGAGATAATACCTCCAGCCACAAACTTGTCAAGCAACCGACATGGAGCATCCTTGCTATAGTTCTCAAGATCTCTAGCCAGCGCCTGGATCTCATGGGCCTGCTCTACCACAGGACGGTCTTCAACCATCTTGTAGTCAAAGAGCTGTTCCATGACATACAGCTCGCCACCAGCATCAGAGACCCCAAACTTAGCCTCAAGTGCATCCCAAACATCTTTGCCACTCGGCAGCAAGAGGTACGTGTCCACAAGACTTTCAGTGAGAACACTCATGATGGCACCTCTAAACAGGTTATCGGCCGCCACGAAAGCCCGCTCCTCCTCTGGAGTGAACTGTTCGGGCTTCCCCTGTATGACATGCATGATGTTCATTGCCGTCAACCACAGCGTGACCCTCTCGCGCCAACGTTTGTAATTAGATCCATCGAAAACATTTGGTTTGATTGATACGGCAAAACCAACTACCGAAAGCCTATTATTAACATAAAATTTTTGGATTGTTAGAAATTTAGGCATCATTCGGTATATTTTAATTCCAGAAATTAGCAACAAATTCACGATAGCAGTGAGTGATCCAGTGGTAACATAACATGTGCCAGTGTTCAAGTTAATTCTCCTAAATAACATGAACAACATGAGAAACCGAAACAAGAACAAAAGGATGTTCAGGATGTACCCAGAGGCGGGGCCGGTACCGGAGGCACCGGATGCGCCGTCACCAGCTGGAGGAATAGTGTTAACCATCCTCGACTAGCCTTGCTCGAAGTAATCGATCTAATTCGGTGCAGTGATGAGTTGATGCAGTGGAGTCCCTCGAACGGTCATCGGGACGTAGTCGTTCACGTGAGGAAGACGGCCACCAGGAAGTAGTCGTTCGGGTTGACAAAGTTGGCCACCAGGAAGTAGTCGTTCGGGTTGACGAAGTTAGCCACCAAGAAGTAGTCGTTCACAGCAGCGAGCAGGCGCGTACTCGTACGCTCCCCAAAAACCTTATTGTCTGCCTATCCCGAGCAGGATCACTAGACAGGGAGGTTCTGAGGCAACTGCTCACGCAAGCAGTGCGCGCGCAAGGCTTGCGTTGGAAATGCAAGAGAGCAGAAAAACAGGGAGAAGAGAGAGGTCTCCTGAAAGGAGTGCCAGAGAGGGAGAGTGCTTATGTGTTCTGGCTATGGGAGGTAGCCCCTCTTATATAGGCGACCAGAGGAGGAAGGGGGATGAACCTGGACAGTACATGAGGCAGCAATGGCCATAATGACGTCAGTTAGTCGGCAGTTACCGGTAACGTTTAAGACTCAATCAATGTCATTTGTGGCAAAAGCTTCATCACACAGCACACGCGGCTCGGCACGCCACGGCCACGGCCACGGCTCGGCGAGGCGAGCGAGCGCGTGTGGCACGCCCATCTCCTTTTACCAACTTCACAAGTGGTCCACTATTTAAGTTGGTTAGGATTCCCGTTGTCTCTTCATCCGGGATTTAATTCCCTAGCATTTATTAGTGGACCTTTAATTTTTGATTAATTGAGACTTAAATGGGCTAAGGCACAATTAATCTGACAGAAGGTATTTCTGTGGATAACTATTTGCTTTTGCTGAATATAATTCTGTTTCTACTCTTTTGAATATGCTGATTTTTTTCATGTTCTGCTGGGATACCTATTACATGGTGTTAAACTCTTCCCCTCATTGACAGTACCTCTTGGACCGTTTTTGGTACCAGTTTTTGGTATATGTAGTTAGTAATATTTTCTCATTGTTTGAATTCTTATTTTCTATCTACACATTTTACAACTTTATCGCTTGCAGTTATTTTTTTCTTATCTGACCGCTTTGGATTAACTCTGCTTTTTTCAATGTTATTTTGTGTATTCTTCCCTTTTTATACTACATAGATTTACATCTTCATATGTGAACACTTGTGGACTTGTGGTGAAGCAATAATCCATAAACCCTTATAGAATTATAGGATCGACAGTGTTTTTGTGCACTTTAGTTCCATTACACTTCGATTCTAAGTGTCCATAGTGCTGTCCGTTTCTTCGAATCATCTAATACTAACTGTATATCATAATACTAACT
Organism: Echinochloa phyllopogon; assembly: GCA_033239725.1. Taxonomy (NCBI): domain Eukaryota; kingdom Viridiplantae; phylum Streptophyta; class Magnoliopsida; order Poales; family Poaceae; genus Echinochloa; species Echinochloa phyllopogon. The sequence continues at coordinate 50,256,574 of BTCW01000014.1, forward strand.
GGTAACTGCATGAGATTGATCAACTGTGGGTGCAAGCAATAATATAATTGGTATAAATGCCCAGTAATGGGAAATCATACTCTGATTGCATTCTGTTGGTTGCAATTTATCTGACCTGGACTCGGTAAAATCCCCAGGAATAGGAGACGACAGAGGAGGCATAAAAATTAGTGCTTGAATAGCACAGATCATCATCAGCAGCATAAAACAGTCGAGGTACGTGAGGGTAATAAAGCAAGGTTTCAGCAAACTCTGGCATTTTCATTAGCATAGCTGAACAAAGTCATGACAGGTTCACTAACAAATAACTTGCTTGGGCAGGAAACAAGTGCAAGGCAACAGCTCAGTATCTTATTTGGACTCGTAAATCGCTGTAAACAAGCAGCCAAATTGCACAAGTTCTTGCAGAGCACAGTAGCACACAAGTGAACAATGTAAAACTCCGAAACGCCACGGACATTCACCTCAAGCTGCATTGCATTGCATTGCATCAAGCAAGCTTCCCACGAGTGACAAGTTCACCAGAGGCCAGAGCTGGAACTGCTAGCCTTCCACTAGCCCTTCTTCTCGAGGCTGATGTTGTTCAGCCGCTCAATCGCCAGTATGAGCGCCTGCGTACCGAGCCCGCCTTCGCCGTGCGCCATCAGCGACACGTACAGCTGCTGCGCGAGCGCGAGCCCCGGCAGCGACAGCCCCATGGCCTGGCATTCCGACAGGCAGATACCGAGGTCCTTCACGAAGTGGCGGACGTAGAAGCCAGCCGCCATGTCCCGCTCCAGGATCCGCTTCCCGTACAATTCCAACGACTTGGACCCCGCCGCGCCGGTGGAGATGGCCTCCAACCATTTGGCCACGTCCAGCCCGGCCTTGTGCGCGTACACCATGCCCTCCACGAGGCCCACCATGGTGGACGCGATGGCGATCTGGTTGCCCAGCTTGGCGCGCTGCCCCGCGCCGGGCCCGCCCATGTACAGCGCGTTCCCCATGAGCTTGAAGAGCGGCGCCAGGCGGGCGACGACGGCGGCATCGCCGCCCGCGAAGATGGATAGGGCGGCGTTGCGGGCCCCGCGGTCACCGCCGGAGACGGGGGCGTCGACGGCCGAACAGCCGGCGGCGGCCGCGGCCGCGGCAATCTCGGCGGCGAGGGTGGGATCGGAGGTGGTCATGTCGACGAGGACACCGCCTGGGGCGAGGCCGGCGAGGGCGCCGGTGGACGGATCGAGGGCGGTGGCCCGGACGTCGGAGGGGAAGCCAACCATGAGGAAGATGACATCGGCAGCCGCGGCGGCCGCGCGCGGGCTGTCCGCGAGGCTGGCGCCGCGGGAGACAAGGCCTTGGGCCTTGGAGGCCGTGCGATTGAAGACGGTGACCGTGTAGCCGGCGGTGAGGAGGTGGCCGGCCATGGACTGGCCCATGACGCCCGTCCCCACCCAGGCCACGCGGGTGGTGTCCGGAGAGACTGGACGCTCGGAGACGTTCGCTCCCGTGGATGACGACGACATAGCTGCTGCAGCGGCGGCGGCGGCGGCAAGCGGAAAGGGAGGACGGCGGCGAGTGAGGGAACGTGAGATGCCGGCGAGCATTTGGGGGCGGAGTAGCTGCCTGATATGCTTTCCAGTACTACGCAGTAAATTGTCGCAAATGCCCTCTGGTGTCGATAAGGCGTCCTCGCGTGAGGTACACACACTGGGGTCTCGACCTTGGAAACGGGCCAAGGTCCATGCAACTAAAGTTGTTAGGGGCCATGTCAAAAAAAAGTTGTTAGGGGCTCTATCCCTGGCCGGGCCGAATGATAGCCCAAGAGTGAGCTCACGGGTGACGACTGACGAGCAGCCCCAGCCCGCAACTACGCCGAGCAGCCAGCTCGACTAAAACCGGATCGCCAGTTCGCCACACAGCCGGACCGCGCAGGCGCATTTCCCGTTCCCGAACTACCCCCAGAAATTTCCCAATCGTACGGCCAAGCGGCCACGCACCGCCTGAGAATTCCCCGAATTTGGCCCTTCTCTTCCCTTTGCCACACCTCGCGCGCCGCCGCCCGCCGGTCTGGATCGACCGCACCAGCGGTCCAGTATCCGAATATTCGCTCGCGGGATATTTCTTGCCCGCTGCGTCAACTCCTTGAACCCTTGATATATATATCCTCCCTGGGCGGCTTCTTGGGTTTAGTGCTTCTCTCCCGGCGGCAGCTCCACATCTCGTCTCTCAGATCGGGAGGCGAAACCAAGGTGAATGACCTCCCCTTTTCCCCTCCCCCTCGCTCTCTGGTTGCTAGAGCTAGTTCATTCATGCGCTATGCTGCTTGCTGATTAGTATTTGTAGTGGAGTTCGACTCGTTTTGGTTCCATCTAGTAGTGGCTTGTGTTGGTTGGATTGAACCAGAGGCCTCGAAGTGGTATGTGCTGTTCGAATCTGAAGTTTTTTTTTGGGGGGGGGGGGGCGGTAATCTCGATGTAATTCATGTCAATTCGTTGGATTAGCGGTCACTGACGGTTCCGTCTCTGACTTGTATGCCCGATCTGTGGACATGCGGTGCAATCCTGGTTCACTCAGTGTTCTAGATTCCATGGTTCTTCACTCAATTTTTGTGTCGGTTAGTTAGTTTATACGTTAGGGTCTATGAAGTGGATATGCTGGGATCCTTTGGTGAAACTGATCTGTTCACTCAGGTCTGCTGTTTTGATGTGAATAATTGTGGCCACTACAGTCTGATCTTATCCTGACGATTTCTGGTCTGCTTGTAGTTCTCAGCTTCAGGGTAATTATGTTTATGATCTTGCTTTGGCAATTTGATCACTGATTTCTAGTCCAATTTTGTGATGTTCTGTATGTTGAAATACTATATAAGTGCTTCTCCTTATCTTGTTACCTGAGTTGGGTAGACCATGCATTCCTTTGGCCGTCCTAATTTTTTTAAGGCTAATCTTCGGCTAGTTTAAATGTTTGTCTAGATTAATCTTCTGGTGTTTATATGTAAGTTGGTATGCCAGTTCTGATAATCTGTCTGTATAACAGTGTTTTGTTTGGAGTGGTAATGTACAAGGTACACCCCGCAGATGTGCATTTCTAATATTATCTCTTTGTTATATATATTTTTTAAGTTGGGTCGGTTTCACTTCTAGTAGCTCGCTACAGATGCTTTCTTGTATGCTGTGAATACTGTTGAGCCTGAGGCGATGCAGGATTTGCTATTATTTGATTATTGATTGGATTGGTTTAATAAATTGGATGTTTTTTCAAGATGTTGTGGATGTAAATGCTGGTTTAACGAGGATGCGCCCTGTGTTCAATTAAGATAATTTTCAGTTTTTTTTCATGTGGTAAACATTAGAATAGTTTAGCCTGATAAAAGATAAGTTAGAACATTTTTAATGACTCTCTGGATTGATAGATATCATGTTTGACACATTGCATTTAAACAATTTCTGTCTCTTTAACCTGGCAATTGCAGTGATTATTACTTTGTTACTCAATTGGTTGCTATCGAAGTTTCTGGTTTAATTGTTTACTCATGTTTTTGGTTGGATTCTTACTAGTGTTTTCTACTTTTGAACTGCAGGAGAACATATACATATCTGTTGGGTGATCTTCATAAGAAGTCAAAATGGTGAAGTTCACGGCGGAAGAGCTCCGTGGCATCATGGACAAAAAGAACAACATTCGTAATATGTCCGTTATTGCTCATGTGGACCATGGTATGTTAAGAACAGTATTTCATTAGATGGCATACCGCATACACGTGTTCATTAACATTTTCAAGCCTTCTCTATTTTAGAACGTATTTGTTTTTAATATTTAAGATCCATGCTGTGCTTCACAATTATTGTGATTCATGCTTTATTATCTATTTCAGGCCTAATTAATTACATATTTTAAGATATCCATCCCGTGTGGGAAATAGGCTTAATTTTTTTTTGGTTTTCTCTGGGTCTGTTGTCTATATATTGTCCATTAACTATATGGTTTATATTGTAAGTATTGTTGTGTTTGTTAACTTGTGGTAGGTTGTCTATTCCTAATGTTGTACTATATGATGCATGCTCAATTTGATGTTGAAGTTGCACACTATTCTAACTTGTCATTAATTTTGTTGCAGGCAAGTCTACCCTTACAGATTCCCTTGTGGCAGCTGCTGGTATCATTGCCCAGGAAGTTGCTGGTGATGTTCGCATGACTGATACTCGTGCAGATGAAGCAGAGCGTGGTATTACAATCAAATCCACTGGTATATCTCTTTACTATGAGATGACTGAGGAGTCACTGAAGAATTACAAGGGTGAGAGAGATGGTAGCGAATACTTGATCAACCTTATTGACTCACCTGGGCACGTTGATTTTTCTTCGGAAGTCACAGCTGCTCTTCGTATCACCGATGGTGCTCTAGTTGTGGTTGACTGTATTGAAGGTGTCTGTGTGCAAACTGAAACTGTGCTCCGCCAGGCTCTTGGTGAGAGGATTAGGCCAGTCCTTACTGTGAACAAGATGGACAGGTGCTTCCTTGAGCTTCAGGTTGAGGGTGAGGAAGCCTACCAGACTTTCTCCCGTGTCATTGAGAATGCCAATGTCATTATGGCTACATATGAAGATAAGCTCCTAGGTGATGTCCAAGTCTACCCAGAGAAGGGAACTGTTGCTTTCTCTGCTGGTCTGCATGGCTGGGCCTTCACCCTCACCAACTTTGCCAAGATGTATGCATCCAAGTTTGGAGTTGATGAATCTAAGATGATGGAGAGGCTCTGGGGTGAGAACTTTTTTGACCCAGCCACAAAGAAGTGGACCACGAAGAACACAGGCTCTGCTACCTGCAAGAGAGGATTTGTTCAGTTCTGCTATGAGCCAATCAAGCAAATCATCAACACCTGCATGAATGACCAGAAGGATAAGTTGTGGCCCATGCTTCAAAAGCTTAATGTTACCATGAAGGCTGATGAGAAGGAATTGGTTGGCAAGGCTTTGATGAAGCGTGTTATGCAAACCTGGCTCCCAGCCAGTACTGCCCTACTTGAGATGATGATATTCCACCTCCCTTCCCCATCAAAGGCACAAAAGTATCGTGTGGAGAACTTGTACGAGGGACCCCTTGATGATATCTATGCTACTGCTATCAGGAACTGTGATCCAGAGGGTCCTCTTATGCTGTATGTTTCAAAGATGATTCCAGCATCTGACAAAGGCAGGTTCTTTGCCTTCGGTCGTGTCTTCTCAGGGAAGGTCGCTACTGGTATGAAGGTTCGAATCATGGGTCCCAACTATGTCCCTGGCCAGAAGAAGGATCTATATGTCAAGAGTGTCCAGCGTACTGTTATCTGGATGGGAAAGAAACAAGAGTCAGTTGAGGATGTTCCTTGTGGTAACACTGTTGCTATGGTTGGTCTGGATCAGTTCATCACAAAGAATGCTACACTCACTAATGAGAAGGAGGTTGATGCATGCCCAATCAGAGCAATGAAGTTCTCTGTCTCCCCTGTTGTGCGTGTTGCTGTTCAGTGCAAGGTTGCCTCTGACCTACCCAAGCTAGTTGAAGGTTTGAAGCGTCTTGCAAAGTCTGATCCTATGGTCCTCTGTACAATGGAAGAATCTGGTGAGCATATTATTGCTGGAGCTGGTGAGCTTCATCTGGAGATTTGCCTGAAGGATCTGCAGGAAGACTTCATGGGTGGTGCTGAGATTATTGTTTCCCCGCCTGTTGTCTCTTTCCGTGAAACTGTTCTTGAGAAATCCTGCCGAACAGTCATGAGTAAGTCCCCCAACAAGCACAACCGTCTTTACATGGAAGCCCGCCCCTTGGAAGAGGGTCTTGCTGAGGCCATTGATGAAGGTCGCATTGGTCCACGTGATGATCCCAAGGTGCGCTCCAAGATCCTCTCTGAGGAGTTCGGCTGGGACAAGGATCTTGCCAAGAAGATTTGGTGCTTTGGACCTGAGACCACCGGCCCGAACATGGTTGTTGATATGTGTAAGGGAGTGCAGTACCTCAATGAAATCAAGGATTCTGTGGTGGCTGGTTTCCAGTGGGCCTCAAAGGAGGGTGCGCTAGCTGAGGAGAACATGCGTGGAATTTGCTTTGAGGTCTGTGATGTTGTTCTTCACGCTGATGCAATTCACAGGGGTGGTGGCCAGGTCATTCCAACTGCCAGGAGGGTCATTTATGCTTCTCAGCTGACGGCCAAGCCAAGGCTGCTCGAGCCAGTTTACCTTGTGGAGATCCAGGCCCCAGAAAATGCACTTGGTGGTATCTATGGTGTTCTGAACCAGAAGAGAGGGCACGTGTTTGAGGAGATGCAGAGGCCGGGTACCCCGCTCTACAACATCAAGGCTTACCTCCCTGTCATCGAGTCATTTGGGTTCTCAAGCCAATTGAGGGCTGCAACCTCTGGCCAGGCGTTCCCCCAGTGTGTGTTTGACCACTGGGACATGATGGGCTCTGATCCTCTGGAGGCTGGCTCCCAGGCCGCTCAGCTGGTGTTGGATATCCGCAAGAGGAAGGGTCTCAAGGAACAGATGACCCCTCTTTCTGAGTTCGAGGACAAGCTCTAAAGTTTTGGCCTTTTGTGCTACTGTTACCCCTGGTGGTTTTATTATCAATTGGTGCTGTAATGTAACTACTGAGTTGGAATCTGTTGTTTAAGTGGTAGGATATTCTTGTTTTTCTCTTCTGAATGCTTTGCTTTTGCTATCAGTTGGTTTTTAAGTCTGTTATTTGTGTCACTCTTCGTCATCTGTGTTGTTGTCCTCTCATTCTATATGTTCTGCCCAGGTCTCCATCTAGATACTAACATTTTTTTTTTGCTAGTCTGTTTGAAACGCTTCGTCTTAATGTTCTGGCCATGTCTGTAATTCTTATTTGTAATTCTTGCAAAGGATTGAGCAATGGGTAGTACTTAGGTCACGTGCATATCTGTAGTTTAGTGTGCTCATATTTAGCCCATCCGTGTTCTAAGACATTTTGTTATCCGTAGTTTATATATTCTTGTTTTCTCTTGTTGGTGAGAATTTCACTCTTTGTTGCTTGTTTTTTCTTGCATTGCCTCTGGCTTTTTGAGTCTGTTGTTAACTGGCAAGGTGGCCCGCGTAAATTTGCACGGGTAGCTAGTTTTTTATAATAATATTTAGGTTCTTTAACTTAAATATAAATTTATTGAAACATCCGCTGTTCCACTGCCAATACGGTTCGTCTAAGTGTGTCCAAACTAATGTATCATTTTTTATCATCATGTACGTGGCACATGATATGAATTAATGATGCAAGCTTATATTTACTCATTGTATTTGATATTGATAAAATATTATGAGAAAAATATTGCTATTTTGCTAGTTATGCAATGAGAACTTAGGCCGCAGAATCCAATGAGTGCCTACCACAATTGAACGTTCTAAATTCGAGCATCTCTCATCAGGTACATATGCAAATCGACGTGTTGTCATCCGCTCATTGTTGAACGTTGCCTCCTGCCCTCTTATATAGAGGAACATGGTAGGGCATATGGGGCTTTAGGTTGTCCGCACTTGTCGTACTCTATTCTCATCCTCTAAAAGAAATATTCCTGCCTAATCATTGAGATTCTCTCCTCTATATCAATTTTTTCTGCACTCGTTATCATCTATATCATATATTCTACACCAACTAAAAACACGTGAACCCACCCATATCCTTTTCTCCTTATCTTTCACCGACGCCACCACTCCCCCCGCTCTATCTCTCCCTGTATCCCCCCTCTCTCTAGTGACGGCGGCAGCGAGGGGTGCCGGTCTCCCCGGTTGGCAGCCTTCAGCCCCGCCGAACTCCAGCGGCGCGCGGAGCGGCCGGACCCCGAACTCCGAAGGTGCGCGGGCGACTTCCGTGGCGGCGGACAGTCGCGCGGCGATGGCAAGGACTTCCGCGGCAGCCACGGATGGTCGCGCAGCGGCGGTTGAGGGCTCCTGCGGCGGCCGCGAACGGCGCCTCGAAAACGGTGGAAGCCTCCTACGGCGGGCACGGACGAGTGCACGGCGGCGGCGGCGGAGGGCTCCCGCGGCGGCCGTGGAGGGGTGACGGTGGCGGCGGCGATGGGTGCCGTTCTCCCCAGCCGGCACGCGCGGAGCGGCCGGACCCCGATCTCCGAAGGTGCGCGGGCGGCTCCCGCGGTGGCCGTGGATGTCTCCTGTGGCGGCGACGGCGGCGGACGGTCATGCGACGACGGTGAGGACTCCCGCGGCAGCCATGGACGGCCGCGCGACTGCGGTGGAGGGCTCCTGCGGCGGGCGCGGACGGCTGTGCGGCGATGGTGGATGCCTCCTATGGCGGCCACGGACGGCCGTGCGGCGGCGGAGGGCTCCCACGACGGCCACGCACTGACCGCGGAGGGGTGGCGGCGGACTGAATAATATAGACCATTAGATCTTCATAAAATCCGACGGCATATATTTTTCTCTTTTTTTAGATTAATGGAATAATATGGACCATTAGATCTTCGTAAAATTTGATGGCATATATTTTTTTCTTTTTTGGATTAACGGAATAATATGAACAGTTGGATCTTCATAAAATCCGACGGTCCATGCTCTTCTCTTTTTTAGATTAACGTGGGAATTTCTTGATCCTCTCGGCGAACGTGGTGGCTGCTTTTAACTCTATTGTATTAATATAACTAGTAATGTGGCCCGCGCAAATTTGCGCGGATAGCTAATTTTTTATACTAATATTTAGATTTTTTAACTTAAATATAAATTTATTTAAATATCCGTGGATCCAATGTCAATACGATTCGTCCAAGTGTGTCCAAACTAACATATCATTTTTTATCATCATGTGGCACATGGTATGAATTAATGATGCAAGCTTATATTTACTAATTGTATTTGACATTGATTATTTGATCAACTTATAATTTCCTTATTTATTTAATTTAGAATTTAACTATTTATTTACTCTAATCAATGGACTTTAAGGGTTAATATATATTTTTAGATCTTACAAAAAACAAACGGTGTGTATTAGTTTTATTTCAATTAATATGATAATAATATTATATTATTAAGATTAACTCCGCTAATACCTCTCAAACCGGACTCTCCAAATACTAAATGGACGCTACATCTATTTTCTAAGGGCCACAAAAACGTTACAACTCCTGCAATAGCTCATAAATATAGTGCTTTCTATAGACCCCGAGAATGGAGGGTGGATTTAGAAGCCTCCCAAATAGGGGTGGGGGGGTGTCAACAAATAGGGGGGGTGTCAAGTAGAGGGCATAGTGGAGTGCAACTTTTTTCTACACCCTCTAAACTTGGAATAGGAGCTTGTTGGGTCTGCTAGAGTGCAACTTTTTTTTGGACCCTCTAAACTTGCGACAGGGGCTTGTTGGGTTTGTTGGAGTGCAACTTTTTTCTAGATCCTCTAAACTTGGGATATGGGCTTGTTGGGTCTGTTGAGTTGCTCTAAGATAATAGATTGTGTGACCTAATATTGAGGCAGTGATCATGGGTAAGTGAATAAAGTAATTCATATAACTTTACATACATAAAATACAACTTACTGACATGAGATACTCCCTTCCTCAACGGATATACGAACTACCTCGATGAACTTACAATATTGTAACACGGAACGGTTGGATTAAAGTAGAAACCTTCCACAAAACATAATGATGTTTGGGTCGACTCCCTTCACGAATCGGCGGTATAATTGGTAGCCTAGCTTGCTGCACAAATCAATAATCAGAATAGCATAACATGAAGGAAAGCTTAAGGAGGGAGGAAATAAAATATATAGGGTAATGAATCACACCAAGAAAATGTTATCCGAGAAAATATTATGAGAACAATACTGCTATATTGCTAGTTATGTAATGAGAACTTAGGCTGTAGTAACCAATGGGTGCCTACCACGGTCGAATGCCCTAAATCCGAGCACCTCTCATCAGGTACACGTGCAGATCGACGTGTTGTCCTCCACTTATTGTTGAACGTTGTCTCCTGCCCTCTTATATAGAGGAACATGGTAGGACATATGGGGCTTTAGGTTGTCCGCACTTGTCGTACTCTATTCTCATCCTCTAAAAGAAACATTCCTCCCTTGTCATTGAGATTCTCACATCTATATCAATTTTTTCTGCACCCGTTATCCTCTATATCATATATTCTATATCAACTACCAACACGTGAACCCACACATCTCATTTTCTACTTATCTTTCACCGACACCACCAATCCCCCGCTCTATGTCTCTCCCTCTATCTCCCCTCTCTCTAGTGGCGGCGGCGGCGAGGGGTGTCGGTCTCCCCGGCTGGCAGCCTTCCGCCCCGCCGGCCTCCGGTGGCGTGCGGAGCGGCCGGACCCCGAACTCTGAAGGTGTGCGGGTGGCTTCCACGGTGGACGGTCGCGCGGCGATGGCGAGGACTCCCGCGGTAGCCACGGACAGCCCCGCTGTGACGGTGGAAGCCTCCTACGGCGGGCACGGGCGACCGCGCGGCGGCGGTGGCAGAGGGCTCCCGCGGCGGCCGTGGAGGGGTGGCGGTGGCGGTGGCGGCGAGGGGTGTTGGTCTCCTCGGTCTACAGCCTCCAGCCCCGCCGGCGGGGAACGGCCGGACTCTGATCTACGAAGGTGCGCGGGCGGCTCCTACGGCGGCCGTGGATGGCTACCGCGGCGGCAACGGTGATGGACGGCCTCCCGGCGGCGGACGGTCGCACTGCAACGGCGAGGACTCCCGCGGCAACCACGGACGGCTGCGCAGCGGCGATGGAGGCTCCTGCGGCAACCGCGGAAGGCTGTGCGGCAACGGTGGAGTCCTCCTACGGCGGCCACGGACGGCAGCGTGGCGGCGGCGGCGGCGGAGGGCTCCCGCGGAGGCGGCAGACGGCCGCGCACTGACCGCGGAGGAGTAGTGGCGGACTGAATAATATAGACCGTTAGATCTTCATCAAATCCGACGATATATTTTTCTCTTTTTTGGATTAATGGAATAATATAGACCGTTATATCTTCATAAAATCCGATGGCTTATATTCTTCTCTTGTTTAGATTAATGGAATAATATGGACCATTAGATCTTCATAAAATCCGATGGCATATATTTTTCTCTTTTTTGGATTAACGAAATAATATGGACCGTTGGATCTTCATAAAATCCGACGGTCCATGCTCTTCTCTTTTTTAGATTAATGTGGGAATTTCTTGGCCCTCTCGGCGAACGTGGTGGCTCCTTTTAACACTATTGTATTAATATAACTAGCAAGATGGCCCACGCAAATTATGCGGGTAGCTAGTTTTTTACTAATATTTAGATTTTTTTTAACTTTAATATAATTTTATTTAAATATCCGTTGTTCTATTATCAATATTGTTTGTCCAAGTGTGCCCAAACTAATGTATTATTTTTATCATCATGTATGTGGCACATGGTATGAATTAATGATGCAAGCTTATATTTACTAATTATATTTGATATTGATTCTTTGATCAACTTATATTTTTCTTATTTATTCAATTTAGAATTTAACTATTTATTTACTCTAATCAATGTACTTTAAGGGTTAATATAGATTGTTAGATCTTATCAAAAACCAACAGTGTGTATTATTTTTATTTCGTTTAATATGGTAATAACATTATGTTATTAAGATTAACTCTATCAATACCTCTGAGACTCTCCAAATACAAAATGGAGTCTACCTCTATTTTTAAGGGCCACAGAAATGCTACAACTCCAGCAATAACCCTAAAAAATATAGGGCTTTCTATAGACCCCCGAGAATGGAGGCCTACTGGAGTGCAATTTTTTTCTGAACCCTCTAAACTTGCGACGGGGGCTTGTTGGGTTTGTTGGAGTGCAACTTTTTTTTGGACCCTCTAAACTTGAGATAGGGGTTTGTTGGGTCTGCTGGAGTTGCTCTAAGATAATATATTGTGTGACCTAGTATTGAGGTAGTGATCATAGGTAAGTGAATAAAGTAATTCATATAACTTTACATATATAAAATGCAACTTACTGACATGACATGAGATACTCCCTTCCTCACGGACATGAGAACTACCTCTACGAACTTGCAATAGCGTAACACATGACGATTGGATTAAAGTAGAAATCTTCTACAAAACATAATGGTGTTTAGGTCGTCTCACTTTACAAATTAGCGGTATGATCGGTAGCCTAGCTTGCTACAGATATCAATGATCATAATGACATACCATGAAGGAAAGCTTAAGGAGGGAGGAAATCAAATATAGAGGGTAATCAATCACACCAGGAAAATGCTATCCAAAAAAAATTATGAGAAAAATACTACTATTTTGCTAGTTATGCAATGAGAACTTAGGCTGCAGTAACCAATGTGTGCCTATCACGGTTATGGATCAATCTTTTGCCTTTTTCCTCCTCCGGTAAAAGATGGAGTAATATATAGACATAGTTGATGCCCGATCTAGTGAATGATCGACAGTAGTTTACAGTTACATGATTATATCGGGCATTAAGAGAAGCATTTCTTTGCCCAGCCTGTTGTCACTCAACTTTCATGTCAACACATGTGCACGTCAAGCACGCCTATCATCAAAGTTGTACGACACATGAGTTTCTTTGCTTTGTTTTTCCTAAATCCGCTCCTGCTTCTTGCACTGACTCATTTACGAAGACCATCAAACGGGATTGAGTGTGGGCAAACCATTTGATGATCTTCCATGAGCGTGGAGCATGACCATGGTGATGATCAATTCTAGCAGCGATTCACTTCCTTCGAATATGGAGAATTTTTCTCTCGCGTTGTTCTCACAACCATGGTGCACGCCCTAAATCTAAGCAACTTTCATCAGTTACATGTGCAAATCAATATGGTGTCCTTCGCTCATGTTGAACGCTGCACCACCTTAGTTTCTCCGCTTTATTTTTCCTCTCTCTGCTCCTTCTTGCACTAAGTCATTAACAAAGACCATCAAAAGGGTTTGAGCGTGGATAAACCATTTGATGATCTTCCATGAGTGCCGAGTGCGGCCATGGTGCTCAATCCCGTTAGCGATTCGCTCCCTTCGGGCAGGGAGAATCCTTATATCCTGCTGTGCTCACAACCTTTTTGAACGCCCTAAATTCGAGCACCTCTCATTAGGTACATGTGCAAGATCGACATGGTGTCCTCTGCTCATTGTTGAACGTTGCCTCTTATATAGAGAAACGTGGAAGGGCACATGGGGCTTCAGGCTATCCGCACTCGTCGTACTCTATTCTTATCCTCTAAAAGGAATATTTGTGCCTGGTCACTGAGATTCTCTCCTCTATATTAATTTCTTATGCATCCGTTATCTTCTATATCTCATATTATATACCAACTACTAACACGTGAGCTCACCCATCTCTTTTTTCTTCTTTTCTTTCACCGACGCCCCCACTCCCCCCACTCTATCTCTCTCCCTCTATCTCCCCACCTCTCTCTAGTGGCGGCGGCGGCGAGGGGTGTCGGTCTCCCTGACCGGCAGCCTTCAGCCCCGCTGTCCTCCGGTGGCGCGCGGAGCGGCCGGACCCCAAACTCCGAAGGCACGCAGGCGGCTCCCACGGCGGCGACGACGGTGGACGGCCTCCTGGTGGTGGACGGTCACGCGGCAATGACGAAGGACTCCCGCGGCGGCCACAGACAGCTACGCAGCCGCGGTGGCCGGGGACGGCCTTGCGGCGACGATGGTGGACGGCCTCCCGGCGACGACGAAGGACTCCTGCGGCGGCCACAGACAGTCGTGTGGAGGCGGTGGAGGGCTCCCGCGGTGGCCGGGGACGGCCTTGCGGCGACGGTGGAGGCCTCCTACGACGACCATGGACGGCTACGCGACGGAGGGGCTCCCGCGGCGACCGTAGAGGGGTGGCGGCGGACGGAATAATATAGACCGTTAGATATTCATCAAATCTGACGACATATATTTTTCTCTTTTTTAGATTAACGGAATAATATAGACCGTTAGATATTAATAAAATCCGACGGCATATACTCTTCTCTTTAAACCGTTAGATCTTCATCAAATCTGACAACATATATTTTTCTCTTTTTTAGATTAATGGAATAATATAGACCGTTAGATCTTCATAAAATCCGACGATCCATATCCTTCTCTTTTTTAGATTAACGTGGGAATTTCTTGGCCCTCTCGGCGAACGTGGTGGCTCCTTTTAACACTATTGTATTAATATAACTAGCAAGGTTGCCCGCGCAAACAGCGCGGGTGTCACACCCGATTTTCGAGGGAAAACCAAGTGCATCTCATATGTGCGCCAGGATCATGTTTACACACATATGATAGACAAAAGAGTGTAATATCAAAACACAGTGTTCTAAGTACAAGAGATTTATTATAATATTCATATTACACTCTCGAGAGACACGAAGGTCTTATTCGTAGAACAAGCGATAGCTAAACGAAGTGTCTTCAACTTCCATCTTCCACAGGCATCTTGACTGGGGGAAACGCAAGCCTCAGAACTCATCGTAGTCACTGTAGTATTCTTCTCCATTTCCTTCTTCTGAATTAGCAATGGCAAGCGTGAGTACACCTAACTAGGTACTCAGCAAGCGGGGTGAAAATGCAAGGCCACAAGGATAGGCTATGGTTCACAGCAGTGAGCTTTTTAGAGTTGATCAAGTTTTATTAGCAATTTCCTATTTACTAGATGTAAGTTTATACCAACCCACTTAAGCATTTAAAAGAACATCCTTTTCCAAAACCCACGGGTAAAACCACGATTTAGATTCCATCTTTATGTTCAATTATCATGTGAGGGTCCAAGCCGCTCTTGACCGTGAGCACGACTGATCGATCAGTTTTACACTCTGCAGAGGTTGTACACTTTCACCATAGCTCGTGTTCCCCATGTTGCCCGGGTTAGCTAGACCCTTAAACACTTCCGAGGTGAGTGGCTAGGGGTCCACTACGAAGCTTTTACAAAGGTGTGCAAAAGACCATGAAAGGACCTTGATGTCACCTAGAGGGGGGTGAATAGGTGAATCTGCAAAGTACAAACTTTTTCACACAATTAGTGGCTAAACCGGTCAGACCGGTACTCAAAACCGGTCAGACCGCTTTTCCCAGAGGAAAGCGGTCAGACCGCTTTGACAAAGCGGTCAGACTGGTTTTCAACAGAGAAAACCGACTATGTGAAATTAACCCCCTCTACGAGTTCTAGCACAAACCAAACTTGATGATGGGCTCTTGTAGATGATATCTAGCAGGTCCACTAAGTCCCTGCACACAATTAGAGCACACCCAAGTAGATCGAAGCGGAAGCGAATATAAATGCTAGAATTGAACTTGTGAAGGTAAACAAGAGACAATGATTTGTTTTCCCGAAGTTCGGACTTCACCGCTGCCACTAAGGCTGTCACAAAGACACGATGAGTCCTAGTCTCCGTTGAGGGCCTACAAAAGGCGGGCTTATCCACTCCAAGCCACTTTCCTCGGTATCACTAGCTTTTGGTCCTTTTCCACGAAGGAGGCAAGACCAGCCCTTACAAACAATCCGTGGCTTACCACACACGAGGTAGCTCACCGGCGACGCCTAGCCGTCTAGGAGGATCACCTCCAAGAGTAACAAATGCTCCAATGGATGCTTGGCTTCACCGGAAGTGCTCAACACTAAGGATATGCTCACTATAGCTGATATGAACTATCAATTGCTATCTATTGCTCACAACCCATACATCCCTCAACCCAAAACCAAAGATATGATCAAAATCAATCAACTCTCACAAAGAGAGGCTTGGGGAGAGCTTGCTGGTGCTTGGAACAGCCCTAGGCGTGTTAGAATGGAATGGCAACCAGCACCCCTCAAAGGAGAGGGGTATGGGGTATAAATACCCCACACAACCAAAACTAGCCGTTATAGCCGTTGGAAACCGGTCAGACCGGATTCCCAAACCGGTCAGACCGGTTTACGAACTATACTAGCCGTTACACCTGTCAGAGCCCAAACCGGTCAGACCGGTTTCCCAAACCGGTCAGACCGGTTTGGGTCCACTCAGCACCACAAACCCAAAAGCGGTCAGACCGCTTTCCCAAACCGGTCAGACCGGTTTGGGGTCTTTCAGCACACTAAATTCCCAAGTGTATTTCTCTCAAGGCTATCTCACATGGGTTGATCTAATGAGCACTTTTTGGTGTATGCCAAGACAACTAATGTTGCATCCCTCTTGATAGTACGGCATTCCTAAACTCAAGATTAAAACAATAAAGAGAGTCTACCACTTGAGCTTGTATATCTTCATTGATGCCATACTTGATCATTCTCAACTTTGAGGGCTTCAACACTTCATGTCTTGATGAGCAAATCCAATGTTGAGCTTCATGACTTAGAATTTTCATTGCATGAACAATTCATAAGCCATTCCATCATATGATCAATAAAAGATTAGATGCTTCGCATTGCTTCACTTGATATGACTTGATTGATGTATAGAAACCCAAACTATAATGCTAGACCTTTCCACCAAACAAGGTACCTCGGCTACAAAACCAATTTGCCCTTCACCTTGCTAGGAACGTCACTCGCATCTAGCTTGATCCTTTCCATCCTCTCTTGCCAAATTAAGCTTTGCTTTGCATTGCATCATCAATGAATAACACATTGAAATCCATGTCTTCGATTTGCTTGAATATCTTCTTTGGTAGATAATCTTGTCCATAAGCATCAATGTACTTGAGACCATATACTAATCAATAGAATCATGTCTCACTTTGAATGTAACCATTGCTATGGAACAAGCCCAAGGAAATCCTAATTCTTCAAATGATTTATCCCAAAATCTTTGACAATTATCTTATCTATGAGACCAACCAATTTACTTAAGTCCATGTCTCATTTGTCACTATCACACACTTGTCATTTGTATTGCTTGCATGGGATGAATAACACTTGTTTGCTTTCTTCATTATTTCCTGCTCATATACTTAAGCAAACAAGTTAAATGACTAATCATGTTGTCATCCAAAATCACCAAAACATATAAGTGCCTAGATGCACTTTCAATCTCCCCCTTTTTGGTGATTGATGACAACATGATTAAAGCTTACAAAAAGATATGAAATTTAAGCTCTAGATGACTAAGATATATGATGAGCTCCCCCTCAATATGTGCATTGAATAGAATTTCAAAAATTCGGCCTCAAATGCCAAATTCACATATAATCAACAAAATTGAGAGCTCCCCCTATATCTTAACATCCAACACGTGCAACAGGTGTGTGTGACAATATAAAACAATGTGTGATGCATATGACATATATAGCACTCAATAAAAACAAGAGAATCACATGCTTGCTGTCACGGGCCAAACCGGTCAGACCGGTTTGGGAAACCGGTCAGACCGGTTTCACCCCGCTGCCATGGGCCAAACCGGTCAGACCGGTTTGGGAAACCGGTCAGACCGGTTTCACCCAGACAGAAACATATGTGAAACAACATTGCATCAATCAATACATGAATATCACATTAGCAAATGGTCACTTAGAATATAAAACAAGGTTCAACACACAGTAGCACACATTACAAGTTCTCAAGTCCACAAAGAGATAAAATCGAATTTATTACAATTCAAATGACTACAAGATCAACTAGATAAGCTTTAATCCATTCTTCTCCCCCTTTGTCATCAATCATCCATAAAAGGGCCTGGAGAAGCTTGTAGTCACGCTCCCATCATGCATCCACTTCTCGCCGCTAGAAGGTCGGGCTATGATCATCTGACGAAGAAGATGTGGTCCAATGAAAACCTTCACTCAAGTGAATGTGTATGTGTGATAAAAATGGAGTGATTTGGATGTGCTAGCCATGGAACTAAGATAAAGATGTTCTAGACATACCATGACTAGGAGCTGAAGTAGGTCCAAAAAGAGAAGCTGCTGCCTGTGATGCAAAATCTCCAGGAGATGGAGATGGTGCACTCGAAAACTGAACTCCCGCCATAGATGAACCGGTGCCACCATATGCATATGAAGAAGAAGGAAGTGTAGCTGCTGCATAAGATGGACCAGGCGGTGCAAATCCAAAAGAAGAACCAAATAAATCACCCTCTGAAGTGGGCATGTAAGGCATGGTTCCTGGAGCACCAACTGACTGTGAAGGGGGTGGCGGAGGCTGCGAGCTTGACCCAACATGTCCATATCCAAATATATCACCGTACTCCTCAAAGTATCCCGCACTCATATGATCTGTCATAATGTCTCTAAGTGGAGGAATCTCAGGCAACTCAAGTGGTGGTGAAATAGGAGATGGAGGATCATTTGGACTCAAAACGGCACGCAGTTTCTTGAACTCATCACGAGTCTTCTTATTTTCAATCCTCTGCTGCCTAATGTCAACTTGGACATCCCTTTGGCCTTTACAAATGCCTGTGAACATAGAGATGAACTTCCGTATGGGAGAGGTCTGTCCTGCTGACCGAGTCCCGCTGCCAGACCCAAACCGGTCAGACCGGTTTGCAGAACCGGTCAGACCGGTTCTGGCCTGCAGCGGAGTCTGCTGCTGTGGCTGCTGCTCTTGATCACCGCCGGCTGTCGCATCTGCATCTGCTGGTTGAGGAGAAGGCATTCTGAACTTGTGTGGCACAGGAGGATGTATTGGCTTGTGTTGGGTGTCCTTTTGAATCTTCAAACTTGTAACCCTCTCAATAATAAACATGATGAACAGGCTATAGGCACAAATTTTCTGAGGACTCTCAGAAATAGACTTGATCTCATGCCAAATGAAGTCAGCAACACTGAATGGAGGTGTCTCCTCTCCAATCCTCAGATAGTACATCAAATTTCTCATGAAAAGCGAAATATCCGAAGTGTTGCCATCTCTAGGTGTGAGTGTCTTTCTTAGCAATCTATAAAGTGTCCCATAATAAGTGTAAAGACCACTCACCTTTCCCCAACTGCCATTTTGATCTCTTGGATACATGAATTTGATTTCAGATGGTTCCATAACTCCTCGATCATGTATCCGGACAGTGTCATCACTTTCATGTCCAACTCTAAGAATGGAAGCAAAATCAGAATAAGTGACATGATAGCGCTGACCCTCTGTCATCCAATGCATGGCTCTTTCTTGTGTGCCATCCTCTTGCTCATAGTAACCGAAAAACACAGTAGCATAGAACTGAGCAATGACTTCCTTGTTCCAACTATGCTTGAAACCCATGAGATGCTTTATCCTCTTTTCTGAACATACTCTGATGATCTCATTAAAGACTGGGTTGTCATGCTTTCTCATATAATCCCAATCCACGTACTGTGCATCTGATGTGATTTTGGTCTTCTTCATGATAGCTGTGGCATAGAAATCCTGCTGAAAAAGAGTCCAAAATCTGTAGTCGGTTGCAGTCCTATCCACACCAAGTGGACTAGTCCTCCTCAACCTCCTAACCACATCAGTCATCCCACTGGCAAGATAATCAGTAACTCTCCTGCTAGCTGGGCCAGTGGGTCGGCAAATCTCAAGCACAAGAGGGGCATTCTCATCAATATCATCATCAGCCACCTCATCCTCATAATCATCTGCTGCCATCTCCTCATCAACATCGGCGTCCGCCGGCTGACCATGGCGGTACTCAACCCTGAAACTCTCATCCTCAACTTCATCATCAGTGGAATTTCCCACAACATCCACCTCTTCTATCTCCTGATCTGCTGCTGCTGCCCTCTTTGGCCTCCTAGGCCTCAAATCTCTTCCCGAGCTACTTCCTCCGGGTGCATCAAACTTGCTCTTCTTGATCCTCTCGGCATGTGATCCTTTTGGCATCTTGTACTGTCCTTCCTAGGTCCACAAAGTGACACACAAAGTATCAATACCTAGGAGATAATTGATCAAAAGATTTGACTAGATAGAGTGCATCCAACAAGATTTGATTCAACTCAGGACAAAACCGGTCAGACCGGTTCTAGGAACCGGTCAGACCGCTTTTGGTCTGAGCTGAGCCAACTCGAGTTGAAGTTCAATTTGGACAGAAAAACATGATAAATGTGCCCAGAAACAGATTTGATCAAATATGGAGTTGATAAGAGCACCTAACAAGTTTTGGGGCAGCCCTGGGCCAAACCGGTCAGACCGGTTCTAGGAACCGGTCAGACCGCTTTTGCCTGGGCTGAGCCAAAACAAGTTGGGGATCGATCTAGATAGATTATGATCTAGAATTTGAACAAATATTGCAATTCAAGCTATCCCTAGTCCATATGTGAGCTAACACGGTGCAGAACAGGGACTTGGGCCCTCACTGCCCAAACCGGTCAGACCGGTTTGCCAAACCGGTCAGACCGCTTTGCGCAGTGAGGGTGCAAATCCTTGTTGCGCAAAATGCAGCCAACCAAATTGATTCATCTCTTAGGGATAGGTTCCTAGACATGCCAGAAGATGTTCTACCGAAGGGTTTTGACAGATATGCATTGAGCTCATAGATCGGGCGATGGGAAGATTTGAATACCTTGAGAACCAAGAACTCGAGAGAGAAGAAGATTTGAGTGCACAACTTGATGGGGAATCCAATCAATAGCCTTGGGGCACTCCAATCCCAAAGAGAAATCAACTTTTCCTTGGATGAAACTCCAAATCGCCAAGGGGGCGCCTTCTCACGGTGAAGAACAGGAGAGAGAGAGGATATGAGATGAATGAGTATGGTAGGAGAGAGGGAATCACGGGTAGGCAGTAAAAACGAGTGGCCCACCTCCCTGGGCCAAACCGGTCAGACCGGTTTGGGAAACCGGTCAGACCGGTTTCTCCAGGGAGTTGGGTTCTGCCAGAAACATCGGATCTTCCGGGAATTTGTCGGATCTTCTGATGAGTTTCGGATCTTCCGGGCCAGAACCAACTCGAGACAGAGCTACTCAGAACTTCCTGTCGGATCATCCGTCACAAAGTCGGATCTTGCTTTAAAACTGTTCCAAGACAAGCTCCTTTGAACTTAGAGACCATTATGGTGAAATTTGGCCTTCAAAAATCCAAAAATTTCCACAGAAAGCTTCACTCAGCTGCTTGGGCCCAAACCGGTCAGACCGGTTTGCCCCAGGCAGCTAAGCCTAGTCCAAAATGGTGGAAATGAGATCCAAAACTTGTTTACTTGATCTGAGAGTGTTTGTGATAAGAATGTTCTTCAACTTCTCAAGATTTTGTCCATAGAAAAGATAAAATTTCCAATGAATCAAATTTCTTTCGTTTCTTCCGAAAGAAATGGGAGACAAAAGATAGATAAAGGATTTTATGGACTTGAGAGAAATCTCACTATTTGTGACTAGCCATCAATCAAGCAAGTATAACAATAGTCACAAATAGATTGACAAAGGTCAAAAGACCAAAGACACAAAGATTTTCAAAAATCACACAACTTAGCATGCTAGTTGGATTTTTCAAAAACTATCCTATGTCACACAAGCACATGCACGTATATTAAGCACACAACGACATTAACATACTTAGCTTGCACCATTCACCAAGAAGATGTTTAACTAAATATATAATGGACGCATGAGAGCTTAATACATTTGCATGTACATGCACACACTAGCATGACAAGGGCCTAGATGCACAAGGTAAAAACTAGTTCATAGAAAACATACCTTGGCCTCTAGTAGAATGTGTTGTGCAATATTATCAATTTTGTCATATGAATTCTCTCATGATATAAACCAATTGATCAACATAGAGAGAAAACGTTAATGTGCACAACACATGATTTCATAATCAATGACTTTGAAATAAAGCATGAAAGACATAGGTCATTAATCATGAAGTTACACAATATAGATCAAATTCCTTATTTTAGTGCTTTTGAGATCAGCAAGGATTCACATGCACTAATATTGAAAGATTAAACCATTTAAGGAATTTAATGCTATACTATGTTGAGTTGACAAAACACAAATTGAGATCAAGATTCATGAAGAGAATGACTATCGTGTTACCGTCATGAATCACAAGATGATTTGACAACTCCAATTGAGAGAACTATTCTCTCACCATTGAGACTACAAGTTCACTAAAAGAAAATGTTAGTCTCAAGGACACAAATATTGAAATAATCTCCCCCTAGATATGTGCATCATATGTAGACAATATGAGACGTGCACTTTGCCTTGTGAATGACATGGAGGGGATTAATTCAATAAATGGTCAAGTCACACAAAAATCACTTAAAATTAATTATGCCAAGTAATTACACAAAATGAAGTATTAATATGGATAGCATATGCCAAGAATGAGAATTTTATGAAATGAAATACTTGAATCTTTATTTCTCACTCAAATGGTCCAGTTCCAACACCCTGAGCCAAACCGGTCAGACCGGTTTGGGAAACCGGTTAGACTGGTTTCACTCAGGCAGAGGCGGCCAAACCGGTCAGACCGGTTTGGCAAACCGGTCAGACCGGTTGTGCATCGGATCTTCCGATAGATCATCCGGCCTGATGGAGTGCAGCACAGAGCCACCCGGATCATCTGGTCGGATCTTCCGGCCTCAGTGTCGGATTTTGTGTGGTATGCCCTGAAAATGATACAGATTTGCTCCACAGAAGAGCAATTAAACATACCACATTTCATATGCTTAAAATATTAATCAAACACTTCATTTAACAGGAATGTGCTGAAGTTGCAGTTGCCTGGGCCAAACCGGTCAGACCGGTTTGGCAAACCGGTCAGACCGGTTTTGCCAGGCTTGTACCAATTGGCGTGGATTTCCGATGTTGATTCAAATTTCGTCGGAACTTGATCCACTGCAACTAAAACACAATATTGCTCTACTAGAGAGCCATTAAAAGCATCACATGGCATAAATGAATGGAGTTCAAGAAATTTAAGAAATTTAGTCCAAGTCACTATCAAGTATCACAAGTTCAAAACTTAGAAACACTTGATCCTACAAAAGGTACTAGTGACTTAAACATGATCCATTTAAGCACAAGGTTACCGAGATGTCATTGGGTGTAGAGTATCGAGCGGAAGCAACTTTTCTTGGCTTGCTAGTTGATCATTGAAGATTGTCATTCAAGCCAAGCTACCAATGCATCTCATTATCCCTACAATCTCATCAAGCATAGTTTGGTACCCAACTTGTGTTGGGTCCGATGTTGTTAGTCCAAATATGCTTAGGAACCCAAATTCCTCTTGTGTCACTCTTTGGAGAACAAATCACCTTGGAGGCATAAGAGTCATTTGGGGAATTCCCAAGCTTCACATGTATAGAATGGACGATGTCGGGATTAGTAGTTTTACCATTTGGACAATCATTACCAAAATGTCCCTTTTCCCGACATGTGTAGCATGTCTTATGCTTGATGTTGGAGGATTTCTTCTTTTGTTGCTCTTTAGCCAATTCTTCATTGAATTTTGCTTGGGCCTTGAGAAAGCCTTTGTTAAGCTTGATAAATTGCTCCTCTCGATTTAGTTGCTCCTTGTTTGGACAATAAGCAACTTGATGCCCTTTCTCAAAGCATCCAAAGCATCTTCTTTTCTCCAAATTTCTTTGTCTTTTGGAGAGAATTGGCTTGTCTTCTTTCTTCTTGGCTTGCTCTTGACTTGTGTTGTACTTGACTTGATGATTGCAAGAGCTTTGCACGGTTGATCCCTTCTCAAGCTTCTTCACCATGGATTCACGGTTATCTTGAGAAGGTTGTGCATTGCTCTCACTTTCAAGAATTGTCAAGTTCTTGGTGAGTCTTTCTACCTCTTGCTTGAGTTCTTCATTTTCTTGAGCAATGAGGTCTTCACATGACTCTACACACACTTTATCATACCAAGATTGTTTTGCTTGAGAGCAACAAGGGTTAGCACATGATAGGTTATATTGAATTGGAAGACGTGTGCATATGTGGGTTTGAGATTCAATAGATTTTAACGAATTAATCATAATCTCATGAGCAATATCTAAAGAAGCATATGATTCTACAAGTTCTTCATGAGAACACAAGAGTTCATCATGAGTCACTTGTAGCATCTCATGCTTGCTAGCAATTAATTCCAAGTTTAGCTTGAGCATTTTATTTTCTTTTTCTATGGAAGCCAATTTAAGTGCATCACAAGCACAATCATCAAGAATTGCATCATACTTGCAAACCAAAGTGGCGTTTGAAAGTTTGACTTCCTCAAGCTCTTTGATGAGAGCTTGGATAGTCTCATCCTTTGAGTTTTCCGCCTTCTCTTCTTCTTTGGACTTGCTAAGCATGAGTACCTCATCTTTGGACGATGATGTAGCTTGTGAGCTTGATACTTTGCTTGCGCGGCGTCGGCCTCCCTTCTTGTGGCCAATTGTGCCCTTCCTGCCTGTTGACACCAAAAATTGGCACCAGAAAGAGGCTGACATGTGGGCCGGATTCGTTGAGGAGATATCATTCGGCAAAGGGGTTTTTTCCCCAGAAGCATTCGGTAAAGACGTTCTGCGGTCGGGAACGCACCGTCATTCGGCAAGAGAACTGTTCCGCGGGAGGCATTCGGGAGTGCGTGATGACGAGGATCAAGTATAAGGAAAAGGCTGGTTTAACTTGGAATGCAAGACGGATACGGTGCCCCGACGTTTATCTTTTTAGGAAATAAATAAATGTAATCGTAACCGATTAGGAGTCGTGTCGAAACCTGGGTATAAATATAAACCCATGGTAATTGTAAGGGGAATCAATCAATCACACAACAAACCGGCCCCGTGCCAACTTCGAGTCCCTTAGTCGAGTCGTCGAGTTCTTCGAGAGGAATCATCGATCCGTCGACCTCCGTAAGTACCGGCAACCCTGCGCCATGCCTAGTATCATGCGGTGGATTTAGGCTTTGGTTCAGGAAGGTTCCATGGTTAGATCATGAGCCATGCGGTGGGCTAAGTTTTAGCTTGGAACAAGTTATCGGCTCTATTGGATTTTGGCAAGATCTGATAGATTCATTAAGTTACCATGTGTTGCTTTGGATTTTACTTTTATGTTTAATTCATTACAACACTCTTTTGCCCAGTCTAGGTTGATTAGATTCGGTTCTAGCTCGTAATGCACTGCGTTTCCATAGCCGAATTCGAAGTCAATCTAGATTGCCACGTGTTGCGGGTCCAAGCTCGTTGGTCTTGTGTAGATCTTGACAGAACCGGGTATCATGCGGTGGATGCAGGTTTTTGGGTCGTCTTAGAGCTAATCATCCGGTGGATTAGAATTCGATTCGATCTGATAGATCTATCATCATCAACGAAGCATGTTCCTTCTTCATGGAACCCGATTCGGCTATATAGCTGTATTCGGCAGTATCGTCACGAGTGAAACGTGTTCATGGTTATGTTTTAAGTAAAGAATGCTTTTAGCCTTCCAAGATTAGAGTGTATCATGCGGTGGATTGGTCTATTCTTGGTTGGTGGTGTGATTCCAAGCAAGTCGTATCATGCGGTGGATTAACTTGCTTGTTTCATGCTCGACGGATTGGAAAGTACCTAGACATGCGGTAGACTAGTGCTTTTAATCTATGCATTCTTGTTTATTATGAAATTATGGTCATGTCTTCGCCCTTTTATTTATGTATCATGCTCTGTTTCTCGTTAATCGGTTGTGAATATGCGTTACAATGTTTATTCAGTCAAATACCGATCTTTCGTCATGCTTATGTCACGCATTCGGCAGTGCGCTTCCTGCGTGCTTTGCCGATTGCCGAATGATGCTTTAACTGCCATTCGGCAGTGCGCTTCCTGCGTGCTTTGCCGATTGCCAAATGATGCTTTAACTGCCGACAGATAGCTTCCCCATAGCCATATGTCGTTCGAGACTGGCTCCGTAGCCACAAATATGGGACTGACTGGTATCACCCGGTACGTTCCAGGTGTTATCTAAACATCTTTTCTCCCTTTGTCAGTTTTCAGGAAAATTGACTGGCACGCTCTCGGATTCAAACGCTCGGGCCACGTGTGAAGCCAGCTAATTCGGCTTGCTGTGTGCTTGGCGTGAGGTGCGGATTTTACGTCAACACACTTTTTGGCACGCCCAGTGGGACACCAAGCTTCGAAGATGCCTGAATTAAAAGACATTCTGGATGTCACTTTTGAAGAATTGTCTGATGAACACCAACAAATGGTGAAGACTGCTGCAGATCAGTTCATCAAGAAATGCTTACTGTCTTTTGCTAAGAACAGGAGTGGTGCACCGTTTCTCAAGTCAGATCTGCCAAGAGTTCTTTTGCCTGGACAATCTGATCTTACTGAAGATGAAGAAAGGGAGAAGTTCTCTAGCTTGTTGTACAAGGCTTTAGGAGAAACAATGACCAATCATAATGCTGCATTCCTGAACAGTTTTCAGCTCATACTGGTCAACATCTTTGGTCAACACGTGGATAAACCTTTTGAGCAAGCGCATGGACAACTTGGTGGACCAACATATTTCAATATTCAAGCATCGGTCCCAAAACGTCATGGTAAAGGTACTGAAAAAACTGAAACTTCTGGAACCAAAGACGCGAATGGACAGCCGATTCAGCAAGAGCTTCAGCATGCATTGCCGAAACCTCGTACATATGGTGATATGGCATTCGGCACCACGGGAAATCCACCTGCTTCTGCTTACAAGATATCCCCTCTGAACAACAGGCTACAAAGGGATATGTATGGGAACGGATATTCAGAGTTTATGGACTACAATACCATCGATGCTCTCCCGAATCCCGGGTATGTTGGTACTACAGGGATACCTGCTGGAAGACCAGGGAATCAAGATACCAATATTGACCTCATGGTGCAAAAAATGACCGATGTATTGCAAAATCAATTCGGTCTGAAGCCTAAAAATCAGGGGTACATGTACTCGTCTCCTTTCCCAGAATGGTACCAAAGGGTATCATTGCCGAATAGAGTCAAAGTGCCTACAGAGTTTACTAAGTTCTCAGGACAAGACGATACTAGCACTGTGGAACATATAGCTCGATATCTGATGCAGCTCGGAGAAGCTTCGGCGGATGAGGCTTTCAGAATCAGATACTTTCCTTTGTCATTGACGGGTCCAGCTTTTACATGGTTTGCTTCTTTGCCTGCTTAGTCAATTTGCACCTGGAAGGACCTGGAGCAGAAATTCCACGCTCATTACTACATTGGCAGTACCGAGAAAAAGCTGGTTGATTTGACCAGCTTAAGGCAGAGGAATAATGAGACACCTACGGAGTTCCTCAGGAGATTTAGGGAAACAAAGAGCATGTGCTTTTCTCTGAACATACCTGATGACCAGCTAGCTGGTATGGCTGTAGCTGGCATGCTGCCTGCTATTCGGGATGGAGTTTGATGATCTGGGCCAGTTGTCACACAGATTGGCCTTAATGAGTAACCAGGCATATAGTTTCAAGAAAGATGCCAGATTTGCTAAGCATAATGATGTAGCTGATATCTATAACCAATTCCTTGAAAGAGCAGATCAAGAGGATGAGTATGAAGATAGTGAGGAGATAGCTGCAGCAGAGATAGTGTGGGGCAAAGAACCAGTCATGGTGAATCAGAGGTGGATTAAACAGAATAAGGGCACCTATGATTTTGATGTGACTAAGGCAGATAAATTGTTTGACTATCCTGTAAAAGAAGGCCGGATCAAGCTACCAGAGGGGCATTCTATGCTTCGGCCTGATGGAGTGAAAGATAAAAGGTACTGTGGATTCCATGATAGAAATTCTCATTCTATCAATGAATGCAGGGTTTTTAGAGTGAGGATTCAGAAAGCTATCCAAGAAGGGCATCTGAAATTCGACAATAAGATGAAGTTGGACAATAACCCGTTTCCTCAGAATATGATTGGGTTCTCAATCAATATGGTGAATGTTGCCGAATCTGGAGAAAAGGGAAAGATGAGAGTCCTGACGTCGAAGGAAGCGAAGCAGAATGGCTCAGTCGATCCTAATCGGCAAATCACGATCGAGCAGATTCGCGAGGAAAGGCCTCGCTTCCCGAATAGCCGATTTGAATCTTATAAACCCAGAGTCACATCGCGCATTCTCCTCAATAAGTGGCAGCGTCAGCAAGAAAAAGAACGCTATCAGAGACATGAACACGAGGAGGAGCAGAGGAGGTGCGAAGAAAAAAGGTATGAGGAAGAACAAGAGGAATATGTCCGAGAACGAGAACGTGCACATTGGGATTGTGCCTTCTTCAGACACCGTTGGAACGAGGGTTTAAAGCTGCCTACATGGAATAACTGTCCTGAATGCAATAATGGATCTATCAAATATAGGCAAAATGGTGTCAGTCGCCGATCCGTCCACGAAAGAATTGGAAGGATACATCCTAGTGATGATCGGCGTCTAAAAATATATAAGAATGACGATCAACCAAGGAAAAGACATGCTGATCATAGATGGATTGATCATGAAGAAGAAGATCGTGAGTATGTATGGCAGAAAGGACAGTGGTGTCCACCTGGTTTAAGAAAGAGCCAGAAGAGAAGAGTCCAACGCCTGAGGAATCAAGAGTTGAAGCGAGCAGGAACCAGGTTGAGATCGATATGGCATCCAAAAGACAAACCCGACGAATCGGGTCATTCGGCTCCTACATGCATGGTATGTTTCTTGCCGAATGAATTCATGGCTCCAGCTAATCAAATTGTACAGGAAGAGATATTGTCAGAAGTGGATGAAGCCGAGCAATGTGGGTTAATGGCACAATTGGTATTGAATAAGCAAGCTATTTTCGAGAAGCCAGTCCAGAATCGGCACATGAAGCCACTGTACTTAAGAGGTTATGTCAACGGAAAGCCACTGACGAGGATGTTTGTTGATGGTGGAGCTGCTGTTAATGTGATGCCATACAATACATTCAGAAAACTTGGCATGAGCCCTGGGGATTTAACGCCAACAAGCATAGTTTTGAATGATTTTGCTGGAAATCCTTCGGACACCAAAGGATGTGTACATGTAGATCTGATGATTGGATCTAAGATTCTGCTTACAACCTTCTTTGTTATTGAAGGCAAAGGGGCATACAGCTTGCTACTTGGAAGGGATTGGATCCATGCGAATTGCTGTATTCCATCTACTATGCATCAGCAACTTATTCAGTGGATAGATGATGAAGTGGAAATTGTCCCGGCAGATGATTCAATTAGCGTGGCTAATGTGGAACCAGCCTTCTGGGAATATCAAGGCATAGATTGTTTCTCAGGTAAGGACTGGGGAGAAGGTCCTGTTGAGCCAGTCAGCAGTGATCAACAGCCGATCAAAGCAGTCGGCCCTTTTAGTAATTTTTAATGGATAGTCCAATCGATGGGACTGACGGGAAGCTAGGACATGGATTTGTGTCGGCTGATAAATTAGAAGAAGTAGACATTGGAGAGGGTGACAAACCAAGGCCGATATTCATCAGTGCTAGCTTGGATTCAGTTTTCAGAGAAAAGTTGATTGAGTTGTTAAAAGAATACAAAGATTGCTTTGCTTGGGATTATTCGGAGATGCCTGGTTTAGATCGTTCCATTGTTGAACATCGATTGCCGATCAAGACTGGTTATAAACCTTACAAACAACCACCCCGGAAAATCTACAAAGATGAAGTGTTGGCCGATGTAAAGAAAGAAGTGGAAAGATTAATAGCAGCAAATTTTATTCGGCCATGCAGATATGCAGAATGGATCTCTAATATTGTTCCTGTGTACAAGAAAAGTGGGAAGATGAGAGTTTGCATAGACTTTAGAGATCTGAACAGAGCTACACCCATGGATGGATATCCAATGCCTGTTGCTGATTCGTTGGTTGATGCTGCTGCTGGATATAAAGTGATTAGTTTCATGGATGGTAATGCAGGGTACAATCAAATTTTTATGGCATTGGAAGATATAGCGAAAACAGCTTTCAGATGTCCAGGACATATAGGGTTGTTTGAATGGGTTGTCATGACGTTTGGTTTGAAGAATGCTGGTGCAACTTATCAGAGAGCCATGAATTATATTTTTCATGAGTTGATCGGCAAGATTGTGGAGATATATATCGATGATATTGTGATTAAGTCATTGGATCATGAAGCACATTTGGCCGATATAAGGAAAACTCTAGAGTGCACTAGGAAACATGGGCTCAAGATGAACCCGAATAAATGTGCTTTCGGAGTTTCGGCAGGAGAATTTCTGGGATTTCTGGTGCATGAAGGAGGAATAGGAGTTGGCAAGAAAAGTATGAAAACCATTGATGAAGTTGTTCCTCCAACTAATCTTAAGGAATTACAGTCATTACTTGGCAAAATTAATTTCGTGAGAAGATTCATATCAAACTTATCGCAAAAGGTGTTACCTTTCTCTTCGCTGTTAAAAGTCAAGAAGGATCAGAAATTTGTATGGGGTGACGAACAACAAAAGGATTTTGATGAGATCAAGGAATACATGAAAGAACCACCAGTATTGGTACCTCCGCAGCTAAACAAGCCTTTTAAGTTGTACGTGGCGGCCGATACCCAAACTATTGGATCGGCCCTCATACAAGAATTTGAGGGAAAGGAAAGGGTAGTTGCATACCTTAGCCGGAAATTGCTTGATCCCAAAACGAGGTATTCGGCTACCGAGAAACTTGGTTTATGTGTTTACTACTCCTGTACAAAATTTCGGCACTACTTGCTACATGCCGAATGCATTGTATATTCAAAATTTGATGTGATAAAGCACATGTTGTCTATGCCAATTTTGAATGGAAGGATTGGCAAATGGATTTTAGCTTTGTCTGAATTTGAGCTAAAGTTTGAATCGGCAAAAGCTGTTAAAGGACAGATTATTGCCGACTTCATTACTGAACATCACGGTTCATCGACTAATTTGCTTGAAATTACTCCTTGGGTATTATTCTTCGACGGATCTTCATGTGACAAAGGTGGTGGAGTAGGTATTTTGTTAATTTCGCCAAAAGGAGAGGTATTTGAATTTGCTATTCCTATTCAACCTACTGTCACTAATAATCAAGCCGAGTATGAAGCGTTGCTCAGAGGACTTCAATACTTGAGAGAAGCAAAGGCCATTGCAGTTGAAATCTTTGGAGATTCAGAATTAGTCATAAGGCAACTAAATGGCGAATATGAGTGCAGAAACGATATCTTAAGAAATTACTATGAGGAATGCAAGCAAATCTTAAAGGAGTTTCAGTCGGTAATTCTGCAGCATATTCCTAGGAAAGACAATGAAGAAGCAAACAGATTGGCTCAAAGTGCTTCGGGTTATAAAGAGCTTCAAGAAGTTTTCGCTAATAATGTATATGCTTTCGGGAGTGATCTGGCAGAAGATGATTGGAGAAAAGAAATTATTGATTATCTGGAGAATCCATCCCGAAAGGTTTCTAGAAAGCTCAGGTATAAAGCTTTAAAGTTTGTTCTTCTTGACGACAATTTATATTATAAATCCTTGGATGGGGTGCTGTTACATTGCTTAAATCAAGAAGAAGCAAAAAGGCTGATAAGCGAAGTGCATGATGGGCTGTGTGGAGCACATCAATCGGCTTACCGAATGAAATGGGTTATTAGGAGAACTGGGTACTATTGGCCCACAATGCTAGAAGACTGCTTTGAATATTACAAAGGATGCCTAGATTGCCAGAGATTTGGAAACATTCAAAGAGTTCCAGCATCGGTCCTGAATCCTATTATCAAGCCATGGCCATTCAGAGGATGGGGAATAGATTTGATTGGCCAAATAAATCCTCCATCTAGCAAGGGGCATAAGTTTGTGCTTTTAGCAACTGATTATTTTACTAAGTGGGTTGAGGCGATTCCATTAAAAAGGTGACATCAGAGAATATGGTTGAATTTGTTAAAGAACATATCATTTACAGATTTGGAATTCCTCAAACAATCACCACAGATCAAGGAACTCAGTTTACATCTTCAGAGTTCAGAAATTTTGCTGAAAGTATGGGCGTCAAATTGTTGAATTCTTCTCCTTATTATGCCCAAGCTAATGGTCAGGCAGAGGCTTCTAACAAGATTATGATTAAGATTATACAGAAGAAGATTGATCAGAAGCCAAGAAAGTGGCATTCGGTACTCAATGAGGCTTTATGGGCTTACCGAATGGCTCCACATGGGGCTACACAGACGTCTCCTTATGAATTGGTATATGGACATCATGCTATCTTGCCATGGGAGATGCAGTCAGACTCAAGGAGAATAAAGTTGCAAAAGGATTTAAGTTCTAAAGATTATAATGATTTAATGATGGACGAATTAGAAGATTTGCATATGATTCGTCTCAGGGCCTTGGAAAATGTTGAGAAAAATAAAATGCGAGTTGCTAAATATTACAACAAGAAGGTGAGAGTCAAGCAATTTGCAGAAGGAGATTTGGTTTGGAAAGCAATATTGCCGATTGGAACTAAATACAGTGCATTCGGTAAGTGGTCTCCAAACTGGGAAGGTCCTTTCAGAGTGGTCAGATGCGTGCCTGGAAATGCATATATCCTGAAAACTTTACTAGGAGAGGAGTTTACTGCTGCTATCAATGGGAGATACTTGAAGAAATATTATCCTAGTATTGAGATTGATCGCTGATTGAAATATTTAATGTCAGAACGACTGAAATAGCCGGTATTCGGGAAGGAGCCGTCTTCAGAACAAAAATATTGACAGAAGAAGAAATGGCCAATACCAGAGCGTATTGCCCTTAGTGCAAATATATTACAAAAAATGAGTTTGACCAAGTTATCGCAAAAAAGACTGTAAAAGATAAGTTTTATTGCCGAAATTTCATAATCCCTGGTACAAACTAATGGAACAACCTGTTCAGAACAGACTGGGGATGAATGGAATCGGCAATGGCGACGCCATGAGCATCAAGGTGATCTATGGAGGCCTCAATGTCGTCGATCTCCTCCGGATTGCCATTGGCAAAGCCGGGCGATAGCCTGGAATAGTCAGCGCCAGTGTGCGTCGACATGGCGACTAGGCCTGCGGCAGTGCCCAGACGGATGTCGTGTGAGGCCACCTCATCGATGCGGCCTGCTACTGCGCCGAGGCGAGCTTCTGGCGTGTTCCCAGGAGCATTCACCTTGTTTGCCAAAGACTCAACCAATGTCTTCAGCTGATCGAGTTCGGCGTCGCGAGCTGTAGGATTACGAAGCAACGGCGGTTTAGTCCAAGATCAGATTAAAGTTAAGCGAACTGCAGAAATTACCGTCGATGGTCTCGAGCAGCTGCTTGCGCTGGTGTTGCCACTCTAGATCTGCGATCCCGGCTTGTTTGGAGATGACCTCCAGCTCACGCCGAGTGTCGTCACGTTCTTGCTTGAATCGGCGGGCATCGCTGTCTGAGTAGGGCAGATCCCAGTTGGGCCTGGGGGATCGGCTAGATGACTCCGAAAAGTCACCCGCTGCAGCCGGAGCCGCAGTCAAGGCAGTAGCGGGGTTCCATTGGATGAGCCTGAAAATACAAAGAAAGTTGAGAGTAAGGCGAAATCTGGAGGAAAGAATAAGGAGAGGCGGACAGTCATCACCTCCGACGAGCGCCGGCGCGACTCCCCTCGGCTTCGTCGACGGTCGGGCGTCTTCTGTTGTTGGACATCAGGGTTTCTTGGAGGTTACTGTGCTGGAAGAGGAAGAGACTCAGGCTAGCAGAGAGCTCGAGTTGAAAGATTTGGTGGAAGATTAGGAGTGCTCAAGGTTCTTATTTATGGAACTAACGAAGAGATCGTGGCCGAAAATTGTGGTGCATATTCCAAGGAGTTCGGAAGGTGGAAAGGATTTTCCAACCGATCGGTTTCCATGTCGTTTGGGATTCTTGCCGAGTCGTATTCGGTTTTGACTGAATGAGATTCGGCTATGTCGTGTTTGAAGCGTTTTCGGGTCTGACACTGTTATAGCCAGCTTTGCCGAATGAGTTATCCACAATGGAGGAAAACAGAGTTAAGAAATGACAAGATTGCAAGATTGATAAATCATTCGGCTATTGACTGTTTGTTACAATTACAAACCCAAGTACTTTGAGATTACATTTTTAGCATCTGATATCATATTGCTAATGCTCTCTAATAAGTTTTTGTCAGCTTCTTGGGTTCTAGCCAGAGCAGCGAGCTTTGCCTTGAGTTGTTTTTCTTCGTTCAGAGCTGCTGAAGCTTCCCTTCGCATCTTCTCTGTTAATTTGGGAAGCTCAGCTATCTTATTTTCATCAGCTTCAATTTCGGCCGATAGATCTCTCAATTCGGCTTCAAGTGCAGCTTTTCTGACCTTCTTATTTTCAAGTTCAGATTCCAATTTGGTCAGTAATTCTTTGTTGTTCTGAGCTTGAGTATGCAGGTCTTTCACAGATTGTTTGGCTGTGAATCTCCTCTGTTTCAGAGCTGGTTGAGAAGATTGGTTTTTCAGAGCCTGCTTTACTGCAACGTATTGTTGATCCAAATGAGAAACTGGTTCCAAAGAGATTTTGATATCATCAGGAAGCTCTTGGTCAATGGATTCCAGTACATCCCTTAAGAGATCAGCATCTTTGACTTGATCTTGGATGCTCTTGTGCAGCAAAGCAAGGATATCTTTTAGCTTTGTTTGATTTTCTTCTGACAGAGTTTGGCCAGAAGATGTTTCTTCCCCTTGTTCGGCAACCAAGTCATCCACAGCAAAAGAATAGCCGGATGATGAAATGGATTTCTCCTGAAAGAAGGTCTTGCCGAATTAGTAATAATCTGCTGAATAAAAGAGTAGAAAAGGGGAATAATTATGTTTACCTCGTTCCTGACTTCCTGAATGGGGGAAGGAAGCCTCTCAGGCTCAATGGAAAGATTCTGTGTATCTTGCTGAGGAGAAGCTGGAAGATTTCTTGGTGAAGATAATGCTTCTGATTGAGGAAGAAGTTGCAAAGCTAAAGATGAATCGTGATGAGGAGAAGAGCTCTCCAAGATTGGATCCATTGAGGATTGTTCTGCAGTTAACAAGGGATGAATGCCGATGAAAAAGAAGTTAAGATGATGAAGTGTTAGAATTTTACCAGTCAATGAAGCATCGGCAAGATCTGCACTGATTGCTAGTTGCTGTGCTCTGGCCTGAAACCAAGAAGAGATAAAGCTGAGCAAAATACCAATGGCATTATGGTCAAAGAAAGAAGATGATGGTCTAGTAAGTATTGGATCTAGAGAAGCCTGTCTAGCCATCAGTTGAGCCAAGGTAGGAGATTGGTGCCCCAAAGCAGATATTGGGCCTGCAGCTTTGTATGAGATCGCCCTGGCAAGAGGGGCAGGTGTTATATCCTGCAAGATGACAGAATCAGAATCAATTGGGGTTAATATTATTGAGACAAATGAGGGATGAGCATATTACCTCTGAAGTTGGCTGATAATCAAGCATTAACTCGACATAGAAGGGATGGATTGGCATGTTGAAAATATGATCATGGAGTTCTTGCAACCAGAGGGTGAAAGAAGGATGGGCAGATATTATTGGCACAAAAGGTTCAGGTGCATAGATAGTTCCACAGCATTTATAAGAAAAGATCCTTCTTGTCTCTGTGGAATCCTTGACAATCTCCCTAGGCTTGAGAAATTCATGAAGAAATAGCCTAGGGGGCACTTGGCCACATCCCAACTGTCTAGCCATCATGTTTGGCTGATAGTATTCATAAGTGCTTTGAACCAGCCTTCCCCCACAGAATTCGGCTGGCAGGATGCAGGGCTGGATGAAGGCATTGAAGATCGCTATAGATTGTACATCAGTGCATCCAGTTTCAAAGCTGAATTCACAAGGGAGAGTGAGGTTGTCATTGTCCAAATATGGGAACCAAAGAGGATGAGCAAAGCCTCTGAAGAAGAGCTCAAACAGTTCACCGATGTTCTTGTTGATAGATACAGTGGAGGCAGCTTCTCCGTAGGTTTGACAACCTTTGGTTCTTCGGGTTTCTCCTTCTTTGTAATTAATTGAAGGAAAGTCTCGGCTATTGAGATCAATAGCGACAATTTGATGCATGTACAACTGCAGCCACATTTGGACAAACCACCAGGGACCATTGACACAGGGGATTTTCTTGCCGGTATGCATCAGGTGGGTGGTTTGATTGAGCATATGGTAGACACTTCCCAGGAGGTATTTCCCAAGTGGAATAAGTTTTCCAGCAGCCAGCTCTTCAGCCATCACGATATGATTCAGGGTTGGCTCATTGGCTTTGCCACAGAAGACTGATCTGCATAGCCACATATTCAGGAAGGCTCTGTATTCAACATCAGTCAGAAGACCATCAGATATATGGTTCTGGATGTATCTCTTGTATCCAACCCCTGTTTTTACTCCTGTCTGTTTGGAGGAACCTTTGTGGTCATATGGATATACAGTTCCTGTAACACTCAGGCCGGTCATCATGTAGACATCGGCCAAAGTGGGAGACATTGGGCCATGACCGAAGAGAAAAGCATTTGCACCATTGGACCAAAAGTGGCAAGCTGCAATCAGAAGGTTCTCGTTCTTTGGTGTTTCGGCTAGTGACAGCTCCAGGCAATGAGAAATACGTAGATGGTCCCAGTTCTGTGTTTGGGGGCTTTTGTCATCAGATATCCTTTTGTACCAATTTCTCCTGCCGGCAATTGGGGGCAAAGGCCAGTTCTTGAAGGCGTCTTGCCACTCATGAGGTTTTGTCAATGAAATCTTGAAAGGAATCCTCTGAGATTCGGCCGCGATGATTTCGGAAGGATCTGAATCCCCTATAGGGCCAAGGAAGTAGGATGGAGCTTTTTTCTCAACGGGGATGAGGATTTCGGCAGCTAGGGCCTATCAAGAATGGAAAGGGATGAGAAGAAATTTAAGATGCAAGTCGAAATAAGAATACCGAATATGCTTGAGGGGATTAAAGCTTACCTGGAGGACAAAATCTTGGTTCGCCATTTGAAGATTGGATCTTGGAAGTCGATGACCTAGGGTTCGGATCCGGATGAGAGCTCTAAAGATTCAAAAGGAGAAGCGGGTGCCGAGCAGAACTGACTTGGGAATGTTGAGTGCTTCTGGTCAATTCCGAGATAAAATTATCTTTTATCCTGAAATTGAAGGGGCATGTGTTGACACCAAAAATTGGCACCAGAAAGAGGCTGACATGTGGGCCGGATTCGTTGAGGAGATATCATTCGGCAAAGGGGTTTTTTCCCCAGAAGCATTCGGTAAAGACGTTCTGCGGTCGGGAACGCACCGTCATTCGGCAAGAGAACTGTTCCGCGGGAGGCATTCGGGAGTGCGTGATGACGAGGATCAAGTATAAGGAAAAGGCTGGTTTAACTTGGAATGCAAGACGGATACGGTGCCCCGACGTTTATCTTTTTAGGAAATAAATAAATGTAATCGTAACCGATTAGGAGTCGTGTCGAAACCTGGGTATAAATATAAACCCATGGTAATTGTAAGGGGAATCAATCAATCACACAACAAACCGGCCCCGTGCCAACTTCGAGTCCCTTAGTCGAGTCGTCGAGTTCTTCGAGAGGAATCATCGATCCGTCGACCTCCGTAAGTACCGGCAACCCTGCGCCATGCCTAGTATCATGCAGTGGATTTAGGCTTTGGTTCAGGAAGGTTCCATGGTTAGATCATGAGCCATGCGGTGGGCTAAGTTTTAGCTTGGAACAAGTTATCGGCTCTATTGGATTTTGGCAAGATCTGATAGATTCATTAAGTTACCATGTGTTGCTTTGGATTTTACTTTTATGTTTAATTCATTACAACACTCTTTTGCCCAGTCTAGGTTGATTAGATTCGGTTCTAGCTCGTAATGCACTGCGTTTCCATAGCCGAATTCGAAGTCAATCTAGATTGCCACGTGTTGCGGGTCCAAGCTCGTTGGTCTTGTGTAGATCTTGACAGAACCGGGTATCATGCGGTGGATGCAGGTTTTTGGGTCGTCTTAGAGCTAATCATCCGGTGGATTAGAATTCGATTCGATCTGATAGATCTATCATCATCAACGAAGCATGTTCCTTCTTCATGGAACCCGATTCGGCTATATAGCTGTATTCGGCAGTATCGTCACGAGTGAAACGTGTTCATGGTTTTGTTTTAAGTAAAGAATGCTTTTAGCCTTCCAAGATTAGAGTGTATCATGCGGTGGATTGGTCTATTCTTGGTTGGTGGTGTGATTCCAAGAAAGTCGTATCATGCGGTGGATTAACTTGCTTGTTTCATGCTCGACGGATTGGAAAGTACCTAGACATGCGGTAGACTAGTGCTTTTAATCTATGTATTCTTGTTTATTATGAAATTATGGTCATGTCTTCGCCCTTTTATTTATGTATCATGCTCTGTTTCTCGTTAATCGGTTGTGAATATGCGTTACAATGTTTATTCAGTCAAATACCGATCTTTCGTCATGCTTATGTCACGCATTCGGCAGTGCGCTTCCTGCGTGCTTTGCCGATTGCCGAATGATGCTTTAACTGCCATTCGGCAGTGCGCTTCCTGCATGCTTTGCCGATTGCCAAATGATGCTTTAACTGCCGACAGATAGCTTCCCCGTAGCCATATGTCGTTCGAGACTAGCTCCGTAGCCACAAATATGGGACTGACTGGTATCACCCGGTACGTTCCAGGTGTTATCTAAACATCTTTTCTCCCTTTGTCAGTTTTCAGGAAAATTGACTGGCACGCTCTCGGATTCAAACGCTCGGGCCACGTGTGAAGCCAGCTAATTCGGCTTGCTGTGTGCTTGGCGTGAGGTGCGGATTTTACGTCAACACTGCCCAAACCGGTCAGACCGGTTTCTGCAGGGAGGAGTCAATTGAGCCATCTTGCTCTTGTGGCTCCACGGTGGTTGTCACATGAGGCTTGGTGCATGTGTTTGTTGTTGTAGTGCACTCCTCATGTGTCTTGGCTCTTGTTTGGTCTTGTGTGTCGCTTTTGATGTTGGAGTATAGCTTCTCAATTCGAGCCCAAATGAGATGAGCATCGAATAGAGTTGCTTCATCTTCTAGAATCTTTTCTCTAACTTCATCACTCACAACATCAAATAAGAAGTTAGCGACATGAGAATTGAGTTGAAAGCAATTCATTTCGTCCTCGGTTGGATTGGAAACGCTCCAATCAACATTCGGACGATCAATGCCTTCAACTACAATCCTCTCAAGAATAGGACTCATAGTCCTAAGATCATTAAGCACATTACAAGACCAAATTGAATAATTTGAGCCGTCACTAGCTAGTGGCTCATATGTTACCTCACAAGTGGTCGACATCTTTCCTCACGGCGGTTAAGCTTGGATGTGAGGCCAAGCTCTGATACCAATTGAAAGGACCTTGATGTCACCTAGAGGGGGGGTGAATAGGTGAATCTGCAAAGTACAAACTTTTTCACACAATTAGTGGCTAAACCGGTCAGACCGGTACTCAAAACCGGTCAGACCGCTTTTCCCAGAGGAAAGCGGTCAGACCGCTTTGACAAAGCGGTCAGACCGGTTTTCAACAGAGAAAACCGACTATGTGAAATTAACCCCCTCTACGAGTTCTAGCACAAACCAAACTTGATGATGGGCTCTTGTAGATGATATCTAGCAGGTCCACTAAGTCCCTGCACACAATTAGAGCACACCCAAGTAGATCGAAGCGGAAGCGAATATAAATCCTAGAATTGAACTTGTGAAGGTAAACAAGAGACAATGATTTGTTTTCCCGAAGTTCGGACTTTACCGCTGCCACTAAGGCTGTCACAAAGACACGATGAGTCCTAGTCTCCGTTGAGGGCCTACAAAAGGCGGGCTTATCCACTCCAAGCCACTTTCCTCGGTATCACTAGCTTTTGGTCCTTTTCCACGAAGGAGGCAAGACCAGCCCTTACAAACAATCCGTGGCTTACCACACACGAGGTAGCTCACCGGCGACGCCTAGCCGTCTAGGAGGATCACCTCCAAGAGTAACAAATGCTCCAATGGATGCTTGGCTTCACCGGAAGTGCTCAACACTAAGGATATGCTCACTATAGCTGATATGAACTATCAATTGCTATCTATTGCTCACAACCCATACATCCCTCAACCCAAAACCAAAGATATGATCAAAATCAATCAACTCTCACAAAGAGAGGCTTGGGGAGAGCTTGCTGGTGCTTGGAACAGCCCTAGGCGTGTTAGAATGGAATGGCAACCAGCACCCCTCAAAGGAGAGGGGTATGGGGTATAAATACCCCACACAACCAAAACTAGCCGTTATAGCCGTTGGAAACCGGTCAGACCGGATTCCCAAACCGGTCAGACCGGTTTACGAACTATACTAGCCGTTACACCTGTCAGAGCCCAAACCGGTCAGACCGGTTTCCCAAACCGGTCAGACCGGTTTGGGTCCACTCAGCACCACAAACCCAAAAGCGGTCAGACCGCTTTCCCAAACCGGTCAGACCGGTTTGGGGTCTTTCAGCACACTAAATTCCCAAGTGTATTTCTCTCAAGGCTATCTCACATGGGTTGATCTAATGAGCACTTTTTGGTGTATGCCAAGACAACTAATGTTGCATCCCTCTTGATAGTACGGCATTCCTAAACTCAAGATTAAAACAATAAAGAGAGTCTACCACTTGAGCTTGTATATCTTCATTGATGCCATACTTGATCATTCTCAACTTTGAGGGCTTCAACACTTCATGTCTTGATGAGCAAATCCAATGTTGAGCTTCATGACTTAGAATTTTCATTGCATGAACAATTCATAAGCCATTCCATCATATGATCAATAAAAGATTAGATGCTTCGCATTGCTTCACTTGATATGACTTGATTGATGTATAGAAACCCAAACTATAATGCTAGACCTTTCCACCAAACAAGGTACCTCGGCTACAAAACCAATTTGCCCTTCACCTTGCTAGGAACATCACTCGCATCTAGCTTGATCCTTTCCATCCTCTCTTGCCAAATTAAGCTTTGCTTTGCATTGCATCATCAATGAATAACACATTGAAATCCATGTCTTCGATTTGCTTGAATATCTTCTTTGGTAGATAATCTTGTCCATAAGCATCAATGTACTTGAGACCATATACTAATCAATAGAATCATGTCTCACTTTGAATGTAACCATTGCTATGGAACAAGCCCAAGGAAATCCTAATTCTTCAAATGATTTATCCCAAAATCTTTGACAATTATCTTATCTATGAGACCAACCAATTTACTTAAGTCCATGTCTCATTTGTCACTATCACACACTTGTCATTTGTATTGCTTGCATGGGATGAATAACACTTGTTTGCTTTCTTCATTATTTCCTGCTCATATACTTAAGCAAACAAGTTAAATGACTAATCATGTTGTCATCCAAAATCACCAAAACATATAAGTGCCTAGATGCACTTTCAGACCAACGACCCGCAAGAGTTACAGCTAGGGCGGACCACAACCCTCCTTAATGGTCAACACCTTAGCAAAGGCTGCTACCCCAAAAGGACCAGGTTGTACCCCTGCAACCCCAAACCCCCTCTGCTCCTTTCGGATAAGGCCATCAGTACAATTACACACCTAATTAATCGGCTAAGGTCAGAGCCCATTAACACCATGGTTGCGTTGTTTTCTTGGGTGGTCACTCCATGTTCCAATTAAAGAATTGTTCTCTTGCATTAACCATCGTTTCACCAACAGAGTTGCCATGATATAATCAATATTTTATAAAAGATCCAAATTTTATCATTCCCCAAGGTATAGCAACGCTAAGCATATCTAACCCAAAACTTTATTTTAAATCGGGGTTGTTTACAAGGGATCATGGATGAAAGACTAGGTAAATCCTTAAAAAGGTGTTCCCATCATATTAATGCAATAAAAGTAAATTTTAGTTTGTCATGCAGTTATATAGGACAAAAGGAATATGCGGGGAGGGCCACTTGCCTTGCTCTACAAAGAAATCCTCTTCTTCTTCGCAAAGTTGTTCTTGATCCGCGTCGACGGGTGGCTCGGTTGCAACTGGCATGAGATCTACGATTAAAACATACAACAATAAGAAAAATAGTACATCAAACATTTCTAACAGACTAAAACAAGAGTCTAAAACTAACAAGCTCGAAAAGACGAACGTTTGGACACCAAAAACGCTAAAAACGAAGCTAGGACGGAAAAGATATGGCTAAAACAAGTTTTAGGGGCTTGCTGGCAAAGAAACTAAGTTTACAGGGGCTAAACCGCGAAAACCAGGGACTAAAATGTAAATACGCTTTAAACCCGAGGGCTAACGCGTAAAAAGACAGGGGCTGGGCTATGGGATATAAAAACAGAGAAGCTTAGGGTGTTTTCTGTAAAAATCAGGACCTAAATCTAATTATTTTTGAACTAGACAGGACGGCGGGTTGATTACAGAGAAAGGCAGGGGCTCTTTAGCAAAAATGTCGACGCTGACCGTTACTCGGCCGGATTGACTCGGGTCGTGTTGGATGTGGGCCGTTGGATGCGAATCGGACGGCTGACAGGGAAGGGGCAGGTCAGGCGGCGGCGCCGGGCCGGAAACTCGCCGGCGAAGCTCGAACTCGAGCTACAGAGCTCGGTTTTGAGCGCGGTTTGGTGCTAGAGGACCGGGGTGAGATGGCGAACACGATGGGGGTGATCTCGTCGAGGATTGCGCGGCGAAGCCGGCGATCGACGGTGAACAGAGATGGGCGGCGGCGGATTCGCCGGGTTTTCCCCGAACTCGAAGTCCCGGCCACGATTTCGAACGCGGGAAGGTTCTAGGGGTTGCTGAGAGGTTGGCGAGCGTGTTCAGGGGGTCCTCGTCGTCCAATTTGCTGCGGCGGCGGCGCTCGTCGACGAACAGCGGCGGCGGAGCACCGGTGAGGGCGGTCGGGGGTGCTAGAGGACGTAACAGAGAGCGAGAAGAGGCTCGAGAGCGTCGTTACCTCAACGCGATGCTTCCTGCGTGGTTGGACGGGGTGAAGCAGTGCCGGAGCGGCGGATCGACGACGCGGCGGCGCTCGGGCGGCGGCGGCAGCGTGAATTGGAGCGGTGCCAAGGAGAGTGTGGGGTGCGAGTGGTCGAAGAGG
Source organism: Echinochloa phyllopogon (assembly GCA_033239725.1). NCBI lineage: Eukaryota > Viridiplantae > Streptophyta > Magnoliopsida > Poales > Poaceae > Echinochloa > Echinochloa phyllopogon. Next base: position 50,299,405 of record BTCW01000014.1, read on the forward strand.
GTTCCTGGGGCTCGGTCGACCTCTTTATAGGGCGGAGGGAGGAAAAGGAGGGGTCGGTGCCGAGGGGAAGGGAGAGGCCGGCCATCAATGGCGCTCGGCAGTGGAGAGCTTGGTGGAGCGGCGTTTCGAGTGGGAGAGTGAGGGGTTGGAGTGGGGGTGGCAGTTGTTGCAGCTCGGTGGGGATAGGAGGGGAAGAGACGCGGGAGAGGGAGCGGCGCGGGGGAGTTCGAGCGGCGCGGCGCTCGGCGGGGCAGAGGAGGGGCGTGGCTGGAGGTTGGGGGAGAGCCCGACATGTGGGCCCCACCTGTCGGCGGCTGAGAGAGGGAGGAGAGGGAGATTGGGCCGCGGCCGGGCCGAAAGCAGGGACGGGCCGCGCAGCGAGAGAAAAGAAGGGGGGGAAGCTGGGCCGCGCGCTACTGCTAGGCCGAAAAGAAAGGGGAAGGGGGTGGGCTGCGGGAGAGAGAGAGAGAGAGAGAGAGAGAGAGATGGACTGGGCCGAGGGGTGAAAGGGAGATAGAGAGAGAGTTCAGGGAGCATTTCTGGACTTTTTCATGATTTTGAAATTCCCACACAAATCAAACAAAAGACATGCAAACCAAATATGATGCACATGCACTTATTGCTCCAAAATTATTTAAATGATGTTTAAATATTTTTAGGATCAAATTAATTTAAAATTTTAATCAAGCCCTTAGAAAATTAAATTCTACCAAGTTGCTATGATTTATTTGTGATGGAATTTTAGGGTGTTACAGCGGGTAGCTAGCCAGTTTTTATGATAACTCACTTTTTATAAGTATTTTTAGTTCTTTAATATATTTTTTCTTTTGATGTTTAATTTTAAGTTTTGTCATAAGAATTTTCTAGTTATTTATTGTCATTTTACTTTAGAAGTTACAGATGAATCAACAATTTTAAGTGTATATGATTTTGAGTATGGGTCCAATGGTTACATATTTTGTAGATTAAGTTTTTTAAGTCCAAACTTCGTAGATTGATGTCTAATTTTTTTCAGAATATATCTTATATTTAGATTTGCCAATAACGACCTATATGTATTCTATTTTTATTTTAGTTGTTTTTCATGTCTATTTTTTCTCCATTTACTTTTATGTGTCCAAGTGTGCCATAGTTTGGGTCTATTTTTTTATCTCTTGAGGTTACATGCGGAGGCACTTCAATTTAAGGTTATTTAGTTGAATATCTAATATTTTTCAAAAAAATATGTTTATATAGTATGTGCAAAGTGTGTATATTTCAAAAAAATAAAGAATGACACAAAATAATGTACTATTTAAGGAACTCGGCCCGAACAAAAAAGAGTAGCCCACATCTTCCTTCCTGCCTACCCCACTATTAGCCTAGTGGCGAAGTGGTTCATTCTAGCCTCTTAGGCCTTAATTCAATTTTCTAGCCCCTACATCTAAATCGATTCACTGAGTGACGTAATTTCTACACCTTCTCCCATCTATATCATAATGTCGTTCTCGTTCTAAAAACGCGAGAACAATTTAGTCCAACCATGTAAAATATTTCTTACCACGATTCATGTTTCTTAATCTATTGATCTAGGAACTTTGTGGCACTGCATCCTGTTTCTTTCTCCATTGGAACCAAAAGCGAGCAAGAGTGGTGGTGGTGGCTTAGTGGAGGGCACACGTGTCAAGGCCTCAAGGGTTGAAGGCAGCGAGTACACAGTAAGGTGGCCCAAATCTTGTGCCCACCCCTGCTCTAGATGTCTTCTTCAATGGCATGATGATTATTGGTTTTGCGGCTTAAAGTTTCTTGCATGTGTTGTGGTTCGATATAGATCTTTACTGTGCTTAGAATGAATTTCCTCTATGACTTAGGATTTACGCTGCTTAAATGGATATTAGTTTTTCAAGAGTTTAATTTGTGCCTAGTTTATTATTTTTCATATGGTTTGAATTTATTCAATATATTTTAAGCCAAAACTTTATTATCCATATGCCTAGTCTCTGGATCTTTATGCATGTTCAGTTTACTACACTGTAAAACCATTAGGCTTACATTAGACGATGCTTTCATTTGCATCACCTAAGTATGCAATAATGCAATGATCTTTGACTTTACATTTTTGCTAGATGTCTTACGCTGGGGTGCAACTATACCTATCTACCGCTGCAGCTTTCTGCTAAACTACATTGTACACCTGTCAGTGTGCTTCATTGGCGTCTAACTTGTTTGCCCTGATGGATTACCACCACACTTCACTGAGTGATGATTTGTTTCCTACATACCCTACTTGCATGCCCTAATGTATGGGCATCGATTTGTTCATTTCACGGGGTGCTCTACAATTCAACACGGACTCTATTTATTTTGAAATTACATATAATTAATAGTTGTATTTAGCCCAAAATATATCAATTACCGCAGACCGTTATATCATTATTAAATATGATGGTGTAATATTTTTTTCTTATTTAGATTAACGTGGAAATTTCTACGCACTCTCGGCTAATGCGGTGCCTTTTTAACACTATTGTATTAATATATATTTAGGACGGAGGGAGTAGTTCATATGAAAAATCAAATGAATAATTTATTTATATTTTAATTCTTAATTAGGAAATTATGATTTTATATTGACATGTACTCTTTTGGCTAATTTAGTCTGTTAGATCTTCATACAAATGCAATTGTTTCTATCTTTATTTTTTTCTATATACCGTAATAATATAGAATTTTTTAGAATACGTAAACTCTAACCGACGACGGGTCGCGGCGAAGCGCTCGCGCGCGACCCACCGCCGCATGCAACCCCCGGCCGGTTAGGGTTCCATGTTTTCGGGGGAGGGAGGGCGCGGACCTAAAATGGGTGCCCGGCTTGGCGGCGGCGACGGTCGCCGGGTGGAGGGCTGGGTGGCGAGGGCGCCGGCGGCCGGGCGGTGGGGGAATTTTTTAGAATACGTAAAGTCTAAACGGCGATGGGACGCACGGAAACGCTCGTGCGCGACCCACTGCTGCATGCAGCCCCCGACTGGTTAGGGTTCTAGGTTCCCGGGGCGGTGGCCGGCTTGGTGGTGGCGCCGGTCGCCGGGTGGAGGGTCGGGCGGCGAGGACGCCGCCAGTCGGCCGGTGGGGGATCTCTGGTGGGAGGTGCCGGCGGCGGGGGCGGGGGCGGAGACAGAGGGAATACGTAAAGTCTAACTCGGCGGCGGCGGCGGTGACGGTCGCCGAGTGGAGGACCGGGCGGTGGGGGATCTCTGGTGGGAGGTGCCGCCGGCGGGGGCGGAGATGGAGGTAAGGGAGACGGTAATGATGGATTAGCGTGGTGGCGGCGGTAGGTGTGGGACGGAGGAGGCCGAATGGTTAGCTTGGCGGTTGTATTAATATAATAGATAGAAACACAGAGTTCTCGTGTTATTGATTTTTCTTTGTCTATTTATTAATCATATTCAGTTTTGACTCATTGGGTTGATGTGAACTGTTAGATCTTCATAAAATCCGACGGCATATATTTTTCCTTTTTTTTGATCAATAAAATAATATGGACCGTTAGATCTTCATAAAATCCAATGGCTTGTATTTTTTTTCTTTTTATTTGGATTAATGAAATAATATGGACCGTTAGATCTTCATAAAATCTAACGGCGTATATTCTTCTCTTTTTTAGATTAATGTGGGAATTTCTTGGCCCTCTCGGCGAACGTGGTGACTCCTTTTAACACTATTGTATTAATATAATAGATAGATAGATAGATAGATAGATGTCACTCTGTTTTCTGTGGTGTTGTCCTCTGATTCTATATGTTCTGCCCAGGTCTGTATCTAGATTAAATTGATAGTTCTTTTTGCCAGTCTGTTTGAATCGGTTCGTTTGAGTTAAGTTCCATCTGTATCACTTCGGCCACGTGCATATCCGTAGTTTTGTGTGCTCGTATTCATCGTCCGTCCATATCTGGATTGAGCAATCGTGTAGGATGTCCATTTGTTTTCCAATCCCGGCGCAAGCATGTGATGTCATGCTGTACGTTCGAACAAAGTTTGCTAAAAACAACTATATTTAGCCACGTGAGAACAACTTATTTAAGAAGTCTTTGGTTGAACTTGGCAAGGCACCACAATAAATGTGAAAATGCGGAGGGCTGTATGACTATCTATACAGCGAGCGACAGCTAAACAAGAAAAAGATTGTCTTTGCTGCTTGTTCCAGATTTTCACCAACCAGCAGTGACAAGGACTCAACAAGAAGAAGATGGCCTCACTCGTTCTAGATTTTCCTCTCCACGACCACGAGCAAAAATGAATGTTTTTCTTGCTCCAGATTTTCGCCGAGCAGCAGAAGGCGATATGACAACGACTCTCAATAAGAAGAAGATGGCCTCTAGATTTTCCTTTCCACGAACACGAGCACACCAGAGACCTGAATGCGGCGGGGTAGTCGGCGGCGGCATGCAGGCCGGAGCCCCTCACCCCGTGGGCCGACGATGATGGACGGAAAACGATGCGCGCGAGGGGAATCCGGTCAGTCAGCTCGCACGCCACGCTGGTCGCCGAGTCAAAGTCATCGGTCAGCCTTGCGGGCCGGTCTACGCACGTAGACTAGTCTTCAGAGTCCCCGGCCGGCAGGAAGGAGGAGGTTTCCCACTCGCTTCCGCACCCAAGCGATGACGCCGCTCGCCACGGTCGCGACGCCACAGGCTAAGCACTTGAGCAGCCAGCATTAGCGGTAACTGACCAGCATCCAGCGGTCGTTGGGCTGGTAGCCGCCCTCTCGAACGTTTGTTTTAAGTTACAGACGCGCTGGCGTCCGGTGGATGTCAAAAAATCGAACGCTAACGTGGAATGACCGTATTCAAAGCGTTTGCATCCGGTGCGGGAGTAAAACCAAGGAGAAAAAAATCTGATGGTAACGTGGAGCAACCACAGTCAAACAAATCAGACGATGCGGCGAAACGGAGACGAGGAAGGCTGGCCTCGACGCAGAGAAACATCTTGGCAGCCAGAGAAAAAGGAAGCAAAAGCGATTTCCGTAGTAGCGGTGAGCGAAATAGGAGCAGCCTAAATCGTGAAAACGGGGAGGGGCAGCGGCGCTCGCGGAGGAGAGGGTGGGGGCAGCGACGCCCGTAGAGGAGCCACCGCAGCGGCGCGTGGAGCAGCGGTGGCGACGACGGTGTGGCAGTGGACGACGGCAGCGGCGTGCGGAGGAGACCGGCAGCACGCGGGACAGGAAGCGGTTCGGGAATTTTTTTCTGACGGCGACAGCACGCGGGGCATGGAGCCCTCAAAACTTTATTTAAGCGGTAATAAAAATGGGTCAGTGGGCGTTCGATCCTTCTCCATCGGAACGCCCGGAAAGCATTACCGTTTAAGTTAACGACGGTCGCGTTGGACTGGAGGGAGTCTAGAGAACCTTGCGTCAGCACACGTGCACCTTTAGGGCCCCTTTGGAACACAGGATAGGAAAAACGCAGGAATAGGAAAAACGTAGGAATTGAAGTATACTACTTCTTCAATCCTATGGAAACCGAAAACAAAGGAATTTGGTTTGGATGCCCCTTTGGTAGCATCATAGGAAAACAAAGGAATCTGTAAACTGCTGCTTCTATTTGAATTGAACTACTAGCCGTTGGGTGTGGACACAAGCAAGCATCAAGTAGCCGTTGCACAATGGCCTTTATATGCACCACTGCATTTGCGTAGCCTCGTTGCCACTTGCATTCTTAAGAAACCAAGAGAACTTGCCGATTCCTCACTTGCTGACTATCCATCCTGCTCACCAGGAGGAGGCGCCACTTGATTCGGTGAGTTGTAACAAACATTTCTTATGTTTCAACCACTTTATTTGTACGCATGCAAGGATTAGTGACTCATTTCGTTGATTTTTCTCACATCAGGTTGTAAGCTGATAGAACAAACAGGCCATACGTTTGAGTACCTTTTTTGTTGCATTTTTGTTGTCATTAATATGGATCCAAACTATCGAAGACGATCAGAAAGTGAAGATGAGTTCGTTTTTTTTGTTCTGCCTAGCATAAAAGAAGGTTCATCACAGCCCTTGTCTAGTAAGAAACCAATGCATACATCAAAACTTACAGGGGCTGTTCGTGTTAATGAAATCTTAACGGGACACGAGAGCCTAAGCAAAAGAAACTTTCGCATGGAAGCTAGTGTTTTTCACGCACTAGTAAACAAATTGCGGGAGAAACAACTACTTGCTGATTCAAGATTTGTCTCAGTAGAAGAGAAAGTTGCTATATTCCTGTATGCACTAGCAAAAAATGCAAGTAATGAGACATTGCAAGATGTGTTTCAACACAGTGGCGAAACAATAAGTCGCCACTTTACGGCTGTCCTTGATGCTGTTACACAGCTTACATGTATATACATACGTCCACCGTCCCTACATCCTCATCAAATCTTAAGAAGATCCCAATTTCATCCCTTTTTTCAGGTATGAGCATTTATTTATCCCAACTCCTTTTATTTAAGAAAATCAGTTATCACAAGGACTATAGTAATACTATATTTTGAATCATAAAGGATTGTGTCGGCTCTATTGATGGGACACACATGCCAATGATACTTCCATTAGATGAACAAGAACCATATCGGAATAGAAAACAGACAATATCTCAGAATGTTATGGTAGCATGTGATTTTGATTTGAAGTTTGTACATGTACATGCTGGCTGGGAGGGATCAGCTTCAGATGCAAGAGTTCTACAAGATGCACTTAACCATGGCTTTCGAGTACCTCCTGGCAAATTTTTTCTAGTGGATGCTGGTTATGCAAACACAACACAGTTCCTTGCGCCATATCGTGGAACAAGGTATCATTTACAAGAACAAGGGAGAGCTAATCAAAAGCCACGCAATTACAAGGAGCTGTTCAATCTTCGACATGCACAGCTTAGAAATCATATTGAGAGGACAATTGGTATACTTAAAATGAGATTCCCAATACTAAGGACAGGCTCGCATTACCCCGTTGATAAACAAGTTGACATAGCTGTTGCTTGTTGTGTTCTACACAATTTCATACGGCTACATAATGGAGATATGATGTGGCCAAGTAACTCTACTGATGATATTGATCCGGACCAAATTATTGATGTGCCAAATGGAGACCCGAATTATAATGGTGATATCCAAGTATTCAATAATTCTAGAGCAGCTGGAAATCAAAAAAGGGATGCCATAGCACAACAGATGTGGGATAATTATGTAGCACGGAGGAGTTAAGTATACATATTGTATTGTACTTCAGTACTTGTATGACCTGGTCAAGTACTACCACCCTTGTACTCCTAATTTGTGACATGTTCTACTTTATCAAGTCACTACCTGCATGTTCTTTTTTCTCCTTAGCATAACAGATGCTACCAAAAGAGGGTGTAATAGGCTAAGTACGTGCTTGCTACCTAGTTACCTAGATTACAAGCTAAACAAAAGCATCATGTTCCCAAAAGTACCTCTATTCAAAATAACTTTTGCAAATGCATCACATGAGAATCCCTAGTTCTCATGCTCTGTCTGTGATCGCTTAATCTCCCTTGAAATCCAAGCCAACCGTAATGCATCACTTTGAAATGAGATGAATACTTCCCTATTATCCTTACTCTTGAAGATATCAGATGCCATCAAAATATCTCCCATTTGTAGACCATGTAATCCTTCAAGCACTGTGATACATTTGTTGATGCTGTAAGGATCCTCCAATTTCTTCTCCTCAATAGCAGCAAAGCGATCTATTTCTTCCTTCTTCAGTTTCAGGTATCTCTCATGAAATCCATCATCAGGGCTACTGGACTTGCTCTTTTGTTTCTTTGGACGTTTGGGTTCAGGAAGCTCAGAAGGTGTTTGTGTGGAGCTCGGTGGTGCGTGCACATTATGCATAGGGGAAGACAGGTGCTGCGAAAAATCCAAATTTCCCTCCCCGGTATCCTCATCAAAAGGGAACTGCAATCCCGAATCACTTGGAGCAGCCAAAGCAGGAGATGGTGATTGATATGTCTCAGCCATGTGAGCTTCTGTTGAATGAATCGATGCATTCTTTGATTTGCTTGCATAATGGTCCATACCTTGCCGAGTTCTTCCTTCAGCATAACGACCTGCATAAGTGTTAACTTGTTAAAAATGCAGGTAAAGCTCATACTATATACAGACAATTAATTATATTAGAAATGTCGGTAAAGCGCATATTATATAAGGACAAAGACAGATTGGTTAAAAAAATAAAGTATATGATGCTCACCCTCATAAAGTGGAACTAAGTCCTCATAATATGGGAACTTCTTGTCTTGCCAATTCAGAGCACTGCTGTTCTTGCGGGCAGCGAAAGTCGCCCAAATATGTGCTGGAGCTGTCACCATTTTCAAGTCTTTGTCCCATCCAAAACCACTTTCATCTAACAAATCTTTGACAGTACGATAATCCTTCTTCAAATCTTGCTCCTTCTGTTTGACTTGGTTAAGTGTGAATGAAGTACTGAACTTGTTGTTTAGGCGAGAAACAATATTTGTCCAAGCCTCCTTGCTCCAAGCATTCTGTGTTCTGAAACCAGGCACATCATGATCTTTGAGAAGTCCAATAAGAAACAATTTCATCTCATGACTCCATCTAGCTCGCTTTCCTGTTCCTGAATGTATACAACATTTAACAAGTAGTTTACAATCTGAGTTTGAGTGGCAACATTCAACAAAAGAAATTCAGTTTCAAATTTGTTTAACAAAAATTAGAAGCATGACCTGTTTCTTGGTTTGGGTCATCAGTATTCCCATGCTCACTGTCGACATCAACAACTCCTTGTGGTTGAGAGTTATGCCCCAAGCTGCGCTCAACAGCCATATTTGGCTTAGCAGAGCCTCTACTCGGCATCACCTTCCTAACAAAATAATACAATAGACATCAGAGAGGACCTAGGTGAATGAAAAAATGAACTCAGATTACATTATTGATTGAAGTGAAAGAAAAAGAAGAAATCAGCACCATCCTATTCAATTCAGATCTCACACGACATGCCATTGAAGTCAAATATTCTCAAATCAAAACAAATAGGTGCAGAAGAAACTTGCAGATCAAATATTCACCAATCAAATCAAATATTCACAAATCTAATCTGAGATGGGGAACCATAAGATGGGAAATCGTAGATAGGGAATCAAGAAGTCCTCCTGGTGCTTGGTGAAGCTGGTGTGGCTCTAGCGCAGGGCCGGGAATTCGGAAGCTCATGCGCGTGCTCACGGGGGATGAGTGTGGCCAGGGGAAGCGCCAGCACAGGTCTCCCTCGCGGCGGTCGCCATCGCCGCAGAAGAAAAGATCCAAGACTAATGGGATCTGGGGGAGAAAGAAATACAAGACAGAAAGGGGAATAATCCAATGACCTGTGCGTTGTAGTGGCCGTCGTGGCTTCTTGTGGTCAACGTTGGGAGGAGCACATGTGCGGCTGGAGAAGTATGGTTGCCTGGTTCCTTTCTTGATTCAGGTGAGTGATACTGCTTCCTATGAGGACGGATGTTTCTACTGCTTTGGAAGGAGACGATGCACCGCGTTTTACCGCCATACGCCAAAAAGTAGCGCGAACAGGCGCCAGCGGAGCGCGCGAGCGCTTTCTTTTCGCGCCAGGAAAGTTTCCAAGAAGTCAGAGCTCTTGCTTTCTTTCCCGTGAAATCGCGCTCAGGATTGCATTCCCATGGAATTATTTCCGTAGCTTTCCTGTGAACCAAAGGCCATACGTAGGAAAAATTCCTTTGGAACTGAATCCTACAAAAATCCTGTATGATTCCTCCATTCCAAAGGGGCCCTTAACTTGGGTTCCGGTTGCCGCTTTTTTCTATCTTGTACGTATGTAACGGTATCTATCACATGTCAGTGCATGACCCGGGCCTCAGACGGTCATGCTCGCGGCGCAACAATTAGTCGCCGTGTTTGACCGGGGACTGCCCTGATCATTGACATCTAGAAAGATTATCACGAGTGGAAAGTGACTTCCACCAAAATTGAAGTGTTTAACGCGTGCAGTCAAAAACAAAATCATTACTCTGATTGCACTAATTTCTTTCTATGTGCTTACAGCTCATACATGTTTGAGTCTCAGACTATAATTTAAAATAGATAACAACTTGTTCATTGACCGTCCACATATGTTTAGAAGTTATATGATAAGATTTGTCTAAAAAATGACCAGTAGAAATATGCATTTGCTTTTTTTATGAATAATGACAAATTATCTACTATTCATGATTATAGATAGTAGTGGTTTAGGCCTCGACTTCTAGAGCAAAGACCCAGCTGAGCTCGGTCACGCACTGACCACACAGATCACTGTAGAGCATCTCCAGGAGACTAGTTAAATCATTTTCTAAAGTTAAATTTAGCTATTGTTAGAGAAAAAATGTTTCCAACAGACTCTGTGAATGACCATCTAAATTTAGTGGCTCTCTATCTTACCTCATTCGCTAGCTATTTTTAGCTAGCCTACCTCACTAGTCATCTTTACACAATCTGTTGGATTACCTCATTAAATTAGATGACTTTCTATTTTTATAAAGAGGCTATAATCTTCATATTTAGCTAACACAATACGGAGTCTCTTGAAGATGCTCTTAACAACCATTTTGTCCAAACAAGAACATTACGTCTGGATCGCTCCTAATCCGGCGAAAAATCCACGCTCTAATCCAGGAAATTAGAAGCTTCCCCGCAAGCCATAAAACTCAAGGCACCAAGCAGAACGGGCTCAATGCCAGTCAACGATAGGTTAGCTTAGAAAAAATAGGGGAGCCAATCCAGCCGCATTTGCTTACCGAGGCGAACCGTCCCCTTCTTCCCGCGTCCGCCGCGGCGGCCGAGCACAACCCATGCCATTCCACCAAACCAAGCCGGCCGTCGCGTCGGCCGAGACATCAGAATCAGACATGGCGCCGCCGCGCCGCGCCTACCTCCCCCTGCTGCTCACGCTGCTGCTCCCCTGCTTCTGCTGCAGCCTCCTCCACCGCGCCGCCGCGCAGTCCCAGCCGGCGGAGGAGGCGCAGCTGCTGCTCAAGATCAAGGCCGCGTGGGGCGATCCGCCGGTCCTCGCCGGGTGGAACGCCACGGCCACCGGCGCGCTCTGCACCTGGCCGTACGTCCGGTGCGACACGGCCGGGCGCGTCGCGAACCTCACCCTCGCGAACGCCAACGTCACGGGGCCCTTATCGGACGCCATCGGCAACCTCTCCGCCCTCACCTACCTCGACGTCTCCCAAAACAACATCACCGGCGCGTTCCCGACCGCGCTCTACCGCTGCCGTTCGCTGCAGCACCTCGACCTCTCCAACAACCAGCTCGGCGGGGTGATTCCGTCGGATATCGGCAGCGGGCTGGGTGAGAACCTGACCAAGCTCGACATCGACACCAACGAGTTCGTCGGCACCATTCCGGCGTCGCTATCCAGGCTCCGGAACCTCGAGTATCTGGCGCTGAACAACAACAACCTCACCGGCACCATCCCGTCGGAGCTTGGCAACCTGACGAGCCTCCAGACGCTGTATCTAGCGGCCAACCCGTTCGACGCAGGCCCGCTGCCGCCGTCCTTCAAGAATCTGACCAACCTGGTCAGCCTCTGGGCGACGGAGTGCAACCTCGTCGGTGACTTCCCCAACTTTGTGTGGAGCCTCAAGAATCTGGAGACTTTGTGGCTGTACACGAACCGCTTCACCCGCGAGTTGGTGGTTGATGGCTTTGCTGCGAGGAGCTTGGAAACAATAGACATCTCACAGAACAATATTACTGGAGTCATCCCGGAGGTGTTTGGGAGCTTGGAGAACCTCACAATCTTGAGCCTCTTCGAGAACAACTTCTTTGGCGAGATACCGGTCAGCGTCGGCCAGCTGCCTTCACTGACGAGGCTGAGGCTCAACAACAACAGCCTTAACGGCACCCTCCCACCGGAGCTCGGGAAGCACTCTCCGGGCTTGACTAATGTCGAAGTTGATTACAACGAGCTCACCGGCGCCATACCGGAAGGGCTGTGCGCCGGAGGCAGCTTGCGGTATGTCACCGCCATGGGCAACCGATTGAGCGGCTCCATCCCGGCAGGCCTTGCCAACTGCTCCACTCTGGGAACCCTGTCGCTAGAACACAACCAGCTCACTGGCGACGTGCCAGAGGCCCTGTGGACGGCTGCGACGCAGCTTGTGTTCGTGACGCTACAGAGTAACCAGTTCACCGGGAGTCTTCCGGCCACGATCCATGCGAACAACCTTTCCTCATTACTCATAGGGAACAACCGGTTCAGTGGCAACATTCCAGATGCAGCAGCTGGGCTCCAGGTGTTCACCGCCGAGAACAATCAGTTTTCTGGTGCGATACCGGCGAGTCTTGGCGACGGCATGCCGCTGCTGCTGACACTCAACCTATCCGGTAACCAACTCTCCGGTGGGATCCCGAGAAGCGTTGGCGAGCTAACGCAGCTGGCGCAGATGGACATGAGCAGAAACCAGCTCACCGGCGAGATACCGGCAGAATTGGGCGCCTTGCCGGAGCTCAACGTCCTTGACCTTTCGTCGAACAAGCTCTCCGGCAACATACCGCAAGCTCTTGCGAAGCCAAACCTCAACCCCCTCAATCTGTCGTCGAATCAGTTCAGCGGCCAGGTCCCGGCCGTGTTCGCCACCGCGGTCTACGACAACAGCTTCCTCGACAACCCCGGCCTCTGCACCACATCTGTGGGCTCCGGCTACCTCGCCGGCGTACGCTCCTGCGCCGGTGGATCACAAGGCGGCGGCTCATCCGGAGGCGTCTCGCACGCATTCCGCACGGGTCTCCTCGTCGCCGGCGCCGTGCTGCTCCTCATCGCCGCGGCGTTCGCCTTCTTCGTCGTCCGCGACATAAAGAAGCGGCGGCGCGTCGCGGCGCGGGACGACTGGAAGATGACACCTTTCGTCCACGACCTGGGCTTCGGGGAGGCGCCCATCCTCCGTGGGCTAACGGAAGACAACCTCATCGGCCGCGGCGGCTCGGGGCGCGTGTACCGCGTCACCTACACCAACCAGCTCAACGGCAGGGCCGGCGCGGTGGCCGTGAAGCAGATCCGGGCCGCCGGGAAGCTGGACGAGAAGCTGGAGCGCGAGTTCGAGTCGGAGGCTGACATCCTCGGCAACCTCCGGCACAACAACATCGTCAGGCTGCTGTGCTGCCTCTCCAGCGCCGAGGCCAAGCTCCTGGTGTACGACTACATGGACAACGGCAGCCTCGACAGGTGGCTGCACGGCGACGCCCTCCTCGCCGGCGGGCACCCCATGGCGAGGGCGCGTTCCGCGCGGCGCACGACGCTGGATTGGCCGAGGCGGCTCAGGGTGGCCGTCGGCGCCGCGCAGGGGCTGTGCTACATGCACCACGAGTGCGAGCTGCCCATCGTGCACCGTGACGTCAAGACGAGCAACATCCTGCTGGACTCAGAGTTCCGGGCCAAGGTCGCGGACTTCGGGCTCGCCAGGATGCTGGTTCAGGCCGGGGCGCCAGAAACTATGTCTGCCGTTGCTGGCTCGTTCGGCTACATGGCTCCAGGTGAGGATCCGGACTCTCTGCTTCAAGTGGTTTTTGTCCCCATTTTCACAGATTCAGTAACTCTGCATCAGCAACTGTAGCAAATGCCAGTAAGCCACATTTTCTTGCATTGCCGGACCTTAGATTGGGCCTTTGATGTTCATCTGCAGAGTGTGCTTACACAAAAAAGGTGAACGAGAAGGTAGACGTCTACAGCTTCGGCGTCGTGCTTCTTGAGCTCACCACCGGCAGGGAGCCCAACGACGGTGGCGAGCACGGCAGCCTGGCGGAATGGGCGCGGCACCACTACCAATCAGGGGGGAGCATCCCCGACGCCACAGACAAGAGCATCAGATACGCCGGGTACTCTGACGAGATCGAGGCTGTCTTCAGGCTAGGCGTGATGTGCACCGCGGAAATGCCATCGTCGCGGCCGACCATGAGCGACGTGCTGCAGATCTTGGTCAGGTGCAGCGAGCAGGCGCACCAGAAGAGCAAAACGGAGCAGCATGTCCCGGAGTATGAGGCGGCTCCATTCCTGCTGCCCCAGCGCGGCAGTCGCCGGAAACAGCTTTCGAACGGCTCCGGGATTGACATCGATGAGAAGAGTGACTTTGACAGCCTTGTCTGAACAATGGAACCGACCACTGCACATGCTGGTAGCGTCCGGGAACTGCTACAGCGATGCTTCTGTTAGCACATTTTAGCAGAGTACAGCAGAAATCATGCATTCAAACTTGTAACCACAACCTAACCCTGCATAGGTACAGGGATAGTATAGAGCAGGGCTTGTGGCCAAACAAACCGTTGTGTGTTTTGACACTGCAAACTTGTATTAACTCATTCACACATTAGACCTTTCAAGAGAAGTTTGGATAAACACGTGGCTTCGCAAAATCGACATTATTAAGGGCTCGTTTGGTACGGTTCCAGTTTCTTGAAGAAACGTTTCAGATTCGGTTTCTCTCTGGAAACGTTTCTGTAGTGAATCTGAATCACTTTTTGAAATCGTTTGGCTTATTGGAAAGATTCCATATTCTTGAAAACAAGTAAAATAACTTCATTTTATTTAAAAAATCCATAGAATATATAGGCTTCACAAAAAAAAAATCAAAACTGTGTGTGAAGAACATCTCAAAGGCAACCCATTTTAACTATAGTTTCACTATTAAAGAGTTAAAAGTGTCACTATTAGACTAGAGAGATGGTTGAAACGTTGAATCAGAATCAGGTGAAACTGGTCCGTGGCCGTTTCATGCTCCTAGGCAAAAATAAAATGAGAAAGGTTTCAAGTGATTCATGATTGAAACGTTTCACTTTTTCACCGTTTGGCACAGATTCTACTGATTCAGCCATAAATCTGAATCGATTATGCCATCCAAACGGGGTCTAAGATTGGCTTGGCAAATTTACCACCTATATCGCTAACGCATTGATTTTCTTGCCATTTATCACTTTCATTTATTTTAAAGTCTTTTTTCCATTTGCATCTACCCCTGAGCACATATCTTTTCGGGACCTATCTTTTCTAGTCCGATCGATCTGCCGCACCATTTGGAGGGCCTGTTGCCTTCGCCGCTGCCAGCCATCCCGGTGGCCGCTGCTGCTAGGCTTCCCCGCTCGCCGTCGCCACCGCCGTGACCTGGTCGTCACCTTGGCGCAGCACTCCGGCTCCCTCATCCACGCCAGCAACATCCCCTGCAGGCCGCAGCAGGCCTCAGGTGTGTGCGGCGTGGCATGCCCTTTCCTTCTCCTTCGCCCATCACATGTTCGACGCATGGACCCTGCCGGCTAGCCTCGCTCTTCTCCTCCTTCAGCCGCTCGCTGACCTTATTCTCCTGCGACATGACGCTCGCGGCACGTAGATGCGTCCGTCCTGTGTGGGCTGCACTTCTTCTCCAAGACGGGCACCAGAGGCCAACGAGGCGGCCATCAAGTTTTCCTGAAGTTCCAGCGGGTCGTGCACCCCGACAGCGAAGCGCTACCCACGGAGTTCCTGGCCTTCTCCAATTGCCTCCACGGCTGGACAATGCGCTCAATCGTACGCGTATCAGCAAGTTGCAATACTGGGAGCCCTTCGCACCCGCCATGCCCGGTGTGATCTTTGTGGAGTAAGGCAAACATGTAGGAACCCAAATGGTCACGAAGTTGATACAATCTGCCAGGAGTTCTTGCAGGGGCTGCAGGACCTGTCCCCGTTTCCACAAAGGTTAGAATTTCATTTTTCTTATATTTGTATGCAATGATTTCGGTTCAAATTTATAAAATGAATTCTGATTTGCCCTTTACATATATTTGATCATGCGTATTATTGTATACTATATTGTTATATGCGATACGATAATTGATAAAGTTATATACTACTATAACCATATCAATTCCCGCTCTTTCAGTGGCGGACCCACAAAATGAATGGAGCCCGGGCAAAGTCCATCATAGCTCTCTTTCATCCGGTATGGCAGTCTCCAGCAGAACAAGATTATGACCACGCATGCAGCAGATTTCTATAGACACCATCGCTTTGGAGCCCGGGCGGCTGCCCAGGCTCGCCGGGCCCTAGGTCCGCTGCTGCGCTCTTTTATGCTTTTATTTCTGGTGCTGAGCCATGTCTCTTTCTCTTATGTGGGATACTGGCATGGGACAATTTATAAAGGAGTTTGGCGGATGTGGATCAGATGATGGAATGGAGATGCCTAGACATAGCACAAAACCTGTGGACTTCGACCTTCTTTTTGCTGAAGATATCGATGGCCACTTTCTTTTTGTTGTAAAATGGATGAAATCTCTTTCTCTCCACTTTGCAAAGATTATTGTTCTAGAGTTAAAATAATCTTTCCCGATTTCCACATTTTACTTTCATATAACCGTGGAGTTTGGATTTCAATGGATAGTGTTTTGTGGATAATCCAGATTTCACTATATTCCAATTTAGAGTTCAAGTAACAACTACTCCCTCCATCCCAAAAAAGAAGACATTCTAGAAATTTTAAGACAAATTAAGGAGAGAGTAAAATGATCTTGATTGCCCCTAATTATTAGCCATATTTAGCACTAATTGGTTGTTGCATGCACATGCACTTACTAAATATAGTAGAATAACTTGTTTTTTGGGACAAATTTTAAATCCTAGAGTGTCTTCTTTTTTGGGACGGAGGGAGTATTATCTTAGCCCTTTGTTGAAAATCTCCTCGTTTCATAAACTTATTTTCATCATTGCAATATTCGCTAGCTATTCATTTGTCTAGATTCATTGAATTTTTTGGCTTCTACAAAAACAAGCATATCTGCATATGGCACATGCTTGATTTTAGCTCTTGTATTATTTTGATATCTAATCTCTCTTTTTAGAGTTTGGCGTTTAAATTCAATTGTTCTCATCTCTGAAACTCAATTATGCACGATAATTCGTTTCTAAAAATATTTGCTAACAAATAATTTGTCAGGTGTTATGGTGTTTTTAAATTGATATTGATCGCGGAATAGAATTAAGCCACATTCTGTGTAATTTAACAATGTCAGTTCCTGATTTTGGTATGCCATGGTGCTCTAATGGCAGCAAATTCCTGATGTGTTCTACATGCAGGACTTACAGGATTCACAATAGTCTATATTAATTAATAACGTGTGAGGTGCAGGTAGGCAAGACTGTACTATGGTTAGCCACTCTTTTACTAGGGAGGTTTGGGCATTTAAAAGGGCCATGAAGCCCAAATCTCTACTAGCTAAAAGAATAAGCAGATGCGATGGTGATGGCTTCTTAAATCTGACACGTTATTTGATGCATCTAGAGTCTATGGTAGCTTGGGGAGTATCATTTTCCTTTTGAAAAATGCCTACTCAAGTTCAAGCTTTTTATTGTATTATTAATTCTTTGGTTTTAACATCTCATCTCACAGTGGGACTATACACATTTGATCAATATATTTGTCCACTATAGGTGGCTAATAGCCAGGAGACGAATCCATATATTCTGTTGCTTGAGATAACCAATTAGCAGGTGAGATAAGTTTTGTCTTGTGAATTTTGTAGAGCAGGGAGGTGGGTTCGATGAAACATCTCTATTGTCTGTTACTACAATAATTCCAGCCACTAGGATCACTGAGCAGGCGCACGAGCTGCAAACTATGGGATTACTGGTATAGTGGAGAGGGATCACATCTCGTTCTTTTAGTCGTGCAAATCTGCTCTTTCCAAGTGACTGAAAATGACAATGAAAATTTATTCTTTTGTAAATTTGATTGAACGCTGAATCCCCGATCGATTAGCAACTCCGATGAATAGTGTGGTCATCATGTCTTGTTGCTGTGCTCAACCAAGGTGATTGAGGTGCACTGCCTGGTCTTGATTATTTTCCTTGATTTCTGTAGCCATGATCTGTTCATTGTTGGTTTGCTATGCCAGTTGAAGATTGATCCTAACATCATGCAGAAACGCAGATGCTGGGGACTGTGTTCACGTCTCCCTTGAGAGGATGAAGCATGTCAAGACATAGAGCAATCCTGACCAAGTCGTTTGTCAAAGTATCCAAGCACGTCCTTCCTGTGCTAGGTAAACATGGGATATGTTTTGCGTGCCTGCAATACATTTGATGTGGTTATAGAAATGGCACTCTGATTCATGGATCATTCCAGAGAGATTTGGGTCAGCCATGTCTATTGTCAAGATCGACATAGGAGGCAATATCAGGATAAGGGAAATAGATTCCACAGCAGAGGTTTCATATGCATCTGTTTGATGTGATAACACAACTAAGTCATGCCAATGGAAAATTCTTTTGCTTTCACAAAATGGTCAAAGCAAATTCTACTACCTTTGATTTATATCTAGTTCCCACTGCAGTTTGTGATGGCACATTCTTGCTGTTCTCGTGCAGAGGCTGGAAGAAAAATATGCATCTTATACTACAAAGGATGAGCAGTTGCATGGCATGGTGAAAATAGAAGTTAGTTCAAAGACTACCAAAATTTCTAGCAGTTGTACCAGTGGTCTTCTGTGGCTGACAAGGTAACCCAGCAAAAATTGCATATGTCAGTGTTCTTTCAGCATTTATCAGTATTGCAACTGCTTTGTGCATTTTGTCGTCAGAGCTTGAACTTCTTGGTTGTTCTCTTACCATAATTTGGCACATCACCTAAATTGGCAAATGTCACAAGCTTGCAGTGACCCATATAGCAACACTGAAGGAATGGCATGGCTGGGTGGAGAGTTCGAGATTTTTAGTAGTATTCCTTATCTAAACTTTGAATTAAGTTGTATATTCTGATAATCTGTCAACCCTCCTGTAATTAATGGTGATGTAAAGTTTTATTTTAGCTTACTACCAAAAAAACAAGAAAACGTAATTAAGCGACTTTGTGCCATCAGCTACAAAGAGATACTTCACTTTGCCTGAAATGCCATAACATTTACATATAGATGTACATACGAATAGTTGCCATAAAGCTCGCACCAGACAGGAAGAAGTCCATGAAGACTATTTCTGGTTGAGGCAACATCAACGCTGACGTTGAGAAGTTCTGCTCAACATTCTCCCCTTGCTGGCAGAAAACCACAAGTTTCTGGTAAGTTCAGTCCGAATTACTGTACTTTTGTTGTGACTAAACATCTTTGGAAGGTGATAGCTTTATGATACACCTGCCTACTCTATTGTATCGAACATATTCCATATGCTATTGTAGGGGTGGTCTCTAAATATCTAAATTTTGCAATTACCCTATGGAGATCATCACTTGGCCACATTTACGGATGGATAAGCACGATAAACAGTGCATGACAATAAAATAAAACAGTTGCGGTTTGCCCTCATGCCTCATGCATTCAAATTTCAATTTGTATGCAACATGTAGTTCTAAATTCTAATTGGTTTAATGTTGTGAGTTGCAGATTTGCCAGTGACATGGATCATGTGGTGATCTACAAGTCTACAATTATTTAATCATGGTGTTAAAGGAAAATCTTTGGTGATTCTCGGAAAGGCATGGACCAATGCATGAAGGGATGCGTCGTCGGCAACAGATACCAATCTGTAATTGCCTTCTGCAATCAGTCATCACTCTTTTGAATTAGTAGGTTTAGATCTCTGAAGCTACACTGCTCCATCCAAAATTTAGGAATTGATCTTCTTTACAACATATTTTGTCTAAATTCTGCTATTGTTGTGAGGAGCTTGATAGTCATCATGCCAGTTGCCAGGGGCGTCAAATATACCATGTTAATTGTATGTTAAAACCTTGCATCCGCGAAACACGAAAAATTGACGCGCCCCAGACTCTTTTTATCACGTGAACCCAAGGAAAATCCACGCCCTAATCCAGGAAATTAGAAGCTTCGCCGCAAGCCATAAAACTCAAGGCACCAAGCAGAGCGGGCTCCTCCCAGTCAACAGTAGGTTCAGCTTAGGAAAAAACAGGGGAGCCTGCTCCTGCTTTCGCCGCATTTGCTTACCGAGGCGAACCGTCCCCTTCTTCCCGCGTCCGCCGAGCCCAACCCACGCCACTCCACCAAACCAAACCGGTCGTCGCGTCATGGCGCCACCGCGCCGCGCCTACCTCCCCCTGCTGCTCACGCTGCTGCTCCCCTGCTTCTGCTGCTGCCTCCTCCACCGCGCCGCCGCGCAGTCCCAGCCGGCGGACGAGGCGCAGCTGCTGCTCAAGATCAAGGCCGCCTGGGGCGATCCGCCGGTTCTCGCCGGGTGGAACGCCACGGCCACCGGCGCGCTCTGCAGCTGGCCGTACGTCCGGTGCGACACAGCCGGGCGCGTCGTGAACCTCACCCTCGCGAACGCCAACGTCACGGGCCCCTTATCGGACGCCATCGGCAACCTCTCCGCCCTCACGTACCTCGACGTCTCTTACAACAACATCACGGGCGTGTTTCCCACCGCTCTCTACCGCTGCTGTTCGCTGCACTACCTCGACCTCTCCAACAACCAGCTCGTCGGGGTGATTCCGTCGGATATCGGCAGCGGGCTGGGTGAGACCCTGACCACGCTTGACCTCGACACCAACGAGTTCGTCGGCATCATTCCGGCGTCGCTATCCAAGCTCCGGAACCTCCAGTTTCTTGCGCTGAACAACAACAGCCTCACAGGCACCATCCCGTCGGAGCTTGGCGATCTGACGAGCCTCCAGAAGCTGTATCTAGCGGCCAACCCGTTCGACGCAGGCCAGCTGCCGCCGTCCTTCAAGAATCTGACCAACCTGGTCAGCCTCTGGGCGACGCACTGCAACCTCGTCGGTGACTTCCCCAACTTTGTGTGGAGCCTCAAGAAGCTGGAGAATTTGTGGCTGTACACGAACCACTTCACCGGCGAGTTGGTGGTTGATGGCTTTGCTGCGAGGAGCTTGGAAATAATAGACATCTCACAGAACAATATTACTGGAGTCATCCCGGAGTTGT
Source organism: Echinochloa phyllopogon (assembly GCA_033239725.1). Classification (NCBI taxonomy): domain Eukaryota; kingdom Viridiplantae; phylum Streptophyta; class Magnoliopsida; order Poales; family Poaceae; genus Echinochloa; species Echinochloa phyllopogon. Next base: position 50,320,300 of record BTCW01000014.1, read on the forward strand.
TTGGGAGCTTGGAGAACCTCACAATCTTGAGCCTCTTCGAGAACAACTTCTCTGGTGAGATACCGGTCAGCGTCGGCCAGCTGCCGTCACTGACGAAGCTGAGGCTCCACAGCAACAGACTTAACGGCGCGCTCACACCGGAGCTCGGGAAGCACTCGCCGGGCTTGACTAATGTCGAAGTTGATTACAACGAGCTCACCGGTGCGATACCAGAAGGGCTGTGCGCCGGAGGCAACTTGCGGTACGTCACCGCCATGGGCAACCGATTGAGCGGCTCCATCCCGGCAGGCCTTGCCAACTGCTCCACTCTGGGAACCCTGTCGCTAGAACATAACCAGCTCACCGGCGACGTGCCAGAGGCTCTGTGGACGGCGCCGCAGCTTGTGTTCGTGACGCTACAGAGTAACCAGTTCACCGGGAGTCTTCCAGCCACGATCCAGGCCAACAACCTTTCCTCATTACTCATAGGAAACAACCGGTTCAGTGGCAACCTTCCAGATGCAGCAGCTGGACTCCAAGTGTTCACCGCCGAGAACAACCAGTTTTCTGGTGCAATTCCGGCGCGTCTTGGCGACGGCATGCCGCTGCTGCTGAAACTCGACTTGTCCGGTAACCAACTCTCCGGCGAGATCCCAAATACTCTTTGGACGGCGACGCAGCTAGTTGGCCTGTACCTACGAGATAACCGATTTACCGGTAGTCTGTCATTTTAAACTCTCGTGTCTCTGATTAAGCGTGATAAGCTCAGCTAGGGCGCAAGCCAACTACTGGCGCCCGTATGTGTTCTTAGGTACAAAGTGTGTATATTCGTGGTGCCCATATGTGTGGACGTATACTTTTATGCTGTGTGTGTTCTTTTCTTTTGTAAAGACTGCGTGACTTAAAAACTCAGCGAATAAAAACCAGGTCTCAGTCTCAGCTGCTCAGGCCCACGGGCCCAAAAGTTAAATCGCCGTGCTTGACGGAGCATTGTTCTTCTCATCTGTTGTGCTGTGCAGTATGCGGTGACCGTTAGAAAGTATTTGGGTGGTGACCCGGAAACCCCGAATAGCGCTGAATAATAACAGAGAAGTCAAGAACAAAAATGATTCTTCTCAGTTTGGCATCAAACCAATTTAATGCTAGTTTAGACTTGACCTCAAGATTTTCCATCGGTCTTCCACGGTACTCCCGTCGGAATCACTCCGGACCGATGGAAAAGCTACCTACTAAATGTTATAAAACAAAGGACTCTTGGAGAGTCCTAACCGGACCTACCAACCATAGAAGACAAGGGAGATAAAGGACTCATAGTCCTAGTCCGGTTATGTTGTGGGCTCTTACCAAACTCTACCCTTACTTCGGAGTATATATAAGGCGGAGCACCCCTACTGTAAGATATCGATTTGAGGAATAAAGAGAAGCTCCACCTATATCGTGTCTTGTCTACTTTATACTTGTGTTCTTGTGCTTGTCGTGAGAGGCGTGAGAGGGAGAAGATTCAACAGTTGACGACGTGTTTCACAACACGTTATCAGCACGACTGCTCTTCGTCGATTACGCGCCGGAGGAGTCACCTTCAAGCTCAACGTCGGCGATCATCGCCGTCGTCCTCACCAACGACTACTTCGACGACGTCGACTACATCAATGTCGCCAGCGAGTGGATCTGCACCGACTCGTCATCACGCCGGCAGGTCCCCGGCCTTGCCGAACTGTCCTACGCGATAGGTTTCGTATCCGTTCGTGAAATCAAGCAACACGGTATGATCTGTTTTTTTAAGAAGATTAGACATGTAGAACTGACCTTCGAGTTGGATGGTTTAATCTACAAAAGTAATCTACCGAGTAGTAGATAACTTTTTAATCGCTTGATCTCGGATGTTCAAACCTTGTTGCCGACTCGTATGTTGGTGACGTGAGGAGTTAATGGTATAAAATTACCAACCTGTACGTTGGTGAGTAAGGATTAAAATTCAATCTACTGAGCAGTAGATGCATTATAATTGCTAGATCTCGCATGATATACGGGTGGCCAATAACAGAAGAGACCACGAAGGCTCACACATGCACAATGTTTTGTTCTATAAATCGTCCAGATCCTACACCTGCCTGCAGCATATCCTCATGAGCGTGTCCCTCCAGCAGAGGATCACTGTCGCTCTGGTGATGGCCGAATCGAATTCTCTACTCGTGGTGGAGTACGATCCGCAGAACAGGTCTGCTTGTAGCCGACATCCGTTTATGTGTCCGCCCTGCCTTGATCCTTATTGTTCCGCATGACGAGGTGACGACGACCTCGCCTCACGCCGAGCCTCACCCGTATGACATATAGCCGGAAGCTGAACATCGTCTGGTTTTGCTCGCATACGCACAGGCACCATAATCTCCTTGAAGCGTTGTATGCGCTACCCCTACCCTTCGCTGACGCCATACGTCATGCTCAGGGAAGTGTGGCCCGAAGTCGCAACTCACCAGTCACCAGTGCTAATTATTGGACGCACAACATCGCAAAGGAAGAAAAGGTTGTTTTTTTGGGAAAACAAAAATAAGAGAAAAAGCTTAGCAAGGTATCTTTGTGCACAACACCCTGGATAAAATACCAATCCAAGTACAGTCCTGAAGTTTAGCTCCTGGTGTTTATAGAATTAAAGTTTTTGAGTATTTTCTAGCAGAAAATAACTTGGCAAATTCAGTTTTGCGGCATATTAAGAAGTTTAATTTATTTATTGCATGTATTTACTGTAAATTAATATCCATGAGGTTATTTACTATTTTATGATAAGTTGCTATAGTTGCATATAAATACAGTAAATAAAATGCCTTTAATCATAGAAACATGGTTTTAGGTGTATGAGCTCTCTAAATTGTAAAACCCCTTTCAGGCTCATATTTTAATTTTTCTAGCATGTTTAATGGACATATATTTTTGAAAAATTGAACCATTAATCCTTGAAGTTGCTAGAAAATTACCTTTAATCATAGAAACATGGTTTTAGGTTATGACCTCTCTCAATCTCGAAGAACCTTAGACATAACACCCCATGAGAGTGTCATATTCTATTTGTTTTCCTAGCACATTGAGAATGGGGTAATGTTTTGCTAGGAAAATTCTGGGAAATTAATTGATATCTACTGAATAGATTTAACCAATGTAAATTAATTTTGCTCTTATTTCATGCATTTTAAACACATGAAGTGAGCCTGTAGCAAATGCATGTATAATGTAGGAGTGATATGAAGTCTATTATTTCCCGATGAAATATTATTGGTTTTAAGCCTTGCACAACATAAGTTCTAGAAGAAATATTGTATAACTCTGAAAGTTATTTTGTACACATAACATTTTCCTTCCAACATGGCATCATGTTTTTACAATAGCAGTAAATTCGTACGAAGCATGCCAAATATTTGAGTTCATATATAACATGAAGTTAGGCAAAGTATATTTGATTTCTTGAAAAATCATATTGTCTGTCACGTAGACCTTTTTGCAATTCAAGAAGAATATGCACAGACTCATACAGAAAACATTTATGCAAATAGAATATGCATAAATCATAGAAGTGGAAGGAAAATAAGTTACATTCCAGAAGTAATGGTAGGCATAGGGTGAGATGCATTGAGACAAAAAAGTTTCATACTCACCCCTTAACCAAAAGTAAATAGAATTTCCTACATAAGTTACACTATTAGTTATATTCATGAATAATATGGTTATACTCATGAAGAGCAAGCAACTTTTTCTTTTAACTAGAAGTTTCACAGTAGTTTATGAATCTTTCCCGAAATAGAAGGGCAAATTTAGTAAATTGGTGCTTCTTACCTCTGTATTGGTTTTATCACCTTATTCTACGCTCGTTTGCTTGTAGCATTATTTTTCCTGCAGTAATTTATTTTAATACCATGGAATTAGAATTGAAGTATTCCTAGAAAGCTTGAAGCGGGAATATAATCACACACTAGATTTCTAGAAGAAACAAAATCTTAGCATGGAGTAGAGTATAATGCCAGAAAATCTAAATGTGAGGAAGTCCTAGAATAGGACATCACCCGAAGTGGAAACACACTAGAAGTGAAAAATCGTTGAAGGATTTGACCACAGCGAGAATGTGTACACAATGAAAACTCGCAAATGGGAATCCGGAATCAGGAGAAACAACATGAAGTTATTAACCAGAAGTTAAGTTTACTTGCAGTAAACATAATGCTATGTGTGGAAGTATACCCCGGGTATCTAATAGTATGCTCACCATCGCAAATGACTTGATCATTAATTTAAAATCTACGATGACGCCTGTTGGTTTTGGACCAAATGAACTTGTCAAATAATCTGAATGGAATCTCCATAAATTCCGAAAAGAAGATCGTTACCTCACGTACTAAGAAATAATCATCATGAAGATGAATGCCTAACACTATAAAGCGCGCGGAATATTTTGTGTTGGCATAGCAGATACTAGTTGACTATATAATAGTCTTATCCTGGAGATATGGGAGAGAATAATAAATGTCGACAACATTACCTCTATTATTGGAAATGTTTCTCTAATGAGAAAATGGATCCATAACAAAGTCCATGGCAGAGTCGCATGAAGCGGTCATATCGGGTCAATGAAAGAATGAAATTGAGGTTGAACCATGAAGAAAATACTTGAACCTAGAAGTTCAAATTAGAGAGTCATTATGAAATAATGATATGGTGAAATGCAATGGTTCATAAGTCTTTTGAGAAAGGCTAGTAAACTCCCATTATATATGAATGGATATTCTGCTACATATCTGGCAAATGGCATGAATGAATAAAATAAATATTATGCAGTTAATTAGTGGGTTATGAAAATCCACGAGAACAGATCCTTGAAGGACTCATAATTTCCTTGAAGGATAAAATCGTAAGAAACAGAATTTAATCTTATATTAAGTACTAAATGTCTAAAGGTAGATAATATTCTAGAAGAATATTAAAAGTCTCAAGAAGAGAAAAATCCTACAAGAAAATGAAGTCATAGAATGACTTGTTATGAATAACACTTTCTCGTTCAATGAAGAACTTAAGTTAATATAAAAAGAACTATCACTTCTCTCTTGCATGAGAGAATTTCTCACAGAGAAAAGAAATATTATTCTCGAAGAATTAGAAATCCATGAAGGAAATAGTCAATGAATGACTTATCAGTCTATTCCTGAACACCAATAATTCTGAAGATATGAATGACGACTCACATAGACCCGAGTTATTGAATTAAAAGAAGCGAGGAACCATACAAGCACTTCCAAGTGCATATACAGCTAGCTAGCACTAAATAGCAAGTATCCTCAAATACCATAGAAGGTATATTGGTGATTGGCAGATTAAATTATCCCCTTTTAATGTCAAAAGAAGATTGATTAATCCTCACAATCCTATGAAAGGATTAAACTGTATTTGTGTTGCACAACTAAAAGTGGTAATAAGTGCATGAAGCATATTGCTCCTAATTACTCAATCATAATTTAGAAGATTAAGTCTATGAAAGACTAAGTATTATGATAATGGAATATCATTGCTTACTCATATTTCTGAAAAATATGACTAAAACATTTTAAACATTGAAGTTTAAGTGATGTCATTGTGAGGGGGGAGCATGCATAGATTTGAAATATTTATGTTGTACCTAGAAGGAATCAACTTGATGATTAATTATTAAATGAACCTAAAAGGTTTACCACTTAGATTATTTGAGATCAAGAAGATCATTATTGTAAGAATCTGAAAGTTCATGTGTAAATCTAGAAGATTGATAGCTATTCACGAAGAATAACAAATATAGAATTTATATGGCCAAGAAGGTTTAATGTTGTACTCTTTTTCTCTGTGAGTTTTTACTTGAAGGTTTCTCACATAATGTTTTTAATGAGGCAACATGTGCAATACAATAACGGATGGTATGTACTCTTTTCTCTAAGTACCGTTTTTCCCACTGGATTTTCGGATGGAGTTTTTGATGAGGCATACGTATTCGTGGTAATCGCCCAAGGGGGAGTGTTATAAAACAAGGACTCTTGGAGAGTCCTAACCAGACCTACCAACCATAGAAGGCAAGGGAGATAAAGGACTCATAGTCCTAGTCCGGTTATGTTGTGGGCTCTTACCAAATTCTACCCTTGCTTTGGAGTATATATATGGCGGAGCAACCCTATTGTAAGATATCGATTTGAGGAATAAAGAGAAGCTCCACCTATATCGTGTCTTGTCTACTTTATACTTGTGTTCTTGTGCTTGTCGTGAGAGGCGTGAGAGGGAGAAGATTCAACCGTTGACGACGTTCTTTCACAAAACTAAAAGTCTAAAACTACTATAACACGACTATTTTCTTGACAAAAAAAAACAAAGCAAAGACAATTTGAAAGTTCGCAGCAAAAGCACCTGAAGACCCAAGTACCAAAGCCCACGCAGACGCTGCAAACCGAACGGCCCGCCCCAGTCTACAAAACGACCTCCGCATTTGATTTGCCGGAGCAGAGATCTTCCCGCGTCCACCACCGCGCACAACCAAAGAACCAACGCCCACGCCACGACCCACGAAAACAAACCACGCCACGCCTAGATTTATTCATGGACACACCACGCCGCGCGCGCGCGTTCGCGCACCCGTACCCGCACCTCCTCGGCATCCTCCTGCTCGCGCTGCTCCGCTGCAGCTGCCTCGCGCTGGCGGCCCACCAGCCGGCGGACGAGGCGCGGCTGCTGCTCCTGATCAAGCGCGCGTGGGGCGACCCGCCCGTGCTCGCGGGATGGAACGCCTCGGCCGCGGGCGCGCTCTGCAGCAGCTGGCCGTACGTCGGGTGCGACACGGCCGGGCGCGTCACGAGCCTCACCCTCGCCGGCGCCAACGTCTCGGGGCCCTTCCCGGATGCCGTCGGGGGCCTCTCCGGCCTCACGTACCTCGACGTCTCTAACAACAGCATCACCGGCGTGTTCCCGACCTCGCTGTACCGCTGCTCTGCTCTTCGGTACCTCGACCTGTCGGAGAACTACCTCGGCGGTGTGCTCCCGGTGGACATCGGACGCCGCATGGGCCCTAACCTGACCACTCTGTCCCTGAGTGGCAATGAATTCAACGGCACCATCCCGGCCTCGCTCTTCAGCCTAGGGAATATCCAAAATCTTAAGCTTGATGGTAATCGCCTCACCGGCACCGTCCCGGCGGAGCTCGGTGAGCTGGCGGGGCTGCAGACGCTGTGGCTGGCGAATAACCCGTTCAACCCGGGCGAGCTGCCGGCCTCGTTCAAGGACCTGACCAACCTAACAAGCCTCTGGGCAAAGCGCTGCAACCTCATCGGTGACTTCCCAAGCTATGTGGTGAGAATGCCGGAGTTAGAGATACTAGACCTGTCCATAAACATGTTGACCGGAAGCATACCTCCGCGGATTTGGAGCCTGAAGAAATTGCAAACATTGACTGTATTCAGGAACAATCTCACCGGCGACATGGTCGTTGATGACTTTGCTGCGATGGACTTGACCATAATCGACGTGTCGGAGAACAACCTTACTGGAGTCATCCCAGAAATCTTCCGGGGTTTGGACAACCTCATAACCTTGAACCTCTTCAGGAACAACTTCTCCGGCGAGATACCGGAAAGCATCGGCTGGTTGCCATCACTATCATTATTGAGGCTGTCCGGTAACAGGTTTACCGGCATGCTCCCGCCTGAACTCGGGAAGCACTCAGCCTTGGCTTACGTTGAGGCTGATGACAACGAGCTTACTGGCGCCATTCCAGAAGGGCTATGTGCCGGAGGCCAGTTCCATTACCTCACCGCTAACCACAACCGCTTGAACGGCTCCATCCCGGCAGGCCTCGCCAACTGCCCAACTCTTCTAACCCTTGAACTAGAGAATAACCAACTCTCCGGCGAGATCCCAAATACTCTTTGGACGGCGACGCAGCTAGTTGGCCTGCACCTACGAGATAACCGATTTACCGGTAGTCTGTCATTTTAAACTCTCGTGTCTCTGATTAAGCGTGATAAGCTCAGCTAGGGCGCAAGCCAACTACTGGCGCCCGTATGTGTTCTTAGGTACAAAGTGTGTATATTCGTGGTGCCCATATGTGTGGACGTATACTTTTATGCTGTGTGTGTTCTTTTCTTTTGTAAAGACTGCGTGACTTAAAAACTCAGCGAATAAAAACCAGGTCTCAGTCTCAGCTGCTCAGGCCCACGGGCCCAAAAGTTAAATCGCCGTGCTTGACGGAGCATTGTTCTTCTCATCTGTTGTGCTGTGCAGTATGCGGTGACCGTTAGAAAGTATTTGGGTGGTGACCCGGAAACCCCGAATAGCGCTGAATAATAACAGAGAAGTCAAGAACAAAAATGATTCTTCTCAGTTTGGCATCAAACCAATTTAATGCTAGTTTAGACTTGACCTCAAGATTTTCCATCGGTCTTCCACAGTACTCCCGTCGGAATCCCTCTGGACCGATGGAAAAGCTACCTACTAAATGTTATAAAACAAAGGACTTTTGGAGAGTCCTAACCGGACCTACCAACCATAGAAGACAAGGGAGATAAAGGACTCATAGTCCTAGTCCGGTTATGTTGTGGGCTCTTACCAAACTCTACCCTTACTTCGGAGTATATATACGGCGGAGCACCCCTACTATAAGATATCGATTTGAGGAATAAAGAGAAGCTCCACCTATATCGTGTCTTGTCTACTTTATACTTGTGTTCTTGTGCTTGTCGTGAGAGGCGTGAGAGGGAGAAGATTCAACAGTTGACGACGTGTTTCACAACACGTTATCAGCACGACTGCTCTTCGTCGATTACGCGCCGGAGGAGTCACCTTCAAGCTCAACGTCGGCGATCATCGCCGTCGTCCTCACCAACGACTACTTCGACGACGTCGACTACATCAATGTCGCCAGCGAGTGGATCTACACCGACTCGTCATCACGCCGGCAGGTCCCCGGCCTTGCCGAACTGTCCTACGCGACAGGTTTCATATCCGTTCGTGAAATCAAGCAACACGGTATGATCTGTTTTTTTAAGAAGATTAGACATGTAGAACTGACCTTCGAGTTGGATGGTTTAATCTACAAAATTAATCTACCGAGTAGTAGATAACTTTTTAATCGCTTGATCTCGGATGATCAAACCTTGTTGCCGACTCGTATGTTGGTGACGTGAGGAGTTAAGGGTATGAAATTACCAACATGTACATTGGTGATTAAGGATTAAAATTCAATCTACTGAGCAGTAGATGCATTATAATTGCTAGATCTCGCATGATATATGGGTGGCCAATAACAGAAGAGACCACGAAGGCTCACACATGCATAATGTTTTGTTCTATAAATCGTCCAGATCCTACACCTGCCTGCAGCATATCCTCATGAGCGTGTCCCTCCAGCAGAGGACTACCGTCGCTCTGGTGATGGCCGAATCGAATTCTCTACTCGTGGTGGAGTACGATCCGCAGAACAGGTCTGCTTGTAGCCGACATCCGTTTATGTGTCCGCCCTGCCTTGATCCTTATTGTTCCGCATGACGAGGTGACGACGACCTCGCCTCACGCCGAGCCTCACCCGAATGACATATAGCCGGAAGCTGAACATCGCCTGGTTTTGCTCGCATACGCACAGGCACCATAATCTCCTTGAAGCGTTGTATGCGCTACCCCTACCCTTCGCTGACGCCATACGTCATGCTCAGGGAAGTGTGCCCCGAAGTCGCAACTCACCAGTCACCAGTGCTAATTATTGGACGCACAACATCGCAAAGGAAGAAAAGGTTGTTTTTTTGGGAAAACAAAAATAAGAGAAAAAGCTTAGCAAGGTATCTTTGCGCACAACACCCTGGATAAAATACCAATCCAAGTACAGTCCTGAAGTTTAGCTCCTGGTGTTTATAGAATTAAAGTTTTTGAGTATTTTCTAGCAGAAAATAACTTGGCAAATTCAGTTTTGCGGCATATTAAGAAGTTTAATTTATTTATTGCATGTATTTACTGTAAATTAATATCCATGAGGTTATTTACTATTTTATGATAAGTTGCTATAGTTGCATATAAATACAGTAAATAAAATGCCTTTAATCATAGAAACATGGTTTTAGGTGTATGAGCTCTCTAAATTTGAAAACCCCTTTCAGGCTCATATTTTAATTTTTATAGCATGTTTAATGGACATATATTTTTGAAAAATTGAACCATTAATCCTTGAAGTTGCTAGAAAATTACCTTTAATCATAGAAACATGGTTTTAGGTTTATGACCTCTCTCAATCTCGAAGAACCTTAGACATAACACCCCATGAGAGTGTCATATTCTATTTGTTTTCCTAGCACATTGAGAATGGGGTAATGTTTTGCTAGGAAAATTCTGGGAAATTAATTGATATCTACTGAATAGATTTAACCAATGTAAATTAATTTTGCTCTTATTTCATGCATTTTAAACACATGAAGTGAGCCTGTAGCAAATGCATGTATAATGTAGGAGTGATATGAAGTCTATTATTTCCCGATGAAATATTATTGGTTTTAAGCCTTGCACAACATAAGTTCTAGAAGAAATATTGTATAACTCTGAAAGTTATTTTGTACACATAACATTTTCCTTCCAACATGGCATCATGTTTTTACAATAGCAGTAAATTCGTACGAAGCATGCCAAATATTTGAGTTCATATTTAACATGAAGTTAGGCAAAGTATATTTGATTTCTTGAAAAATCATATTGTTTGTCACGTAGACCTTTTTGCAATTCAAGAAGAATATGCACAGACTCATACAGAAAACATTTATGCATTCCAGAAGTAATGGTAGGCATAGGGTGAGATGCATTGAGACAAAAAAGTTTCATACTCACCCCTTAACCAAAAGTAAATAGAATTTCCTACATAAGTTACACTATTAGTTATATTCATGAATAATATGGTTATACTCATGAAGATCAAGCAACTTTTTCTTTTAACTTGAAGTTTCGCAGTAGTTTATGAATCTTTCCCAGAATAGATGGGCAAATTTAGTAAATTGGTGCTTCTTACCTCTGTATTGGTTTTATCACCTTATTCTATGCTCGTTTGCTTGTAGCATTATTTTTCCTGCAGTAATTTATTTTAATACCATGGAATATATAAAGAATTACATACTGAATATTGTAAATAATTGCTTTTAAATGCCTGTTTGATAATCATTTGAAGTGATATTTCCACAAAAAGGGCCTCAATTAACCTTGGAGGTTATATTTATATTGTACATTCGTACCGTGCACGTAGAATAGAAACTGAATTTCCATGAAGTACATGAACTAATAATATACAGACTTTTAATTGATCTCGAAAGATTCAATTTAGTCATGAAATTGTATATTACTTAATTATGTTGCAAATAAGAATCCCTATAACTTGAAGTTTATTCTATCCAAATCATATTATTGTACATCGAATAGTACAATCTATATGTGAATTTCATACCACTTTATGAATATATATACTAGAAATATAATTGAAGTCTATGGAACATTAAAATGATTCATAGATTATGCTTGAAGCATAGCATCACATGAAGTGTAATTATGATATGAAAATGGGGAGAAACTGGGGATATAGAGGCATATATGAAGAATGTGGATAAACTTGAAAATTCTAATAGGCATATCCCTAATCTTGCAAGATTGTTGGTCTAGAGCCGCATCCTGTTAGATTGATGGACAAACCAACACGCAAGTTGGCCTGTAGCCATGTTCATTATAATGACTTAACATGTAGCTTTGCGCAGAGCATTTGTGATCCATATACCACTATGTCAATAAGAATAGCCAATTAGAAGAAATTCCACACTAATGTAAAGATCTGAATGTCATTACATTAATTTGTAACCCTTGCAATGGTATTAAATCAAAATTCCGCTCTATGTTGGCTTGTAGCTATCATATATTTCTGTCATTGCATTAGCTTGTATGCTATGCACACTCAAATTTCTCTTGTTGAGAAACACCTCCCATTTAGTTGAGATAGTCAGGAAGCTATTACAACACACAATTAATTAGCTTGCATACTCTATATGACTAGAATTCATTAGTTAATCTCTAATCAAGAAGGTTGAGATGAGGGGGAGAAAACCGGTCTGAAATTGGCTCAATAGTGAATTTATCTAATTAGAAATTAGATGACCCGATTAGAATGGGTTTGCGGATTGTGAAAAGAAAATGGACATGTAAGTCCATTGTGTGGAAAATAATTTTGTATTAATGGGTTCAGAATTTTAATGAATATGTGGAATTCTTGAATGAGCGAGCAATTAAATTTTCTAGTAGAAATTCCATGTAAATTATATTTGCATAATTATAACTTGAAGTAACTTTATGAAGTATATGTATTTTTTTCCATGCCACTACAGTAATATATCTAGATCACTGCATATATGAATGTCACTACTTGTAAATGTGCTATGAAATAATTTCACCAATTTAGCATACACGAGTGGGCTTCCACTTGAAGTTGGAGAACTATGGATCTGAATTTTCATTAAAAATAAGCTCATGATATGGGGATATCTTATGAAAAGTATGTGATTAAGAATATCTAATATGGGCATTAGAGGGAGAGAAAGCCTATACCTATCGAATGCCTTATATTAGAATTGAAGTATTCCTAGAAAGCTTGAAGCGGGAATATAATCACACACTAGATTTCTAGAAGAAACAAAATCTTAGCATGAAGTAGAGTATAATGCCAGAAAATCTAAATGTGAGGAAGTCCTAGAATAGGACATCACCCGAAGTGGAAACACACTAGAAGTGAAAAATCGTTGAAGGATTTGACCACAGCGAGAATGTGTACACAATGAAAACTCGCAAATGGGAATCCGGAATCAGGAGAAACAACATGAAGTTATTAACCAGAAGTTAAGTTTACTTGCAGTAAACATAATGCTATGTGTGGAAGTATACCCCGGGTATCTAATAGTATGCTCACCATCGCAAATGACTTGATCATTAATTTAAAATCTACGAGGACGCCTGTTGGTTTTGGACCAAATGAACTTGTCAAATAATCTGAATGGAATCTCCATAAATTCCGAAAAGAAGATCGTTACCTCACGTACTAAGAAATAATCATCATGAAGATGAATGCCTAACACTATAAAGCGCGCGGAATATTTTGTGTTGGCATAGCAGATACTAGTTGACTATATAATAGCCTTATCCTGGAGATATGGGAGAGAATAATAAATGTCGACAACATTACCTCTATTATTGGAAATGTTTCTCTAATGAGAAAATGGATCCATAACAAAGTCCATGGCAGAGTCGCATGAAGCGGTCATATCGGGTCAATGAAAGAATGAAATTGAGGTTGAACCATGAAGAAAATACTTGAACCTAGAAGTTCAAATTAAAGAGTCATTATGAAATAATGATATGGTGAAATGCAATGGTTCATAAGTCTTTTGAGAAAGGCTAGTAAACTCCCATTATATATGAATGGATATTCTGCTACATATCTGGCAAATGGCATGAATGAATAAAATAAATATTATGCAGTTAATTAGTGGGTTATGAAAATCCACGAGAACAGATCCTTGAAGGACTCATAATTTCCTTGAAGGATAAAATCGTAAGAAACAGAATTTAATCTTATATTAAGTACTAAATGTCTAAAGGTAGATAATATTCTAGAAGAATATTAAAAGTCTCAAGAAGAGAAAAATCCTACAAGAAAATGAAGTCATAGAATGACTTGTTATGAATAACACTTTCTCGTTCAATGAAGAACTTAAGTTAATATAAAAAGAACTATCACTTCTCTCTTGCATGAGAGAATTTCTCACAGAGAAAAGAAATATTATTCTCGAAGAATTAGAAATCCATGAAGGAAATAGTCAATGAATGACTTATCAGTCTATTCCTGAACACCAATAATTCTGAAGATATGAATGACGACTCACATAGACCCGAGTTATTGAATTAAAAGAAGCGAGGAACCATACAAGCACTTCCAAGTGCATATACAGCTAGCTAGCACTAAATAGCAAGTATCCTCAAATACCATAGAAGGTATATTGGTGATTGGCAGATTAAATTATCCCCTTTTAATGTCAAAAGAAGATTGATTAATCCTCACAATCCTATGAAAGGATTAAACTGTATTTGTGTTGCACAACTAAAAGTGGTAATAAGTGCATGAAGCATATTGCTCCTAATTACTCAATCATAATTTAGAAGATTAAGTCTATGAAAGACTAAGTATTATGATAATGGAATATCATTGCTTACTCATATTTCTGAAAAATATGACTAAAACATTTTAAACATTGAAGTTTAAGTGATGTCATTGTGAGGGGGAGCATGCATAGATTTGAAATATTTATGTTGTACCTAGAAGGAATCAACTTGATGATTAATTATTAAATGAACCTAAAAGGTTTACCACTTAGATTATTTGAGATCAAGAAGATCATTATTGTAAGAATCTGAAAGTTCATGTGTAAATCTAGAAGATTGATAGCTATTCACGAAGAATAACAAATATAGAATTTATATGGCCAAGAAGGTTTAATGTTGTACTCTTTTTCTTTGTGAGTTTTTACTTGAAGGTTTCTCACATAATGTTTTTAATGAGGCAACATGTGCAATACAATAACGGATGGTATGTACTCTTTTCTCTAAGTACCGTTTTTCCCACTGGATTTTCGGATGGAGTTTTTGATGAGGCATACGTATTCGTGGTAATCGCCCAAGGGGGAGTGTTATAAAACAAGGACTCTTGGAGAGTCCTAACCAGACCTACCAATCATAGAAGGCAAGGGAGATAAAGGACTCATAGTCCTAGTCCGGTTATGTTGTGGGCTCTTACCAAATTCTACCCTTGCTTTGGAGTATATATATGGCGGAGCAACCCTATTGTAAGATATCGATTTGAGGAATAAAGAGAAGCTCCACCTATATCGTGTCTTGTCTACTTTATACTTGTGTTCTTGTGCTTGTCGTGAGAGGCGTGAGAGGGAGAAGATTCAACCGTTGACGACGTTCTTTCACAAAACTAAAAGTCTAAAACTACTATAACACGACTATTTTCTTGACAAAAAAAAACAAAGCAAAGACAATTTGAAAGTTCGCAGCAAAAGCACCTGAAGACCCAAGTACCAAAGCCCACGCAGACGCTGCAAACCGAACGGCCCGCCCCAGTCTACAAAACGACCTCCGCATTTGATTTGCCGGAGCAGAGATCTTCCCGCGTCCACCACCGCGCACAACCAAAGAACCAACGCCCACGCCACGACCCACGAAAACAAACCACGCCACGCCTAGATTTATTCATGGACACACCACGCCGCGCGCGCGCGTTCGCGCACCCGTACCCGCACCTCCTCGGCATCCTCCTGCTCGCGCTGCTCCGCTGCAGCTGCCTCGCGCTGGCGGCCCACCAGCCGGCGGACGAGGCGCGGCTGCTGCTCCTGATCAAGCGCGCGTGGGGCGACCCGCCCGTGCTCGCGGGATGGAACGCCTCGGCCGCGGGCGCGCTCTGCAGCAGCTGGCCGTACGTCGGGTGCGACACGGCCGGGCGCGTCACGAGCCTCACCCTCGCCGGCGCCAACGTCTCGGGGCCCTTCCCGGATGCCGTCGGGGGCCTCTCCGGCCTCACGTACCTCGACGTCTCTAACAACAGCATCACCGGCGTGTTCCCGACCTCGCTGTACCGCTGCTCTGCTCTTCGGTACCTCGACCTGTCGGAGAACTACCTCGGCGGTGTGCTCCCGGTGGACATCGGACGCCGCATGGGCCCTAACCTGACCACTCTGTCCCTGAGTGGCAATGAATTCAACGGCACCATCCCGGCCTCGCTCTTCAGCCTAGGGAATATCCAAAATCTTAAGCTTGATGGTAATCGCCTCACCGGCACCGTCCCGGCGGAGCTCGGTGAGCTGGCGGGGCTGCAGACGCTGTGGCTGGCGAATAACCCGTTCAACCCGGGCGAGCTGCCGGCCTCGTTCAAGGACCTGACCAACCTAACAAGCCTCTGGGCAAAGCGCTGCAACCTCATCGGTGACTTCCCAAGCTATGTGGTGAGAATGCCGGAGTTAGAGATACTAGACCTGTCCATAAACATGTTGACCGGAAGCATACCTCCGCGGATTTGGAGCCTGAAGAAATTGCAAACATTGACTGTATTCAGGAACAATCTCACCGGCGACATGGTCGTTGATGACTTTGCTGCGATGGACTTGACCATAATCGACGTGTCGGAGAACAACCTTACTGGAGTCATCCCAGAAATCTTCCGGGGTTTGGACAACCTCATAACCTTGAACCTCTTCAGGAACAACTTCTCCGGCGAGATACCGGAAAGCATCGGCTGGTTGCCATCACTATCATTATTGAGGCTGTCCGGTAACAGGTTTACCGGCATGCTCCCGCCTGAACTCGGGAAGCACTCAGCCTTGGCTTACGTTGAGGCTGATGACAACGAGCTTACTGGCGCCATTCCAGAAGGGCTATGTGCCGGAGGCCAGTTCCATTACCTCACCGCTAACCACAACCGCTTGAACGGCTCCATCCCGGCAGGCCTCGCCAACTGCCCAACTCTTCTAACCCTTGAACTAGAGAATAACCAACTCTCCGGCGACGTGCCAGAGGCTCTGTGGACGGCTGCGACGCAGCTTAACTTCGTGACGCTACAGAGTAACCAGCTCACCGGGAGTCTTCCAGCCACGATTCATGCCAACCTTTCCTGGTTATACATAGCGAACAACCAATTCAGTGGCAACATTCCGGCTGCAGTAGTCGGGCTCCGGGAGTTCACTGCCGAGAACAACCAGTTTTCTGGTGCGATACCGGCGAGTCTTGGCGACGGCATGCCGCTGCTGCAGAAGCTGAACTTGTCCGGGAACCGACTCTCTGGTGGAATCCCACGGAGCGTCGCTCAGCTAACGCAGCTGGCGCAGATGGACATGAGCAGGAACCAGCTCACCGGCGAGATACCGGCAGAATTGGGCGCCTTGCCGGCGCTCAACGTCCTCGACCTTTCGTCGAACAAGCTCTCCGGCGCCATACCGCAGGCGCTTGTGAAGCCGAACCTCAACTCCCTCAACCTGTCATCCAACCAGCTCAGCGGCCAGGTCCCGGCCGGGCTCGCCACCGCGGCTTACGACAACAGCTTCCTTGACAACCCCGGCCTCTGCACCGCCGCTCTGGGACCCGGCTTCCTCACCGGCGTGCGCTCCTGCGCCGGGGGGTCATCCCAAGACGGCATCCCTTCAGGAGGCGCCTCTCATGCTCTCCGTAACGGCCTCCTCGTTGCCGCCGGAGCTGCCTTCCTACTCATCGCCGCGGCCATCTCCTTCTTCGTCGTCGCCCGCAACATGAAGAAACGGCGACGCGTCGCGGATCAAGACGACTGGGAGATCACGCCTTTCGTCAAAGATCTCGTCCTCGGTGAGGCGTCCATCCTCCGGGGCCTGGTGGAGGAGAACCTCGTCGGCCACGGCGGGTCGGGCCACGTGTACCGCGTCACCTACACCAACCGGCGCGACGGGAGCACTGGTGCGGTGGCCGTGAAGCGCATACGGACCGCCGGAGTACTGGACGAGAAGCTGGAGCACGAGTTCAAGTCGGAGGCGAGCATCCTCGGCGGCGTCCGGCACAACAACATCGTCAGACTCCTGTGCTGCCTCTCGGGCACGGAGGCCAGGCTCCTCGTGTACGACTACATGGAGAACGGCAGCCTGGACAGATGGCTCCACGGCGACGGCCTCGGTGCCGCCGGAGGGAACCCCATGGCGAGGCCGCGTCGCGCGCTGCTGGACTGGCCGGCGAGGCTCAGGGTGGCCGTCGGCGCAGCGCAGGGGCTGTGCTACATGCACCACGAGTGCGAGCCGCCCGTCGTTCACCGCGACATCAAGACGAGCAACATCCTGCTGGACTCGGAGTTCCGGGCCAAGATCGCAGACTTCGGGCTGGCCAGGATGCTGGCGCAGGCTGGGGCGCCCGAAACGGTGTCCGCCGTCGCCGGGTCGTTCGGCTACATGGCTCCCGGTAAGGATCATCCCTGCTTGCTGCTTCCGGTGGATGTTGGCCACATTTTGCCGGATTCTGCACGGTAAAGGTCGTAACCTCGTAGCAATCTTACATGTTCTCGTGTTGCCGGATTCGTGCTTGTTTGCAGAGTGTGCTTACACCAAGAAAGTGAGCGAGAAGGTAGACGTCTACAGCTTCGGCGTCGTGCTCCTGGAGCTGACCACCGGCAAGGAGGCCAGAGACGGCGGCGAGCACGGCAGCCTGGCGGAGTGGGCACGCCACCACTACCGATCAGGAGGGAGCATCCCCGATGCCACGGACAGGAGGATCAGGTTCGCCGGGTACTCTGAAGAGATCGAGGTTGTGTTCAGGTTAGGCGTGCTGTGCACCGGAGATTCGCCGTCGTCGCGGCCAACCATGAAGGGCGTGCTGCAGATCTTGCTAAAATGCAGCGAGCAGACGCACCAGAAGAGCAAAACGGAGCGTCGCCTGGAGTACGAAACGGGTCCGCTCCTGCTGGCGCTTTCGAACGGCACAGGAATTGACACAGAAGATAACAGCAATTTCGACCGCATTATGACGTTGTCTGAAGATCCCCAGTAAGCAAGTCCGGTCAACACCTATTATAGCACTTCAGTCGGTCGCGTTACAATTCACATGTTCTGACCATGACCAGATGACCTTGACTCTACTATGTTTAGGGTTTAGGGTTTCACACTGTAAACTTTTAAATCGCACTCATCTTAGACCAACAAAACAGAAGAACAGGTATCTATCACTACTGCAGTTCTTTCTGAAATAAAGCCAGGGGCTGTGCACATTCATTAAAAAACGAGTAGATTGTATGATTTTATCCCCCTCTTTATTTTTCAATACGAGATTACACAGGTAAGCACTGACTGGTTTGCGATATCGCATCATAATACAAACTTAAAGGAATAGGGAAAAAAGAATTGGCAGGAAATGAAAGGCTTCGTTCAGATCTCCGCTTCCACTTCCCCGCCGTTGCTAACGCTTGTTGCAACTGATATACTCCAAACTCATTGGCGCCATACTAGCTACATCCCGCTGCAGAGGCAAAAAGAGATGCGAATCGCGCGAGGGGAGCTCGATTGAAGGGGAAAGAGCGGAAAACAAAATGGTTACACTAGGAACCGAGCTCCTAGGACTATGCAGCTTCAGCATACTGGGAGTGTGAGGCTGCAAGAAGTGCGGCTCCGATTCCTGAGCCGTCGTTGGCTAACTTGACGACAACCGATGAGGCAGCCTCCTCACCGAGCAGGTCTGTGAGCGTCGCTTCTAGGCAAGCACTGAACTTCTTGTAATGCTCATACAAGCCACCATCCATAGCAACCACAGTCCTTTGTTGACTGAAGTCTCCTGGAACTTTGTCCTTGCCTAGCTTCTTCAGAATGCCGTATATACCAGCAGCAGCCAAGCGTGCACCTCTCTCCGCGACAAGGTCACAGACATGAAGAGTGATGTATCTTGCTTCGAGCGAAGTATCAGGAACCTGAAATAAGTTGAAGCGTAGCACATAAGGAATCAATTGTTTTGAAGATTGTATGCAACAGTAACCTCTTTGGAATATTTGTATCATATCTTACCCCGAGAATATCCTTCAGCTTAGATCCCAAGTGTTTGAGATCATGTGAGGTGTCATGATGCATGGCCGACATATCTGGTGTTCTGCAATATCACAGTTGCAATTTCGTTGGAGAAAAATATTGATCAAACAAGAAAGATTTACCAATGAATAAAGTTTCACAAGGTTGTTTGATAAACTTTTGTAAGAACACTATATATTGGCAGAACACTCAAACGTAGAATCTTGCTCATATGCAACTAAGAGTTCTCTGCCTAGATACTTTTGAAACAATTTCAGTTTCTTCCTTAGATTAGCCTACAGGCACGAGGTGATAAGGCTCAATAATCCCAAATGCATCAGTCATCTTGACAGCCTCCCAAATAGGTAATTTCCACATTGCTGAATTTATTCGGGTGTAGAGTGTTGTCTCTCCACATGGGATGGCTTCATTGTGAGACTTATCTGGAGTTAGAAACTGATAGTGCTAATTCCAAGATATACAAGAAAGTCTAGGCAACTAGTTTTTGTGCTCCACATGCTAAAAAAAAGATACAAATGTGAGAAACAGATTGAATTTAATGGTTGGGTATGTAAATAAATATTTTAAACAAATTCAGACTTATAATTATCATCACAACATTATCAAAGCCCAAAGTACTTCAGTTTCCAGTAACATACTTTCTTTATTGGGTGTTGTTTCTAACTTGGAGCTTTAGATGTGTGCAGAACTCATAGTATAAACTGCCCAGGCAGATGCGTAATCAATTAAAGTGTTTATACTTAGTGTGTGCAACGTTACCTAAGTTTACTTGGATAATGTTTTGCATGTATCCTATTAATATAACAAATATTATGTTATCAGTGTATGGAACATGAAAGCTCACCTTAGTACAAATAGTTGTTCCAATTTTGGAGGAACAACATCCCCAAACAACGAAGCTTCATGAGCCAATTTCAGCAGGATCCTCCGCACAATTTCTCCAAGATACATTCCAGAAATCATTTTTTCATATACCTGAGGAAAAGAGTAAGTAAAGTTCTGTTCAAACCTAAATATATTCTCACGGTTTTGCTTTTTCATCAATTGCCTTTCCCCTTAAATATGAGTAGGCTTTTTGTGACCATTGGATATGTATGTAGATAGGCATCTGATCCAGTGGACAAAATATGTGACGTATACTTAGGGAAAAAATAAGACACCTAAAATAGATTGCCACATCAATTAAACAGACATACCTGCTCGCCAGGGTTCAAACTTTCAAAATCCAAGGTATTGTCATACTCCGAACGAGGAAGCTTATCTGACCTGAAGTTTCCCCATTCCATGTTTATTACCTGCAGCATACCAAAAGAACTAATTGTTATATTATTAACCAGTGCGAAAATCATAAACCACATAAGTCCGAAGCCAGCCTAGATGCATACAATTTAACAAGATCCAAAGACCCTTAAAATCCCAAACATGCGAAGGTAAGTTAGACACTGACCATATTCCCTGATCTAGGTAGTAGTCCATTCCATTTTGGAATCGCATTTGCATGCTCCACATAAGCTGCATTTGTGCCAGTGCCCAATATTACAGCAGCAGCAACATCATTATCGACATATCTCCCGCCAGCCAATGTTCCTACAGTATCATTAACCTGTAAAAAAAATGTGAGCTAAATGTGAGCTGACACATTACATCATGTTAAAAGTACCTTACTGTAATATTGGTCCGACAGAACTTTGCTACACATCAATACAAGGCACCTCAAAAGACAAATGCATCTGACAATGCATAAGGATATGGCAAATTCCATGGTATACCGTAACGCACTAGGCATGCAAATACTTGAGATAGAAATATTTAGATGAATAAATTAATTTACTTACCAGAGCTGTAACTTTCATATCAAGACCTTGCCTCTCCATAGCCCTACTCAATTCAGCCACAACATCTTCCCCAACCTGTTCAATAAAATCAATATAGTGTTCAATGTAGGATACTTAACAGTTGAAACAAAGATCAATAATCTTGAGAAACATAGATCCTTTTTACTGGTGAATAGAATAACGCAAAACAGTCTGGCTAGTTATTTGTGCAGGGAGTTCCACATGTCAAAATAAAGAAGCATGAATCACTGAAAGCTGCTTCATTGTCCATTTTAATAAGAGGCACTTGTTGTAAACATTAAATGGCAAAACTAAATTGCCACACAGGATGATTAGTAAAAGATGCATAGTGATTATCGACAAATTTCATTTTTGTTGTGGAAATCAGAATGCACTGATAGTATAGGTAAGTAATGCGGTCAATGTAATGTGAGCTAAAGTCATCTTGCTTTTACCGTGCCATTGATGGAAAAGCCCTTGGTCCACTTAATTAGCGTGCCTGATGATATTGACGTTTGGTGCACTGGGAAAGAAAAGGTGAAACCCAGTTCTCTCTGCCTGCCATTTGGTAGGTGGAAATCCTCTCCTTCAGTCCGCACAAATTTTTCCAACTCAGCAGCAATGAAATCAAACAGCTCCTGTATGCATGCTTTGAGAAATGTCAGTAAATGGTGCAAGGAAAATGCACTGATGCAGCAGAAAATAGCCATTGGATGGGAAGAACTCACCGTAGAAGTTCCAACCATCAGACGAGGCGGAATGGAGACCTCTTCGTATTGTTGCTTCACGACACGCTTCTCCCTTCCTCCAAGTTGAACCCGTATGACACGAAAGTTGGTCCCTCCAAGATCCAGTGCATAAAACAGTCCATGCTCATCCCTGCAGAATGACACATCATTAAACAAGACAATGATAGCAGCGAAGACCATAATGGACGATTCCAGGAAGCGAGATACATATGTTTCACACCGAATTATAAATGTTGGTGGCTCGTAATTTGTTTCGTAGAAAATATAGCATATTCTCTCAAGAAAAATATCATCACTGAATTATGTTTACAACAGATTCAACAATACATACAGTTTTTTGTGTGATTCAGTAACCGCATAGAAAACGTATCGTGGGTCCACGATTACAATGTTGACTACACGTTACATGTTTGAATAGTGCCAAACATTTTATGACAGAGGCAGTACCCAAAAGGCAGTGCTAATATTAAATGATACTTTGGACATTAGCCTAGCCATGACGTAGAGAGGACGATATCATGGTCCGTGGAGTGTCCAACATGTAGGTACGATATACACGAGCGTTTCATTTATTAAAAGAAGAAGACACTGTAGTTTGGAGTGATGTGTGACGCTGTGACGAACATCAAAACCGAACTGTTCATTGCGTAAATTCTGTGCGCCTTGGTTATACCTTGCCAATCCAACAACATGTAAAAGGAATTTACCCTCGAACGGAAAATTGCACATCGAACAAAGCCAAACAGCACCTAAACCAAAAGGAAAAACATTCGCACACCATCATCCCGACGATGTTCAAGACTGTAAAGGTGCCCATGAACCAGAGACCCCACAGATGAGAAACAGAGTCTCGTGCTCCTACCAGAATCAACAAAACCGTAAAAAGGTGAAACACACTCTAGCGCCCTCTCCGATTTCCCTCAAAACCAATCTGGGACAATCCCACATTTGCACTTCCACCGAATCAAAACTTGAATAACCCAACGGAAGGCCGCGAATTCCCAAGTCCCAACCAATCCATTCGCCCAAAACGAGCACACAATTGAGAGCAAGCAACTTTCTGCCCACCACATCCATGCGGGGAAGCCCTTACCCGGTGGGGAGGTTGTCGACGTAGCTGATGAGCATCTTGAGCGGGGCATGGGGGTCGGCGCGTAGGCCGCGCTCCATCTCCTCCACCATGGCGTCGGCGATGCCGCGCAGCAGCGCGGTGGGCGTCGAGAACGCCTGCTCCACCTCCTCGACCACCGCCGCCGCCTTCCTCTTCCTCTCGTCCTCCGCCTCCCTCCAGCGCCGCCTCCTCCGCGACACCACCACCGCCGCGGCGGCCGCGGCGCACACCACCACCGCCGTCCCAACGACCGCCCCCTTCCCCATCGCGCCCGCCTCCCGAGCGAACCCTAGCCTCCCGATCGAGCCGCGCGACCGACCCAAGACCGGAACAGCTCGGCGCCCGGATCGCGAGCTACGCCACAGCAGCCCACCGCTTCTCTCTCCTCACTTGTCTGCCTCCAGCTCTTTCTCCGCTTGCGGAAGCGTGGGAGTGGGACGAGAGCCACGAGTTGGGCGTTTTCCCAGCGAATAAATGCCCCTTGTCCTTGGAAATATTTACGGATGTACCCTTACGCTTGAACGGTTGAGATTGAGTTGTCTTGGAACGGACGGTCCAGGTCCCCCTCTGCGGGATAAGGGGTGGTGCGAGGCATGCCTGGGTTCGTGGACCCGCAGGGTGCCGATCGTAATAATAGTTGTTTCTGAGGTTTTCTGTGTCAAAAGTCTCAAGAGGTTAACGGTCGAGCGCACGAGCAGAGAAGCGAGCGATATTCCAGCGAGGGGCCAGGGGTGTGTCCGTAAAGTTACTACTACGCGCTAAAAATAATCAGTTGCAACTGATTACTCTGTCAGGAACCCAGGAGCGAGGCCCACAGGTCAGCGTGACGGAGCGTGTCCGAGAGAGACAGAGGAACGGGGTCACGTGCGGGAGGGCCCGCGGAAGGGGAAGCTGACGTAAACGGCACGAGCGCTGACGCCGGACGTGTCGACGCATCAGCGGCTGGCGCCGGTGGCCATGCCCGCCCGCGCGCGCGGTGGCGACGGCGGGGGTCGCGGGGAGGCCCATCTTGCGCGGCGTGGAGTCAAACGGCGCACCAACCGCGGGCTTTGGCCGCGCGCCAGACGACAGAATAGCGCCTCGGCAGCCGGTCCCGACGTCACCGACGGGTGGGTCCCCTCTTCCAAGTCCTTCCCCGCCGAGAGAGCGGGCGTGGCATGTGACGAGAAGGGTGGCCGACCGGCGGTGGGTGGGTGCGATGCGAGGATGGACGGATGCGTGACGCGTCCCCGGCGTAAGGCAAGAACTGACCCGCTGAGAAATGCTCACGGCATCACGGCATTCCCCAAGCTTTGGGGGTTGGGATGGGTTCCGCGCTTCCATGATTGATGAGTTCGGCACAATGGCGCTCGTTAACGTCCGGGGGCCCAACAATGGCTCCAATGTCACGGAGCTTTCGGGCACAACGTGCTACAGTCCAGACGTGAACGTGAGGAAGAAAGATGCTTCAACGCACCGTGGCCCAGACTCTTTGAAGGACAGAGTTCCTATTCCTATAAAGAATGGAGATTGTACTTGTGTAAAAGCAAGTGATTCAAGTAATATAAACAGTAGCAAACAGTGTGGCTTAAAAGTCAATACATGAAATGTAACATGCAAGTACAGCGTATCCTCATTGGCTGCTTTGGCCTACAACGGCAAACTGTTAGTTGACCGACAAATCGTACAGCCAGACCAGGCACGTTGCAAGAGTTACACTGGAGATTTGTGCTACAAGGTTATTTGTTGCATTTGTTACGAAGGTAGAAAGACTGGGAAAAAATAAACTCCATTAATAATAGAGAAAGAGGTCTTGGTGGTGAGAGAAGACAAGAATAAAATGATTGAGATCCATATGTGCATTCCTCAGGGAGCCGTGGAGTGATAGCAAGGGCCGATAAAATTCCCACTAGAAAAAGGAAAGGCAGCACACACTAACAAATGCTTGCCACAACGCAAAGCTTTTTCACCGCTAGACCTGCATGGTGCAGGCAAATCTTTCGCCTTTACTCGCCGCCAAGATCTTACAAGTTGGGAATATATGTACAACAGCACATGCAGCTTGGTATTACTAAAGTCTGAGCTGACAATAACTTATGGTTATCTTTGGATGAACTGTCAGTATCAGATCACACTCTGAAAGCAAGCTGCAAAAACTAGCAGGATCACCTTGTTCAGTATTCACAACCTTACAAATTACCATTCCTGTTCATGATGTTGTCCCAATCTGATCAAAGATGTTGTTCTTGGGATAACAGGAACAAGGTAATTCCCAAAGAGGGAATCAAAGCTTTTATAGCTTCCTAGGCATCCCTCATGCTGTGCTTGATCGACAACAAATCTCTTTGCCTCTCTAACTTTGTTCAGATCAACTCTCGCTGGCAGCACACCCGGAACCTGCAAAAGTGGAGCTCACATCAAGAAAGGATGTTAGCGAATATCAAGAAACAGGAGAGGAGGTGTCCATTGCCACTTGACGTGTCAGGGCATACCGACGAGTTGGAAGATGCTGCCGACTTGTCCTTATCTAGAGTAACCTGAGAAGGTTTGGTCCTGTGTTCCCGAGAACAAGGTAAGTTATGCAGTACATCACAACAGTTTGACAGAACAATTGCTACCGGCAAGTTTGTCATTGTTAAATGTGAGGTGGCTACCCACAAAAAAAAAAGTGAGGTGGCTAAATACCAGATGACTGGATGGTAAACCAGATTTTGCTGATTTTATCATTGCATGCCATCGTCAAACTAAACGATTTGTGTCATTCACAATTCAGGCAAGTTGGGATGATGTGCTCTTTGAGCCCACTTGGGTTATTATATCATTGTCATGAACTCATGAAACAGTAACAACGGTAATCAAATTTAGACATTCAATGGATAGTTCAATAACAGAATATTTTGTTTTATAAATGACAAATGAAGAAGCACTAACCTATTTGGCTTTGCTTTTCTGTCAGAGAAGCATATGCAGAACATGGATTTGATTGCGCTATGTTTTCCTTTCGTTAGTTTAGGTGTCCACTAAGGTAGTTAACACCATGAAACTAATCTGATCTGGACAGGCAATGTAAAGTTAGCTAACAGAATAACTGGTTTGATTCAATGAGTTAATGGTGATTATGACTAATGAAGAAGCACAAACCTATTTGACTTGCACAGGATCTATCAGAGCATCGGAAGCTAGAGTATTCTATGTTATTTTTAAATTTCATACGCTAAACTACATAGTACAACAGAACAGCCCACGGTTAGAGTTGAGTTAACATAGGATCGTAACAATGGGCAAAACTAAGGTAGAGATTTTTTTTCCTCTTTTCCTGGTAACCCTCTTTTCTTGGTAACAAATGGGGTTGCACAAGCAGAGTCAAGCTGAGTATCAGACAACACACACACAACCTATTAAACTCTTCAGGATCATGCAAGAATCCTAAAACATTCACAAGGACCTTGAGCGATAAACTAAAAAGAGAACCACCTGGGTGAAGAATGCACTCTTCTTCTTCATTTTTGTGCCCTCAAAATCACTCACTGCCACCTACCCTACTCAGGTATGTCCGTCGTCCAATACCCTAGGCCCTAGCAGGTTCAAGCCGGATCCATTGGCTGGGAGTTATTTGTCTGGGGCAGAAATGCAAAAGGCCCTCGAGATTCGCTCCAATCAACAAGGTTCCATACGAATATGGGGCCTTTTGCCGAAATACGGAAGATCACACGCACATTGCCAAACACCCCAAAGTCCCTTTTGAAGAACACCAAAACCTAACGTATAGAGATGGTCACTAGATCACCTACTCCGGAATCTTGCCTAAAAGGAACCTACACTTGTAGCCATCTCCCCACTCCACTAGCCAAGATCGATCCTCTCCAATCCATCCGCGCACCGAAACTAGAAGAGCGGCGTAGCGCGTTCGGATGAAATCAGGCACGGGCGTTCACTAAATCGGAGCGTTCGGAGGAAGTAGCAATCACAACAATCATATCTAGCGAACTCGCGATGATTCGGGAGGGGGGAAGATCTATTACCTCCTGGGCGGTTCGATCTTTCGTCGCTTCGGCGGCGGCGCCGACGCCGGGGAGCCGAGCTCTGATCCCTCAGCCGCCATGACGCGGCAACTACCTGCCTTCTCGGTGGCTCGCAGGCCTGAGCCCAGTTTACTTGTTGAGTAAATGCTGGGCCGAAAGGGGAGACCTTTCGGCGCCTAGGATAAGCCCATTACAAGTCTTCAGTTAATTGGAGTGGACTTCCCCATTTTGGCCCAACAAATTCAAGCGAATCAACGAAAGGGCTCATGATTTTGATGATATATAAATAATCTTCTCAAAAGACAAAACACACTGACGAGGACATCCTCCACTATTACCCGCTGGCAAAGACGCAACAAAGTTGTAGTCGGGCGGCGACCGTGTGAGCCTCTGAATAATCCCACCTTGCTTATCTAGGGAGGAGGAAGCCACCTTATAAGGGAGAGCCACCCTTCCCCTATCAGACTAGTCTTTTACGGAGACTGGGCCTTTCCTTGAGTGGGTGTGCCTAAGAACTGTTGGGGGCCGAGCAACCTTAATTTGTTGGGCCTCGGCCAACCCCACGCCTGGGCCGAGCAATCTTAATTTGTTGGGCCTCGGTCAACCCCATGCCTAGGCCGGATGCATCATTTGGTATCAAAGTTGGGCCCTTGATAAGAAGGGGAGAATGATGAGGACATCCTCCACTATTACCCACTGGCAATTTGTTGGGCCTCGGCCAACCCCACGCCTGGGCCGGATGCATCATTTGGTATCAAAGCTGGGCCATTGATAAGAAGGGGAGAATGATGAGGACATCCTCCACTATTACCGGCCGAGCAACCTTAATTTGTTGGGCCTCGGCCAACCCCACGCCTGGGCCGAGCAACCTTAATTTGTTGGGCCTTGGCCAACCCCACGCCTAGGCCGGATGCATCATTTGGTATCAAAGCTGGGCCCTTGATAAGAAGGGGAGAATGATGAGGACATCCTCCACTATTACCCACTGGTAATTTGTTGGGCCTCGGCCAACCCCACGCCTGGGCCGGATGCATCATTTGGTATCAAAGCTGGGACATTGATAAGAAGGGGAGAATGATGAGGACATCCTCCACTATTACCCACTGGGCCATTGATAAGAATGGGAGAATGATGAGGACATCCTCCACTATTACCCACTGATAAAGACGCAATAAAGTTGTAATTCCCCTATCAGACTAGTCTTTTAGGGAGACTGGGCCTTAAGAACTGTTGGAGGCCGAACAACCTTAATTTGTTGGGCCTCGGCCAACCCCACGCCTGGACCGGATGCATTTGATCAGGGAATGCGTGGGGGGTCTTTATTTTTCCAAAGTTATGTGCTCATCGTACCAATTATGTCCGAAAGCACGAAATTATGAGCGTCCCATTGGCGCACCAAATTATGAGCGTCCCATTGGCGCGCGTCGTTCTATCAACATTTTGCTTTTAGAGGGTCGTTCTCTATACATCGTGCACGGTTGTCTCGTCGACGTCCTTCATGCCTAGCTTGTCAGGCGTCCACATCACACCTCGTCGTTTCGTAATCAGATGAACCGTCGCCTTTCAGGTACTGATCCCAACTTCTTGTCGTAACCATCCATACTTAAGCAGCAGCTGATCGGACCAGCTCAATCCAACCAGCCCTGATTCGCCCGCCAATCATAAATCCAGAACGTGCACGGGATGCCTTTATTAAGAGCTAGCGACGTAGCGCTAGCGACCACGTAACAACGTACGTCCCGATGGGCAGGAACCATGCGGTCTCGTCCCCTTGGCGCCTTCCGTGCTCCAATGCCGTGCAGTTTACTCAAGGTAAATGAGTCCGTCCGTCTGTCCGCCGTGTGTGCTCTCTGCAGACGACGACGACGCGTCCTGCGCGCGCCCAACCCTTCTGGCCGTTCGCCCGCCCGTCGATCAGAAGTGATCTCAGGCCAACAAAGATCCCAAGTTTCACCTCAAAGTTCACTATGTAAAAAAAAGATTATTATCACGTTAAAATATCGGCACATCATGGAGTACTAAATGTAGATAAAATTAAAAACTAATTGTACAGTTTTGTTGTACTCCGTGAGACGAACATTTTGAGCCTAATTAATCATTGTTTAAACAATTTTTACACGTACAAATAAAATGCTACGTACCTACCTACAGTGACATACGCATCTAAAAAACTAAAATTTGACTCCAAATTTGAGAACTGAAACGAGGGCTCGGAAGAAGTACACGCGCTGCCACAGCTACCTATTCCAGCTTACAACGTAGCCGCACGCGCATAGGCCATCGCTTGCTCCGGCCTGCGCGCGCGGCGCGGGGACGCCGTGCGGCGCCGGGCAGGCCGGGCGTGGGCGCAGGGAGCGCGTCGCCTGGACGTACGCCTGTGCCCGCTGCCGCCCCTGCGTGCGCACACGACGCGTGCACGTTGCATGCAGTATGTGTCACATTCAGAACCACTTCATACATGCATAGATTCATACAAGAAACCAAACACTAACTGGCTAGCTCCGGACCTGGACGTCGGGGCTTCGATTGATTGCGGCTTTCAGTCGCGTTACTGTGGCCGCTTCCGTTCCCGTGTCTCCTCTCCTTTTCCTCTGCCTGTGCAGCCTTTGAGCCTTGCCAGGAGGAGCAGCAAGCGCCGGTGGACTGGATCAGTGGATCGCCGATGAGAGATCTCTACAGTGGAGTGTATCGTATTGCAGCGCGCGTTTAATGCCGACCACGCCCAACAGAGGAAACGAGGGGTCTTCCGCCGAGCTGAACAGGGACGCGCACGGCACATGCATCACGAATTCAACGGTGCCCATCACCGAGAGCACAAGCGGCAGCGGCAGCTCCAGCTCCAGCGCCGTGCGTCCGTGCCTCTGCTGGCCGTGGAGCTGGCCGAAGCACATACCATGCTAGTAGCTGCTAGCATGAAGACGGTCGCGTCGCGTAGCTCCTGGCAACGCATGCATGCGTGCACGGTCAGGCACGGGAGCTTTTGCCTGCGCCGCACGGCATGCGGATGTCACATCAGCTCGCGGAATTGGCTGGAGCTAGGCGCACCGGTACGATGTGATTGATAGGATTCGGCGCACGTCTGTCAGTTTCTGCTACGTACAGGGCGGGCCCAGTAGGCAGTATCATACTATCATTAGCAGTTAGTACTAGTGCTTGACGATCGATGACAATAGATGCAAGCTTAGCTTCCTACTCCGTATGGTGTAGTTCAGTGTAGAGTGGACCAGGGGCTGATGTGGGGCAGGGACCGGTCAGCTGTCCCAGCTCCATCGGAGCCGGACTCGCGCTCCGATCCGGCTCGCGTCCTCGGTCACAGGAAACACCGCCACGTACTAGCACTAGGTATGTCGCACACAGCGTGATGCAAACCCGCTAGGGTTCGTCCCCGATCTTTCGATGAGAGGAGGATAACTTTGATTTAGACTGGAGAGACGATCACGGCCCGACTACAACCATTCAAGGACGTTGCGCCTTAGCAACCGATACACCAACTCCAGCGGTCGCCGTGATCTTGTGGAGCACGATCAACCAAACCACTAGGGTAATTCCTGCAAGCAATCGAAGAACAAGTAAGAACAAGTAGAACAAGCAACTGAATTGCAAATTTGGAGATGATAACCAATCTGAAATCACAAAGGTGGGAATCCGAAGACTCGAAGACGGGCGGCTGGACCAGCACGCGCGCTTACAAGCAAGTAGCAATGGCTAAACTTGATCTAAACAAAACTCAAGTGTTCTTGGCGGCGGCTAAGGGGTATAAGACAAGGGAGGACGACCACAGGGGTGCTGGGGTCGTGCTCCAACCCTAGGACGCATCCATAATGGACTCTACATGATACACGGCCCATCGGGCCAAAATAAGATGGCGCAGCATCATGGGCAGAAAATATCTCGGAGCAAATAGACGATTCTGGACGACTCCGAATAGATATGGATGTGCGGTCGGATCCGTTGGAAAGTAGACTTGATAAGCTTTCCGTGAAGTACTTGAACGCCCCAATCCGAGTCCGTATGCGACCGTGGTGTCCATCACAAGTTGATGTTTTTCTGCAGTCCGAATCCAGACTTTTCAAAACGTGTTGGATTTGTTCTCTTTCCTTCCTTGGGCCATTATGACGTGGTAGCCTGATAGAAAACGTAGAAATACTTAGAATTGGTCCCCAATCAACTTCTTTGGTCCTCCATGCCTTCCATGTATGTTTAACACTCTTTTTGATCCAGCTATATATTTCTAAAAATGACATTGAACACACATCATGGCGTATGGTCATATCCGAGCATGTGATGTCCTCATCACAGCGGATTCTACATTTTTCTACTTAATACATATAAAGTACATGCCCGTGTCCGTTCGAAGTTGGCCGAGCGGACACAAAAGAAAAGAGGAAGAGCGCGGTGGTCGCTGGCCTCCACGAAACGAAAGCGCCGTCCACAAAGGTTCCGCCAATACTTTGGGTTGGGTCGTGTCGATTCTAATATCCAAGCCTTCGCCGTTCTAGCATGCTCGATCGTGCCATTTCCACTGGGTAACGTGTGGCATGCATGTTCACGAGGAATTCCTCGGCTCCCAGTGCATATCGCCGCTAGGTACGGTGTAGCACTTATCCAAACTCCCAAAGCCCATACGGTACGAGCGAGCGACAGGTAGGCAGCGAGTCTTCTCTTGATTGAGAGCAGCGACAGCATGACAGCGGCGCGCCCGTTTTCCTAGCTAGAAAAAGGAGAGAAAACGAGAGGCGACAAGTAGTCAACATGGACCATCAATCCGTGTCTCGGTGGTACGCCCACTCTCACCAGCAGGGGAGCGAATTCTTGCTCGAGACCACACATAAAGACGGCATGCGGTTTTAGGTAGCGGCAGATCCAGCCATTGCATGAGGCATATGAGCCTTTGCCCGATACCACACTCGCTGGCATGCACGCGCGACCGGGATGTAATGGCTGCATCGCGGCAGCTCGCTGTCGTTTTCCGGAGCACAGGTAAATGTGTGTATGTTTTTGTTGGCACATGCGCGGTGCTATCTATAGCCAAACAGGGAAAGCTACGTCAGGTCGTTATCTTATTTACTCCCTCCGTCCCTAAATAACTGTCGTCGTTGGTTTTCGTGCGACGACTTTGCTTCGATTTGTAGAAAATAAGTGCAATATTTTAATCTCCAAATAAATTTATTAAAAAAACTAGATTTAAATATCTATCTAATGATATTTATTATGTACCATAAATATTAATATATATTTTTATATATTCAGTCAAAGATGTTTCTCGGGAAACGAAAACGACGTATATTTAGAGAGAGAGGGAGCAGGCTTTACCCGGATCGGAGTCTTTGGAGCACACATGGAGCCATGAATATCGTCCACATGGTGCTAGCGGATGATGGCGTCAAAAACGGAGCCACATTTGACGATGTGCAGCGTGTGTGGTGCCGCAGGGCGAAAAAAGCTTCGGCGCGACTGAGGAACCTGGGATTATCCGTCGCTCCAACGCCAAAAAAACGATTCTGGGATTGTTGCAGCGACGCTGACAGGAACTGTAGTTCCGTCGCCTCTACGAGCCCATGCGTACACCCCGCGCCACGCGCAGTGAAACAGAGCAACCGCACAAGAGGTACAACCCATGTACACCGGCGCACAGTGCGCGCGGCGCTAGTGCGCACGGACTAAGTTCCTGTGCAGTTAGCAGAGACTGCAACTAGAGCAGTCGGCTGTAGACCGTCGGATCCGATCACGACATCTGAGGCCAACGAAATACTGTTCCCGGTGCGCATGGCCATGGCTGCGTGCTCCTACGTACAGTCCTACGTAGCTCTAGCAGTCTCGGCCTCTCCCGTCCCAAAAGCCAGCTCAAAAGTCAGTACTATACTCGAGGGTTGACCATTCAGATTCAGGCTTGAACCTTGGTTTTCAACTTTGATATGTCAAATTAACATTTTATCATTAATGTGTCACTGAAGTATTTCGTTTATATTTATAAATAATTATGTAAACAATAATTAATTAGGTTCAAAATGTTCGTCTCGTAAAATACAACAAAACTGTATAATTAGTTTTTTATTTTATTTTATCTATATTTAGTACTCTATGTATGTACCGATATTTTGATGTGATTAGAATTTTTTCTCCGTGAAATTTGGGGACAAGGTTGGGAAGTACACGAGACCTTGGCGCTAAGCTAGTCGGCCGGGACTAGCCCGTGAGCAGCCTGCCTCGTGGCGCAGCCGCGCAAAGTAAACGAAATTTATTGGGCCGGCCGTATCAGACGTACAGGGTGACCGAACCTGCAAACTTTTTTTTACTACCTCTCGTCTTCTCCCGCGGAGACTTTCTCTGCGCGCGATCAGGCGACCAGAGATGGGGACGCGACGGCCACGGTACAGAAGGGGGCCAGCAGCCACGACTCAGCCTGCAAGTGGGGTTGGAAACCAAACTATATCCACACCATCCCATTTTCATAAGAGAAATTATATGAATCCACTCCACCTCAAACCATCACCACCACACACCAATCCAACCCAAACATTTGAACTCATAATGTAATAACTATTAGCCAAACTATGGTTACAACCCAATAAGAACCCGTTTCTCAAAAAAAAATATAATATAGATCTAGCCACGCTGCTTTGCACAGAGGAGCTGCCAGGCGTACTGAGTCATCTCCAATAAATTTCGGTCAATTTCGATAAAATTTTATAGTGTGAACGCGAGGTTTTAATTTTAGGGTCCGACTCTTGATATGGGGCCCACGTGTAGATCTAGCCACACTGCTTTACACAGAGTAGCTGCCAGTCATACTGAGTCATCTTCAACAAATTTCGGTCAATTTCGATAAAATTTTATAGTGTGAACGCGAAATTTTAATTTCAGGGTCCAGCTCTACACAAAGAACTCATTTCAACCCAATCCAATCCAACCCAACCCATATTTACATAGAACCTACTCCACCCCACTTCATTAACTAATATAACCCATTTCAACCCACTCCAATACAATACACTCCACATCAAAACCCAACCCATTAAACCTATTTGAACCTGAACCGTTTGTAGGGTGAGCCACGACCACGGGAGGGAGAGCTTGTTCCGGAGCCCGGAACAAGTGGGAGGGCGGCTCCGTCAGCAGAGCGGATCCGCTCGCCGCTGTGCGTGTACTTCCAAGCAAAAACACGATCCCAGTGGGCGCAGCACGGGGGCGCCCGCGAAGCCAGCACCGGCGGATCTTGGCGCCATCGAACCGGGCAGCCCATCTGATCTCCCCGGTCCCGGCCGCGCTCGGGCGCCGGCCGGCCGGCCGGCCGTTCTAGGTGGGCCTGACCCATACCCATCGCGCGCGCCTTGGCTTTGCCGGGTACGGCTAGTTACCGCCTCATCCATCGTCTCCTTTTGCTAGTTGCTCCCCTGCACCGTTTTTACCTGAGCCGGCCGGGGCACGGGGGGTGGCTGGGGGCATGCCGCATGCATGTGCCTTGGCTGCTTGGCATGAAGGACGCGAGTCGCAACAGTGCGCGCGCCTGAGCTGGTCGTTTGGAGCTTTGGGCTCGCGCCGTTGTTGGCTTGCGCTCGGAGCCTTGGGCGGGGAGCAAGGCGCGGCCGCGGCCGCGCGAGGGGGAATCTCTCGTGAGCTGGGTGGGCGGGCGCGGCTAACTGTGCGGTGCCGAGTCGTGAAGACCCACGCGTCAGTTCCGGCGCTCGCGCTCTCCTACTAATCCGCTCTCGCCGCTGCCCGCTGGGATCGCTGCTGTTTTTTTCTACGGTTCGAGGCTGATCCGCGCGCGTGGTTTTCAGTGAAAGCTTAGCCGCTTTCCTCTTCGGGGCCGCGCGTAAACCTCGCCGGCTTCCTCTACTGGACGCTGTAATTTCCTGCCTGATTCCGCAGCCGCCTCTTTCGCCGCTGTTCTCCCTGCAACTGCAAAGCTTCTTGCTTTAATCTCGTGGGTTTTTCATGCTCAAAGCTGTGCTTGGTTTTTGCTCCGTGGAGATTCCACCGTACAATTCGCCGCTTTTCTGGCCTTGCGGCTTTGCCTACGGGGGCGAGAAAAAGGTTGTGCGCAGTGTTTCTTGCTCCAGGCTTACAGGGGCGGATCTACTGTAGGTGCATGGGGGTACAACTGTACCCTGTACCCCCCAATTTTTTTACAAATATACCTAGCATAGATACTTCTTAATATATTGTATATATATAATACCTTGTAAATATAAAGTCCAAGCACCAATTGAAAGTAAAACAGATCCAAACTGTCCACCAAGATATTTTTGTTTGTTTTTAGGAGAAACAAGGATACATGGATCCATTGATCTGAAGATCGATCACCAATCGGCTCTCACATCCATTCTGTCTATATCTGCTCCGGCTTCGCCATATGACGCGTTGTAATATTTATTGAGTTAATGATTTTGATTTTATTAAATTAGTCAATTTAGGTCCAACTTTATTAAGAATCTAGCTCCCTTTCAATCTAGCAATTGGAGGAATATAGTGTAAAGCTATTTAGATCTAATATATATGACGTTATTTCGCAGTTAGGTAGTATTCTATGAACTTTAATAATCCATGTCATGGCTTAAGTTTGCACCCCCATGATTAAAATCCTGGATCCGCCACAGGCTTCTCGATCATTTGGCTGTTTCAAGAGCCCCTTTTCTCTTAATTTGGAGGCACAGCTCGTTGTGTAATCCGTCATCCAAAGTTTGCCGCTTCCTTCGCCTGCTGAGATTTTCATCCTATTGTCGTCTATGTTTTCCCACCCAGAAGCGCATTTGCGACGCTTAGTTTCTTCTTTGATTGCTCCTCTATTTGAGGAGCTCGCCTGTTGATCTTCCTTTTATGTAACGCCGTTCCCTTCGTTGACCGCTTTGCTCGTCGCATTCTTGTGCGCAGAGAATTACAGCAGCATGAGGCGCATCATGAGATGGCTCAAGCAGCTACTGGCCGGCAGAAAGGAGGAGCACAAGGGACTCGAGGTGAACCATGTTACTAGCGATTGGAGCGACGGGCCGGAGAAGGAGAAGAGGAGGTGGAGCTTCGCGAAGCAGAGAAAGAGCGGAGTTGACGGCGGCGCTCGGTCGTACGGTCAGCCCGCCGCCGCCGCTACCTTGGCAGAGCCGCCGCAGGTGAGGCCCAGGGAGGATGCGAGGGCTCGAGAGCAGAAGGCCGCCGTCGTGATCCAGAAAACCTTCAGAGGCTACCTGGTATGATCGTTCTCAATGCCCGTCTGTTCTTCTCATTCCCATCTGTTCCTAGCTTCTTGTTCACTCATGCAGTAGAAATTTTCTTTCTTTTTTACAAAATAAAAAATCATGCAGTATAGAAGTCTCTTTCTTTGCAACGATGCAGATTCTTCTTGCAGTGTATGTATTTTTGCTATATTTGGTTTGTTACTACTTGGCTAGGTGGACTAGACTGTTGTTGCATATGATGTCACTTCGGCTCCTACTCCACTTTTCTTTTCCACGATGCACTGTCGGTACTATACAAAATCTGCACGTTGATCAATCAGCAATTCTTTACTCTGTTACTCTGCGTCGCGATGACTTCTGCGGCCTATCAAATTTCCGTTTGGCGTCAGAGCAGTTGATTATGCTACGTAGCCTGACATCAGCCTCATTACCTAATCCGGAGTTGTTTAATCCGAACAGTTTTTCTCTAGAGCAATGTCTGACATTGGGTTTGAAATCCATCGTGTCAGGCAAGGAGAGCGCTTCGAGCTCTCCGGTCACTCGTCAAGATCCAGGCGCTCGTGCGGGGCTACCTGGTGAGGAAGCAGGCGGCCATGACGCTGCACCGATTGCAGACGCTCATCCGGCTGCAGGCCGACTCCATCGCCGTCAAGAATGCTTCGTACCGGAAATCCATGGAACGAGAAGTAATCCAGATGTTTTGTTTTGTTTCAATAGCGGCATGGTTGACGATGTTCGCGATAATGAAGTTGCATGGCTTGGAACCTGGAACTTGATCAGTTTATATCGTCCGTTTTGTCACGCAGGAGAGGATCTTCGCTCAGGAAGACCGGATGATGCCGCCGGCGCACCGGCGGAGGTTGTCCGACAGCACGGACTCCAACTACGAGCGCAGCCCGCGGATCGTGGAGATGGACACGTGCCACCTCCGCTCCCGGTCCTCCCGGATGACCAGCCGGTACAGCCAGGACCACTCGTCGTCGGAGTACCACCGCCTCGCGGCGCCGACGCCGTCGTGCTCACCGCTTCCCGGCGGCAAGCAGCAGCAGCAGCCCGCGCGGCCCTCGTTCCGGCGGAGCGGCCACGAGCGCGACCCCCGGGGTTCCAGGACGGCGCAGACCACGCCCCGGTGCGCGCCGTCCCTTGACTCCTCGCCCGCCAAGAGCGTCGAGCACAGCCTTGCCAGCACGCCGCGGCGCGCCTCGCAGCGGGACCGGGACGCGCTCGTCAGCCCGCGCTACATGGCCGGCACCGCGTCCTCCGCGGCGCGGACGCGGTGCCACAGCGCGCCCAGGCAGCGGCTGGCGGCGCCGCCGGCCGAGGCGCCGCGGACGAGCGTGACGTCGCGGGCCGGGACGTCGAGGAGGCCGTGCCCGCATGCGCAGGGGCACGGCGGCGGGTTCTGCTTCCAGTGCTCGGACGCGTCCCGGACGGCCGGCAGCTCCGGGATCAGCGTCAGCGACGAAGTGGCCAGAGACTACTACCTGGACGGTTATTGGTAATCTGATCACACGACGTGATGCGTGACTGCAGTTTGTGTTCAGATTGTAGAGAGGTTTCCAGATTTGTACATAGTTAAAGTTAATTAGTTATAGATGCTAAAGCATCATCCAGCAGGTCATGGCATGATTGAGATTGAGAGGTATCACGGATCAGGAAAAAGGAATGGAAATTTTCTGCTTCTGCAAAGTTTTCTGTTTGCATAATCTTCCTAAGAAAGTTACCGCGGCTTTGGTTTTACTGTCTGCTTTGTGTGTTAGAATAGTTGTCATCTGAAGGATGCAGATAACGGAATTGTCAGACTGGTACCGGCAAACTAGTTATTACATTGACTCAACGCGGAGACCCGTGACAGGGGTGGCCGTGCTTTGGTTTCAAATGCTCGGACACTTGAAACTGGGGCATACTCCTGTGCTAGTACTGAGGGTGGAGCTGGAGCAGTACTTGGAAGTTTTTTTGTTTTCCAGTACGACGTTGGAAAACTGTAAGAAACATGTCCATGCTGAAATCCTGAAATGCGTTATCCAAGCTGACTGGGCTAGTTCACTACCTCACTGGTGTGCCGCTACCCTTGTGTTGTCCCCCAAACCCACAGTTATAGTTCCACTAACTACTCTGCTCTGCGTTTACCTGATTTTGTTGGTAAAATTGCCTTAGCATTCGAGTACAAAATCTCTCCTTATTCAATGAGGTGGGTGCGCCGGCCGCCCAGCGGGTACACGTCACCCGGATTTTTTCCCTCTGTGCGATTCGGATCCTCCGGTGGATATCTGCTGGCCGTTTCGTCTCCCGGTCAATTGCCACGCGTTGGCTTTTGATTTGCTGGAAGTCGCTCGAAGGTCCTCCGCTGGTCCCGAAGGACCTAAGGAATCTGCCTACCACATGTTTTCCCCCCTCCCTTTGGCTTGCGTCGCCTTCCACGGTAGTTCGTTCTCCGGTCGCTTCCTCTCCGGTCGCTTCCTCTTCCTCTTCGGTCTCCGTCGCTGACTCCGTGGATTTCTTTCCTATTTGGCGTTTTTCTTTTTCGGATCATCGTCTTCTTCGTAGATCCGATGGGTTCCTCGACTCCTCGCTTCTTTTCCCTTCTTTCCAATGCCAGTTTTCTTTCTGTCTTGCCCCTTCGCGGCCGAGGAGGAGTTCCCGTTCCCGTACGAGGTGAAGACACCCGCGGCGGCGGTGCTGCAACACCGGCTGCAGATGTAGTCGACTGTGTGGGCTACGTCGCTGGGGTATAGGGGCGCCGGACGCCCAGACGCCAACCCCGTCAGCGTGATGGTGCCAGAGGACATGTTCCCGCTAGAAGTCCCTGAGCAAGACTCTGTGGAGGTGCGCGTCCGCAAGGTGGCCCAGTCCGCCGCAGCCAGTACCGAATCCCTTGTTGCTTCTATTTTTTCTATTTATCCAGTTTAGTTTCCTTCCATGGCTGTGACGTTTGTTAATCTCTCTCACTTTTTTCTGCATTTTCTGATCTTTTATTTTTCTTTCAGAGCTTCGCTAGACGATAAGGATCCGGCTCTTCTGGGGCAGGCCTAATCTGGTTAGTTGTTCAGAGCTTTATTTCACTGTGCAAATACATGCCATCACGGGTTTCATGTGTAGAAAAAATATTTGATGTTCAACTGTTGTGCTTCTATGGCGGTAATTTTCATCTAGTTCTCCGGCATTACGCCTCCATTCGATCCTCTGCTCTTGAGTGCTGTGTCTTGGTTGAATTGTTGTCAGTCTTTAGCAGCGTTGGTAGCTGCATAGGTACTGTTCCCAAACTGGATCTGAATACATGACCCTTTGTGCACACGGCCGCCTGCTGCAGCTATATTGACGTCTGAATTTTTTGTACGGTTACTAATCTGGTAGGATTCTCATGAAACATTCCTTTTTTACAGCACTAATTTAGTTCTTAGTCATTTTATTTCTAGGACAGATGACCTTTTTCTAAAGGACTTTAAGTTTGGTTTATGGTTATTTGACCAGAAGTTTCCTAATATTGTTTCTCCTATTTGTCAGATATAAAGCAACACCTACCAGTCTGGTGTCGTTATCGAAGCCGCTCTACCTCTCAGTAAGTTCTTCATACCTCCTTATCATCCTTCTCCAAAAAACTATATAGTGCATACTGAAGATTGCGTGTGATCTGATTACTTTCTTAGTTTAATAACTATATAATTGCTCGGTTTGTGTTAAGGTGCTAACACGACTACTTTGTCTGTTATAAATGCTTCTACCCCATTAGTTCATACTCACATTAGGAATACTGCAACACATACAGGTGCATGTACACATGCTGATCATTGATGTGCCTGTTAAATATTTATGCCTCCTGAGTTTATACTTACAATATGAATAATGCAACACAGGGGTTAAATTTATGGCTTTAGTGCACCTATTACAATTATTGCTTTCTGCAGTTCTATACGATGGCTGACAGGATGACTTTTTTTTCTTTTTCCTTTTCTTTTCAGCTTCGAGACGATTCCAGCCAACCCCTGTCCTTGGAGACCGAATCTCGATTCTCAGACCCAACAAGGTTAGCATATTTTTATTCTCTCCTGCCATTCTCGAGTAAATTATAAAGATTGTTGCCTCCAGCATGGTTTCCTCGGCTATAAAGTGATTCATACATTTTTTTTTGGTTTTGCTTTCCATTGTTGAATCAACAAAGATCCTGCAAAGTGTGTTCTCAAATCATTCATAAAAACGCCATTTCTTTCGGAGACTATATTTACAAATGCTATTCCGCTAGGTATATAGTACGACTAGAATTGATATCCATTATTTCTACATGTGTTCCTGGCTATAATTGGGTAGCACCGTGTATATTTCAAGACAGATTTATTCAGCCTAGCTTATGTAGTTATTCTTCCCACTAATGTGTAATATTCCTTCCGAAGTAACTAAAATAGCTTACTTCACCTTTGTGGTGGAAGTACCTCTATTTTTTTTCTTATGTAAGCACTGGATACACACTTCTTGAACTCATATTTTTTCCTGCTAAATCAGCAGATCCACAGCTGCAGAATAACACAAATGCAAAACTGCAACATCAACTCATCAGTCTTTGATTTGCGGAGCATCAACTATGGTAATGATTTTACTGCTCCGAGTAAAATTGCCTATTCCTCCTCCCGCAAAATATATGGAACTTGCTATTTACTTACTCTTACAGATCACTCTTAAAGATGGTGGTATATGCTTTGTTGAGGTGACTGGTGAAATAAAGAAGAGAGAAGAACTTGCCAATGCTCTTGTAGGTATTCTTGTAGCACCATCCACAACCAGGCCTCTCATCAAATACATTTACCTAGCTGTCCAAAACAACTGCAGCATTGCAGCTTAACCAACCAACATATCCAGCTTCCCATCTGATTTCGTCGTTGATTTCTTCACGTCGCATATCTGAGACACTGTCCTCGCCCACCAAGCCATAGGACCCAACTTCGCTATTAACCTCTTGCAATGGACAAATGAGTATCGATGCAAAAAGCTTCCATGGAATACCAAGGCGACAATTGACATCAAAGGCCCTCCTCCCCAAATGTCTAACAAAAATTGCCTTCCCTAATGCAGCATCCAAACTTGTGGGCTTCATGGAGACACCAGCATTTGTACTGTCAATGGCTACACATAGAGTATGCAAGCAATACCTAACACCCACTGCTTAGATCTGCCTTATGGTCATGCCATGGTGTCCACACATTCCCTTTGAACCTTCACACAAGCCCCTACAATGAGCCAAAGAAACATGACAATATGCATTGGGCAGCACACCCATCCATACGCGCTGACCTTGATGAATTGTTCTATAAATTAAGCCCAGGTAAACAAAGGTACTGTACTCAACTATACTATTTGTGAATCTCTATTATATAGCCATTTGCATTTTGATATAGCATTGAAATAATGATCAGCAGAGCTTCTTCAGGACCCAAACAAAGGTCGTAGCTGAAGCTTTTCAAGAGCATTTATCAGTGGTAAAGATGACAACAGTAGTCTTACTTCTTTATGCCTATGTTAAATTAATGTAGAGTTGTCGACGCTACCAGACCTACTTTCTTATATTCTTCCCTTTGTGGCAGCCCAAAAGAAATTAGAAGATATGCAGATGCTGATCACAAACAATGTCACAATCTACTCAGAATACAACTCTGATAGCTCAGAGGACGACCCAAACAGGCTATCTACTACCACGTAGTCGTAGGTTTATGGATACATTTAGGCCTTGTTTAGATCTCAAATTCTACCCCCAAAGTTCACTATGCAAAAAGAAGATTCTCATCACATTGTAACACCCAAAAATGGCCCATTTAAAATTTTTAGTAATTAATTGGCTTTTATTTTAATTGTCCATATTTAATATAGGTTAAATAAATTATTTATGAATATTAAAATCAAATATAAGTTGTAGAAATATTTTTGTTGCATTCATGCTGCTGCATTTAATTTTTGTAATGCCTGTGATTCAAATGAGAATTTAAATTTATTTAAATTCAAATTTGAATCACCTTGTTTGGAGCCTTAGAAAAGTTCTTTTCAGCTGAGTTCGATTTTGCTCCCTAAGCTTCTGCCTTGGAACGCTTTCACTCCCCCTACTTCCTTCCCAGTCCGGCCCAGCCCCTCTTTTCTCTCCCGCTCGGCCCACCAGCCTCTTCCCCCGCGCACCTCCACTTCCGGCCCAGTAGCGGCCCGGGCTTGCGCCCCCCTCCCTCTCTCCCTCTCACTGCCACCAGGGCCCCGCCCGCCAGAAGCTCGTTCCTCCTCCCGGCCGACACCCCTTTCTCCCTTCGGCGCGATTCCCGCCGAATCGCCCGGCCGAATTGCGCCCCGCTCGCCGGCCGACTTGCCTCTCCCCGCGCCCGTGGCCCACCTTGGCACCTTCCCCGCGCCTACCCCGCCATCTCCTTCCATATTTGAGCCCCTCCACGCAAGGAAAGTGCTCCCCCGAAGGGAGGTTCGTCGCCGATCCCGTCGCCGCCCAATCCCCGGCTCACATGCCAATTGTGGTTCCTCCCTGGCCTATAAAAGCCACCCCGAGCACCCCCAGAGCCTCACCAACTCCCCCACCGAGCACCAAGCCCACAGCAGCGCCATTCCCGAGCTCTCCGCGCCGCCGATCTCCGCCCGAGCTCCGACCGACGTCGACCTGCCTCCACGACCCCGCTCCGGCCAAATCAAGCCGCCCCGGAGCTCCACACGGCGGCGAGGACCCTCCCGAGCTTCTTCTCGCTCCCTGTTAGGCCCCCCAGCGCGAGTATGATCTCGCCGGAGTCCGCCAGCCCTTGCTCGCCGTCGTCAGCCCCTCCGCCGCGTCTATTGCCGTCCCGAACACCCTAGATGGACTCGTTGTATCCCTGCAAGTCCATAGGTGCAACCCGCGTCGCTTTTGGAGGCTCCTCACGTGAACCCGACTCCCCTCCGGCGAAGCGCCGCCGCCTCTGGAGCTGCGCCGACGCAAGTCACCCCTGCCGGCGACCCCTCCTCGCCCCGTCTGATCTACGCCGACAGATGGTGATCCAACGGCCAGATCTAGCCCGCCTTCCGCGAGTCAAACTCGGCGTAACAGTCAGCCGAGCCGCATTTTCTAAAGAGCCCCCCAAGTTCCTGATAATCAACCCGCGGTCCAGCTCAGTTCAAAAGTAATTGCACTTAGGTCCTGTTTTTAATAAAAAACCCCTGAGCTTTTTAATTATAGAACCCACGGTCCTGAGTTTAAGTTTTTGCGCGTAGGCCCCTGAGTTTTAACGCATAATTACGTATAGGTCCCTGGTTTCCTTAAAAT
Organism: Echinochloa phyllopogon; assembly: GCA_033239725.1. Taxonomy (NCBI): domain Eukaryota; kingdom Viridiplantae; phylum Streptophyta; class Magnoliopsida; order Poales; family Poaceae; genus Echinochloa; species Echinochloa phyllopogon. The sequence goes on from BTCW01000014.1 coordinate 50,364,058, forward strand.
AAGCCCCTGGAAACTTTTAAAAATTGCCAGCAGGTCCCTAGAACTTAGAAAAGCCATATCTTTTTCGTTTTAGCTCCGATTAGTGTGATTTTCGCGCTCATGTGCTCGTAGTGACGCGTAGAATATTTCTAAAACCTTTTATGTACTGTTTCTACTGTTTGGTGTACTGTTCTAATAGAATATTATTTGTTTGCATGTATTGGTATGCGTGTATGCTTGTATGGTGCTTCGTGTCCAGTTGGTGAGCCGTTAGCTTTGGAGTTCGAGCTCGGTGAGGACTTTTCGGAGCAGGACCCGCAACAGCAGCAGCACTTCGAGGAAGGCAAGTTATAGCACGGACAATCCTTGCTACCTACACACACCTATTTACATACATCTACTTTCATATGCATGTGTCTAAACTGTTGTCCTATTAAGGTTGTACCTAGTTTGTTTACTCCTATCCTTTGATTACCTTGGGTTATTGCATATGGGTAGAATCTTTGCTATGCGCAGCTACTGTCATTACTATTTAGTTGTTAATCCTGACTTAATGGTTCACTTTAACATTTATGATAAAACATGCTTTTTAGCAACTTGGTTTAGGGAACTAGAGCATGTGCTTCGTGCTTTGCTCTAGTGTCTCTCCGTAAGGTCCGGTTTTTAAAGCGGCAACCCAGGATCCTATCGCCAACGCTAGAACTATTATGGCTCTGGTCTTGGTCAAGTAACTTGCACGGCTCTAGCTTGCCAGTGGCTACCTTTGGGGCCAACGACGTTAGTGGACACAAGGTGAAAGGGTGTTTCCGGATTCCATCGAGGACGGGCGATCCGTCGGCTAGGTCACGTTAGACCCAGTCCCGTGTTGGGAGTCCCTGCGACGGGGAACTCCACACGTCACGCATGGATGGGTGCGATGCCCGCGCTCTGGACGCCATTGACCCCCCTATGGTGTGACTCCGTAGGCGTACGTCGATCTCGGTGCCTATGGTCTCACCGCCTTGTTAAACTAGCGGCTACTGTCTTGTTAGGGTGTCTTGTGAAAAACCTCGTAGCGTCCCTATGCCTTCACACCTCGGAAGTGTTGACGTGCGTGGTTGGGTGCAAAGTTCCTTTGAACTTTTACGCGACTGGTGGGTAAAGGGCGAAACCTCTGCAGAGTATAATCTATCATGATAGCCTTGCTCAAGGTCACGAGCGGCCTGTATCCTTTTTTATTAGAAGATGATGTTTAGTTCTGATTATTGTCACTTATACTTATTAATTGGGTTACAACCGGGTTTCATTCACTTGTAGTAACTTGGTTAATGCTAAAATGAATCAACTAAAAGTGCTAAAGCAGTTAAGCCGTGTCTAGCCTATTTTGAGCCTTCATACCCATGCTATACTTGTTAAGTATTTGTTTACTTACACTTGTCAATATATTCAACAAAATCCCGGATGGGTAAACAGATTGGGTTGTTCAGGAGACTGCTGCTGAGTTCCCTGAGGACCTGTCGTACTTCTGAGTTGCGCTCTCCCAGTCAGAGTCCCTGTGGACTGCGGCTCCGCTTTAGTTGAGTGTTATAGACTTCCGTTGTAATAAATATTATTGTTATACTCTGATGTAAACTATTTTATTTTGAGCATTTGTACTCTGTTTATCATATTTGTTTGCTGTATGTGTTCTGTGGACTTCCTGGGCACACATATGGCCGCATTCGGGTTTTGTGAAAATCCGGGTGTGACACACTTCAAAATGTCATAGCATATATGGAGTACTAAATGTAGATAAAATTGAAAACTAATTACACAGTTTTGTTGTACTCTATGAGACGAACATTTTGAGCCTAATTAATTATATTTTGGACAATTTTTTACACATACAAACGAAATGCTACAGTGCGCATTTATTGTGCAACAGTGTTGTCAGTCCCGAATCGGCACCACCCGATTCGGGAACTAAACAAGGCCTTACACAGGCTGATAGCATCTCATTCTGATATAAACCGCTGCTATTTCACTTTAGTGCCTCTGCTACAGTTGCCCAAAAAGCTCATAGATTATGATCGCGAGCCAAGGGAATAGAAACATAATTGTTTAACTCCAAGCGTTGTTCATGAAATCTTACCATGGAAGATTCAGCTCACTTATATGATCAATTTTTTTCTTCCCCTCATTTCCTCTGCAGACCGCGCCTCACCAGCCTGAAGAAAACAACTGGTTCACAACGACGTCTATTTCATCTATGTCACCTCTACTATTGTTCCAACAATAAAATTAATGAATTTGTTTAGGCCGTGCCGGCACAACTACGCTGTAAATTATGTATCCTCAATTGGACTTGCCACTCTTATAAACTGTGTATACTTCCTGACGCTCGATCATCAGTGTTCGATTTATTTGCATAAAGCACTGCAATATACATTGATGGGCGCGCATGGGCGCGCGCAAATCACTAGTAATATAGTCATCTACCATTGGCCACTGGCATTCTCTTGGCGAGATGGGGAAAGGAAACTTCACGGGAACAAGCAACAGAGATAACTAATCAAACGATGATGAAGGGCATGTTTGGTTTGGAGGGGCTTATAACAAGCCCCTCCAAATAAACATCTTTCTAACCAAACATGAGGGGCTTATTTTTATAAGTCTTTTATAAGCTTCTAAAGAGGTATTTTGAGGCTTATTTACCATGACTCCAAAAAATCATCTCACTTTCCACTATATCTATACTAAAATGAACAAGTTATTTTGAAAACTTTTGCTACCAACGAAAACCCTCTGTACCCCTCACAACAGACCCACTGATCCCACGATGTAGGAAAAAAAAGAAAATATTACGGAAGTTTTTTTGGTAGAGCAAAAAACCCCATGTGAGTTTACCCCTAGCCCCCTTTTTTTCACCGGTGTTTTTTAACCACCTTTTTTTTAAAAGAAAACAGCCTCCAAACTGAAAAACAATTCTTCTACCGTGAAACCTCCAATGAGCCTTTTTTAAGGAATCAACCGATACGCATGGCTCCTACAGCCGAAACAAATTTAATTGCCATTGCTGGATATTAAAAGAAGGAAAGCACACGGTTATGGCACCAACAAAAATAAACTCCACAACCAAGCAGGAGCAAGAAACAAGTACCAATTTTCTCTTCAAAATTGCTAATATGAGGAGACCAACACAAGTCGCACGAAGCACCAGAAAAAAATAGAACAATTCTACGCGGAAGTGTCAATGACATCAAAACTTCGAAGAGAAAAAATGGTCCACCTAAATATACCCACATTTGTAACCACGTCTATACATAATAATCCTGTATTGCTAATAGACAATAGACTGGAGAGTTTTTCTCCGTATAAATAAAGACCAACTATCTAAAAAATGATGTGCTTCTAGATTTGAAAATACCTAAAGCTCTCTATATATGAGAGAGCGAATATAAATTATTTTTAAAAGCGCTTCGCACGACTGGTCTATTTACCATGACCCACTCAAGTGATACGGTTTTAGTGCATACGTGTCATCAATAAATGTGCGGCACGCACGTGAGTTCTCGCTAGTAAGCCTAAAAAACCAAACACCTCTTGAGGCTTATTATAAGCCCCTTCAAACCAAACAGGGCCAAAGTCAGTGCCTCTCTATCCTCCCTCATACAAGCTACTCGAGTTCTTAGCAGAAGGCAATGCAAACCACATGACACGAGGATAGTATCAACATTGCATATATACACACCGCATACACCTTGCTTAATATATCATTGCAATGAAATTTACACCTTGATTTATATTTGACACCCTAGGGGTTGAGGCCTTTCCTCAACCATGGAGCAAGATGTGATCTCCCATTTAGGCCTTGCTCCTTTTGGGGGGTTCGGCCGGGTTCGGAGCCCAATCCACGGGGGTCCTCCCGGGGCTGGATTGAATCCCGGACCACGGTAAAATGCGCGTTCGTTTAGCCCACGCGTGGTTTCAAACCCGGTCCAATACCTGCGAAACCCCATCACCCCGGCCTGGGAAGCGAGCCTCGTCTCGAGGGCGTGGAACAGAGGGGAGGGCCAGCGGCGAAACGGCGCTGCACGCGAGGGGCGAACGGCGGGTCTGGCCGGCAGCGGGATGAGGAGCAGCGGCACAGTCAGGAGTCGGCAGCGGCGGCCACACGCAACCTGGAGCCAGCGGCGGCGGCCGCACAATCTGGTTCCGGCGTCGACGGCGGCGCAACCCAGAGGCGGCGGCCACCCACTCCGCTAGCCACCTTCTCGCCGGTATGTTTCTCTTCTCCTTCCCATCACCTCTCCCATGCCTAGGGTTCTTGTATCTGCCTAGATCTCCTATGTTTTTGGGTTCATAGATAGGGTTCTTGACTTCTTGGGTCGAAGACGGGCAGAAGGATGGTGGGTGATCAGGTCCCCGTGGTCCTATTGATCTCTGGCTACCGGGGTGAGATTGTCTCTTTCCATATTCCAACCAGGAGCCCGCCTTGTGTGCAGGTCCAACCAGTTGTTGCAGAATAGCATACTATACCTGTCCGGCTTGCCCTGGAATGATTTCCGGTGCTTCAAGCCTGCAATTGTCGTGGTACTCCTCTGATTGCATTGGAAAATGTGAATCAAAATTGTCTCCTTCTTCCGGTTACACCCGGATGATTGTAATGCCTTATTTGTTATTTGACTTTTCTCAAACAGATCAAGCTGAAGATGTAAGATATTAATATAAGTTTGCAGCCTGCTCATGTGCTGCTCTTGAGTTGTAGTGCCTCAATCTGATTGTCAGTGTGGTTTAAGCTTTGAGGCTGTGTGTTTGATGCTGAGAATATTAAGTCATGGAGGACACCTTTAGGCCCTGAACTATTAAATCATCCATAAAAGTGACTTGCACATATATGTAGTGTTGCAATTGTGTTCTTGTATCCTGATCTTTTGGTGCCTAATGTATTTCTTTTTATTACCTTTTGATGCTTACTTTCCTGTACAACAACAGCAGCAATAATTTACTTAGTACAATGCTATCAGGTCGAGATGATCAATTTTTTTTATCCACTGATATATGCTTGCTTATTTCTGCTTTTCACTTTCATGTCATGCTTGCCACAACTTGGTGCTTTGGTGGTGCTTGTGTCCTTCAACATTCAATAAACAGGACATTGACATGTCCAAGTAGTCATTGGCATGAGCTTGAGTTGCCAAGTTATAATTCTTGATGCTCTGAATGTTTATATTTTTATCTTTGTATGTCAGCTCTGAATGTTAATTGCACAAAACTATGCTTCTTAAGTACTACCTCTGGTCATATTTACATGACGTTTCAGACAAGAAATTTAGTCAGCACTTAGCTCTAGTTTTCTGAACTAGTTATTTGCCCAGAAACATGTGTCAAACTCATAATTGATAGCTCTCCTTATGTGTTGCAAGATTTGGTAAACTTCACTGGCGAATTGTCATTCAGGAAATTTTATCATGAACGTTGATGTATCTGACATTTTTTTATGGGCATCTTTTTTGCTCATCGCTGAAGTGCTGGCATTTCACCTGTGCATGCTCTGTCGAATCACATAAGCTTCTGTTAGCTATTTCTCAGAAATTGTTTCTGTTGCCTACTGAATGGACTCAGCTATTTCCTGCAGTAGATTGCATTTTCCATTTTCATGGTTCTTCAAAGCTGCAACTTTCACATTCTAAATTAGCTTGGCATTTTTAGGGAAGCAATCGAGGCAATGAACAAGAAATATTCTACTGGACAAGGTGCCTAGTGACTGGATGGAATATTATTTTGGCCATCACAATTTCGTAAATTATAGTATTGGATTTGTGCCATTTGTAATGGTCACTGGTAAACTTCTGTTGCCGTGCAGTGCCTAGTAGGACTCTCAGTTATTTCAACAAAGGATTATATCCCTATTGTCTAGTACACTTTGTGGGTGATTGGTTGGCTGCACTAGTTTCTAGCCATGCTAGGATATAACCAGGCTAGCATTAACCAGGCTAAATCAATGCAAGGTGGTTATGATTGGTTGGGTGACTTAAGATAGCCCGCACTACTTAATACGTTGATTGGTTGGATGCATAGAGCGATACACCTACCTTGCACTGATAGAAGGTGAAGTTACCCTTCCTACCGGTCTTCTTTCTCTCATACCCATTGCAACACCTCCATGGCCCCGCCGGAGGCAGAGTGATGGGAACTAGGGTTTCCCGATCTTCCGTCAGGTGAAGGATAACTCGTTTTGGGCGGAGCGCAACACACCGATCCGGCTTCAAGTCAGCAAACTCGAACCCTGCAATTTTAGCACCACGACTCCTCTGGTTATCAACCGTGTCACAACCCGGTTGACCTCGTCAAGAAGGCTAATCCCTACCTGCGAACCAAAGAACACAAGCAAGAACTCGAAAGAAGCCGATCTCAATATGAAGTGACACTGCAGATGTATGATTAAGATCAAAAGTTGGGGTTCTACAAACCGATAACGGCGAAACTGTTCTCGACAGATTAATCTAAGCAAAACCCAAACCCTAATGTGGCGGCGGCTACTGATTATATGAGGGTTGGGGCGTGCATAACCCCCTAACCACGTCCATAATGGACCCCAACATGATACACGTGCCAACAGCCCAAAAGATGGCGGCGCAGCACCCTGACAGATTCTGGACGTTCACTTGTTTCGATGATTCCCGATGACTCAGAAGTTCAGAACGAATTTTAAGGTGGGACCAGTGTCATTGGAAAGCTTATCTCCTTAGCTTTCCAAGCATATGTAGAACGTCAAAAACCGAGCCCGTATGCGACCTGGGCGACAAATTTAGTGCAGGCTGCTCCTGGACTCCGAGGCGGACTCGAACTTGAGTTTCTTTGGGCCTCCACCTTGGGGACTCGAATCGGATTAGCCTTTGGCCTTCTTCTTGACTTGGAAAACCTTGTTGGTCTCCTTCTTCTCCACCCCATGCACCCCTAATGGACATATGTATGGATGTCATGTCCTCATCACAGAGCTCGTCGCGGCCGCCGGCCCACCTCCGTCGCGTGCCGCCCCACCTCCGCCGCACGCCACCGCCCGACGTGCTGCCCCACCAGCTCCGCCATACGCCGCCCGCCGCGCCACCCCCACCTCCGCCGCACGCCACCGCCCGATGCGCCATCCCCAACTTCACCGCACGCCACCCCAACTTCGTCGCCCGCATCTCCGCCGCTCGCCACCCCCAACTTCGCCGCCCACATCTCCTCGCGCCTCCCCACCTGCCCCTGCCATACCATGTCCCCCCACCTGCCGCTCCCTCTCCTTTCCTCCCCTCCTCCCCCACACGCGCTCCTCTGCATGGCGGCCGGCGTGGCACATTCGCGACCACCGCGCAATCCCCGCGCTCCTCCATGGCGCGCCGTCCGCCGCGCAATCCCCGCGCTCCTCCGTGGTTGCGGCCGTACTCTGCTCCCCGCGCCAAGGCCTCACCATCAGCAACTCGCAAGCCAAAAGGTGAGGGGCAATGAACTCTCAAGGAGGTAGAAGACCATAGCATGAGGCGCCGCGGTGAACAAAGGAGGAGGTGAGCTGAAGCATCGTTTGGACCACCGACGGCCTTGTGCAGGCTGCATAGTGTAGAAATGCAGCTCATTTGCGTTTCCGGCTAGCCAAGCTAGGAGGCCCTTTTTGCATTACCAGGGCGAGCATAACAGGCTGTACAGGCATCCAATCAAAGCCACACTGCATTACATAGGCCTGGATAGGGAGTTGGCCACCCAACCAATCACTCCCTTTGCTTCGTAAGCAGTAACACTTATGTAATGTTCCTGAAGAAGCTCAAAGTGAAAGACCTTCCAAAAGTGAAGGGAATGCTGTGTGTTGAACCGTGATGGCCAAAATCTGTTGTCTACTCGCTCCGTTCCAAAAACAATGCAACTCTCGCTTTACGAAGAGTCAACCAACTTTAACTTTGACCAAATTTATATAAAATAATACTAACATTTGTGTCTTTAAATAGATTTAGTATGAAAATATATTTTATAATTAATCTAATGATGCTTATTTTATATTATAAATGTTAGTATATTTTTGTATAAATTTGGTCAAACTTAGAATTGTTTGACTTCTCGAGATGCGAGAGTTGCATTCTTTCTGGGACGGATGGAGTACTTATCTTTATATCTCCAGTGATCATGTTATGTTCATGTTAGATGATGCCGTGGATTTGTTGCTTAGTAGAATCGAGCTAGTGTCGTGAGTAACTCTGGTCGTATGTTCTTATGTCAAGGTGTTTGGTCATCGTGTAAAAAAAAAGGTGTTTGGTCATTATGCTTTGAATATATTTGTTCAACGTGATCTTCTGTGTTCATTCCCTGTATTGGATCCCTGTCCAACCAAATAATGCAAGGGATCAAAGAGATAAGGGGATTAAACCCCCACAGGGATTGAGTGACACCAAGGGGATTCATCCAAATCCTGTGTGGATTAGAACCTCCTGGGGATTAAACCCCTGCTGCCGAACATAGCTTAAACTGTTAATATTAAGTGTCTGTTTGGCAGGGTTTTAACGGAGTTAGGCTTCTCGTTCAAAAATATTGTAGAGATATTCAGTACGCGTTTCGCAAATCGGGACAAAAATAATCTGAAAGCTTTTTTTTTTTGGTTCACCAGCTTCGGTTTCTCCCGCTAATGTAGCGCAGGAGAGCTGTTCCAAACAAACTTTCCTCTAGCGGCGATGTGCGAGGATAGATAAAACAGACGTGTGGAGGCTGGAGAGAATAAATGAAACTTATGGAGAGAGAAGGGATGAGAGATGGAATATTTGATCATACAACACCACGTAACCGTCTAGAAAAACTATCGAATTTCCTTTTCCTTGAAATTCTGCAAAGAGGCTGCTTCAAATCCAGGACCCCCACGGCCGACTGCCAAATAGTTCCAACAACATAATATTTATCACACCAACAAAGTCTGAACCATGCCACAACATAACTACAGGAACATTTCCAGATTTTCGAAGCACGTATTGCAGATTATGATTCTCCAGTACCATCACTCAAATTACTTGTGAAAATTTTAATGGTTTCTCGCAGATTTACACAAAATTCATCTCCTGCAAGAAGGTTGTTGCAATAAAAAAATGACCAATAAAGCAACGATCATTCGGGATGAACTCATTCTGATTCAACAGAATCAAGCAATTCGAGAAAGCACATTACATGAATCCTTGCATAATACTGCCAAAAACTCAAACCCCAACTAACACATATGTTTAGCCAAATGAGAGCATACAAAAGAGTAAGACGGATTGTCTGGTGTGGCATACAAACATCTTATAGTAAAAGCATGATGAACCACTAACTTATGCTCACGGAAGTAACTGTCAGAGCAACTTCAAAGAAAAAGATGCAATAACTACAAGCACAAGCGAAAGAGTCTTCCAGCAATTATTACGGCTCAAATGGCATGTCAACGCAAACTTACAAGACAGCTCTAAACTCATGTATTCTCGAACAACTTGGGCTTGTATCATTTAGCGCGTCTTGATTCATGTTGACTTCAAATCACCATCTTCGTGCAGTTAATTCCTTGGCACCCGCAAGTTACCACTTGTTACTTCAAGGAAATGGAAGAAAAACAATTAATGATACATACAATGAAATAACTTTTGTTCTGCAGTAATAAAATAGATATAATGTGACAATTAGCCAAAAAATTAGTAGCATTACATTTTTAATGCTCATTTTGCAACTTCAAAGCTACTTTTGCAAGGAAAGTAGTTTGATTCAGATGAAAGAAAACCTTTGCCCAACAAATAATCACATTTCTAGTTTTCATGCCTACTATGACCCTCATATCTTCAAACATGCCACTAAATTCAACTAGGATATGATCATATAATAACTGGTCTCACCAATACTGATCTACCTATAATCTCAGATTTGTCGAGATATTAAATTTCTAGATTGAGATGCAAGCTAATGTAAAAAATTAAGCGGCTTGCTGTGTTGGGGCTGCACAGCCACAGCTGCAATTGCTGAATAATCTGCAGCGAGCAAGCCCATCCAATTTTTTAAGCTACACTAGATTACAGCGTAAAATCATAGCAATTGCAACAAGTAAAAAAACCAGACACGTGACAAAGCAAGATATCAGCTGCAACAAGTAATGTGTATATATAAATTACCTTGAGAAGCTGCCCGATTCATCAGCAACTTAGAGACACTGCCATGGCGACAGATGACACCTTCACCTGGTTCCCTTTCAGTGCCAAACTCAACCACGTCCTCCAGTTTTATCTTTTCCATGTCAACAGCGAGAACGCATGCCTTGGGATGCATGAACTTGGCCCTGGTCATCATGTAGACAACATTTCCACCACCCATCCTAGGAGTGGGGTGTGACACACAGAGGTTCTGCACGTTCATCTCTGGCCACAGCATTTCATACTTCTGCAATAGATTATGTATCTTCCTGCTGCAGCTCATGTTCTTTGCATGGACTGGCTGGCGGTCCATCACCCAATCATCAAATGAATCGGTCATCTTATAGTTGCTCCAAGTTGTGACACTCCAACCATCAAATCTCACGGAGATCTTACCTGTTTCCTTGTCCAAACCTGGAAGCCGTGTGGAGCGAACTCCCAAATCAACAAACCGTAGATACCCGTTTCCCCCTTTTCCCTTGATGAAGGCAATGCCTCGGCAAGGCTCTGGACATCCTAAATGGACCCCCATCCCGTCATTGCACTTCAGCTGCGCCTGTGGCAATGGCACCGGTACACCTCGGAGTTTGGGATCTTGGCTGAGCACATCGCAGAGAAGGATGCCACGCCAGAGATCGACCCAGCCCATGGTACCGTCTTTACCTCCCAGCGTGATCACAGTGTTTGTCCAATGGTGAAAGAGCCGAGAAGCATTACTAGGGATTTGCACTGGGAAGTCTTTCTGTGGCGCCACCAGGGACACGGCGATGGATGTCCAGCTCCCGATCTCCGAGCGAAACAAGTGGAGAGTGAATACAGTAGGCTTGTCTGTGGCCACCAGAGCGGCGACGGTGCAGCTGTCACCGCGGGGCAATAAGCCGACGTCGTCGTCTTGGAAGAGGATGGGGTCGGGGTGGGGGAGCCGCTTGAGTGACGGGATGTCGACCCGGTAGATGAAGTAGTCGCATTCCTTCTTGAGGATGCAGCCGGGTTGACGACACCGGATAGCGACACGAATAAGGATTATGCCATCTACCATACACAGGATGCGGGGGATCTCGGAGAAGGAGCCGGAATCTAGGTCAGGACAGTGCACGTACAGGCGGGAGGGGAGCGGCGCTTGAGCGGGGCAGAAGGAAACCTCGATTCGCTCTTTGTTCCTCGTGAGGTCTCCGGCGGTGGTGGCGTTGGATTTCTTCCCGATAAAGGCATGCGCGTCAAGCAGGACCTCCTCCCAGCCAGAGGATGGGGCGGTGGCGGTACCGGACGCCATAGAACCAAAAACCGACGGGATTGGAGGTGGATCGATCGATGAAGCAGGTTACGGCAGTGGAACAATCGGTGGGGATGCATGGGGAAGTAAAAGACACAGGCAGGCTGGACTGGACCATGCTAGTTTTGCTGTGGCTTCCCATGCGGCCCAGTCCGGCCCAAATACATAGCACAGAGATTGGGTGATAGATTGATTCCTCCGCGTGAGGGAAAAGGAAAAATTCCTTGCACCCCCTCAACTATTGTTGCAGAAGCTTAAAAAAAATGTCGCAGATCGATTTGTTTTTTTGACTAGGTAACTTCCACCCTGTGTTGCTATGGGCGCACAAAACGTAAAATATAACTATTTTAAAAATCACAAGACAAACAAAATGACAATTATTTGAAAATTCATGCAAAACACTTTAAGATTAGCTCATGGTGGTTACGGAATGAAAAAAAATGCCAAGCACAACAATTTATAGGATTAAGCGGGCAATTTATAGGAGATGCAAAAGTTTTTTTTGCTGTTGATTGAAGGAATGATTGGAGACTACATATGTATCTAGCTCGTCGAATACATTACGTTTGACTATTCACATGAAATTTAAATCATAAATTAGACTTTATGCAAGATTAATAAAAAAAGGAAGCACAACAATCACGTGTGCTACAGTACCACGGTACTATAGCCGAGTTCAACTCAGAGGCAAATAATTTCTTAATATTTTATTTCTTTATTTTTTATAATTTTATTTGGTATGGATTCATTGAGTTACTATATACCATTGGATCTTCATAAAATTCAACGGTCCATATTCTTCTCTGTTATAGATTAACGTGGAAATTTCTTAACCCTCTCGACGAATGTGATGACTCATTTTAACACTATTGTATTAATATAACTACCAAGGTGGCCCGCATCAACAACTTAAAGATTTTTACTTGATAATATATTTATCTATTTTTTATTTTATTGCCGTTATTTGTATGGCCCAAACTCTTTTTTATCATTAAGCTATATACCACGGAATAAAATCTAATTATACATACAGTTAGAAAGTAAACAATATAGGTATGTAGTTTTTTTATGGGAACTTTTTCTATGTAACAATTTGGTATTTTTTAGGTGATATATTTTCTTACTTATATACAACATAGTTTTTGCTACTTATTAAAACTATTATAACTTTGTATTGTCTTGTAGTATAAATTTATGTCACATAGTTTTACATATGATGATAAATTATTCTTTATGTTTAGCACCTGCGTAGAACTTGGTTATGGCAATGCACAAATAATCAGAACTACTACACCTACCCCTACTTTTACCGCTCATTTTTTCCCTCAAGTTGATGCTTCTTTTCTTTTGGTTTTCTTCTTCCCCACACAAGGGTGAAATTGAGCCGAATAATAGTGTCGTGTGAAATTTCTCTTCCCCTCACAACAGAATTAAACTTAACTCGAAAATTGAATAAAAATTTCTATAATTTTGGTTGATGCTTGATATTCTTCTGAAATCGACTTTGGTAGCGTCTCCCAAAAATTCACCATTTTCTTTTTGAAACAAATGCACAAAAAAATTGCTACCCGCTTATGGATGAGCAGACAACACATCCTTACAATTTAGAAAAAAAAATAATGATGTCGTTGACTGCTCCTCGACGGAAAAGAATTGTCAATTGCGGCACATGTTTATTCCTTGAGTTTATTAAATGTACTTGTCCTATGTTACTTGTTTTTTATTACATAGCAACTCCAGAAGCTATTCACTTCACTACTAGCACAAAGCTTTTCTCTTCCATCTTTATCTTCTCTAAGCCCTCTTTTTGAATCCAAAATACGCACAACATAACATAATTGTAGTTAGAGTCGACACCTCGGCAGTGGGAATAATTCTTAGTTTTTGTACCTTCATTGGTAACATGACGTCGCTGCAAATTAGATTATTTGATGCCACACCTGTATTGATGCTATGACATTATTTTTGTTTTTTCTTATGGTTATATGATTCAGTTGTTGGTTCTAGATATTGAATCTACAATAATTCTAGACCTTTAAATCTTTATAAAATCCAACAAAGCTATATATATTTTTCTTTTTTAATTAATTTCTAACCTCTTGATGAATATGGTGGTGTATTTTATATAAATTTTAAAAAAGATACTAGATAATTTCTACCTAATTATAAAGTAAGAATTGATTCAGCAGTATGTCATAATTTTGCGAACATCCCTAATATTTATAGAAATCAAGCCACCATCCTTTAATAAGTTGTAATTTTTTTAAAAAAACCCATGACGTTTAATCTAATAAATCCGTGATAGCTTGTCTCCTCTCGTCGTCCCGTGACACCACACCCACGCTTCGTCTTTTCGCATCGCTTGCAACCCCGTCGTCGGCTTCTACCGAGGATGCCTCATTTGTCGTTCTCCACATTAGATGTAGAATCTACGGCGTACATGGCTCCTGCGCGTATTCCCTTACAATGTCCCCTTCACCCATAGCAACACACGGGCATTAATCAACCCGTAGTACCTCGTCTTCTCTCACCGTACCCCGCACCGCCGCACGCACCCACTTCGTCTTCTCACGTCGCTCACAATACCTCGTCTCCTTTCGTCATCCTGCACAACCATACACACCTCATCGTCTTCTCGCTTCGCTCGCACCCCCGTCATTGATCCGCTACTGTTCTCAAGCATAACGTACACTGAGGATCTCGTCTTTGTTGTGCTCCTTATCAGATGCGGAATCGGTAGCATCTACGGCTCCCATGCACCTTTGGTCATGAAGTCCCCTTCAGTCGTAGCAACACACACGTATATTTGCTAGTAGATATAAAGATTGTAGAATTAAAGGTTGAGTAAACACTCCGTTGGCTAAAAAATGACCTTTTGATATGTTGGTTAATTGGATAATTAGAAACCACGAACACACACGTAAACCTCGTTGAATACATTCTGTTTGACTATTCACATAAGTTGTTTGGAGTTTAAATGATAGAGTCACATTTATTCAAGGTAAAAAAAGTATCTACATGGTAACCGAGTCCAATTTGGACACAGAGTTCTCATGTTATTTATTAATGATATTTGATCTAGATTTATTAGGTTAATGCGGATCGTTAGATCTTAATAAAATTTGATGGCATATATTTTTCTCTTTTTTGGATTAACGGAATAATATGGACCATTAGATCTTTATAAAATCCGACGGCATATGTTCTTTTCTTTTTTCGATTAACGGAATAACATGAACCATTAGATCTTCATAAAATCCGACGGCATGTGTTCTTCTCTTTTTTGGATTAATGGAATAATATAGACTGTTAGATCTTCATAAAATCTGACAATATATATTCTTCTCATTTTTATTAACGTGGAAATTTCTTGACCCTCTCGGTGAACGTGATGGCTCCTTTTAACGCTATTGTGTTAATATAACTAGCAAGGTGGCCCACGCAAACAGCGCGGGAAGCTAGCCAATTTATAGTATATTTTTATGTTTTTGCATTGTTTCGATATTTTTTAGTTATTTTTATTTTTTACTTGACTTGTAATTATATATTCCCTTGTAACAACTCAAATTTAGGTTAGTAGTTGTCATTACATTTTTTTGTTTTTATATATGGGTGTACACTTTAAGTTTCCTTTTTGCGTTCGATATCCACTTTTATTACTCTAAACACAATACGGATCGATTCATCTTTACAATATCTTAGCATATATTTTAGTTTTAATCCTGTTTTTTTCAATGATAGCCTATGTATTCCATTGTTTTTTTATCCCTACTATTAAATATACATTTTCTAGGCCTAATATTTTTGTTTGTTTATTTTTATCCTTCTTGTTCATTCAATATGTTGAAGTGGGCCATTTATTAGATTATTTTTTTGTTTTGTCTCTTGAGGTCTTGTTTTACATCTATGTGTTGCTTTAAATTTGAAACAGTGGTGGGTCACCTTAAAGTTAATGTAGTTTATTAGTTCACAGAAAAAGAATGACCCAAAATAATATGCTTTTGAAGAATTTTCATTCATATAAACAAAATTGTAGCTCACCTCCCCCTCTCGTATCTCGCTCATGGCCCAATTATGTTGCGGCTCAATCTTCCTTTTGAGTATTGAGTCCAATTTATATTTTATTGCTGTTACCATGATTTTCTGACCCATCCAAGAGACCTAAGTCGCCGAGCATCAGAACCTCTCATCTCGTCCCACTCCTTTGCCTCCTTCTGTTGCTTCTTTTGCTCGAATTGAAGTTGAGTAGGTGCGGCGGCGGATAGCTTGCTACGGAGGGGCTGGGGCAACGGGTGCACAGCTCGCCCCAAGCCCCCGCCACTTTGCGGTGCGCGGAGGCCATTCTTTGATGCTGGTACTCAAATTTTTGTTATGCATGCCTTTTTCTTTATAACTGATTAGCTTAGTATTTTCCCCATTCTCTTTGTACCTATGTCAACTGAATCTACATTATTGATTGATGAGAGACTCATCGATGAGAGGTGCTGGATGAGCCGAAGTTTTTTTTGTTTCTGCCGCAAGTTTTTTTAACAGACTTCTATTATAGGTTGGCAGAGGGAGCGCAGCTGCTAGGAGATTACAATGGTCTCTTCTTACATGTTTTGCTTCTTTCTTGTGTTGAAGTACTTCTTTTCTCTTCATTATTGGCACCCTTGATTTTGTCTTGCTTGTTTCCTCTGGAGACACGGGTCGTTTTTTTTTATCCTTTTAAGATCAAGCTATTCTTTTCTTCTATTCCTATTCAGTGATCTCTGGCTGAGATATTTAAGTAATGTTATTATGAAAATTTATTTGTAGAGATTTAACTTTCATGATAATCTTATCTCTGTGCAATATAATTTTACAAAAAAGTGAACATGTACCATTTATGGTTGGGAAAAGAAGACAAAAAAGTGGACATGTACCATTTCTGGTTGGGAAAAGAAGAGAAAAAAGTGGAAATGTACCATTTCTGGTTGGGAACGGAGCTAGCCTTTGTTAAATAAGATTATTGCTGACGTGACTCTTGCAAATATTGGAGAGAGATCACTGTGTTAAAAATTTGTCAAATATTTGTAATTAGTAACACAGTTTGTTTCAAAGTCTAAAATACTGTAAGAAAATAAGGACAAATTAAATGAGATACCTTTTCTACTAAGTTTAGTAGAAGAACATGACTTTTTTAAACTTTTGCTTTATAACGATAAAACAAACAAATATTGTAACATCTAGATGATGCTAGTTGATAGAGCATATGCATGGTGGCATTTTCTAATTTCTGTTTTCATACACATGGAACTTACCAAGATGCTCTATCTAACAAAAAAAAACCCTTATATAACCTCAATTTGCTGGTAACCCCATCTATGACCTCAATTTGATGGTAACATACTAACCATAACCAAACATCATATCTGAACCTCGTCTTTACCTCTGAATGTATGGGTTTAATCATTTTATTCTGAATTTCCATTATTTTACTCTTACATTAATCAAAACTGCATGATACATATGTGGTTCAAAACCAAACTGAAGTAAACATGAAATGCGCTTTATTTCCCCCTAATATATAAATCGCAAACAAATGTTGTAACATCTAGATGATGCTAGTTGATAGAGCATATGCATGGTGGCATTTTCTAATTTCTGTTTTCATACACATGGAAGTTACCAAGATGCTCTATCTAACAAAACAGCCCCCTTATATAACCTCAATTTGCTAGTAACCCCTTATATGACCTCAATTTGCTGGTAACATACTAACCATAACCAAACATCATATCTGAACCTCATCTATACCTCTGAATGTATGTGTTTGATCGCTTTATTCTGAATTTCCATTATTTTACTCTTACATTAATCAAAACTGCATGATACATACGTGGTTCAAAACCAAACTAAAGTAAACATGAAATGCTTGCTTTCTTTTCCCCTAATATATAAATCACCAAATAAGTGATCTATGACTTTGCTATGCTCCTCGATTACATATACGCACTAATTAAATTGAGACCTATAATACCATTGCAGTGCAAAGACGAATCACAGCAAGCTTCTTATAGATTATGTAGTGGCTAATACGGCATGTCTTTTAGCAAGACAGGGAATGTACTTGCTCTAGACGGTGACCCGGTGATTAGGTGACCATGAAGAAGCTTTTGGTTGCAGAACTCAAACTGATGCTCTAACATGTCATGCCCATCCATCATCCTTATTAAACTCGACCATCCCTGGTTCTTCACCTCCGTCGGCCATACAACGGGGTGAAGGGACAGGGTCATAGGCTCTACTACAGGCTGTGCGGTTCGGTCGGCCATCGGATACACAACAACGACACCGAACACTTTTTACCTTTTCTCCCTACTATTGCTAGCTGCGTCCTCAGTCCTCATCCTCAGCATTGTCTTTAGCAACTTGTGAAGATCCATGCAAACACGTTTGTAAAGTCCTCATACTCAACAACCTCTCGTCTCCGATGACGACTGCGCTTCTTTATCAATCTAAAGAACATAATTGACATTGGCCACAATCCTAAACATGCCGTATGTCATCGAACTCACAATCGTGTTGCTGCACGTGATGAAGTCATCACCACATAGATTGGCCGCACCATCATTGCCCTTAAGCTACTCTGCAGTCGCTTGATTACCCTGCATTGATGCCCGCGCGCTTGGCGTTTTCTCTCCATCTTTTCCTGCTCTCGCTCTTGCCACCCTATGCGAAGACAACTGTTCAGCTAGCTCCAAAATCTCCATTGCATGCATATTTAAATAAGATGCAACATTGGAGTCCTGTTCACGTTCAAGGTAAAACATCGGAGTCCTGTTTATTTTGATTTGATGGCATGGTTTCCATCTAAAACCTTCTTCGTTGTAATATCTAGTATTTAAACACTACTAAAATCAATGGCTCAGATTAATAGTATTTTTACTTTGCTTTCCGATTTGAATTAGCTAGTTATTGATCGTAATTGACATAGACTATTTGGTTTAATCTAGACCATTAGATCTTTATAAAATTCAACGGTGCAAATTCTTCTTTTTTTAGATTAACATGGAAATTTCGTGACCCTCTTGGCGAACGTGGTGACTTCTTTTAACACTATTGTATTAATATAGGTTTAATCTAGACCATTGGATCTTCATAAAATCTAACTGTGCAAATTCTTCTTTTTTATTAACGTTTGAATTTTTTTACCCTCTCGACGAACGTGGTGGCTCCTTTTAACACTATTGTATTAATATAATAGATAGATAGATAGATTATTTAGGTAGGGGTCTCCGGAAAAAAAACAGTGGAGACTGTCCCCAAACTGTGCTCATGAGGACCCTCCCTGGATGCATGCCGTGTGGCAATCCCAGCAATCCAACGCCCACCTGAACCGGCTCCCTCTGCTTGGCTTGCAGCGAACACTCAGCTCGTGCAACCCGCTGCTGGGCTCCCATGCGAACAGGGCAGTAACCTCTCTCGTCCGCCGCCGCTGTCGCCTTGTTCACCCGTTCCTCCGTTGTCTGCCGTTAGCCCCTTCATCCCCGACAAACATGCGGCAGGGGTCTAGGCCCCTGTTTTAGATGCAAATTCGAGGGTGCAAATTTGGGGTACAAGCCACTTCGTCATAAATGCGTCACTGTAACATTTTCGTTTGTACGTATGACAAATTGTTCAAAAATTGATTAATTAGGCTTAAAATGTTCGTCTCGCAGAGTACAACAAAAATGTGCAATTAGTTTTTGATTTCCTCTACATTTAGTACTCCATGCATGGGCCGATATTTTGATGTGATGGGAATTTTTTTTACATAGTAAACTTTGGCATGCCAATTTTGCATCTAAACAAGGCCTAGATCGGTTTGATTCTTTGTTTTAGATGTAAAAGGTCCACAACAATCTAGTTCTCTCTTACCAGTTGCTTGGTCCCCTTGCAATCAATCGGATATATACCATGTTAAATTATTAAATTAATTTGAAAAATTATACATCTGCATTCCACCGATTAGTACAGATATCCAAGATGTCTGAAAATTCTGATCGTGGGCGGTGTTCACCTGATTTCTGAAGGACACTTAATTTTCATGCGGACAAGGGACTGAGCAGACGACGGAGGCAATGACGGATGAAGGCGAAATGGGTGGCCGCGGACGATGGGCGTGTCGACAACGACGGACGCAGCGGAGCTGATTGCTTGATTATGCTCAACTGCCTGCGTGGGAGCCGAGCAGTGGGTTGCACGAGCTGAGCGTCCGCTGCAAGCCGAGCAGAGGAGCCGATTCAGGTGTGCGTAGGATCGCTGGGTTGCCATGCGGCATTCAACCGGGGAGAGATCTGGCCCCGTTCGTTTGGCTTATTAGCCCGACAGCGATACTTTTCTCTCAAAACATCTCAGTCATCAGCCACCGGACAGCCGTACTTTTCTCTCAAAACATCTCAGTCATCAGCCACCAGACAGCCGTACTTTTCTCTCATAATAAATCAGCATCAGCCAAACGAACTGGACCATCCACCGATTTGTTTTTTTTTTCGGGTCTCCCCTCCTGACCTCCTCGAAAAAAAAGGAGAGGGTTTAGGCACAGAACTTTCTATCGTCGGACGTTGCCATGTTGAAGTCTATTTTTCTCGGGGCAGAAATGACAGAGTAGGCCCCATTTGGTAGAGCTCCACGTGAGGGTGGAGTTAGAGTTGGAAGTGGAGGAGCTGATTTTTTTTAGCTTCACCAGCTTCACTTGTGTCATGTGCAAAAACAACTACAGCTGTTTTTGAAGCTCAAACAAAGGGTCCATAAATCGTATTCAAAGCCAAGGTCATTCCATCGTGATGCTGCATCCATAACTTTGGAATTTTCGAGTTGATGAACTGGCAAGTAAATCTGTATACTTTCTTCCTGTGTTGCTTTACATGGTGTTGCGTGCCGTGAGCTACAGCGAAACTAGGATTACAACCTGACCCACTCGGTGCCGTCGATGAAGCTCAGCGAGATGAACGGCTTGGCCTCGTCGTCGGTGAGCTCGTGCGACCACGCCACCCGGCCGGCGTAGCTCGCGCCGGGGCCCGAGCACTTGTACTGCCCGTAGAACACCGTCCTGCAGCAACAGCAACAAACGGATACCGAGATGTTAATTCCAAAAATGTCACATTACATCCGAGTCGAGCTTTTGATCGGCCAAGAAAAGTTTTGCCGTTTGGTTCTTGCGATCCCTACGCGCCTAGGCCTAGCCGAATAGGACTCTGCTTTTGCCCGTGTGCCTGATGTGGCATCGGGCAGTGGGAATCGAATCTAGAAAGCCGCTACGATCGCAACGAGATCGGGAGGCCGGCGGCCACCCCACCCGTGCGATGGGATGATTCGCCAAGAACGGAGCAGGTGAGTGCCCTCCCTTTGTTCATCCGTGCACAGCTTTATCGATCACCAACCTACATCAAGTCAGGCCGTCCGCATACGTGCAAAATAGCTGAACGTTTTTTTTTTGATGAACAGCTGAGCTGGGCGCTTTGTTGGCTTTCCATGCCGCGAAAGCAGTGAAAGCCATGGCGTCCGGAAGTTGAGATTGGCCAAAGGCGTCGAAACATGGCGTGGCCGTTGGGCACGCACCAGCCGGCGACGGCGAGCACGCCCGGCGTCCGCTAGCCCCAGACGGCAATGTGCATCGGCACGCGCGCGTGAGAGGAAGTCGGAGAGGAGATGATGAAAGGAGGAGATGCGAGAGGGAGGGGGGCCGTACAGCTCGCGGTTGGGGTCGCCCCAGTTGTACCAGCCGCGCGGGATGATGATGTTGTCCATGTAGGTGTAGGCGAAGACGACGCGGGAGAAGGTGCCCCAGGCGCGGCCCAGGTAGAGCGCGCCGGACCCCGTCACCCGGCAGTTGACGAACGAGAACCCCGTGTCCTCCAGCATGCTCTGCCGGTTCTGCGCCGTCAGCGCACCGTAGTCCCGCGCGATCGCGTGCACGTGGCAGTCCTGCACCAAACAACATCCACATCGGCACCCGTTAATCTCCGTCTCATCTCCCCTTGAACAAACCTAGTACGAGTAGAGTAGCACATTGTTCGCTCGTGTGATTGGGGTCGCACGGAGGTCGGTGCTAATCCGAACAGCCAGTTTGCGGTTCTGCCAACAAACTGCCCTGACAAAGTTTAGTACCAGAGCGCATGAGTTTCTCTGTGCGGTGATGCAGGCAGCAGAGCCCACAGCCAACCCGCCCGTGGGTGTAGGGCCGCCGGCCGGTCACCACCAGGTCGGGGCGCAACGGGCAAGCGGACACAACATGAGGCAGCGGGTGCTTGGTGACCGATTGACGACGGCGATGATTGACTAAGCCCAGAACTGGTACGCTCTAATCTGGTCAGTACATACCAAACCTTGGGTATTCTTTTCGTCTCGTGCTAATGATTGCGTCAATTGTACTGCAAACCCCAAGTGTCAAGGCGCACGAAAAGACTCCAATTAAACTAGGCCGTGCCTCTGTGGTACTTGTTCCAGCATTGAGTGCGCAGTGGAAGTTTCAGATCACGGCTATTTCTGAAGTCTGAACAGCATCTATCTAATTTCGTTTTGGTGGAAGCTTCAAGCTAACATGCTCCGTTTTGGAGCCTCTGCTGCTCTGTGTCGAGCTGGCGCAATTCTAGCCACCGGCCTTTCTGGCTGGCAAAAATTGGCTGTGGGTCTAACATCTGAAATCCTGATTTGCAACACAATAGCAGAGTAGAGGAGCATGTCCTGCGCAGAGGTTGTTGAGGCAGAGAATGGAGACTGCGTACGCGTACCTCGTACAGCGAGAGCGCATTGCCGAAGATGAAGTCGACGGACCCTTCGATGTAGCACTCCTTGTAGTAGTGCCGGCCCGAGTGGTCATACAGCGTGTCCTGCGCGCCCAGGAACTTGCACCCCACGAACGCCGCGTTGTCCGCCGACACCCGCAGCGCCACCGCCTGCTTCCCCGTCGCGCCCGGCTTCGGCACCGGCGACGTGTTCTGAGCACTATTCCGTGTCAGCGAGAAATTCAGCATTCCAAGACGCGGCAGCGGGACGGAAAACAAAAACAGAAACAAGCGTGCAACTTGCATCGGAAAAGGACAAACGGCCAACGGGCGGCAGTTTACCTTGAAAGTGATGTTCCTGGCGAGGAAATACTGCGCGTTCACGGCGAACGACGCCGAGTTGTACGTGCCGAGGGGCCGCCCCTTGGGCCCCGTCGGGGAGTCCGCGGTGTCGCCCCACTGCACGATCGTGCTGTCCGCGCCGGCGCCCTCCAGGGTGATGAACGCGCGCATCGCCGAGATGCTCACCTTCTCCCTGCGATCAGACCATCACCACCGGCCGTCACCTCTAACCTCGAGTACGGGGGTCAGCGTGCGCAACGCAACCAGCGGCGGACGGACGTACGTGTAGGTGCCGGCGTTGACCCTGATGACGACGCGGACGAGGTTGATGGCCGGGAGCGAGTCGATGGCCTCCTGGATGGTCGT
Organism: Echinochloa phyllopogon; assembly: GCA_033239725.1. Taxonomy (NCBI): domain Eukaryota; kingdom Viridiplantae; phylum Streptophyta; class Magnoliopsida; order Poales; family Poaceae; genus Echinochloa; species Echinochloa phyllopogon. The sequence goes on from BTCW01000014.1 coordinate 50,386,878, forward strand.
GAAGTCGCCGAGCGCCGGGTTCTTGTCGACGACGAGCGAGTAGGAGGGGAAGGCGCGGGCGAGCGCGTGCTGGAACGTGCTGTGCCGGAGTGCGCCCATGTACCCCACCCACTCCATGAACTGCCGCTCGATCATCTCAGCCCGCGTCGCGTTCACCGGGAACGGCTGCTCCGGAGCCGCCCCGCCGCGCCCCGGCCGCATCCCGCGCGAGTGCCCGCACACCCCGTGCGGCGGCGCGAGGAGCGCCACGACAGCAATGCAGGCCAGGAACCGCGCGCGTGGCGTGGCCATTTAATTGCAGTGCTATACCTATACCGCTGCCGTTACCACAGCCGGCCCGGGCTTCGCGGCAACGGCGAGCGGGCAAGCTGGAGGGGCGGCGCGGCGAGTAGGAGGCCCAAAGGGTTGTGGGGAGAATTTAAGGAAGGAAAGGAGGAGATACGATCGATCACGGGCAAGAAGAGAACAGAAAGGGAATAATGGAGGGGTGGCGCAAGCCGAGCGAAGTCAGCAGGGGTTCACGAGCTGCGAAGTGCGGTTGGTACGCTGGTGTGGGCCGTGGCGCGTGGCGCCGCGCACCGCCCAGGCGCAGGACGTACGCGCTGCATGTGTTCGTCGCGGCTCCTCGTGGCGATGGCGTCCAGAGCCAAAGCCCGGAGGGACTTCCAGGTGATAGTGACTTCTGCGCGCAGCGCGAGAGCACGAGAATTTTTAGCCCTCTGACAGGAATTTCTAGGAGATTTGGTGCGGATAAGGTCCTCGTTGGGATTTGGTGCACGTTCGCGTTTCGTTCTGATTTGTTTGTCATTTTCTGGGCACCTGTGTGTGTTTTAGTTGGAACAGTACACTTTTGTAAAAAAATCCTTCTTGTTTCAGTATGGTGATCTCACATATTTTGTACAGCATGCGTGGAAAAAAAGGAGGTTTGCAAATGGCAAAATGCATCATCAGCTCCACATCTTGGTTGCTAGAGACAAATTGCAAGGTCATTTGATGTCATGTTTAGAAAGACATCAAGAAGTATTAAAATTGTAACTGGTATCTCATCTGTTCTCATCTATAGGTAGTAGAAAAGCTGAACAAATTAGGAAGAAACTGATTCAGTTTGCACTGAAACTTGAGGAATGGTCTTCGTAAATGTAAGCGTAAACCATTTCGCTAGTATAACATTCCTGTATCTGTGAGCAACTTATCTCATCGTTCACTGTCAAAGTTTGGGGAAACTGCTAGAAGTTTACACGGCGGGCCATCAATACGAGCTCTCTTTTACGGTGCCCCATACTAACTTTAAAAAGGACCAGTATATAAAGATCGAACGGACCAGATTAATTGTATACTACTGTAACCGTGTTTAGTAGTATAGATAGTATGAAATAAGTAGTATAGGGGTATTATGGGAAAAAACAGAATGACATATATGTAATTTTGACATATCTTTAATTTTGAAATGGCATATATGTAATTATGATATATCTTTAATTTTTAATTTATTGTTTTTATCTCTCCTACTTTACCTCCTTTTTATTTGTACGACAGCATAGGGTCCGGCGGCCTAGGAAAAAATAATTTTTTTATGTTACCATAATACCCCTGCTAGTATCTAGTTTATACTACATACTACCACCTCTGCTAGTATGGAGCACCGTAAAAGAGCTCATCAATATGCTGCTGGAAATTGTCCTTTTAAAAGGTGGCTTATGTTTCTTCCTTAAATAAACATTAGTCACATTTCTTGTACAGTGCATCTAAAAATAATTATCGGCGCCAAAAAAATGTCTAAACATTAGTCACACCCTTTTTACTTAGGCGAATGGTGGTTGTACTACCAGTATCCATCCATATATAGTCCAAGCGGCACATGCAGAACTCCGACGGCTCAAGCAGATGGCACCCTCTCGAACCATGCATGCACACCCCTCCTGACATGGTGGCACGTACGTTCATCCAAGCCCACCATAAACAAATTACATTGCGCATACATATCTACATTCTCTAGCACTTCACTGTAAAAGACACGCGCGGAATTGCAGCTGTAGCGCCCTCGTGAAAGGCAGTGTGTCCGACCCCCTCTCCGCCACCACGGCACCACCCTTGTAGATTGTAATGCGTCCAGCGCGCCAATCTGTCGCCCTGTTCGTTCTCCTGCCGGAACGCGACCCGTGACCGCGATTCCGTGAGCTCTCCGGGCTAAACACCGAAATGTCGCGGTCTCCGGGGAAGCTCAGGCAGGGCGGCCATACGGCCAGGCCTGCTTTTGGCAGCGATGCCGCCGCCGCGGCTGCTTTTGCGATCACGGCCGCGGTACCGGCCAAGCGCGGCCTGTCTTTACAGGTTGTGGCCGAGGCCTGTGGCAACCGGTCCCGGACAACGGCAACGCCGCCGCGCGTGTTTTCTTTTCTATAGGAGTAGCTAAAGCTACCTACTATACTACTGTAGTAGGCAGGACGCTCGTTTTCGCAGCTGCGATCGAGGTCTTGGCACTTGGCAGTGGACAGACGACGATTGCCCCGTTCGCTCGGCTTATCAGCGTCAGCCAGCAGTATTTTTCTCTCTGCATAAATCAGCACCAGCCACCAACCACCAGTCAGCCAGCAGTATTTTTCTCTCAGCACAAACCAGCACCAGCCACCTGTCAGCCGAGCAGGGCGGATGCATTCGTGTCAAGCATGCGTGACCAGATTTTTCGTGCACATTGATGGCGGTCTGCCGGTTTGGGCTGTGCTACAGCTCGAAATTGGATCGGAGCCCCCCTCTTCCTTCGATTACCTGATTGTTCAGTTTTTGCAAGTTAATGTGGCGTTTGATTTGCCACCACCAACATTTCTTCGTGTTCCTGTCCAATCTTTTGGATCTCAAATTGGACAAATTCTCCTCTCTATCTTTTTTTTACTCATAAGAAGCACTTGCTAATGGTCTGTCTTTGTGTGTACTTGCATTGCTTTGCGAACGATCCGGACAGTCTCCGTCCATTCGTGAGTCGTGACGCAGTGGGCCACGAGTTAGGTGATGGCGAAGGCGACGGCTGCTCGTACAGCATCAGAATCACAGGATCGCTGCGGTCCACCAAAGCAAAGGGATCACCGGCTTGGCAGCTTGCATATGCAATCACTCTCGTTCCGGTACGAGTGGCTCTAGAAGCGAAGCCATCAGAGGTGGATTCGGTGGGCTGCTAATTCCATGCTATCTCGCGTCATCGACCAACCCGATTGAGATTATCATTAGCGTAATCAAAGCCGCCGGCCGGCTCCCCGTCATCTACCAACCTCTTGTCAGTTTGCGGCGCTGGGTTCACGCATTGAGTGGGGTGGTGGTGGTAAGAGATGGCCAACGGCAGCATCACCCTTCAAAAAACAAAAAACAAAAATCAGCGTAGCGTCACCCTTCTGTTTTCTGGGCCTTGTTTAGATGCCAATTTGACATCTTAAATTGAGAGTTTTGGGAATCGCGCGCCACTGTAGCATTTCGTTTGTATGTGTGAAAAATTGTCCAAAAATTGATTAATTAGGCTCAAAATATTCGTCTCGCAGAGTACAACAAAACTGTGTAATTAGTTTTTTATTTTATCTACATTTAGTACTTCATGTATGTTATGATATTTTGATGTGATGTGAATCTTCTTTTTGTATAGTAGAATTTGGGGGTTAAATTTGGGATCTAAACGAGGCCCCCAAATACTACGGGCGTTTGGTGACAGGGAAAGTGCTGAAACCGATGCCATACAGGCTCCAGGAAGGAATCGTACTTGAAGGGTGATCAATGAACGATGAATGGCGTCTTTTTAATCTTTTCGTTCCCTTTCGTTTCGTGTATTTTTACGTTTGCCAGCCAGAGAGGTCGGATGGGCGAGCCATCCTCTAACGCCGGAAGGGAAATGAAAAAAAAAGTCTATATAACTCTAAAACTATTAGCGTTGGTCTATTTCACCTTCTAACCTATAAAACCGAATATTTTATCCCTCTAACCTATCTAAAACCGTGCAAATAACCTCGTGAGGTGGTTTTAGAAGCGGTTTTACCTACATAACGTGACAACATCAAGTTTAATAGTCTATTTCACCCTCTAAAGTGTTGAGGTTTGTCAACATCACCCCCTCAACTATATGATCAGATATTTATCCCCCTGAAGTATTTAATATTGTCTAAATCACCTTAATATTGGTTTTATGCCAACTTCTATTTTACATTCTTGTTGCACTTTGCCGGTGTCGGTGCTGAGATTGGCCGCCCAACCTCAGCGCCACACAGAATGCGCTGTGTCCCGTCCCCTAACGGTTGATGCAAGAGCTAGCACGATGACACAAGAGTTTATCCTGGTTCCGGCCCCGGGCCGTACGTCCAGCAGACTGTGCTCGCGGCACTATACTATCTTGCACCGAGGTGCCTGTAGTGGGGGGGGGGCTACAAGCACGGCGGGAGAGGAGAGGAAGTCTCCAAGTCCCTGAAAATGGGTGTGAAAGTGATTAAGGAGAGTGCCAATATCGTGGAAGGCAATGATCGTGTGCGTGTTCGTCTGTTTTCTCTCTCGCCCCCTTCCTCCTTTTATAGGCCAAGGATAGGGGGGAAGGCCTACAAGTACAAGTACAGTGTGTGCTACAGGGGCGCGCACTGGAGAGCATGGCGCCGGGCGTGCGGTCGTCCTTGACCCTGGCAGGGGATTTATGGCGAGCTCCGGCTTCTGCAGGTGTCACGGCCGTCCCTGTGCTTGTCCTGGAGTGGTTTCGAGGGGCGGTGCCGCCGTAATCCGCGCCCAGCCGTCCGCCGCTGGTTGGTTCGAGGGCGTGGCAGGTGGGGAAGGACAGGAGTTGGCGGCACAGGGGTCGGCATGGTGGTTGCTGTTGACCACAGTGCGCGGCGTGCCCGGTTCACCGGGGAATGGCCGAGAGTTGGTGGATTTGACCCGGCGTTCGTCATCACCGGGCCGCGCCTGATCGGAGTCCGTGCTCGGTCGCTGCTCATATATTCGTTCGAGGGTTCTTCACGCCCATTCGAGGGCTGCACCGGGGGGGAGGACGGGAGCAGGTAGAATAGTGGTGCGGAATGACGCCTGCAAGTCTGTACAGGGCCTTGCGCAGCGCCGCATGCGTCCGCACAGTAGCGGTGGGGACGCATAGTGACCGGAGCAGGTAGAACAGCGAGCTCTGCGGTGTCAGCGGCGCGGCGTGGGGAGAGATCGCCCTTTGACTTCGGCGCCCGCCCGATGGGGCGGGCATTAAATGCCGTTGTCGGGCGGGGCGCCGGGGCGCGCCGCGTCGAGTAGAGGGGTGGCCTCGAGCGAGGCGGAGTTGGCTCGCCTGCTTGAGGGGGTGCGCGGCCCTCGAGCGAGGCAGAGTTGGCGTTGCGCCTGACCCGGGGGGTCCGGGTCCCTCGAGCGAGGCGGAGACGGGGGTCGCCACTTGGGTCCCCTCGACAGGCGAGCTCGGACGGCTGTTTTGGGCCGTGATAAGCTGTGACGGGCCGCGCTGCCTTGGTGGCCCTTTCGGGCTGCTGGTGATTCGGCCCTCCGTGGTTAACGTTTTTTGAGGGTGGTTACCCCGATGGTTAGGGGACCCCCTAGGTCTGTCCCCGACAGTAGCCCCCGAGCCTCTGCCGGACTAAGGGTCAGTCGGGCAGAGGCTGATGGTTTGCGGGATCGTTCCCGGGCATTCTGCGGGGGTTACTCCTTCTTGATTACGCATGTTCTTCCGTGGGGGCGCGCGAGCGCACCCGCGGGTGTAGCCCCCGAGCCTTTGGAGGAGTGAGTTCACTCGTGCAAGGGCTTTGACTCCCGAGGGTTGTGTTAGTCGCTCCCCATTCGACGTGGTGGATTGCGAGGATGATACCGATTTATACGGAACTCGAGGGGCGAGTCCTGCACGGCTTCGACGTGTTTCGCGCATAGGTGGAGGAGGATATGCTGCAAGGAGCCCCCAAGCCCCTGGCCCGAGCGGAGGCGATAAGGGGGGCTCTTGTCTTTGAGTTGCGACCCTCGCTTTCCCTTCGCGGGGGAGAGGGGTGAGGTCATTCGTGTAACCCTCGAATTGGGCCGCGTACACGGATGCCTCGGTGAGCTGCTAGCGGGTAGTTCAAGTGGACGCTCGTGCCTCGTTCGCTAGGGGTCGGCTCGTGGTCCGGAGACTCGTCCATAAGAGCGCTTGCAAAGGTTTGCTAGGTAGGGCTCGGCCCCCTTCAATGGAGGCCGAGGGCGCGGAAGCTCTCCCTCGATGGGATCCCTCGTCTAGCTGCCCATGTCTGGCCTTGAACACAACAGGGGCGTCCCCAAACTTCGCGTTCGGGGTAAAGTCCGTTGAGCACGCCCGAATCGTCCCTGACTCTGTTGATCCGGAGCGCCTGTCGAACCCTTTCGCGGGCCAGGCTTCGTACTCCTGATCAGTGGGGCCTTGCGAAAGGTGCAGGTCAGTCTCGAGCCGCGGGCTCGAGAGTGGGTTGGTCGAGCGTGACCTGCAGCCTTCGCATCACTTAATCTGGGGCGCCCGTCGAACCCTTTCGAGGTCTGGGCTTCGAGCCCCTAATTAGTAGCACCCCGTGCCTCGGGGGGGGGGGGGGTTGGGGGCGTCGTTGTCTTACCTTGGAAGGAACCCTTCCGTTCGGTTGTTGATGTTTCGGTTTGCGGGCCTACGCGCGACCGCTGGCGGGCGTGGTCGTGGCTGACGTGGCACGGAGTGGGCGAGGTGGGTGTAGTGGGCGCACCTTTTTAGGCGGAGTTGGCGTGCGCCGGGGAGAGGCGAGGCGACGGGCGGTCAGGCGCCGCTGCCGCATCGTTTCGTTTTACTGTGCCGCAGTAAATGCCGCCGCTCACGCGTGCCGTTCTCCGGGGATTGAGGAGGCCCCTGGTTGTCATTGATGCGCCACGCGCGCCGGGCCTGTCGCCGATGGTTTTGTGTGCCGCGGCGGGGATGAACTCGTTCCCTCCCTTATAAAAAGGAAAGCGGGGGGAGGGGATTACTTACCTTCGCCATTCCGCGCACCAGCTTGCGCCTCCGCATTTCTCTCGCTTCCGAGTCCGCTTGCTGCTCTCTGCTCGTCCTGCCCGCCTTCGTCGCCTTTGCTCCCTGCTCCGCCGTTCGCCATGGTGGTCATTGAGGGCATCACCGAGTGGACTTCGTCCACCGCCACCGATCACCTCCTGGAGAGCCTGGCGACCGGCGGGCAGTTCTTGCCCCAGGGCGATCCGGCGCGGCCGGCGTGGATTGTCCCGCCGCTGGCGGCCAGGGTGCCAAACCCGCCGGCGGGGTACGTGATGAGATTCATCCGCTTCCACGAGCGGGGCTTCAACGCGTCTGCCAGTCAGTTCATGCGGGGCCTCTGCTACTACTACGACGTGGAGCTCCACAACTTCGCCCCCAACGCCATCTCTCAGGCGGCGGCCTTTGTCGGCGTCTGTGAGGGCGTGCTGGGGATCGAGGCGCACTGGGACCTGTGGGTCCACCTCTTCCGCGTCGAGCTCAGCACGTTCGGCGCGGGGAAGGGGGTGCGCCGTTCTTCGTGTGCCGGCAGTCTTACGCTCGCGCCGTTCGAGCCCCGGAAGCATCTGTATCCGGCCTGCAGGATGACCACCAACAACAGTGGCTGGGCCAAGGGGTGGTTCTATCTGCGCAACGACGGCCTGGGGTTGCCGGAGTACACTGGCAAGGTCTTGACGGAGAAGGCCGACTCCTGGAGCTACGGTGTTTCCGGTGACGGTCAGCGGAAGAGGCTCCGCCCCGCCATCGACGCCTTTCGTACTCTGGAGGGGTCGGGTTTGACCGTGGCGCACGTGCTTGCGCACTGCCATTGTCGCCGGGTGGTTCCCATCATGGAGAGACAGCTCCCTCTGTTCCGGATGACAGAGGACGCCGACCCGGCGGCATTGGCGGCTTCGCGTATGTTGCCGGAGCCTCCCCTTGAGGAGTACGTCGTCACGAGGGTGCGAACGGCGGTGCATCCCGACACTATGCCGAGTAACCAGAACAACCTCTGGTCGTTCCGGCTGCGCCCCGATGAGGGCCACGTTTTGTCGGTAAGTCGCCATTTTCCCTCCCGAGCTGTCAGATTGATAACTTAGGATTTCCTTTCTCGATTCATTGTGGTTTCAGGAGGTGAACTGCCACCTCTACCGCTCCCTCGCGCCGACTCCAGAGGTGCGCGCTTCGAACCGCGCCCGCCGTGACCACGAGAGGGACGCGAAGGCGGCGAGGAAGGCCAGCAGCCAGAGGAGGCAGGCCCGACGGGACGCACACTCGGCGGCGCTCCGCCGGTGGAGGAGGGACGGCGGGACGCCGCTGGCGTCCCCGGGGGACTCCCTCGACCCTCCCAACGAGGAGGAGGAGATCAATGCCGGCGAGGCTCTGCCCGCCGGCGAGGAGGAGGAGATGGCCGTGCCGCCGCCTGGGGCGGGCGCGGCGAGCCTTGCCGATGTCGCGCCGGTGGCGGCGCGGACGGCGGTCGCGCCCGCCCGACCCGCGGCGCCCCGGGCGCATGTGACTTCTACCCCTGCTGCGGGCGCGTTGCGCCGCAGCAGATCGGATGCCGAGGGCTCGAGGGATTCGCAGCCCCCGAGCGGGTTGAGGGGGTCCTCGAGTTCGAGGAGGGCTCCCTCATCGGGCGGCTCGAAGCGGAAATTGCAGGCCTTGTAGGACTGCGTCCGGTAAGTGTCGCTTTGAGCTATTCTCGTGATTTTCCATCCCCGTTTGGTTTTTTGCTTCGCAATTTCCGTTTTTCCTTTCTGATTCAGCGCTCGGGGGTGCTGCCAAGGCCAACCCCAACCTTGCGCCTAAGAAGGCGTTGAAGGTCGGGGTGTTGGATTCCCCTCACGCATGGGGATCGCGTTCGCGTGGGACTCCGCGTCCAGCAGCGACGCCCGCAGCGATGCCGGAGGAGCCGGCGTCGGGGGTACGAGATTCTCGGCCGATGGAGACGGAGCGGGGGGGGGGGGGGGACGCCCCCGAAGGTGGTTACGGAGCCAGGGCAAGACGCCCTGGTGGTGGACGTGGAGCCGGGGCACGGCGCCCCGGTGATAGAGGTGGAGTCGGGGCGCGACGCTCTGGCTGAGGTGGGCGAGCAGGGGGGCCGTGCCACCGCCGTGGCCCCTACTGGAAAGAGGCAGGAGGCGGTCGCGCCGATCGGTAGCACGGTCATCCTGCCGGCTTCGGGTTGCGCACAAGGCGTGGCCCAAGATGACGATGGCGGACATGCTCCCCCTGCGGGGGTGGCTGCGGCCGAGGTGCCGGCGGCGTTTTCCTTGGCCCAGGGGCCGCCGCAGGCGCCAGTGGCTGGGGGAGCGGCGGAGTGGGATACGGCCGAGGCGGCGCTGCGTCAGGGTCGGCGCGGCCTGAGCGCATGGCCGGAGCAGCCCGGCGTCTCTGCCCGAGTCTGGCGGGGCATGGCTGAGGAGAACGAGCTGTGGGCTCGAGCAGAACGGGTTGGGACGGACCTGGAGCGGACCATCGCTGCCGTCGATCTCCATTCCAGGCAGGCGCTGGAACTTTTCGAGGTAACCCCGTGCTTATCCATACTGCTTGGTAATTCATCACCGTTTTTAGTTCGTGCCTAATCCTTGATGGTTCTTCGTGCAGCTTCTGCGGAAGGAGGCGGCAGACAAGACCGCGTGCATCGTGGACTTGTACGCCGATCTTCGTCGGTACCGTCAGGCGAACCTGGACCTGGGCACGGAGGTGACCCAGCTCACCGCCTGGGTGAGGGAGACAGAGACGGCCGCCCGCGCACACGAGGGCGCCAAGGCTCGCGCGGAGCAGGAACGCGACGCCGAGAGGGGCGCGGCGGAGCAGGGGGCCCGGGCATTGGCCGCGGCAGTCGAGCGGCTCGAGCTCGAGCGCAAGGCGCACGAGGAGGCTGGGACCAAGCTGCTGGAGGCACAAGGCCAGCTCCAGCGGGAGCGCGAGGCGCTCACGGCGGAGCGGACGCTGCTCGAGCAGGAGCGCAAGGCGCGCGAGGCCGCGCAGTCTCAGCTCGCGGAGGCGACAGCCCGGGCAGAGCAGAAGGCCCAGGAGGCCGAACGGTTGGGCCGCTCGCTTCAGGAGAAGGAGGGTGCGCTGGCCACCGCGGAGGACCTGCTCCAGCAGAAGCGCACGGCGCTTACCGAGGCCACGGCCTTGGTAGATGGTATGGTTCTATGTTTTCTTAGCTTCCTTGGCTGTTTCTATGTTGGAGTTCGTTTTGACGTGCTCGATCCTTGTCAAGGGCTGCGGAAGGCCGAGGCCGAGAAGGCGGACGAGGTGGTGGCTGTTCAAGCTGCCTACTCCAAGGCTCAGGGGGAGCTCGAAACTCTGAGGGCCGCCGCCGACGCCGCGTGCCGGGACATCCAGTGCATCGACATCCCGTCGGGGTTGCAGTCGGGGTCGTCATTGCCCAGCCGCCTGAGGTCTTTGAGAGGCTGTGTGACGGAGCGCCTCGAGAATGCTCTTCACCTTGGTGTGAAGAAGGCACTCGGCGTGGTGTCGACCCACTACGACATCGACCTTGCGGCGGTGGCGCGCAGTTATTTTATCGACGCAGACCTGGATGACGACGACGCCCTTGCTGCTCTCGACGAGGCCGATGAAAGTGCTGAGGACGCCGCCACAGCGCTTGCCGCCAAGTTCGGGCGTGAGCTTTTTCCTGGCGAGGATGAAGATGAAGATGCGCGCGCCGACATCGTGCCCGAGGCCGTGGCTGCCCCCGAAGCCGAGGTTGATCCTGAAGCCGACGCCGTGGCGTCCCTTGAGGAGGCCATCGCCTCGGTGCGCTGTGATGACGATGGTTCTGGGGCCCTCGCATCGGTTCCTTCGACTGTCGCCGCCGGGGCCGCCGCCCTGGGGGGTCTTGACACTGCCGCCGCGCCCCCGCAGGAAGGTGAAGCCTGAAAGGTTCAGGCTTAGAGATCCAGATGTATCTTAGTTTTTAGGAGACTGGCTCTGTACATAAACTAAGTTTGAATTTCGATTGTGCGCTTCGAACTTGTTTGATTGTTCTATTGTGCTATTCTTGGCTTGGAGAGATTTTGGCCGGGTATTTTGAATCTGCGAGTAATTAAGGCGTGGAGTGGAGAGGGAGATGCCGTATCCCTTCGAGGGCGTAGGCGGTCTCACGGCTCAGCCGGCTCCGGCTTTAGTTAGCTCGCGCCCCGTATCTTTCTAAGCGTTCTGAGTTTTAGCACAATTTTAAAATTGGGACGATTAGGGGGGGTAAACTCCCCTGCAGCCCCCGAGGGGGGCTTGGCTCTATCGATACTAGGTCGAGGATAGGACCAAGTCCCCCTTGTTCATGCTGTTAGTGACAATGTTTCCATGTTTTTCGCAAACTTTTCATCGTTGTTGGCTAAGAACATGAAGTATTTACAAGGAATGCTGATAATTTTAAGGATAGAAGCGACATAGTTGTTGGATGTTCCAAGCATTGGTGAAGATCTCGCCCTTCTCGTTTGCCAGCTTGTAAGTGCGCTGGTGGCGGTTCGTCGTGTCCGGCCCCGTCGTGCGTTTCTTCATCCTCTCCCACGGACTCTACTTCGCCGTCGAGGACGAAGCATTCCCGCGTGGGGTCGTATTCCCCTTCACTGGAATCGTCGGAACAGGTGAGGCAGAAGTCCGCAGCGGCCTGGAAGGAGGTAAGACCTTCGCGGTCGCGTAGCCCGGAGTAGTCCAGGCCTGGGTGCTCCTGGCCGTGCACACTTTCCCCGTCGTCCGACTCGGGCTGGGACCCGCCGGGCGAGAAAATGTTGAGGTCGCGGATCGAACCCAGCTGGTGACCTGGCGAATCCTCTTGCGCGTTCAGGTTGGCGCTGATTGCCACGGAGTAGCTTGCGGCCGCGTTGCTCATTCCGTAAGGGAGCTGCACCGGCCCGGCCGCATTTTCCCAGCGTGCTCCCTCCGCGGGAGCCGCTGGTGGGGGTGCGCTCCCCTGTACTGCGGCAGCGGGCCGGAGCAACAGGTGTGCGTCCCAATCGGGGAGGACGATGCGTGGGGCAACGCGCCGTTCCACGCGAATCTGCAGCTCGTGCAGTCTTCGACGTCTCCTGAGCTGGGGCGGTGTTGGCGGCGCCGGGGTAATGCCCATCATGTCGGGCATCCTGGAGGCGAGCCGCATGAGGAGGCCCTCACCGGTCGCTTTGAACTCCAGGCTCCCAAACGTGATCCGGTACCCGCGCGGAAGCGGGCCGGGGGACCCCGTGGAGGATCGTGGCGGCATGGCCTTGGCGTGGCTTGCCGTCAAGGGAACTGATCGGGTGAAGTGGGTTGATCACAGCGCAACCCCCTACCTAGCGCGCCACTGTCGATGCTGAGATTGGCCGCCCAACCTCAGCGCCACACAGAATGCGTTGTGTCCCGTCCCCTGACGGTTGATGCAAGAGCTAGCACGATGACACAAGAGTTTATCCTGGTTCCGGCCGCGGGGCCGTACGTCCAGCAGACTGTGCTCGCGGCACTATACTATCTTGCACCGAGGTGCCTGCAGTGGGGGGGGGGGGCTACAAGCACGGCGGGAGAGGAGAGGAAGTCTCCAAGTCCCTGAAAATGGGTGTGAAAGTGATTGAGGAGAGTGCCAATATCGTGGAAGGCGGTGATCGTGTGCGTGTTCGTCTGTTTTCTCTCTCGCCCCCTTCCTCCTTTTATAGGCAAAGGAGAGGGGGGGCCTACAAGTACAAGTACAGTGTGTGCTACAGGGGCGCGCACTGGAGAGCATGGCGCCGGCGTGCGGTCGTCCTTGACCCTGGCAGGGGATTTATGGCGAGCTCCGGCTTCTGCGGGTGTCACGGCCGTCCCTATGCTTGTCCTGGAGTGGTTTCGAGGGGCGGTGCCGCCGTAATCCACGCCCAGTCGTCCGCCGCTGGTTGGTTCGAGGGCGTGGCAGGTGGGGAAGGACAGGAGTTGGCGGCACAGGGGTAGGCATGGTGGTTGCTGTTGACCACAATGCGCGGCGTGCCCGGTTCACCGGGGAATGGCCGAGAGTTGGTGGATTTGACCCGGCGTTCGTCATCACCGGGCCGCGCTTGACCGGAGTCCGTGCTCGGTCGCTGCTCATATATTCGTTCGAGGGTTCTTCACGCCCATTCGAGGGCTGCACCGGGGGGGGGGAGGACGGGAGCAGGTAGAATAGTGGTGCGGAATGACGCCTGCAAGTCTGCACAGGGCCTTGCGCAGCGCCGCATGCGTCCGCACAGTAGCGGTGAGGACGCATAGTGACCGGAGCAGGTAGAACAGCGAGCTCTGCGGTGTCAGCGGCGTGGGGAGAGATCGCCCTTTGACTTCGGTGCCCGCCCGATGGGGCGGGCATTAAATGCCGTTGTCGGGCGGGGCACCGGGGCGCGCCGCGTCGAGTAAAGGGGTGGCCTCGAGCGAGGCGGAGTTGGCTCGCCTGCTTAAGGGGGTGCGCGACCCTCGAGCGAGGCGGAGTTGGCGTTGCGCCTGACCCGGGGGGTCCGGGTCCCTCGAGCGAGGCGGAGACGGGGGTCGCCACTTGGGTCCCCTCGACAGGCGAGCTCGGACGGCTGTTTTGGGCCGTGATAAGTTGTGACGGGCCGCGCTGCCTTGGTGGCCCTTTCGGGCTGCTGGTGATTCGGCCCTCCGTGGTTAATGTTTTTTGAGGGTGGTTACCCCGATGGTTAGGGACCCCCTAGGTCTGTCCCCGACAGCCGGTGAGTTACAAAAGACGAGTTAGAATAGGTCAAGTTGATGCGAAATTTTCACGAAGTTACAATCATGCATAGAATAGGTCAAGTTGATGGGTCAATATCACATCATCTTTCGTGTCATGTTCCACATTAGCAAAATAACATAAAAACCCGTCTCGAAATGATTTAGATAATATTAAATATTTTGAGGGGCTTAATATCCAATCATATAGTTGAGGGGGTTATGTTGAGAAACATCAATACTTTAGGGGTGAAATAGACTTTTAAACCTATTATTGTCACGTCATGTCCACGTGTAATGATACATAGGCAAAACCACTTCTAAAATTGTCCTAGGGGGTTATTTATACGGTTTTGGATAGTTCAGGGGTAGAATACCCGGTTTTGTAGGTCGGAGGTGAAGTAGACTAACGTGAATAGTTCAGGTGGTTATATAGACTTTTTCCGAAGGGAAATGTTGTTTTCCTCTTGTATGTCCAAATTACCTCAAAAGTATGGCCAAAGTCCGACTATACTATTTTCAATTCAAAGTTGAAATTTTGCCGAGGACAATGGACAACAGGCCCAACGCACCGTCTCCATGACCGACGCAGGCCCAAGACTATGCGGAGAGAAAGTATTGGCCCACTTAGATCTTCACAAGGTTGAGACGAGAAATGACACCGAGAAAGCCCAGTAAGTAAAGAAAACGAAAATCAGCCTGCCAACCCACCAGCAGCCTCGAAAAGAAGAAATAAACAAAAGGCCCAGGCCAAATCTCCACGTACTCATCCACATTAAAAAAACCGCGACTTTTCTCAAAAAAATAAAAAATAAAAAAACGCGACGCCATTGATCGACATCCGAATCAGCCTGCCAACCCACCACCACGAACGACAGCGAAAGCAGGAAAACGCCCGCGCCTCCCCCACGCTGTCACATCCGGCTTCTCCCCAGTCCCCCCTGCCGGCCATCTCGGCGTCTCCCCCGCTTCACTCGTAACTGCGCACACCGCCGCGGCGTCGTCGCCCGCTTCTCGGCTGCTCATCTCACGCCGCCACCGCCAGCTTCCTTGAGGCGGCGCCATGCCTCCTCAGGATGGGGCCGACGAGCCATCGGCGCGGGCCCCGCTCCTCCCGCCCACTGCTCCGCGCCGCGCGGCCGCGCGGCTCCGCCCCCTCCCGCTCGCCGTCGCGGCGGCCTTCGTCGCCTCGTACAACTTCCTCTTCCTCGCGCCGGCGCCCTCCTATTACCAGTCCCTCCTCCTGTCGCTCGGCTCCAACGACACCGCCGCCGCCCACCTCCGCGCCCTCACCATGCGCCCGCACGTCGCCGGCACCAGGGCCAACTCCCTCACCGCCGCCTACGTGCTCGACGTGCTCTCCTCCCACTCGTTCCCCACCCATCTCACTCCCTACTCCGTCCTCCTCTCCTACCCCGAGCACCGCTCGCTTTCCCTCTCCGCGCCGGGTCGCGACACCATTCGCTTCGCTTTGGAGCAGGAAACTTACCCCGGGGACCCCTACGACGCGGCCTCAGCGGAGGTCGTCCCCACCTTCCTTGCCTACGCGGCCTCCGGCTCGGTCGCCGCCGAGGCCGTCTACGCCAACTACGGCCGCGCGGAGGACTTCGCGTACCTCGCCGCCCGCGGCGTCAACGTCACCGGTAAGGTCGCCGTCGCGCGCTACGGCAAGGTGTTCCGCGGCGACATCGTCCGGAACGCGCGCAACGCCGGCGCGGCTGCGGCGGTGATATACACCGACGCCAAGGACTATGCGGCAGGGAAGGCCTTCCCGGACGGGCCGTGGATGCCGCCGACCGGCGTGCAGGTGGGCAGCACGTTCAAGGGGGTTGGGGACCCAACGACGCCGATGTGGGCGTCGTCGGAAGGGTGCCAGCGCCTAAGCATCGCGGAGGCGATGGCCTCCGACGACATGCCGGGGATACCGGCGCTACCGGTGTCGGGAATGGACGGTGAGACCATACTACAGCTCATTGGCGGGGATGTGGCGCCCGAGGATTGGCAAGGAGGCGCCGGCGCACCAGCTTACCAGCTTGGGCCCGGGCCGGCAGTGCTCAACCTGACATACTTGGTAAGTTGCTCTGTTGCTTTACTGGAGTTGCCGGGGGTGGAAACGACTGGAATATCTTCTTTTGCTATTTATCATCGAGTGTTGTTTGGTTTCTCTGTAGGGGAATGAGACAATGGCTACCATTCAGAATGTTATTTCGGTGATTGAAGGGAAAGAAGAACCTGAGCGGTACATCATCGGGCCTCCACTCTAGAGAGGAAGAGCTGTAGATTCCAAAGTAAAAAAAAAAAAAATCCTTACCACATGCTACAGCATGAACGAAAAATCATCACCCCCTCCATTTTAAATATATACGACGTCTAGGAGAATCTAATCTGTTTCAAGAGTTCGATTTGGAATGAACTAGTTGGTTTGTCCTCAACGTTTAAATAAAAAACAGAGGGAGTGTTATATACGTAGATGTAAACTGTAAAAACTTATGCGACATGCCGACATAGACATGCTGAGATTTGAAATCGAACCTTAGAAACAGAGCTTCATTTTCATGATATGACTAATCCTCTAAGAATATCTGACCCAATCTAAAACATTCACAACAGACCATTTTGGGTTAGGTGCTGATAGGATCGCACATCTTGTATGATATTTCAAGTTACTTAGATGCTTATCAATGTAATTGTTTGAAAGTAAAAAAGGAATACAGATTCAGCAAGATAAACATTGTAAAATATACAGGTATGTAATCCTTGGAAATCATCGTGATGCGTGGACATTTGGGGCAGTTGATCCAAACAGCGGGACGGCAGCCTTGCTTGAGGTATGCCATTTTTGGCTGTCCAATTTTATACTTCTAATTATAATTTGCTTGATTTCTTGCCTCGTTAACTTTCATTAGATGTAGCTAGCTCAACGGTTTTCTGAGCTGCAAAAGAAGGGATGGAGACCTCGACGAACCATCATCTTGTGCAACTGGGATGCTGAAGAATATGCATTGGTCTCTCTTGCTCTCAACTTAATCAATATCATGAAGCAATTCACATGTCATCTTGACACTATTTTCTTTGGGGAAAATGCAGATAGGATCCACTGAATGGGTCGAGGAGAACAGTGCATTGCTAGCTTCAAGGACTGTTGCTTACCTGAATGTTGATTCTGCGGTGTATGGTTGTGGATTTTATGCATCAGCAACTCCTCAATTTGATGAATTGCTTAAAGAAGCTAGTAAACAGGTATACCAGTTTGAAAGAAACGTAGCAAAGTTTAACAGCTAATAGAGAAAAATTGACTTATCAGGAGACCAAAAAAGTACGACTACCTTTATTGCATGGATACTGGGTACAGTCTGATAACTGATGTACAATCAGAGAAAAAAAAAATCCTCTTTCAATTTTTCAATTTGGCAGGTGCTATAATTTGTTTTGTTATTACTCATGACATGTAGCAGTTTAATTTGCCATATAATTGTTTTACCTTGGGTAATACAATGTAGTCCATATGTGAACATCTGCTATCTATGATCAAAGATCAAATGGTGACTTGTCTTACAAGTTACAAATCAATTATCCTGGCTCGCTAAATATTCTCTGTTTTCATTGTTACTGAGGAAGGTTCAAAATCCGGATAATGGAACTCAGAGTCTGTATGACTTGTGGATGGATTCTAAAAGCTCTCCCTTGGTAAGCAGTTAATCATAGCAGTATTTTGAGTAGTTAGCATGCAAAAGAAAAATATTATAAATAGTGTAGGCTTAGTCTTGTTTCCTATCTGTTCCAAGTTCAGGTATGTGTTGCTTTTGCTGCAATATGTGCAAATTAAAGAATTTTTATGACTTCTAAGAGTGCTAATGACACACTAATGTATTAAGATTGGAAGATTAGGCGGTGGAGGGTCCGATTATTCTGCATTTATTCAACACATTGGTATTCCCTCAGCTGACATGTCTATTGGGTCAGGTTTGTTCTACTTTTTCTTTCATTAATTCCTGTCCTTGAAATGGTCCTTCCTCTGCTATAGTGTTATGGATTCCTCCTTGATTGTCACTATCTCTATTCCGTGATATTTGTATGGACTGGACATACATCGCAAAATGGAGTAAAAGAACTTTTACTGGGACACCCTGCCTTTTATCATAAAATTCTGAACCATAACCCGTGCATGGACAAATGTTTACTTTCTTTGTGGATTCGAAGGATAAGAAGTACTCTACCGATTTTCATTTATTTTGTGCCTTCTGTTGCAGACTATGCAGTTTACCACAGCTTGTATGATGACTTCATATGGATGGAGAAGTTTGGAGATCCCTTGTTCCAGAGACATGTCGCAGGTATCCCTATGCCAACCAATGTATAACTTGAACATCTGTTATGGTTGATGTCTGATCCTCAGGGGTAGGGGCAGAGCTTAGTTGTGGCCCGGGTGGGCCATGGCCCCCTTCTTCTCTGTTCAAGCTCCACCATTGCTCAGGGGTTCAGGTTGTGCCATTCCATTTGCATGCTTTCTGATCTGCTGGAAGGATAGGAAACTTGAGACATATAACCATTTTCTACTTTGTTGGGACTCAGCCTCTCACTTCTTCACTACATTTTTTCTTAAAAATATAGACCAATTAAGAAAATAGGTACGGAGTACCCAAATTCACCTGGATGAGGAATCCAGCTTGTGTGGTTAGGGTGTACATCCATACTCTCAACCAACTGAGGCTAAATTGACTACCTTTAAGTATAATGTCTGTCTTGTTCTGTGGTACTTTCAGTGTATCAAAAAGCTCTATCGTTCTTATAGAATGGAGTGTGCATGTAAATTTCACCAGCAACTTCGCAAGTTAACTTTATGTTTCCTTGCAGCGGCAAGCATATGGGGGCTTGTTGCTCTGAGGCTTTCAGATGAGGAGATCCTACCATTCAACTACAGCTACTATGCCACAGAGCTTGAGGTAACTTGTCACAACGATGTCTCAAACAAATAATGGATCAACTTGTTTCAGGACTGTACATCTTTTATATGTAATAATGAGAGGTTCAAATTTAGAGGATCATGACTGTTGCTCCTGGTTAGCAGAATGGAGCAATGGGTATAAATGAGAGAGTACTGGGAATGCCTGTCAGCTTGTCTCCCCTGCACAAGTCAATCAAAGAATTCAGAAGTGCAGTTCTGAAAGTGGATTCTGAATTGAAGGTAATTCTCCTGTTTGAAGCATGCTGTTGTCTGATCCATAGTTTAAACTCTGTTTAACTTCCTAAGTTTTTTTTATAGGCTCTACAGACATGGAAAATTTGGGCCCCATGGAGAAACAGTCCATTGAAGGTCAGAGACATCAACGACCGGTTGATGATGACTGAAAGGGCGTTCACAGAGCGGGAAGGGTTGTCTGGAAGACCATGGTACAAGCACCTGGTAAGATCTTTTATGGTTTCTGAAAAAAATAGTCATAAGATCATAATGTTACTTCCAAACTCATCGAAAGGAAATCACACAGATTTACGGTCCTTCACTGTACAACGATTATGGAGCGGAAATATATCCAGGTGTTGACGACGCCATTCAAACGGCAAAGAGAACAAATACATCAGAATCCTGGCAGGCTGTACAGAATGAGATTCACAGGGCCGCTAGAGTCATAAATCAGGCAGCATTAGTTCTAACTGGAGGGCTAACGTGAAAAGTTATTTGCAATGTTGATACACGCACCTTTTTGTGGTAGAACTAGGCTATGTAAGCGAAACAGCTACAAGACTGAAAGAATGATACAGTGAATCTGGTAATAAGGAAATACGGAGTACTCCTTTGTGATTTAGTGTATTATTAATTGGATTGTTGCTACAGTGCGGACTCACCAGTGGCCAGTAACTTGGCTGTTCAAGATTGTGAGTTCGTCCGCTCAGGCAATCTTACCATCCAACCAAGGAACCAATAGTTTGTCTACTCAGGCAATCTTACCGTCCAACCAAAAAGGACCCAATTGCGCCTTTGTGTAAGTTTCTAAGAGTACAAGACAAATGCATGTGCAAACGGTATTCCCCAGAAAACTGCAGTTGTAAGATTTTGTATATATGAGAGATCATATTTCCAGTTGGCCCTAGATCCAAGGGCAATAACAATGTTAGTTACACTCCAATGCGTAAAAAAATTCAGAACCCAAAATATCCCCAAGATAGAGAAATGAAAGAAAGCTTATTAAAGCAGTTACATTTTCAAATCTCCAGTAAAAATTGTCCACAGATGAATAAACCGACAGTTCAACTTCAACTCATGAAGTGGCAGGTCCAATATGTAAAAAACTAATGTGAAGAATGGCTCGAACCCCAAAAATCTCAAGTTTTGCTAAAAGGTTCTGAACAGTTGAATTGATCATTTGCTATCTGCGCAAGAAACCCATGGCTTGGTATACGTTGTTGAGGGTGATGTCCGCAATCTCAGAAGCTTTTCCTGCTCCTTCCAAAAGAACATTATCCAAATAGCCCGGATCAGACATTATCTCCTCATAACGGGCCTACAAAGTTGCAAAGAATCGTAGTTAACAGGAGGACAGGGGTTAAGTGACATTGACTCTGTAAATGGAAATAGCTTGGCCAGTAAATCTTGTGTGTCAAATACAATAATTAAACGTGGTAAGCAAAAGGGCTGCACATTGTCAGACTGAAAATCCTGCGGTCCTCTAACCTGAATAGGTTGCAAATGCTCAATCAAAGCATCTGTAAGGGTAGTCTTGAATGTCCCCCAGTTCATATCTTGGCACTCGCTAATAACTTCCTGAAAAAGAAAAGAAAAATCAAATCCAACTATCTTGGCAAATCAAAAACAGTATGCTAGCTGGACATGGATGAATCTATATGCAGGACCTTACTTCATGTTCAGGCTGGTTTGGTGTAGTATGCCAGCATGCAAAAGTTAGATACCTCTTTAGTCTTCACAGTAATAATCTGGTAGATTGAGAGAAGATTTCTGCATTCCGGCCTCTCTGGGTTGTCAAACTCCAAGCTGGAATATATAAGTTCAATAGCATGAACTTTCTTACGAATGGAGGGAATAGGTATAGAGTAGACGTGAAGAGTTAGAGAGAGAACCCTGGGAATGAGTCAGTTTTGCAGCGTTTGATCTTATTCACAATCACCTATCAGAAAGCAAACAACTATCAGCATAAATCCAATTGCAGATGAACATAATCATGGCCAGTTGAGATAACTTATACATGTATATAACGAAAGCTAACCCAGTTGTAAAAAAATTCATAGGTATAATAGATACGTTACACCATTCATATATTACTGAGTTACACAATAAGTGCACACTCAAGAATCCTAAAACCTACCATCAACTTTACTATCATTAACCCTGGCGGATTTTAGTAATCCAGTGGAGAATCACTGTTGTCAGCACTCAATGATCCCCCATCAGGCATTCTGTTGTGGAGAAGACCCAAATCATCTGCTAGCCTAGCTCCGTGCTACAGATCTACTTAGCCTACATGATGCCTGCCATCTCTTCCTATTGGTCAGCAGTAAGATATAAGGTGGATGCAAGTATAGCAGAGGGTCGAAAACTGGGGATACAAGGCATTCTACAATGCAAAGCAGAAGCTGGTCATAAACTACAAAAGTCTAGGGTATCCTCATAATCTCACTTAATGTACACCAAGATACAGACTATAGAGAAAAGTTATACCAAAATAGAAATAAATATAAGAGAATCTAGTTCATATTAGTATTTTAGATTATTATAGACAAGTTATACAAAAATCGAGATATTACTATTACCTTACATCTTTTGGGTCAAGAAGGTTGATACGAGACTGATCTGAAGGCGCAGATTTAGACATCTATCACCAACAAACAAACCAGGTAAGCACAAGAATATATGGGACTCAGCTCTGCAGATAACTCATTGCACAACCAGACTGTCATTACTGTTAAATACCTTGGAAAGACCATCAGTTAGGGACATAACACGAGCCCCAGCTGGAGGAATAAGGGCTTCAGGAACCTAATAAAATAGTCAAAGCAACAGGTACTCTAAGCATAGCATAGTTAACTTAAAGGATGTTAAAAGGTCAACATATGCGGCATGATATTGTGCACACCTTAAATAGGAAACCGCCTCTCCTGCAAGCAAAAATATAATTGACATCATAATAAAGAGAGAAACTACTGTAACTACAAAAGATGGGACAAAAGAAGTAAACTGTCTCACCCTCCCAATTTCTTCCACTTTCTTCCACCATAGAGATTATTTACACGTTCAGCAATTTCACGAGTTAATTCCAAATGTTGTGTCTGATCTTCACCAACAGGTACCAAGTCGGACTGCATTTTTATAATGAATCATTGTTGGTATCCAGGCAAGGAAAGAAGCAGAATAAACGCAACATGATTGAAATTTTGCAGACATGCTACCGATATGAGCTGTTAATGATAGTAACAAACTCACCTGGTACAAAAGGATGTCGGAAGCCATTAGAACAGGATATGTCAAAAGTGCCACCCCGACATTTTCATCACCCTGATATTTTTTAAAGCATCAATAATACAATCAACTCTACTGAAATCTAAAAGTTCAACACCAAAGAGTTGGATCGGTTTGCATGAATGAAATATGAGTCCAATTCATCACTTAATATTAATGCCTCAGTAAAATTGATGCATCTTCATCAAACATGACTACCCAAAATGCTGTTCATACGGTAGTGATACACAAGCACAAGGAATTAGCTCAGTAAGAAAAAAAGAAATATTTTACGTACTCCCTCCATATTGGTATTAGATGACGTTTTGGACAAGATTTTAGTCAAACATTGAGAATATAAATCATGAATAACTTTTAAATCATTAACTTTGGAAATGTGAAAACCATATGAATAGATTTGTCTTAAAAATATTTTTATAAAAATATACATATATTATTTTTAATAAATATTTTTATAAAAATAAGAAGTCAAAGTTACGTTTTGGAGACCGTGTCGTTGTCCTAAACGTCCAAACGTCATCTAATACCAATATGGAGGGAGTAATGCTTTTACTTTATCCCAGTTGTCAATAGGATTCAGATATATGTGCATCTCATTGGCGCAGAGTATTTTGAACTGCTCGTATAGTTCTATATCATCCATTACTTGAGCAGGTGCAACTATTTGATCGTAAATGATCAGAAGTTGGAAATGCAGGAGACGTTTATATTCACAAATTAAGCTTTTTGTTTTTTAGTCCCTTCCGTGACATGACAAACAATTCTGACCAACCAAAAGACGACGGTGAAAGCTGTCATACAGCAAATGACGCACCGCCTTGCGTGACTTCTCTTTGAACTGGATCATTCTGTTTAGCCAGCCAATAGGAGTAGAAGAACTCAATAGCCACATCAACTCAACATGGGCATGGACATGAGACTGTACAAAAATAGAAGCCTGAAAACATACAAGCCATCATATAAAACATTAACAAAACAAAACATACACAAACGAAATAGCCAAAACATAGCACAGTCTAAGTATGCAAGGCAGACCTTGGAGCTGTCAATGCCGCATGCAAGATATATTGCAGCAGTGCTTCTTGTTGCTTTAGATAGCTCCGGTACCTCATATGGTAAAGTAATCTGCAAACGTCTTAAACAAATTTGTTAAAATAAGCTAACAATTTTTAAAACTAGAAAAAAGAAGCACAAAGAGCAATATTGTTACAAAATCAGTTACGAAATACATTAAACAACTGAGGGTCACAACATAGTTTGAGCATACAACATGAATATTGTTTAGCAAAAACATCACAAGTTTTGATGAAAGAATCTCATGTATTACACCGATCTTGCAGCCTATGCAAAAGAAATATTTAAGAAGGCAAAGCAAAAGGAAGCATCTTAATTAGGCCGATCACAAAAGAGAACAGTAGAAGATTAGTATTGATAACAACTATGGAAATACCAATCTACAATGATGTACAAACTATACAAAATTAGTGTGTTTCTGTTGTAAGATGGACATAAGATAAGAAAGAGCTTACTGCGTGCAGGTCCACGATGAAAAAGAATGTCTCATATAAATCCTGCAAGCAAGTAACACACAGCAAAATATGAGGGATGACAAGTACCACGGACAAGAGATAAATTAACATATGTTAACTACTAAGTTGATCTTGAATCTCAATTAGACAAGAAATATGGTAACTAAAAACGTCTTGCAATTGAACGAATTACTTCTTGATATTCATTTTACTTTTCTTAGCTCACTGCCAGTTACAGCAAAGCATATCCATTGAAATTCATCAAGAGAAAATGTAACACCATGTAGTACCTGAAGTGCAACCCAATTCTTAATAGCACCAAGATAATTTCCAAGGTGAACCATTCCTGTTGGCTGTACTCCAGAAACTACTCTTTTCCTGCAACAGGTAAGCACGTTGACAGCTGATCAATTTAGAGAAAAGAGAATAATATTATCATGACTACATCATAACCTTATTAAGAATTCATTCCATAACTATGAGTAACCACAATGAAATAGATATCATCCCTATGAGTAACCAAAAGCTTCCTAGAGCAATCCTCCCTTTCCAAAAAGGCACTTAGAAAATTTTAAGCGCCACATCAGAATTTTAATCCTAAATTTTACTTTTTCATGTGTGAAAATATTATCACAGTTGACTTGGCTCATTGAACACGTCTGATATTTTTGTGGAACTTATGATCGAATTAAAGATGAATATTGAGCAGGAAATGATGATTTAATACAATCAATATGAAGCAAGGAGCTCGAGTGGTCACATTGTACAGAGTACAGACAGGTGACTAGCTAAAGCCAGCCAAGTCTTCAACCAAACTTTATACTACGACTACAAGCAACAATTAATCTGCAAGAACTACTCAATCCCAGCAACACTATACCAAATTGAGGCATTGCATCGTAAGGCTACCACACCAACATAAACTGGCATTGCACAATCTGAGCAAACTCTCAGCCTAAGTCAGTGCTGGCCCACTGAGGCACTGACCACTAGTAACACCCAAAGACGACGTGCTACAATCCAATTACACACACGACCAAAAGCAGAAAACAATCGCAAACCTATCCTAGAGCATTACGTCGAACACCACACGTGCAGGGAGGCGCGGGACTTACTTCCTCGCCGGAGGAGCAGGCGCCTCCTCGGTGGGCCCGGCAGCCGCTTCGACGGCGCTGCAATAGAGACGACGGAGAGGGTGGATGCGAGAAGCGAGCAGTCCTCGGGCGCCAGCGCCACTCCTCGAGCTGCGAAGCCAAACGGCAAAAACAACAAATGTATAAGAGTCAGCGGCGAGAAGAAGCGAATAGCCTGTGGACAGGGTAGAGAGCGGCACGAGCGTACGCGAGGAGCGGCGGGCGGTGGAGGACATGGGCGAGCAGCGCGCGGCTCATGGCGTCGTCCCCGTGCTCCGCTCCCCTTCGGATTTGGCTGCGCGGCTTTGGGTGGAGAAGCCGCCGCAAGCTGACGCGATGGCGATTGGCGAGAGGAGGCCCGAGCCGAGGCGGCCGGGCCGCGTAAAACGGCCCAGGAGGACGAAGAAATTCTTTAGGAAAAAGTCTGATTTACCTCCCTGGACACTAAGCCGAGTCCAGCATTCCTCCCTAGACTCGAAAACCGGGTGAACTACCTCCCTCCACTTTCAAAACTGTTCACTTTGCCTCCTTGATGTGGCTTTAAGCGGTTTTCAAGGTGGTTTTGTCTTTTTCAATTGAAAATAAATCTCGTAAATACTTATTAAACCATAAAAATATTTCTAAGCTTCTAAAAATAATGAGAAAATCCTTGAGATGGATTTGAGATGCAAAAAATCAAAATAAATATTTAAAACTAGTGAAAATGACTACAAAATTTTCTAAAATTTAAATTTAATTCTAATAAAATAGAAATATATCAAAAAACTTAAAGACACATACAATTTTCTAAATGTATCTTGAATACTTTTCTCAATAAAAACATGAAATGAAGCCAGTATGAATACACTCATCGTAAATGCATTCAACAATCATAAATGTAACATATATTAATGTTGAATGCATTCATGTCCGCATCATCTTATATTTTTATTGTGGAAAGTATTCAAGATGCAATTAGATATATGTTTAAATATTTTAATATATATTTAATTTTTTGTATATATTTTCTATTTGGCTGGAGTTAAATCTAAATTTTAGAAAATTTTATAGATATTTTCACTAGTTTAAATATTTTATTATATTTCTTGCGTCCCATTCCATCTCTAGAATTTCTCAGAATTTTTAGAAGCTTAGAAATATTTTTCATGGTTTAATAACCTCATTAAGTGTTTATAGGAATTATTTTCAATTGAAAAATACAAAAACCACGTAAAACCACGGCTAGGAGGCAAAGTGAACGGTTTTGAAAGTTGAGGGAGGTAGTTCACCTGGTTTTCGAGTCTAGGGAGGAATACTGAACTCGGCTTAGCGTCCAGGATGTAAAACATACTTTTTCCAATTCTTTAGTGAGCCGGCCGGTGCCAGTCCAGCCCAGCCCAACCCAGAATACATTCTAGAGCCGGCCTACCGCGGGGGTACGTGGCGCCACCTCTCCAGCGACGTGTCCGGCGGACAAGAGGCATCGCCGTCACGCCGTCACCCATGGCCTCGGTGTCCGCCGTGCTGCTACAGCGCTCCTCCTCGCGAGCCCGAGAATATTTACGTCTCCAGCGCACCACCGCTGGCGGCACAGTTGCGCTGCATTTGGAGAGGTTGCAGTACTGGTGGTGGAGCAACAGCGGCGGCGGCGGCGGGAGGTTTGGCGCGAGAGCGGCGCACGGCATGGCGGGACCAGGCGAGGGGAACAACGGCGTCGTGACCGGCGGCGTGGAGGACGCCTACGGCGAGGACCGCGCCACCGAGGACCAGCCAGTCACGCCGTGGGCCGTCTGCGTCGCAAGGTATATGCGGTTTTTCTTCTGTTCATCCTGTTATGTTTATGATCAGGTAACAGGTATCATCTGATTCTACTGTCAATGTTAAGACGACTCCGTCTCAGCTGAAATTAAGGCATTCCTTTCGATGTATCTGTCCATTTCCACATGTTATATAAAAATCATCGAGTAATCTGACTATCTAAAAAGAACTGGAGTAATCTGACCACGAACTTGGATGAAATTTAACTTTCTGATTTTTTTTTACGCTTCTTATAACTTCAATATTGTGATGTTTCCTTATTACCGGGGTTTCAGTGGTCACTCCCTGCTGAGGGATCCAAGGCACAACAAGGGGCTCTCTTTCACGGAGAAAGAGCGGGACGCGCACTACCTGAGAGGATTGTTGCCTCCAGTAGTGCTATCTCAGGATCTCCAGGTCTGCTGATTCCTCCACCTTGTATGCCTTTGCACTTTTGCAGTTGACGATTTCGCTAAAGCGTGTTCATCTGATCATCTCCTGCAGGAGAAGAGGCTGCTGCAGAATGTTCGGCAGTTTGAGGTCCCGTTGCAGCGTTATATGGCCTTAATGGACCTTCAGGTAAGCTCATCGACTCCTCCAAAATAAATTTTAGATTCACAATATCAGTTGCAGCCAAATAATTTTTTCAGTGCTTTTTTTTCTCTCTTTCGTTCATTACGCATGTGTTCCTTTTTTTTCCATGACGAATATGCTTTTCAGGAGAGGAATGAGAGGCTATTTTACAAGCTCCTGATCGACAATGTGGAGGAACTGCTTCCTGTTGTGTATACACCAACAGTGGGTGAGGCTTGCCAGAAGTATGGGTCGATCTTCAGAAGACCCCAGGGTTTATACATCAGCCTCAAAGAGAAGTGGGGTTTTTTCTCATCTCTTCACACAGTAGTTGCTTGTAGATGCTGAGAGTTTTAAAGGATTAATGGTGCTTGTGAGGTGTTTTTCATGCTAGGGGGAGAATATTGGAGGTACTGAGGAATTGGCCAGAGAAGAGTATTCAAGTTATTGTAGTTACCGATGGTGAGAGAATTTTAGGCCTGGGAGATCTCGGATGCCAGGTTAGTTTTAGTCAAGGCATTCTTGCTTTGCCAGGGATCATTTGCTTCTGGATTTTTGGCTAAGAACATAGTTTGTTTCTCTGATAATCTTTGTTTTGTGAAATACGCATAGGGCATGGGAATTCCTGTGGGGAAGCTTTCACTGTATACTGCTCTTGGAGGTGTCCGGCCATCCGCTGTGAGTACTTTACATGTGAATAGATTGTTCTCAATAATTAGCAGTCTGATGCAATGCTCCCCCTATTTTTTGTTCTAGTGCTTGCCTATTACCATTGATGTGGGAACAAATAATGAAGATCTGCTAAAGGATGAGTTCTACATTGGGTTAAAGCAAAGAAGAGCAACTGGCCAGGTTCCATGCTCGTAGCACTGGCTATGCTCGTTCAATTATTGTGAATGATGCTCACCTCTATAATTGTGGGTCTTGATTCGTCATTTTCGTTATTAGGGATACTCTGAACTTCTGGATGAGTTCATGACAGCAGTTAGGCAGAACTATGGACAGAAGGTTCTTGTCCAGGTCAGAAAAATAGTTGAAGATAAATTATTTGTCTCTTACTGAACTGTATGATACCCAATTTTTCTAAAAAAATATTTGGGTTTACAGTTTGAGGACTTTGCAAACCACAACGCGTTTACACTTCTTGAGAAGTACAGGGAAAACCATCTTGTATTTAATGATGATATCCAGGTAATGGAATCAGATAATTGTTTATTTATCTTACTTCTTGCGAGAGGCCGTTGAATTTGTTCTATACAGCAGTTCTAACTCTGAGATTATTATATTCACAGGGCACTGCGGCGGTAGTACTTGCAGGGCTTATTGCTGCTCTGAAGTCTGTTGGCGGCACTCTAGCTGATCACACATTCTTGTTCTTTGGTGCAGGAGAGGTAAATTGACCTTTGCTTGCAATGGTAGAGGGTTCTACTGATCATTATTACTTTAGACCATCACATCAATTTTAAAGGATATCAACTGTTCAATAAATCTGTATTAAAGAATCATCTGTCTGTTCCTGCAGGCTGGTACAGGCATTGCTGAACTAGTTGCTCTGGAGATATCCAGACAGGTAGTAACTTGGTAAGTTCACCTTTACTGGAAGAACTCGCTGATGACCATAGTGATGTTTTGTTTCAGGCAAAGGTTTCTGTAGAAGAGGCTCGCAAAAAGATCTGGCTTGTTGATTCAAAGGTTGATATCACAGTGTTCACTTTCTCTCTTCCTTCTTTTGGCGATCACATGTAAAGAGGTTTGTTGTTCGTTGCAGGGACTGATCGTGACCTCACGTAATGAGACTCTTCAGCCGTTTAAGAAACGATATGCACATGAGCATGAACCTGTTAAGGATCTCTTAGGCTGCGTCAAGGTGCAATGCTAAACCGAAGGGGATACAAATAATCTTCATTGTGGAGTTTTCATAAATCATTTTCTCTTTCTTCAGGCCATCAGACCAACTGTACTAATAGGATCAGCTGGTGTGGGTCAAAGTTTCACAAAAGAGGTGATTGAGGTTATGTCTTCAATTAATGAGGTAGCGCTTAATGCCACTGCTCTGTATAGATAGTTTGTTTTGCACGTTTCAGTGCTTATCATTATCTCCAATGAAATGCAGAGACCCATCATCCTAGCTCTATCAAACCCAACGTCACAGTCTGAATGTACTGCTGAACAGGCATATACATGGAGTCAGGTACTGTTTCATGCACAGCCTTCATCTTTCCACTTGCCAAACTTCTTGCTATTATACCATAATCAGATGATACATGTATAATTAGGGTCGTGCGATATTTGGGAGTGGAAGCCCATTTGACCCAGTGAAGTATAACGACAAGCTGTTTGTGCCTGCCCAGGTGTGAAACATTGCCTTGCGCATAAATGAAATTCTCAAGTTGTGAACTTGTGATCTTTACATTGAAATATCCAGGCAAACAATGCATACATTTTCCCGGGGTTTGGCCTAGGTGTGGTGATCTCAGGAGCGGTCCGGGTGACAGATGATATGGTCCTTGCTGCTGGTAAACAAAATCTCCTATATCTCAAGAGGGATTACTCACTTTTCGATACGCACTCAAATCAAACTGTTGCCACTAATTCTGCGTCCTTTTTCGCCATATCAAACAGCTGAAGGACTGGCTGACCAGGTAACCCCGGAACATATTGACAAAGGCCTCATCTACCCACCCTTTTCCATCATCAGAAAGATATCAGCCAACATCGCTGCCCGCGTCGCCGCAAAAGCCTACGATCTCGGTATTTTTGGCTACGGTTTTGCTGGAACTTTAGCAACATGAGACAACAGTTTTAAGCCGTTCCCCTCTTCTGCTTTTGTGTGTGCAGGGTTGGCTAGCCAGCTCCCTCGCCCAAAGGACCTGGTGAAGTACGCTGAGAGCTGCATGTACACCCCTGTTTACCGATCTTATAGGTGAAGAGGACGGTAATACTGAGTTGCTTACCTTGGACGAATTCTGTACAACTCGACCTCAGGATCGCGTATACCTATACCGTGGTATAATCTTGAGCCTCTATGTTTCCCTGTGATCGTCGTGTAGAATGTGTGGTAAAGTTCGCTTTTAAGGAGCCGATTCTACTTGTTCATATATGTTCCTTCCTGTAGTCGTGTAATAAAGTTCATGGGGCTGTAAAAGCGCATATATATTCCTACGAAGTGTGTCTGTGACATGAATTGATAGTGCAGTTTCGTGTAGCATATGTACATGTGGCATCAACAGATAATGCAATTTCCCGTAAGGCGCTGTACGCGGATGATATCCTGCTTGCCAGCAATGATGTTAGACTACTGCAAGAAACAAAAGGCTTTCTATCCTTAAATTTTGATATGAAAAATTTTGGTGAAGTCTCGTATGTTTTAGGCATTCAAATTCTAAAGAAATATACAGAGCTATTTAGAAAAGATTCTAAAGAAATATAATATACATATGTGTAAACCCAAGTATGCTCCTATACAGAAGGGCTATAAATTTAGACTCTATCAATGTCCAAGAAACCAATATGAGATCGATCAAATGAAAGCAATATGCATACGTGTAAACCCAGGGCTATAAATTTAGACTCTATCAATGTCCAAGAAACCAATATGAGATCGATCAAATGAAAGCAATATGCATACGTGTAAACCCACGCATGCTCCTATACAGAAGGGTGATAAGTTTAGACTATCAATGTTCAAGAAACCAATATAAGATTGATCAAATGAAAGCGGTTCCATATGCTTCGGCAGTAGGTAGTTTACAATATGCACAAGTGTGCACTCACCCTGATTTAGCGTTCATTACAGGAGTAATCGGAAGATATCAATCTAACAAGGTGAAGAACACTGGAGGACGATAAAGAAAGCATTACGCTATGCGCCTCATGCTAAGATATAGAAGATCTCATGTCTTAAAGATAAGCGGATATTTAGATGCTGATTATGCGGGAGATAGAGATGATAGAAAGTCTACATCCGGATATGTATTCATTCTCGCAGGAGGAGCTATCTCATGGAGAAGTTCTAAGCAAAGTTCTAAGCAAGAGCTAGTTGCAACATCTACGATGTAAGTAGAGTTTATAGTATGCTATGAGGCAATAGGACAAGTCATGTGTAAAGAAATTCATACCCGACTTGAGGGTAGTAGATTGCATAAACGAACCACTAAAGATGTACCGCGACAGCGCGCCGGCAATATTTTACGCTCACAACAACCAGTCGAGCAATGTTACCAAACCCATAGAGATAAAGTTCTGTATGGTGAACGATAAAGTTCAGGATCAAACTATAACTCTAGAGCATATAAGTACGAAAGAGATGCTTGCGGATCCATTCATAAAATGGTTACCACCCAGTGTGTTTAGAGAACACATTACCGGTATGAGTTTAAGAGAAAGCCTGTGATTTATGGATAGGGCCCGAGTAACGATCCTTTAAAATAGATAAGTGTATTGTGACTGGTTAATCTAATTATCATTACGATTAAGATGATCCATGTTCGGTATGTTTATTTATGATGGAGTGGATACACAGCGAGAGGTTGAAGTGCAAGTTTAACAAGAGATCGAGAGAGAATGTTAGTACGATCTCTACATCGTTAACAGGCTCGCGCCTTAGTCGGGGGCGCCCAACCCAATCCATGGTTGGTGGCCCCCGTCGCACAATGCTATAAAGAGGAGGTGGGGCCACGGCTCGCAGTACGAGGTTCACCGCGCTGCCAACATACCCCACCTACAACCCTAGCCGACTGAGGGAGCACTGGAGCGGTGGGAAGCGCTACCACCGCCGCTGTCGACCTACATCACTCGGAGGAGGTGCCATCGACCCCAACTCCGACGACACCGCTTCGCCTCCCTAACCGAGCACGCCTACGACGCCCCTGCGCCGCCGACCGTCGACATGGCTGCACCACCTGCGACTGCTCCCGCCACTACCGATGGTCTAAGACCTCTACTCTCTCTGTTGTGTTCGTGTAGTTGTAGTGCTGTTGTTGTAGATCTAGGATCAAAGACATCATCTTTTATTATTAAAGTTTTGTACCGATTTACTGCTAGAAATGCATATTTAAATACTAACAGTGTATCATCTCTTTTCATGCATGTTGAGGTTCTTTAATCTTTAGTACACGATCTGCTGTCCGGGCCACTCGCGTCTTCCCTCTTTCAACTCTTGATAGAAATATGAAGGATAATGACACCGTTAGGGGGTGCGCCTAGTCGCTTCGGCCTTCGCGGTGATTGTGGGGACCGGCCAGCTACTCGAGCAGCGCGGGACCCAGTACGTGTAAAGTCAAAACTGAGGGCTAGTCTAAATTTTAAAAATAGTTAGGTAATATTTACACCATTAAATTTCTTCAATAATATTTTTAAAATAAAATCACACTTAACTATATTTAGATAATATTTTTAAGGTTATTTTTTTATAAACATTCGGCTAATGCAAACAAATATTTAAACAACACAAATAAAGATTGTCTTTTGCGATCAATATTAAGCATTATGCATAAATAATAATATCTACGACACCATACAAACTAAACATCATGAATAAATTACTGTGTATATAAACAAATTATTATATACAACGAACAAATAATTTAACGTTATAAACAAGTTAGCTAATAAAAATGAACAAAATATCTTGACAA
Source organism: Echinochloa phyllopogon (assembly GCA_033239725.1). Classification (NCBI taxonomy): domain Eukaryota; kingdom Viridiplantae; phylum Streptophyta; class Magnoliopsida; order Poales; family Poaceae; genus Echinochloa; species Echinochloa phyllopogon. The sequence goes on from BTCW01000014.1 coordinate 50,419,598, forward strand.
ATGATTAATTAATTCTACGTGTAGAATAAATATAGACAAAAAATGCATAATTTTTTTATAGCGCGAACAAAATATTTACACATGAACTAGTAAGTATAAAAAATAATATTACTAAAAATGAAAGAGAAAATGAGAAGAAAAATGTATAGGAGACATAAGAAAAGTAGACAAATAAAAGAAGATATAATTACTGAAAAGAAATCAGTATTACCAAAAATAAAGAAAGAGAAATAAAAATAGAAAACAATAAGAACAGTTATTTTTGAAGAAAAAGAGAAAAAAAATAAATAAGAAAACAAGAAAATAAATTAAAAAGAGAAAAAGGATAGAACAGTAAAAGAAAAATACTGCTACCTGGGTCACGGACTCCATAATGGACCAGCAGCCTTCGTGGAATAAAAGAGCAAAATACAAAACAATAAAAACGAAAGCCTTACTGCTAGTGGGCTGCTAATGGGCCACAAACATCTATCTCCTACAGCGTGGGCTGATAAATGGGCCAAATATGTTAGGCCTCCGCGCGTGGCCACGACAGCTATCGGCGCGCGTGACACTCGCGGTGGAGAAAGACGACGCATCATCAACCAATGGAGCCCCCTAATCCCCCTTACAATTTTTATCTATAGGTGAAGAGGAATAATGAGCAACTCAGCCTCCTAACTTTAAATCTCTGGCTTCACCACTATTAACCAACATATATTTCTTATCCAGAATTCAGCTACAAAATTATCATTAATACCGGTTTAAAAACCCCCCATCAACCCTAATTTTATTAATACGGATTAGAGATTCAACCACATATATTTTTTATCTTTGCATGTTGGAAATATAGACAATATATTGATCAAAATCCGAACAGTATTAATCATAGCACGAACTAAATGTAGCATGCAACACTCTATTATACTAGTAACCATCAAGATCATCATGATTAACTCATAAAACATGATGTAGAAATAGATCTGAACACGACGTACGTACAGTGGATGCGCTGGCGCAGCCGTGGTGACGAGTGTTGAAGGAGCGACGTTCACATTGTGGACGGAGCGCAACAATCGGCGCTGCAGACGACGAGCTCGTACAGCGCCGGACCTTGGCGGAAGACGAGTCGTGGCGAAGATTTGGAGCAGTTGCGCGAAAACCAAAAAATTAAAACAGCAAAAGGAAACCGCGCCCCTATAAGGGGCAGGGCTGGATTTCGGCGGACCATTCACGCAAACGTCGTGCGCCCACACCCTTTGCCCCGCCCCGCCAGGTGAGGCAAGCAAGCTTGGAGGAGTGGAGACAACTTCCATATTTAAGTTGGTCATCCCTCCCCTCAACTAGCAATGTGGGACTAAAGGTTGCATCCATCCACCACTTCCTCGTGCACATACGGGTCTTTGAGACTTATTTAGGAATTTAGAAATTTCTTCATGAGCTTTAATGGGCCAAGCCCCTAAATTCCATCATTGCACATAGACTACTGGGAGCGACACCGTCAGTAACGGTTCCAAAACCACATCAATCTCATCACCAGTCATATGATTTTTCATGCAAAACATGCATGTGCGCAAGATTCAAACTCAACATCTACCTCGCATACATTATTCAGATGGCAAACGTTCGAACATGCTACCCTACAGACATGCCTTCTTGGAGAGTACATTGCAGATGCAGCTCCACTGCCAACCTGATGCTGCTTTGCCCCTTGTTCTAAAAGATACATTCATGACAAAATACTGAGAAAAACCAGGGACCGGGTGTTCAGGTGCTACAGAAACTCCAACCCCTGCCTTGAAAGTCCATTTATATTGCGAGCCATCCATTTTCAAAACAATATGCAATTCATCTGGCTTATTCACAGCCATGCAATGCTTGAACATTGCCCCACTTCCACAAAAGATGCCATCATATAGTGAAATCTCATCATCAAAACCACTGGTCGAAGCACTGAATTTCATATATGATTGATGTCTGGCTTCCGCGAGTACCTCTATAACAGTTTCAATGCCTTTAGGAAGAAATGCATAATGCATTTCCAAGCTATGACAATCTCCATGGAACCTCCCTACCAACTTTGATCCAAATCCTTCATAATAAGTGTCCAATTCAACATATCCGCAAAACAACAGTTTGTCAGCAGATCCATCTCCTTCCTCTTTTATCCAAAGATCAATGTCTATTAAGAAATACTGCAGCACATATATTCCACGACAAGGGCTACGAAGAGGCAGGAAAGAGCAACCCTGTAGTTGTACAATTTAGAACTTAATAAAATAAGTACCCGTGTAAATGCTATAAATAATATCACTAGCAGAACAGTTCAATATGATGCAGAAGTACAAATACACAAGTTATAGTTCAGCTTAGTTTAATAGAATGAACAGGATATCACATATTGTCTAAAGAAACAAAATCTTCCTCGTTAGTTATTTTACATAGTGGCAGAAGCATACCTTTTCCCTTCTGCTCAGACAACCTAAAATGCATATTCATCACTTCATCCCTTTTGTTCAGGTTTTACTCACATGAATTTCAGTTCCAGGTTTGTCAACTTACTTGAGGCACAAGTGAGTTTAGACAACTAAAGGTGACCGTTACCCTTTCTACTTCAAGTATGCAACTTCAAATTTCGCACACAGTTGACACTTTGAAATACTGAACATAAGAACTGGAACCAGTACTTCTATATACATATGGATTGGAATGAGAGGACCCATTCCAAACAATTTGGAGCATAATAAAAAGCAATAAGCTCTAAGTAGGCTGGTCAGTGGGGAGGCGAGCTAGACGGGCGTGCCACCATATGCATGCTAGGCGTCCAAATTATCAACTATTGGAACAGAGCTTGCTTAGTATAGAACTTTTATGTGGAAACAAGGCATAATTTTGTGAAAACAAGACACTAGTAGCCTTTTATCTACTGTTTTCCCACAGCCGTTATGTAAAAACAACCGCAAAGCTTGCCTGAATAAATCTTTTTTCCTACCAATTAGAGTCCTTATTATGCAACTTCAATTCAGGATATTAACAAGTACAGATTACCTCAGGAATCATGGCCGGATCATCTCTTGAGCGCTTAAATAGATAATTGCGGAGTGGCTCCCAGCCATCACGAACAGAGAATGTCCCATAAATATTAACAGGATGAGCTATAGGGCTTGATAATCTTAAGGAAAACACTTGCATCATCTCACAGGGTTTGAAATACGGATGATTTGGTGCAGCTGCAGGTAGAAAAAAAATGAGAATGTACTACACAAGTGAAAATAGTTAAGTTACAATACATTTATCATTAGTTCGCTTACTTTCAGAAGTAATATGAGTCCAATACTGCCGGTGGTAGCACTTATATTCAGAAAGACATAATTCGGTTATCTCTGGAAGAACAGGAAGAGGATAAGCAGTCAAAGGAGTCCTGCTGTCACCCATGTCACACCATTCTCCAAACAGTTGATCATTCTTTTCTTGGATTGATGAAATTATCTCCTCTGCTTTCTCTTCAGTACAACTTGCTCCTGTAGAAACAACAGTTGCATTCATCAAGGAGCTGCTTGAGTGTTGTTGTACTGCAAAATACATAACAGTAGAAACAACGGTTTTGCGCCAGTCATTTATATAATAGAAACTACAGTTTCTTCAGTTTTGGAAAGACGTTAGATGTCCTCTTGTGATTCCTCCTGAGCACACCGGGATTCCTCCATAATCGCGGCGGCCGCAAATCAGGTTATGGGTTAGGGCGGATGAGTTCGGTAGCGCTTGTAGCCCAACACAGCCCAAAAATGGTCACTGGTAATTACAGTTAGCATGTCATGTGCGACTGGGCTTGTAGTCTGGTACTACGGGGGCGCTACCCACCGGGTTTAAATCTTGGTGCACCACTAGTGTTTAAATTCTAGTGCTCACACCTTTTTGGATAGGATTTGCGTACGTGTATTCATAGGGATGTATGTGCGTCCGTGTTGTACTGTATAATTTTTTAAAAAAATACAGTTAGCATGTCACGCAGGCGTTTTAACTTAAGCTGTGAAAGTTTTAGACTTATGATACAATTTACAAGTTTAGGAATATAATTATACATTTTATAAGTTTAAAGATCAGAATAACACAGCCTTACAAGTTTAAGTTTAAGAACCGACAATATACTTAAATCTATTATTATTCCTATACGAAGCGTGCGTGTATGTGACATGAACTGAGTGCAGTTTCGCGCAACCCACTTTAGCATTAGCGTATCACCGTCATCTCATACATGTTGAGGCCCTTCCATTTGATCCTTAGGCCTGTTTGTTTTCCACGCGCTAAACTTTAGCACCGTCACATCGAATATAAATACGTTAATTAGAAGTATTAAATATAGATTAATTTTAAAACTCATTATATAAACGAGAAGTAATTTACGAGACGAATCTATTAAACCTAATTACATCATGATTAGACAATGTAATGCTACAGTAAACATATGGTAATTATGTATTAATTATAGCGAAATTAGGCTTGTTAGATTCGTCTCGCGAAATAGACATGATTTATAATTAATTTATATTTAATACATCTAATTATTACTTATTTAAAGCGTTAAATTAGCACAGGATCCAACCAAAACCTTAGTACACGATCTGATGTACGCTGTACACTGTCAGGGCCACTCGCTTCTTAACTCCTTCAAGTCTTGATAGAAACATGGACGAAATATGTGCAGCACTGTCGATCGAGGTGCCACACAAAAAGTTGACGCACGGTTTCATGAAATGGTACGACTGTGCTGAACGAGCACACTGACAGTTACCACAAAGACGGCTTCGATCATGAAATGGTACGTCACTCTCACACCTTCATTTTTCTATACAATTCTTCCCTCCGCGATCCAACTTTTTTTTTTGCTAAAAACTCTTCCCGATGCTGCAATCCACTGTCACGCAGGTCATACATGGATGATTTGATCAGACCTGTCTTGGCTCCGTATCATCAGAAATTTGGGAGGTGCGTACCGCCCAGAAGGATTTTGGATGCATGTTCTTCTTGTCGGCTCTGAATAGCCAGCCTATGTTGGACTCACAGGCAGCACACAGGGCAATCGTCCATGAGTATCTGCAACCAAAAAAAAACTTAGTCAGTGTATGCAGATTAAAAAGAGTTGCACAACCACGGTAATTGTGTCCAGTTTCAATCTACAGAGAACACCCCACCCCCTACCCACCTATCAGGCCAAAAAAAAATGAAAACAGAGAGAGTAAAAATGGCTATACCCTGGAAACCAGCTGTGAACGTTGGACGGGTCACCACGCAGTGCAAGGCCAGTGGCACTGTGTACTGTAATAATCTCTTTCATAAAACTGTGTGGTTTGCTACAACCAATAGCGCTGGCACTGGACATTATCATCGTGTCACTTCGTCTTGCGATACAAGTCTGTAACAGCAAAAGAACTTGTCACCTCTTACATTGGGTAAACTTATGCTGAAATTATTTCATCTATTTGACAGCTGGTATCCCAGGACCATTTGCAGATATAATAACTAGATGAGATGCCAACCAAGCACGGTTCCTATTCTGGTTCCAAAAATCAACTCCCCATTGAGTTTTAGCCATTGAGGGAGGCAATAAGTTTCCTTTTTCCTTAGGATCCATAACACTGAATCTATGTAAAAGGAAAAGTTCAAACTCTTTATGACCCCCTAAATCTGAATAAATTTATGAAAACCTGGATCCAATTTCATTTTATGTCACCAATATGTATGCCGCAGCAAGCCAACAGTAACTCTTAAGCTGTCTGCAACTGCAGATCAGAGAAAGGTAAACTAAGGCAGAAATTAAGAATAGGACGCCATCTAGAATGGGAAAATAAACTAATACTTCAGAGGAGTAAACTAAAAAAGGTAAACCATTACCAGACAGTTTCTACATCGTATGATATTGAAGGCTTTGAGTAGCTGGATCTCCCGCCGTAGTCGATATGAGATTCCATCGATCTCAAGCAATTCTTGCCTCAGAGATCCTGAGATCGGAAGATTGCTTCCAATGTAAAACGACAAGTGCTTTGGCTTTCTCACATGATCATCCATGCTTGGGTTTACAATTACCTGTCTCCACAAATCTGTCATAATGAAAATCCACAGTTACACATACATCACCCCTAAACTTAAATAACAGATTACCATATTCACACTTTAGAGTTGGACATTACAGAGAGGAATATTATGCAGTAAGCAGCCAATGGATGTAGAATAACATAGATTCAGTTTGCTACAGTCATGTTTAAAAAGTAGAGAAATAACTCAGTACCTGCAGCTCTCCTAGCAAGTGAATACGAATCATACATTTCATAAGCCCAGTGAGGCCAAAATGACAATGGGGCCTGTGATGCCATCCTTGTATAAGCAGCACCACGGTAGTGTCTCCGTTGTTCAGTATCTTTCTTTCTTACTCTCAGTAAGGATGTGAGGCAAAGATCATCCTCATCTCCCATGTTTGTATGCTTATCTGGCTGACTGCACCCATCAATTTCTTTAACATAATCATGGTACCGACAAGACTGTTCATGTATGAAATCTTCATCTTCATTTGAGGATTCATCCAAACTCCCAGACCTTACAAAGCCACTAGACTGGGGACCTGAAAGGCATACTCGTTTATCTGTCACTGAGTGATCACTTGAAGTGCTAGTCAGTGATAGAGAATCCCCATCTATTTCAGAATCCACATGATCAAGTTGTTTAGAACATGACACATACACACTGGGCACTGATGAAGCACATTGCCTGAAACTGTTACTTGCAGCTAACTGTCCAAAAGCCTCTCTTGGAGTTCTTTGAGGTGTATCTTCTTCAATAATTTTGACTTCACCCCATGGCTGTTAAGTGTTAACATGAAAAATGTCATAAAATTATGTTATCTTCCCTCTGTTTCAGGGAACAACAGACTTCTTTTATTAATTGAAGAGACTTACTACTCCATCGACGTCCAACCAATGGCGTATAAGACGAAATCGCTGCTGACCACGAGAGAAAACACATGATGAACCATCATCCAACTGATGAATTTCCTGTATCTGTGAAGGCAAATAAACACATAAGTTAAACTGGCTAATGAGAAGTCATACAGCTGAATAAAATAGTTTGAGAGAGAAATAAATAAGAACTTGCACAGATATGTAGTTCACAACTTATACTGATCCCGTTGATCTTAAAAATTGAAAATAATGTGTAAAAAGATTCAACAAAAAAGTGTCAGTTTCAGAGACATTGGCAGCATGAAAACAACACCTGGTTTCACAGTTGATCAATGTACAACACCAGAAATCAGTTTGCAAGCTATTCCAGACTATATTCAATTAGAGCTCCTTATAAGTTAAAAAAGAAACACTAAGTCAACTATAGCTGCAGATTCCATAAGAATATTATCTGGTAGAAAATGTTTAAGTCCCATGAGAATCCATCATTTTTTAATGGCCTGGCATAAATTTAGATTGCATTGATATTTATTTACAAATAAAGTATAGATCAGGGATAAATCTGGAACCAAAATGACACCGGTGCCCTACTTTAACATACTTGCAGCAACATAAATTAACTTTATTTTTAAGATGAGCAACTTTGGGCACACATATTGTCAAAATGAGCCAGCTGCTTTGTAAATTGCGTTTTACCATGGTGCACATGCACCACCCTAACCCGTAGTGTTACACCTGGTCTAGGCTTTAGTATTATTACAGAAGACTTGAAGAATATTTATTCTTTTTTGGTTCCTAGAAAGTTTATGCATATTGATATATTCATCTGAAATGATTTATCACAGTGTAATATAAGCAGATACTCAGTTACTAGTAGAAACAAACTCAATAAAAGGAAGACCAGTAGACCACAGGCAGACATGATATGACTGGTAATTAAATAGCTTAAATGGGTGTTTGTGTCAAATGATTGCCAAAAATGAGTCCGGTCCATAGGCTACACTGAAATAACTTGTATGAAAAAAAAACACACCTCCGCTGTTGTTCCGACAGAAGCAATAGTATGATGTCCATCATTTGCGCGTCGATAAGCATGAACCTGGCATTGGACCATTGTCAACTATAAAATAAAAATGTCACAAGAGGCATCACAATAAAGTAATGGGTGGCACTCACCACACCCATCATGCATGGAGCATCAACATGATTAACAGCCTTGTCAATAGCTTCTGCTAATCTAGGCTGAATTACTCGAAGAGGTAGGGAAGCTTCAGGAAACAAAACAAAACCTGCAAAGGTTTGGCACAACCTTTAGTATAACTCGACTATGTTAAAAATGAACATCATTAACGCGTGATAGTCCTCACTCAGTTAAAAAAAGGACAACACAGGTGGGCGTTTCTGGAGATAGTTTATTAAGATGAGATGAAGACCACTAGTTAGTCAGTGTTAGATCCATTCAGAAAGGACAACAGGATGCCCCATTTCAAAATGTATTATCCGTATAGTCAGTTTAATTATTGAGGTAATCTTTGGCGGTTTGTCATGCACTGCATGGTCTACAGGAAACAGGGATGCTACCTTGAAGATAAAACATCGGCAAATTGAGGACTTTGTCGCCATCCAAGAAAGCAAATTTTCCTCGGGTACCATCGACCTTTGCCTCTGGCAAAGTTACCAGATTTTTTATGCATTGAATTCAGGATTATAAAGTATGTAAATAGGATTAACACGAACATTTACCAAGATAGGTGTGAGCTTGCAAGGAAACAATACATGTATCAACTGTAAGCTCCTCAGAAGTGCTAACCCCTCCATCCCCATAAGTATTTCTTCTGCAATAAAAGAATGTGAAGAAGAAAAGAATATAGATCCCTCACAAACATGAGTGGCAAGAAACTAATCCAATTCATTTTTACCAATGAACCGTATACAGAGAGTGGGAAAATCTCATGGACTATATACTATTGTTCACTCCTCCCACTGACTCGACCCTGAGGGCCTTAAAACTTTAGCAGCCATATAAATCATCAGTAGCTACTGATTTGAATAGCAAACTTGTGAGCACCATTGAACTCATCATTCCTCCCATCATCCCACAAGGAACCACCAATTGTAAGTTAGTGCATCAGCAAATTTGTGGTTACTGTAACACTTAGCCTAAAAGATTTTGAGCGATCGAACATTCAATACTAAACATTGGCTAGAGTGTCTAGTGCTCACTAATTAACTCTTGTTTAAACTCCAAAGTGGATATTATTCTACGCTCGAGGCCATCTTACTCTTTGCTATGTTCTTGAGTTTGCAAAATTTTACCAATCCTAATCTCCACCTCCGAATTCAGAGTGTAATGTATTTTCAGAATAACTAAAATAATTTCAGAGTGTAATGTATTTTGAGAATAACTAAAACACTACTAAGTTATACAACTATTTCACTGCGAAACGCTGCTCTCGCAAGGAATGGAAAGAAAGGGGCGAGGGGTGTGTTCGGACCTGAGGAAAGTATCGACATCGGAGGAGGAGGATGAGTTGGAGTCGTCGACCTCCTCGACCTGGAGCTCTTCCATGTCCAGCTCCAGGATCTGCTCCATCTGCCTCCGCTCCCTCTCCAGGATCCAGTCCGGCTCCGCCATTTCGTCGCCGCCGCCGCAGGCCGCACGCCTCGCGGAGCAAGACTGAGGTGGCGGCGAAGTCACTTTTCTGTCCTAGCTTGCCGGCTGCCCGGCTGCCCCCCGCCAGAGTTCACACACTTTTTTCCTCCAACACCTAGCTCGTTAGGCCGCGGGCCTGTTTGGCTCACCGCCACAGTCTGCCACAGCACTGTAGCGTGGCGGCTGTGGCGAGGAGAATTGGCGCCAGGAGCCAAACAGGCCCGTCCGTTTAGGCCCATCGGCCTCGTTCTTTTTTCGATACAGACTCACACGAGCCTGGTGGGCCCGATCCTTCCAGACCCGTAGGCCGCCTCAAGCCCACACTACACAAGGCCCGATGACTACGCGGCCGGACGGCCCACCCGCCCGCCGGCGGCCGCGACCATCCATCGCCGCCCGCGCCCGCGGCCGGTCACCACCCCCGGCTCTACCCACCTCGCCGCGGCGACGCACCGCCAGCACAGTCCACCAAACCGGCCGCCCGCCCGCCCGCCGCTGCCGTCCCCGTCGTCCTACATGGCTGCGCCCCACTAGGTAACTCACTAATAACTTCGCCCTCTGCCGGCATTACCTCCAACGTCGCTTTGCGCTCCCGCCGCCCTTCTCTCCACGCGCCTTTTCGCCGTATTTTTTTTCCTTACCCATTCGGCATCCCCCGATGCGGAACCTGCGGCTGAGCTCCGGCTCACGTCGCGCCGCGCGGGCAGATCGGGCCCGGCGCGCTCATCCGGACGGGGAGGTTGCTGTCTGGGAATCAACGTGTCGTTCTCTGCTCTCTCGATCTCGATTGGTCGGTACCCACACCTTTCCTTTCCCGCTCCCCATCGATGTTGCTAGGACTAGAGGGAATCGATTCTTGAACGAGAGTGACACAAAACCAATCTAGGAGGAGCATGACGGCTAAGGCCATGTGATCTTTATTTTCTAGTACTGGCATGAAAAAGATCGCTCCAACTTCAGATGGCGGTTAAGCTTCTAGTGCTCGGTCCTATCGTCTACACATCATATTTGGATAGGAGTAACTTACTGCGTACTCCCTCCCTCCCAAGAAGAAAGAAGACACTTTTTCTGTCCTAAGTAAAACTTTTATAAGTTTGACCAAATTTATAGCAAAATTTATCAATATTTGTGACATCAATATTTGTGACATTAAATAAGTATATTATGAAAATATATTCATGATGAATCTATTGATACTTATTTGGTATTATAAACATTAATAATAATCATAATAAACATTATGAAGGGCGGGCTTGGTGCAGCGGTAGAGCCTACCGTCTGTAACCGGAAGGTCCCGGGTTCAAGCCCCAGCCTCTGCATATTTATGCGGGTAAGGTTTGGGCGCTATTACAACCCTTCCCCAGACCCCGCACGGTGCGGGAAGCCTACGGCACTGGGTACGCCCTTTATGAATCTATTGATACTTATTTGGTATTATAAACATTAATAATCTTTTATATAAACTTGGTTAAACTTAAGAGAGTTTGACTTCGTTAAGTTTAACAGACGACCGGTAGACCCGCGCGCCGCCGCGGCCGCCCGGCTTCTCCGGCACCGGCGCCACCAGGTTAGGGGTAGGGGTTAGGCTGCGGGGTTGCCGGGGGGAGATCCACCGCCGGCGGACATAGAAGGAGGGGTCGGGGGGCGGCGGGCGGCCCAGCGGGGGTGACGGGCGGAGGGCCGAACGGCGATGGCGCCGCTGGCCGGGCGGTGGGAGATCCCCGGTGGGCGGTGCCGGCGGTGGGGGCGGAGGAGGTGACGAAGAAGGCGACGGACGGCGGGTTAGCATGGCTGTGGTGGCGGGCGGCGGCCGAGGCCGCCGGAGCCGGGCGGCGGGGGCTGCCGGCGGGGGAGAAGAAGGGGGCGGAGGAGGCGACAACGACGGGTTAGCGTGGCCGTGGTGCCGGGCGGCGGGGGCTGCCGGCGGGGGAGAAGAAGGGGGTCGCGCGATCTCCTATCGCGCGACGGGTCGCGGCTTAACGCGGTCCTTTGACTTAGGACAAACCTAAAGTGTCTTCTTTTTTGGGACGGAGGGAGTAGCTCGGAAATCTGGAAGCATTGAGTGGGGGGCCGAACTGCAACAGATAATTCTGTGTCTGCTTATTATATATCCGTTGTGCATCTGAAAAGATTGGTGAATTTTGGTTAGTGTTTTAGTGAACCCAGGCTATACCCTCACCTCAATACTTACATCTGCATGTACTTGCGCCACTACAAGAGGAAATGTTTCGATTTGTAAGTAAATTTTGAAAGGAGAGCCAATTGGTCAAGTTGTTGCTTTCTAGGTGAGAGCAGGAACCTACTAATGTGCCAAAAAGCAAAGGGGTCATACATCAAACAGAACTTATAAATCATCTAGGTTCCTTTTTGGAGCACTGTGGATCATAAATCCATAAGGATGCCCTTGGAGGTATTGCGCACATCCAGTTCATGTTGTGCTATGCGTATGCTACTTTTAGATTGTGGAAAGTGAGTTCGTGATGCTATAAAGGGATTGCTGAGTGCCGACAACGTGGTCATGCAGAGGCCGTAGAGCATGGATAGCATTGATACATGGAAGGCGGACATTATAGCTCGAGATATTTTTACAAGGAAAGACAAGCTTCAAAGTTTGGAATGTTCAAACAAATCTTTGTTTTGTCTCGATGCTTATATATGCACTGGAGCCATCTTTCTTTATGTTTGATATAAGAAGGTCAAAGTAGCAATCTTTATTTTGTTCAACTGAATTGCATCATCTTGATTTACTTGATAACATACAGAACTTGAGAATGTTTTGGTGTTTATTAGGGGAATCATATTTACAGAGTTTTAGAAAGTTTGAAATGTTCAAACAAATCCTAGTTTTATCTTGATGCTTATATCTGCACTGGAACCATCTTTATTCTTTATGTTTTATAAAAAGGTCAAAATAGCATTCTTTCTTTTCTTCAACTAAGTTGGGTGTGTATCATCTTGATTTACATGATAACATACAGCTTGAGAATGTTTTGGTGTTTATTAAAGGAATCATGTTTGCTATCCTGTTTCCACATAGAAAAAGACATAATGAATGGCAATAGATTTGTGGCAGAAGGAAAAATGTTGTCTTAAGAATACTTTCTGAACGAATGGAAAGTGACACAGTACAGGACTGAACAGTGTGACCATGCATTGGGATCTTTTTGAAAATTTAAGCACCATTCGGGGAAGGTACTGACTGCATAGCTTGTGTATAGACAATGCTTACAGTTTATTCAACTGTGGCCATGGCAATGAGCCGTCCAGAATTTTCTTTTTGCCGATATCCATTTCCTGTATAGGCTTTCTGTTTGTTTCGAATTTCTGATCCATACCATATTCCTCTTATCAAGTTGTGATGTTGACTGGGGATGAGCAGCAATCATCGGATCAATCATTGAATGAATCTCTTTTACCCCTTTTGCAAAAGGCTGTTAGTTTTGCCACGTGGCCCAATGCTCCAAGAGAACATTGGGTTGTGTCAATTGGATCGAGCTGTTGAGGTCTATTTCTTTGCCCTGCTTTTCTTTGGCTGAGGCTCAAAGTAAGCATCTCGGGCCTATTCTAATTCTCCGTCGTTCTCCCAGATTTTATCGCCACATTATGTTTGAACTTTGAGGGGCACAGACAGATATCTTGTTCCATCTTTGCCATTTGTCTGATTGCATTCCGTCCTGGGCTTTGTCACTAGAGAATTTCTTGCATAATCTTAGGATGTTTTTTCTTTAAAAGTACACAGTAGTATTCTCTTATCTGTGTGTTTGATGGGATTACCCCCAACCTGAATGGTGTCATGCTACTCATTAGAGAGGAGTTACTGTTATGGAGTTTGGCTGGGGCTAGAGGAATTTCCCATCTTCTCACTCTAGCGCCAAATACAGACTAGGGCTCTTTTTGGTCGAGGTCAAGTCTTTTTTTTGTAAAAGGCGAGCAGTGTTTGTCTTTGAGTGAGGTGTGGTGAGTGTGTGACTGTGGTCGAGAGAAAAAAAATGACTTGAGGTACAAGTAAAAATGTATATAAGGTAAATATACTGATGTAGAGGTGTGTAGCAACCTGATTTTACTATCGTTTTGCACTTCCTTAAATGGAGTACCAAGTAAGTGACAGTTTGTTAATAATTTGCACACAATGAGAACATTGGTTTACATTAAACTGAACATCTCTTGTAAACTTCTATGACTCTGACAGGCTCATGCCTGGGTATTCTTCACCTGTTTTATTAGTATATATGTTTATGTTTTCTTTTGAGCAATTCGACGTTTAAAAATTTTGCAGTAGAGACTATTAAATCTGAACTCTGCGCTGTGACCAATGTGTTTATGTAGAGGTGTCGAGTGTAGTAGTAAAACAGTACATTAATTGTGTTTTATGTACTCCTGCATAAAGTCGTGTTGCTGTTCTTCAATAACCATGCCAGCTAATTTTTGTGATCTTGGATGGTGTTTGTTCGAAAGGACTCCTGTTGGCTGTTGCCACGAAACAGGGTCAGTCTTCCTGTTTGAGGAGTAATAAACTAATCTTGACTCTATAATACCTTAAAGCAAAATCCCTTAATGATTTCATCGCAATTGTTTGTACACCAGCATATCGCATATATAAAGAGATACAGGCTACAAGAATCTGCATCTATTCAAGTCACTCTCCAAAATGTGGATAGCTTGTGCATACCATGGCATCAAATCTGCGCACACAAGATGCTTACATTTGCTATCCAGAAATTGGAATATCTAGAGTTTCACTTATGTTTGGTGGACGAATACTAACTGCCTCCACAACTATATAAGCATACCGTGGCTCAACTTTCTATTCTGCAGTTCCCACTAGTTACATGTATTGTGGCTTGTGAAGTTTGTTCCTATCTGTATCTCCTTCTCCTTACTACCTATTGCCTAGTTCATACTTCACTCATACAAATGGATTATTCTAATTTGCGACGCCAAGCTGCATCCATGAAAAAGAGTCTCTTTGATCAGGCATGTATACTTTGGAGATTTCTAGTCAATAGTATAGCTTAATGCTTTCACAAGGACCTAGAAGTTTGATCAAAACGTGTCCTCTTTTGATCCCATCCATAGCAGCCATTGTTCTATTGTATTTTTCATCTTTTTCTTTGATATATTGTATGCTGATTGAGTAAGTTTTACTTCATCGGCAGGGGTACCTAGATGAGCAGTTTTGTCAGGTGGAGGACTTGCAGGATGAAGCTAGTCCTAATTTTGCAGAAGAGGTTGTCTCATTGTTTTTCAAGGACTCAGCCAGGCTAATATCAAACATTGAACAAGCTCTGTAAGTGCTAAGTAATGAAACTTGCATTGGAAAGAAAGAAGATGAACAATGCAAACAGTAGTGTTGAACTTGACTGATTAAAATTTGGTGACACTGCAGGGAAAAATACCCCAAAGATTTCAATAGGTGGGATTCATACATGCAGCAGCTAAAAGGCAGCTGTTCCAGGTAGCATCTAGATAGATTTTTTTTTCTCCTGCATATGATACATGCATGCTGTGTGACTGATTCAGTACGGAACCTGAATAGTGAGAACTATCGTGTTTAACTGAATATCATGCAAACATGAAACCGTCCTTTTTTAATTTATTGTCATTACCTACTGCATGCTTTCCTTGCCTCATCTCCAGTGTTCTTGTAAGCCAAAGTTCTTGAAGGCTTTAAAGTGGTGTTGTATCTTGGAGAAAAATTGTTATTTGGTGAATTGAGTACTAAATGCATGTCTATGCCAACCAAAAGCTTAAGTTTTGTTGCCAGTGACCTTTTCGAAGCAGAGCATGGTTCTGAATTGAGATGTAAACAGATCTTAACTCTGATATCTAAACGCATTCTCATAGTTTTTTATATAGTTCACATGTGTTTGACATTACAAAACTTGATGCAGCATTGGTGCTTCGAGGATGAAGAGTGAGTGCATGTCATTCAGGGATTACTGTGGACAGGGAAACGCGGAAGGGTATCTCTCTTTCTCTGCTTGTTTCAGATTTTTTGTCACATATTATCAATAAATGAAAGCAGCCTTTTTTTTAACCTGTGGCATATTTCGGTTTGCAGTTGCATGAGATCGTTCCAGAAAGTGAAGAGGGAGCACGGTGCCCTGAGGCAGAAACTAGAAGCCTATTTCCAGGTAACCGTTCCCCGCAAATCTCACCCATTGTTATGTAGAATGTGACCCATGACAATCAAACGCTGCTTCCCCGGTATCTCAGTTTGTGTTTATAACTATATATGTGCAGCTGCTACGACAGGCGGGTCCTTCTGGATCTGCCACCAGGCCTGCTATGTAAAAGACTACGAGTTGCAGTAAAATGGAGTATGGCTCGAGAAGATAGCCTGTTGACATATGTTTCCAGCTACCACAAAACTAGCTGTCCCTGCTACGCCAGGCGCCAGCATAGCGAAACAAGAAGAGATGCCATGCACGTATATAAATGGAATAAGATATGGCACTGATTATAAAAAGGAAAAAAGAAGAGGGAAGGAGAAGAGATGAGAACTGAGAATCATGTGTAACTGTGATTAAAAAGATGGCATTATTGTCTGATGTCTAACATGTAACCATGGAATAAGACTGTGACACTTTTACACCCCCTGTTCTGGCAAATCTTTTGTATGCGCTCATTTATCAAGCGTTTCGGCTGTGTCATGGCCCGTGACGGCGGATAGAGACATGTGTATGGCCGCATGTATCCTTGCCTGCACTGCATGTGGCCTCCGTACGCTGTACAGTGTTCGACTTCGACCGGCGCTTAGCGTGCCCTGGGCGCCATCCTGCCCCGTCCGGGCTTGCTACCCTAGTGCGCCGTGGTCCGTGGAATGGATTGATAACAAGAGGTGGGGTGCCCACCAAGGTTGTGATTCTAGCGGGTCGGCCCGTTCGTCTGGATTGGTTCTAAGAGAAAAGTATTAATTTGTTCTAAGATAAAAGTATTACTGATTGATGGCTGATAAACCAAACGAACAGAATGCATATCTATGGTTTCTTGAGGCACTGCGTTTTGAACAGGGGAAAGGAGCGCCGAAACCTTCCATTTGCCACACAAGTACGTGGTACCCAAAAAGGCTATGCCAACCTGATGAGTGCCGCGTTGTATGAGCAGGAATGGGCGAATTAGCATCAGCCCCAGGGTAACAGCTCTCCCCATGTTATCACGAGTTACACAGATCACAGCATGAAAAGGAAAACTGAAAATCCCGAAGAGAAACATGAATGATCACAGCATTAAAAAAATTCTGAAAATCCCGAAGAGAAACATACGCCTCGGCTGCCGGCTACTCGGCTCGGACCACCAAACCAAACGTGGCCCGAGCCTTGTTTAGATGCAAATGGCAAAGTATAGACTTTGTCACGGTAGCATTTCGTTTTTATTTGTGAATAATTGTTCAAACATTGATTAATTAGGCTTAAAATGTTCGTCTCGTAAATTACAACAAAATTGTACAATTAGTTTTTAATTTCATCTATATTTAGTACTCTATGCATGTATCAATATTTTAATGTAATAGAAATTTTCTTTTTACATAGTGGAATTTGGGGACGGCTCAGGTGAGATTTGGAGCAAGCTAGTAGGCAAGACCGCAAGGCACCGGTTTGTCTTGACTCTTGACGCGGCGACAGACATGCGGGCCACCGCACGCACCAACTGGGCCACAAATATCTTTGCCACCACGGCACCGCATCGTGCCCACCGGCGCCCTCCCACGCATGCCGCCACGTCGTTTGTTCGGAGCAGCGTGTTTCCTCGGGCCTGCTGCTCGGAGAGCTCGGAGCCCCAGGAAAGCTCCAAAAGGCCCCCCGCCACGCCGGTGGCGAAATGACGCCGTTCCGTTTCTCTCCACCGGCCACCGCTCTTCTGCTTTGCACTCCTTCAGCGCTTCCTTTTGTTTCTCTCTCTTTTTTTGTGCACGTTGCAGTGTTGGATCTTAGATCTCGGAAATAATCGTCGTAGCGTCAACATGTGCGCGGCGCGACGCCCATCCGCTGCCGGTTAGCCGGTTGATGTCGAGTTTTAGGACCAACAGTGTCAAACTACTGACATGAACAGCGTCTCGTCCTGTTCGTTTGGTTTATCAGCCACCAGTGAACAGTACTTTTCTTTCAAAATAAATCAGCCATCAACCACCAGCCAACGATACTTTTCTCTCAGAATAAATTGGCACCAGCCACTAGTCAAACGAACAGGATATAAATGTTTCTACTGCATCTGATAGCAAATTAACTTGTACAGGAAGTACTGCATTCTTAAGAGCTGAGGGGCCGGGAATCAATCACAGACGCTAGAAAACCAAGTCGCATCTCACACTCAGCTTGCGGGACACTGAGAGTAACCATTGCACGCAATACATCGATGCTGTATCGTTATTGCGGACCATGTTTCAAAAAGTTAGCTACCTTTGGTTAAAAAAATGGCAATACAAAATTTTCATTCCTAATGAAACACAAATTAAGCAAAAGGGCTATATACGGCGTCCCACTGGGTTGCCACCCATGACATGAATTTCTGGACCCTAAATCCCTAGCTGTTGCTTAATTTGTATAGGGTCAGACGCAAGTTGTACGAATTGATATTGATCGTGTGTATAACACCTCTCACACCCCAAAAGGTATGTAAACGGTTGAAACATCAATTTAGATCACAAATAAAAGTCAAAACAACCTGCACCAGTATAAACCAACAAAGGACCTCAGTAGCTACCTAGACAGACATTTAATATTCTTATAAGTAAAACCACAATATTTTTACAAACTTTTGCATTTTCAGCCTAGGTGTGTCTAAATTTCCAGTTATTGTAACATTGTTACTTGCGAATCACATTTTTAACTATTATAAAGTCACCATCTAACAGCTCACCATATTGCATTACTTTTTCTCCAAAAAAAATGTCGCATTACTTTAGGGCTTGGCTTAAGCTATGTTGTTCTATGTAGCTTTAACACAAGTGGGGAAATAAATAGCTTTTAGGCGATTCCAAAGTTACCGGCTCACCAAAGGCTAACTGCACACCGACCCGTAATTAAAAATCACTGAAATTAATGCACATTTTGTGAAAACAACGCGACGTTAAAAATCCGGTTTCAACAGTGACAATCGTATAGTTACTCGCGCTAACGGTAAATTCGAATTCACGCGAATTTTAAGGAGGGACAGCATAGTACTGCCACTGTTGCACTGTCCACCCTCCACCGGCCTTAACGCACAAGCAAAAACAAAAATCAAAAGCCAACTACCCAGGAGACCCAGTGAAGCGGCGAAGTCACAGGACGACAGGGAAGCTGCTGGTGCTGAGTCTGAGCGCTGCGCCGCACTCCCGTCGTCCAGCACGAGGAGGACGAGGGGAGGGACAGGGAGAGGCCAAGAAAACGCAGGCCAAAAGCCCCCGAGCTCACGCCGATCCGCCTCCCGCGTCCGCATTGCCCCCAGGCCTCTCGATTCGGCCGGACCCGAGCTGCCCAGCCGGAGGGCTCGATCTGGGCCCAGATCGGCCAGCATTTCGGCCCCGTGCAGGCACCGGTTCCGGCGGTGAGGGATGGGGAACGTTGACGGCGAGTACGACGAGTTCCATGCAGGTGAGATGGTCGTCGATCTGATCTTTTCGTTCTTTATTTTCTTCTGTGGGGAATGGTCTAATGACTTGATTCAAGTTCCGATGTTCAAAGTTTGGATCTTTGAAAGTTTCATGTGTGTTAGTGTGCGGTCATTATGTGAATTTTATTTTGGAAACTAGTAAGTTTGGGTGATTCAGGTCTTGTTAAGCTCCAAGTTTGGCGCCTCTGAGATTGAATATGCCAGTATTTGGATAGTCTGATGCTCCTGATGCGTTTTGCCGCAGTGCAGTGGGATGCAGCAATTTTCCTTTAGCATTGGCTTGCCAGACTTTTGTATAGGAGGTTAAAATGCGATCTACGTTTCTAGAGATGTTGTTTTTCAGGCTTTAAATTTGAATTTTCGAGCTCAATCTTACTATTTTGGTTATAAACTATTTCTAGCCAATCGGCGTGCTGAAGTGATAGATTGGCTCGGTGGGTTGCTGCCGGAGTTCGACTTGCCGTTGGGTTCTTCAGATGAGGAGCTGCGGGAATACCTCATCGACGGCACGGTGCTCTGCTACATTGCGGAGAAGCTCATGCCCGGTATTCAGGAGGTGAGTTCACTCAGCTCGGAGATGCTGAACTTCTGGTGCATGTTACTCTTGCTGATCTAAAACTTGAGGGCTTTGTTTGCAGGGAATGTGGGGTGGTAATGCATCGGACCAGAGATCAAATGTGAAGAAATTCCTCTCTGTTGTTGCGGAGATGGGGCTACCAGGATTCAGCGTCAAAGATCTGGAGGAGGTGATGTTACTCCTGTCATGTGAAAATAGTTTTCCAGTATATGCAGTTGCTAGTATATGTTTCATTCCAACTAACTGGTGCCATCATCTCCTTTTCAAGGTGTATGTTAAATCGTTAATAATGGTTGTTACCATAGTTGGTGTTAGTCCTCAATACCATGTTGACAATAATGCCTACTATTTAGGACTTGCGTAGCAATTATGGATCAATTTCAGTATGAAGATTCATAATTACGCCTATATATGGGTTATCCCACTGAGCTCAAATAGCATTGACTAGAAAGCAGTAATAACCTTAGTTGCTGTTGGCAATGTTGAAAAGTGCTGCACTGTGAGGAATATGTGAACTCAGAGTGGTCTTAGATCTTACAACTCTGCTGTAGAATTCTATCTAACCTTCACCACAAAATCCATAAGAGCTTCACCCCCTACAGCATAGACTCAAAAACCCCTTGAAATTTGTGTCATTTCTCAGATGCTTCATAGAATTCATAGTTTGAGATTTTTTGGGGGTACTGAATGGTAGTGGCTACTGAGGTATCTGTACCTCCTACATTTTGATTCAGACTTGCTTCACAATTGTCAATTGAAAATCTGTGGTCCTGTTCATGTCAATTTTTGTTAACCCTGGTTCATTTGATGATTACAGGGATCAGTGTCTTCTGTGGTAGAGTGTCTCTTGGCTCTAAAGGACAATGTGACTACAGGGTCAGGCCAAAACATTTCAAACAATGTTAAGACACCCCTTAGAAGGAGACTGGAACTTCGAGAATCCGATGGGCCTATAATTTCAGTTGTGACTCCAGGGAAAAGATCTCACAGGGAGGAAAGACAGAAAGGCCACTGGGATCTGAAGTCTCCACAAAGAAATATTCTTCATTCAGGTATGCTCATGTGTCATTCTTTTAGGCATCATCATTTATGGCAATGAACAGTGTATTTGGTTCTTAGTTTAGAGTTCGAACAGTAAAATTGCCATTAATAACTGGTTGCCAGTGGCATTTCCCATTTATCCTGGATCTTTACATATATATACACAGTAATCCCCCTTGTAATTCAGGCGAACGACTTTATATGTTGGTAAACTTTTATATTCATACTTTCATAATACCTGTTTCTTCCCTTCAGTTTTACCTTAAGTGTCTTGCCATGTTTATCTATGGTCATGCTCGCGTTAAAAAATAACGGGATGTTAATTCCTGTCTCTACATCATGACGGTGCATGCAGTCTGGTCCTTATGTTACAATAAGTCAACATGAAGCTGAAATCAACAGAACAAAACAAGCCTTAACAATACATCATTCTCACCTTACTTTGCAGGACAAAAGGTCCATGATGCTTTCCAACTTAACCGGGGCTCCTACACTGATCTTCCTGCTGCCGAAATTTCGGAGATGATGCATTCAAGTAGTCTAGATGTAAAATCTTTAGCATCACATCATATCATCGTTTTTTGTTCGTATCTGCCCTTTTATTAATTACTATAACCATCTTTTCTCAGAATGCCCCTACTCAATCACTTCTTAGAGTTGTTAATGGCATTCTAGATGAGAGCATTGAGAGGAAAAGAGGAGAAATACCACATGTAAGTTTGTTTTCAGGGACTTCAATGGACATATTGCCTGGAATGCCAGTGTTTATTTATCATCAGTTATTAATGACTAACATCAGCCTATTCTTGTCTCAGCGTGTTGTGTACTTGCTAAGGAATGTTGTTCAAGAGATTGAGCATCGCATTGCTATTCAAGCAGACCATATAAGAAATGTATGTGTGGAATTTGATTTGAATTTGCCATTTCCTGACATACCAATTCAACTCCTGAAACAGACCACTTATTTTCGCAGCAAAATAGCATCATAAAGACTCGGGAAGACAAGTACCGCTCAAAAATTAAAGCACTTGAGACACTAGTAAATGGAACAAATGAAGAAAATGAGGTAGCTATCCAATTTGTTCATGGTCTGAAAATTATAACAGGAATCACTACTGCCTATAGATATTGACACGTGGTTCTTTCTTCAGATGACAGTAAATCGGCTTGAGCTAATTGAGGTATTCAAATTATCCTAATCTGTTTTTTATGTTTTAATCATGTTACTTGCTTCAGTCAGTTTTCTTTTAAGAAAATGAAACAACTGTTGGTTGTATAATTTTTGGGTCACTTATGGGTTATTGTATTACATTTAGTGCTTGTAATTATAGTGAACAGATCATAATTTTTTTTGTTTCTCTTATAGGTAGAGAAATCAAAAATTGACGAGAAAAGAAAACTAGGCGAACAAGACATGGTTCGGCTGATGCGAGAAAAGGAGAACTCAGAGAATACAATAGCTTCCCTTCAACAAGAAATACAGATCTTGAGTAGGATGCATGAACAGTACCGCGAACGAATGGAAACAGAAGCAAGGCAGATGGAGGAACACTTGAGTACGAGAATTAAGGAGGCTGAGTTTCTTCTAATACAATCGAAAAAGAAAGTTGAAGAGATTGAGTCTGCTTCCCAACTGAAATCTCAACTTTGGAGCAGGAAGGCAAACATTTTCCAGAGTTTTATGGATAATCAGAAGATATCCATTAAGGTTGTGTTACTTTCATATCCATTTTCCACTGTCTTTAGTTTATTTATGTCTCTCACTTATATTATCCAACTATGTTAGGACATAAGGGTATCATCTCAGTCCATCAAGCAAGAAATGTTTGCCCTTCAAATGAAATGGAGGGATGAAATATCTAACATTGGTATGTGGTTACTCGTGATTTGTATAGCGGCATTATTCTACATTTGTTGTTTTTCTGATACTTTATTTTGCCTGCTCTTAACTTGCTAAACTCTTTTAGGACATAATCTAAAAGGTTTAGTAGATGCTGCCGACAATTACCATAAGGTTCTTGCTGAAAATCAGAAGCTATTTAATGAAGTACAGGAACTAAAAGGTATTTTCATGCACAATGATACATTTACAACTGTGCATATTTTATTGGTGTTTAACATATTCTTTTCTACTCTAATGTTTATCATCAGGCAATATCCGAGTCTATTGCCGTGTTAGACCATTTCTTCCTGGTCAGGATGGGAAAACAACTATAGTTGATTATATTGGCGAAAATGGTGAGGTTCTGATCACAAACCCCTTCAAGCAAGGGAAGGATGCATGTCGAATGTTCAAGTTTAACAAGGTGTTTAATACACATGTTTCTCAAGGTATATCTTAAGTATGCTAGTGATGCAATCTAAAGTTGAAAGGTGTATCATTGATTATTGCTCACCAACATTTCTTATGTAATTTGCAGCTGATGTATTCTCTGATATCCAGCCATTGATCAGATCAGTTCTTGATGGGTTTAATGTGTGCATTTTTGCCTATGGTCAGACTGGTTCAGGAAAAACTTACACAATGGTATGAAATCAAGACTCAAGATAACAGTCGAATTGATACTATTCTTGGAGATATTACTAATTGTTGATTGGCATCGTTTTTTCCTTAGAGTGGACCAGGCACATCAAAAGAAGATTGGGGTGTCAATTATCGAGCTTTGAATGACTTGTTTGACATCTCTCTAAGTAGAAGGAATGCTTTCTCATATGAGGTGGGAGTGCAAATGGTTGAGATTTACAATGAACAAGTGCGGGATCTACTATCAAATAATTTTGCACAAAAAAGATATCCTTTCTCTACCAAAAATATGTTTACTTTCTATTCTTTTCGTTTTTAAACATATTATGTTTAATTAGCTTGTTCTAAATGCTAAAATGGAGGGAGTATTAGAATATCTCTTATGGCTACATTTTTAGAATTCGTACTAGCAGACATGCATAGAAAAATATGTTATTCTTGACATAAAGGAACACTCGGGATTTGGAATACTTCCCAACCGAATGGACTTGTTGTCCCTGATGCGAGTTTACATCCAGTCAAATCAACATCAGATGTGCTAGACTTGATGGAAATTGGACAAACAAATAGAGCAGTTGGATCAACAGCTCTAAATGAAAGGAGCAGTCGATCTCACAGGTATATACCATTGACTAGTTACTGAAGTCAAACCCCTAGAATTCTTGCAACATAATGTTCTGAAAAATTTTGTTGCATGCAGCATTCTAACAGTGCATGTTAGAGGGCTGGATTTGAAGAATGGGTCTACTTCCCGGGGATGCCTACATTTGATTGATCTTGCTGGGAGTGAAAGAGTTGAGCGATCTGAAGCAATCGGGGACAGATTAAAAGAAGCACAGTATATAAACAAATCCCTGTCTGCTCTTGGTGATGTGATTTTTGCTTTGGCACAGAAAAATGCCCATGTTCCATACAGAAACAGCAAGCTGACTCAAGTTCTACAGAGCTCTTTAGGTAATATATAGTTGTTCCTCGCAAAAAAAAGGAAGAAGGGGGTATCGTATAGTTGTGTTAGTTTTGTACGTGGGTAGTTACTTATCATAATTCTTTTCTATTTTCTTGCAGGTGGACAAGCGAAGACGTTAATGTTTGTTCAAATAAATCCAGACACCGAATCATATTCAGAAACAATAAGCACTTTAAAGTTTGCTGAAAGGGTTTCTGGAGTAGAGTTAGGTGCTGCAAGAAGTAACAAAGAGGGCAAAGATATAAAAGAGCTACTAGAACAGGTTTTTTTACAAATCTATCTCACTCTAATAGTTCCAGATAATTTGTGTTAGTCTAACACTAATAAGCAAGCTTTCTACAAACACTACCTGAGCTTTGAGTACCAGTAAGCTTCATATTAACTCAGTGCTATCAGGTTCAGGGGGTGCGCTTTCTTCTGATATCACCACAAATTAACTTTTAAATTGGAGAAAAAGAAAAATCTATTTGTTCTTTGGTATATGTTACTACTACATTCCTCAAAAGTGTATTGCTGTTAATAAGGCTAATACCGGTAGTAGTTACTATAATCAGGTCAGATAGTTTCTGCATCCGCCCTTGGTTATCTCGATTTCAGATGTATCCATTTTTGTGTCCAGGTTTCATATCTGAAAGACACAATATCACGGAAAGATATGGAAATTGAGCAACTCCTGAAGGACAAATCCAAATCTCCAAGTTCATCAATAGATAGAAATAACAGTAGCCAGCAGATCCGGCGATTATCAGGTAATGGGTCGCTCAAATTTCATCATGCCCCCAAAACTATGCAGTAGTGAATGGAATCAGTAATGGACACACTTTGCCCACTGATACAGGGGCTGCAGCATCAGGTGAAGCCGAATGTGAAGATAATGTGTCTGATGACGGCTGCTCAGTAGCAGGAACCGAGTATTCTGTTGGTGGTGCTTCAGAGGCGGCAGGAGAACAGATGTATGTTATCATTTTGCCCTTGTATTGTCCACCACTCTTCCTTCATCGTTCTTTTGACTCCAACATCGCACACCAGAAGGCATTCCATATTTCTTTCGGTAACAAATCCTGCCACTTAAACTATGCCCTACAATTTCAGGCAGAAGGCCCCATCAAGGATAGCCAGGTTGTTCCTCACAAAGAATGGGCAGCCAGCAAACTCCAAACCAAAACCGAGGGAGTCTGCTCTAAAACCTCCAGGTACAATACAAACACGAATCACTTGCATGCCACATAAGGTCTACCTGGTATCTCATCAAAATCTCTATGAGCTGATCGATGCTGCGAGCACATCTAGAAATGGCATCCCAACACATGATGTGATCTCATGATACTGATGCAAAACTCGTTTTCGTTGACAAGGTCGCACTAAATCTACGGGAAGCCAGGTGACAGGAGGATCTTCAGTGAACCCCTCCAAAAGGCGGTAGAGAAATAAGATTCCAGCATCTGGCTCGGCCACCATGCCCATGCCATGCGTCTGTAATCTGACGCGCACGGATTGTGCTGAAATGCAACGGGTGGTTAGGTGTAGGGTATGTGTGTTGCTGTACCTTGTCAACGATCTATTGACTATTGAGTAATGAAAATTCAGCTGATTATAAGCAGCAGGCGCAGGCGCGCTGTGGCGTTCACAGACTTGTGAGTTAACTGTTCAGGCAGAGGCAGGCAGGCAGCTCACGCCCAGCCCAGCGGCTGTTTCGCCAGTCGCCCAATCGCATTCTGCTTTGCTTACGGGGACAAGGACGAACAAAAGGCGGATCGAGTAAAACAAATGCAGTGAGCGTGGATCAAGGACGAACAAAAGGCAGATTGAGTAAAACACTTTGCCGACGATCAGGGCATAGAATTCTAAATTTTTTTTAAAAAAATAAATGCGGTGAGCGTGGATCGAACACGCGACCTTCAGATCTTCAGTCTGACGCTCTCCCAACTGAGCTATCCCCGCTTACGTTTAATTTCTCCACAGAGTATATTTATAAATAGTTAAATATGGGAGGAACACACTCCACCGCTCTGCACGTGAATCTAAGGGGCACCGTTGTCAATACGTGCTGCTTCTACTCACGGCCTCGTGCAACGAAACTTCTGCGCGCAGTCGTGTTGGTTTTGAATATCTTGCTAGAGTAAAAGGCCTAAAAGACACCTGCAAAGGAGGATTGGTGATCGAGTGGTGACACGCCAACGTTAGTTCGAGGAAAACGAGAAGATGACCCATCTCCCTCCCACTGCCACAGCCAGAATGAATAAACAAAGTAAAATGCACGTATACACAAGGACGCTAGATCATCAAACTGGCCAAAAGCAGTTCATCAACGGAAACAAAAGCGCTTTGGCGTCGTTCCAGAACATCTAAAACGGAACGCACAACGTAACGATATTCTGATGGTACACGGATACAGTTCGATCGGACCCTGGCACAATGATGCAGCATCATGCCCACCCTCTCCTCTTTCGAGCTGTCATCTGCCGACGGCCTTCCCTTGTTGTCCCTCTTTACCACGCAAAGGAAGCTCACCAAAGAAGCTTAGAGCCCCCACTTCTGTGTGTGCCCATTTTGATCCGTCTTTATTAGCTACCACACGCTCTCATAGTCTCATGTCCTTACCAGCTAGAAACGCTGAAGAACTCTGGTAGAATTTGGCACCTCTTGCGTCCGAGCTCAGCCATGTATAAATAATAACATACCAGCCCAAGCAGAACCATACTGCCACTGATGGCTACTGCGTCCTTCGTCACCTACCTTCAGAGGCCCCGGGATCTTCCGGTGCCGGAGTTCCGGGCGCCGCCGCCGTCCCCGGTCACCGGCGTCCTCACGGGCAGCAGCTCGGGGTCGTCCGGGTACGGGGAGTGCCATGATGACGACGAGATCGGCAGGTTCCTACGCTGCTCCGCCAGGGTCCCGGTGCTGCGGCTGCCGGAGAGGCCCGGCCCACGGAGGAACAAGAAGAAGCAGGTGGCGTGGGCGCCGCCCGTCATCGACTTGCGCCAGCTGCACTCACCGTCGCCGGATGCTGGAGGCGGGCCGGCGGTGGAGACGCTGAGGTCGGCGGCCGCCGCGTTTGGCTGCTTCCAGATGGTCGGCCACGGCATCGACAGGGGTTTGGTCTTGGCAGCGTTCTGTGCTGCGAAGGCGAGGGAGAGATCGCCGGCATCGGGGGAGGGTGTTGGAGGAGACGAGGACATCGAGGAGCTGTGGTGGCCGCCCGGCGAAGGAGACAGGGAGATGGCGGGAAATTGGCCGTTGCGAAATGGTGCCAAGCAAATCAGGTAAGAACTTTGGCATGTTAATGAACTAAATATGTTGCGAGACTGACTGCAACATGCAAGTGCAAGCATTAGGAGGACCCAAGAAAAGGCTAGTGATTTCTACAAATTTACGGTGCAAATTCAGAATCGATTCGAAAATTTTGGACAGCATGCATCCCGTTCCCGTCCCATCATTGATTTTGACTCTGCGCAGGAACACAGCAGATGACTTGTTCGCTCAGCTCGAGCAAGCTTCAACCAAGCTCCTGCACGCCTTGCAGCAAGGCGATGAAGCTGGCGACGCCGATGAACCATCGGCGAAAGCTGACGCAAATGGCTCGCTTCTCTGCATCCGCAAGCACAAACGCGACGGCAGCAGCGCGTCCGGCCCCGTCAGCCAAGACGACGTCCTGCGTATGCTGGTGCGGAGCTCGCGGTGCTCGCGCGCCCTCGCCCTCCACCTCTGCCCCGGCGCGTCGGTGTTCCACGTCTTCTCCCGGCGAGGCTGGTCGAGGTTCCGGCCCCTCGACGGCGCCGTCGTGGTCACCGTCGGGGACCAACTCCAGGTGACAAATGCATCTTTCTCACATGTTTCCGATACTGGACAGTTCCAAACTTAAACTTGAAAAGCTATAAATTGCGAAAGCGATTGGCAAAAAAAAAGGGCCAGCAAACTGTGCCCACGCATCCTCCCGCCTAGGGCTGGACAAAAAACTCGCGGCTCGTTAACTCGCTCGACTCAGCTCGATAGTGGCTCGACTCGGCTCGGCTTGTTGGAAAATTATATAAGCTGAGCCAATGTTTTAGCTCGGTAGTATAACAAGCCAGCTCGAGCTGGCTCGCGAGCCGCTCGTGAGCCAAAACGAGCCACAGCGGTCCAACGTCCCAGACCATCTAACAATTGCAAAATTTAAGAATACCTAAAGTATAAACAACCAACTCAAACCCTAACCATACAGCACAACACCAATGTCCATCCATTACCCTACATCTTCACTCCTCGTTCTGTACTTACATCTCTTCCTGATATTCTCCTGCTCACCGATGAAGTCAACAGTGTACGTGATGATGTAGTTATGTAGGAGTTTTTCATTTATTCTCTCCATTACTCCCTTTTCTTTGCTTCGATTACTCCTATGAGCAAGATTTGGATCTGATGGGATAAAATTGATAGTTTATGATCCGTAATTTTGAAGGGGTTGCGAAGAACTAATTACCCTTAATATTATTCCTGATTTATAAATCTTGAATTTTTTTACTTTAATTTTACCTTACACTCATTTTTTATCGAGCTAGCTCATGAGCTAAACGAGTCGGCTCGAGCTAACAAACGAGCCGAGCCAAGCTGAACCTTTAGCTCGTTAGGATAACGAGCCGAGTCAAGCTAGCTCGTTATCTTAACAAGCCAGCTCGAGCTAAACCGAGCCAAGCCAAGCCGGCTCGATATCCACCCCTACTCCCGCCTGCAAACAAGAAACTGACTGAACCACGAGCACATTGCCACAATCGACATCATTATTCATCAATATATATTCAGGCAGCTTTACTCACCTGTTTCGTTTCCATTGACACAGGTATGGAACGGTGGGCTCTACAAGAGCGTGTCCGGGAAACCGGCTTACAGCAACGAAGATCTCCAAGGTGATGCTGTCTCGGCGGAGTTCTTCCTTTGCTGCTCTTCGGTCGGCACAGCAAAGGATGCCCTGAACGTGGACGCCGGGAAAGTCGTGGCGTTGAATCTGCAGATCATGGTAGCAGCTTGCATTGTGCTGGTTTACCATTTCTTCCTCTCATGCTTTTTATGAGATCTGGTAATGCTCAGCAGCTGCCGGGCTTGGAACTACTATGCAACACAATTTTGCCGCTTCGTCGTCAGGAGAAAAGATACCAACCAAATTCCATCTCAATGTAACTCAGACGCCCTGAAGTCTTAACCGGCTCAAATATCAGAAATCTACTCTAAATCACCAAAATTGTTGCAATCAGCACCCTGCTGATATTCCTAGAAGCAAGCAATTTTGCACACACCGAGTCCAAAATCAACATCCCTGACCACAGATGGAACTTAATCAGACACCTTCATATATGATGGGTAACGCGTGCTATCCAACAACAGTAGACAAATAGATGACACTACATGGAGCTACATCCAGAGTTTCAAAATCCTCTCTCAAGATTTCAGTAACAATATATGATGCCCCAATTTCCTGTAAATAATCTCAAAGGCTCAACTTCAAAGAACATGCATCGAAGAGTACAGGTACTCAATGGCATAATTGAGAGCTCAAGTGGCAGACTCTTACCAGGGTCATTTCTTGTGGCACCAGATTTTTCCGGTGACCCGGCAGTAATCATGTATCAAAGCATGAGAAATTAGAAAGATATCATCCAAAATGGAAAAAGGCAAACATTGTAACTATACCTCATGATAAGAGTATGGCAGGAACTTTCTGAGGCCCTGACATGATTAGACCAGGGATTCAATCATACTGGTCAGGTGTACATATCTGGCAAAGCCTTACACTACAGCTATTAGTCCACTAAATTAACGATTAACACAACTAAAAGACATTTACTACTGTACAGGCTAGTCTATAATCAGGAGCTATCAGCAGATGCCTTTGCAAATTGCAACAACAGTCAGGGTAACATTGAGTCGCATTCCGAACTGGTCCGCACAGGAACCGCTACACTGAGAGCTAGCTAGACCAAAAGATGACGCCAACAAAGGACTCCGCATGAAATGGCTCCAAACCACACAAAAACATTCCTAGGATACAGTACGCCCATAGCATACTGATGCTAGGTAGAGATTCTTGGACCATTTCTCCTGCAATGAAACAAGAGTACAGATTGTCAGAACCAATGGAAGAGTTGCAATTCCTGAATGAGGTACAGGAGGCACATTAACCTTAACATGTTGACTAGGGAATGCAGATGTCCTCAGTGTCTCCTGAGTCTCATCAGTAGGTCGCCTCCTTGGCACACTTAAAACAAATGCAGCCTGATCCCAAGTTGCAGCAGTCGCGGTTATCCGGTAGCCATTGTCCCACCTCTTATGAATTCCCTCACTGGGATACAAGAAGTCCAGTTCAACAACCTGGAAATTAAATGCATACAAACCAATATATCAATAATAGATATGTTGAATTTAACCCCAAGTGTAAAGAAATGCAAAGAAGGGACCAGTGGAGTGAGAAAAAAAATGCTACCTGATCAGAAAACCCTGCATTACGAGACATGACAACTGCCCATCTACTTCCAGCAGTTGTCATGGAAGTAACATAGAAACCGTCTCGCCATTTCTTGTTTATCCATTTGTAGGGGAAAGTATCACTAACTTTGTAGGATTGCTGTGTATACGCGGTGCCTGGATATATTTACCCAATAGTGAAAAGAATGTTTATATAGTATAAGACAAAAGGGGCTTTACTACTGCAGGCTTCGGACCTTTAGACATCACTACCAGGGAACTGCCATTGTTTGCTCCAGCAAGTGCAGTTATATAGTAGTTCCTCTCCCATTGGTCCATTATCCATTCCTTGAAAACAAATCAGCCATTAAATTTCTTAATGTAAAGAACAGTGCACCTAGTAACTTTACCTGACAAACAAAGTGGTTGTATTGTGAAAGTTTCAAGCTAGAATGAAACAAGTTACAGGTCACTCACTTTGTGGAGGAAATGTGGTGTGAGCTCATAAACTTGAGAAGTGAACCCAGTACCAGCATCCATGATTAGAGCCCAGAGATTGGAGCAAGATGTTATGCAACTGATAAAGAGGCCATCTTCATTCCCTTTATCAATGTGCTGTACAAGCCTTGAATCTGCAACATTGTAATGGTACCTGCAGTACTCACAGCAAATATGTTCCATTACTTTTGATCAACCACAAAGACATGTGTTGCCATTAACTAAATTTTGTGCCTTGTAAGAGTGTACCGTTGTTTCATAGGACGCCTGGCATTATAAACACTTATCCACTGTGTTGCAGGCATTCCCATCCTGATCTTCTTCTTTGGTTGTTCATCTGCCTCTTCCTCTGTCAATAAGCGACCTCGCTTCTGGCCAACTTGATGTATAAGCTTTAGAGAAGTTCCAAGGGAGATTAGATGCAATCAAAATAATGTTTTTTAAAATGCCAGATTGCAAACTATGCACTTACCTTCTGAGCACCATCAGTGTTAAGTGGCCTGATATCTGGATTTGTGCCCACTACACTATCAAAAAGTGAAACACACTTTGCATAGTTGGGTTCTTCATCAAACTTCAAGTTGACCACATACTCCACAAATTCCCTGAAGGGTTGTGGGCAGAAGCAACAGAGAGATTCTGGAGAGGTGGCCATTTTCTTCTTGCAGACAAGGAAGCCTTTGTTTTCACCCTGAAGATGCAAAAGAAACATCATGCACACATGCGCATCACTCAAATCAATACAGCTGGACTGGAAGGTCCAACAGTTTTACCTGATAACCTTGCCAAGGTAGACGTCCTCGTATAAGAAAGACTAGTGTATATGCTAGAGATTCTAAATCATCCCTCCTGCTACCTATTCTCCCAAGATGTGAATGAACACTAGCATAGCGAACTGTTCCCCTGAAATAGCAGCAGTAACATAACAATAAGACTGGTATATCCCTTCAGTTGATCCACCTATATGTGAAAGTAACAAGAGGCTTGCACCACAGATTTACTAGTTATTGTGACAGCATGTTTAATTTGGTGTCTCAAAAGACTACAGAATTATTCCAAGTCCGGTGACTACATGGTTATTAAAAGGCATGCAAATCAGGACCTTTCGTACAGCGACTGGAATAGGTGAATTCGTTGTGGTGGTGCTGTTCAAGAGTAAAAACTGTAGTGGTTCTATAAGGTTAAGGAAATACACGGGGAGGCATGCACAGAGAGGGAATACAAAATGGGAATAAAATAATGGTTGGTTGAAAACCATTACAAGGGTAGTCATTTCCTGGTGTAACGGCTAGATCCATGATTTTTGGGAAACGACAAACTGCAACCGGACAGGAAATGCGACAGGATAATTGACACCATCATTTAAGTGCTAGGGACAACACAAGTGACGCTTATAAGAAAAAGCTCTGTTTTGGCACCTGAAAACATCAGGCCGCTGATCATAATCAACATGGAGTCCTGTCGCACTGTCCTTCCACTTTGTAGCTGCATCAGAAGGTCAAGAATACTAAATTATTCACACTACTTAATCTGTTGTCTACATACACAACAGTTCAATTCACATCATTGCCAGATAGGTAAACAAGAAAATGAACTTACCTAATCCAAGATCGACAAGGAAGAGTTTTTTTTCATCGGGTGTCCCAGGAGTCCCTAGCAAGAAATTTTCAGGTTTGACATCCCCATGAACATACCTGAAACAACAAACATTTTTTTATTTTAAAACTTTGCCAGCAGATTAAACAGATACATGGAGGATAAGGTGCTACAATGAAAGAATAATTAGTGGTACTAACCCTTTTGAATGCATTTTCTCAAGTATGGAGATAGCTTCAATAGCTATACAAGCAACCATCTCAACTGACATTCTGTGTGACAAAGGAATGATGTTAAAGGTAAACTAAAAGCCAATGCCAAATGATGACTCAAAACTACGACTCACGTGTGAGAGTTATTATTCCAGACATCCCACAGACTGGGTCCAAGCATATCCATAACCTGCATTTTTAAGATAAGTTGATTAGCATCTAAAGATAATCAGAAAGAAAGAAGTTAATGCTCTAACAATCCAAACAAAGTGCCATACCATAACAAAGTACTCCCCTTGGCGTCCTTTGTAGTGGACTCGAGGAACCCCATGAATGCCACCGATGGCACTAAACATGCAATAACCATGAAAACCAATCAGCTACCATAAGTGGATGCCAAAAAAACTTACACCTTGTACTCAAACCACAAGATCATAGATCCACTTACTTGTAAACTGCCCACTCATAAGGTGGGCCATGGTTACATCCTTTACTGGTCCTATGCTCAAATTTCAATGCCACCTAGGATAGAAAAGAAGACAATTTACTCTCAATGCTAATACAACCCACAATTCAAGCCTTCCAAATTGATTGGTAAAACGGAAACTCCTCTATTACCTCAACTGCACCTGGACCAGTAGCTAACATGCGGTGGCCAACATACACTTGGCCAAATCCTCCTTTCCCAAGCTTTCTGTCGACTCTATATTTTGGTGAATTGCCCACCTGGACCTGTATTTATGGAACAAACAGGCAAAGATTAGACCAGAATCATTTGGAAGTCGAACAATTGCAAGCAAACTACAAGTCAACAAGGCAACGCCTGTGGGCAGCACAAGCATAAACTAGATTGCCCGCACAAAAAAGAATATCTAATAGCCGCTAACGCTTTACCAGCTGAACCAAAATTTCGTTCCAATCATCTATGGAGAACCATCTCAGAGTCAGAGCTCAACAGAATCCACGTGAAGCAGGCATAATTAAACATCGTACGAACAGCTCACCGTGTCAGGGACCGGAGGGCTGCCCTCGTCATCGGCTATCAGCTTGTCGGCGCTGCGCGCCCCGCTGTCCGGGTCGCCCATCCCACGCCCCCTCTCGTCGCCGCAGCCTTCCCCCGCTACGACCTCCGCGGGCCTGATCTCTTCCCGCTCCCTCCCCTCCGCCCTCGCGGCAGCTCTCGTAGCCCTCCGCCTCGTCTCAGCCGGAGGAGGCGCCGGTGCCGGCACCTGTGCCGCCGCCTCTGCCGCCGGACTACCCTGCGCCTCTCGGGCCCTTCGCGCCGCGCTACGCAGCACAGGCATCCTCAGCCATGGAGCCACATGGCCCCGCCGACGCCTCCTCCTCCACCACCTCCTGAGATTCCGCCGCCGATCTCGGGGAGGAGATGGGGGGGGGGGGGGGGGGGACCGACTCGGCGGCGCGCGGTGGCTGGCACCGCGACCGGGACGCTTGCTAGGGTTCGGGTTGGTGTGGGGCAGATGTGATGTGATGGGGAATGGGGGAGGAGCAAGCGGTGGTGGTGCTGATGTAACACCGGCTGCTGGAGACGCGAGAGAGGGGGGGGAAGCGCAGTGAGTTCGTTACGAGAAAGGAAAGGATTTGCCACCGTGTTGTGTGCGCGACTGCGTGTATCGTCGCCTGGCATCAGTCAGTCCGTGTGTGGAAACAGGGAGACGGAGCTCGTGAGAAGCGACGGCGTGACGGCTGCCATTTGCTCCGAGGACGCCAGAGGCTACACCGAAGGATCTACGAGGTAGGCACCACCGGTTTTCATCGTCACACGAGATGAGAACCCATGACAGTTCCACGCAAAACATGAGGACATGCACAACGCTTCGTGGTGTCCGGTAGCTTCAACGTCCACGTTATATCTCTAATTTATACGTATCACGCTAAATAAAGACTCTACAGTATATCAGATTTATCTACAGAAATAGAAATAGCGGATCTAAGGTCTATAAAAAAGATGAAGGTACTCGTAAAAAATATGTTATAATGTATAAGAGGATTATATCTGCGCTTTATTATCCAGTAAGATAAAAAGTGAAAGTGGTGTTTTTGAAGCAAATTACATGTTGTGAGATTTTTACGTCTGTTTCTTCTTGAAGTATATGGCATATAGCTTTTAGTTGAGGCCAACGCTCTCCGGTAACTGTGGTGGACTTGCCTTGACATGTAATATAAGGCATCACGTAAATTATTATTAGTTAATATTTGAAACAAAGCATGCAGTGGAGGATATCGGTGTTTTTCTTCACGACAAGTTAAAAGTTTGTTGTTACATAAGAAAACAGCTTGAAAGTTGTCAAGCATGGTAGTAGCTGTTAGATATTCAATACATAGGTTTAAAAAGATATTGGTTGAAAGAACTCAAGAAGAGAGATAAAAGTTATAAATAACTATAGTATTTTTCCGAATGCATATACAAAACACATATCTTGTAAGTAGGACCTTATGTGCACATTAAGAATAACGAAGAGTACATTTTATTGCATCTTTGGCGTATGACCTTACGAGCCGTGGTGGTACCGTGGACGACAATACGACAACATCATGGCAAAGTGAAGCGTCCCCTCGAAAGAGAGAACTTAATGTGATACAAATACCAGTCCCAGGATGCTGGTTCACATTATTACAACAGATAGTTCAGTACAAGAACAACATTACGGGATACGGTGGCATTGCAAGGCCACGACAAACAGAACTAGCACTAAGCTCCAGATAAAAAGGTTGATAACATAGAGGTCTTCATCAGAGTGGCAACGCATGCGGCTTCCAGCGGGTGACCCTAACACACAGGCAAAGGTTGGGTGCAGAACGAACCCCACTAGACGATATCCTCAGGCACAAAGTCCGGGTCTGCCTCTGCAACAGATTAAGCAAGGGTGAGTACATACGTACTCAGCAAGCGCAACCATAACCACGGAGGGGTATAACAGAAGTATGCACAGGATAGCAACAAGGAAGGCTTATGGTTTATTTAGCAGCAAAGCAAATTTTATTACACATGCAGGGGGTTAGTTTTCGCAAAGGGTTTTCACAATTATTTCTTCTGATAGTAAATACAATACTTTTTCATACAAGATTTTGTTGCTACCAGGTTTCCCATCTGTCGTAGCCTATGTCAAAACATTTCTCAGCTCAACCAAATTCCAACACTTTCTTACACCAAAACAGGGGACTAGTGAAGTGACCAAGCCGTAACTCGCCCAATGCCGTGGACACGGCTATCCGGATAGGTTTTAACTCTGCAGAGGGGTACACAACCACAAGTAGGCTACCACAACATGAACACCTTAGTGCCAGCGCAGCTCCTATCAAAGCCATTACCCACCATAGCTAGACTGACCAGTTATCACAGACGCGACCAGTGGGGTAAGCAACCTAACAACGAGGTTCTACCCAGGGGCATACCTCACATAGATCGTATTCCCGGCTCCATGGTCCTCTGTTGCTCACCAGCACACCACATAACCAGCAGCTCAACTAGTGGGATTTATGCTAGGCCGTTGCCACATACAACGGTCGAGTGGTGGTACGGAAAAAAAATGGGTTAGGCTAGATGACACAACAACAAAATCCCAAAACTTGTGATAGGATAGACAACTCCCACCATGCTCAACCATACCGGTTCGAGCTCACCTCGGTATTTCACCCGGAAATACCGTCTGTCTCATCCCACATGGGTACTCATTTTATTTACACAAATCATCTCTTTTATTTTAAGGCACGCACACGGTTGCTTTTGCAAACACCAAGTATTTGTCATGGGGGTATAATGGTAAAATGTTCCTAAGCATTTCTAGCAGTGACTAATATTCAAATAGAACATTGTCATATTTAAATATTAATCTAGGTTGTCAAGGAATCAGTCATAGCAATCAAGGTATGGCTATCCAACCGGGTTTAGCAGTAAAATTATGCAAGTTTTATAAATCAGGCCATGGGGTGTGTTTATAAAAACTGGGACAACAGTATGCATCAAAGGGTGGGATTGCACTTGCCGTTCTCCCAACCCTCGGGGGATTCCTGCCCGGGGTCTTGGTCTCCAAACTCCTGCTCGTAGCACTGCTCCTCCTCGAGTCCTTCCTCGTTCACAGCGGAGTCTACGGCACACACAAACAAACATCCGATAAATAAAAAGAAAAAGCTTTTATTGAGCTCCGAAGAAAGAAAGGAAAAAGAGAGCGGACGGTGATGACATGATTATTTTTGAGTATGGACTGGTTGGGTTTGTCGAAAATATATTGGTGAATATTGTGGTGGAGTTTGGGGTCAAACGGGATTAATTTGGTGCATGAAATGACGAGTTTAGTGGGGTTTTAGGGCTATTTTTAAAGAGAAAGGACTTTTCTGTAAATACCGAAAAGTCCAGGGGCCTCAGGCGAAATTATCAGAGAGAGAGAACAGTGCCCGTGGATGGCGGGTTGATTTGGTTAAAATGCAGGGGGTTATGTGGGAATGTTCCAGAGAGAGAGGGGGGTTTAAGTTTGGACTGCGGGTTCGAATAGGGGAAAAGACAGGGGGTTATGGGCAAAACTCCCTTTCTTCCTCGCGACACAGTGCCGAGGGGGAGCGAGAGCGACGGCGGCCGGCGGCGGTGGAATCGCCGGCGATTTGGGGCGGCTCGGGTGGAATTGATCGGGGGGAAAGAGTGGGGAGCGTACGGCGAGTTCACCCGTGTCCTTACCCTAGGCAGAGGTGCAGTGAGGCGGCCGGCCCACGAGAGCGGCGGCGGCGGTGTCACTGGAGGTGGTGGCGGCGGCGTTGCAGCGGTGGGGAAGGCGATTGCGGCGGCGCTCGAGCTGGTGGAGGTGGAGGGAAAGCGGGTGAGTCTATTTATAGGCGCGGAGGTGAGCCGAGGCGGTGGGCCGACGGAAGAGGGGGGGGGGGGTAGGCGGCGGTCTTGGCGTCCGGCGGGTGGAGCTCTTAATGGCGGCCGGGATTGGTGTGGCGATTGGTACGGCGGCGAGTGCGGAGCAGTGCGGCGGTGTGCGGCGTTGTTCTTGTCGCGTGCGTTCGTCGCGACGCGGCGTGCGTGCCCGAGCGGATGGGGCCGCGGCGAGGACGGGTGGTGGCGTGCAGGAGCGGCGCGGTGGTCGGCGGTGCGTCGGTCGAGGAGCTCGGGTGGGCGGCACGGCAACGGTGCACGGCGGTCGGGAGCACGGATGCGCACGAGCACGTGGGACGGCGGCGGTGCGGCCCAGCAGCGCAGGCGGCGCTGGCGTGCACGACGCGCAGAGCGGGGGTGGTGACGAGCAGAACAGAGAGGAAGGGGTGGGGTTCGGCCGGCGGCGAGCAGGACAGGGGAGTGGTGGGGCCGATGTGGTGGCGGACACGGCGGCGATGTCGCGAGCGAGGGTGGCTGCGGTGAGAGAGGGGTGAGCGGGAGGTGGGCCGGCGGTGAGCAGGGCCGTGGTGCCCGGCGTCGGGCGGAAGCAGAGGAAACAGAGGAGGGAAAGGAAGGAAAAGAAAAGAAGGAAAGGAAAGAAAGGAAGAAAAAGGGAGAGGGGAAAAAAAGGAAAAAGGGAAAAAAGGGGGGAAAAGTCGGCGGGATTCGCGGCGGAAGACGACAGGAGGTCAACGACGAACGGCCGGAGGTGGACGGACCCGGCGGTCGACCCGAGGGCGGGCGACACGGGACGGGACGGAAGGGAGGCGGTGGTGCGATGTGGACAGGAAGAGAGGGGGAAACAAAAGGCGGAGAGGGTTGGCGGAAACGGGAGCTCGGGCGGTAAAGATTTTGAAAAGTTTTCCTCCGAGTGATTTATTTAGGTGATTTTCCCAGAGATTAAAACACGGGCGTTACACAAAGTGTGCAATAAATATTTGCGTACAAGTGATGCGATAAAAGGTGACAAAAAGTAATAGATTACATCATTTAGACATATATGTTATGAATAGATGAGATCAACATGTAAAGAATGTCTTTAGCAATATCCAACACACAAACTCCACATTATCGCCAAGTAGGGTTGGTGAATAATCATCATTAACGACATTGCTACGTTGAATAGAAATATATCCAACTTCATC
Organism: Echinochloa phyllopogon; assembly: GCA_033239725.1. Classification (NCBI taxonomy): domain Eukaryota; kingdom Viridiplantae; phylum Streptophyta; class Magnoliopsida; order Poales; family Poaceae; genus Echinochloa; species Echinochloa phyllopogon. The sequence continues at coordinate 50,458,666 of BTCW01000014.1, forward strand.
CTTATCGTGTGACCTTATATGAGTCATGATGCCATAATGGTATTACAGATAACAAAGAATGTTAAATATACTTAGTGAATTGTGCACAAACTACACGACAAACAGCATAGAAGAGACAATAGTTTATATTTTTATATATGTGTGCTACATATAAAACAATTGATATGCTAGATCAACATGTAATTATATATCTAGTGACATCTCAAATATAGCTATGAAGTAATTATGTTACACTATTAGATATATGAATACTGAAAAAATACCTTTAGTTCATGATAATTGATGAGTATGTGAAGATTAAAAACAAGGCAAATTTTGCCGGTGGACACCGTTCTTTCTTCTAATTGGCTGCAACACACCGCCAACAGCGAAATTGGTCGGGTACCATTATAAAAACGGGTTTCTTCGCTGATTCACACCGCAAACAATTAAATACTCATTTCCGCTGTCGGGGAGAGAAAAATGGATATGAATGGTCTATTTTTCCCTTGCCCGAGTTAATTGGTCCGGCCGGACCCGTTACCGAGCCAGCCCGTCGCCCATTCTTCCTCCCTCCTCTGCCCCGCTCCTTTCTTCTCCAGCCACCTCCACCCACCATTCCCTTCCCCCGATGAACCCTAGATCTAGAAGGCATGACGAGGAGCTCGCAATCTGGAGCATGCTCGAGCTCAGCGTCGTTGTTGGCAAGGAGGGATGCAAACGGTTCTTGCCCCTGGTGCAGTGCACACGGTGTGGGACACAGCTGGTAGGCCATGTGTCGCAAAAGGCGACCAGCTTGGGGAAACGGTTCTACAAGTGCCCAAAGCTTGAGCATGTAAGCAGTATCAGTTGTCTTATTGGTTGAAGTTGTTGGTTTGGTCGGATCTAGTTTTCAATTTTTGATTTGGTCAATGCCATTTTCATATTGCAGACACCTTTGGCTTGCAAGTTCTACATGTTTAAAGAACAATATATAGAATATTTGGCCACATATGGTGTTGAACAAGCAAAGATTGATTCTATAGGAAGCCATGGATGCAATGAGATGCTAAACCAATCCAATGGCTTGCTGACATCAGCCATCGAGGTAATTGAACGATGCAATGTGGAGTTGCAGAGGGCTCGTGGTGCGCTGAAGGAGGCAGAGTGTGATGTGAAGGATTCAGATGCTAGCAAGATTGCAATGGGGGCTAAGCTAGAAAGGATAGGAGAACGTTTAGCGCTTGTTGGGCTAGCCAACATTTTCCTTGTTGTACTTGTTCTGATGGTGTTGCTTGTGAAGTAGATGGTGTTCGCTTGATGTAATGCTACATGATGTATCTCGTGAACAAATGTTGGTAGTTATGTTAATTTGGGCTATATTTTAGCATTATGTGTATTGATCAACAATCTTTTCAATATTTTGTATATTTCAGCATTATGTATATTGATCAGCATTATGCATATTAAAACAGCAGAGAAACCCACAAATAAGCTAACATGATGTCTGGCATTACTTCATACAAAAGAGGCAATTAATGTCTGCATTACACAACATAGTTCACTTGTTCACTAAGACTGCCACTGTACTAGATAATTGAAGGCAAGATAAACTTGTGTTGCACTACATCATTACAGGTTCTTCAGCTTCTTCACTTTTTTGGCCTTCATCTTCTTTGCTGGTGGTGGTGGTTCTGGGGCTGGTGAGGAAGCACCTTCTCCAATCTGTAATTGTCTCTTACGTCTAACAAAAAGGACAAAAGAATCAGAACATGATTAACTAACAAAATTTGACAAAAACAGACAAAACATGATTAACAGAAGATTACTGACCCTCTAGTATTAGCTGCTGGGCTGTTGGTGAGCAATGTTTTGCTAGTGGAGCATCCAGTCTGGGATTGTTGGGTTGAGACAGTGCTTGTAGGCTTCTTGGTTTTTTTCTGTTTCTTTGTCTTTGCATTAGCTGGAGGGGGTGCATCAGAGTCATACACTGTCTCATTGCAAGTTTTCATCATATGGCCAAATTGACCACACCTCTTGCACTGCATTTGCCTAGTCACCTTTCCTCCTTCTTCAACACCCCTGATCCTCCTTGACCTTGGACGACCTGCTGATCTTTTTAGCACAGGTGGCCACAACTTGAACCCCACATCCACCTTGGGCCACTGGCTCCTGTTAGTCATTGGCATAACACATGTATTATAAGCTTTCTTGAACTTCTCCACAGAATAGTAGTCATCTACAAAATCTTCAACATTCAAATAATGTTTAGAGGTGATGAGGCATAGTGCATGTGTGCATGGAAGACCAGTAATTTGCCACCTTCTATAGCTACATTCCTTTTTGTCCAGTTCAACTGTATGTCTCCATGTTTTTAGCTTTTGTGTTGTTCCTTCAATCTCTGCAGTGTTACCAGGCCCCTTGTGAATGACATACTTAAGATTCCTGCTCCTGTCATTTAGTTCCTTTGTAATATGTGGCAAAATTCTGTCATCCTTCATTTTTCTGACTAAATCCCTTCTGATCTCATGTTTCTCCATGATTTTTTGCCTAATTCTATCCATGAAAGGGATCACTAGTTCTGCTTTCTCATTTCTAATCCAACTGTTGAATGTTTCTGCAATGTTGTTAGTTACATAGTCACACTTGCTTAGTTTAGAGAACCTATGCCTATTCCACAAATGTTTGTGAGTGTCTTCTATCCATTTGATGGCATTTGGAGAGGCTTTCTTCATGATGTTGTAATGGTACTCATAGTGAGTTTCATTATAAGCTCCGCAAGCTGGCCACAGATGCTTCTTGAACACAACACCTCTATATCTCTTTTGAAAGTTTTTCACTAGATGGCGCATACACTCTCTGTGTTCAACTCCATTTGAGAACACCGCTGTAACTGCACTGTCAATTCCCTTTCCTGCATCTGTTGATATAACCAGACCTGGAGGAGAACCTATTGCCAACTGAAGCTTCTGAAAAAACCACTTCCAATTGTCAGCGGACTCTGAGTCGAACACACCATATGCCACTGGGTAAAGCCAGTTGTGGCCATCCACTGCTGATGCAGATGTCAATTGCCCTCGCCACCTGCCTGTTAGCACTGTTGAATCCACTCCAAGAAATGGTCTACAACCATTTAGGAACCCATCCACACAAGACTTCAATGCTACAAACATCCTGGTGAATCTGACTTTCTTGCCCACTTTAGCATACTCAATCGCCACCAAACTTCCAGGATTAGTTCTCTCAACCTCAGCCTTGAATCTGAAAGCATCATCAAAACTGTCATCCCATTTCCCTTGGATATGTTCCAATGCCATTTGCCTTCCATCCCAAACCACATAATATGACAACTGGATATGATACTTCTTCTCCAACTGCTTCTTCAGAAATGTTGCTCCTGTGGTAGGTTCCTCCCTTAGCACATCAATAACTTTGTCTCTCACCCATGCATTGGTAGCCATGGAATTGTGCTTCAGCTTGGAGGTACTAGCACATGTATGCTTTGGGTGTAGCTTCTTTATCTGCAACAAAGAACAAATAATTTCATTACAATGCAATTTGCCAAGTCATGAATGTAAACACAACAACAATGTATATTGAAATAGGGACATACCTGCCAAGTCATGGCATCCTGCAGTTGAGAAGCATGAATCCTCCACTTGCAGTTCTTGCCCTTCCTCTGTAGACCCTTGCAATGCCCTCTGTACCTTGTCTTTTCACTGTAAGGAGCTGCAATTTCAAACTCATTCAGTACTGCATATTGCCTAATTGCTCTCTTAAAAATATCTCCATCCTCAAATGTCACACCAACAACAATGGATGGGTTTTCTAAGTTAGTCACATGCTCAATTGATTCACAACCATGTGTATCATCAACTACCAGTTCATCATCCTCATAGTCAGAATCAGAAGGATCATGCTCAGAAGCTATGTCTTGGTCAACATCAGACATGTGTGGAGCCTCATCAGCAGTTGGTACCTCTTGCTCAACATCAGACATGTGTGGAGCCTCATCAGCAGTTGGCACCTCTTGCTCAACATCATACATGTATGGAGCCTCATCATTCAAACCAACATACTCTTCTTCATCCTCAATCCATGGTTCTGAATCATCCTCTACTTCTTTACCTTTCTTTCTCTTTCTCTCCCTTTCTTTTCCTTTCTTTCTCTTTGCTGATTTAGTCATTCTTGCACCATCAGGACCATGGTGACCATCAGGAGTGCCATTAGGACCATCAACAAGTACAGACAAATCAGGGCATGAACCTAACTGTATATGGTCATCACTAGAATGGGTAGTATGTTGTTGGCTGTACACAACTGGAACTGTGTCATAAATGGTCACAGTCAATGGCAACCTTCTAAGGTCCCAATACATGTCAACAGCATCCATCAATTGTGAGTCACACTGCAGAAATGAGTAAGATGAGATACCCTTGTTCCAGAAAGTTAGTGTGATGCCCTGATGGCTTCCATGCTTTACCTCCCGTGCAATCTCTTCTAAAATATCCTTCAAGTTTGTTGTATCTCTATCCACTACTAGCTGAAAATCATTGGCTCTGTGGAAAACTTGCCTACCATCATCAGAAACCTCAACATAATCTGCAACACGCACAGCAACTCTGCAAGCAGAACTACGATCCATCCTAAAAAAAGACAAGAGCAAACCTAAATCCATCAAACGCTACACATTGTTAAATCTGTCAACTAATCGACACCACAAACACTACATCCGCAACAAATCGACGCCACAATCCCTAAATCCGCAGCATATAGATGCCCATAACACTAAATCCGCGAACAAGTCGACGCCACAATCCTTAAATCCGCAGCATATCGAAACCCTAAACTCTAAATCCACGAACAAATCGACGTCATGATGCTTATACCCTAAATATGCGAACAAATCGATGCCACAAATCCCCAAATCCATGAGAAAACGAGAAACTAGTACGAACACAAGGTTCAGAAGCTTACCCCTCCGGGACCCATGCCAGATTAACTGCCTTCGATGGGGAATCCAAGCTCGGGCGGAGCCGCTTCAATCCACTGGAGGACACCATCTTCCTTGTTCTTGTTACTTCATCCCTTACTTAGTGGCGGTGGTCGCACCGGAGGAGTGGAAGGGAGGGTGTAGGTGAGCGGCCTGGATGTGTTGAGCATGTGAGGGGATAAGGTGCAGCTCGAATTCACTCTGGGCGTTCGAGTTACCCGCAAAGTTCGGGTCGGGTAGTTCGGGTAATGAGAATTGTTACCCGATAACAGCCCCCAGAAAACACTACCCGCATGTTCGGGTACCCGCAAATTCGGGTTCGGGTTCGGGTATTACCCAATCTACCCGAAATATATAAAATGACAGCAAGTGCTCAAACATCACAGAATTTTTAGAACTAGACAGAATAAATGATAACTCATTAACCTCAAGTTTAAACCACGACACATTCAACTTTTTAACCACAAGTGCAAATGACAACAGAATAAACGCATTCAAGTTTATAACCACGACATAGGCACTGAGGTACTAACGTACTACTTAGTACTGACTACTTGATACTAAGAGAAAAACTTAAGCTTGCTGCCTGCCAGGCTGCCACATCAGCGCTTGTGCTTCACACCAGAACAAAAGAACATCTTAGAATCCTGGCCTCCAAAGTCCAAACTCCAGTGGCAGCAATCCAGTCCTCCATACTGTACAACAATAACTGATGGTTCAAAATTCAAATCTGATTACAGCAACATATTTGAAGACAGAGAAACTTGACATACCTTCAACTTGGTGTTTGTGACTTGGTGTTGGTGGTGCCGGCTGTCACAGATGGTTGCTCATTCTTTTTTCCACTGCCGCCATATTCTTCTATCCACTCTGTAAATGCACATCGCATAGCACAGTTAGATATGTAACATTACATACAGTAAACTTACGAAGGCAAGCAAGGAAGGAATATATGGTACCTTTTTGTATTATTGTCAATTCCTCTGTAATCTCTCTTATGTCAACAGCAGGCCTTCGTAACCAATCTTGTGTGCATACTAAAGCCTCTAACATGAATGGAGTAAGAGAGGTACGGAAGTCATCCAAAATACGTCCACCGGTACTAAAAGCCGACTCCGACGCAACTATTGTAATGGGCATAGCAAGCACATCACGAGCCATGTGACCCAAAACAGGAAACCTTGCTGAATTGACTTTCCACCAGGCAAGAATATCTATTTTTGATTCTATGTTTTCTGTTTCTTCAGTAAGATATTTCTCAAGTTCAGATTTGTTGGTGCTCGTAGAACAATTATTTAACTTCATCTTCTTGGCAATTTTGGCTTTCAGCATTCCTCCTGCTACTCTCTTAGATTTATCAACATCAACTACTGGAGTAGTTTCTTCACTTGGAGCATACATGTTCTTGTATTCTTCAAACAGCTCTGTCACACAAGTATTAATTGCTGCCCAAACCAATTGACCTCTTTCCTCACCAAATATCTCTTCAACACTAATCTTTGTGTACAAAGATAACTTGTACCTTGGATCAAGGAATGCAGCCACAAAGATCAGTAAGTTGGTGTTTTCTTTCTCCTTCTTCTCCTTACCTCTACCCTTGCTTCGCCCTTTATCTTGCTCTTGCTGCTTCCCTTTGTCATTGTCCTTGCTGTTTGTGTGCCAAACTCCCCAATATTTATCAAATTTCTCTTTCATTCTTTTCCCCATTGAAACTTGCAAAGTATCTTCACTATTTAGCCACTCTTGTATCAAAAGACAGACTTCTCCAATCTCATGGGAGAAAGTATTACTACTAACTTGGAGAGTAGAAGAGATACGAACAGTAAGGTCATAGAAATGCTGCAGGAATTGTGCCATCTTCTTTGCATTGTCCCAATCATCTTCGTCAGGATGCCCAGGACCATCTCTTGCTTCAGACAAGTCAATAACATAATTAGGGTCATCTTCAGCTAACTTTAAAAAGACTTTCTCATACACAATTGCAGCGTTCAACATCAAATAGGTGGAATTCCACCTTGACGGGCAATCTAGTTTCAAAAAAGCTTTGTTGTCCACTTTCTCATCCTCAGCAATTTCTTTAAACTTAACCAACCTTGAAGTCCCATTTTTTATATACCTAACAGCAGCCCTAATGCGCTTAATTGATGGGTCCACTTCTTGCAAACCATCTCTTACAATCAGATTCACAATATGGGCTGCACACCTCATATGCACAAACTTACCCTTGGCAATGTTGGTTTTCTGCAGCTGATTCCTCAAGTAATCAATACCAGTGTCATTGGCACTTGCATTATCCACTGTTACAATCATTACTTTATCCAAACCCCAATCATCTAAGCATCTTGTCATGTTCTTCCCAATATCCTCCCCCTTGTGACCCTTTACCATGAAAAAACTTATCACTTTCTTATGCAAATTCCACCTTTCATCAATGAAGCTTGCTGTAACAGTCATATATCCATCTTGAACTTGAGAAGTCCAAGCATCTGTTGTCAAACACACTCTTTGACAAGAATCAGAGAAGAACTTCTTCAGCTTAGCCTTCTCTTCAAAATAAAGGCGCACAATGTCCCTTGTGCAAGTTCTTCTAGATGGAAGTTGAAAACGAGGACATGCTTTGGACAGAAATTTCTTCAAGCCAGGTTTCTCACCAAATCAAAAGGGTTGCTCATCTTCTATAACCATCTAGGCAAAGGCTTCTCTAAGTGCATTTTGATCAAACCTCCAAGTGGTAGGAGCTTCCCCCTGACATGCTTGCAAGGTTGCCTGCTTCGGGTCCTTGTTGAAAACATGAGAATTGCGCTTGCATGTATTGAAGTGTTTCTTCAAAGCAGATGTTCCATGACCCCTTGCTTCAGCCTTGATGTCACGGTGGCAATATTTGCACCTTCCAGCCTTTAGAAATCCTTTCTCATCCTTGACCTTGATGAAATGTTGCCACATCTCAGACCTCGATGCCAGTTCCTTCCTCTCAGCTTTTCCAGTTTCCTTCTCGTCCAAATCAATGACCACCTTTTCATTTACAGGACCTTCGGCTACGGTTTTGCCATGCTCCTCAGCCTGCTCCACTGGCACCATTGCCATTGCCTGAGTGCCAGTGCCTTGTGACTCAATATTATCCTCTACTCTTGGCATCTACATAATTAAAAATTAAGCACTATATAATCACTACTCAGTAAGTAAATCTAAACTCTAAAGCACTGAAGCACACATAAAAAATCTTATAAAAAATCACACATGTATACTACATAATAGATCATAACAAATGAACTGAATAATATGCCTCACTGCCTCTGTTAACAGATGAACTGAACCGAATAATATGCCTCACTGTCGTATACTACACATATCAAATAAAGAGTAACAAATGATCTGAACTGAATAATATCCACTCACGTATCAAATAAAGGGTAACAGATCCACTCACGCATACTACAGCTATCTATAAGCACATTGCAATTTGCAGAGACTAGTACAGTCAATTTCTCACACAAGACACAACCATCGATTCATGATTCACAGATCAAATAATAAGAAAATAGAGGATCAGGGTTAGGGAATAGCGATACTTACATTGCACGACGACGACGATTCTTCAGGTCGCCGGGATCTAGATTCCCTCTCCGGCGTCTCCGCCGATGTGACGTGCAGCGGTCGCTGGAGTCCTGATGGGGGCAACGGCGTCGACTCCGTCGACCTCCAGAGACAAGAATAGGGAGCAACAGAGTGAGAGGATTCGGGAGCAGCGTCGCGCTGTTCGCCGTCACAGACTCGCGGCGTCGACGACTGCGCGGGCGCGGAGGTTGAGAGGTGAGGCCGCGCGGTGGGCATGGCGATGGGGTTTTGAAGGGAAAAATATGGGAACTCGGAGTCTCGGGGAGTCAAGGAGACGGAAGTAAAGAGCTGAGTTAATCGGGAAGCAAAGCCGAGGAGGGCCACGGGAAATCTGCAGGCTGCTCGGCAGCCCCAGTTTGACTAGTTTGCTACTACACTTAATCGTTGCTAGCCTAATACGTATTCCTATTCGGGTTTTTCGGGTACCGGGTGTTACTACCCGAATTACCCGACAAAAATTCGGGTAATAGGATTCACTATCCGAACAAGACATCGGGTAGTGCGGGTTCGGGTTTTTCAGGTTCGGGTGCGGGTATTTCGGGTTCGGGGTTCGGGTGCGGGTATTTCGGGTTCGGGGTTCGGGTATCGGGTTTTGTGCCCAGAGTGAGCTCGAATCGGTCAGGGGGCACCTGTGTCATTTCAAAAAAATTCTCTCACGTCGTGGGCCGGAAATGAGTATTTAATTGTTTGCGGTGTGAATCAGCGAAGAAACCCGTTTTTATAATGGTACCCGGCCAATTTCGCTGTTGGCGGTGTGTTGCAGCCAATTAGAAGAAAGAACGGTGTCCACCAGCAAAATTTGCCTAAAAACAATGTCAAAAAATAGATCTATTTTCACAAATCCATACAGGCAAAATAATTATAGTTGCAATTTATGGTAAACTCTCCTGTACGCGCAGCAGACCAGCAGATTTCTTTCCTTTTTCTTTTCCCAGACCGCCTGCCTCAGCCTGTTTCCCCAGCGAGGGCCTTGTTTAGATCCCAATTTGGAAGTTTTTAATCATTAGAGGACCGTAGCATTTCGTTTGTATTTGTGAAAAATTATCCAAACATTGATTAATTAGGCTCAAAATATTCGTCTCGTAAAGTACAATAAAACTATGTAATTAGTTTTTGATTTCATTTACATTTAGTACTCCATGTATGTACCGACATTTTGATATGATGAGAATTTTTTTTAATAATGAAATTTGCTGGTTGAATTTGGGATCTAAACGAGGTCTGCTAACGCCGAGAGCTTCGAAATTTTGGACTACGGACACAGCCGCAGGCCCGCAGCGAACCGCGCGGCGGATTGTTTCCGCCTCGGCATACTCGCGCGGACAGGGCATTCTAAATTCTACTCAAAAGTTCACTATACAAAAAACAAAAAGAAGATTTTCATCGCATCAAAATACATGGAGTACTAAATGTAGATGAAATAAAAACTAATTGCACAGTTTTGTTGTACTCTACTAGACGAACATTTTAAACCTAATTAATTAATTTTTGGATAATTTTTCACATATATAAACGAAATGCTGCAGTAACGCAATGATTACGAAGCGGCACCGTACTCCCAAATTTGGAGATCCCAAGATAAGGCCTAGTATTGATCTCCAGATTTCGTTTTGCCTCCTGCTTTCGCGCTCGCGCGGTTCCGCCGCCCGCGATGGCGCGGAGCGAAAGGATGGGCTCCCGGGCCTTGCATTTGGGAGCGCGAAATGGAAAAAAGGGCAGGCAGGGCACGGCCTGCTTCTACTTCTACCGCCGCGAATGGGATGCGGATGACCGACAGGCTCCCCGTCATCCCGTGTTAGCGGCGTCGGCGGCGACCGTCTCTGGCCTGGTCGTCCAAACCACACCTCCGCCCACGGCCCACGTCCTAACCCGAGCTGTAACGATGCCACTAGCCGCACTGCTCCAGCTTCCAGTCGCCGTCCCGTCTCCTCGGTCCTCACATGTCACATGTCACATGCCACCTCGCTACCCGACGCGGTGCTGGTCGCAGTCCGGGACCAGCCGGACGGGACGCGTGCCCAACGGCGCCAACGCCCATACTCCTACCAACCGGAGTGGTAATTGCAAGTTTGTACCCAGCGATGCACGGAGCGGCGCCGCACAGTTCGCACCGATTGAGCGTCTGTAAAATAGAGTAATGCACTCCTGCTGCTGCTGCAGGTACGATTAACTAGACCAGAAATTAGATAACTGAGTAAAAAAGTTGCATGATGATAAAACTCCTCTCGTATGTCATGTCATGGAACCTCTCGTTTTCCCTCCACATCAGCATATTTAATACCATAAAACTCCTCGCAAAATCCCCCCTAACATGTACGTGGGTATAATGTCCGAGTCTAAAACAGGGATTAATTGCCTTGAAGAAAAAAATTCTCCAGATTTCAGAATGCTCAACAGTTTGCTCGGGAGTGCAGGAACTGGCTCAAGTGGGTTGTGTGGTATATTATGTCAAGGTGTGCATACAATCTGGTACATACTCTTTCAGAATCACCAGCGTCGAAGAGTAAAAGAATGGATTATATATAGCCCATGGCCAAACAACAAATACTACTACTTTACAAAAAAATGCAAAAGGGGTGGGAAAAATTGAACTGTGGAGGGTTAATACTGCATCCGACCAGGGAAACTCTGCCGAATCAGGGCGGATTATCGGCAGGAAGGGCAGAGAGCCTATGGCAGGTTAGTGTTGGCCAGATCCCCCATGACTGATGGTCCTTCTCTGGATGCAAAGTCCTGTAACATTCAAACACATTGGCCAATAAAATTCAGTTAGAGGTTCACATGCGCATAAATCTAGCTCAAACCACCCCGGACGAGAATATGTGACAGCATGGTTAAGTACCTGAAGGCGGTGCAGCAAGTGCATCAAGAATAAATGCACAAACACCTGGTGCAGACATAACAGATTTAGTCAGTATGCAGTCTTAATTTGATAAACGGGCAAACATACAGGAAAGTGAAGTTGTGCTGTTCGTGCCAGATAGAATAGCAAGCTGACGCGAGCAACAGGATGTCGCCATAAAAATCTTGTTGCACGGACAGCTCCTGTATCTAGAAGCTTTGCAGCCTTTTGTAACTGGAACAAAAAAAGATACATAGAAAACAATGTGAATATTGATAGCCCATTTCCCATTATTTTAAAAGGGCATAGACCTTCAGATTTGTGCAGATTATATCTACCTGCTGATTTGCTGTTGCCATGTGTCGATGATGAAGAGGAAGAGGCCTACAATACGCATAGTTAGTTGCCTAAGATTGTACAAAAATTTGTAAATAGATGGATACATTTAATGCTGGATATCGTTGATTAACATGAATTACAAGAATGATAACATAAAACACAATTTTCAAGTATTATAAGCGAAACATTTAACATACTCTAATGCGTTGATATCAGTATCTTCTTCCCATGACGACGCCGATCGACGAGTTGATTTACTCCTTTCTGCTTCGATCTATCAAATGGTGGGCATTGGTAACATAATTGCAACAATACAAGAAAGTGGACAGCAACAGCAAGAGGAGAGATTATCAACCTGCACTTCATGAAATTGTTTCAACGATTTCTCCAGTTGGAACTCCAGTGCAGCTTTTTCACTGGCCATGGATTCCAATTGCGTTTGTTTGTGGTACTGGAAAAAGGATGCACACAGAATCAAATTACCTCTCAATTGTTGGAGTCAGATATACAGAAGAAACAGACAGGTTGATTGCATACCAGCAAGTCAGTTAGCTCACGATATCTCTTCTCTAGCTCAACATGCTCCTATAAACAAGAAAGATCCACAAAAATAAGTGTCAGTATGGTATGGTAGTAACTAACGAGTATTAGCTCAATAAGTGATAAGTCCGGCCCAGGTAGGGTTGGAAAAGCCCGACACACTGACCCGGTTCAGACCCACACGATCCCAACCCGCGGTCTTAGCACCACAATTCTGGCACACCCAACTCGGGGAAAGGCCCAATCTCCTAGAAAACTAGTGTGACAGGGGAAGGGTTACTCTTCCTTTTAAGGTGGCTTCCTCCTCCCAAGCTAAGCAAGATGGGATTATTCAGAGGCTCACACGGTCGCCGCCCGACTACAACTGGGCCACTTGACCCATCTTTGTTGCGTCTTTGCCAGCGGGTAATAATGGAGGATGTCCTCATCAATAAGATATTAAGATATTTAATAACTTAAATCCGAATGGCTTGGCTAGGGTCTAGGAAAGTAACAACTATTTCACCTGTCTAGAATAATGCTCAGCGTCCCTTCTCATTCCAGCCATTTCAACTCTCATCTTCTGTAACTCAGCCTGCATCATGAAAATGTGCAATGCGTAAATACAACAAAAGGCTGAACGAAATACTGAATCTTTAGTTAGCTTATGAAATTACGACCTCCAAGGACGATATCTTTGTCTCTGCCTCTCGTTGGCTTTGGCGTGCACGCTCAACTTCTTCCTGCCATGCCTGCATCTGTTTTCAAAACAGTAAGAGATATAAACACCATGTCATCCAAAGCAATACATGTGCACACGAGCAGGGATATTTTTAGAATCAGTAGGACCCTGATCTTGACACCTCATGCAACAAGGTTATTCCACATCAGAGACATGAAGTACCACCCAAATTTAAGTCCTGGAAGAAAATAAGATGTTTTTATTTTCACCTGAAGAACTTGATTAGCTTCTTCGGAAGGCTTTTTCTGTGAACGGCGATTACGGGCTTCCATCTCCTGAAGTTCTTGTTGCAATGAAGCACATTCAACCTAAAATAACAAGAATACCGTTAGTAAAAAGGATAACCAAACAACTCATAGTGTCATATGTTAAGGGTATAACCAAACAGTACATTCAACCTAAATAGGATAACCATACAAAACACAAGGTGGAAAGGAATTTACCTCAAGCACAGCCACCTTGTGCTCCGATTCTAGTGCTCTTGATGAGCTTTGGTCAGCAGCTCTCTGGATGACAACAGAACAATAAAGATCAATATTAGAGGGTCGTCGATGATATTGAAAAATGTATATGCTACAAATTAGTTAGCAGCATTAACGCTGAGATCTGCATGCAATTGCATCGCTATTACTGAGATTACATTTCTTATTGTACTCATGTTGATACTTCAAGTACAAATGCCTGAAATCTAAATGTGTAAATCATGTTTTCAACGTTCAAATAACTATGCTGGAACCAAGTGTTAAAACAGTTCGTGTTCACAGCTGCTTGTTTAAAGAACAACAACAGCATATTTTATAAATGTAGCATAAGAAAACAAAACAAAATAGTTCCTGAACACGAAAGCATGCACAGGACATTTTATCTTACAAGTTCTTGAAGATTAACAGAACCAGGTTGTAATAGATGAATTTTCATCGTTTCATTATGCATAAATATGCCATGAGGGCTTATCGAGAACCAAAGATTTGCTTAGCACCAAGGTGCTAGTATCCGATCATATACGAAAAGTTGGCTGCATAACTTTCACATCATTGCAGCATAGATCATAATGATAGTTATACCTTGTAACATTACCTGGATTCTAGCAAGAGCATTTGATGCCTCGACAGCCCGATGTTCTAATTCTACTTCTCTCTCAACAGCTGCCTGTATTGTAATAGCAATTAGCAAGTGACTAGAATATGATGACAGAAGAAACTATGGCAAATATAAAGTGCTGAACAGACTGAACATTGACAAATTACCATCTTTGTAGCATTATGTGCAATGCGCTCTTCCTCAGCCCTACGCTCTGCAGTAGCAAGTTCCTCTCGTAAAGCCTAAATTAAACAGTGTGTTTGGAGGTTATGTATCTGATCAGCGCCATGGGGACTATGACAGAAATCATCTTTGCCTTGCTAACCTGGATGACCCTGGTTTCAGTAAGTTCACGGTTCCTCTTGAGACCATCCATATCTTCCTGGTTCAACAGACATTAGGATTATATTAAACGATTTATCTTTTTTTAAAATAATATATATCTATTAAATGGTATTAATTGTTACTGGGGTTAAAATGAAATAAATGATCATAGCTACTCATACAGTTATATTGCTTCAGGTATCCAAAAGTGAGGGTACAGCAAAACGCATCACACAATAACAAAGTGGTACTAATTTCTGAGAACTACAAAATTTCCAACAGTACCGTATATAAGTTATAGTCAATACATATTTCAGACTCAAGAAATAGTAGTCTAGAGACCATTCAAGGTTTATAACTTCTCTGTTCAATTAGGGTACATGCACTCAGCCTGGGATTATAATTCAGGTTGTAAGCTCAATAGTCCATTTAACAGAATCATGAGAAGGTCACTAGATTGTAAAAGATTCTGTGAACGCTGATGCTCAAGAAACACAGTGACATACCAGGCCAAACACAAGTGACCCACATGTGCAACTCTGACAAAAAGAGTAATACTATGGAAAACATTTTACACATCACCACATGTTTTATATGTTAAAATCGTCTAGAAAAATTGGTAGATCTAAGATTGAATGTTAATAAATACAAACCATCTCATCTTTTGAAGCCTTTTGAATTAGTGTTCTAAAAGTATTTCTGGGAGCATATTCTACTCATGGTAGGATGAGAAGCTACTATCGAATTCCTTTAGGTCTTAGATACTGGAGTAGCAACACTACATACATAGAAGAAATAATGAAAAGTGGGTAACGTAAGATGAAACCTCTAAAGAAGCTAGTTTTTCTTCTGAAGCTGCTGCTCTTTTCTTCCAAGAGTCCAATGATTTAACAAGGGATTCAATCTCTGCGTTTTTTGCAGTCAAAGCATCAACCATATTTGACTCGGCTCTTGAACCTTCTACTCTGGACATTGATAGTTCTTGCTGTAGGTCCTTTATGTGAGCCTCATATGAGCTAGATTTCTCTCTCTGCCATGTTGCATAACATTGATGTATATTAGGGGAAAAAAACTAGCACATTATCAAGTGGAGATAAAAGGAAAATTATAGTCAAAATAAAGTGTGCAGGCAATTAAACCTCTTGAACAAGAAGTTCCTCCAGTTGGGCATTTTCAGATTTGTACTCCTGGAGGCGGGATGAAAGTCCAGCACAAACCTATCACAAACAAACAACTTAACACATATCTAGCTATCATAGATTACATAGAAAGGCAACTGAGCTTAAGCTTATCCTTACCCGAGCTAACCTAGCTTCTTTTGATTGACCAGTCTTAACAGCACTTTTTAACAATCCCTGAGCCTGCCAAAGATTAAAATAACAAAACTGTGTTGTGAGAAAGGAACAGGCGAACATATTCGAATATCAATCAGAACATTTTGGTCACAGTGATTCCAATTTTCTGCAATGTACCTCCTCAAGTTGGTCTTGTTCTTTGACCGAAACTGAATCTGATTTCTGCCCTTGTAGATTATCTATACTTTCTAGTGAATCTGAAACATTCTCTTTCTTTGATTCTTGCAGTTTGACACTACTCTCTGTATTTGACAATTCAGACACATTCCTGTCCTGGATAGCAGACACAGCCGAGTCTCTCTCCTCCAAATTAACCACTGGACTAATCTCAGCAGTCTGGTTGATATCACTGGGCTCACATTTTTCATCTGGAACTGAAGAAGAGCTTTCAACAGCAATCTCTGAATTTCTGGAATGTGCAACATCTACAGTGGGAGCTGCATCCTCAGAGTTTACCTCCGCTGGCCGCACTTCAACCACGGTATCAACAACAATCCCAGCCCCATCGGTCTTGAGATTGTCAGTAGCTTTCTCTCCTTTCTCCAATGTACCCTCATTATTCAATTCCTTAGCATCACCTGGAGCGATTTCAGGTTCACTAGCGCTGGCATCAACACTTGACGAATCTGCTGGTGGTGAAGGCCTGATCTTCTCAATCTTGATCCTCTCTCGTGGAGGTTGCCTACTCTTCCTTTCCCTCTGAGCAGCTGTCTTATTACCACCATCGGCAGAAGTGAGCTTCAATGGACCCTGCAATACAAATTCACAGCAACACGTGAACAGTAGCTCTCATGCGCAATATGTAAGGAAACAAGGTGTGCTCAGCGAGGCTATTAAGTACTGTAGCAACCTTCTCCCTCGGCTTTCCCTTCTTCACTTGCACTTCTTGGTTATTTGATCCTTCACAGACAAATACAGATTAGACCACTCGCCAAATGGCCAAATGTGCACGTATAAACCAAGGAGGCTCGTTACCTGATGGTTGAGAGGTAGACTGCTCATCCGACAACTCAGTTGCCACGATCTTGGCCCTCCGGTCGACGACTTCGAGCAAGTCTATTGCAAATGAACACAAGTTTTAAATTCCATGGCAAACATTCACAGAGTAATCAAGCAGGCAATGAGACTGATGGATTTCAGTTGGTTGCAATTGGGCGCACCAGAATGATCAAACAAAGCACAATAATAAGACTAGATCGTAAGGAGGCAATCCTAGTCTCACAGATTAACCAGCGCGGGGAGAGTACGAGAGTTGTGGGCGGGGGAGAGGGGCGGCAGATCTTCGCCGGCGGGGAGGGGCGGATCTGGAGGGCGCGGCAAGCGAGGCGACGGAGGTCGAGGGGAGCGTACCTTCGGCGACCTTGAGCCAGGAGGCCATGGCAGGAGGGAGCTGCGGGATCCCCGCTGGTGGCGCAGTGTGACGGCCAGCGAGCTTGATGAATTGGATGGTGTGAGATCTCCGGCCGCGGCAGTGAGGTTCCAAGGTGTCGCGATGGTTTGGTAGCGTCGCGTGGCGGGGGCGACGGGTCGGGGTTGGAGTTGGCCAACCGGTTTCTGGAATATCTAATTAGTGTTACCAAAATGCTATCATACAGGCCCGTCTAGCTCAGTCGGTAGAGCGCAAGGCTCTTAACCTTGTGGTCGTGGGTTCGAGCCCCACGGTGGGCGTTCTACTTCTTTTTTTCTTTTTATATTATTATCTCCTTGGCCGTTCGTCTACCTTTTTATTTTTCTTCTCCTTAGAAACCATGCATTTCGTATCAGCTGCTGAGGCCAACATTTCGATCGCCCAGTGTGTAGGGAGTATGTCCGCGTTGAGTCGTTGTAAACGCTGATCTTACTAAATTTTTGGCAGATTTGGCAGATGTCAACGCTGTCAAGTTCGAGCCCAAAGCTGAACAGAAGCCCAACCGCCCAAGTCTTAAATGGGCTAACGTATCCTACACTTCCTCCTATCCGACTGGTCTCAACAACAAGATTCTCTCATGAAAGAAAGCAAACCCAGCAGGAAACTCTTCTCTTCCGAACGGAATGTATTAGGCCTACTACTACATCACATCGACTAATTGGGCCTTCGTATCTTCTCCTTTTTTATGGATGGGCTAATCCTTAGTACTAGTACCAAGCCTGAATTGAATCACAGCTGGGGTCAATCCTTGACTTGGTACGACCTTCTACAAACTTTGTAGCTAAAAAACTTCTGGTTCGCGACCTTTATGAATTTCCCCGGATGAAACAAGTCTTCAAGTTTCAAGGTTAGAATTTAGAAACACATCAAATTTCCCACTAAACAAAACAACCACATCAGTGACTCACTGACACCCCAAGATTCCTTTGCAGTCTACCACCAGGCCCCAGGAGAATGTCTAGGCTCCTGGACAACCACCGTTGAGCCTTGATTGTGTAGTCCTTCGTTCATTTGCAGTCTACTCAATGCGCCCACGCAACTGCAGCAGCACTCTACCCATGTTTCATGGTACCAAGCTCATGGCCTACTGTGCCAAAACGAAGCAAGCATGAGCCCCGGTTGCGTGTACCTTCACGCCTGAAACGTATGGCAACGGAAAGGGACTGTCAAATGCTTGGAGCTGCGCAAAGTCTTGCGGTTGCGATCCTTTGCATTCCGCCCCTGTTGAAAGTAACTGAACTTATTCCTGGGAAATCAGTGCAGGGAAACGCTCCAGAAGCAAAGCTCTCCTCCAGCAAAGCAAAAGCGAGCGCGTTTCCTAAAACTTCCTCTGCTGTCGCAGAGCCTTTGTGTTGTGGAAAAGGAGCACGGTCCACGGAAAAAGAGCTTCCTCGCTGCAGAATGCTGGTACTGACACAGTGACACCGACGCCCTCTTGGCTTGCTGCACGGAATCGTTTGCAGCAGGGGTCTTTATCTCTGACAGGCAGGCAAATGCAGGCTCGGATGCTCGTACAGTCAGTCACCCAGGTGGCACACCGTAACTAGAACCCCTCGGGCTTGACAGTAAAACTCGTACTACACCTCTGTTGGCAGTTATCACTCGTCAGGTTGCTGCGCTGGAGGACACGAGTCTGATTGGCACCGAATGTGGGCTCAGGGCCGACCTCGTTTCAGCGCTGTTGTTTTCGCATCATGCAGCCCTGCAAACAGATGAACACAGGGGCCGGCCTCGATGTGTCCTGACCCATGTTAGCACGAGAGCAAAACGCCGTCGAAAATATCTCCCGGCCACGTTATTCCGACTAGCATCAGGCGGGCGGGGTACGGTAGACGCTGGGGCCGGCCGGCCGGCACGGCATCAACGCCCGTACCGCTCGCACAAAGGATAAGGCAGCGGCAGGTGGCGATCGACGCCACGGCTCGGTGGGGCTCCCCGCCCCTGCTGCCTGCCTGCCGTGGCGGGGCACGGCCGGCCGGCCCGGGCATCTGCACGCCTCCCTCCCTGCCTGCCTGCCTGCTGCCCAGTGCCCATCGCCGGCGCGGCCCCCACGGCCCGAAAAGAAAAGGGAAAGCCGCCTCCCGCGGGTGGTGGGGGTGCTCACGCCCGCGCACGTGCCCGCACGTGCCCCCCCGGAAGACGTGACCCGCACTGCCACTGCTCGATCGCCTCTCCCCCTCGCCTTCCCCAATCGCCACCGCCCGGCGACCGCGAAGGGCCTCCGCGGCGCACGTTACCCCCCGGAGAAAAAGCTCGGAAAGAACGGATGCCCGATCCGCTGCGACCGTACGTGGGGCGTGCATGTGAGCGATACCAACCGGCACACCCCCCACCCGCCCGCGCCGTGCCATGCCACATTGCCACGCCCGCCCGGCTTAATTAACTCGCAACAAATCCGCGCGCGGCCTCTCGTCGGCACACGCACCGGCCTCCCGATCTGGCTGATGCCACGGCTTTAGGACTAGGAGTGTATACTATATATAATCGGGAGGTCGTGGCATTGACCGGCCAAGGCCGACACAGCTAGCTAGCTAGCTAGTACGTGCGTGCGTGCAGCTAGAGCCATCAGTGGCCTAGCTATAGCTATGATCGATCGAGGGGGTGGGTGCGCGTGCGTGCGTCCCCGCTGGGTCTAGCTTTGACGGGACTCGTCTCGGCATCCTTGGTGTACGCGTGGACCGGCCAGACGAGACATGGCGCGTGCGTGTGCTGGGCTGCTGCATGCCGGCCCGGCGAGTTACCGTGCACGCAGGCAACAGGGGGCGACGGTTTCCAGGCGGCACGGAGACCCTCGATATCAGCCGGTGCCCAAGAGCGCACGCAGGTGACCGACCGAGGCAAGTCGTGCACACATCCAACGCACCGCGCAGTGAAATGTCAAGGGCATATTCGCCGGCGCAGCAGTAGTAAAAAGCTGCGAGAGCCGAATTATTGTGCCCATGAACGAACATAGTATACCGCGCGCGCGCGCGCGCCCCGGCGAGCATAATAGTTTAGGGATCGTTCCATCTGGATCGCCGAAAGAAAGCCTGCGACTGCGTGCCTGGGATCACGAGGACGCCCGGGCCGATCGAGCAATATTGTACGTAGTTGCAGCTGGCCACGGGATGCAGCAATCGCTAGCTCCGTCGTCGCCGTCGTCAGGGGTGCAGAGCTCGTAGAAGTATTCTACAGTTTCTACCGCGTCACATATGTATTCTCCCCGGCCTGCTCCGGCCAGCCTCTCTCTCTCCTCTATCTCGGGTTTCTCTATTGCCACCCCCCATGTGAGCGCCCTCCGTCACCGGGCGCCCTGCCGCGGCGCTGCCTGCCCGCGATCGGCGACGCCGGTTTTTATACTCCACTTGTCCCCTGGTAGTGAGCGCCCACATGCGCTCACAGTGCCCGCGGCAAGCTACCACCTCACCTCACCTAGCTTACTGTAGTACTACTCCGGTACTGTAATGGCTAGGCTAAGCTACTGTTACCAAATTACTCCTCCTACTTTCTGGAGTATATAACACGCCGTTGCATGTATATGTTCCGATGTTCATATGCATGATCGAGTAGGTGAGGTAACATGCATGCATGCAAGAGCGGCGTGATGCATGAGCAAGATAACTTATTACCATGCATTCACGGCCGTCCGGTTGAATGCAGCAGTCCTTGCAATTGCAGGCCGGAGAGATGAGATGACAGGTGTGGCTTGCCTACGGTGGTGGCATTTGGCCTGGCCTGTCCCTGCCTCGTTCTGCGCCCGCACACTGACGGCCAGTTTTTCAGTACGTATTAGTAGCCAGGGTAGCGTAATGCATGCCAAGGTGAAGGGCAAGCCTTTTCCTTTCCCTCTCTGTTTCAGAGTTCCAGCAGAGTGGTGGCCTGGTGGGGGCAGCGATGTTATGATGAGCGCAGCCACAGCAGCATGCATGCAGTTTTACAGCGAGGTGGAGGGATTTCATTATATGCCGATTGGATCCACCCGACGATCGATCAGCCCCACCGTTTTATTTGTTTGCTACGTTGAGGAGGCATCTCTTTCAAGCAAGATTCTAATGATCACGTGCGCCCGGACTGGGCGGGGATTAGCATCCTAGCTCTCGCTCGCCTCCGGCGTGCACGGCCTTGTTCGGTTGCGCACACAACATCTGTGACATATAACATAATATGGGTTCATGCATGGCTGCATGCATGCCATGGCTGAGGCAGTGAGGCCTGGTGAGGAGGCTCACACTATCTCCAGGGGTGTAGAATGAAGACGACATGAATGCATGCTGGGAATCTTCAAACAAAGGAAATAAGCAAAGATGTTCGCTTTTCTTTTCTTTTTTTTCATGTTTTGGCAGCAGAGAATGGGAACTCCGGAAGAGAACAAACTAATTGTCCTCAAAGCCTGAATTACAGAATGCTAATAAACAAAGAAAAAACCAAGGAAATTCACAACAAAATTCTAGAAATAAGGTTAGGAGCGAACTTTAAGCTGGAAAAAACAGGAACAAATCATAGACAAAAGTCGACACGAAAATTTTGAGGAGCTGAACAGAAGCACACGAGCTATTAATAAGCAAAAGGAAAAATCTGGGAAAAAGAACTCCTAAGAGAAGATTAGTAGTTCTTCCAAATTTTTGGGTCTTGGGCTTTAGCTGCATTGTTTATTACTGGGCTAACTGATCAATTCTAGCACAAGCTAGACTCATCATTTCTAGATAAGCTGCCGGTAGTCTGCCCCTAAGTGGTGGTGGATCAAGAAGTCGTCGCCGGGGACGATGGGTCCTGCTGAGGGCCCGTCGAACAGCAGCGGGTTTTGCATGTGCATTAGCCCGCCAGGACCACCGCCGGCGATCACATGCGCCTGGTGCGGCGGCTGGTGCTGCACCTCCTTCTGGCGGCGGAGCTCCAGCACCTTGCGGTGGGAGTTGGAGTGCTTCGACATCACGAACGTGGGGCTCGCCGCGGGCCGGTACTCCGGCACCAGCCGGCCCGACTTGTACCTTACCCCGCACGCGTTGCACAGCGTCTTGGGGCCCATGGGCCCGGTCCTCCACTGCGGCGTCTTGTCCGTCTCGCAGTGCAGGCACCGCCGCCCTTCCGCCGACGCCGCCGAGCCGCCCGACTGCGCACCGGACGCGCTCGAGAGCTGCGCCTGCGCCTGCGCCTGCGGCGTCGGCGGCGCGTCCTTCTTCTTGGACGGCTTCGACGGCTTCTTCGGTGGGAACGCCTGGGCCGAGATGCCGGACTCAGCCGGCGAGATGGCCATGGACGCCGGCGACGGCGGCGAGGCCGGGGACGGAGGGAGCACGAGAAGGCGTGACGACCAGTTGCCCGGCGCAACGCGGGAGCGCTTGCTACGGACCTTGGCGGGGACCGGCGCCTCCGGGATGAACATACCGGGTTGCGCGGCGGAGGCGCCCGAAGCCACGGCAGCAGGAGCCACGGGAGCCGGTGGCACGTTCACAGCCGGGGAGAACCCGCCGGAAATGAGCTTCAGCTTCTGGAGGTCCTCGGTGGCAAAGGCATCGTCGCCCTCGCCCATGTAGTTGGACAGCCATTCCAGCTCCGCCAATTGATCGTACTGCGCAAAATTCACCGCAAGTTTAGCAACGGCGAGTTCTTTGTGCTTCCGTTCATGCACTCACGGGACATTTGTAAGTTAAACTTTGCAGAATTCTCAGTGTGGAGGACTGCTGAGTTTGAAGTTTTCTATTTCTGGCATTGTTATGGAGTTGTTACTATTTATATGCCAATTTATGGAGTTGTTATACGGATTCTGAAGGACCAAAATTGTGTGGTTATAATAGCCACATGACTTTTTTTTCTTTCCTGACGGATTGAAACTGGAACCTTTAACTGCACCCCTTCAAAACCACAACAAAATCCTCCCATTAGGACCCATTTCTTCCGATTTTTGCTTTATGTTTGTTCAGGGATTAGAAGAGAACACGAACAGGCTAAATTTGGCCGAAGAATTCAGACGGGATGGCACAGCTTACCGGCTCGCAGAATTCCCCTGGGAAGTCGCCGTCGGCTAGCCCGGAGAAGGAGTTGCTGCAGCTGTCGAGGGCCGTGACGGTGGAGGAGTCGGCCGAGAAATTCCCGATGAGGCCGCCCTCCTCCTTGACGCCGCCGCCATGCCCGGCAGCGTCGGCGGCCTGCAGGCACGGCGGCGCCTCGCCGTCTCCGACCGCCGCCTCCCCGTCCCCTTCCTCGTCGTCGTCGTACGGGAGCACGAGGAGGTCGTCGACGACGAAGTGGTCCCCGCACCCCGCGGGCTTCCTCTCGCGGGGCCCCGCGGCGCCGCCGCCGCCGTAGTACCCGTACTCGGCCGCCGCCGCCGCCGCCTCCATGGTATTCCCCCGAAGCGCGCTGCACTACGCGTCGCACCACAACGTCCGCGCCTCCTGCGTTACTCGGCCCGGTTTTGTTGGTTTGCTCCCTTCGGTTTTGGACGTGTGGGCGAGGAGAGGGAGAGACGGAAACGGAAATGACGCAGAGAGAGAGAGAGAGAGAGAGAGACGGTGAATAGTAGGGTTTAATTGGCGTGGAGCTGTAGCGCGGAGAGGAGAAGAGGAGGCCGGGGGAGGGTCAGCTGGAGCGAACGATTCTTAAGGAGTAAATAAAGCGGGAGCCACTGAGCCACCACGCCGTCCTCTCGGCCCTCCGCTAGTAAAACACGCCAACTGGAATTTGAACTTGAAAGCCGGGGATTACTTCATGCTATTCGGAAACGAGCACCGGCCAGAGTTTGAATTTTTCAAAACACGAAGAAAAAAAAAGGCATATAACTTCCTGATCACAAAAGGCCGTATTAAGCGTCAGCTGACCCTCGAGAAATATTTTGCCAATTTCGGCAGAAACAAAAGGTTATGGCTCTAGACATGATAAGGAAAAAATGTTAGGCAGCCATTATATATGCATGTCCTTATAATATTTTATCACGTGATACCACTGTTTGTTACTCCACGTAACATAAGCACAAGCTGGAGCTTTACGTTGCAGGAAGGAGCCCCTGCAACGCAGCAGCAGCTACCACGGCGCCGGTGCATGCATGGATGCCACACAGTAGATTCCGGTTGTCTCTTACGTCTGCGTGAGAACAAACGCGTCTGACGAGGCAGGTGGTATTTTGTGAGGCGCCGTCACGTGGAAGCCGGCCGGTAAAATTCAGGTCTCATTATTGGGATCTGTTCTAGGTAATTAAGGACAGTACGAACGCAGGAGGGACCTCACGTCGTAGTTTATCTTGGCCGTTTCCGCCGGCCTGACACTAAACCTCTGTTTTTTTTTACTGTGGAACCGATAAGGTGGCCAGGATAAACTTGGAGTGGCAAGGTCTGTCCACCAGCAATAATGAGCCAAGGATGACTCATCAGTAACTTTTGTACCAGTATATATAGCATGCATGCATGCCTAGTAGCTTACTAGCTTTTAGTTACCTTGACCGCACCCAGGCCGCATACAAAAATCCGATTCATTGTCATAGCCCACTGCACTGGCAGAGTTTGAATTGTGCCTCTGCACTGCACCCTTGCACTGGCAATTATGCAACGGGGGGCAAATGGCTTTCAATTAACATGTGGGCATGCCGGGGCACGTTGTGATATGATAAGCCATGCACGACCGCACAGTGCGATCCACCGTTAGGGCCACGCACTGGCAGCGAACGAGGCCCAAATTCAGTCCCATGGTGCACAAGCTAGGCAGAAGCATGGGACGTTCCATCACTTTCCTCCGTAATCTTTCTCTAGGAACAAGTACACATTTTTCCATTGGCCGTAACTGGAGTAACAGAAGCTTGACATTTATAGCTAGCTAAATTTTATTGGGGAATTTTATAGTGGTGTTTACAAGAGTGTCTCATGTGTCTAATTGATGATTAAGATAGTTATTCCATTGCAGTATTTCATTTTTGTTTATTCATACGCAATGTAAGCAAGAGAGTATTTTGTTGGAAATTGTGCCCTATGATAGTTTTATATAAATAAAATCTATTTCTTCTCTCCATTATTTTATCACTTCATAAAAAATACTAACGTGATATCTTATTTGATGAAAATAAAACGCTTCAAGACTGGATTGACACGTTGTTTCTAAGAAAAAAGAGATTGGTCTAACACATCATAACGTCTTTACACCGTCCCAATCGATTGGGCTTTACGACATATACAATGGTTTGATTATTTGTGGAGTATTTGTGTCCCATCCAATGCCCCTTTCAATAGTCTCACAAATCTCACCATTTTCTCTATGAGATTGACCTTGATATTTTCTGGGCTGAACCAAAAAAAACCTGGTTCTTACCCAAGATGGTACTATACCATGGGTCTTATTGGGCAATCTTTTAGGGCCAAGCTCGAGCATCACGCTTATTTTTAGAAAAATAAGCGAAATGAAATTATCAGATCAGGTTCATCTCTAATTTTTTTGTCTGGTTTCAATCGTTTTTTATTAGCAAATATATCCGCGCGACACGCGTGTGGTACCTTTATTATAGGGATTATTTTGGACTATTTGGTTGGTGGGTTAAAAATTTCCATTGTGAGAAGAGTAATACCAAAATAGTAGAAACTCTCTAGAAACAATTTTTTTCTTGTTTGTGAAAACTTTCCACGTCTTTTTCACTGTTAGACCTGACACGTGGGGTTGGTATAAATTATTTAGGTGAGAAATATTTTCAAAATAATTGTATCTTTTTTTCTTATATTATGCTCTAGAAGTAAAGATATAAACAATCTCTATACCATGATTTTTAATTCGAAACCTATCTTTTTTATGAAAACTGGCCGCCTTTTATCTTCCCCTCTCTATTCCATGGTGAAATAACAACAATAAACACGTAGAGTAGAAACACTACGTGCTGACTATCTATCAGCAATATAGTACATCGACTGAATCACTAGAAGCTGTGATGTTAACTATAGCGTACCTGTTCAATGATTGTACTGAATATAAATATTGGATCAGTCTCAACGAGATTGTACTATTAAATTTATTGATATGGTAAGATTATTAAGAAAAGATAGAAGAGAGTTTTATAAGATAAGAGATAAGTTTCATCTCTATAAAATCTCTTCTATATTAGGCCCCATTTGGTAGAGCTCCAAAAACAGCTCCAAAGAGCTCCAGGGAGCCGTTTTTGCTGGAGCTGTACTAAGGACCTCTTTGGTAGAGCTCTGGAGCTGCACCAAATAACCATAGCGGAGAATCACTTCTAGGGGGGTGATTGTGAGAGGTGGAGCTGTTTTACACATGGTACAAGTGAAGCTGGTGGAGTTGAAAAAACCAGCTCCTCCACCTCCAACTCCAACTCCAACTCCAACTCCACCCTCGTGTGGAGGTCTACCAAAGGGGGCCTAAATGACCATGGCGGAGAATCACTTCTGGGGGTTGGTTGTGAGAGGCGGAGCTGTTTTGCACATGACACAAGTGAAGCTGGTGGAGCTGAAAAAATCAACTCCTCCACCTCAAACTCCACCCTCACGTAGAGCTCTACCAAAGAAGGCCTGTGTATAACGTTTGGTACGTCGTCTTACGTCATCGCCAACACGCAGTGCATGTCGAGTCCGCTTCCGCCGCCTCTTCCAATCTGCTCCGCCTCCGAGGCCCCACGCCTGCCGCTGCTTGGCGGGGGCACCATCAGCTTCCACACAAACGTTCCCTACAAGAATGGAACCTGTGGCCGCACACCTCTCCTTGCTGCCGTGGCCCTTTCTAATCTGAGTAGCGCCACCGGTTGCCGTAGTCATCCGCCGCCGTGAGCTGTTGAGCTTCTTGCTTGTCGGCACTCATTTCTGCAAGGTGACCTAGGCCATTGCAGTCCGCAGCGCTGGCAGTGGTGTCACCATTCCAGGCAGCACACCTGTTGGCCGGTGCACATGATAGTCCTGCCAATATGGAAGAATGGGTGGCTGCAGCAATTTATCGAGCAGACATGACACATGAGAAGGTGTGTTTGCTTTCACTGCGCGCACACGAGCTGTTCGGCAAAATGTTTCAGACATGAGTAGGAATTTCAGCATTTTTTCTGTTGTTTCGTTGAGCTGCTTTGTGTGTTTTCCTCCATTGTAACTCGTTCTTCTGGTGTATGTCTAGGCTCTTCGCACAATTTGAGGGTTTTGTGTCGTCCAATGCAAGCTGGTGTGTGTACTTGCTCCTCCTCTAAGATGAGTTTAGATGTGGTGATCAATGGTCACTCCCTCTATATGGTTTGATATTTGTGGTGTTTCATGAATATCAGGGGCATTGGTTTGGGTTATATATGGATGCTCCATGTTTCTCGAATTTTATGTTGGCTGTTATTAGGGAGATGAGGGATTAGATTAGGCAACCAGCAGCACTGGCCGGGAAGAAGTAATTACTTAGCCTTTTGGAGCACTGTTTATATCTATATTGCTTTCTTTGATATACAGTGCTATGCTGATCACTGCATATATGCACTTGATGGCTGACTTACCATAGAATAACTGTATGCCATGCAAACATGATATAGTGAAATTTGATAACCGACCAGTTTAACCTGATCGGTACGTGATTTAGATTGCTAGCTATTCTATCGTCAGATAGTTGTTGTCATGTAGGATCATGTCTTCTTTGCTCATTGGCTTAAGTAAACTATCTGAAAACACATTTGTATATATGTTGTTCTTTTGAAATAATATTGCTTATTCTTGACTGTATAGATTTGCAAAGTCGTTGAGTTTGCAAATGTGAAAACTATATGAATAGATTTGTCTTAAAAATTATTTCATAAAAATATACATATATCACTCTTTGATAAATATTTTTATAATAACAAGAGATTAAAGTTGTGTTTTGAAGACCGTGTCGCTGTCCTAAACATCAGGTTTTTAGAAATGAATGGAGTAATATGCAAAGCAACACTGATCCGTAGCAACGCACGGGCACCTGTGCTAGTTTATCTAATTCAGCTATCTAATTCATAATTTAGGTAATGAAATTGTAGGATGAGAGTGGCTCGCATTCCGTGAGATTTGCCAGCACGGAAACTTTCACGGCTTCCTTGCTTTGCCGGGTTGCCATGCCCTAGCTTGCTCGGGCTGTGGACACGCGTCGCCGCACACGTCCCACGTCACGCGTCTCCATCCCGTCCTTCCACGTATGATGCCCAGGGCCGTTGGATGCGTGCTTTCGGCTCGTCGATTAGCATCGAGCCGTCATCAAGGCTGGCCAGGAAGTGTATGTTTCACGACGGGGATCGGTCGCTGTGCTCTACGATCCCAACGCAACGGGCCTCGTGGCGCGGACTCGTTTTTGATGTGACCCAGTTTACTTCGCTCTTTTTCATCAAAACGTACGAGTTTCTTCGATGGTGCATTGGGCTCAAGGGCGTTTGTTTCAGCTTATTTTTTATTTTTAAGGCTCGCTTATAAAGAATTTAAAAGTCAGATGACTCCCATAATTTATACTCGAGAATCTAGCTGGATTATGGATTCTCGATTATGGATTATGAGAGTCATTTGACTTTTTGATTCTCTATAAGCGAGTATTCAAAATCAACTATAAGGTGAAACAAACACCCAGTTAAAATCGAGATCGTGAGGAGGGCAATGGAGTTTAGAGAGAATTAGTATAGAAGTTTGACTTTTAGTACTATAATCTTTTGTCTGGCGTATGTTTGTTCTAGCCACAGATTCTTAAAAGACAATTTTTAGCTTTTAATTCGTGAACATCTGAATTGTGGAAAACCGATGATGGTTTGACATTCTCGATTCTAGACAGATATAATGGCATGATGCCTACGCACGTATGCATGCCATAATCTAGTATAAGCAGATGGAGAATGAATTGTGTCGAATTCGATATGGCGTGATGGATTGTGGAAGACGAGGAAAAATGTTGCCTTATTGTTTCCACTTCAGTTTATAAAAGCTACTTTCCACGATCCAAAAGCTAAACATACATAAAGAGGGAGTTTGGTTGCGAGTTCTTGTCGCATTTTTTGATTAGTTGGTGGATTTGGGATTGAAAAAAATATTTAATTAAATCATGATGAATAGTGTAGATGCATCCATGCTCCACTCAAAAGGCAATTCCCTCTTAATTACCATGACTCTGCATATGTTTTTTTTCGGAAAACTCTCCCCATAACTTCGCACTTAAAAACAAATCAAAACTAAAATAAAACTCTAAGGGTCTGTTCGGTAGAGCTTCATCTGATTCTGATTCTCTATGGGAGCTGATTCTCTGAGAAAAATGATTTTGTGGCTGAAAGTGATTCTCTTTGATTCTCTATCATAAACTCTCAGAATTAAGATGGAGAATCACTTCACAGAATCAGAAGAAGCTACTTTTTCAGCTCCCAGCCTTTTAATTCATTTCAGAGAATCACCTCACAGAATCAGCAGAGAATCACTTCTCTCTAAAAAACTGTTTGACAGAGCTCCTTCTGGATTCACCAGAGAATCAGCTCTGTGAGCTCTGTCAAATAGGGCCTAAGAAATCCAATAACAGAAATGTGGATCTAATTAACTATCTGTGGACTTTGAACTCTCGCTTCTGCCCGTGTAGCCGGACATACATATGGTCAATTGGCCATGACTCATGACACTTGTGGAAGAAGATGGAACAGCTGTGATCATCCGTGCACGAGGACCGAGACACCGGAATGGCGGAATTCCGTTCTCCAAAACGAATTATGGCGGTTGCTTAGCTCAGCTTTCCTGCTTTTGCAAAATTTTGTTGCTTGGATTAAAAGGAAAGGGCTTGCGGGGAAAAGGTGTCCGATATGGGGAACGGAGCAGTAGGCGCCATTGCTTCGCTTTGCTTACCTTGCGTCGGAGGTGCACCTTCAATTTCAGCTCTGAACTTTGCTCGTCTTTCCTTTGGTTTTCCTGTTGCTCGATCTTGGGCCTGCAACACCAGGATGACGGGCCGAATATTTTACGCGCGCTCCACACCACACACACCCTCCTCCCGGGCCCCTCGGCCTAGTTATCGCGCCGGATGAGGAAGGGATTCTATACAGCATAACTTTTTTCTCTTTTAACTTCCGGTGTTTGAGATTCGTACGGCCGACGTGGGCTGCACGATCTTCTTCCTTCACCGTTGTCACGCTCGGACACCGCCGCACCGATGTGACGCCCGACGTCGAGGGCGGAGGGGCAGGAGGCGGACGGGAGCGGCGGCGGCGGGCGGTGGTTGGTGTTTGGAGTTTCCGGGAGTGCGGATGCTATGGTCGCCAGCCTTAGCAAAGAAAGGGGTGGGGGCAGTGGAAGACTGGCAACAATGACGGTTTGGCCGGCAGCGGAGGCAACGCCGGCTGAGCAGAGGCGGGCGGCAGCAGGGGTGACGATGACTATCAGGTTAGGAATGGCGGGGTGGTAGGGCGGCGGTGGACGGTGGGCGGACGGCGCGGCAGCCGTCAGCCAGAGCGGCGGCGAAATGGGCGGGGAAGGAGCCGTCACGAGGAGAAAGAAACCCTTGATGGGTCGTCATGGGTTTTAAGCTATGATGCCCATGCGGAAGCCAGACAGGAGCCCCGGACGAGGGGCGGTGCCTACCGCGCATGTGACAGGGAGAGTGGACGGCTGTGGCCCGGCGTCAGACTGTCAGAAGCAGGAGAAAGCTCGATGCACACACTGACGCACACCGGGCAGTTGTTCACGGCGACCTTGCTGCTCCTTTATGGACGCAGAGGGCTCGACTACTTCGACGGTTCTATGCGAGAACGAGAACCGGCGCGCTGAGAAGTGGCTTTGAGATCGACGGGACGGGCAGAACGTAGGGAGCCAGGGACGGGCCTTCACGAGGGCACGGTCAATGCCACGTGTCGAGATCCCATTGCGCCTTTTGACCTGCCCGGGCCCCACCAGGCCCTCGCCTTCGGTGTTGCTTCGTCCGCACGTGAGATAGTAGCGCCATGGCCTGTGGGCGATGATGGGTCAGTCATGGGAGAGGATGAGAGAAAGTGCTTAGTGGGAGTATATTATCTTGTCGTGAGGAGGATTAGAGGCGGCTGGCCGGGAGAAAGGCTCATGTGGGCACATATGGCCGATCACGTGAGCTGATTATGTGCTGACCGGGCAATTTTGAGGGGCGCATGCGCATCATGCTAATAAGTGTGTTTGGTTGTCCAGATATCTATCATTCCGGCGGAATGGATCTGAATAATCTGAAGAAGAAACCTATTGAAACATCCTCTCATATCTAGCCATGCAACTAACTAAATATTCGTTTCCCTAAAAAAACTAACTAAATAATCTTCTTTTAAGATTTTCATCTGCCTAGCATGCTCCCACTAACCAGGAATACACGGTGCAACTCCACAAAACTTTGTTTGAGAAATCAAACACACACTTAACTTCTTGGAGCGTTTTCAAAATCGCCGGTGCTAAAAGGCCCACCGGAGCTGCGGACCCGCTAGTGCTGATCAGTAAGGCAGCGCAGGACTGCGGTCTGCAGGTCCAATGCCCGCTGTTCCTGCATCAGCGAGAGCCGCCAGCACCGTACCTGAAACCGGCAGCAGTAGCAGCATATGGACTGGCGCTGCGCAGTGATCTGCCTTTCCCGTTCGGCGGCCGCACTTTCGTCCCTTCCCGTTTCTCGCGTCCCCTTGCTTGCTCTCTTTTCTCTGCCGCTGGCGGGGCGCTACGCCAACGAACGTGCGTGTTCGGAGAGGAAAAACGCAGGACAGGGCATTGCCTAACACAACCTTTCGGTACGGTGGAACCTTTGGTGTCAATGTTTCCCTTCGATTGCTTTGCCGTACGCCCCACCAGCGGCATGGCTACCAAAACTACGGAAAAAATGTGGCGTTGCGTCCTATGATAAGGAAAATACAACACGGGAAATGGCCCAGACGTGCATAGCAGCGTGGCCAACACCAGTCCACCATAGGGTACAGCGTACTACCAGCCTGTGCGATTGAAAATCACGGACAGTACAAACTATACGACCATACGAGGTAAATCACACTGAGGGCATTTTGCAAGAAAGAACTATAGTTTCGGCTTAGAATGCTGAAGAATAGGTACGCATCACTCGCAACAGCAGCCGAAATGCATGTATTATTTGACCACCAAAGTACATGGACTCATCATTTAACGAATAATATACATTAACCATGAGGATTTCAAAGACACCTGCCGGAAGGTAAACACTTCAAGCTATTGAAGCATGCACCCATAGAGGAAACGGTGTGTGGAGCCCCAGATATACATCAGATTCATACACCACGACTTATTTGAGTAAATTATTTATTAAAATCGAAACCAGGATGCACATAGCATTAAACTTCAACTGTTGTACATGATGATTCGCACATTTATGCCGCTCGCTACAGCGCATAGAGTTCCAAGCATGCATGGATGTTACTACGCTAGTATGCTACTGCACATACAACAAAACGGAGGAAAGTTGCAAGTTAAGAAACAGAAACATAAAACAGTTCTAGCGCGGCTCTCTTGACTGAGACCTCTCAGCCTGCCGAAAATCATGTCTATCGTCGTCCCTGGCATTGTGCCTGTCATCAGGCCTATCATGGTGTCTTTCATTGTCCGAAGGCTGCCTATCATATTGTCGCCTCTCGTTCCCTGAATGCTGCCTATCAAAGTGTCGATCATTCCTGGACGGATATCCATCTGTATTTGTTGGGTGGGTAAATCTGCAGTCAGCTTTCGAGCAGTTCCCAGTGTTAAGATAGGTCCAGCAGACTCCATGTGGATGTGGTCTATTTCCCCTTAACCCTCCATCACCCCCAGATCGTGACTTCCATGGCCTTCCACCTGAACCCGAGTCACCAGCACTATATGAACCACGGTGCCCAGAGTGCCTGCCGCCCTCATTGTCTCTCTGCTGATTATTCCAATCAGAGTTACCATTTGGTTGATTCCAGCTCACATTATTGTTTGCCTGACCTGGATTTCCCTGCACAGGAGCACTCCAACTAACGTTTTGGTTCATGTTTCCAACTTGTTGGGTTCCCCAGCCAGGATAGGGATTTGCATTTCCTGCTGCAACGCCACCCCAATGGGCCATTGCAACTCCTTGCATCTGACCTCCCATCATGGCAGCTGCATTTGGAGCTCCCTGTCCTTGAGATGCCGCCCAGATCATGTTCATGCTGGTGTTTCCTGGATTTGGTAACCAACCAATGTTTGGTACTGCATTTGGCTGTGTCGGCATAGTCACACCCATGTTGTAGCCTGAAGCACCTTGAGCTGATGCTACCCAAGGCATACTCATATTGCTCTGTCCCATCATTCCCCAGCCATTGCTTGCATCACCCTGAGGTGCAGCTACCCAGGTCAGATTTGCAGCTGCCTGAGATTGGCCAGATGTGTTGGCCACTTGTGCAGGTATAGACCACCCACTGCTTTGATTATCACTGCCAGCAACAGCTGTCACAGAAGGCTGTACTGATGCAGCAGATGGTGTCGACATCTGGCTCCTTGTATCTACAGGTAATACCACAACAATGCTATTAGTTTGGCTTAGACTTAAAACCTTAATAGTTAATAGCACACACACACTAAGGTGGTGTTTGGTTTAGAAAATGTAAAGCAAACGTAGATGTAATAAAAAAGCACAGTATTGATTGCAATGTAATGGATAACCAGTATTGTTTGGCTCCCACGCTGTAATGGAAATGGAAAGGACGGAGCAGCTGCAGCAGCAGACTGCAGCACAGGGAGCCTGACACATGGACACAGATCATAGTGCAGGAGAAGGTGGAGAGGCGGCCTCGTAGTTTTCCTCTTTGCTGCAAGGGTAGTCTGTAACATTATTTATTAACGCTCGAGGAGGGGGGGGGGGGGGGGGGGGGGGGTCGGATTTGTATACGACTTGTTAATCGTTTACAGAGTAACTGAAACAAACGCGAGGTAACAGAGTCCGATCACGCTGTTATCAGATAGCGTCCCGAAATTAGGGAACCAAACAGAATCTAGAGGAGTTGGTTAAGCCTGAAATCACTGAATGCACTTGAAATTAAAGGAAATAACAGAATCCAAGACTTATGAAAAGACCGGAAAGCAGGCGTGGCATAAACTGAGTAATACCTTCAAGTTGCTGATTGTTCAGTTGTGCTGGTCCACGCTGTGCACCCAGTGCTCCAATGGCTGCGAGGAACAAAATTGTTTACATGAAATATAAACGTTTCTGTACTATAACTTTCAGATTTCAAATGTATCGACATCTATCAAGATAAACTAGATGGAGTTGGTGACTAAACAAGTTAGTCCAATTTAGACCCCATAAATCTGGTTCCAGTTTTGCAATGCTGGGTGCAACTCGGGGATCCAAATGGGCTGTCAATGAATTTCATTGAAGCAGAAAAGAAGGGCCTACCTTCAGCCGAAGAGCTCACTTTTCCATGTGAAGCATCTCCTCCTAACTTGGATTCACTTCCGTCTGCTAATCTGTCATCCATTTCGGGTAGAGCAGATAATATTTGGTTCTGGGAGGGTAAATCTGAGGTTATTTCTGCAGTTGCAGGAGTCATTCCAGGAGTTAAATGAGCCAGATTTCCTGCGGCCATGATATTTTGTCCTGAAAAGCTTCCCATGGCAGGCTGGGTAGACGTCATCGGATTTACTGCAACCCCAAACTGACTTGAGGTACCGTTCCAATTTCCAGTGAGAGATTGTTGGTTTGTGTATGCTGCATGGGAATTTTGCATTCCATAATAACCTTGTGTGCCAGAATGGACCACGGTTGCTCCAAGGTTCGTTGAACTATAATCATGTCTTTGATCACTACTTGAGAAAGACTTTGGAACTACTGATTTTGGAGTTTGTTCACCAGCTACTGTGCTTTCCTCAATAGGGGTTTTGTCAATTTGAGATGAACTAACATGTGGTGGTTCCCATGGAGGAAGATCTTTCTCAAACTTCCCCGCCAAAGCATCAGTCAATAGTATTGAATCGTCCTGTTTCTCACTAGCTTTCCATATTTTCAAACTAGGAGGGAAGTACCCACTACTGTTCCATTTCCGCAATTGTATGATTGAGAAAGGGCCTTGGATTTTATTAGAAGGATCCATGTACTGCCAGATCTTCTCAGACTCGTTAATGACTGATTGCGATGCAGTTTTTGCCCCCGAACCTATGTTAGCAGCCAAAATTCCAGTTGAGGCACCAGATGGCCCTTGTGAAGCACTGTGTGTGGTACCTTCCAGTTTAGCTGTTTGCACAGCAATGTTTGGAGACTCTGATTTGCTTGTATAACCAGCACTTTCACCTTGAGAAGAAGAGGCCGGTCTCCGTGAGAGGGGTGATTCCATATGAGAACTCGATTCAGCCCATGTGTTCCGATTAGATTCCCAGTTATTTTTTGGATCCCTCTGCAAAGCATTTCTACCATCTCCTTTAACTGGAGACACAAGATTACCATCTTTCCTCAAAAAAGAACCTCTGGACTTATTGAAGCTACCTGTATAATGAAAAGGAAGTCGATGTCAGAGTTGCAATAAAGTTAATATCAGAAGATGATACTATGGGAGGGAGCGATAAAGCAAATTACTTCTTTCAATTTCCTGTTCCTGTTCCTCTGGAGATTCATAATCTGGATCCATCGTAGGGTCAGAGTGTATTTCAGGTTCTTCATTTAGCCTACGAGCACGCTCCTCTGGAGTGCTTAGCAGCTTCAGCTTCTCTACGCATTCCCTAAGCGTGAATACTGGTTAAGTCATACAAGCCAAATTCTCATTCAACAAGGAACAATCCTATTTGAGGCTTCTTCAACACAAGAACGAGCAAAGCCTAATGCCGAATGTGACAGAAATACAGAAGCAGACTAACTGGCCATAATTCCATCAGTGTATAATGCTAATTTATAAATCATAACTATAGTGTCATGAAAAAGGATATTCTTTTCTATGGCCCATATCACTGGCACGGTCGCGGAGATGTCCAAGTCGCATCTTTTCACTTTCAATCCACTGCAAAGTTTGTAATTGGTAGTAAAGAATAAATCAGTGAAACAGATTTACTTAGCAGGAAAAAAGCTTCTATAGTTCATTAATGGAAGTTGCATACATCATTGACTTTCAAGGTTTGGAGAACCCTTGCCTTCTCCTGGACCTCTCCCTGGAAGACCAGATAGTTAGATGAAAGAAAAAAAAGGTGCAGAAATAACACGCAAAATGTGCAAGAAATGCTCCATAATTAGTACATTACCACTGTCAGCCTTGGGATGAATCCGTACTTTATGCTTTGACGCAAGCGTTTGCACTCCTCCTAGGAAAGAAAAAAAATGCAAATCAGCAAAAACATGAAATTGGACCAAATAGAGTAGCATATTTATTGAACAAGTGCGTTTGTAAGCCCAGTAACAAGGTCAGGATATGCCAACAGCAATTATAGTTAACAGTACTCAACATGAAAGATGACCTTTTACTTGATATTAGTAGACTTCATAACACTAGTAAAACTATTTGGTTCATACTGAGAAAGAACAAATACCTCAGTGAACTCCTGGTTCGAGATTATGTCAATAGTTACTGTCTCCCGCTTGTCTAAGTTTAGTATCTCTAGAGTTATATCAGTAGTCTTTTTCCCAGATTTATATTTTTCTGCAGCTCTTCCGGTCCCTGGAAACAATATAAGGAAATTTTGAATAATGCATTAAAAAATCATACCGATTAAGAAGTAAGTCTACTTACCAACAATTTGTACAAGTCGATAAATGTCTTGCCTTTGCCCTGTACCAGGTATTCTTATTCTCACAAATGATCCAACAACTTTCTCATCAAATGTGTCAACATCACCAATCAATTCTTCCATTAGGTTGCGACGCAGGTACATCAATCCAATGTTATGGTTATCGATTGCTGCATAGTCATCAAGATTAGGCTGACGTCTTTGATCATATTTACGTGATTTTCTTCTTTTTTCTGAACTCATAACAACTGAAGCTTCACTGTTACCATCAGCATCCTGACTAGGATCAGG
This sequence comes from Echinochloa phyllopogon, assembly GCA_033239725.1. Lineage (NCBI taxonomy): Eukaryota > Viridiplantae > Streptophyta > Magnoliopsida > Poales > Poaceae > Echinochloa > Echinochloa phyllopogon. The sequence continues at coordinate 50,495,724 of BTCW01000014.1, forward strand.
GTCCACTACACCACCATGATTTTCATCGGCTGATGGTGAAACCTCACTCATGAGAAAATGTGATTCAAGAAGCTTAAGCATCTCAAAATGCCCAACACGTTTTTTGCCAAACAGACTTTGGAGCAAAGAATCACAAATGATCTGGCTTTTTTTACGAGGATCACGCAGATTGTTGCGTTTGATATAATCAAGTAAAAGGGGTTGAACCTCAAACTGACTGATCGCAGATTTATCACCATTTCTCATATGAGCTACAAAGTTTAAGAGCTCCTCAGAAGCCCAGCTGGCCTCTTCAGCTGAGGATGAAGATGTCCCAACACTTTCAGATTCTTTTGATGAATGCTGGCTGCTCAAAGAACGCTTGGATAATTTTCTAACCTTTTTCCCTGAAGAAGTCTGAGCATCATGGGTACCTGACAGGCCTCGTTTGGTAGGTTTTCTAGAACTATCTTTTCCATCAGAACCGTCCTGAATGGCAGCTTCCTTTGATCGTTTCCTTCCTCTCTTTTTTGGTGTATTGTTCTCTAGATGGAGCCCTGATGAACTCTCAGAATTAGCCTCTTCATCATTAGTATCAGGTAGTTCACTCTTTTGAGATTTGGCTGCTGATATTTCCTCAACTGTCAATGACAAGTTTGTCTTCAAATTTAACCAATAGTCCTTGAACAAATACCACCAGCTGCTTTTGTCATCAAAATCCACATCCTGTTAAACAAATTCTCATTAAGACAAAATTCCACGAGTGGAAAATAGTACAGTAAAATATTTGTTTCCACAGACAAAGCTGCGGACACTAATCAGTTTTAAAAGTAATGGAAGCAAACCATAAGCAAGACTGATAGAAGAACAGGGAAAAAGAACAAAGCCAAACATACGATAACAAACCAGAAAGTTTACCAACAGCCTAGTTTGTACAGAGTGCAGACTAAAAGAAAGTGATTTTGATTGATGAGTATTTGAAACAGGGTAGTTTTTTTGTGCATTATGTAAATGCATTGTGGAACTGCATGTGTTAAGTAGTGATTGTGGTAAATGGCAGGATTATCTTCCATGGTTGTGAGTTGCGACCATATGATTCATGATATCATTCTCTGCAGTTTACAGGCCGATTGGTACTCTACACGTAATTTTGCATTAAGCTAAGTATAATCATTCATTAGCAATATGCTAGCAGGTAATGCTCAACTAAGATTTATCGTATCAATGCACCCGAGTAGTCACATTTGTTATTTTGCAGTGTGTCCAGAATGCATAATACACTCCTCTTTTCTTTTCTTTCGAAAACACCATGTCAAACAAATTTAAGGTCCCATTTGGATGGCAGAAATTCTGTAAGAAATTAAAATGAAGGGAGAATCTTAATGCACATGTAGTGTGGCAGTAATAAAATTAATAACTTAATGAAAATGGATATAAATTGTGATGCAAGTGTTCCATCAGGATGCCATCAACCCATGAGACTCCTTCCAGTCAAAATTAAGTGATGCTTTGGTAAGCATGCAGTCAGGCCTTCTATACTTCTGCTATCCTATCTTTGTAGGCATTTTTACATTAGACATCCAAATGAGACATTGTCCCATCGAAAAGTATTTTGCCAAAGCTATACAAATATACAGACAAGAGCAGATAACTGTCATCGTTGCATTTTGGGGACAGTATAGATGACAGCCACACCACCTATTTGTGACTAGGAGAATAGCAAACTGTAAAACCATATAACATCAGTTCAGAAACACAGTTCTCGCTACAGCAGATTGCCTACAAGTTGGATTTGCGCATTAGATTTAACCAAATCAAATAGAAAGTTCAAGCATGGATCCACAACTTAATTGTATTGTGTCACTTCTAATAGGATGAATACTGCGTGAAAAAAAGCCCTTGGATGCCAAGTCTAAACCATTTGCATGGAAAAAATCATAAAATAACTGGTGACCTCAATGCCATTAAATATATAAAATGTAAATAGAAAGAAAATAACTAGACTTAAAAACAAATGATGGATAACAGTACCATTTGATCAGTTGCCTCCTCTCTATTTTCTATCAACAGCACAGTGTTCATGCATGTCTCGCAGAAGCCCTTATTTCCTCTGACACAGCTGAACTTCGCATCTTTCATGCATGCCTTGCATAATGAATAGGTGCATGTGTAACACATATGGCGTGCAGGTTTCTGACAGTTGCTACAGATGTGCCAGCCTGGCAGCAAAGTAAATGAATCAAAAGAAATCGTATTCATGTAGTACACAACAGCCCTCACCGCTACCATAAAAAGATACATATCTAATATTTTTTTTAAAAAAAGTCTTTGTTTTAGAAGCCAGAATAACAGTAAAATATCAGGTTTTTGGAAAGTAAGCTAGCATCCAAGAGTGAGCAAGAGATAACTTACTTTCCAATTCATACAAGTTAAACAAATCAAGAGAACGTGTTAGATAGATCTCACCAATTCAATGTTGACGAACAAATAAAACATTTTGTAAAGCTATGATAGTAGGAACAAGAAAATCGTGTGATAATCGATGTTGCAAGGTCATTGTAAATGTACCTTCAAGATAACATTTTTAAGGATATGGTACGTGCATATCCACATGATTCTAACGCAAGCCTTTATGTAAGGACAAAGCAGGGTGGTCAAACAAAATTATCATACATACCACAATTCCACCGACCCTTTGACTTGAAGAAATCATCATCCCGATTAACACAAGAAGGATGATAAGCTTTAGGGCAGCCCCTGAAATGAGGACACATAAATGAGATCATGATCAACCAAAAGCTGTAACATGCTCGATGTTCCATATTTGAAATAAAGATATAAAGAAACCCCACGTGAAGCACAGACCTACGATCACAAATCACAAGATCACCACCATCAAAGCAAATGAAGCAAACCTCCTCCTCATCCTTCCTCTTTATAGACAGCTTCACAGCAGACTGGGCCTTGGAGGATGGGCGGCCTCTCTTTCGACGCCCTCCACCTTTCTTTGCCATTAAAGGAGGAGGCTCGTCGTCGTCATCGTCGTCCATATGCGCCGCCTCTTCTTCAGGGACATCATCACCAACTGCGCCAGTGATAGCTTCTTCTGCAACATCTTCACCAACAATTCCATCATCTTCATCATCATCGTTAGTTGTCGCAGCTATATCCATCAGAATGGCATTTTCTTCCACTCTATCATTACCAGCCTCTTCTTGCTCATTAACATTGCCAGCCAACCCAACTCTCCCCATTTGTGCATCCTCTTCTTCAGGGATATCATCACCAGTCTCATCCATCTGCAGAGTCTTTTCTTCAGGGATAGCCATGCCATCTACAGCTTCGTCTGCAATGTTTTCAACAACAATTATGCCTTCCTCGTCCATGTCTCTATTAAGCTTTACTGCATCCATCTGCAGGCTTTCCTCCTCCACGTGATCTTCATCAGCTGTTGCAATCTCCTTTTGCTCATTATCACAATATCCGGTTAGTCCACCTCTATCCATCTGTATCCCCTCATCAGATGCATCAACACCCACTGCCCCATTATGTTTCTCACTGTCATCTCTGGTCGTGGTAACTGCACACATATGCTTGTCCTCCTCATCTGTGGCAGCGTCAGCAATAGTGCCTACTTCCACTTTATTGTCATCTCCAGTTTGGACCTGCATATCCATATTTGTGTCCTCCTCTGCAATATGGTCTCCAGCTTTCACAATCTCTGTCTGCACCTCATTTAACATAACTGTAGCCGCATCCATATGTGACCTCTCCTGATCCTGAGCATGCACGACAACATCCTTATCCATCATCACTCTGTCATGTTGTACATCATTTGCCAAGGTAGCAGCCTTGTCAACTTCAAGGGAATCACCACTCACCTCCTCATCCAGCCTATGCAGGTCACTGGTGGAAACTATATTGCAGTCATCATTGACCAGGGAAGCACACAACTCTGTGGGATTATTGATCGATGTAGATGATACCAGGGCAGAACCCACCTCTGTGAGAACATCCACAGCAGTAGCAGCAGCAGCAGCAGCAGCATTCATTTGCACCTCTGCACCGACATCCTCCTCTGGCTCATCAGCCTTATCAACATCGGGAAGATTGTGGTCTTCCACAATCCCCAAGTGCTCATCTGCCACTACAACATCACCATGGAGCTTTGAACCCTCCTCCACCTTGCCACCTTCAACAAGGTAAGGAGCTCCGTCATCCTTCTCGCCCTCAATAGCCTCAACATCCTTGCAGTCCTCACTGGCTAGCACAATATCCGGGGTGGTCGGCATAGCCTCCTCCAACTCCACTGCAGGAGGTGGCTCAGCGTCGGTCATAGGGATTCTATGACTATCAGTGGAGCGGTGGCTGACCAGGATTTGGTGATTGGGTATTCCCAACCACCCCTCCTTGACACCGTCGGCTGCGTGCGAGCGGGGAGGCCAGGACGCGGGATGCTGCCCGCCTCCTCTGCTGACCTCTGGCGGCCTGGCGCACGGCGGTGTTCGCACGCGTTGGCCGCGCAGTCGCCGCCGTCGCCCGGTCGCGGAGTCGCGTTGGGGGTTTTCCGCGCGGTCTCACCGTCGCTCCGTTACGCCAGCTTGTCGGCCGCCGGTGCCTGCCTGCCGGCTTCCCTAGGGTTTGGGGATGGGGGATTGGGGATTGAGGTCAGAAGGACAGACCGAGGGAGACGAGAGCGGCAGGCCGCAGGAAAGATCGAGCGAGAGGCGAGGACACTCGCCGCGACGGTATGAGGCGGCGTGGTTGGGCTTGTGGGCGCAGTGGGAGGCCTTGCTGCGACGGCCCATGGATTTTACTCGTATTCTTCTCGCTCGTTTGCTCACGGAATTTGGCCCAACTATATTTCGTGACATCAAGACACGTCTTTTTAAAAAATATATATCTATCTACTCCCTCCGTATCAGTTTCTAAGGCTATGTTGGGTTCCGAGCGCTAAAATGTTTTGGGACTAAATTTAGTTCCAATGAGGACTAAACATCCAAACTCTAGGGACTAAAATGGACTAAAATCATTTAGCATTATAAGTACCAAAAGAGGTGATAAAAACTATTTTCCACTGGATGTCCCTCCCTGCACCCGCACCGGCCCCACACTTTCTCTCTTCAGGAAGGGTAGAAACGTCTTTGTATGTGGAGTTAAAGCTGTTTTAGTATCTTTTACTCATAGGATCCAAACAGTTGTTTTAGTCTCTTAGGGACTAATTTTAGTCCGACCAATTTTAGTCCCAGGTATCAAACACAGCCTAAGTCGTTTAGTACATGATTGCACATACTAAAAAGTGATTAATTTGGGTCTAATCTTCCATATTTACCCTTATTAAATAGGATGGGGAGTCTAATTCTTCCAACAATCTATCTCTAGCCAATTGGTCAGTGCAGGTTGTCTCGCAGCGTGTGATCACAGGTTCAATTCGTTTAGGACACGAAGACACATATTTTTTAAAAAAATATATCTATCTAATCCCTCCGTATTTTTAAAAGTCGTTTAGAACATGATTGCACATACTAAGAAGTGATTAATTTGGGTCTAATCTTCCAGATTTGCCCTTATTAAATAGGGTGGGGAGTCTAATTCTTCCAACAATCTCTCTCTTGCCAATTAGTTAGTGCAGGTTGTCTTGCAGCGTGTGATCGCAGGTTCGATTCGTCACCCGCTCACTATGGATTTTTTTGCGAGTTTTTTCACAAACGAGTGGAAGCGCGAGAACGACTTCCTTTCTTCGTTGGTTTGCATGGCGCGCAGGGAGCCGATGTTGGGTGTGGTCCGGTGCAGCGTGCGAAGCGGCAAGGGTAACGCAGTCCAAAATCAGCATGCAGAGCCATAACGATTTCCTTTACCCAAATAAAAAGTCCCAAAACGACTTCTAAGACTGATATGAAGGGGTATCTATCTATCCTATAAAGAATCCAGTAAAATTAAAAACACTTCTCACCAAAATAATTATTACCCACCCCTCAAGGAGGACCCACATGTTGGGTCTCACGGTCAAAACGACGTGGAAAGTTTTTAAAAAACAATGTTTCTGAAGAGCTTTTTGCCTTTTTTAGCATTACTTTTTTCACCATAAAATTTCTTTACCCACCTCATGTACCCACTAATTATGTTACACGGATACGGTCTTCCAGTAGAATTGAAAACAATTCTCACCAAAATAATTCCTATACGTCCCTTACGGAGGACCCACATGTTGGGTCCAACGGTGGAAACGACGTGAAAAGTTAAAAAAATGATGTTACTGAAGAGTTTTTGCCTTTTTAGCATTACTTTTTTTACCATAAAATTTCTTTATCCACCTCGTGTACCCACCAATTACGTTACACGGATACGGTAGTGAGGCCGCGTATCGCGTAGCATCTACTACAAATCCGCGACATCCTATACGACGACGCTAGGCCATAATACTTCCGTGATGTACGCGTCGCATGACAGGCAGACTCTAATGTGGAGCCAGCAGCAAACGAAGCTTGCGTACCAAGCGACGAAGGACCGATTGATGTGCCCGTTGTATTTTAGTGATCACCGACGGAGCCAGCAAAGGAAGACCGGTGGAGCCTGCACGGACTTGCGTCGCCGACAAACTTTTAGATCGGCCGCTGCCGCTGCTGCCGCGACAAACATAATTGAACTATTAGCTGAAGAAATTCCTGCGATGTGTCAAGAACGGGCTGCCCTAGGGCTACTACTTGCCGGGGGCGCGGCATGCATCTGGCGACAACACCGGCGGCGGCTAGAGCATGTATGAGTATTCCAACGATGACAATGATTGCAAGTACGACCACGGCGACGATGACAACAATGAGTATGGCATCAGCGACGCGGAGGAGACGACGGCCACAGCCAATGCCCAGGCGCCCCACGTTGTTCTAACCGAGGACCAAGTGCTCCGATGTCAGGCCAACGCGACGGCCAAGATCACCGAGGTCCCGTCGATCCCGACGGCGTTCGCCGCCGTCCTCCTCCGGCGCTACAAGTGGGTAGCCTCGACCCTCGAGGACGCGTGGTTCTCCGACGGCCGGTGCGTCCGCGACGCCGCCGGCCTCCCGACCGACGTCTGCGGCGGTGGCGCAAGCACGGCGCTCGGCGCCTCGGAGTTCCGTTGCGCCATCTGTTTCACTAGTTCCCCGACGCCAAGACGAGATCGGCGGCGTGCCGCTCCCACTTCTACTGCGACGGCTGCTAGCGCGGGTACATCCCGCGGTGCCTCTCGCTGTAGTGCCTAGACCCCCGCCTGCCCGGCGGCGGTCGTCGCGGACCTCGTCGGCGCCGACGACAAGGAACGCTACACCCGATTCGCATTGAGGAGAGCGGCGCCGTCGTACGTGGAGGAGAGCGACGGCCGGATCAAGTGGTGCCCGGGCCCCGGGTGCGCCCACGCCGTGGAGTTCACCGGTGGTGCCGACGACACCACCGACGTGTTCTGCCTCTGCCGGCACGACTTCTACTGGCGCTGCGGCGAGGAGGCGCACCGCCTGGCAAAGAACAAGTCGGACTTAGAGTCGGCAAACAGGGTTCTCGCAAACACCAAGCTTCATCTCCGCCACAAAACAACGGTAGATCGATTAGTTTTATCAAGTTAGTGCATTTACATACGAACTCGCAGATGCTTGGAATCATTAAAAAATTAGTGCGATATGGTTTTCTTGGCCAGTGAAACTGTGAAAGTAGATTATATTATATGTATTAACAATTTTAATGTTTACACTTTACACCATGCTATGTCTATCTTATTAGTTTTTCTGCCGTTAGAGGCATCAACAAGGATGTTAGCCTCGTTCTAACCAACGTGGTATTTTTGTCAATGCTTGAAGTCGACGGATTTGAAGTTCTTCGGTTGATCACCAAGATTCTTCAAGAAAATAGAAAGCCTTCAAACATCGACATTAATTTTCATCATTGGTGTAACACCCTAAAATTGCTCATTTAAAATTTCTAAGCAATTAATTTAATTTTATTATTTATGCCCATAATTAATATAGGTTAAATAAATAATTTCTGAAAAATTTAAATCAAATATAAGGCTTGGAAATATTTTTGTTGCATTCATGCTGCTGCACTGGGTTTTGTTTGATTATTAGTTAAATTGGAATTTAAATTCAAATTTAAATTGCTTATGTTTGAGCCCTATAATAGTTGTTTAGGAAGTAGTTTGCTTTTGCCCCCCCTAAACTCTCTCCCTTGGTCGCTTCTCCTCCCTTCCTTTCTTTCCCCAGCTCGGCCCAACTCCCTCCCCCCCCCCCCCCGCCCGCCCCGCAGGCCCAGCCAGCGGCGGAACCGCTCTTCCTGAGCCCGGCCCAGCATGCCAGCCACTCTGCCTTCCCTCTCCCACTCGCTTACAGGCGGGGCCCGGCTGTCAGGCCCTTCTCCCACCTCCGGTCACGCCCGAGCGGAGCCCAACTCGCCGCCGACTGTGCCTAACCCGCCCTAGCTGCCATCCCCGCGCCTGTGGACCCCACCAAAGCTCCACGAATCTTCCCCGCCACTCCCCTTCCTTCTTTAGCTCCTCCCCGCATGGAAGGCGTTCCCCCCGTAAGGAAAGACCCCCGCCGCCCGCCCCCAATCCACGCGCGCACGCCAAGGCAAGCTCCCCCGGGCCTATAAAAGCAAACCTCCGCAACCCTCGACCCTCACCCACCCTCGCCTTGAGCACCAGACCGCCACCAGCACCACCACGCCTTGCGCCGACGCTACCCTCAAGCTCCACCGGCCGCGATCGTCGATCTCCGCGGTTGCCGCCCTCTGCTCGAAAAGAAGCCACCTAGGAGCCCCTCCAGGAGGTACTCAAGCCAACCGTGCGTCCCCAGCTCTTTTTCTTCTCTCTGAATCGAGCCTAGTTGCTCGCCGCTGTCTCTCCAGGGCCGTCGAGCCGCTACCTCACGCCGACCGTTGTCTACGTCGCCCCAACGTCGTCGCAATCACCACAGGTGAACTCATCATTCCTCGCTGGTGCCGTAGGACTAGACCGCGTCATGTTTGGTGGCTCGTAGCTCGAGTTACGCTCGTCTCTGGCATACTCACGCCCCGGCCCGAGCAGCGCCGCCGGGTTTTCAGTCCGCCGCCGGCCGACCAAACCCCCGCATAACCCTAGCTGATAGATCTTGATCCAACGGCCCACAACGCCCGTCGCCCTGAGTCAAACTCCAGCGTACCGGTCAGCCCTGGCATTTTTGCTAAAGAGACCCTCCACTTTTAGTAATCAACCCGTCGTCCACTCAAGTTGTAAAAGTAATTACATCTAGGTCCTTTCTTCGCGTTTAGGCCCCTGAACTTTTGAATAAAAGAACCCGATGTCCTGTCCTGTCATTTTTACACGATAGCCCTCGGGTTTTTATGCATAATTATGTTTAGGTCCTCGGTTTTTCGCAAGTAAGCCCCTGGAACTTTTAAAAACTTGCCAGCAGGTCCCTGTAACTTAGAAACATCGTATCTTTTCTGTTTTAGCTTTGATTTGAGTAATTTTCACGCTCAAGTGTTCGTAGTAAAGCGTAGATTAGTTTTAAAACCTTCTTTTGTACTGTTTCTACTGTATGGTATATTGTTCTAATAGAATATTATTTATTTGCATGTATTGGCTTGCGTGGATGCTTGGGTGGTGATTCGTGTCCAGTCGGTGAGCCTTTTGCGTTGGACTTCGAGTACGAGGGGGACTTCCAGGGGCAGGACTCACAGCAGCAGCAGCCGCCTTTTGAGGAAGGCAAGTCATAGCACGGACAATTCTTGCTACCTACCCACTTTGTATTAAATTATTTCATAACTACATGTGTCTAAATTTATGTACCATTAAGGTTGTACCTAGTCTTGATTATCCTATCCTTGTTTACCTTGGGTTTATGCATATGGGTAGATCTTTGCTATACACAGCTACTATCACCATTGTTTAATTGTTAATCTTGAGTTAATGGTTCACTTTAACGTTAATGATAAAATTTGCTTTTTAGTAACTTGGTTTAGGGAACTAGAGCATGTGCTTCGTGCTTTGTTCTAGTGTTCCTCCATAAGGTCTGGTTCTTAAAGCGGCAACCCAGGAGCCTGTCGCCACCGCTAGAAATATTATGGCTCTGGTTTTGATCAAGTAACATATACGTCTCTAGCTTGTCAGTGGTTACCAGAGTGGCCGACGGCGTTATGGGAAACATGGGTGAGAGTATGTCTTGATCCACCGAGGACGGGTGATCCGTCGGCTATGCCCCCATGAGGCACAGTCTCGTGCCGGGAGTCCCTGCGATGGGGAACTCCACATGTTGCGCATTGTTGGGTGCGATGCCCGCGCTCTGGACGCCATTAACCCCCTATGGTGTGACTCCATAGGCGTACGTCAATCTCGGTGTCTGGGCCATGCTGCCTGTGTTGTACCATAATCGGCTGCTGTCTTGTTATGGTGTATTGTGAAAAGCCTCGTAGCGTCCCTATGCGGTCACACCTCGGAAGTGTGATTTGTGAGGTCTGATCCACCTCCGCATGGTTGGGTTTAAAGTTCTTTTGAGCTTTTTACGCGACTGGTGGGTAAAGGGCGAAACCTCTGCAGAGTGTAAATCTATCATGATAGCCTTGCTCAGGGTCACGAGCGGTCTGGATCCTTTTTGATTAGAAGATGATGTTTATTTATGTTTAATGTCACTTATACTTTAATAATTGGGTTGCAACCGGGTTCTATTCACTTGTAGTAACTTGGATAATGTTAAAATGAACCAACTAAAAATGCTAATGCAGTTCAGCCGTGTCTAGCCATACTTTGAGCCTTCATACACCCGTGCTATACTTGCTGAGTAAATGTTTACTTACATTTGTCATTTATTCAACAAAATCCTAGATGGGTAAACAGATTGAGCTGTGATTGAGTCTGCTGCTGAGTTTCCAGAAGATCTGCCGTACTACTGAGTTGCGATATCCCAGTCAGAGTCCTCGTGGATTGCGGCTCCGCTTAGTTTGAGAGTTATTAGTCTTCCGTTGTATCAGTTAGTTTATTTATGATGCACTCTGATGTAAAACTCTATTTAATCAAGTATTAATTCAAGCATGTGTTCTCTATTTATCATATTTGTTTGCTATATGTGTACTATGACTTCCTGGACACACATATGGCCGCATTCGGGTTTCTCTGTAAATACGGGTGTGACAATAGGTTAAAAAAGATATATTACACAAAACAGATAAGCTTAAATCATTTTGACATCAGTTTACTCTTTAATCTTCAGAGCATGTACTACAGCTGCCAACTCCAGGTCGTGTGTCGGGTAGTTCTGCTCATGCTTCCTCAACTGTCTTGATGCATATGCCACGACTCTCCCATCCTGCATGAGTACACACCCCAGTCCTAGACGAGATGCATCGCAGTAGATGGAGAAGCTCTTGGCTATGTCACGCAAAATTAGCACAGGTGTTGTTGTCAGCCTCTTCTTCAATTCTTCGAAGCTGGTTTGGCACTCCTTCGTCCAGAAAAATTTGGTATTTTTCTTCAATAACGTCGTTAGGGGTTTAGCAATCTTTTAGAATCCCTTGATGAACCGTCGATAATATCCGGCCATCCCAAGGAAACTCCTGATCTCGCTGACATCCCGAGGCGGGTTCCAGCTCAACACATCGTTAACCTTCTTCGGGTCGACTGCCACTCCGCCATTGGACAACACATGTCCCAAGAATGTGTAACACCCAAAATTGTCTATTTAAAATTTTTATTAATTAATTGACATTTATTCAAGTTGTTCATATTTAATATAGGCTAAATAAATTATTTATGAATATTAAAATCAAATATAAGTTGTAGAAACATTTTTGTTGCATTCATGCTGTTGCATTTATTTTTTTGTATTGCTTGTGGTTCAAACGAGAATTTAAATTTATTTAAATTCAAATTTGAATCACCTTGTTTGAGCTGTAGAAAAGTAGTTAGGTCCATAGTTCACTTTTGCTCCCTAGACTTCTTCCTAGGTTCACTCTATCTCCCTGTTCTTTCTCCCCAGCCCGCTCCAGCTCTCTCAATGTCTCTCCCGAACCGGACCAGATCCTTTTCTCTTCTTGGGCCGCCAGTCGCGCCGGCCCAGCAACTCCCCTCCTGCGCGCCTGCGGCCCAGCTCCCCACGCGCGGCCCAACCCCCACTTCCCTTCTTCCCCCCACCTGGGCCCGACTGCTCAAGCCGGCCCGGCAGCGCTGCGCCAGCCCGAGCCGCGCCAGCCCCCCTCTCTCTCTCTGACGCCCGGCCCCACGCGTCGGAGTCGCCTTCCTCCTCTCGCCCGACACGCCTCCCTCCCCGGCGTCGATTGCGCCGCCCCGGCCGGCCTCCCCGTGCCCGTGGGCCATCCCCGAAGCTGCCCAGAATCTTCCCGCCGCCCCCCTTCCTTCCCAGCGCGCTTCCCCATAAGGAAGCCCTCTCCCCCGATGGAAACTCTTCGCCCGATCACCGGCCGCCGCCCGAACTCCGGGCTTGCCCGCCAATATGCCCCTCTCCGGCCTATAAAAGCCGCCCCCACGCCCTGGCACCTCACCAACCCCACTCGAGCCCCCAATTCCTTCCCACCCGAGCTCCCCGCACCTCGCCGCCGCTTTCTCTGAGCTCGATCGCCGGCCGACGATGATCCGTCGCTCCGGTCCTCCTCCGCCCTGACTGACCGCTCCAGAAGCTCCGCACCGAGGTAACGAGACCCCCGAGCTACTTCCTGCCCGCCCGCACGCTCCGTAGCCCACGCCCCCACCTCGCCGGAGTTCCTCCCTCACTGCTCATTGTCGTACACCACCCCCGCCACCTCCCCCCTCGACTTGAGCTACCTAGGCGGATTAGCCATCCTCTCCCGAGCCCGTAGGGCCAAAACTCACGGCAAAAGGAGCACCCTAGCTCAATCTAGGCCTTACTCCGGCGAGCCCCCGCCGCGATCACGAGCGGCGCCGTCGTGAGGTGTCTGCCGGCGACGGCCTGTCATCCCCAACCCCACACTGGCCGTCCAGATCTAATCTAACGGCCCCCGATCACCCCCTGCCCCAAGTCAATTCAAACATACTGGTCAGCGTTTCAACTTTTGTAAAAGAGCCCCTCTGTTTTCCTGAAATCAACCCGCGGTCCACCCCTGTTGGAAAATAATTACCAGTAGGTCCTGTTTTTATTGAAAACCCCCTGATCTTTTAGGAATTAGAACCCGCCGTCCTTTTAGCCGTTTTTGCGCGTTAGACCTTCAGTTTTTAAGCGTAATTATGCATAGGTCCCTGTTTTATTTCAATTAAGCCCCTGGAAATTTTTAAAACTTGCCAGTAGGTCCCTAGAACTTAGAAAAGTCATAACTTTTCCGTTTTAGCTCTGATTAGTGTGATTTTCACGCTCATGTGTTCGTAGTGAAGGGTAGATTATTTCTAAAACCTTTATTTGTATGGTTCCTACTATTTGGTGTACTGTTCTAATAGATTATTATTGGTTTGCATGTATTGGTTTGCGTGCTCGCTTGTATGGTGATTCGTGTCCAGTCGGTGAGCCTTTCGCGTTGGACTTCGAGTACGTGGGAGACTTTTCGGAGCAGGACCCACAGCAGCAGCAACAGCAGCAGCCGCCCTTCGAGGAAGACAAGTTATAGCACGGACAATCCTTTCTACCTAAACACACTCTTTATATACATTTACTTTCATATGCATGTGTCTAAATTGTTGTCCTATTATGGTTGTACCTAGTTTGTTTATTCCTATCCTTGATTACCTTGGGTTATTGCATATGGGTAGAATCTTTGCTATGCGCAGCTACTATCATTATTATTTAATTGTTAATCTTGACTTAATAGTTCACTTTAACATTTACGATAAAACATGTTTTTTAGCAACTTGGTTTAGGGAGCTAGAGCATGTGCTTCGTGCTTTGTTATATTGTCTCTTCGTAAGGTCCGGTTCGTAAAGCGGCAACCCAGGAGCCTGTCGCCACCACTAGAACTATTATGGCTCTAGTCTTGGTCAAGTAACTTGTACGTCTCTAGCTTGCCAGTGGTTACCGGAGTGGCCGACGGCGTTATGGGAAACATGGGTGAGAGTATGTCTTGATCCACCGAGGACGGGTGATCCGTCGGCTATGCCCCCATGAGGCACAGTCCCGTGTTGGGAGTCCTTGCGATGGGGAACTCCACACGTTGCGCATTGTTGGCCGCATTCGGGTTTTCGTGAAAATCCGGGTGTGACAGAATGCCACTTCCTTCATTCAACCAGAACTCACACTTGCTCAACTTGACATATAGCTGATGTTCCCGGAGTCTCTGCATCACCAACCTCAGATGATCTCCATGTTCCTCTTCATTCTTGGAGAAGACCAGAGTGTCATCAATGAACACCACCACGAACTTGTCAAGGTAGTCCATGAACACACTATTCATTAGGTACATGAAGTATGCAGGAGCATTGGTCAGCCCAAAGGACATAACCGTGAACTCGTACAACCCGTACCGAGTGGTGAAAGCCGTCTTGGGTATGTCCGACGACCGGATTCTCATCTGATGATAGCCCGATCGAAGATCTATCTTGGAGAACACACAAGCTCCCTTCAGCTGATCAAACAAATCATCAATCCTTGGCAGTGGATACTTGTTCTTGACTGTCACTTCGTTGAGGGCTCGATAGTCCACACACAACCTCTGTGTCCCAACTTTCTTGTCCACGAATAACACTGGTGCTCCCCATGGTGAAGCACTAGGACGAATACACCCCTTGGCTAGCAATGAGCTTAATTCCTTCTTAAGTTTTTCCAGCTCCTTCACTCCCATTCTATATGGCCGTTTTGCTATAGGTGCAGTGCCAGGTTTAAGTTCAATAACGAATTCAACTTCGCGTTCTGGGGGCATACCTGGCAATTCATCGGGGAACACATCTGAGAACTCGCTCACCACCCTGATGTCTTCAGGAGCTGCACCATCAGCTTGATTGACTTGATTATGCTCCAAGGGACTGGCTGCCTGGTACTCCACCTTATCTCCGGACTTTGCCGTCAGTTGTACGATCATCTTGGCCCACTGGATCACTGCATCATATATACCCAAAATCAGGTCGAAACCAATAGACTCCATGACTATCGGGCGTGCCTCGAAGTCTACCCCCCTTATGGTGACGGTAATACGGGGGCAACGTAAAGTGGCGCGCTGCTCCCCTCCTGGTGAGCTAACTAGCATAGCATTCTTCATGGGCAGTAATGCCACTAAGTTCTTTTTCACAAAAGCAGCAGATATGAAAGCATGCGAAGCTCCGGAATCGAACAAAATAGTCGCAGGGGTGGAGTTGACAGGGAACGTACCCACGACCACATCAGTAGCTCCCTCAATGGTCTTTGCACCAGTGTGGTCGAGCTTGCCTCTAGCGGGGTGGCGCTGCTGGTACAGGCCACAGTTGAACGAACCGGGCTGACTCTTGAAGCGCTGCTGGTTCCCCATCTGCCGACTTCCCTGAGGAGGAACAAAATGGGGGCGACTGCTGCTCCCGTCTGCTGGCCCTGGAACCTTCTCTTCTTCTCTTCCATCTCACGGCGCTTGTGTTCCAGCATCAAAGCGCCGTCCACTAGTTCCTGAAAGTTGGGGAACCTGGTGCACATCAACTGGTACTGCAGTGCATCCTGCAAGCCGTCGTGGAACCTGGTCTGCTTCTTCTTGTCAGTGTCCATGTTCTTCGGAGCATAGCGAGCGAGCTCAATGAACTTGTCAAGATAAGCGGTGACACGCATCCATTCTTGCCTCAGTGCCATGAACTCCTTCTTCTTCAGGGTCATCAGGGCTTCTGGCACATGGTGGGAGCGGAAGCTGCTACGGAACTCCTGCTAGGTGATCTGAGTACGGTCGACGTGAGCGTACAGGTACGAATCCCACCAGTCCAAGTGATGAGGACATGACACCCATACATATGTCCATGAGGGTACATGGGGTGGAGAAGAAGGAGACCAACAAGGTTTTCCAAGTTAAGAAGAAGGCCCAAGGCTAATCCGATTCGAGTCCCCAAGGTGGAGGCCCAAAGAAACTCAAGTTCGAGTCCGCCTCGGAGTCCAGGAGCAGCCCGCACTAAATTCGTCGCCCAGGTCGCATACTGGCTCGGTTTTTGACGTTCTACATATGCTTGGAAAGATAAGGAGATAAGCTTTCCAATGGCACTGGTCCCACCTCAAAATTCCTTCCGAGTCATCGGGAATCGTCGAAACAAGTCGACGTCCAGAATCTGTCAGGGTGCTGCGCCGCCATCTTTTGGGTTGTTGGCCCGTGTATTATGTTGGGGTCCATTATGGACGTGGTTAGGGGATTATGCATGCCCCAACCCTCATATAATCAGTATCCACCGCCATATTAGGGTTTGGGTTTTGCTTAGATTAATCTGTTGAGAACAGTTTCGCCGTTCGTCGGTTTGTAGAACCCCAACTATCGTGCTTAATCATACATCCGCAGTGTCACTTCCTTTGAGAGTTGCTTATTTCGAGTTCTTGTTTGTGTTCTTCATTTCGCAGTCAGGGATTAGCCTTCTTGGCGAGGTCAACTGGGTTGTGACACGGTTTACAACCAGAGGAGTCGTGGTGCTAAGATTGCAGGGTTCGAGTTTGCTGACTTGCAGCCGGATCGGTGAGTTGCGCTCCGCCCAAATTGAGTTATCCTTCACCTGACGGAAGATCGGGAAACTCTAGTTCCCATCACCAAGGCTGGCCCTTGGAGCTGCCTCCTGCGTACAACACCTTATCCCAGTCGTTGCACTGTGCGATGTCGAGCTGTCTCTCCACCGCCTTGAGCCAGTCATCTGCCTGCAGGGGGTCATTGGCCTTGCTGAAGGTGGGAGGACATCCCTTCAGAAATTCACCCCTCTTATCCTGGGGCGGCATGTTGTGCTGAGGTGGCGGATTCTGCTGGTTCTGCTGCATCATCGCCATCATCTTGGCCATCTGCTGCATCAGCTGGGTCTGCGTGTGCATCATCTGCTCAATGGTGGGAGGTGGTGGCGGCGGTGGCACTCCGCTGGCACCGGCGTTGCTCCTTGTGTTCACCATCTATCATCAATAAATAAGTATCATAAAAACTCCGTTGGTTATAGCCGAGTGACTTCAGAGGTTTACTAACTTGTTAGGATGGAGGATTTGATAGGAAAAAGAGCAAGAGAAATGAATACACCCCATCTATGTAAGCATTAATGTCGTTAAACCTTAGTCCAACATCTAGATGGTGGTTAACTCGCGTCTACGCCCATCACAATCATTCAAAAATCCAAATCAAGCATAAGCATAATGTCAAACATATCAAGCACATAAGGACATGACTCACGCAAGACTTGACATAACTTGAGTTTTGAAAAAATGAAACTAGACGATCCATATCACATAATCATGGTGGTCTCCTAAGGTTTAATCAACCGTTTTAACTAGGCTGCGATCCTACAGTCAGTACGGCTCTGATACCAATCTGTCACACCCGGATTTTCACAAAAACCCGAATGTGGCCATATGTGTGCCCATGAAGCAATAGTACGCATATAGCAAATAAATATGATAAACAGAGAACATATGCTTGAATAAATTCTTGATTAAATAAAGTTTTACATTAGAGTTCATCATAATTAAACTAACCAAATACATCGGAAGACTATAACTCTCAAACTAAAAGGAGCAGACTCATGTACAACCCAATTTGTTTACCCATCTGGGATTTTGTTGAATAAATGACAAGTGTAAGTAAACATTTATTTAGCAAGTATAGCACAGGTATATGAAGGCTCAAAATAAGGCTAGACTCGGCTGAACTGCATTAGTATTTTTAGTTGGTTCATTTTAACATTATCCAAGTTACAACATGTGAATGAAACCTAGTTGCAACCCAATTAATAAAGTATAAGTGATATTAAACATAGATAAACATCATCTTCTAATAAAAAATGATCCAGGCCGCTAGTGACCCTAAGCAAGGCTATCATGATGGATTTACACTGTGCAGAGGTTTCGCACTTTACCCACCAGTCGCGTAAAAGTTCAAAAGAACTTTGCACCCAACCACGCACGTCAACACTTCCAAGGTGTGACTGCATAGGGACGCTACGAGGTTTTTCACAAGACACCCTAACAAGACAGCAACCACTAAGGTACAACAAGGTGGTGAGACTCTAGGCACCGAGATTGACTGACCCTCAGGGCTGAGGGGGTCAATGGCGTCCGAAGCGCGGGCCACTCATGCCAACAACAAAAATAAAGAGCACAACGTGCGGAGTTCCCGTACCACAGGGACTCCCAACACAGGACTGTGCCTAACGAGACATAGCCGACGGGGCTACCGTCCTCGGTGGAATCAAGTAACACCCCGTGCATTGCTTCTCATAACGCCGTCGGCCACTCCGGTAACCACTGACAAGCTAGAGACGTACAAGCTACTTAACCAAGATCAGAGCCATAATAGTTCTAGCGGTGGCCGCTTTAAGAACCAGACCTTATAGAGGGACACTAGAACAAAGCACAAAGCACATGCTCTAGTTCCCTAAACCAAATTGCTAAAAAGCAAGTTTTATCATTAACGTTAAACTGAACCATTAAGTCAAGATTAATAATTAAACATTGGTGATAGTAGCTGCGCATAGCAAAGATTCTACCCATATGTAAGAACCCAAGGTAAACAAGGATAAGATATTTAAAACTAGGTACAACCTTAATGGTACATCAATTTAGACACATGTAAGTATGAAATAATTTAATACAAAGTGGGTAGGTAGCAAGGATTGTCCGTGCTATAACTTACCTTTCTCAAAAGGCGGCGGCTGCTGCTGCTATGAGTCATGTCCCTGGAAGTCCTCCTCGTACTCGAAGTCCAACGCGAAAGACTCACCGACTGGACACGAATCACCACACAAAAATCCACGCAAGACAATACATGCAAACAAATAATATTATATTAGAACAGTACACCAAACAGTAGAAACAATACAAATAAAGTTTTTAGAAATAATCTACGCTTTACTACGAACACATGAGCGCGAAAATCACACTAATCGGAGCTAAAACATAAAAGATATGGCAAATCTAAGTTCTAGGGACCTGCTGGCAAGTTCTAAAAGTTTCCAGGGGCTTATTTGTGAAAAACCGGGGACCTATACATAATTCTGTGTTAAAACCAGAGGGCTAGCGCGTAAAATGGGCATGGCAGGACTGTAGGTTCAAATATTTAAAAGCGCAGGGGCTTAAACGAATAAATTAGGACCTAGTTGTAATTACTTTTAAACTAACTAGGACATCGGGTTGATTCTGAAAAAGTCCAGGGGCTTTTTTTCTAAACGGGTAGGGCTGACCGGTACGCGCCGGTTTGACCCGGCCGGGGGTTGCGCCGCTGGCCGTTGGATCTGGATCCAACGGTCCACATCGGACCGAGGCAAGGGGGGAGGCCGGCGGCGCTCGGACACGGCGGAGCTTCACCGGAGCGAAGCCGTTTGAGCGTTGCCGGCCACCATTTGTGACGAGGCTTGGCCGGGGA
The DNA here is from genome assembly GCA_033239725.1 of Echinochloa phyllopogon. Lineage (NCBI taxonomy): Eukaryota > Viridiplantae > Streptophyta > Magnoliopsida > Poales > Poaceae > Echinochloa > Echinochloa phyllopogon. The sequence goes on from BTCW01000014.1 coordinate 50,515,149, forward strand.
GGAAGCCCGGGGCATGCCGAGTCCACCTAGGGGCTTCACGTCGGCGGGAGGATGGTGCTGCGGCCGGACGGCGGCGGACAGTGGAGTTAGAGATCCGGTGAGGTCGCGCGGTAGGCTACAGAGCGTGGAAGAGAGCGGGAAGGCGCTCGGGAGGGTGCTTACTGTCGTGTGGAGCTAGTCAGGGGGTCGAGGGCGACCGAGCTGCGCCGGAGCGGTGTATCGACGGCGGCGGCCGAGCTCGAGGGGGCGCAGGCGCTGTGCGCTCGTGGAGAGGGCGTGGCGGTGGCTGGGGACTCGTGGGGAAGCTTGGTGAGGGTTGAAAGGCTGTGGGGGCGGCTTATATAGGGCCGATGAGGGCTACATTTGCGTGCGCGCTAAGGAGGTTGGGCGACGGCAGCCGATGATCTCCTTCCATGTAGGGGGGAGTTTCCAAGCGTGGCGCGGCTAAGGAAGGAAGGAAGGAGCGACGCGGGGAGCTTCGTGGGGCCCCACTGGCACGGAGCGGCGCTAGGGAAAGCCGGCCGAGGTGGCGTGATTCGCGCTGGGGGGAGGGGGAGCTCGAGCGAGAGGTGGGAGGGGGATCCGATAGGTGGGGTCCCCATGTCAGCGAGTGGGAGAGGGGAGGGCGGCTGGTGCGGCTTGGGCCTGCTGGGCCGGGAAAGAGAGCGCGCGAGCGGGCCGGGCGGTGGGGGGTGGTGGGCCGGCTCTTGAGAAGAGTGGAGGGGGTGATAGCGAGCCCAGGAAAGAGTTTAGGGTGTGAAAGTGAACTCGGCAGAAAATAACTTTTCTAAGGATCAAACAAATGCAAATTAAATTTGAATTTAAACAGAATTTAAATTTCGATTTAACTTACTACCAAACAAAACACAATGCAGCAGCATGAATGCAACAAAAATGTCTCTACAACTTATATTTGATTTTAATATCCATAAATAATTTATTTAACCTATATTTAATTATGAATAATTTAAACAAAAGCAAAATAAATTACTAAAAATTTTAAATAGGCTATTTTTGGGTGACAAATAACGTAAAATTTGCCCCCTTTAATGTATAGTGAAATACTTTTATCGTGAACGGACAAACACATCCAGATGGTATTCAATCTTCACCTTGATAGTCAAGTCACTCAAGAAAATTCTTGTAGTTGTTGGTGGCCATTTTTTTTCTGGCTGACTCGAGCAATCCACCTATATCTGGATTGAAATTAACCTCTAGGTTGTTGCTCATAAACCCAAGTCATAACAAGGAGATATTTATGTATATTTAATAAAATCCGAATATTGTAAATAACAATTGATAATAGTCTGTACTATTATTTTATGAGTAAAAGAAACTGATATGTAAATTTTTAGATTTATAGCCCCGTCCAAATTACCCAAACCAATTTCTTTCAGCTGAACCTCACTGCCCTCTGGGATCTGGCCTTCGAATTCCTAAACCCCACCATTCGCTAGACGCATCGCTCACCAAATCCCGCTCGCAGCAGTCACCCGCCTCCAAAAGGACCAAAACCCTAGCCCGTACTTGGCCGGCGACGAGGATGCCTGGCATGCCGACGGACGGCGGCGGCGCTATCGTCCCGTTTAGATGGGAGCCCGACCAAGGGGCACCGTCGCCGCCCCCCGTGCGGCCAATCCGCCACGGCGTGGCCCCGCCCATCTTCCGCGTCTACGTCTCCTGGTCTAGCGGCAACCTTCTGCAGGTCGCGTGCCTCCGCCCGCCGAATTCGGAGAGCTCCGGCGGCGCGGAGGAGGTCGCCGGTAGTGTGGTGGAGGTGAACCTCGGTTGCGGCGGTAGTGGTGGTGCGGAGGTCGAGGAGGAAATTGATGAGGCAGATATGCGGCGGATTGAGTACGGCTCTGTGCCGGCCTTCGCGCTGCTGCAGAGCAGGAAGAACGCTCTTGCAGACGCTGCCGCTATGTCACGCATGGCCTCAGTCCCTGATTACGCAGAATGGTGAGCTTTACTTTGAGGGTTACATGCTCGTGATGAATGGTTAAGTTGGTTATTGGTTGTAATAGTTATATCCTTATGGTTCAGAAGTAACTGTTGAAGCTATTGGCTTAGTTCCCACAAGATTCTTATGCAGAATTTTGTTATGCAACAATCCTATAAGAAACTTTTGACTTTACCAACACATGTTACAGTAGTAGTGTTTCTGACAGCTATGCAACTCTTAAGAGGTCAGATATCCTTGGTACTGTGGATTTTATAATCTTTATTAAGTTGTAATATACATCCACACTGATGCACGGGTTCACAGAAATATGGTTGAAACTTCTTTTGGCAAATGGGTGCCACAGGAGTTCTTTCCTTCACTGGTTAGCTTAGACATGTTATATTGCAGTGGTGCTTCTGTTTGATCTCAATGGTCTTTCATTAGGTGGCAATATGTGCTCGAATACAGCAAAACCATTGGCAATCTCCTTGGGAACCCAGATTCTCCTCCTGCTTTCATGATTGATGACCCCAAGACAATTCTTAAGGTGTCCATCTCTACATGTTATGCTTATATTTTACTGGGGACCTGGTAAAAATTGGTTCACATGATATAGTTCAACCTCAAAAGTTCTGTCTTCCCTAAAAGGTAATTCATACACTTTACAGGTTAGGGAGAAGCCCACAAGTTTAAGGGCTGCCTGGGAGTTGTTGGAGATATTCTATGTTGATAAACAGTTGCAAAGCTGGCTTCCTGAGCGTCTTGTTGATTGGTTAGCTGTAATGCCCTTTCCTTTAACCATTTCCTTGTTGAACTTGTAACAACTCTTCATTATAGCATCACCCAGGGATGGCTCCCTCATTCTACTTCCTGTGATTTTAGGACTTTGACAGCCTCTTGTCAGCAACGGAGAGCACGGTGTATTCTAAACTCAGCAATTTCCAGAAAAAGCTCATTAACTTGCAGGTTGGTTTCAATATGAGTAGAGTCTTGGCATCTTCCAATTGCGTGACTTGCAGCTTTGTTTAGACGGACTCCTAGAATCCTGTATTCTTATGACTAGACCAACTTCTGGTTGGTGCTCTGTTCATCTGTATTACTTCCAATCCTTTGTATCTTTCTGTTGATGAGGTTAAAGGCATAATAAGAGATCATTTATAGATTGTGGAAGACGACCCTGATTACTGGAATGCTTTGTCAGCAGCACTTTCGGTTGGATGGCTTGACATCGTGGTATGTCTATATTCTTCTGCATTCTGATAGGTGGTACTTCTGGTAGATGCCTCCCTTCTTAAGATGTTTTTCATGCAGGTGAATATGCTGCGGTTTCATGGATCATACCAATTGGATCAGATGGATAACCGTGAGGTATTTTGGTTGCTCTTGCTGGTCTGTTTGAAGTTATTTTTATTTCTTTTTTATTAGTTTATCTTGCAAATGAAATACATAAGATTTATTTAGGGTTCTAGATATTTGGAAGTGTTGTCTGCAGAATTTCTTGCTTTAACTACTTTGTAACCGAACCGCCAAACAGTGTCCAGTTCTAGAATAATAGAAACATATGAATTGCTTTTGTTTTGTTCCATGTCATTTTGCTGTGGAGGTTGAAGTTAGCCTGTTGCTTAAAAATACAATTAAATTGCTGGTTGGGCAATGAATGATTTCTGAGATTTCAAGCCAATTCGGTTTGAGTTGGAACAGTAGCATATAGTAAGTAGTAACTCTGCTGGGGATACTTTTTCTGTATAAGTGTTGTGAAGATGAAAATGGAAATGCTAGATGGATATATTTCAACTTAGATTTAAGGGCGACTTGTAATATGAGAACTTGAATTGCTCTGGTCCGTTTTGGACTTGATTAGAATTAATTTATTTTGCATGTAAGATTCCATGAAAATGTAACTCTGCTATGCTATAATGTATTTTTTTAGCTCTATGTACTTTAACTCATATCTGGGACATTGTAGGAGTTTATTTTGAGGCTTAGTAGTAAATGTATTCCTTTTAGCTTTGACCAAATGTCATGTTAGTTGGTTGATTTTATGTATACCTGGTTTCCTAAAATCATTAGTTTCCTGTTCCTTTGGTTACAGACAGAAAATGGATTAGTTGAGGCTGTCACTGTTCTTGTATCAACGATGCCACGCTTGAGACCGAATATACCAACTGGTAAATTAGGCCAGTGCTGCCAAACAAGACCCGATTTTGTCAAGGTTTGTCTTGTAAAATGATGTCATCTCTTCTCTAGAAAGGATCATTGTTTGTTCTGTATCCCTTCAAATTTGAACATAGCATATCTGCAGTAATTCGACCACAGGGAGAGGTGTCCCCTTGGTTCGCTCAAGAGAATAGAGTAGCAAACACTTTAGGTGAGGTGCTCACACGACCTGTGAGCACCTGGGCTCGATCCTGGGTGAGCCGCCTCAACTGGAAGCTGTACCGACTGAACTAGGAGGCGCCGTACGATTTGGGCCTTAGGCCATTAGTTTTCTTTAATTATAAAAGTCTTAGGGGTTTTGTTAGAAATTAGCGAGAGTCATAAATATGCTTGTAAACTCTGAATTTGGATTAAGCAGAAACAATCTACTGTTTCCGGCTTCCCCTGGGAGCCGGCCGCCAGAAACCCTAGCGCCCCACACGCGCCCTTCTTCCTCTCTCGCGAGCAACCACGGCACCCATCCGCCGTCCCTCGCGATTCCGTCCACGACCGCCGGTCTCTCATCCCTACAACCTACGGTCGATCAGGAGCCAGTCCCCGGTTCCTATCAGAACTATTGCTCGATTCTCATTTCTACGCCATTAGCAAAACATTTTTAAATTTTTATCATTTGAAAATCCTAGCAAAAGCTGATTAGCCGAGTTTTACCCTTCTTGCTCTGTTAGTTTTGCATGCATGTTATAATCTAGTTCTTTCACGGCTATGCTTTTGTATGATCACCGTGATGGCTGCTGGGCAGTGGGCAGTACTGAAGATGGAAGTCCCTAGGGCAGTAGGGCACACTATGATTCAACCATCTGATTGTTTGTCGTTGCACATGATGTAACTGCTATGCAGAGCTGTCTCTATACCTTCTGAGATTGTTTTTTCAAAACAAAAAAAGGTGAAAGGTGCACAATTTGGTTATAGAAAAAATTGAATATGGCGCCTAGATGCTTCAAATAGCAACCCTTCGAGTACCTTTGTTTTGTGCATATTTGTGACCCTTTTGATCAAGTCAGTGGATTTTTTTTCCTAAGGTATCCTTTTTTTACAGGCATTGGAAAAGTGGCGAGGTCAAGTAACTAAACTGGAGTGCAGTGCATTTTGGATCCAGTGTGGTCACCAAAAAACCCGTGATGGTTTGAAGAATTTGCTTCATATTATGATGGGGAACATAAAGGAACTCACTTCTTCTACTTCCCATTGGCTGGAGCTGTTTGCTTCTCATTTTCTTTACATAAGACCATTTACAGTGGTTAGTACATTTGCACTTGTATTATCCACTGTAGTGCTTTGTGGTTCCTCAGCTCGATTAATTCATTCTTTGCTGATGTAACTGCATTGCTTAACTCCCATTGCTAAATCATAGATCTGCCATGGGCCTTTTCTCCCTAATTCTGAAAGGGTTTCAAATGTTTTCCCTGAAAAAAAAATCCATTTCAGAATATTACAAAAGCACCTGCTTGCCAGCAAGATCATTTCTTTGATCTCTTTTGATTTTTAGATTTGAACTGTGTCCAGATGTGGATTTTAACCATCTTGTCTAAATCAATGATCAAACAAATCGCTGTTAATTTTGAGCCTTACTTATAGTGATGATTTGTGTAATGACCAGATGTTTTCTGGGAATGAATTCTCCAAGAGTCTGTGTCCTATTTTCTTTTACTTCGTGTTACATTAAAATCTTCATTTTGTCAGGGTTTTGAAGGGATGCACCATTTAGCACAAAAATGCATACAGCTTAAGCCGTCCTCTGGCACAAATGGATTAACAGGCCTGGTTATTGGTGTACTTTCAGAAAATCCCGAGGTTGGAGCAATAATGTGATCCTCTATACTCCTGTCCTTTGACTTGTACATTCTCCTTTCTTGTTGGTGTAACATCTTAATTTCCATGATTAGGTTGTCCTGGCAGAATGTACCAAAAATTTTGGCCCTTGGTAAGATGGACAGTCTTCTAAGTAGCTAATTTATATTCAACATTTAAACACCTTCCTAATCAATTTGGGCATTTGTTACTGCAGGTTGGTCACGCATGCTATGGAACTTCTGATAGCTGATAATGACTATGCGGATACCATGTTGCATGAAGAGCGGCCTAACTTAGGTGGTATAAGCATAGAAGAACTGCACCTGCTAGTTTATGCTCAAGTTCTGTGTTCTCATGCTTTAACTTGGCAGGTTAGTTACCATACTAACACTAGTACACCAACAACTAATTGCATTAATTCTATGTATCATATTATTATTAGCCATCATCAATATATTTTTGGAACTAGCCACTGCGGATCGCATCCCATGTATTAGTTAACTGGGAACATTTCCTTCTTACCTCTCATTTCAGTCCTTGATTCCTTTTGCCTCTTTTAGTTTCCTAATAATGCATTGGTCCATCCAATGCTAAATAGGAAATGGGTTCCAATCGTGTGGTAAACAGGAACTATTTTGTTTTGTTGAATATTCAGATGTGCAGCTTTCATTTGCTACCACCTTTTGTTTTATTTTTTTAAATGAGATAAGCTCATCAACTTTTGTTGTTTTCTGTTGATGATATCAAAAATGTCTCATTTTGACAACAATCTTGGCTATCTTGCATGTTTGGTCCTCAGATTGCGCCAACTTATCTGTCCTCATGCCTAAACCAAGGCCTAGGGCTCTTGGAGATTCTACTTCTCAAGCAACCCATACAAGATAATCGCCTAGTACTCAAGGTACCATGTATTTTAATTCTATACTTCCTTGCAGTGCCTTAACTCTCATCTTTTGTAATCTAATACTCGTTTCTGTGAGCAGACTTTGGAAATTTGCCGTTTGTATGAGCTGGACAATGTCAGTACAAACATAATGAAGGTAAATGTAGTTTCTAATGTTTGCACAACTTTGACTTTTCAAAATAAAATGTTTGCAGAACTTTTTGTTAGAAAGAAATTGGAACATGGCATAGCTTGATGTTGCTTCATCTCTATCTGATTATTCAAACTTTCACAAGTAGCTTGCATTTTCCATTGTTCTCAACTGAACTCAATGTTAGTTTAACATAAGAATTCTTATCTAATTCATTTTGTCTCTCTTTTAGATTGCTGGCATTTATCATTGGAAGCATGGGCGAAAAGGGGCTGGTGTATACTGGTTCCAGCAAGCTCATGATAAAGTTCGTCTTGACAGAATTGCTCAACAATTGTTTGAACGTATTGGGAAGTCAGTCACAGATGATAGTTTTGAGGTATCTTCGCTTCTTTCTAACTCCTTGACTGTAATCCACAACTCGTGTTCTCTGTGCAATAGTAATATCAAATAACGATAAAAAGGAAAGAGTAATCCCCTTCAGCTTGTTGTTTTAGCATTGAACTCATAACGATTTTCCATGGTCAGCAATGGGAAGGGCTGCTCGAGCTACTTGGTTCTGATATTGGTAGCACAGGTGGTCTCGAGTTCCTTCACAGGTATTTCTTTCTTTGCCCATCAAATTTGTGTCTCTCTACATGACAATGTTGAATGCCATCTGAAAATATGATTGTGCAAAGGTACCGTGATTTTAAAAGGTCTCTGCAACAAGCCTTAGACGGAAGGTCTGGTGAGGCTGCTCGGCAAACTGTGGATTTTCTTATACAGGTGAATTTCTTTAATATCATCTGTGTGTTTTGATACCAGGCCCATGTCTCATTAGTCAATTTCTTGGAGGATGCCTCTATTTTGTTGCCTCCAGTCTCCGGTGTCCTGACCACATAGACGTGTGTTTTGTTTGTAGCTTATGAGGAACCCATCCACACCACAACGTTTCTGGTTACCACTCCTACATGACTCGGTGAGTAATTATTTCTGTGTTTGCTTAGGACCGCAGGACACCAGTAATCAGTTTTGTCTACTCTCAGACTGCAAAAATCAATTACATTCTGTTTTTGTGTCACCACTTTGTCCAGGTGGAGCTACTTAATTGCAAATCCAGCCCTCTAATGAATGTTGCTGAGACGAACTTGTTGCTGAACAAGCTGCAAGAGCTGTCACTTGCCAAGCTGCGCCCTGATTTTTCGAACAATCACTTACCAAGCCATGCATTGAGCTCCGTGAGATTGGCTCTCGCGTCGAATGTGGCACGTGCCATTCTTGAAGATCCTTGAGAAGCACAGTTTAGCACAAGACTGCTGGTGTATTTTCACCATGTTCCCTTGCTGCCTCCTGGCAGTTCAAACCATCAGACTTGAGAAAATGTTGATCTTGAGTCTGCTCTGGACGAGCAGTTGTGCCATAGAAATGTATTGTACATTGTACTTTTAGCTCAGTGCGCGTGAATTTGCGAATAGATGCTAATCGATGTATTCTGAAGGGAAAAAGGTACCGACATGTTGCTTGAAAACACTTTTCTGCGGAGTATATTTTGTGAAAAAGAAGAGAACAAAAAGATCTTGCCGGTCGATTGCTGTTCTATGTTTCCAAACATAGCCGTTTTCATCGACGCCTCTTTTCTGAATATGACTTCGATGGTTGGAAATTTGGATGCGATGTAAGTGATAAGTGTGAGTTTGCGTTTTTCTCTCGAAGCGTGACTCCAATGCAACTCATTCATATATGCATGTACACTCACGGCTAAGAATGCACAAGCACATTCTAGCCCTAAGGCACAACCTAGAGAAATAAGATCGAAATAAGATCGGTAGAACTTCGGATAACAAAGTGATTGTTACTGCCTGCTATCGATGGATATATCATCTACTCTGCTAATTCATGAAATGTATTCCATGGTAAGTCCAAAAGTCAATCTTGAATATATATGCTCATGAAACAAAAATATAGACCCAGCTAATTCATGAAATGTATTCCATGCTAAGTCCTAAAGTCAATCTTGAATATATATGCTCATGAAACAAAAATATAGACCCAACTATTATTTTGGAAGAGAGAGTAGCAAGAAAATACGAGTATTTATGCGAAGTCTAAAACTTAAACCCAAATAAATAAATTCATGAATAAACAGCAGATATAATCACTCACATACACACATACTTACCTCTATGTCCCTTAGTATTTTTATAACGTGTCTAAATATATATTTATTAAGAAAAATAGAATTACAACGCCACACCAACGAGAGAGCTCGTAATATAAAGTTATGACGTCACATAGACGGCGACACACCTACACAACATACCAAAAGGTAGCTAAGCGACCAATGGCATAGAAGAATAGAACCACCAAATTCAGGAATAGCATTAGTATTAGTATTAAGTCTAGAATTCAAATCTAAGCGGCTAAACTCTGCCATAAGGTGCATGACCGACTATACCCTTACGATTTTATTGGAATTTATAAGAGTTTTTTTAAAAGAATAGAAAACTTTTCATGTGCTCTAACCAAAATTTGACAATACAGTAGAGATGCTGAATGAATCAAACGTTGGCATTATTATAATAAAAAATCGCTGTAAAAGTCCGAGGAACTCGGCAGCAGGCTGAATAGCTGATACTTTTCTTTGACGGATTCAAGGGGACGTCTCCGAAAAATTCTATCTATTTTTTTCTAGATAAGAAACCGAACGGAGTCCGTGTAAAATCAATCTATCCACGTAAGTAAAAAAATCTTCACCCTCCGATCTAATTTTTACTGTTCGTATCGTATCCATTCGTGATATACGCTGGTCCACACATCAACTACTGCCGGTTGGTCCGATTTGGCTGGCGGGTGATAGGTGGTTGGTGTTGGTAGAGAAAAATACTGCTAGCCATTGACAGGTGCTGGTTTGTGCAGGAAAAAAAATTCTGGCTGGCTGACCGCCTGTAAGGCAAGCCAGCGGGGCGAAAAAATATCTCCCCTCGTCCACCTCCGCGAAACGTCGATAAGCGCCCCAACTTCCGGAAAAAAAGCGCCGCCGCTCCGACTCGCTTCCTCCGCTTGGCCGTCGCCCAGCGCCGCCCCGCCCCGCCCCACCTCCACCTCGTCACCGCTCCACTGCCCCAACTGCATCTCCCTTCACGGTGCCGCCCTCGCTCCCCGTGCCGCCGCCGCCCGCCGCCATGCCGCTGCCCGCACCTGCCTCCCCGCTCACACCATTGATTCACGCACTCGCCTCGTCGTCCGGCACAAGATCCACGCTTCGTCTTGCGATTCCCTCGGAGAAAAATATCTGTATCCAGAATCCTCTCCCCACCATCACCGAGCAGCGCTCGCCGTCGTCTTCGTCGCTTCCGTGGACTCCTGCGCCTCACCGGCTCGTCCTTCCTGCTGCCTCGCTCCTGAGTCTTATCCCATCGCAGCTCCGCATCTTCACCTCACCATCATTGCAGGCACCATTCACAGCATACTCTCCTATTGTCTCTGCTCTCTCACCTTCGCTACAGGGCCGACGAGGGCAGCACTGACCTACAGAAGCAGCGAATCACTCGCGAGGTTCACGCCGTGCTGCAGCAACGTGCTGGTGAAGGCAGCACGGCTCAGGGACGAGGGCCACGCGGTGCGATGGTGGTGCCGCCCAGCAGGTAGCGCAGTCGCACGAGGCGGCGGCTGCCAGCACCAATCGTCGGCGTGCATCACACAGTAAGTCCAGGAGCTGCATCCACTCCAATTCCATTCCATGCTGGTCACAAGCACATCTTTCATGGGGGGATGCAGAGCATGTGTTTGATTATTTGCCGGTGCAAGACTAACCTGTGACTTTATCCATGGAGAAAGCACGCTATGTGTTTGATGGTTTGCCTCTTCAACATTGACCAATTAATCAAGCTTAGATTTCTGCATAAATAAGAATGAAAGTGACTATATATTCAGCTGACAAGGAGTCCTACTTTATGTAAAAGAAGAAGGCATATTCAAGCTACTTGCCTTGGCTAAGCTAATTATTCTAGGCGAAAAAATGGCTGCTTACATATTGATAGTTTTAAAGCTACTTTTGTGGTGTTCAGATTTTGTAGCATTGCAGTATTTCACCTAGCAACAAACTTTGAGTGTTGTTCACCAATTTAGCTTTTTTGTTCTTACTTTAAGCAAGACGATGGCTGCAATAAGGCAGACTTTGAATGCCTTTGCATACTGCAGTGCATGATTCTTCTATTAAGGTATGTTTCAGATAGCATAGAGTTGTGTCCTACCGCTTGTCATTTCCTTTTATTATTTCTTCTTCATAAATATCTTATATATGCCTTTCAGAAAAAAAGAAACATGAATCAATCCATGCCAATGGCTTAATGTAAGCCTAGTTGCTAGGTGAATGTGCTTTCATAGATTCTTTTCATTACTTCGACCAATGGAGTGTTTCTTTTCAATGGATTGTATAGACACCAAATTTACAAAATTTAGTCTGACACGATACTTAGGCATTTTCACTATGGAGTTGAAACTTGAAGTTCGGTGATAGAGTTGACGCTGCAGTTAAGGTAATACTTGACATAATTGGTAGGTACCAAATTCAGCTTGTATTTCTTAGTTGATAAAGCCTACTGGAATTTGGGCATGCGGATATTAAGTGCCTCAATCAAAACCAGGTTAATCTTCCATTAGTAGTATGACGGGATTGAGTAGAATTTCTTATGTCAGACCATTTTTCTATCAAAATTTTGTGCTACACAGAATGATGGACTTTCAAATCAAGATAGTTGAAATGGACATTGAATGGTGGGCGGTGGGGTTCCAACTGAAATGTCACTGAATTTTACACTGGCAAAATGTGGTTTCCATTTAGAACGCCAAGCAATTGCTCTGCATATTGACCAATTTGTCAAATTGAACGAAAGGGAAAAATTGCCTTCGAGAAATGAATCTGTATATCGTTGGATTGAAAATTGAGATATTTTGATGGAGGGCAATTCTATTGTAGACGCGAATTGGCCGAAGTAAATTTCAGGAGCCAAAAAAGAATTAAAATCTTCTTTTGTCTCTCTGTTATCTAAAGGATGACAGTACTACCTTGGCATGGTGCCCTATGCATTTTGTTATAATGCTATAGCACAATTGCAATTTTTTTATGTTCAGAACTAAGCTAGGACAACTTCTATCTTTCTATATTTGGTTTATACTCTAGCATGCTTGGCATGTCTCTATAATACTACCTAGGTAATGTTAGACAGTTCTGCATTCACTTTAGTATCCCTTTCTTTTTTGCTTAGAGTTTTAGTGTTCTTGTTTGTTCTTCGTATTTTTTCCCTCGGATTCTAGCCTTGTTCTTCCCTTCCTCTAGGATCTTCTCTTTTGATTGTCCATGTTCTTTGCTTTCTTAGATATGTGGTCTTGTGCTTTCTTTTTCTCTTTTCTGTTCGAATTAATTTGCAGGATAGCCTGTTTCTGATATTTTTAGGTCCTTGAAACCTTTTTCCTCTTACCTGGTATGGTTCATAGTCGTACGGTTGTTGTTTTCCTGCTTTTGAAGGCTTTGTTGGAGACAGGTATTCACCTTTCGGGTTACCGCTTCTTTGGCCATCAACATTTTGCTGCTATTCTTCCTCGTGAGATTTCGGTGAGTCCAGATAACTATGCTGAGTCTAACTAGTGTTTGAGTGCTGCATTAGTGCGTCCCACGCACCTGAATACCTATGCCATATAGTTTAGTTTTCTGTACATAAACTCATCAAGTTATGATTTACATTGTGTTAGGTTCAGTGCTATGCTTCGGCAGTGTCATTGTCAGGTCCAAACTGCTGGGCTGGCGGTAATTTGGTAAGTTTTTTGCACTTCGTTTTACTAGGGCATCCAATATTTCAGTGTTCTTATGCAGTTCCTTACGTCCAATTCCAACCTTCCTGAAAGTACAGTTCTCTAATCTTTTTATGAATCGATACTTTATGGTTTGTAGGGTGCCATAAGAAAGTATCTTCCAGACTTCCAGTATATTGTTCCCTCGGAAGCCTAGGCACTTTGGCTTCCTGGTGGTTTCATGAAATTTCTTCTTTCACGGTGTGCAATGTGTATATTTTCTGTTGTAGTTTAACCCTTTCCTTAAAAGTTCTGCTTCCATTGTGCATTAGTTGATTTAACCTGCTAAATGATTACGGGTAATTGGTTGTTCGTCGTTTCAGTGATTATTCCAACTTGTTGTTGGTAAACAATATGTCTCATTAGACATATGATGCCTATATAGTACTGCATCAATCTTTTCGTTGGATTCTTTTGCTTTCTCTCCTTTCTTTCCTTCATTGACAGTTGTACCGCAAAAATTGGCTACCATGCAACGTGCTGTTTGTAAACTATGTTGAAAATCTATTATGTAGCACCCGTGATTAGATACTCTGTTCTTATTTATTTACCGATCCATTTCTTCTCCACGATGCGCGCAATGCGCGCACGCTAATTACTAGTCTATCTACCCTTACTCAATTGCGCGGTTCCGGCGGAAGGTCAGGCTGGACACGTCAGCGAAAAAAATTGTGTCCTTTCGATTTTAATCCGACGGTTCGGCTTTCGCCGCGGCGTCTCGTCTTCCCGCCTGCCTACGTGTCGCGTGATGGTTCGATGGAAGCCTCCCGAAGCGCTTAGATAACCTCGTCGTGGCCCTCATCGGCGGCGCACGCCATTGTCCTCATCGGCGATTCGGCAGCGGCGGCGCACGGTGCGAGATATGAGGGCGGCAGTGGTGAGGTGGCGGCAGCATACGAATCCATTCTTCTCCTAGGTGAAAGGGATCTTCACCTGTATTTTCTATTTTCTATTCTATCTTGTGCGGTCGTGCCCCACGCTCCAACCTCTCTCCTCCCGTCTTGCCTCTGCTGTGACAGCCGCTCCTCCGCGGTGGCGCACGGGCTATGGCAAAGGCGGAAGCACGCAGTCAATGGCCAATGCTGGCAGTCTGGGCAGGGAGACGGCGGCCAGCGGAGTCGGGTTGGCGCAAGGCTGCGGCGGCGACGCGGCGTCTGGTTGCGTCCCCGTCCTTCCTCGTCAGGCAGATGTGGTAGGCGTCGGTGGTATGGCTGTGGGCTGTGGCCTCGCTAGCATCTACCGGATGCAGACGCAAGGCACAGCACAAAGCAGAGGTAAAGAACTTTATCTTCTCCTCCGGTCCCAATCCAGCCTCATTCCCTTTCTTCCGGACACCATCCCGCCTATCCGTTTCCATCCTCACAGCTCGCGGCCCCTCCCAGCTTCCTGTGCGTCGCCTTCCTCGGCACGACGTGCCGCGGCAGGCTAGATCTGGCTGCAGGTACGCAGGGCTTAGGCCAGGCACAACAGCCTGCGGAGCGCTCGCTTGTGGAGCAGAGGCGTGCAAGGCCTGCAGGTCAGTGCTTGTGTGGGGCTACAATGGCTGGAATTAGGGCCCGAATCCGACGCCGCCCGCTTTCATAAGGTTAAATTTTATGTGTTTTAACAGTGACATATAAGTAAGGCTCAACTTATTGATTTGGAGAAAGGACTAGGGGTTCGAATTGTACCAATTCCAATTAAGCATTACCCAACCAAACAAGAAGAAGCAGGTAAAGCAATGTATATAAATGCAATTTTGTATTTTTCTATCACTCTTTTGATGTGCATTTCAGCATCTGTGATTAATAGCTCAGTATTTACCATAAATACATAGGTTTCCAATACAAGGAAATGAAAATTACTCATATGTTTGCTAATGAAATTGAAACAACGCCCATCTTTACTCTGTATGTATTTGGCATTTTTTTCACTCTATTTTTCTGGACTAGCGGACTATATGCACAGTTATTTCCAGAGCACAAATTGGAAGTAGGACTGTCCGTTTCATAAATTCATCTGCCATAATGCCGACATATGAGTGTTGATTTTTTTTCTTCTACTTTTCTACATTGTTATTGTTTTCTTTTATATCGTGTCCAGGCCTGCTTGTCCGCTCCATCCATCCAACTGAAACTATACCTTGTATCCAACACTATAAGGTATTTAATACATTTTATTGTGTTTTCTCAATTAAATATTTCATTTGGACTGTCAGTTTAATACCTATGTCCCAACCTTTTCTTTTAAGATTGGTTCTAAAAGTTAACTACATCAATTTTAGTGAGTGAAATTTGTACTATTTAAGTAGCCTTCTGCTCTTAGTTAATCTGAACATTACTGCCATTAATCTCTATATATGAATCCTGATGTGGAAATGGAGCACAGGACGATAGTTATAAAGCTTGCCAACTATTAATCATCCAATGTTTATTTATATTTTTTTGAGTGGGCGACCTTTCTCCATGCAAAATTATATTGTGATATGAACATCTTACCCATCTGTGTTCTCTGCCCGTGTGCTTGCATCTCTAACTACCTACTCAATAATTACGGGAAACCATGTCAGATGTACTGCTTACCTCCACCTCCACCTCATGTTTGTACTTTGTTAATATGTATTGAAGGTACTACATATAACACATGGTAATATTATTGTTCTATAATTGTGCATTTTGGTTTCTAAGTTGAATCATAATTTATGTTCTATAAATTGTTCCTTTTGAAGGATCTTTTAACTCCCGGTTCATTTGGAGAAGATGAATAAATAGTACACATCCTTCTAAACCGAACTATATTCCAATTATAAATTCAAAAAAAAAGTGTGCAGTGACCTATGCGGTTTGTATGCTTGCTTCTCAGCACTGGGTTAAGTCAACAAACAAAAAAGGTATCAAACCATGTGTGTTTTTGCTTTCTTTACCTCATGGATGTTTCAAGATTATCTGCTACATGCGTCTTTTAAGTATCTAATTCTACCTTTTTCGTTACAGATGTTTGACATATTAACATATGTGCTGAAATTTTCACCCTCTTATCAACCATCAATCATTCTTGACAGCATGCTTATGCTGTTGCCTTGTTGGAAACAGAGGAGTGACAATGTTCTGCTAAATAGAAGGCCTTGCCACTAATACCAAAGGTACTCCCTTCGGTTTCGTATTAAAAGTCGTTTTGGACAATGTTTGAGTCAAACATTGGGAATATAAATCATGAATAACATTTAAGTCGTTGAGTTTGGAAATATGAAAATTATATAAATAGATTGATCTTGAAAATTACTTTTATAAAAATATACATATATAACTTTTCAAGAAATATTTTTATAGAAAAGAGAAGGCAAAGTTGTGCTCTGGTGACCATGTCGCTGTCCTAAACGACTTCTAATAGGGAACCGGAGGGAGTATTAACCAATTCATGCTGCCTATTCTTTTTCTGTGCAGTGCTGTGTAATTCCTCGTTATCTACCAGACTATCTGATGTGTTATTCGCTATAGAAGTGTGGCTCCATTCAGCAGATATTGTGTCGAATATGGAGTGGCCCTAGATGTTGATATTTTATCTGTACAATGCTTAGGAAATAGCTGCAGAAATTAAAGTATGTTCAAATTCAGATAATTCCTATGAGATAATTCCTCCATCTCACTTTTGGATCATGCTTAAGGTCGTATTTCAAACAAAAACCTATGAGATATAATTACTTAGACATATGGATGGGAAGCTTCATAACATAGGGAGTTCTATTAAGCTATTGAATTGATAGATAATCAAAAGTTCTTCTAGCACGTGTAGGACGGAGTGCATGTTGTACTAGTATCTTTAAATCGAAATTGATAATAATGATACAATAAAACAGTTATGTATAAATATAAATACAATGTAACTGTAGATGGACAGCCACAATGCCGATCTCTCTAACCAAATGAATTGACCGGGTGATGAGAATCATAACCACGGAGTACTTTGCGTGGGAAATGGTACACCGTGGCCGTTGAAGCACTGGACTACTGCGCTAACAACTTGGTGTTGGAGATGGCCTTCTTCATATCTTCTCAGGAATCCAACAACCGTGGAAGCCGTAGGGCAGGCCATACGGGAACCTCACACGCGCAATCTCTTCAAACGTAGTTGCGTCCAGCACCAGCACGTAGCCATCATGATTCATTTCGAACACCGCTCACAATAGACATGACAACTCCTAGACGGATTGAATCAGATTTTAAAAAAATAATGAAAGCAGAGTGGTAAATATCATTCTCGGTCCAAAACACATGAAAATCAACTAATGCAATGCCGTCATCTTCTTTGGTCGCTCCCGGCCTCGCCACGAAGAAGGGCTCCGACGGCACGGTACCATCCTCATCCTCGTGCCAGTTCTTGGCCGTCCAGGTCCACCTTGGCCAAGGTGTTGGGAAAGTTGCACGGCCGGCGCGCGATGCAGCCGTAGGCGTACCGGTACTTCTTGCCGAGGCAGGCCGGGTTGATGCTGCACATATCCATCCCGCGGCCGTACCGTTTAAAATTTCATCGAATTTTTGCCGAAATTTTACAAAATTCGGTATTTTCAACCGTGAACGAAAAATGGTGTTTCGACAAAAAATTTCAAAATACAATATCCCCAAATAGTTTTAGTAGGCATCAACGAACACTTAGCAAGCTATGTTCCAGTGGTGGAAAGAGTGTTCCAGTGGTGGAAGCTCTTTCTTGGTGAACAACAGGTCTCAGGTATGATAGGTGGGGCCAACCTCTAGAGAATTAAAAAAACGCAGCAACGGGGATTCGAACTCGCCCCATTTCTGCCCACAATTAGAGGCAAACCGTTGAGATATAGTCACCAATGTGATTATTAGTTTGGAAGGGTACTTAATAAATTAAAAATATAATTTTTCTTCAATAATTTTGACCAAAATTTTTAACGAATTTCGTTGATTTCGCCCATGACAAAAAATTTACCGAAAACGAAATAAAAAACCTTGTTCGTCGGGATCCAGCGCCGACTCCAGCTCGCCGAACGGGCCAGCGGTATCCTGAACCGGCCCACCCTGCCCAGACATCATCACCACCACCTCGTCTATCATTCTCTGTGTTTAATACCAATTGAGCTCATACGTGCGGCCACATCATTGATTGATAGGGGCCGTCCGATCCAGAATGGAAGGTCGGAAGTAATCCAGCGGGCTGGCTGTTGCGTGCCATGCCTGCCCGTAGAGGCACCTGGAAGGCTCGCAGTTCACCGTGTTGCATCCCGAGCTCCCCCGATCCATCCTAGGATGATCAAGAAGACAGCAGCAGGCCGGGGTGAGCTCTCCCGGGGTGGAGACGACCACTCTCTCCACCTCCCCTCCGCGCCACACCCTCCCCGTGCCGGCCATCGCCTCCCCTCCTGGCCCCGCACCGCCCTCTCCACCCCATCCCCGCCCCGCCCCCTTCCTGTCCCCCTAAGCTCAGGCGACGACAACAGCGTGCGGGAGCGCGGCGGGGCCCGCTACCCGTGGCCGACAGCGGCCAACGTGGCGGCTTGCGGCCGCGGGCGCCGATGTGCCGGGAGGACGATGAGGCCGCAGAAGGTGGCATGTGGGAGGAGGAGGCCAGCGGCGGCGGCAGAGAGCCGCTGACGGCGGGTGCGGACGGCAGGTGGCCCAGGGCGTCGGCGGCTCCGGTGTCGCGGAGGTGGGAGGGCCTTCCCTGTCTTCGTCCCCTATCCTCACCGACGCTTTTCTTTGGGGGATGGAGGGCCGCGGTGGGCCGTGCCACCGCGCGACCACCGCCCTGATGTGCTTGGCCGGCGACGGCCTCCCTCCCTCCCTCCACCGGCCCTCCGTCCCCTCCCCTTCCTCCTTCCCAGAGCGACGGTGGCGCGGCGGCCCGGGGCGGCGGAGGGAGCCAGGAAGAGGGCCGGGGGAGGGGCGGTGAAGGGGCCGGGGAGGGGGAGAGGTGGCGCGGAGGGGAGGAGGTGCATGACGCGGAGGGGACGAGGCATAGAGGGGAGGAGGTGCTTTACTTAGAGTCCTGCTTTTTGGGAAAATGGAATCCTTAGGCCTAAATAAATTTCATGCACATATGAAATTTGGAAACATAACCGAACCATTTATAGGTCAATTTTTTCACGTCTATCAAACTATATATATGTTACAAAAATATATCATATTCTTTTGGTGATTATTTTTATTGGTCAACAGCACCTAATTTGGTAAGCCTTCTACCCTTGCTTTACTTCCCTGCCACATCTATATATGCATTAAAATTTTTTCTGTGATATAAGCTGCACAGGCTGGATAAGATTACTGAGACATCTATTTATGTGTTAGGACTTCTGATTTTTTTTAGGCAATTCATAATATCTCTCCTTATGCCATTCATGTCTATTTATTTGTTTATTGTTGTTTTTATAGTTTTGTATATATACGTTGCCCTATGTGCAACTATTTGGTACCATTTATGGTATATGTTTGATCGCCCGCGGCAATGCGCGGGGTACATACTAGTTTAATCAGTTCTTCTAGTCGATCTCCAGGCAAGCGGCATCACTGTGACACGTGGGGCCAGCAGGATGCTCTACCTGGCATCAGGCAACACATCCTTGCCCCTGAGCTCTCTCAGGCTATGGAGGTCAAAGTGTCTTGATGATGGCAGGATTAGCGTAGTGCTCGCAGCAGTCGGCGATGACCGCGCGCGGCAGGCCGGCCATCCTCGCCTTTCTCCTCGTACGCATTGATGAAGTGTATTGCCATGAACGGCGGCACCTCGACGCTCGCCACCTGCAAGAGATCACGGGCACAACGTAAATCAAAGTGTGTTCAATTCTAATTAATCCAGATCGCGTTCTGAAAACACGGCAGAGTTAAGGTTATTGCTTCCTACCGTCTTTCCGGTGAACTTGCACATGACGTGCATATAGGCTCCAGACTCCGGGAGCCACTCGAAGACGTAGAACTCCGCGAGCACAGGAGGGGAAGGATTAAGAGGACGTCGAGCAAGGAGCTCCGTCGTGGCAGCCATGACGGCGCCAATGGAGCCACGCGGGGCGGGCGTCCCCAGCGGCGGCGCGCGAGGCGGCGCACGGACGACGATGGCGCGGGACGATGCATGTCCGCGATGGAGGCAACGTGGGGCGGCGCTTGGACGGGGGGGAGGGGGGGCGTGAGGCCGGCGCACGGATGGCGACGGCGTGGGACGGCGGCATCCGCGATGGGGGCGACGCGGGGCGGCGCTTGGATGGCGCCGGGCAGCCCGGCGGCGTCCGCGGCGGAGGCAACGCAAGGCGGCGGCGTCAGCGTCGGCGCATGGAGGGGCGGAGGCACGCGCAGGAGCGTGATGGCGGCGGCGGCGGCGGTGTTGGAGCGAGGAGGACGCGGCGTGTGAATGGAGCGTGGAGGAAGCTGCGGGGTTCTTCTAAATGGCGACGTAGAGTTAAATAGAGAGTGGAATGGGCTGGGACGTCGCCCTACAGGAACATTACCGAATTTGAAATTAACGCATGGATCTGGCATGGAATTTACATGAGTCTGAAAGAGATGGATAAACTCAACTCGATACCGCAGCAGTTGGGCAAGAATCCGCGTCCCAAAGGAGACCCAAAATCATATGTTCAGCTCAAGCAAATAAAGATTCAGAAACGTAATTAAGCACCAAAGACGGTACCAGCCAAAGAGGGAGGCTTCCTTCGACGGCCAACTCGCCTTCCCACCGTTCTTGGGGGATGCTTGTCCAAGCTGAACGTTTTCTGCCACGATCTCCTGCTGCCTCCTTCGCCAACGCGGTTGGTTTCACTGATCGTATAGGGTTGCGACTTGCCGTTGCCCAGCTGAGGTCGTCTTGCCTGTGGCGGGAAGAAAAGAGAACGGGTTACCGGCGTAAGCGCAGTCCCAACCTATTATGTCTATAGGTAGTGTTCATACTATCATGTTAATAAGACATCACCTAGACACTACATTCTTCAACCCATAATCTTTTAGGATGGATCATTAATAAATTTATTATCTTTCCTCGCTACCAATCATACTTGTTCTTTTTCTATTATGAAGATAATATCATCTTCCAATGCAAACTTTGGTAGTGTCCTATATCTAGGTTCTCGTGTCGATATAGACCCAATTTCTTCATCTTTCCATTCTCTTTCTTATTTAATACAGTGTCACATAAGCAAAAAGTCATATGTGACAGTCTAATTAATGACATGAAAACCATCATTGAGGCTTGGCAGCCATGCTTGGTTCGATGCTAGCAGTGTGTTGCTCGCGGCTGCATGCCCTGCAGCAGCATGTAAAGTTATAGGCTGTTTGGTTGCCAATTGGTCCAAGACTTGACAGCTTGTCTTAACAAAAGAAAAAAACGGAAAGTCTCTGAATTGTGAATTGACCCTTGTCTATGAAAATAGTAGAGCTAGCAACGCAATTATCGGGATAAACGGAGGTGCGGGTGCTTGATTAATTAGTCGTACAAGACACGTTTAGCGTGTCGTTTGATTTTTAATAGGGAAGCCACTGATAGGAGATACTCCTTCCATTCATTTTTTTTGACACGTCCTTCCTTCCATTCCTTTTAATACAGAGCCATGGATGATTTTTTAGATAATGGATAATTAAATTATCCGGCCTTGACCAATTGGCTACGGCCCAAATTACAAAAACGCAGCACATCCGTCTGCTCACTCAAACTTCAAACAAAGTGAAGAGCGCACCCAAGAATTGATGAAAGCATTAGCTTGTAATTCTATTACTAAACCTACATCCATGGTACGCAAAAACACGCATGGCCAAAGCCTCCAAAGCTTGGCAGACATTTTTTATTGCTTGGCTGTCTTCTTCATGCCGATGTAGCTGTGCCCAGAAACGAAGCCAGTAGGTGCCCCGGAGCAGTACCTGCAAATAAGTTTTTTGTGGAGAATTGTTAAAAACCAAGTCATTCCTACTTAGCCAAAGTGCCCAACATAAAGCAGATGCACCCGCCAACATTTGATTTTTTAACTTACTACTATAACCCACTAGCCAATTATTAAACATGTGATTGAAGCTACGAGGTTTGGATGATCCAGGACAATTTCGACAGCCCTCCAAATAAAAGTGGCCATATGACAATAAAAAAAAGAGGTGTTGTATTGTCTCCTCTTTCGTACAAAACGAACATAACTTACTCCCATTCCAGTTTTTTCGTACAAAACGAACATAACTTACTCCCATTCCAGTTTCTTCTGGCTAAATTGTCCTTTGTCAGTATAACACCTCTCTTTAAGTACCACATGAAATTTTTTATTTTCAATGGTACCTTCATCTTCCATATTTTCTTGTCATGTTGCACATTGCTATTATTAATCAAAGCCGCATACATCGATTTGACCGAAAATAAGCCCGATTGGACTAGGTTCCATCTAAAGGCATCCCTATTGTCTCTCAATTGTACATGGCTAATTCTAGCGACTAGGTTATGCCATAAGTTTAAATTTTGCCCTATTAATGCTCTCCTGAAAGATACATTAAGAGGGATCCTAGAGAAAACTGAGGCCACTGTATCGCTTTTCTTCTTGACAATGTGATAAAGAGATGGGTACTGTTGTTGCAAGGTAAAATTACCTAACCACTTGTCATCCCAAAACCCGACTTGTTTTCCGTCATTTAAGTGGAAGGTGCCAAAATTGATAAAGGTTTGTTTAACCTTCAACGGACCCGACCAAAAGTGAGAGTCTCCTGGTTTTCTCTCGACTTGCGTAATAGTATGAGAATGCAAGTATTTATTCTTAAGTAACTGTTGCCACATGCCATCCCCATTTATCAGATTAAACAACCACTTGCTCAATAAGCACTGGTTTTGAACCTCTAGATTTTTTATTCCTAACCCTCCCAACTCTTTCGGTTGGCACAAAATACCCCATTTGGCCAACCTATATTTCCTCTTATGACCATCCGATTGCTAGAAAAATCGGGACCTGTAATAATCTAACCTCTCCAACACCCCTTTTGGTATCTCAAAAAAGGAGAGCATAAACACCGCCAAACTGGTCCGGACGGAATTGATTAACACTAATCTTTCTCCCACTGACATATGTTTCCCCTTCTAACTAGCCAATTTCTTTTCAAATTTCTCTTCTATGCCCTTCCAGTCCGCGTTGTTGAGTTTCCGGTAATGCATAGGAATACCAAGATATCTGAAAGGGTAAGACCCAGATTGACACCCAAACAGATTGGCATATTGTTGTTCACATTCTCTGGCCTGACCAAAGCAGAATATCTCGCTTTTTTGAAAATTAATTTTAAGACCTGATAATTGTTCAAACGCACATAACAACAACTTCATGTTTGTAGCTTTGGCAATATCATGTACCATAAACAAAAATGGTGTCGTCCGCATATATGTAAGATGGATAGTCCACCATCAACTAAATGCGGAACAACACCAGACATTTGACCCTCCTCTTATGCTCTATTAACGATGATTGCTAACATGTCAACAACAATATTAAACAGTATTGGTGACAGAGGATCACCCTGTCTCAGTTCTTTCCATGTTTGGAAGTTCTGACCTACCTGGTCATTTATTTTAATACCAACATGACCCTGCTGAGTAAAGGCCTCAATCCACTATCTCCACTTTTGTGAAAAGCCCTTCATCCTCAAGGTTTGTTGCATAAAGGGCCACTTGACTTTATCATACGCCTTTTCAAAGTCAATTTTAAAAATTACACCATCGTAATTCTTCCTATGCATTTCATGGATCGTCTCATGCAATACTACCACTCCTTCCATGATGTTCCTCCCTGGCAAGAACGTTGTTTGTGTTGGACTGATAACTTTTTGGGCCACCGTCGAGATTCTGTTTGTCGCTACCTTTGTGAATATCTTGAAGCTCACATTTAGCAAACATATAGGTCTGTATTGCTGTATTTTATAGCTTCCTTACACTTCGGTAGCAATATTATCGTCCCAAAATTTAGACTATAAATAGGCAAGTTTCCGTTACGGAATTCATGGAACAGGAGCATCAAATCCTCTTTTATAAAATCCCACGAAGCCCGATAGAATTCAATTGGGAAACCGTCAGGCCCGGGGGCTTTGTTGTGTTCCATTTGGAATATTGCCTCTTTTACCTCTTGTTCTGAGAACATCGATATGAGAGCTTCATTCTACATTGCAGAGACTTGAGGGATATCCTCTATTCGAGTTTCATCTAATCGGAAATCATTGCCTTCCGGCGGGCCAAATAGCCCTTTGTAATACGTGGTGATATATTTTTTCAACTCCTCATCACCAGTAATCATTCTTTCCTCATCTTGCAATTGATACATTCTTGTTTTACGATGTCTACCATTTGCAACTAGTTGGAAGTATTTGGTGTTGGAGTCACCCTCCATCAACTCTTTCACCTTTGCCCGCTGGTACCACTTGATTTCCTCTTCCCTCAGTAAAGCTGCTAATCTATTCTGAAGGCAGTGTTTTAAATCAATCTCCTGAGAGGACAAGAGACATGATTCCGCCTTTCTGTCTAAGGAGTCAAGTTTGTCAAGTAACAGTTTCTTTTCCTTTTTGTAATGCCCACTTGTGCTCTTGGACCAACCCCTTAAATGTTGGCGTACTTTGCGAATTTTCGATTGCCAACGCTCCATGGGGGGTGTCTCCCTCATTTTCGTTAATCCATAGTTCCCTGACCATCTCCATGAAACCGTCACGGAGTAACCAACCTAGCTCAAATTTAAATGCAGGTTGGTTGGAACTCGAGTTCGCCTCACCGGTGTTCAGGAGTAAAGGAGTGTGGTCCGAAATATCCCGACTGAGTGCAATAACCGTGGACAATGGAAACTTTTGCTCCCACTCCGTAGACATTAGCACCTGGTCTAATTTCTCATATGTCGGAGTTCGCAATGAATTAGCCCATGTGTATTGTCTGCCTGTCATTCTCAGTTCTCTCAAATCCAGACCATCAATTACGGCGTTAAACAAAAACGGCCAACGATGGTCAAAATTGACATTATTCTTCTCCGCAACACTCCTCAAAATGTTGAAGTCGCCTCCAATAAGAATAGGCAGGCTTTCATGACTACACAGTTGGGCTAACTCCGTTAAGAAACCCTCTTTATACTCATTCTGCGCAGGGCCATAGACTACTACAAGTGACCACTTGAAGCTTTCATGTTTATTGCACAAGTGGAACTTCACATAGTAATCCCCCTCATCTATTGCCCCGATATGGAAGACCTCTAGGTCAATCCCTAACAGTATCCCACCGGAGCGTCCTTTCGGCTCTTTACAATGCCACATATAGTTCTTTCCACCACACAGATTTCTCAGGAAAGGATCGGAAAAACTCCTCCATGTTTCTGATATGGCCATAAAACTAAGATTTTGTTCTTTGGTCAATTCTGACAAAAATCTATGTTTCTTTGGGTCTTTAAACCCATTGCAATTCCAAAAGATACCCTTCATTATGACCTACTCTTAGATTTATTTTTCGGTGTGGAGGTTTTTCTTCTTTTTTGAAGGAGGTGTTTTTTGTTAGGCAACTCAGTAGTATGATCATAAATATCACCACTGGAATCCAATACTTCATCCATTATTTCTCCACATAAGTGACCTAAAATAAAATTATCCACTTCTTCTTCCTCTGCCAATCTTTTTTCTTCTTTATCAAAAATATTAGTCAAACGATCACTACACGGTTTCTCTGCCATTCTTTTTTCCTCTGTAGACTTAATACTAGCAATAGAATTCCTAACACTAAGAGTGTCACTGCCTAAGGTAATTCCAATATCACCAAAACAGGAAACTAAAGAAGTATCAGACATATTTAAAAAACAAATGGAAGTTTGATCACCTTCGGTGTGTAGGTCTGCAACTGACGACCCCGCCTTTCGCTTCATCGCGGCGTCCATGGCGTCCTAATCACTAGACCCAGCCCGTCGCTTGCTACAACGAAGGTTGTGGTCCATCGCCTCTGGTATAGCTGCCATTTACATCATCATATCTCCGCTGCCCGCCGACAGCTCCCTGTTGTCCTCGCCTGGGGCTGCTGCACCCGCCCCATATGCCACCAATGCAGCTGCCGCTGCTGCCCTCATATCCACTACAGCAGCCAGCGCATACACCCCCCAGACCCCTCCTGATCAGCACCAGGAGCTGCTGTCCTCTGCACCTTTTTACCCTTGCCATCACTTTCATTTGATTGGGGAGCATGCTGCTGCTGTTCCGTCTCTGACGTCTTCTTAGAATTATTGGTGGACATGTCCTTGCTTTCCCCCGACTGTGCCGCTGCATCACCATCCTTTCCGTCCTCATCATCACCATGATCCATGTCCATCGGTTCCGGGTTGCCATCATCCACATTTGCTTTCACCACGAACTGTAAGCTATAAACGGAGTTACCAACAGCTACATCCACAAATTGTGGTATGATGTTATGGTCCAGAACCGAGACCTGCACCCTACACCTGCCATATTTTCTTGTGAAGCTCATATCCACCTCTCTGGTTACACCCAATACTGATCCAACTGCCCAGATAATTTCATACTCTCTGAGGTCATCTGGTAAACCAATGACCTGTACCAAGATGTTGGACAGATCAAACTTAAGAGATCCACTGCCACTTTCCTCAATCGTCAGTGTCGTGTTGGGGAATTTAGTATGAAGCACCCCCACTCCACCATCCTCTGCAGCTCCTCCCTGGTGGGAAACACGGCTCTGAACGTGTTACCCCCCGTCTCCTGCACCACCCACTTCCATTGCCCTGGTACCAGACGTTCGAGCTCCGATGTGACATTAGCAGCTGTGAGTGGGCTGCCACTGGCACATATCACCCCCGTCCTCGTATCTGTCTTGTGCTTGTAGGTGCTAGGTGTTGGGATGTAGAAGAAACTGAGCCCATCCACGGCGTACCCGCAAGCGACAGCAAATGACTTATCCGCACGAAATCGTGGGCAGCGAGCTTTCAAATGATCATGCTTGTTACAAATCTCACAATATAGCTCGGAAGTGCAATCAGAGATAGCATGGCCCTTAGTGTAACAACGATAACAGTACGGCTGCTTACCCCGTGCCCTTGCTGCACCCATGGCCGAAGATTCTGGTGCTATTGACTTCCCTGATTGTTTCACCGGAGCCTGTGACTTCGTTTCCACCTTGTTAACCCCTTGAGCTGCTGCCTGTGACTTCGTTTCCACCTTGTTAACCCCTTGAGCTGCTGCCTGAGAACTCTCCGTTGTTGCTCCTGTCACCCCCTGCCCTCCACCTTGCATCAGGGCAAAAGCTTGCTGTAGGAGGGCAGCTGCTTGCGAAGCCTGGGTAGAGGCAGGCGCAGTGAGCGTGCTCTGGAATAACCCCGCCGCCTGCGCTGCCTGTGCCGACGCAGCCCCCGCCTGCTCCTTCGCCTCTGGTGCAGTGGGTGGAGTTGGTTGTTGCCCTCCACGGCCACAACCACCAAAACGGTCTCCGGCGCCCCCGGCCAGCAGTATTGCGACCGCCATAGCGAGGGCCAGAGCCATGGATGATATCTTCGTTTTCTTTTGTTTTGTTCATGATGTCGTTACATGCTGCAGTCTGGAAGCATTCAGAACGGGCCCTTCTTAGAGATCGGGATCTCTTTGTTTAGTGAGCGTGACTACATAACGGACAAAGGAAATGGCACCTTCAGAATAATTGTTCACTTACAAAGGTTGAGTAGTGCTAATTAGCAATATGGACTAAGTAGCCCAATTCTAATATTTCAGTTGCCTGGTTCGCACGGGTGCGCGGTCCTTTCTCTGTTTTTTTCTTTTTTCTATATGACTTTTTACTATGTAAAAGTTTCTTTGACACTTTTGCATAAAATTCCGTAGACCTTTTCCTCTAATTTTTTGTTCTATTTTTATGAAATTTTTCTTTTGCCATTTTTTATAACTTTTGGTGTCGAATTTTCCTTCCAAAGCTTTGCATACAAATATTTTGAATTTATGCACAATTTTTTGCTTCCAATTTTTTCCTACCTATTTTTTGTTGAGAATTTTATTTTATCAAAACTTGTGAGTTGAACCAGATTTGTTTCCCCAATTTTTGATACAAATAATTATGTCTCTTTTATTCATTTAATTTATTCAAAAATTCCCTTTACCAATTTTTGCTTCATAACTTTGTCCACAATTTTTGCTTCATAATTTTTTGTTTTGATTTTTTTTCTAGTAGTTTTAACTTCACTTCATGGTTGAAGAGTACCCAGAATGGAAAAGTTAAACACATTGTTTCACGATTTGTGGTAGACTATCCCCGGTTTGCCTCCAACTCAACAAGATTGCTAATTTATTCTTCCGATGCAAAGAAAATTGTTTTCTAATTCGTGGTAGAACATGCCCACATGGCCACACGAGATGACTAAACAAAAAATAAATAATAAAATATTATTATATAATAGCCATCCATTTTATTATTTTGTTTTTAGTTGAAAAATCGTCAGATAGACCCATTTTATGATTCATGTTTTGTTTGATTTATAGTCATTTTTATTTGATTCATTGGGCCTTAAGAGGTCCCATGCATTTGTGGGGCTTCACAAAAGCAGCCCAACAAAATCTAAACAAAAAAAAGCCCAAGGCCCCAAGTTTCTCTTGGAATTTGAGGAAGATATAGAAGGTTTTGGAGAGAGGGTCCACCTTTCTAGGGCAGTCCCAACCCATTATGTCTATGGGTAGTGTTCATACTGCCATGTCAGTAAGACATCACCTTAGACACTACATCATTCAACCCATAATTTCTTTGGATGGATCATTAATAAATTCAACATCTTTCCTCTCTACCAATCATACTTGTTCTATTCTATCATGAAGACACTATCCTCTTCCATTGTAAACTTTGGTAGTGTCATATGCATAGATTATTGTGTCGACACTAGGTCTTGCATGAGACCCAGTTTCTTCATCTTTCCATTCTCTCTTATATTTAATACAGTGCCACATAAGCAAAGAGTCTCATTGTCACACCCGGATTTACTCAGAAACCCGAATGTTGCCATATGTGTGCCTAGGAAGTCCACAAAACACATATAGCTTACAAATATGGAAAATCAGAGTACATATGTTCGAATAAAACATTTTAGATCAGAGTTTACCTAAATAAAGCACAGCGGAAGTCTATCTCTCTCGAGAGGTAGAGCCTCAAGTCCACCGGGACACCGACTGGTTGACCACAGCTCAGAAGTAATGGAAAATCCTTAGGAAACTTAGTAGATGTCTCAATCACTGTTCCATCTGTTACCCGTAGGGGATTTTGTTGAATAATGGCAAGTGTAAGTAAAACATTTACTTAGCAAGTATAGCACGGGTATATGAAGGCTCAAAATAAGGCTAGACACGACTGAACTGCTTTAGCACTTTTAGTTGGTTCATTTTATCATCAACAAGTTACTACAAGTGAATGAAACCCAGTTGCAACCCAATTAATAAAGTATAAGTGACATTAAACATAAATAAACATCATCTTCTAATAAAAATGGATCCAGGCCGCTCGTGACCCTGAGCAAGGCTATCATGATAGATTTTACACTATGCAGAGGTTTCGCCCTTACCCACCAGTCGCGTAAAAGTTCAAAGGAACTTTGCACCCAACCACGCACATCAACACTTCTGAGGTGTGACTGCATAGAGACGCTATGAGGTTTTTCACAAGACACCCTAACAAAACAGTAGCCACTATGGTACAACACAGGCAGCATGATCCAAGGCACCGAGATTGACTGACTCTCAGGGCGCAGCGATAAGAGGGTCAATGGCATTCAGAGCGTGGGCACGCATGCCAACAAGTAAAAGAGCGCGATGTGCGGAGTTCCCATTCCACAGGGACTCCCGACACGGGACTGTGCCTGACAAGACATAGCCGACGGTACCCCCGTCCTCGGTGGATCAAACCATACTCTCACGAGTGCTTCCCATAGCACCGTCGGCCCCGTCGGTAACTACTGTCAAGCTAGAGCCGTACAAGTTACTTGACCAAGACCAGAGCCATAATAGTTCTAGCGGTGGCGACAGGCTCCTGGGTTGCCGCTTTAAGAACCGGACCTTAGGGAGAGACACTGGGGCAAAGCACACAGCACATGCCCAGTTCCCTAAACCATGTTGCTAAAAAGCAAGTTTTATCATGAAGTTGAACCATTAAGTCATGATTAACAATGTAACAATGATGAAAGTAGCTGCGCATAGCAAAGATTCTACCCATATGCAATAATCCCAAGGTGACAAGAACAGGAGTATACAAACTAGGTACAACCTTAATAGGACTTCAATTTAGACACATGCATATGAAGTAAATGTATGTAAAATGTGTGTTTAGGTAGCAAGGATTGTCCGTGCTATAACTTGCCTTTATTCCATTATATTTACTCATAGACTTCAATTCTTGATCTTCGAACTCTTCTCCTTGATGGGAATCGAAGCGTGTTCCTTCTAGTCGTAGCGATCATCCACACGATCATACAAGTAGACAAACAAGCACAAATAAGAATAATACACCAATCAAAGGAAAAGCTTTAAAAAGAGCGCACCAATGGGTAGGGCTTGGGGCTATGGTCACGCGAGCGCAAGAATCGCTAAAAACGGGGCTACGGCTGAAAAGATGCACTATCGGAAGATTTGAATTATATAAACGAAAATAAAAGACTATATGCTTCATTTATTTTAATTTAAGAAAAATCATGTATATATATTGAATACAAATTATATTTTAACCTTTAGAAAAGATGAGGTAAACTTAGTTATATTTTAACTGCAATGTTCAAGTGTAAATTACACCAGTTAAAATATTAAATTAAAATAAAATATGTGACAGCATCTACTCGAATAATTTTATTAATCATGTTGAACTAATCAATATTATGATAGAAACATATTTATGTTGATATTAACCACATTAATACACATTTATGAAAATTCGAAGTTTAACTCTAGGTTGCTTTTAATTAGAAAAGCTAGTTGTCATGAACATTAATCATGTTAATATTATTTATGAAAATTGAGATATAACCTAGTCATCTTTTATTTACAAAACTGACTGAATAATATTAATCAAATTAATATTTAACATGAAAACCGAGTTTAGACCTTAATTATATTTTAATTAAAAAAACGCATTGAAATAGCTTTTAATCACATTAATGTTAAATAAAATTTCAGAGATAAATAGCATGGTAAATATCATTGCTAACACGTAGTTCAAGTTTACATGGATCTAACGCAACAAGAACAGATTAAATCGGAGCAAAACCGCATAATCTATGGTTAAAACAAAGCTGCTGGGATCTAATCGTGATTAACCGTATACTTCAGGGTTAACTTCAGGGTTAGATCTACAAAAGCGCAGGCTTTGGACTGGATCGCAAGGTTCCAATAGATCTTGGGGGGGGGGGGTCTGCAAGACGGTCAAGACACAAGAACTACACAAAAGATTACAAGATCTAGCGGGGTTCTTTTCGCGAAACGACCTTCTCCTACCTCTGGTCACCACGGGGAGGACTTCTGGGCGTTGAGCTCGCCCGCTCTCCGGCGATGGCGCGGGGTCGGGATACGGTTGCGGGCGTGCGGCTTGACGAGGGGAAGTCCTTGGAGGCGGCGTTCCCCGCTGGCAACGACCGAGGCGGCCGGAATCCGCGGTGGACGGCGGCGGCTTGGACCTTCGCGGGGGCGAGGTGATTCGTCGGCGATACGTCAATGGCGAACGGCGGAGGAGCTTCAGTTCGATGAGTGGAAGGTCGTCGCGGTGGCCGCTTGCTTCAAGGGAGACGGGGCTCGGCGAATCGGCAACAATGGTGGGCGGCGGCGCTCGGTTGAAGGCGGCGGCATTCCTTGCGGGGTGGCGGCGCTAGGGCTGGCACGGGCTCGGGGGGGGGGGGGGGGCTCGGGCTGCGCGCGGTTTTATAGGGGCGCGAATGCCGGGGCGTGTGGCACACTCGTCGAAGAAGGAAGGCGACGGCGCGGCGGCGCGCGTCGCGCGCGGGAGGGAGCCGGCGCGCTGCGGGATGGGAGCTGGGCTGAGCGGCTGGCACTTGGCCGGGGTGCTGGCGGGCTGGGCTGGCAGAGCGCGTGCGTGGGCCGGAGCGAGCGGGGGAGGGAGGGGTGGACTGCGGGCCGAGCTGGCCGCGCTGCCGGGTCGGGGGAAGGGAGCAGGCCGGGAGGGGTGCTGGCTGGCGGCCCAAGCGGGAAGGGGGAAAAGAGAAGGGGGCTGGCCCGGGTCGACCGAGTGAGAGAGGGGGCAGGCCGGGGGAGAGGGAATTGGGGCTGGATTTTGCTAGGCTCGGCCCGATAGGGTTTTGGGGTTTTTTTATTTTTTTTCTTTTTGTTTTCAGAAAGTATTTCCATGGCATGAATAAATCCAGATAATTATAGATAATTCGTTTAAGCCATGAAAAATTCTCTGAAAATTCCAAAGGAAAAATCCTAGAGGTATAATTGGACATGAGGATCCCAAATAAAATATTTGGAGCTCATGAAAAAGGTTTTAGCACCTTCCAAAAATTGGAATTAGCTATAGAAAAATAGGAATAAATCCCAGAAAAATATTGAAAATTCCTAGAAGGCTTCTAAACGCATTTTAGAAACTTTACAAGCATAAAACCACTAAATGCAAACGGCATGAATGCAAGGCACTCAACTTTAAACCTATGTTGTTTTAATTTAATTTAGATAAATGGTTTTTCCTTATACTAAATTCCCTGCAAATTAAATAAAGTTGAGAAAATTTTGAAATTATGAGAAATTATTTATTTAATTATTCTTTAAAATCACATCCTGAAATCCAAAAATTTCAGGGTGTGACACTCATGTGGCAGTCTAATTAATGCCATGAAAACTATCCTATATGGAGGGTTGGGACTGCCCTTATGCACTGATCGAATTGAACGAAAAGTTTTACAGAAGGTGGAAGGGAACACAAAAATTTCAGGGTGTGACACTCATGTGGCAGTCTAATTAATGCCATGAAAACTATCCTATATGGAGGGTTGGGACTGCCCTTATGCACTGATCGAATTGAACGAAAAGTTTTACAGAAGGTGGAAGGGAACACAGCTCCATCCATTGCTCTGTTAAGGCTATCTCCAATAAAGCACACATCCCGCGACCCAAACCCATTTTAGGTCGCTCACAGTGCTTTTACGTAACCAAAAGCGTCTCCAACATATGACCCAAATCGGAGATTCAAAATGGGTACTGGACTCCCCGCGACCCAACAATAGGTCTTTCTCTCTCCTCGACCCATTCGTCTCACCTCCTCATCCTTGCTCCCGCCATGGCCACTCGCCGGTGGAGGCGTCGCCGTCCTTGGGCCCGTCGTCGGCGGACGGGTTGCCAAACTGGAGCATATAGACGAGGTCCTCGTTGGCGCCCGCGCGGGCCATGCGAACGACGGAGCGAGCGGTGGTTTCCTCCCGAGCCAGAGTCGCTGCAGACGGGGGGCTGCGGGGAGGCGAGCTCCTCCATGGCCGAGCTGGGGTCGAGTTCCCCCACGGTGGCCAGGGTCGAGCTCCCCATGGCCGGGCCGAGGTCGAGCTTCCCCAGGCCGCCGGGGTCGAGCTCCCCCATGGCCTGGCCCAGGCCGAGCTCCTCCATGACCGCCGCCGCCGGCAAACGCGAGGCGGGGAGCTGCGGGCGCGGCGGCGAGCGGGGCGAGGCGGGGCACGACAGGCTGCGGCCAGGCAGGAGCGGTGGGGAGCAGGCGTGGCGAGCAGCGGCGGCGAGGAGGAGTTGGCGGCGAGGAGGAGTCGGCGGTGGGGAGCAGGGCGCGGCGAGCAGCGTCGGCGAGGAGTCGGCGGCGAAGAGGATCGGTTCTGTGTATGCGTAGCTGTTGGAGAGGATAAGTTTTTGGGTTATCACCCACTCACTGTGTAGGACCCAAAACAAGACATGGGTCTCATAAAGGGGTCTCCACGGTTGAAGATAGTCTAACAGGCGTTTTTTGGAAGTACACAAGGGCACAGGGCCTCAAACCACGCCGTGCAAGGCCTGGAGCCCTGGACGACACGCACCAGGTTCTTGTAGCGGCCCAAACGTCGATGTCTTGTCCCAGAGATAACGTAGGATTAATAAACATTAATTCTATCTCAAAAAAGAAACATTAATTACATTTGCCTCTTGTTCATTGAAAAAAGAAACGCGTATGGAATATATTGGAAGAAGGAATATCAATATACATATATACTACACAATGAGCATAAGAGCAATCTATGTACACATTACAAGCGTGCATTTCTACAACAAGTTTTGAGTTGGGAAGAGAACTTGGTGCATTTCCCCTGTAGCTTCACGTATATGACATCTGCCTATACATCCTGCAACGTGTATACTTTTTTTCTCCCGTTTGCAGAAGACCAGAAATAAAACCAAGCCATCATCATTCTGTAGCTGCTACGTCGTCCACTTCCGGCGATCGAATAAATCTCGGTGCCCTGATGGAGCTCGCTCAAGAGGCAATAATGCAACCAGCAGAGTCGATCCATACGTCTACACGTTCGAGCCCCGGGGCACCCAGCAGCAGTGCAAGCCGTAGGGCATCGCGTACGGGAACTTGGCCCTCGCGACCTCCTTGAACGTCTTGGCGTCCAGCACCAGCGCGTAGGCCGACCCGTCCCTGGCGCTCACCATCGATATCGCCACCCCTGCCAAGGTTTTCCAACATACATATTCATGTTAGCCACAGCTAGCGATCGAGTTCGAATTGAACGCTCGTGCTCGTGCATGTGAGATCGAGCTGAAGAACACTAACCGTCGTCCTCCTCGACGGCGCCGGGGCGCGGCACGAAGAAGGGCTCGGACGGCACGGCGCCCTCCTCGTACCAGTTCTTGGCCGTCTTCTCCACCAGGTCGATCTTGGTGAGGGTGTTGGGGAAGTTGCACGGCCGACGGGCGCCGCAGGCGTAGGCGTATCGATACTCCTTGCCGACGTGGGCCGGGTTGATGCTGCACATGTCCACCCCCCGGCCGTGCTCCTCCGGGTCCAGCGCCGTCTCGAGCTCGCCAAACGGGCTCCCGTCCAGCGGTATCCTGAACCGGCCCACTCTGTTCCAAATAAACACAAATAGCAGCCCAATTAGTTAGGGATACACACGCGTCGTCGTGCCGATCGTGAGACTAAAACCAGGCCGGTGGTAGGTACCTGGCGTCCGGGAGGACGTCCTGGCCGGTGGAGGATCGGAGGTTCTGGAGGCGGAGCTTGTCAAGGATGGCGGTGTTGGCGTTGTGCTCGCAGCAGTCGGCGACGATGGCCGTCACGCGCCCTTCCTCGTCCGTCTCCTCGTACGCGTTGATGAAGTGGAACGTCACGAACGGCGGCACCTCCACGCTGGCCACGACCTTCCCGCTGGCCTTGCACATGACGTGCATGTAGCTCCCCGACTCGAGGTGCCACTCGAACTTGTACAGCGGCGTCGGCTCCGCGCGGAGCAGGTTCTTGGCGCAGTACCGGAGCGGCATCTCCGGCACCACCACGTAGTGCTCGGTGACGGGAAACGAGTGCACCCACCCGGGCGCCGGCCCGCCGCGGCAGCCCACCCTGCCCACGAACCGCCGCTCGTTGCTCCCGGCGTCCATCCTCACGACGGAGTAGCCGGGGCGGAGCAGGTCTGGGATCAGCGTCCAGAACTCGGTGTCCGTCACGATCGGGTGCGCCGAGTGGATGAGCCCGCCCAGCTTGTCCGTGTACTCGAACTTGCCGAGCGTGTCGAGCGTGTCCGGGTCGATGACGATGGAGCCCTTGATGGTCTCGGTGAGGCACAGGACGCGGCCGTCGCCGAGCCTGACGACGCCCGTGTTGGAGTTGTCGGTGAGCGAGGAGCCCGAGAAGAGGCTGGCGAGCTGGCCCACGTGGGAGAGGAAGCTGTCCGGCTTGGGCACCTCGGAGAACTCGCGGTAGCACACCTTGCCGTGCGCGCGCGCCGCCTTGTAAGCCTCCGACTCGATCTGGCGGTGCGCGCCCACCGCGCGCCCGTTGCGGAACGAGACGCGGACCAGCGTCGCGTAGCCGTCGAACAGGTGACGGAACCCGTAGTCGCCAAGGTTCCACAGGCCAGGGCCATTCCTCAGGAACGTGCCATCCTGCAAACAGGATTTTTTTACATTTTAATTTTTTATTAGCTGATCAATTACTCCATAGACGATATGTATTAGTTTACAAACAAAGCTAGCTAATAATCGTAGCTTAGTAGTTAGTGAGCATATGCTACCCGAATATGATCTGCATCTAACCGTATTATATTGCACGTACGTTCACCGGCTTTCATTTCTGCCGGTCGCTTTCAGAATAACACACGCACGTAGAGTCAAATGGGGTCGTAGGAAAGAGAATCAAATTGGGAGGAACAGAGGTCTCGTACTCTCATCACTTGTGGAGGTTGTGGTTAGGGGACAGCAACAAAGGTTGTGTGTGCAGCCTTTTTTTTTGTCAAATGTCAAAGTTGCAGGGGGGAGCAACAAAACTGCAATGACCACAGGATAGCGACGCCATTGTCGCTGCTGCCATGAGTACAAACAACAGAGAATCTTGGTATATATGTTGTGTTCCCCGCAAGCATCGTGAGTGCCGAGATGCCACCGATCGATCTCCTTTTCGATAGGCCTTAGCTTTTGCGTAGGGTAAGTCAGTGTTGCTCTCGCGTTCGTTGTTATGATCGTTAAGTGCTTCTCCAACTGCTGAGTGCTGATCCAATGAAAAATGACAGTTTGGCCTAATATTACTATTCCCTACGTCCGTGCGTGCGCGTTCAACCCCTGACCCAAAAAGACCCGCTATTTGGCTCAACACTTACATGTGCTTTACTGCTTTAGTTTACCTTTCTGTACGTGCACAAATGTTTGGTGCTGCCTGCACTAATTAGCTACTCCTAGATGCTTATACGATGCAAATGGTTAGGTTAATTGAAAAGATTTTGTTCCACAGTATATATGAGCTGGTCTAAAAGTACTTGTGCCGACTCCCTCTGTTTTATGTTCTTCATTCTTTTTTTAGTACGTAGAGGAAGATATGCCTATATATATTAGAGATGATCTGAAGAAAGTGTCATTTCGTAGATACATGGAGTGGACAGTCTTGGAATCAAAGTAACGGAAAAGATTCAGATTCTCCAAGAAAAAGCATGGCTAACCATAGCTTAGAACACTCGAAAAATGTTATAAAAATGGAGAGGTTATGCTTGGTCAGTTCAAGAATCATGAAAAGCAGCTAGTTAGCACAAAGCGCGCGAGATCGATCATCCTTTTCCGCAAACAAAAGCCAGATCAAAGACAGCATGCGATTTCGTTAACAAATGATCGAGTGGTACCCACCAGCCAGAGCGGCAGCTGCCCCTCCACCTCCAGGCCCCCTTCCCACCTCTCCTGCCGGACGCTCTTCCACGCCGCGTGCTCGCCGGCGCCGCGGCCGCCTCCACGGCGGCGCGGGGCGTCGACCACGGGCGCCCGAGCCGGCGGCGGGGCCGAGACTATGGCCGGCGTCGGCGTCTCCGTCACGACGCTAGCCGCGAGAGGCTGCGCCACGGCCCGCTTCCCCTTGGCTCCCTGCAGGCTGGTGGCCAGACGGCCCGGCACCGCCGCGCCACCTGCCGGCCGCCCGGCCGTAGCACCGGACATCGCCGCGAATACACAGAGCGACGATGACATCATAGTAGGAGACATTATATTGCTAGAGATCGAGTCCTCGATCTAGGGTTGCAAAGTCTGTAGTACCAGGTACCAGGAGCTAGGAAGGGAGTAACGGGTGGCGCTAGCTACTACCTTAGCGTGGCGTGTACTGCTAAGATTTGGCTTGGTTTGGGACGGGTTCGTGCTCGTCGAGGCGATATATATAGCCGGAGGAGGAGGCGAGACGGGGGTGGAATCTTTCCCTGTGGAAACTCGCAGAGCAAAAGGCCGCGCGCCCTTGTTTGGATTCCGTTGTCACGTTGCTGGCTGTCGCTGTGCCCGCCCTGCAGGTTTGCTCCGGTTGGTCAGTAGTGTGCTCAGTGGGTGGGGGCGAATGGAACGAACCGATCGATCGATCCCCAGCCCAGGTAGCAGCTAGCTAGCGCGCGCGACCAGGCGTGTCGAAGTACGAAACATTACGTCGCGCGTCGACCACTGCGCGCGCGTGTCCCTGTCGCGTGGGTCGTCGCCCAAGATAAGAAGGAGCGTGCAGTTTCGTGCGTGTGGGGCGCGGCGAGTGTGAGTGTCGCGGTCGCGGGCGGCGGTGACGAGGGAATGAAAGCCGCTGGTTTGGGCTACGATATATGGCGCATGCAGCTGTCGGGGTGCACGGTGTTACGTGCACAGATGATAGATTAATATCGGCGACGGACCCGTTCAGATAGAGAGCGCGCTTATTATTGACGTTTTGGGGAGGATTGACGACATCGATCTCGCGCCAAAGAGTCCATGTCTGGCTGTTTTTTTTTTAAGTTTTAACCGCTCTCGATGCAGACAAAAAGCGATTGCGGCTCGACAATCTACCGGAACTCGTGTGGGGATCGAGAAAAGGAGCATTTTTCGAGGTAACATTCAAAGCTGACGACGTTCTATCAAATGGAACCGACAATAAGGCCGGTCCCAATGAAAGCTACGTGGACACAATTATCTAGAGTGACCCATCATTTAAAAGAATTTAAAATTAGGATGAAACACCTCACTCTCAATGCATAGTTTCATCAATTGTTGTTTTCTAGGTCACATGCAAGACACAACATGTCTAGTAACTGTGTACATAGAGTTTCATCATCATGAAACTCATTTCACCTCTCTCTTAATTAATACAGTGACACATCATCAAAAATACTGACATTGCAGTCAATTTATTGTCCATGAAACTTCCATTGAGACTGGCCTAAGATCATGAAATGATACCGGAAACAGTGTAGTTTTTTTCTTCGGAAAACCAGAAACATCACTGCTATATCATTTAAATGAGGGAGCAAAACACAAGTCTTATATAGTTGTGATTACAAAATAACCAAAAAAACTCATACTCAGTGCTAAAACTAATTCATATAAACTAAATTATCGCAGGACTACCGCATGCCTTCCTGCGCAAGGCAATTTCTGGAACATTGTAGTATGGCCAAGTTTTTTTTTGTGTTTTCAAAAAAAATCCAATGAATCTTGCCGGCATGAAGTATTAAATAAAGTTTATTTACAAAACTTTTTTAAGGATGAGTGTAACTTTACGCGACGAATCTAATAAGCCTAATTAACCCATGATTTATTACAGTAATCATTCTCTAATCGTACGTCAGATGCCTCGTTAGATAGGTCTTATGAATTAATCCGGTTTTGTACGTTGTAACACCCAAAATACTCAAATTTAAATTTTTTGGCATATAATTAATTATTTAATGCTCTCACCTATTTTATAGAGGCTAAATAATAATTTTCTAAAATTTAAAATCAAATATAAGTGTTAGAAACATTTATTGTTGCATTCATGCTGCTGCATTTATTTTTGTATTGCTTGTGATTCAAACAAGAATTTAAATATATTTAAATTCAAATTTGAATCACTTTGTTTGGAGCTCTAGAAAAGTTGCTAGGCCCATAGTTCGTTTTTGCTCCCTGAACTTTTCTCCCGGGTCACTTTCTCCCCCTTTTCTTCTTTTCTGGTTCGGCCCAGCTCCTTCCCTTTCTCGTTTTCGGCCTGCTCAACCAAGTCCATTTTCCCCCCTCCCCGCTCCGCTTTCGGCCCAGCACGGCCCAGCCAGCCGCGCGCGCTCCCCTCTCTCCCCCTCTCCCTCTGGCAACCGGGTCCCGCACGTCAGCCACCTCCTTCCCCTTTCCTTCTTCTCCCCCCGCCCCCTTTCCATCCCGACGCCGGTGATGGCGCGGCCCGCCGCAGCCGGGCCCGCACGCCAAGGCCCTTCCCCCGCGCCTTCTTAACTCGACCCGCACCCCACCCTGCTCCTCTCACCCCCGTCACACCAACCCTAGCGCCGCCACCGCCCCCAATCTCGCCGCTCCCGAGCCGCCGAGCTCGAGCTCCACCGCCGCTCGTCGTCCAGCTGCTCCGGCCCTCCTTCGGCCGATTCGACCCCACCAGGAGCTTCACCGAGCCACGTGGAGCGCGCCGAGCTGCGTCAGGGTCCCTCTCGAGCCCCGGAGCCCCATCGCCGACGTACACCGACGACCGCCGTCCGCCGCTCGCTGTCGTCTCGTCGCTCCACCAACTCTCCGGCCAATTCTTCGCGCCAGGAGTATCCCCAGGAGGTAGCGCACCTCCTCCTCCCTTCAATTTTGCGGTAGTTGCACCGACTAGCCACATCTCTCGATCGCCGCCGTCGGTCGTCCGCCGCCCGTCGTCGTCCGGTCGATTCACCCCTCAATGCACTGCTTTTTCATCACGGTTGCACTTGTGGCACTCCCCAGTAGCTCCTAAGCCAAGAATCCGGGCCTTAAACCCCCCCGAACCGAGCCCCCGCTGCACACCGAAACACACCTCCGCCTCTCGTCGTCGTCAGCCCGCCGTGCCGGCCGACGCCCGACTTGTTCATCCCTGGTCGACTCGCCATGTCTCCCTGAGTCCGTAGGGCCAACTCACGTCGAGTTTGGACCCCTGTAGCGCGAGGAAACCCCAAGTCCGGCGAGCCCTCGCCGCGGCCGAGCGGCGCCGCCGCGGAGCCGTCGTCCCCGGCGAGCCCGAGATCCAGGGCCGTCCGATCTAAAATCAACGGCCACGATTAGATCCAACCATACCCCTTCGCGTTTTAAATCCTGGCCGCCCGATCTCGATCCGACGGCCGCGTACCGGTCAACTCCGGTCAGCGCTGGCGTATTTGCTAAAGAGTCCCTGTCTTTTTCGCAAATTAACCCGCGGTCCATTTTAATTCAAAAATAATTACAAATAGGTCCTGTTTTATTCGTTTAGGCCCCTGGAAATTTTAAAACTTTGCCGGCAAGCCCTCGAATCTTAGAAACGCTATAACTTTCACGTTTTAGCTCCGATTTGCGTGATTTTCGCGCTCATGTGTTCGTAGCGACGCGTAGAATATTTTTAGCTCCTGTTTTTGTACTGTTTTTACTGTTTAGTGTACTGTTCTAATAGAATTACTTTTGCTTGTATGTGATGATTGTTTTGGAATGCGTGCGTGATGTTCGTGTCCAGTCGGTGAGCCCGTAGCTTTGGACTACGAGTACGTTGAGGACGTGCCGGAGCAGGACTTTCAGCAGCAGCCTTACTCCGAGGAAGGCAAGTTATAGCACGGACAATCCTTGCTACCTATCTCACTTTTAATTCACTGTTCATTACATACGCATGTGTCTAATACTGTTTACCTTTAAGGTCGTACCTAGCATTTATTTTCCCTATCCTTGTATTCCTATGGGTTTTTGCATATGGGTAGTATTTTTGCTAGGCGCAACTACTGTCACTTTTACTTAATTGTTAATATTGACTTAATGGTCCACTTCAATCTTAATGTTAAAACTTGCTTTTTAGCAACTTGGATCAGGGAGCTGGGGCTTGTGTGTTTTGCCTGGCCCTAGTGTCTCTCCCTAAGGACTGGTTCGTAAAAGCGGCAACCTGGGAGCCTGTCGCCGCCGCCGGGACTATAATGGCTCTGGTCTTGTTTGAGTAGCTTGTAAAGTCTCTAGCTTGGCAGTGGTTACCGAGTGGCCTACGGCGTTGTAGGAGGTACAGTGCTGGGTGTTCTCCGATTCCACCGAGGACGGTAGCCCCGTCGGCTAGGTCACGTTAGACCCAGTCCCGTGTTGGGAGCCCCAGTGAGTGCGGGAGCTCCGCACGTTGCGCCATTTACTTTTGTTGGCATGATTTGCCGGCGCGTGGACGCCATTGACCCCCTCACGTTGTGCCCTGAGGGTCAGTCAATCTTGGTGCCTAAGTTTTCACCGCCGTATAGTACTTCAGCAGCTACTGACTTGTTAGGGTGTCTTGT
Source organism: Echinochloa phyllopogon (assembly GCA_033239725.1). Classification (NCBI taxonomy): domain Eukaryota; kingdom Viridiplantae; phylum Streptophyta; class Magnoliopsida; order Poales; family Poaceae; genus Echinochloa; species Echinochloa phyllopogon. The sequence goes on from BTCW01000014.1 coordinate 50,556,784, forward strand.
GAAAGCCTCGTAGCGTCCCTATGCAGTCACACCTCGGAAGTGTTGATGTGCGTGGTTGGGTGCAAAGTTCTTTGAACTTTTACGCGACTGGTGGGAAAAGGGCGAAACCTCTGCAGAGTGTACGATCTATCATGATAGCCCGGCTCAGGGTCACGAGCGGCCTGGATCCTTTTATGATTAGAAGATGTTATTTATTACTGCTTATTGTTGACTTACATTAATTAATTTGGGATACAACTGGGTTTCATCTAAAGTAGTAATTATGTGTAAAAGGAACCAACTAAAAGTGCTAATGTAGTTAAGCCAGTGTCGAGCCTTTTCTGCCTCATCCCCCGTGCTATACTTGCTAAGTAATGCTGTTACTTACACTTGCTATTTATTATCATTTTGGGCAAAATCCCGGACGGGTAACAGATTGGAGTCAGGCTGACTATGCTGTGGAGTTTCCAGAGGACTTGCCGTACTTCTGAGTTGGCGTTCTCCCAGTCAGAGTCCCTGTGGGATTGCGGCTACGCTTAGAGAGATGTATTAGTCTTCCGCTGTCCATGTATTTCATTGATGCAAAACTCTGATGTAAGCGCTACTTTATGTTGAATAATGAAGCATAGTACTCTGATTTTTACCATATTTGTTCGCTATATGTGTCGGTGGACTTCCTGGGCACACATATGGCCACGTTCGGGTTTTGTGTAAATCCGGGTGTGACATACGTAGTTTTGTAAACTGATTGTATTTAATACCCTTAATTAGTGGTCAAACATGTGTGTAAAAATTTTCACCCTCAAAGAAACAGAGCTCTTTTACGGTGCTCCATACTAGCAGGTGGTAGTATGTAGTATAAACTAGATATTAACAAGAGAATTATGGTAACATAAAAAATTTATTTTTTCTAGGCCGTCAGACCCTGTGCGGTCATACAAATGAAAATGAGGTAAAGTAGGAGAGATAGAAATAATAAAATTAAAAATTAAAGATATGTCATAATTAAATATATGACATTCCAAAATTAAATATATGTCAAAATTACATATCTACCATTCTGTTTTTCCCATAATACTCATATACTATCTATACTAAACACGGTTACAGTAGTATACAATTAATCTAATCCGTCCGATCTTTATATACTAGCCCTTTTTAAGGCTAGTATGACGCACCGTAAAAAGCTCAAGAAACATGGCCTATATATGCAATAAGTTGAAATGTGAGCTATTGAATGTTTTCACTACCAGAGATCTTCACATCCGCCCCTCTCATATGCCTCAGTGCACTCAAGATCCGGTGCTAATGCAACATTAACGCCAGGTGTAAATTTGGGGTGCCCCCGGGGACCCTTTAGCACCGATTGGTGTTACCAACCGGTGCTAAAAGTCACATTTAGCACCGGTTGGTGTTACTGACCGGTGCTAAAGGTGCTCCCCTTTAAAGGCCTTTTAGTACCGCTTGATAAATACGACCCGGTGTTAAAGGGGGTGTCGCATGCTACTTCAAAAGGAGTGCATCTTCTATCCTATCACATGCGCTGCGTAGGTGAGATGGTTAGGTGAGTACGCGCGAGCCAAGAGGTTCTGAGTTCGAATCTCCGGTGCTAAAGCCCGTTCCCAACCGGTGCTCCGGTGCTAAAACCCGTTCCCAACCGGTGCAGATATGGCTTCCTCTGATAGTGTTTGGTACCAGGTCCTAACTATTTAAATGTAGAAATGGCAACCCTAGTCCTCTACGCATGCACGATACCTAGCAACTGCTGCCTCTTTTTTCCCTATTCTCGTCGTCTGAAATTCCTCACTATCAATCATCAGTTTTCACCCCAAGTAGGCACGCACGACACCTAGCAACCGCCTCCTTCTCTTGTTTCCCTATTCTTGTCGTCTAAAATTCTTTGCTACCAATCATCAATCTGCACCTTTATGACTAGCAAAATCGGTCGGCCTCACGTACTCTTCTCTTCTTTACAATGCTCTTGATCTCAAAATTAGATGCATGCACTATATATTGAAAAAGAAGCTTCAGGGTCCCACGGCTGAATAGACGACATTCTGAGCCAGGGGCGGAGCTACAGGGTGGCCATAGCGGGCCATGGCCTACCCTGTAATTTTGATGCTTACGGTATATGTTTGTTGAGTTTTACCCAAATGATGTATATTTTAGACTTATTTATTTTAATATGTATGCAAGATTTGTATTGATGTTGATAAATTTTATAGTTATATGTTTAGCATGTTACATTTATAGTGTCATAAAAAATTATGTTAAGTTAGACCATTTCAGTTTGAAACTCTAGCTCTGCCACTGTTCTGAGCCCATACAAGGGTTATAACGTTCCATATCGACCTGTTCCTCAATTCATAACACAACAAGTCATATTGTGTACCACATGACTTAGACTTAGACACGTAAAGCGTGTCTGAAAAATGTCCGTCACTTTTGTCGAATATAAGTGGCAAGCGACACGCATAGCTTGTTACTACACTACTACAGCATGTCACTAGTGACCTGTTCTTCCATAAATGGTGCGTGTAATAACGTTACGTGTCACTTGTGATTTTGTTAGTAATAATGGACGTTATTGGTTGTTCTTTACCCGTCCTAGATAGCTTCTGTCTCGTTTCTTTGCCATACCCTAGAAAATTCAAACATATACTACAACTATTAACATCTCTCTCGATCCGCTAATCGCGGAGCCCCCGCGCCGCCTCCTCTCGGGCGGCAGACCCAAGCCGCCGCCGTCGCCTCCCTCCATCTACTCCAATCATCCTCGCCGCCGTCGGAGGGCATCACCGGAAGCCTGGTGGTCTCCGAGATGGTGGAGGCGGGGAGCTTCTCTGGCGCGTCGCGCGGTCCTGCGCGAATCTGGATCGCGGCGACGCTCGTGGTGAGAGGGCGACGGACGGCGCTGTGGAGGAGGACGCGTACGGCGACGGGGTGTGGCTGATGACGGCGGGCCGACCGGCGGCGGCCGGGTGCGCGGCCTTGCGGTGGCAACCGGGGTCGGGCTCAGGCGGGCGGCTGCGGTGCGCGGCGACGGCCGGGCCCCCTCCCCCTCACCGGCGCGGCGTCCGGCGGGGCAGATGCCTCGACGGCGGCGGCGTGGCCCACGACAGATCTGAGCCGCCTCCGGCAGGTCTGTCTTCGGCTCTTGCCGTCCCTGACGGCATGGAGGCTACGGAGGTGTAGCAAATCCAATGCCTCCGTCGCTCCGCTTTGCTCCCGTGCGGGCAACTTGGCGGACTTCCTCGAGTTGGTGATGTCCCTTTATCGGAGGAACCTTGCTCCGAGTGGCGATGTTTTATCGACGGCGGCCGATGTGCGTCTCGTCTTGTGGTGGCGACGTCCTGAGCGAATCTGTTGGTGTCCTTCCGGTGAAGACGACCTTTTTGGCCGGGCACAGTGATGATGGTGATGGCGGCGATTTGGGTGAAATCCTTGCCCGGCATGTTTAGCCGGGCCGGCGGCGGTGGATGTGTCCGTGACACAAACCTTGTTGAAGGCGCTGCTGAAGTCGTTGGTCAGTACGTCTCCTGTTGCGCCTGCGGGTGCTCAATAACTGAGTGAAAACCTAGCCTGGTTCTCCAAGTCGGCGGCGGCAGTGCAGGCGCGTCGTCGAATTTCTTGTTCGTCAAGGCCGGGGCAGTCCTCCCGTGTGGACACCCAGTTCAGTAGTTAGCTCAAGGCGGAGGTGGCATTAGATGGCGTAACAGTCGGATGTCGTGCTGTTGCCTTAGAAGAAGCATTCAATCTTCAATGGTGGTCGGTGTCCAACTTCGCATAGGACTACTAGAGTCCTTTCATGGGATGTAATTTTCATGTTTCTTTTTGGCTGTAGCCGTTTTAATCGAGGCCGGATAATATATTTTCTATTATCTAAAAAAGTTTTAAAATTAATAAAATCTTCACATAAGTATCATTATTAGTGACAATGCTATTTACTACCAAAAGAATACAGTTCATTGATTTCTAAAATAAATCTAAAAAATGTGAATATCAGCGATGAATCTAGAACTGAAACCCGGTGCTTAAGTTCTCAAACCTAAACATGGTTGAATGAACTAAAAGCCTTGCACGAGAGGCAAACCGAATAAACTTGAAGGAGCGAAACATCAAGAGAAATATGATGGAATATATAATTGATCCGACTGGAGGATTCTTGCGAATGCGTATTTAAGTGTTTTGCGTGAGACCGACCATTAACTTAAAGGAGATTGCATGTGACGTGTCCCACTACAGTCATTCCATACACTGCTTTAGAGTATTATACTGGGGTAGTGCTGAATGCTTTGGAGTTTTGAATAGCAAAGCAAGCCAAACTTCTGACCAACGTATGTGATGCCAGCAGAAAAAAGTGAGAAAGACCTAGGGAATATACTGATTCCTGCGTGGGCATCAACATCATGTTTCTCATCATGGCCAAGTTGCCCAGCAAATGCTAAACTTCCACTAATTACCAGGGTCGCCATGGCTATCATTCATCATCTTACCCTATTGCATATGATCGATTTGTTGCTGGATATTCATATATATTAATTATTAACTGAAAAGGTTTGGGATGAACATGTTTATTCAAACTGATCGAATTCTAAGCTGCTTAGGTTGTCGCAATCAATTCGATCAGTTCTTTAATTTGTGTTTGATTTAAAGCTACAAAATTAATCAATGCATGGCTTTTGGTGGTAAATATATTGAAACAAATGATAATTATTCAGCACCTCTGCATACATCGTAGCCTAGCTGCTACTTCAAGATCGACTGACCTCAATAAATTACTACATCCGTTCCAAATTACTATTCGTTGTTGACCTTTTCTTGTAACGTTTGACCATTCGTTTTATTCAAAAAAATTTGCAAGTGTCATTTCTTTTGTTTGTGGCTTAATTTATCATCACATATACTTTATGTATGACTTAATTTTTTGTATATTTAGATAAAATTTTTGAATAAGACGAATGGTTAAACGTTGTGAGAAAAAGTCAACAACGAATAATAATTTAGAACGGATGGAGTACAACCTATGTGTAGAGATTATTTAAAGGGATTTTTCCAAGGTTAATGTACTTGATCAACTGGAACAGTACTTAGTTGTCGACCCTGACATATACTCACCATTCTTTGAGGGAACAAATCTGCATGCTTGTGAGGTTAAAAGAGATTTTATGCTACATGATATAAGAACACATAGAAAGCTGAACAGATTGATTTGTTGGATAACATGGATTTTCTGGAAACTATAACTGGCGATAGTACAACAGCTAGAAAATTGAAAGTTAAATAATCAGACTCATTTTTCTAAGAAAATTAAAAGTGAGGTGTGTCGTTGCATCGCATTTACTTGTTGTATGTCCAATAATAATGCATGCAAGTAGAATTCAAGAATCGACCATTCATCGCATCATAAAAGATGTTTAGATTTGTCAAATGAAAGTGATTTAGTGGTTTATTTGATTTCTTTAATTTGTGGTAATATATACTCCCTCTATCTTAATTTGTGCTAATATATACTCCCTCTATCCTAGAACATTGCTAGTCTATTTTAGGATGATCAGTGTAATTACTCATTCTGAGTATCACCATACTTTTTGGCGAAACATTGTACAAATGCAGACGATCATATACACGTACACACTCACCCCTGTGACTACACGCACACAACCCAGCGGCCCTAGACAGTAAGCGCCTCCAAGATACCAAACCGGCTTATCTTGAGATATTGATGTTTGTTGATGAAGACCGTACCATTGCTATTGAGGGGGACAAGGTAAATATATGCACATTCTTAATCGATGCTATTGGGTCAAAAAAAACAAAGCTCGGAAAACTGTTCTCTTCTCCGTTATTAGCTAGATACAGAGAAAAGTACAACTATTTATTTAACTTTACAACATTATATTATAAATTTTACACTATTCAGTACTCCCAAAGTCTAAAATAGAAAGAGTAAAATACATCGGCGGTCCCTAAATTTATATCGAGGTGTCATCTAGGTCACTGAACTCTCAAAATGCATTTTCATGTCGCTGAACTTGTTTCAATGTGTCATTTGGGTCCCTATACTATCAAAACACATTTTAAGTACTCTCTCCATATTGGTATTAGATGACGTTTAGGACAACGACACGGTCTCCAAAACGTAACTTTGACATCTTATTTTTACAAAAATATTTATTAAAAAATAATATATGTATATTTTTATAAAAATATTTTTAAGACAAATCTATTCATATGGTTTTCACATTTCCAAACTCAACGACTTACAAGTTATTTATGATTTATATTTCCAATGTTTGACTAAAATCTTGTCCAAAACGTCATCTAATACCAATATGGAGGGAGTATTGTACAAAGGTGTCATCCAGATCCGTAAACTCTCAAAAATATATTTTCATAAACTCATCATGTTCTCATGGATATCATCACTAGTCCAAACACGCGATAAGATGAAAACTTCACCTAATTCTCGCACTAGATCTCTCTATTTTCCGTCGCATTCTAAGAGCTTGGGGACTCGGATGACACTTTGGGACAAGTTTGAAAACTTTAAAATATATTTTGAAAGATTGAGGACCTAGATGGCACACCTGCATAAGTTCGTGGATCCAAAAATATATTTTAAGAGTTTGGAGACCTAGATGACACCTCAATACAAGTTTAGAGACCGTCGGTGTATTTTACTCAAATAAAAATTAAAATATTGGTAGATGTGCGAGGATGCTGGAGCACCTAGATGAACGTCGACGCTGGATGCCGAACTGGCATCATCCGCCATATATACATCTAAACGTGACTCGCTTTCAATGGACTTATTATGTCCAACAAAAAGGCACATAGTATTCGTGATCCTAATGAAGCAATACGTGCATGCATGCACCATAAACTCGTGATCCTAATTGTTACCCCGGCTTGGACCGTTGTTTTTTTAAACGAACCAGCCCGAAGAGCTACCGATTATATTAAAAATAAGATAAAGTTCAGACCGAACATTAGAACAAAAAAGAAAAAACTCAATAATGTACAACTCAACTCAGGTGGTCGGATTGGGACGTCGACGCAAGCCCCCTATCCGGTCGGATTGGAGCCTCGACACGGAAACGCAACAACAACAACTCCTCCCCGACCGACGCGGCACCCACCAACATACCCAAAAAATCACCGAAAACCTACAGACGTGACCCTGAGTCGATAGAAATCCAACAGAAGCAGACCGCACCACACCGAGAAAGCCACCGCCATACGGGACTCTTCACCGTAGTGCCGCTGCTACCCCACACTCCACCTGACGGGGTGAAACCATCGAATTCGGGCCTCTCGCAGGCTGCCTCGCAGTCACCACCACGAAAGCACAACGCGCGGGGGCCTCGCCACATCTGCCGTTGAACTCCACCTTGTCGCCTCGAGAAAACGCCACATGCGGGGGCCTCACCACATCCTCCTCAGACACCACCTCCCGGATCTGTTTCTTAAATCGCCGTCAGGGTGGAGAGCGAGATTGCCCCGCCATTCCAGGCTTCCACCATACCACCAGGCCGTAACACCCCGCCCTCCAAAGCCGCCCCGCACAGCCCTTCTGAGGGGCGTGCACGCATACACATAGCACCCTGCTTACACTTTCATCCTCGCTTCGTGTAAAAGGGTTAACCCGAAGGTGCTATGGCTGGAAGAAAAGGAATTATAAGTTGCCTTCACCCTTGCTAAACTAGCAATGTGGCACTAAACACGTGCATCTTGCACTTACGGGCCACTACTGGGCCATACAAACTGGGCCGGGTGTGACATACACCTCCTCTCAAAGAACCCGACGTCCTCGTCGGCACAACTCACCCACACGGGCAAATGTCCAGGAACGTTCCCCTTAGTGAACGACCGTACGTCTAGTGCCGGCGCCATAGTCCATGCCGTATGCCCTACCCGGACCACACGCGCCATGCGCCCTATGCCCGCACACCGACCGGTACGCGCAACCGCGAGGGTCGACTCTGATACCATTTGTAACACCCCGCCCTCCAAAGCCGCCCCGCACAGCCCTTCCGAGGGGCGTGCACGCATACACATAGCACCATGCTTACACTTTTGTCCTCGCTTCGTGTAAAAGGGTTAACCCGAAGGTGCTATGGCTGGAAGATAATTCCTTATAAGTTGCCTCCACCCTTGCTAAACTAGCAATGTGGCACTAAACACGTGCATCTTGCACTCACGGGCAACTACTGGGCCATACAAACTGGGCCGGGTATGACACAGGCCGTCGCTGTAAGCTGACCTCACGTCCTTGCTGCACCCCCTGCACTTAGCTGCTGCTGTCATGTCCGCAAACTGAATAAGTCGCTTGCGCCACCTTTCGACGATGTGCCGCACCGGATAGTATAGCCAAGCTGAAACAAACTGCCGCAACCCGCTGCAAGCCAAGTCATCCCATGAAGCCAATGTCGCAAGCGTCGTCGTAAGACGTAGTCCCACACAGCACTGGCTACCTTTACAGTCCGGAGAGGCCTCGGCGTGCGGGCCATGCCCAAAATTACGGCGGCGGCAGCGGATCGGAGTTGCCAAGCGTGGGCAGGGGGTTTCCATCGGGGATTGGTGCGGGGAAGGAAAGAAATCGGGGGAGGAAACTTCGGTGAAGCTCGGGTGTAGCTCACGGGGCACAGGGTGGGTCCAAGTTGGCCAGACGGGCCGGCGAGATGCTCGCCGGGGGAGGAGGCGCTCGGGCGGAAGGTTAGGGGTGGAGCTGACGAGGGGGCCCGAGCTGTCGGTGAGAGAGTGAGGCGGGGAGGGAATGCTGGGTCGTTGGCCCGGGGAGGAGAGAAGTGTGGGCCGAGCGGCGGGGTAAAGGCCCAGGTGGGAGGGGGGAGAGTTTAGGACGGGGAAAAGGACGAGGGGGCTGGGTTGAATCACAAGCAATACAAAAATAAATGCAACAGCATGAATGCAACAAAAATGTTTCTACAACTTATATTTGTTTTTAATATTCATAAATAATTCATTTAACCTATATTAAATATGAACAAATTATATAAATGCCAATTAATTACTAAAAATTTTAAATAGGCAAATTTTTGGGTGTTACAGGGAAGCGGCTTCTACGGTGGTGACGAACGGATCCCTGAGGGCTTCGAGGAAGTTGAATAGGAGTTTTGGACTTCTTTATAATTTTTCTTTTCTTTGAGATCCTGTTTGTAAAAGGACCGGTATACTGTGCTAAGATGAATACATTTTTTCCTTTAAAAAAAGCCTTAGGTGATTGAGTGACGAGTAGCTAGTGCGTGCTTGTAGTAAGGAAAACCACCCGTGATGCGGCGTGCACATGATCTGGTATATGTAGTGTTGTACCAGAGTCGTGTCGCCTTCTGCAAATATTCTTCGTGCATGCTTCGTCGGGGACATGAATAGGATGAGACAAAGAATATAACTATAGCACAGTTGTATAATTGTTATAAATGACTAACGAGCGAGGTAACTAGCCTAGAGGCCGGTCTGGGGAATAATTGTTATGAATGTGTACTAGATAGATCGGATCAAAATGAATCAGCGAGGCACTAATGAAAGGCAAACATTTAAGTTTCTCGAGACTTTAGGCCTAAGAATTTCACGGTTGGTGCCCCAACATACACGTCCTTGAAGAAAAGGCACGCGTCTGTAAACGCACACGGCACACCCAGCGCATCAACACAACAAAGACGCACAACTCACACCCTGGTTTAATAGAAAAATATAGTGCTGGTACTAGAATTTGCTTTTGAAAGGGAATCTACTCGAGGATATGGATTCCTTACCGCCCAAAGTGGGAGGAGCTAAGCTAGCAACCTGAGCCCCGAATAGGTGGGGAAAAGCGATGCCGCTTTTGCCATGGTTTCGTCGACCACAGCAATCATGCTGTTCATAGTCCCTGCTCGACCAGCGACCGGTCGATCGCCCGCGGGATCGCGAAATCCGTCGCTTTTCCCCCCGGTTCCGGCCACTTCTTTTGTTTCCTTGAAATTTTGCTCCGGCCACTTCTTCAATTCGCAATGATAATGCGCGCGGAGAGTTTCAGCTCATGATCATTTGTTGTGCGCATCGGGAGAATCCAATGAGATCGAGGGAACCCATAAAATATTGATGTATTATTGGTCACTCGATCTATAGGCAAATCAGAAATAGACAAAGTGGAGGGGGAAAGAAGCGCGCGTCATATATATCATGCATGTATATACATAATTTTTTCTCCTCCTTTTTGCTTTGTTCTCTGGACACCAGAGAAACGATCGATCGTGATGCTGATGCATGGGAGGTCATTTCTCGGAGTGACACATTGCAAAGTGTAGGCAATGGGCCGCCAGATTCAGTTTGAATTGGACGGTGGCCGGCGCTGATGACTGAAAACTAATCCAACAACTAACGATGGTCGCAGACGCAGCATGTTGCACAACTAATTATAATCGATTCATGATACCGGTTACCGCGCTTTTCTTTTTTGACTCGACAAACACTGTGTATATAGTACTCTTGCCCTAAGCACCATTACATGCATGCACGCTTAATTGTAAACGGTAGTTCTTACCTTTAATTACATGATGATGTATAGGGGCCAATGCTTCCAATGTGCATGGTGCCGACTGCCGAGAGAACACCTGTTTCAAACATGACAAAATACCACTCTGAATTTTTGGACGGAGATCGACGATGGTGGTGGACTGGTGGAACCAGGTCCACGAGGGATGATCCATGTTAATTAATTCAATCAAGCATAGTCTTTCTATAAACACATGCATTGATATTCACCAACCGGAAGGTGATATGTGTACTATTGCACAACAATAATACAAGAGAAGTTGGATTAAGTTGTGCTCTTTATGACTTCCTCTAACCAGTTCTCTTTTTTTCCTAAACACTATCCAGAGGATAACGATCAAATGTCAATTTTAGGAAGTACTTCCTTTGTTGAAGAGATATAAGATGTATTTTCTTTTGGCTCGGTACTGAAATTAGCTAGACTTCCACCATTGTTTTCCAATATATACTGTATATGAAAGCATTTTAAAGCATGAATCCTTCTGTATATAATTTTTATACATTAAACATACTTATCAATTGAATAAGTGTTGTGGCAAATATATACATGTTTGAATTTTTCAAATAAAATGAAATATGTGTTACACTAAATAGATATTAACATGTGCTCCTGCATGAATTAGTAATTTTAAGAACTACAAATGTTAGAAGTTCGTAGATAAGTTTTGGACGCGTAGCTAACCAAAATTAATTATCTTTTCCCTCCCTGATTTATTCATATTAACACAATACTCATATAAATGTGTTGTAATCTTTATCAGGCCTGTTGTGGTAGAATTCCATTATTCCACATATGCTTTTCCATCACCATTTGTATACCATATTTGACATGTGTTTAGTTAAAAAATATTATATTAAACCATATACTCAACCAGCAAATCGATATGTACATTGCTTCCTGCATACATGTATATCTGATCTTTATGGTGACACACATCATGCATATATATTTTGAGTCTTTTTTTCTATATTAACAACTGCAAAAGTGATCTAGTAATTTAGATGCAGATTATTATGAAAAAATCTAGAATTTACATCTTTTTTCAAGGAGTCAATAATTACTAGTGCCGCAAAACGTGTTTTTCCCCATCTAGAAGCAGGCAGGGCATGCACTACGGGTGGGACCGGAGTAGACATCAGCATCTTTGAAGTTGTTATATTCTCCGTGGAGCTTCCTCGCCAGACTGAACGTTTTGTGCTTAGGTCCAATCATTTATAGTTTATATATATATATATATATATATATATATATATATATATATATATATATATATGCATCTCGATCAATAATCCTGCTGGCCCACTGTCAATTTTTGACACGAATGCGTTGCTTGTCTTCATCGACCAGGCCTACAGAACATCTCTGGTGTACTCCCTCCGTCCCTTTTTATCTGTGGTTTACGATTCCCGAGAAACAACTTTAACTGAATATAAAAAATATATTAATATTTATAGTATATAATAAATATCATTAGATAGATATTTGAATCTAGTTTTTTAACAATTTTTTTTTGGAGATTAAAATACTACACATATTTTCTACAAATCGAATCTAAATCGTGACACGAAAACCAACGACGACCTATGTAAAAGGACAGAGGGAGTAGGACTTAACTGGGTGCGCAGTGCACACTCGGCGCCCACAGATCGATGCATCATCATAGGAGCGATCCCTAATTAAACCGCTATGTCAGCGTGTCAGGTCGTCAGATCAACAATTGGCATATTCTGTCACTAATCATTCAGTTCGACATTAGTCTTGTGCGTATGTTTTCCATCTGACGACAACAATGCAACCGACGTTGAATTGAAACGCGCACCTCCACATGATGGATCGATCGATGGATCTCACAACTATAAGGAGCTACACGGGGCTAGCTGATGTTACATGCATTAGCGCAAGATCTGCGCTTTAATTTGTTTCCTTTCGCCCGTGCTGGCTGCCGCCCTTTTGACCAGCAGCTAGCCGGGCCGGTAGCAAGTTCCATCCGAAATAGCTAGAAACCAGTGAAAAACAGGCAGCACACAACGCCACTCCTGCAGAAGGACGGATTGGGAGGCCGCGCGCCATTTCGTGCCGCGCATAGGCACGGAATATACCGGCATGGCGGCATGCATGCGCAAGCCTAGCTAGACATGAGTATACAAACGAAGTAGCCATCTGGCTTGGCATCAATCATGACATCATTCCATATACTACACTGACAAAGCTTGCTAGCTTAGCACTAGCGGCGCACAAATAATGGACCGTGCGAGGGCGAAAAGGACAAGTGTTTGTGTACGTACGTATGCGCATCATCGGCGCATGATGCGCTCGTCAGCTGGCCACGCACCGAGCCAGCCAGCGGTCGACCGAGTCATCATCATCAGTGCGCGCGTCTTGTAGCGGCACCGCCGCTCGCGCCTCCTTCGATTCGTACGCCCGGCCTTGTCGCCCCTCGCGCGCGCGCACCCACTGCTGTGCGTGCCGGTAGTGCCGCCTCAGGCTCAGGTGATTTTGGAAATCCCTGCGCGGGGGTGGAGGAGAAGGGAATGCAGTCGATGGCGACAAATCCACCCGCCCGGCACCGAACAAAAACCAGTGGACGGACCCGGCCGTGCATGTCCCGTCGGGCGGCGGTCCCGCGCGCCTCGGTCGATCGATCGCCACTAGTGGGACGGCAGTGCTTGCTTAGCGAAGCTCTGCTTGGAGTACTTGTTGGACCAGGCCTTCGGTTCTGCCGTGGAGTGGCGCGTCCCTTCCGGTTGGAGGCCAGCAATGCAGGCATGAAGCGAAGAGCAAATGACCGATCAGTGAAAGACCGTACATAAATTGCTGATCTGCTGACGGGCGACTCGAGGGCGTGTGTCCCGTCGGCAACAGCAGGTGAGAGTTGATTTCTTGCAGCTAGCATTGCAGACGAGACGGCGCACACCAGCCATTTTCGCCACCGAAGTGGAGGCTGGTGCGTGTCTGCGCACACGGGACAAATGGGAGATCGAGCGCGGAGCGGGGGCTGCATGCCGTCCGTTGGTGGGGGCCAGCCGTACCTGATTGGCCCCCGGTATCGCGCGCGGTGGGAAGCCATGTTGCACACCTGTGTGCCGCAACAGGCAGCTAGCAGCGCCGTCCCACCCTGCAAGTGGCTCCGTCATCCTGTTGGACTGGAAGGAGGGCTGCTGGCTCACGAGTCGCCAACAGGCAACAGCCTGCCAAAAGCCCAAAATGATGCTCCGTCATTCAATGGTCGTTTACAGAACCGTCTCAGGGAATGTTTGGCCTAATAAAGCCTGTTTGGAAAAGGTATGTAATTTTGCAAGTACTACTATAGCTTAACAGTAACGCTTTAGACAAAGGGAAACTGATAGTTTGGAGCTTTTTTTTTCTTTCTCTCCCAGTTCGTGATGCGATGTACACTTTCTTGTTTCTCACCGGCTAGATCCTCCCACAGGAAATCTTGTCTCCTTTTCAATTATAATCTGTATTATACACGTCTCAGTTGCAATACATGTCTCTCTACTATTTTAAAAAAGAAAAGTTAATCTAGCTCAATAACGGCCTGAGTTTTCCCATTTGTATGCCCTCTATTTTCTCAGCCAGCCTTCCATTTCCACTAGATATTTTCTCATTTTCTCCTCCTCTTGCCCCCGCCCCGTCCATTTGCTACTATCTCTATCTGATCTCCCGGCAGCAGCGGTCTTCCACGTCCTCGGGCGACCAAACCCTTACAACCTCACCATCCCGCTTGCCAACCTTTCATCCTTCCCCTCCCCAAACCCACATGCTGAGCCTAAAATCTATAGTCAAAAGCCCCCAAACCTAATCCTTTCTCCCTAACCTCGTTGTCAAAAGTGTTCGTTTGAATTTAAAGTTTCAATGCTATTACTCACCTGCGCAACAGGTGTTTTAAGAAAAGCATTACATGGAAAAAAATAGCCTCTGTTTGAGCAATAATATGCGAACGAACACACTTGCAAGTTGCAAGTTGGGCCATTTGATCATCCATCGCACCGCTAGTCCGCTACAATGCTTTTTGATCAAGCAGTGCCGCCTTTTGGAGAAGCTTTGCAAAGCCGAGCGTTCCGGCCGGCCGGTCGACCTCTCTCTCGTCTGTAGTTCTTAAGTTGACATTAAGGTTCAAAGTGATGTCATTATTGGCGATAAACGGTGGGAGAAGGTTAGCGCAAGCATGAAAAAGTCGTAGCCCTTTTCGCAAGGGCACAGTGCGGGTCACCAGCTCAATCATTAGATTCCGCGGTGTAGTGAAAGTGTGGGCTTTGACCAGACGCATCTCTACATGGAGATACCAGCGGTGGACAAGGACAACGATGGACATACATGCATGGCGCATGGGGCATTCACCTGTGCACCTACTAGCTGCTAGGAGGAATCTGCCCAATTTGGATGATCATACCGTCCTCATTCCTGGTCTCCCGTCCACGTACTTACTAAAATAGTGCCGGATTATAAATCATCGACGAGAGAGAAAAATGACAAGAAGAAAATCAAAGAAGATGTTTATATACGAGCATATGCTGATCTATACGTACCTTCTAGAGAGAGAGAGAAAAAAGGAACGCACGAGATTCTGGTGTCGTAGTAGTGTGCTTGCGAGTTGCAGCACGACAGCTTGAACGTCTACCGCACGAGGCACCAGTAAAAAGGGGCGGGGGGCCGGGCAGGCAGAATCGAATCGATCGATCCTGCGGTCCGAGCGTGAGTGGCGGTTCAATTATGCTGCTACTGGCCTCCTCCCTCTTGCGGTCTTGCCTGCCAAGAAGCTTTGGTAGCTAGTAGTAGTGCGTTTTCTCGGGACGGTAGTGAGCTGGTGACGGAAGGCCATGTAAAAAACATTGGCCCGGACGTGCGCGAGAGGGTGCAGTGTGGCGGCCGGCAGCGCGCAATGGCCGACACCCCTGACGCCGGGCAGCCCTCACGGTCCGTAAATTTTCTTTCCGACACCTGACGGCCGGAATGCTGTTCTTGTTCGTCCCTCGGGGCTGGATTCATGGTGGCGCGACGGCGGCGTCACGGCGAGGAGCAACGCCACGCCAGACTTTTCGTACGTCTCTTCAATTCTTCTCACTACCGACTACTAGAGAAAGCCACGTTCGAGAACGAGGTTTAGCATCGAATTTCTAACCGGTGCTAAATGTGTCACCCTTTAGCACCGGGTTCTTTCCTGAGCTTATTAAGAAAAGTATACTGTTTTGACAAAAAATTATAATCGAGAATGTACATATTTTAACCTGAATAAGGCAACAAGTCTGATTTCTGTCGAGATATACTTGGTCCCTTTGTTTAAACTGAGATGAATCTGGTGACTGGGGCAGAAGGAGGTGATCACTTGGTCACTCACAATCTGTAAGGCTGGTTTCGGCCTTAAAAAAAATCTGTAAGGCTGGAGCAGCTGGAATACTGGAATAGTCTGGCGGAGGAATGAGACGCCTGTTTGCCTGTAGTAGATTGTACATAGACGTTTTGAGGGATGTGAGAGGCCCAAGGCCGAAAGCAGACCCCACCAACCAGGCCCATACAGGCAGCCAGCAGGCCCCCCAGAGCCACTACTTTGAGACCAGCCCACAAACTTTTCGGAGAACATCTCCGTGGCCCGCGGACCTATACACCACACTTCTTTGGACTTGACATGTAGGCCTTCATACGGCCGATCCATTCGTTGGCCCATAAAGCCAGAAAGGCAAAGGGGAAGAAAAAAAACCCGGCACGACGCTCTTCCTTCGGATCGAAGTTCCCCCCTCTTCCTCCTTTCGGATCGAAGCTGTCGCCTCGCCTGTCGGCCTCTATTTGCAAGATCCTCTTGCTCTGCTCTGTCACCGGAATTCCCTTGTCACCTCCTCCCACGACCCACGCCATTGCGACTGCCTAGAGATCTCTCGCTACCGGGTCTCCGCTCCTTCGCCGCCTCTCCCTGCCGGCCCGCGTGCAGGCGAGCCAATATGGAGGTGGTGAACACGCCCAGCCAGGAGCTCGCCCTCACCAACTGCGCCTTCGTCTCCGCCGCCGACCTCCGCCGCTTCCCCAACTCCATTGCCCTCGTCGGAGACGCCCTCTTCCTCACCCTACGATATCCTCTCTATGCCTGACTAATCCGTTTGTCCTGGTTGTGGTCGATTGGAGCCTCCGTCCGTGATCCTCCCTTTCGTTTTGTTTTTGGGTTATTTTTCTTCTCCGACGAATACAATCTGGCTGATGATATGGGTTTTTCTGGTGCTGTGATGTTTTATCGTCGCTTTGGGAAACAATGTGCGACCTCTGATTGAATTACCTAATCTGTCCACTCGAATTGCTAGTTGCTTTGTGTGTGTGTGTGTGTGTGTGTTTTATAAACAGTTTGAGTTTATAGCTTTAATAATACTTGGTTTCAAGTTTTTCTCAGTTCAGCTGTTGAATTACTAGATTTGAGCAGCCTACGTAGACGAAAGCAGCTATGGGAATAACTTGTCCCAGTTAAAGTTCTTGTTATGTTTAATTTTGGGAAGTGAATTTTATTTTTCGTTTTAAGTGTGTGATCCTTAACAAGACACACAGCTCACGATGCCATTGCAAGTGGTCGCATTGCTTTGAATGGCATCCAGCGACGGCAGGCAAAGGTTTCTTCTGGTGATTCTGTTACAGTCAGCAGGTTAAATTTTAACATGTCCCAACGACCTATGCTTCTCACAGTTCTTTCTGTAGTCATTAATTTTGTTATTTTTGTGCTCAGCTTTGCTCCTCCTGACGATTTCAAGCTGGCTTTGCTTACACTGGAGCTATCATATGTCAAGGCAAAAGCCAACCAAGAGCAGGTTCGCCCGCTCTTCAAGATGATCACAATAGTAATTTGTAAGCATTCAATTGACAGTTATTATATGTGTGAACTTGATTTGTAGTTGGATGCTGTTTTGCTTGCCCAACAACTGCGGAAAAGATTCCTTGATCAGGTAGGACATATGTCTGCATGGTTGCCAGTGTTTTCTTTCAATAGGGCTTATTCCATGATTTTATCAGGAAAATTCCCCTCTATCTGTCACTGACAACATGTAGTGTGTCGATAATTAGATGACAGGTTGCTTTTAGTTGTGTGTCCCAAAACCAACTTTTTTTCTTTGTAGGTCATGATGGCTGGGCAAAAAGTGACATTTGAATTCTGTGGGACAAACTATATCTTCACTGTAAATCAAGCTTTGCTAGAAGGCCAAGAGAATGCCACGCCATTTGACAGAGGGTTCCTGTCAAGTGACACATACATCATATTTGAGGCTGCCCCTAATTCAGGAATCAAGGTCCTTTCAGTTCATTTGCTACCTGCAGATAAAACACATAGAATGCATTGTAATACCTTGTTTTATACACACAGGTGATCAACCAAAAGGAAGCCGCTAGCAGCAAGCTTTTCAAGCATAAAGAATTTAACCTGGAGAAGTTGGGTATAGGTGGATTAAGTGCTGAATTTACAGACATATTTCGCAGGGCATTTGCTTCTCGAGTGTTTCCATCTCACGTTGTTAGTAGGTAATTATCTGGCAGGAACTAGGATATTGGGACACTTTCTTAAATTAGCAACATAACAACTAGTTGTAATTAACTAATTGCCCGCTACAGGTTAGGCATAAAGCATGTCAAGGGTATACTGCTTTATGGCCCCCCAGGTACTGGAAAGACACTTATGGCCCGACAAATTGGGAAATTGTTAAACGGAAAGGATCCCAAGGTATGGATTTCTTGACTGGATATATCATACAGATGTACTCCAGGCCTGATTGAGCTTTTTACTTTTATATGTTCATCCTCATAAACACAGTGGTGTTATGGTTTACTCTTCCAAAATGAAGAAGGTATCAATAATGTTTAAATTAGTCTTACATAGGCCTCGTGTTACCACAAGCAGTGCTGATCACCAACATTTTTTTACTTTATTAGATGTGAATTGCGTCATGTATACATGACCTATTACTAGTTTTGTTGCCTCCCATTTCTCATGAAGTTGTCAACTATTTAATTAGTTTTGTTGCCTTCCATCTCCTAATGAAGGAGTGCATTGCCTTCCATTTCTTATGAAGCTATCGACTTTATATCCAACCAAAAATGTGTGAACCATGCTGAAACTGTGTTTTTGTCAAGGTAGCCATGTGATATGACTAGTGTCAGATCTCAGCTATGGTCCAGCTATATGCTTAACTTCCATGTTTGATCTCAGATTGTAAATGGACCTGAAGTCTTGAGCAAATTTGTGGGTGAAACAGAGAAGAATGTGAGAGATCTATTTGCAGATGCTGAGAATGAACAGAGAACACGTGGTATGGTGTCTCAAAAATAAAAATGTCTATACTTTTCTTATTACTTTTGTTTGTTTTTATTTATCTCAAATTATGTGGCTTTATCTCAATTTAGGTGATGAGAGTGACCTTCATGTCATTATCTTTGATGAAATTGATGCTATCTGTAAGGTAAATCACCTGTACCCTCTGCTTCACATAATCACATCCTCATACATTTTGCACTTGTTAGCTCTCTGAGCACAGTTGAGGATGACCTGTATCTTGTAGATAACTCAGTGTTAAATTCTTCAATCACATCAGTTTGGTAGCAGGAAGGATCTTTGGATTGTTCATAATGTTTTGTAAACATCTGTTTTTCTACTCTTCTCCGAAATTCTATGTGCAGCCAATCAGCAAAACAATTATTTACCATAATATATATATTATTGATGAAAGCAATCTATTGTTTCTCAAATACATCGCGTTAACTGAACCATGATATCGTTTCCCCCATGATATTTAATACCAGCTTTTGCTTGTTTAGGTTGCCTTATAAATTCTGACGAAATATTTTGTAACTTCTTAAAAAATCTGACTGTGCAGTCAAGAGGCTCCACCAGGGATGGTACAGGCGTACATGATAGCATTGTAAACCAGCTGCTAACAAAGGTATTTTTCCTATACTTCGAATTATGAACTTGATCGTGTTTTTTCTTTCAAGTGTGTATTAATGATATGTAATCAACCTGTATACTATTTAGATAGATGGTGTTGAAGCATTAAACAATGTTCTGCTTATCGGAATGACAAATAGGAAAGATTTGCTTGATGAAGCTTTGTTGAGGTGAATTCTTACACTCTGTTGTGATTTATATCTTGTTGGCATAATCTGCTCAATCTTTGGCATGTACATTCAATAGTAATGACAATAGACATCTTCGCTGTCAAGAGGGTTGCAAGGATTTAGTGTCGAGCTTTGCCTAATGCTTTACAATATTCCGTGGACTCAGACCTGGAAGATTGGAAGTGCACATTGAGATAAACCTACCTGATGAAAATGGACGCTTTCAAATTCTTCAAATACATACAAACAAGATGAAAGAGAGCTCTTTCCTTTCTCCAGATGTTAATCTGCAAGAGCTTGGTATGTCTGATGTTTCTCCTTTTCAACATGCAAAAGCCTATAATTTCTGCTGCCTCATATTTCTTGATGATAAGAATATATGAACTCTTCGACATAATTAATCATGCAAAGCACTTAAAAATAACGTCTGGTCATCTGAATGAAGCTGCACGAACGAAGAACTACAGTGGAGCAGAATTGGAAGGTGTTGTTAAAAGCGCAGTTTCATATGCTTTGAATCGTCAAATTAGTATGGATGACCTTAGCAAGCCTTTGGATGAGGAAAGCATTAAGGTCGCTATGGATGACTTCGTGAATGGACTTCAAGAAATTACCCCTGCATTTGGAGCATCTACTGATAACCTTGAAAGATGCAGGTTTGTACCAAACATCTCAAACATTTAACTTACGAAATCTGAATATGGGCTTGATGATTTATATGTTCTGACTTCTGAGGGCCTTCGCGGATTATTTAACATGCTTCAAATATTAGAAAGATTCATTTCTTGTGGTGTCTGATTACATATCGCTTTTAGAAAATCTTCTACTCCGGTTATGGTTAGGGTGTAAGGAGATGCTAATATGCTACTATCTTATCTGTTTCATTTGTTGTAGGACAATGCATTTTGCACTAGCATTTTAAGAACCAGACTATCATTCATGAATGGTTGTCGCAGAACCCTTGTCTAAACTCTAACGAAACAGGAAACTAGAAATATTTTGGAGACTTTATTTGGCATATATAAATATCTCAGAGATTAAAGAATAAATATATGTATTATATGCTTGAAGTTTCCCAGTGAAATCATATTTTTGTTGTTTGGTCTGTGAGAAAGATTCCAATCATGTGTTTCTTTTGCTGAAAATACTGTCCTTGATTATAAAGATATGCACAAGTTTTATGTAATTTCTGACACTGGTATCTTTATGCAAAATATGTAGGTTGCGTGGTATTGTTGATTGTGGCAAAGCGCATAAACACATTTACCAACGGGCTATGCTCTTAGTAGACCAGGTTAAAGTTAGCAGAGGTAGCCCTCTTGCCACTTGCCTCTTGGAAGGACCAGCTGGAAGGTGCATTTCTGCCACACATTAGCCTTATCTTTGTTTGTATCTGCTATAAACTCATTTCATTTCTATTCAATGGGCTTTCAGTGGTAAATCAGCTACGGCGGCTACTGTCGGCATCGATAGTGATTTTGCTTATGTAAAAGTTGTAAGTTCCTTTGTTCCCATTGCAGTTGAGGAGAGACATTTTTTTCAATCTTATGTCAATTTCTCTTTTTGTTCTATCTGCTCTGAATTGGTATTGATATTCACAGATATCAGCAGAGACAATGATTGGTTTCAGTGAAAGCAGTAAGTGCGCACAGATATGCAAGGTTAGATTACCATTATGCTAAAACTCCAACTACTTGGGAAAGTGTACCTTGTTTCTCAGCTTCTGCTTGTTTGTATGTTTGTGTAGTTTTTTTTTAAAATATTATGTTTTCTTGGGAAACATAATGAGGTATACCTTTGTTTGCTGTTGCTTTACAGGTTTTTGAGGATGCATACAGATCTCCGCTAAGCATCATAATTCTTGATGACATCGAAAGGTAAAAGGTTAATGAGCCCAGCCGCCCTGGAATAAAGCAGATTGTCGTTATTTTATTTTCCTTTTGTCCTTTAGGCTTGTGCTTCAGAGTTCTCTGTTTCTGGACAACCTTTTAGGTTACTGGAGTATGTTGCTATTGGACCACGCTTCTCAAACTTGATCTCACAAACGCTTCTGGTTCTCCTCAAGAGGGTTCCTCCAAAGGTTCACTTTTGCCTTTTCTTTCTAATTTCTCTTGCTATACTGAACTTGTGGCCATATAATCATCGATGCCATACATTGACTTCTCTAATTTGAATTTACAAACAGCAAAATGAGAAATCAAATTCCTTATGTTATGGAAAACAATCCTCTTTATTCATTCATTCATTTCCTTTGTTACTTATTGTAGGGGAAGAATTTGCTTGTGATCGGAACAACAAGCGAGGTGGGCTTTCTGGAGTCCATTGGCATGTGTGATGTCTTCTCTGTGACCTACCATGTTCCTAAACTGAAGAAAGGGGATGCTAAAAAGGTAATGAAATATTCAGACGTGTTAGTTGATTTTGTATAGAGTTGTGTTTATGAATCGTATTGGCTCTTCTTCGCAGGTGCTACAGCATCTCAACGTATTCAATGAAGGAGATATTGATGCTGCAGCAGAAGCACTTGATGATGTAAAATTCTCTCCTAATTGATTGCCACAGGAAAACAAACTTTTAGGGCAACCTCTTACTGTTTTTCTCTGATGATGCAGATGCCACTTAAGAAGTTATATACACTCGTTGAGATGGCGGCACAGGGAAGGACTGGAGGGAGTGCAGAAGCAATTTATGCTGGAAAGGAAAAGATTGATATCGACCATTTCTTCAGCATCTTGGGTGATATTATCCGCTATTAAGCACACTGTACAGTTTAAACACTGCTGTTGAGTTCATATTAATCTTGTACTCCCTTCAATTCCAAACGTAGGTTCGTTAGGATACCGGTCAATCATACTTCTTTGAACTTGTTCCATTAAATTATAAAAGGTTATATATTGACAATACATGGTTGATGTGGCTTACATTTGAGGGAGTGATCAGTAGAAGCACACTACCTGTATGTATTAACCAATACTACTTGTCATTTTTTCAAACTGGCCATAAAGTTCAGATTGTTCCAAAAGGATGAAGTACATGTTTGCCTGAACGCTGAACACAAAAGAAGACATGGAAGTAAGTGCTCCATTTCTATGAATTTTATCCTCTTATGCTCCCATCTATATATATAAAAAACTCATGTCCAGAAATACATTATATATAGGACGGCTATTACCATTGGATGCCACTCGACGATGACTTACATATCGAAGGTCAAGGGCATCTACCGTCCGGACCGGTGCACAGAAGGAAACTGTAGCTTATCTATGCCGATCTGCAATTCCGCAGGTGTCGGCGCTGGCGACAATTAAACGAATCTAACCAGCAGCATCAACAAGCCTCACGAGGCAACAACACGCTTTTTTTCTCCCCGTGCTCTCTCTTCATTTTCCGCTGATCTTTTTTTTCTGACACACTTCACCACTCGCTCGATTTGGAGGACAAAACAAACGACAAAAAGCTCGACCTGGGCGCGACACAAAGCTCAAACGACGTGTAGCGTGTGAGGAAATGGCTTATCCGCACCGACCGTCCCTACGACGAGCCGGCGGCGCACGTCGCCAGCGCCCGCTTCGCCTCTTCCCCAACCCCGCGCCTCAGCTTGGCGAGCCTGCACGACTGCGCCTTGATCAGCCGGTGCAGCGACGGGTTCTCGCTGGGCACGACGGAGAAGTCGTCGTGGTACTCCTCCATGCCCTCCGGGGCGAGCTGCCACACGAAGGCTCCGGCGCCCGCGCCGCCGCGGGCAGCCGACCGGTACACGATGTCGTAGACGGCCTTGTAGAAGATGTCCCGGTGCGACGGGTCGAAGCCCTTGGCGCGGTGCGAGAGCCCGAACTCGGTGGTGAGCACCGGCTTGCCCAGCTCCTTGTCCCCGTCCTCGATGTGGGACGCCACCCACTGCTTCACGAACTTGAGCTTCTCGTCCACCGTGGCGTGCTGCTGCAGCAGCCTGCACGCCGACACCAT
This sequence comes from Echinochloa phyllopogon, assembly GCA_033239725.1. NCBI lineage: Eukaryota > Viridiplantae > Streptophyta > Magnoliopsida > Poales > Poaceae > Echinochloa > Echinochloa phyllopogon. The sequence continues at coordinate 50,580,365 of BTCW01000014.1, forward strand.
CGTTTAATTGTCTCTCCTCACTCGAACTAATAAGGTGAAGGTGAAAATCGCTGAAGCTCTGTTCGGATTGGGATGGTTGTTGGTTACCAGGTGTCGGGGTAGAGATGGATGGAAGCGAAGTCGATGTCTGGGGTCTTGGCGTTGCGGATGAAGTCGGAGCCGTAGTTGTTGTCCTTCCAAGTGCCCGGGTTGACGTCCAGCTTGCGCTGGGGGCTCGTCGGCCCGTAGAACCCCTCGGTGCCGACGGTGAGCAGATGCTTCTTGTCGATGGACTTCACGTACGCCGACATCTCCTCGATCCAGCGCTGCAATTCAACCCAGCAAGATGACATTTGATCACCATCGCCGCCACAGGCAAGTAAAATAACCACATGGTAATAAGGAAAGTAAAATAACCACGAATTGGAACGTGGATTGGACGAACGCGTCGATTTACACGAGAGGATCACGGTCATCGACGCGGCCCAAGTGAAAACATTGACGACGAGCTAGTAAGTAGTAACTCACCTGCAGCGTGTCGCCGGATGGGTCCGTGGTGCAGCGGGGCTCGTTCATCAGCTCCCACGCCATGATGGTGGGGTCGTCCCTGTACTCCACCCCTGTCAAGTGGTTCTTCCTCGTCAGCAGCGTCTGCAACCAAAAGCATCAACAGTCCTGGTGGGTTAATTCTGGCTCGCCACCGACACCCCCAAATTTCACTTTCACCAATGGTAACTACCCAACCGGTGACACAGTTAGTTAACCGACACTACATACTGCAGTGTCGTCCTGCGACAGTAAACTAAATCCGCGAGCTCGATGGGAGCCGAACCAGCTGAGAGATGAGAGAGCTGACCTTGAGGTAGACCTTGAAATAGTCGCGGATGGCGGGGTCGTAGAAGAAGGAGTCGTTGGAGGAGGAGAGGCCGACGCCCTCCTCCCACGCCCACCGCACGTACTGCGTCTTCCCGCCGTACGCCTCCAGGTTGTTCGCCAGGCTGAGGATCAGCCGCACGCCGTGCCGGCCGGCCTCCACCAGCACCCGGTCCAGCGCCTGCGCCGCCGCGTTCCATTTTCCATTAAGCCCTCCCCAAGCACGGCATTTCCGGCGCCGCGAGCGGCTAAAATTAAGGAGGGGGGTGGTGGTGGCAGTAATGAGCTTTTATTCTTTACCTTGAAGACGCGCTCGTCGAAGTGGCCGGGGGAGACCTGGAGGGCGTTGTAGGCGCCGTCGTTGAAGGCCCAGGAGCGGCACACGGTGAGGCCCATCTCGGCGGCGGCGCGGAACATGCGGGAGACGCGGTCCCGGGAGCGCGGCTCCACGGCCTGGTCCATGAGCCAGTAGGAGTTCCACCCGTTGGGGTAGAAGGGCTGGCCGTCGAGGAACAGCTGCGCGCCGCGGCGCTCCACGAAGGGCGCCGCCACGGCGGCCGCGCGGGAGGAGGGCCTGGAGCCGATGCCGATGCCGATGCCAGAGACGGAGCCGGGGAGGGACGGGAGCTCGAGCGAGATGTGGCGGAGGTCCACCTCGCCGAAGGTGAAGTAGAGCAGCGCCACGAAGGTGGCCACGCCGAGGATGTGGTACAGGGCCAGGCCGCTGCCCACCGCCATTGTCGCCGGAGCGTCGGTGGGGTGGTCTCGGGGGGCGCTTGTGGGGGGGTGCGCTAGGGGGTGGCGACCATGCGGAGTGGGATGCCCCCTAGATGTTCTAGAAGGTGGAGTGGGGCGGAGCTGAGGGCAGTGGAGTGGGAGGGAGGAGAAGAGGGGGGCAGTGGACTGTGAGTGAAGTAGGAGGGGGCTGGTAGCGGAGGACAAGTGGTAGCTGCTTCAGCTCTCGGCGTCGGCGGTAGTTGGGGCAAAGTAACTGTTACTCTGTGGGGTGGGGTGTGCAGGTGAAGACCGAGAGGAGATATTTTGCTTCTAGGACCTCAACGAAATTACAATTGCGTTTTTACCCTTGGAAAACGTCGGCCACGGCCTGGGGTGCTGGAGCCTGGAGGGGATGCCTATGCCTCTTTAATGGACACGATACGAATAATCTTGAGTGTTATGCATGATTTGTCGGCGTCATTGATTGCTCTTAATATAGGGTTTGCGCACCGCATGTACAGGAGTACGCTACGTTGCTAAATCTTCAACGCGCAACCTCTTTACCCTCCGTTTTATCCTTCTACTAGTACAGCCCTGCATGATTGACGCGCAAGGGTTAATGGAAAGGAAGTTGGAATCCATATGTATTTAGAAATCTAAATTTGTACTATGTAGCTTTGTTGAAGTTTAGTCCAATTAGACGCAGCTTTTAAAAATGTTAAAGTGTTTATTTTGGAGAATCATACATAGTAATAAGTAGATTTCAATTTATCTATGCAAAACTCTAAATTATACACGTGAAGGGGAAGGAACGAGTAGGGAAGGGTGGGGTAGAGGAAAGTTGCCGCACCAAGAGGTCACAGTTCACATGATTCCTTCAGATCTCAGGCACACCGCCCCAAAGGAAGCTAAAGGACACAGAGCCCCCCACATGCTTAGGTACTAGTCATTCGTACTAGTCGCCACTTAACCAACACACAGTGCCAGTAAAATGGTCCTTGCCCCCGAGATCTCTCCTGCTCGCCCTGCCATCGCCAGACCTACTCCATGACAAAATGAATGGACCTGAAATGGAGGCCTCTGACTGAAACCATACCGCTGGTAATTGCATCCTTCCATTCAATTCAAGGATCATTAAGAACAGAAAGCTTAGTGGAGATGCCGAATCTGTCTCCAAAGGCGAGAGCCTAAACTCCATGGCCTTGTTTAGCCCTTGTTTAATTCTCAAAAACAACCCCAGAGTTTACTATGCAAAAAGAAGATTTTCATCACATCAAAATGTCGGCACATGCATGGAATACTAAATATAGATGAAATCAAAAAACTAACTGCACAGTTTTATTGTACTTTGCGAGACGAACATTTTGAGCCTAATTAATCAATTTTTGGACACATACAAACGAAAATGCTACAGTGACGCAATGATTACGAAGGGACACGGGGGATTTGGGGGTTCAGTGTCCCTTCGTAATCATTGCGTCACTATAGCATTTCGTTTGTATGTGTGAAAAATTATCCAAAAATTGATTAATTAGGCTCAAAATGTTCGTATCGCAGAGTACAACAAAACTGTGCAGTTAGTTTTTGATTTCATCTACATTTAATACTTTATGCATGGGTCGATATTTTGATGTGATGAGAATCTTCTTTTTGCACAGTGAACTTTGATGTTGCTTTTTGGGAACTAAACAAGGGCTTTGCATCTAAACAAGGCTTCCCAAAAAGCAACCCCAAAGTTCACTATGTAAAAAGAAACCACATCAAAATGTCATAGCATGCATGAAGTATTAAATATAGATAAAATCAAAAACTAATTGCACAGTTTCGTTGTACTCTACGAGACGAACATTTTGAGTCTAAGTAATCAATTTTTGGACAATTTTTTACACATACAAACTGAAATGCTACAGTGACGCAATGATTACGAAGTGACATCGTACTCTGCTCCCAAATTTGAGATCTAAACAAGTCACAGTTTGCAAAATGTAGCACAAATTCGGGTGCCCTGGCCCACACTATAATGCAGACAGTTCCTTGACGTTTATGACTTTCAGAGAATGCGGAGCTGGGCGACTGGTCCCTTGGGGCGAAGGAGGTCAGTCAGGTCGTTGCTTGTCCACGTTTGTTTGCGGAGATTTCGCGATCTCCTGTTTACTATTCCGGGCAATGCATTTACTGCGCGGTTTTCACTCCAACTTCGAGTACATGTTTTCCCCGGGATAACAGTAGATTATCACGTGCCGCAGCGAGCCCATCTCGCCGGTGATGCGCGCAGTAAATTAGACATGCAGTGCGGTACACGCTGCACAAGGATAACAAACTCATTTAAGAAGCCGAGCAAGCACCGGTGTATAAAATACAGTACAGTACCCACGCCAGGATTCCCATCTCTAGTATAAAATGCAGGTAACAGTGAGTCTCCCCAGCTTATTATACCAAACCAATGTGCGGTCACATGCATCAGGGTTTTACGGTTTAACCTCGGGGTCTGTTGACTTTTCAACCCTATATTCTCTCGGTGAAAAGAGAGGCTTGCTTGAGCTTTCAGCTTGTGCCCGCCTAGCTTTTCGACGCGACCGGGAATCGAAACCCCATCTGCCTCCTGTTTGTGGGTGCGTTCCTTGAGATGAACTCAACTGCACGGGTGAAAGCGCGTGCTGTGCTTCCGATCTGAACTCGCTCCGGTCAGGTCATCGCGGCAGGTTGTTAGGGTAATCGAAGATTGGACACGAGACAGATGCAAACCGGGCCTCAACTTCTAAACCCTGGCTTTCCAATCAGAAAAGCCGGCCACAGTCAGGGAATCAGGAAGCGGGATCATGGCCGAAGGCCGGTTGGAAAGCTACCACTACCGGGATCTGATGTTTCGGCTGGGCCTGCCGGCTGCCGCTCCCCGGAATCACAGGAGCCGCACGCGGAACGTGTACGCGACTAGCGCCTGTCCCTCCGCCGACAGCCCGTGAGTTGGGCGGAATTGATGGCCGATTGCCCCACCGCCCGCCGGTGCGGCGACCATGCCTACGGCCGCCTAACATTTGCGACAGTGCTAGTGTTTTGTTTGTTTGTTTTTAAAAAAAAAAAATAGTGCAAGACTGCAAGTGCAGCGACTGGCCATTGCGTTCGTCACTCTCGCGTCGCGTCGCGTGGCTCTGCCTTCGCGAGTTCGTGGAGAGAAGCAAGCAGGCAAGCAGCAGCCCCCTAGCTAGCTGCCGGAGGACAAGATGGGCCATGGAGGGCCTCGAAGGTCCACAAGCGGCCCGATTTCTGTTTAGCGAGGCCGAGAGGGATTGGTCGTGCTCGTGCGCGAGGCGAGGCGTTCCCGGCGCCGCTCGTCACGCACGCGCCGACGCGCGCACATGGACGCAACGGCGGCGATAGCGGGACGCCTGCCGCGTCTCCGGAGGACGCGACCCCTTGGCGCGGAGTGGCAGGGCGTGGCCCGCGTGGCTGGTCACCATGTGGAAGACAGATACGGATGGGCACGAGGTGCGCGTGTGCCGAGCCGTGGACCGTGGAGGCATGGGTGCAGCGGCAAGCGGCACGGCGCCGGCGCGATTGGTGGCCGCAGTTGGCGAGGACGGCCAACGGGGCAACTGGGCAAGCAGCGCGCGCGGTTTGCCAGGCAGCCAAGGTGGTAGCCCAGGAGAGTCCGAGCGGATGCCGGGTGGGTGACCGACTGACCGTAACTCCGAGTCGTTGCACCGATTGACGAAGAATCTTGGTTGAGGAGACAGAAACGAAAAAACTAGCACTTGTTCTAGAAACGCTAAAATGGCAATGTACCTGCATATGGGCTTCTGGAGACTAAAAAAACTGACACTTGGTCTAGTGGCACGCTTCGCGTCAATTTTGCATCTCTTTTGCTTATTTTGCACGTATGTATAGCGCACACTAGATTTACAAGATGGCCGGTGTATGTGATCGCTGGCAATACTTCACATGTCTTCCTGCAGCATTGTGCCATACCTCCTCCGTACTCGTAAAGGAAGTCGTTTAGGACAAGGTTTGAGTCAAACTTTGGAAATATAAATTATGAATAATTTTTAAATTGTTGAGTTTGAAATTATAAAAGTTATATGAATAAATTTATTTTAAAAAATACTTTCACAAAAGTATACATGTATCACCTTTCGACAAATATTTTTATAAAAATAAGAAGTTAAAGTTACGTTTTGAAGACCGTGTCGCTGTCCTAAATGACTTTTTTTACGAGTACAGAGGGAGTATACGGTATGTCCTCAGTTTTTCCTCAAAAAATATATTTCTCAATTTCCCACGAGCTGCTCGTCTAGGGAAATGTTATCTTCTTTTAACACAGAAATAAAGACGCATGCGAGACGTTCACATATAATTCCAAATACTTATCTCTATAAATAGACAGACCTACCCTATGAACCTTAAGAACGCATGGATAGAGACGGTATATCTAAATATTTGCAAAGTTACCATATGGATCTCGATATCGGCCAACACACCGTTTATGCCACTATAATAATCGAAAATGCAAGCATCAATGTTAAGTCAGAAGAATCAAGCCACTCTTGTGAGGTTCAGAGCAAAGAACCTAACTAAAGAAAATAGGTTTTATGGTGTTCTTTCCCCTCCTCTGAGGTGCAATTGTGATTTTGCCTTTTTTTCAACTTTATGGATTTACACTCTATTATTCACAAGTAATGCGATTTTACCCCTGGTCTTTGCATATTTGCCGCCGTTTTGATCATTTACTAGGGGTAAAATGGCATTGACTTGTAAATAGTGGAGAGCAAAATTACAAAGAAAAAATAAGAAAAAAATCACAATTACACTTTAAAATAGGGCCAAGAACACCTATGCCCCAAGAAAATACTATATTGTCACATATCACATATGTGACTGGACAATTATCTAATATTTTTTTCTAATGGAACAATTTTTTATTTCTAATTGGAACAACATTGGCCATGTTTGGCAGAGCTCTCAGAGCTGATTCTCTGGTGAATTCAGGAGGAGCTCTGCCAAACAGTTTTTCAGCGAGAAGTGATTCTCTGCCGATTCTGAGAAGTGATTCTCTGAAATGAACTAAGGGCCGGGAGGCTGAAAAAAGTAGCTCATCCTGATTCTGTGAAGTGATTCTCCATCCTGATTTTGATAGTTTATGCTAGGGAATTAAAGAGAATCACTTTCAGCCACAAAATCCCTTTTCTCAGAGAATCAGAATCAAATGGAGCTTTACCAAACATGACCTAAGATCGCTTACCGTCGTACATGGAACATTGGGACGTATACTTTTTTTAGGAAGATTGGGACGTATAAATTTTTTTAGAAATGGGGTATTATATTTCATATAAAGATTTTGGTGGATACATCCCAAGTCTTACAAGAACACCCCTAAAAGAAATAAAAATTACAACTTAGTCCTTGTAGACTCCCGGTTGTCCTCGCCATCGGCGGCCGGAGGACCCCGTCGGAAGCCGACCTCCTCTCCAACGAAGCAACAAAGGTTTCTGTTGCTGACTTGTGTAGCTCGTCCAAAACGACTTGCTTTGTACCAGCTGAACGCCCTGACCGAGAAGCTGGCCGGTAGCCATCCCATCGTAGAAAATGAGGAATCTGACGCCACACATCAGAGCCCCCAGCCCGCCCACGTATACCTTGTTGCGTGCTATCAGTACGTATCCAGCCCAGCAGAAGAAAATGTTGCGGCCCGATAGAGTACACGGCGACGAAGCGTTCTGGTGGGCCGTTGGCCCGATTTGCCGGAAAGAGGTTCGGGCAGGTTCCGCAGTTGTCCCGGGGCACCGGGCCTGGTTACAAACTTCTTCCCCTTTTTGTTTTTGATACTTATCTTCTTCCACTTTAACCCCCCCCCCCCCCCCCCCCCGCGGCGCCCGGCATTAAGGATGGCTAGACTTGAATGCATATCCTCCGACGTTTACTGATTAAAAAATTGCCTCGTGATTCCTTCAAAAGAATCGCCTCAAAAAAAGTTAAAAGCGCTCCTACAAGCGCAAGAGGCTATAATATCATTTAACTTTTTGCCAACCTGATAATCAACTTACAAGCTGTTTACTCATCACAACGTTGATTTTGCCTGTAAAATGTTAGCTATTTCTCTCAGCGTAATGACACGAACTTTTTCCCTGCTTCCATCATCAGCCACTGAAGTATATGGCTGCCAGGGAAAGGGACTCGCTGTGGTGATTTTCTATATCCACAAGTAAACTGAGAGCTACTCAATCAATCTGCCCTCCCCGGAGTAGAGCTGGGTCGTTAGCCGACAGATCTCATCGCATCATATCAATTCCATCGTCCTACTCAGCCCGAATTGTTTAAGCACGGTGCCTATCGCTCTACCAGTTTCTTCAGCAGCGCGCGTTTGGTGTGGCGGCGATTGGTGCAGCAGAGTAGCGGACGAGCACATCTGAAGGAACAGGGAAAGAGCTCCTCATGTGTCAGCGTTGTTATCCGAAGCCACACCACCGACCCTACTACTCGAATTCCCATTGGGCGTTGCGGTTTCGGACACGAAATTCGCTTGCGTTTCAGCGTCTCTTCTCTCGCCTCTTTCATGATTCATGCATAGAATAGAAACCATATGTTCTGATCACATTCCTGGACCTTGAGAAGAGACCATGCGGCGGGCCGGGGCAGGAATAATAATGGTCGATCTGTCGGAGCATTATAGTCCTTTGTCATGAAGCTAGAGCGCTTTATCTGCCGCTCATGAGCTTATCCTAGTCCTGACTACGCCTGGCACGGCATGTACTGGTCATGCCATTGGCAATCATTGTTTAGTTTCTGATTAGAATGGTTTCGGTTCTCCGCAAGTGGAGAACTATAGTATGTATGGGATTCTGTGACCGATGTATACGCCTACCTATTCGGCTATTCCTACGTACCTACCGCATCTCGCCCATAGCATGCCGCCCGAATGAAAGAGAGAAACCACGGCCAACTCTCTCCTCCTCTGTAGACACGGTTCCGTCCAAATAAATATCTCCTTCGTCGCACGTACTGTGCAATGAGCACCACGCGACATCAGAGCAACAGTCGATGTTTAGCCTGTGGTCAGATTCTTCAGGCGTGAGCAGGGCCGGTCCTGAGATTTGAGGGGCCCGGGGCGAGATCAAAATTGGAGGCCCTGTATAGGCCCCGGACAAAAAGTTTTCGGTATAAAAGACCAACTCTACATGTACAAATGTTTGATTAAAATATGTCAAGTGCTTCTTTTTGGATTTTATGAAAAAATAATTTAGATAAAACTCATCCCTTCTTGTTTTATGTTTTCACATTCTTTGTGAATGAAACCGAGTGTCCAATTATTCTAAATGAATTCTTTATGGGCATCACATCTTACAGCAAAAGAGTGTAAACGCTTAATATATAAGATCAGATTATTAAAAGAGCATCTTAAATTGTATAATTGTATGCATCTTTATGAGCATCAGATTATTAAAATACTAAAATAATTGTCACTGTTACCATGAACTTGCTATGGCAATAAGCATGTAGGCCAGACTTCTTTGTACCCTTCCCACGGCGATCTTACAAACATACTGAGTACTCCAATAAAGTAGAGGAAGGTGAGTAGAGGATACAAGAGGGGATTAATTAAGTCATGGAAGATACGGAGTAATCACGACTGACAACTAGGGGTGGTAAACGGCCTTCCATTTTGTACTAGAAATTTTAAGGATCGGACCCTATTAGGGCCGGGCAAAAAAAGTACTAGTTTTTGAGCTAAATTTGATTAGGGTCAAATAGGATTGTGAAGAAACAAACATGCCGTGATCCATTACCACCCCTACTGACAACTGATAATCAAGAGCAAGAACATCAGTGCATCACCTAATAATAACCCCTGGGCTGAGCTTGCTTTACGTTGACGTATTCCTTGGACTTTTGGTCTACCAATTCACTCTCCACATACACACCTCCAGCTGTGGGGCCCCTGACATTTGGGGGCCCGGGGCGGCCGCCCCGTCCGCCCTGCCCCATGACCGGGCCTGGGCGTGAGAGGTAAGCCGTGTGCTTTCTATCTGATCAAGAGACATCAAGTAGAAGTTGGCAATGGAGGCTAGTGGTGACTCTGGGTAACTGAACATGACACGCGCGCATTGTCTAAATTCTAGATAGGGTCGTGATCATGGTCTAGAGTAGTGTGAATGTGAAGGATGGGATCGAAGTCTTGATCCTTGGGCGCAGGCATGTGTTCTTCACGAGAGCGTGCGATTGCGAATTTGTGATAAGCAATATAGAAATTGGGTGACCTGGCGGATGAGGAAATGTATTATTGTTGTCCACGTCAGGTAGCGAGCGAAATGGACCTGCACCGTTGGAACGAAAATCAATATCGATCGATTACACAGACATCTTTCTACTACTAGCCAATAATGCAGAAACTGGTCATCCATATCCAACCCTTCCATATCTCTTCCTGCTCCATAATTATTTGATGCAGCGACGCACATCACAAGACACCACGCGCTCTAGTCTCCAGCTCATATATATCAGCATGGAGCAAATTTCACGTGTTCATCCGAAAACTCGGATCACGCGCGCACAATGTCCACCTCTGCTGTTCAGATGCGCAAATCTCAGGTGACGACGCTGTTACCTTCACATGCAAGGGCAGGCATGCCTTGATCTTGATCTACTGCTTAGAACACATGAACAGTATAGGTAGACATGCCCGATGCGTCGGTGTCAGCATCTCCGGTATCGATGCGGATGTTCGTGGGCTCCTGTCCCGTGGCCGCGGAGGCGCGGCGCGGATATGCGGGGCGCGACGCGAGGCATATCCACGCGACGCGAGTGAGCGCAGCCGAAGAGGTGCGCTGACCGCGCCGCCGCGGAAACTTCCGGCCCTCCTGTGCGGCGGCGCGCCGGCGCCACCAGCTTCACCGCACACGGGTGATCGCAGCGCGTCGGCCCAAGCGAGGACAGCGCGGAGGCGGGGACCAGTCGTGGAATTATTGGAGTCCCCGGGCACGGGGAACGAGGCCGGGAGGGGTAGTTGCCGGATCGCCTGCCGCCGGGATTCTGCTGCATACATTGTGTGCCCTTCTCTTGCCCGGTGCTAGGCTAGAACACCCCGGCCACCCGCCCTACGGATCTGGGGGGATCATACGCCGCCAAGCCAAAATGCAACCACCGGCCATCACCGGCCTCTCCCCAATTTGTTGACACTTTTTTTGACACCCAATTTATTGACATTAGGATCCAGACAAGTTCACACGTCTCCGTCTTTCTACGGTATAGCTTTTCACTCATTGGTGAGCCTCTTAGGGCAGTCCCAACCCAATGACTAGGATGATGTCCATAGAATTAAATGAGGTGTCACCTAGGATAAAAGATGATGTGGCAAGTAATTAAATGAAGAAAGAGAAGGAAACTGGGTCTTGCATGAGACATGATTTCTACACGACATCCAAGACAAGATGTGAGATGAGTAGTATTAAATTGAAATGTAAAATGGTGGTGTTTGCATTGGGAGTGTAGTGTCTACGTGTAGTTTCTTGATGATGTAGAGGCTATGGACATCACTGCTAGTGTCTTGGGTTGGGACTTGCCTTAGAGCATCTCCAAGAGTGACTAAAAAATAAAGTCCCAATATATTAGTTTTGGGACCTTGCTAAAAATTATTGGGCACAGAAAATATCCACTCTTTCAACAGCTCCTAAAAAAAATAGTCCCAAAAACGATTTAACTGCTGCTGCATCATCCATACGTGGGTCTAATGGTTGATTTTCCCCTCTATGAACAGTAACTCGAGATTTATCTTTTTTTGGCGGTTTGTCCTGTGGGATTGGGAGTGCTAAAAGGAGAGGTAAATTTGGCTCAAGATGGAGCAAGTATTGGGCACACCAAAAAATTGGGACACATATTAGACAACTGTTGGAGCACTTTTTTTCATCTTCATTCTCAAAACTAATTATTGGGAGTAGTTTTTGGTACTCTTAGAGATGCTCTTAGAGCTTATCTAGGGTTTTGAATTTATCTTTACCTACACGATATACCAAAAAATAGGGTTGTTTGTCAAGAAGGCACCAACACCACAGCATGGTTGAGAGGGCGTTGTCGGCAATATGGAAAAGGAAAAAATCTAGAATATTTTGATTTGTCACAATCAGATATTTTCCTCTTTGGCAGATAACATTACTTTTATGGGAACATTTTGATTAACTCTTTTGGAAAATAGAGGGCTCAGAAAAATCTATCCTTTGTCATCTGATATTGCTGAGTGATTTCATAGTAAGGGAGTGGGGAGGGGGTGAAACTGAGCAAGTAAAGCCATGATGAATTTAGAAGGTGCTTCAGGAATATACTCCCTCCGTATAGGATTTAGATGTCGTTTTGGACAAGATTTTAGTCAAACATTAGGAATATAAATCACGGATAACTTTTAAGTAGTTGAGTTTGGAAATGTGAAAATCATATGAATGGATTTGTCTTAAAAATAATTTTATATAAGTATACATATATTATTTTTTAATAAATATATTTGTAAAAATAATAAATCAAAGTTACGTTTTAGAGACCGTGTCGTTGTCCCAAACGACTTCTAAATCCTATAAGGAGGGAGTACTCATATACACCACCGAGTTAGAAGAACGAGCCGGTGGTGTTTGGTTTTCGTTATACATACGACCTCGATTAGTCCTCCGATTCGTAATTATACAATGGTACTATTATAGTCCTATGTTTTTTGTGTTTTGGAATTTTTTTCTGATGTCGCCTTGGAAAATAGCTCTCGCTCCAAGTCTTGGGCTTCATTACCGTACCTGATCTTGACCAGGAGAAAAACAGAATAACCCCCTACTCTAGTTCAAGTTTTTCTGATCCGGGGCACCATGGTCGAGCTTCCCTGACGGTACACGGTACGGTTCCATGTCGAGCGCATAGAATCCGGCTAGGTGCCTGACGTGGATCCGTGCTGTTACCGTGGCCCAGCCAACAGCTAGGCCCCACAAGCTCGTCCCCAATCGCCTCATCCACACCCAGTGGGCCCACTCGCCCGTGTCCAGCAGCCAACCACTGCCCGCTCGCCACGTCCCCAACGCTCCCAGCTATATATGAGCTCCTCCCTCCCCGGGTCGACCAAGTCGGAGAGCACCGTTGCGCACAAAAGGCAAAGGAAAAGCCCGTATCAAGTTGGGCAGCCAAACCAAATCACAAACACGAACACGCCATGGTGATGGAGGAGGCGATGAACGGCGAGATGAGCTTGTCGAACATGGTGCTGGGCTTCTTCGAGGATTTCGAGAGGGAGCGGTGGCCGGAGAACGACGACGACGACGAAGGATCCGGCGGCAGCGGCGGCACCGCCGAGAGCAAGGCCTTCTGGCAGACCCAACATTCCCAGCTGCATGTAAGTCCTCCATCTGTTTCTTATGCGCTGATCAAAATCGAGCAGATATTCTTTTTTTTTGTTAGAAGACGAATTGCAAGTTTGCAACTTCGTTGGTAGCAACGCCGCCACGACCACATAGTGAAATCCTGGATAGTTTGGATTGATCTTTTTGTGTGTTCTTGTTTTGCGTTGGCCTAGCCTGGTAATATCTTCTGGTGCTGAGCGATGCAAATATGCGTGGCTGTGGATGATACAGGAGGCCCTGGCCAAGACCAGCCCGGCCGAGAGCAGGATCCGCGCGGACACGGAGGCGGCCATCAAGAGCACGCGCGCGGCGGCGGGCGCGGTCTGCTCCTGCACGGGGCGGCCGGCGGCCGGCGGGGAGTGCCGGCGCTGCATGCTCCGGCACGTCGACGAGCGGCTGCGCGACGCCGGGTACAACAGCGCGCTCTGCAAGTCCAAGTGGACGCGCTCGCCGGACATCCCTTCAGGTACCGTACGTCGTCGCATAATTCACCTCGGGTTTCTACTGTGCGTGGTCACCGATTTTTCCGCTGAAACCCGCGACGATCACCAAAAGCAAGCAAGAGAGGAATATCCAAATCAGGGGTGTTTTAGGTGAGGAGAAGATTCCATGTCGGCCAACTCGACTGGTTTTTGTTGTTTAGCTAGCTCCTGATCATACCATGCGTGTGGAATTTATGTTAAGAAGAGAGATGCATGAATTATAGAGAGAGCGTTCTGCCAGTAGCGCCTACCTGCAGTAGATAGCTAGATATCATATCCAACACGGCCTACTCTGTAAACTCACATGGTCCACATGGACCCAGTCATCATCCTCGATGGCACTCCTACTAAACAAACAGCTAGGCAACTGTCAGGAACGCGTCTCTCTCGCTCACAGTTGGTTCAGCGGTCACTGCTCTCACACCCACTTGAGTGCCTGCGTCCACATCAAACCCCTCCTGGACCAAAGGAATTGCAACACGTTTGCACAGAACATCCGAAAACTCCCAGCCAGATGATATTCGATGCCGAACAGTTCGTTCCCCGTCACAAAAAAGTTTGGCTCGCGTCCGTTGTATGCTGACGTGTTCCCCGAAAACTGTGTGTGTGTGCAGGCGAGCACAGCTACGTGGACGTGGTGGTGCAGACGAGGAGCGGCAAGGCGGTGCGCGTGGTGGTGGAGCTCAGCTTCCGCGCCGAGTTCGAGATGGCGCGCGCCGGCGCCGAGTACCGGGCGCTGGTGGCGGCGCTGCCGGAGGTGTTCGTCGGCCGGGCCGACCGGCTGCGCGGCGTGGTCAAGGCCATGTGCGCCGCCGCCAAGCAGAGCATGAAGGAGAGCAACATGCACATGGGGCCATGGAGGAAGCACAAGTACATGCAGGCCAAGTGGCTCGGCACGCCCGAGCGCACGGCGGCGGCTGCGGCGGCGCCGGCGGTTCCTCCAGCGGTGACGGTCGGCTCGCCCGAGAAGCAGACCAAGTTCAGGGCGTCCATGCTGACCTTCGACTTCGGCCGGACGGCGGTGGAGGTCGTGTGATGAAAGCATGACGTGCGCACAACGAGGATTACTGCGGAGCTGTATGTATGCATTTGTTAGTAGAGTGTACCCCGGATTTTAGGCTTTTTGTCAGGATTCAGAACTTCAGAAAACCCAATGTTGAATTGGTCGTCAATCGAGTCGATATAGTAAAGCTTTGACACGGTATCATCAGATACCGTCACCGTAGGGAAACCTCAAGTTCTGAATTTGTTACCGAGGAATTTTACTCTTATTGCAAGGGAATAAAACCGAGCTTCACTTGCACTGATAAAAATATATTAGCCGATTGGAGTGCCGAAGATATCCCTGAACTCTGAAGCCCTGAATGTTTGACATTCGCTTCTGATGAGCATCGACTCATCTGCCGACAAAATTTGCCCTTTCCAAACTTGTTCGGCAGCAGCCTTCGTAAGGATTTACAAGTCCAGATGTGAATAAGATGACAGGAAGCAGAATTTCAAATTTCGTAAGATAGCAAGTAGTAACTGAAACAGTACTATGCTACAGAACCAACCTGTATGTCCAAAAAAGCAAGCAAGCATAGTTTGGTTTTGCACACTTCAGTAAAAAGCAATAAAATCCATCGACCATTTCTAGTCAGCAGCATGGTACGCATTGCTCAAAATACAGCCCTGAAGTTGACAAGGCTACTATATAAATTCAAAAGAGAAATGTTGCAAGGTGAGAAAGGAATGTGATAAGTACATAAATGTGCGCCCAGAAGTCAGAATGAGCTCTGGATGTAACGATATCAAACACATCAAGCCCCTCGAAGAGGAATTTCAGGAAGCGGCGTATGTACATTTTGCGTATTGATGATGAAGAACACTGACATGGAGAACAAAATCAAATGCTAATCATGCTATAAAACAGTGAAACACAAATAATCGATTTCTTTTTTTCCTACCTGACATAAAAAAGAACTGCAATTACATTCTGAGGCCTATCGGATTAGCAAGTTCAGAAGGGAGAAGGAGCTGAATAGTTACAACAGTTTTGGTGGAGGCGGCCCAGAGAGATCAGGTTGGCTATGCTTGAGCTTTTGGACCCAATGAGCAAGCCAGTTCTTGTGATCATGAGTCTCTTGGCAGATCGAGCTTGGCATATTGTCGAGTGTACCATCTCTGTCAAGAACCGTCTTAAACTTCTCCAGTATTTGAACTATTTGGCAGAAGTCAGGCCTCTTCTCTGGATGGGAGGCCCAACATTGCTCAAGTAGAAGTCGTACTGGCGCTGGGCAGCTAGTAGGAATGGCCGGCCTCACATTCTGAAAATTAGAAAAATATGTTCATCATTTTATTTACTGAAAAGCAACACTAGGGCGGGGTCATGAAAAAAAATGTGTATATACTACTGAAACTTCACCATACAGTGCAGCTATTCAAAATGTCTTAACATATTATTTCTTGTTCAACCCAATCTCTGAATTTTGAACAAGCTAGATAATCTCGAACTTTACCATGCAAGGAAGGAAATGGTGATCAGCAGATCAGGTTATTACCTTGTCAAAGACAGCAAAAGCTGCTTGAAATGGATTAAGATCTTCATAAGGTATTGAGCCAGAAAACATTTCCCATAAGATAAGGCCAAAGCTGTAGACATCAACTTTTCGACCATATGCCTTGTGCTTCATCATCTCTGGAGCCATCCATCTGAATGTCCCGGTGTCGTTTGCCAGGGGGTAACAATACTCTTCTTCACAAGCTATTCCAAAATCAACAATCTTTGCACAGAATTCTTCGTCAAATATGATGTTCTCTGGTTTCACATCACGATGGACAACTCCCTGAGAGTGAATATATGACATGCCATGTGCGATATCCAAGCTAATTTTGATAATCTTGTCTAGACAAAGAGCCTTGTGATCCAGCTTGTGCAAAAACGCCCTCAAAGAACCTCCAGAAAGGAATTCAGTGATGACACAGAATACTGGTGGACTGCTGCATGCTCCAACCAGCTACATAGAAAAAAAAGTGTGTATTGATTGAGAAGGATCCTCATAGAAGCAAGAGCACGAATTGTAATTGTCATGATAAATGATGGGTTTTCATTTTCTGAATTTCAGTGTGCCCCAAGTCAACAATCTCAACTACTCAGTTTGACAACAGGGCTACCGTACCATGTACCCATATCCATATGTTAGACATGTATAAGAGTAGGACCACATGGAACTATGGAATGTAACCCTAAAAATGCAGCTACTAGATACACTAGTACTGTTGTTAGTCTTTGAAGGATTCCCATGTATCCAGGTCAGCTGGAAGAGGGTTATGCCCAATTCGACGCAAGACAAATGGATCTGAAGGTTAATTACAGGTTCAAGGGTTCCTCTGCCTAAGCAATTCTGCATAATGTACCAGTTCTCAACAAAATGCAAACCGCAGATACATCAATAATTCAAATTTCTTGATAGTTGGCTATATAATCATGAGTGCATCTAAACATAAATTGTCACAAAGTAAATATCTAGAAACAAAATCTAAAGCATGCAGTAGAATTGTGCAACTACTTCCATGACATTGTAGGCTTATTCACAGCCAGTGCAGAATTATGCCAGCATCATAACCATTAAACAAATTCTAATTCTAAAAATTGAAAGTTGACTTACCTTGATGACATTAGGATGATTGAGGCGTGACAGAGTGATAACTTCCGTGTTGAACTGCTTCTCAAGCTGAGCAGCCAGCTCTGCATCTTCCTCGTCATCAGGCTGTCGGATGAACTTGACGGCAACAGGCTGCTTCTTGTAGATTCCGTGAAATAACCTGCTGTGAGCCCCGGACGCGAACCTGTGTCCGATGAGTAGCTGGGAGCGATCGACGGACCATTTCTCGAGCACCTCCAGTGCAGCAACCTTCCCCCTTCCATTGGCACGGCCCTCCTTCCTATGCTTCAGCTTGCCCGGTGCCCTCACCGGCACAGGCGGATTCCCAATCAGGTCTAGCGAAGACGCGGATCTCCGGGGCGGTGGTGGAGTGGAGAACCTCTTGCTGGCCGATTTGGCCTCCTGAAACTCTTCAGGAACGTGGCGAGATGGGAGAGGAGACCTCGCTCTCTGCATCGACTTCGACCCCTCGCTGAGCACGCTAAGCGACGAGCTCCGCGTCAAGGTTTCATCGCCCGGCGCTTTCTTCTTCGAAAATGGAGCAGGGCTTGAGCACGCTCTCTGCAGCTTCAGGCTTTGCTCTTCGGGGTGGAAGGAGAACTCGAGGGCTCCTGGGCTCTCGTCATCCGTGTTCTGAACCACGGGCTCGTGAGGGACGGCCACGCTGAGGTTGCTGCTTCCTTTCTTCCCATTTGCAGCCTTGGCATCGTCATCATCCGCGCTCTGCACCGTCAGCTCGCTAGGCACGGCCACGCTCAAGTTGCTGCTTCCTTTCTTTCCATTTGCGACCTTGGCATCGTCCAGCGTCGCCGGCGGTTTCTGCGACGGGCGATCACTGACTGCCTTCTGGTCCTGCGTCGGCTTGGCGTCCGTAGACAAGTCCCTGGGCTTCGGCTGGGCGCTCAGCGAGCTCGTCCTCGGAAGGGCGGAGGTGGAGAACCTCGTCCCTGGCTCCATGTTGAGGCCATGGAGCTTGAACCCCGAGGCGGAGCCCTTCTGCTTGAGCGCGGCGCCGCGGTTGAACTGCTCGACGAAGGCGCCAAACTGCTCCCTGCCGGAGTTGGAGCGGACGACGGAGTGGGAGAACCGCGTCCGCCGCACCCACGAGTAATCCTCGTCGTCCATCTCCTCCTCTCAAACCCCGATGCCACCAACCAGACGATCCCGAGTGCGCGCTAGACAGTTGGATCAGAGAAACCTGGAGGAGAGAAATCCGGATCCTAGCACATCCCACAAGTCATTGAACAGGCGCCACATTTGCTGCTCCCTTGTTCAAGAGCCCCGAACCTTCGTCCCCGCTCGATCGCTCGGATGCCACGAGCGACCCGGTTGTCAGATTCCACGTACCGGCTCGGCCTCCTGAAACCAACCCGAAATCAACACGCTATAACAACAACAACAAAGAAACGTGGAAGAATTCTTATTCGAAGTCACCGGGAAACTAATTACGGGAAACAAACGGAATGCTTCCATTGGTCAAAAGCCACGAGCTACGCGAACAGAGGAAGGAACCGATCGAAAGTGCGACGAACCGTGCCGGCTAAGAGAAGGAAAAAAAAACAGAGGCGTGCAAGAACCATCATCATCATCATCAAAAGAATAGAGAGCGGCAAGGCAGGACGGACGAGATACGTGAATCTGCCGAAAGCATGACGCGGAGCCGGAATTCAAATCCGACGCCATCCACGCGACACCACCCTCGTCCCTGACGCAACGCAGTTACGCAACCGGTGCCCAAATCCAAACAAGAGTTCGTTCGCCCCTCCCAATCAACATCCCGAGAGCGAGAGAGCCGTCCCCGCGCTTACCCGATCGGAAGAAGCAGCCGAACCGCACGCGGCGAGCAGGCGGCAGGGACGTGGGGGGCGCGGGCAGCGACGTCGGCGAGGCCCGCGGCGTGATTAACGCGGGGGAGAAACAAAGGCGACGCCGCGTTGGGGGGCGCCGGAACCTGGGAGTGGTGGAATTCGCGCGGCGCCGTGGGGAAGGAGGCGGAGGCGGAGGCGAAGAATGTTGCGATGGAGCCCCACAAACGGTTTTATCGCTGGCCGAATCGAGCAGCTTCGGGGGCGCACGGAGGAGAGCACCGATCCCTCCTTGGCTTCGCTTTCGTGCGTGTGCGCTGTGTGCCCTGACGTGAGAGGACGGATCTTTCCTTTTCCCTTGTGTTATTAAAATCGTAAAAATATATACTAATGAAAAGAGATCTAGAAGTGAAGTTTACGTGAGGGATAATAACATACGGAGTACGCAGGGGAGCGGGACTCGCTGATTCAACGATTATTCTAGGGTCAATTATTGGAGACGACTTTTGAGATTAATTAACTATAAACAAGTGCGACTCCCTTTTGGTTTTGGCGAGAGGGGAGGTGAGACGTGAGACGGGCTGTATGCTTACGCTTCTCGTGGATTCGATGGCGCTGGCATCCGAGATCCATATGGACCTCGTGCATGTGGAAAGGGTTCGGTGTCGGTGTAGGGCGAGCCCATTGGCAGGGGGCATCCCGGCATGGTCCATGGTCTATTCCGAGAGGGAGGGAGCGCGGTGCGCTCGTGTCGTGCCACTCCTGGACTCCTGGTAGGGTAGGTCTAGAGGTCGTGGACAAGAGGGAGAGCCAAAGCACGAGGATTTTTAGCGCAGGGCAGGTACTTTGCTGACATTTCCGTTTGATTCCTGGATTTCTTCACGCGGTTTTGGTCAGCCGGATTGCGCAAAGTACACCGCTGTCCAATACAGAAGATATATTTGCCAAACGAGGATGGTTTCCTATGATCGTGCCTCGGTGGCTCGATCTATAGAAGACTAGAACACGATACTCATATTTTTGTCTTTTTGCATGGAATTTACATTGCCCACAATTTTGTATACACGCTTGTTGTGGCATTGTATTGTAGGTCTACTTGTATACTCCGTACATGTGATGAAAAAAAAGCACGCACACGCCTAGGGCAATATGGCGTGATTGGAATCATAATGGATTTATATATGTAGTACTACTTTAATGCTACAGACATTTGTGTATTTTTCTTTATATACATCTAGCAAAATTAGAGAAATTTTACTGCTATATAAGAACAAATATAAAATGGAAATTAATCTGGAATGGAGGTAGTGCTTAATAAATACAACCAAAATATCACGCTGTAATATCTCTAGCTTATTCACGACTTTAACCCTAGAAAACTCGAATTCTTGAAACCAAACTCTACCAAGCAAGCCTACGTGTTGGTCTATCCAGTCTACTAAAAAAAGATTCGCTAATGCTAGGGGTCAGGCGTTGCTCACTCGTTGACTGACGTACTTTGCCCCGCGGAGCGCGGAGCAGTTAGCTTGCCGAGGAACGAGGTCTTCCTCAAACAGGAAAATAATCTTTTTAGACGTTGAGTAAAACAAATTTTGGTAGCCTCCAACAAGCCCAATAGGCCCGCGAACGAGGCCCGGCCCGGATCAGATCCAGGACAACGTGCCAAAGGGGCAAGGTACCCCGACCGAACTCCATCCCGCCCGGCCGCACCGCGCGCTCCCCGCTGCCCCACCACTCGCCACCGGAGAGGCGAATAGAATAAAGCGAGGGAAGCCAATGCAGGTCGCCGTCAAAACCACCACGACCACCACCGCCGCCTGCGCGCACCCGCACACGAAGCCTCCGTCGGCCCCCTTCCTCCGGCTGTCCCCTCCTTGCCGCGTCAGCTTCCGCGCTTCTCCGCGCCCGAACCCGAGGGCGACCGCCATGGCCGCCACGTCGCAGCAGCAGGAGCAGCTGATCATCACGCGCCCCGACGACTGGCACCTCCACCTTCGCGAAGGCGGCGTCCTCGAGGCTGTGCTGCCACACAGGTTCGTCGGATCGTCGCTGCTGCTTGGGTTTTGGTGGCGCGTGCCGGGTGTTCGATGTAATGTCTCTGAGAGGTGGTCGTGTTTGTGCGCTCTGTGGCAGCGCGAGGCATTTTGGGAGGGCTATCATCATGCCCAACTTGAAGCCGCCGGTGACCACGACGGCGCGCGCGGTGGAGTACAGGGAGGAGATCATGAGGGCGCTGCCGCCCGGGAGTAGCTTCCAGCCACTCATGACGCTTTACCTCACGGACAACACTAGCCCAGAAGAGATCAAACTCGCAAGTATGAATCATCTCCATGCAGTTACCTGCTCTTCATTCTTTTTTCATCTTCAGATCTAAAGCTGCATCTTCACCTAGTGGCATGTAAAGCAACTCCACGTGTCGTAGTGTTTTGTGTCTGCGTCGATGTGCCCCTAACTAGTAAAAGTTCAAATAGTAGTCAGTGCTATTGTTGGTTTTACTGTCCATTAGTGACAGATACACAATGCAGATGCGCCCTTGTGCAATGAGTTTGTCGCCACATACCATCTGTTGAAAATTTGAACAAATTTGGCTAATGTGCTTAAAATACCAATTATTGTGTGCATTTACCAATCTATGGATTATCTGGATGGTGATGTTTATGTTGCATGCTATGTGGTTTTAGGAAAGAGTGGTGTAGTCTTTGCTGTGAAGCTGTATCCCGCCGGAGCAACTACCAATTCCCAAGATGGTGTCACTGACATTGGGAAATGTTTGCCTGTCCTCGAGGAAATGGTCAAGCAGGAGATGCCTTTGCTTGTAAGTAGCTTTGGTGCATTGCATCCTTGAAGTTTTGATCCACGTGGCTTTACTAGACATAATCTCTTGAACAGTTATTGCTTTAGTTAGTACTTTGTTTTTTTGCTGCACTGCAAACAGCTTTTATGGCTATTTGTGATTTTCTTCAGGTTCATGGAGAAGTCACAGATTCACTTGTTGACACCTTTGACCGTGAGAAGGTTTTCATTGATAGAATATTGGCACCACTTGTACAAAAACTTCCACAGTTGAAAATAGTTATGGAACATATCACAACTATGGATGCAGTGAACTTCATAGAATCATGTGAAGAAGGTGATGCACCACTACTAGAATGGCATTATACTTTTGCCCTTTTTCTACGGTTATAACACTTTCATGTTCCCAGGTCATGTTGCTGCAACAGTGACTCCCCAACATCTCCTCCTCAATAGGAACGCTTTATTTCAGGGTGGCTTGCAGCCACACAATTACTGCTTGCCAGTACTGAAAAGGGAGACTCATAGTATGTTGCAATCACCCTCCAATAAGGAATGCTACCACTTGTTATAAATGCACATTGGTATTTCTTTTGGTCTAATGACTAGACATTTCTTCAGCAATTATGAAAGATGCTTCTTAAACTTGCACAATGATAATCATTTTGGTTCAAAATGTGACCAAACGTTCTGTCATCAATATATAACTATAGATCCATAACAATGTTTCGTCTTACATTTTTCTGTTGCCTGAGATTTGGCTATTGCCCATCATTCAGTTAACTGTCATGTAAAATATTTTTGTTCTGTAATTTTGAACAGCACTAACTGTTTCTCAACCTTGTACCCAGGACAAGCTATTGTATCTGCTGTAACAAGTGGGAGTAGACGCTACTTTCTTGGTACTGATAGTGCTCCCCATGACAAACGGAATAAAGAATGTTCCTGTGGATGTGCAGGAATATATAGCGCTCCTGTTGCCTTGTCTCTTTATGCCAAGGTATTTGAAGAGGTAATCTCTATCTCTAGCACTCTCATGCTTATCAATCATCTATGCTTCATGATTAATATTAAAAAGGTAGATATTATACATGATCATTTATCACCCCAATTACTAGGTTTCAAGAAAATTATCTCGCTGTCGATTGGTTTCAGTTACATAACACTGAAGTTGCAAAGTGTCACAAACCCTGCAGACGTTGGAAATTCTCTTTCTGATTGCTTTATTTTTCTGGACACGCTTCAACTGTTTCAGGCTGGTGCTATAGACAAGCTAGAAGCATTTACAAGCTTCAATGGGCCTGATTTTTATGGCCTCCCAAGGAACACTTCAAAGATTGTCTTGAGAAAGAGTGCCTGGAAAGTTCCCGCAACCTATAAACACAGCTCAGGGGAGATTGTACCTATGTTTACGGGCAGCACCCTTGAGTGGCTTCCATCGGATCAGGAGTAACCAATATGCATTACTGGACGATGCGCTTGGTGGGAATCAATGAGTGGGGTTATTCCATGTGTTTCCCCCTTTTCTGTTAGAATCAGAATAGCAAACTGGCTTCAGCCATAAGCTTGGCCTATGACCCTACGTGGAATTCTTGAAGGCAAGACTAGCGACAATAACATATTGAAAGCAACTGCGAAATGTCTGCTTGTTAAGTTGTAATACCAGATCCAGTTGGGAACTTGGGATTGTAGACTTGCAGTACGGTTAAAGAAACAGGGCACAGTGTATGGTTTCAGGGTGCTCTATTGATCTAGACATCAGAGCACCCATGATGAATAAATATCAGCATTGCTGATACATCGCTGTATATCAATCTTACACTCACTTTGGTTTCCTTTAACTACTTCTGAATCATGACAACTATTCCCCGGTTATTTTAGCGAATCTGCCTTCCCACCCACTGAGATCACTGGCCACTGCCGTCGCCTTAACAGTAGCAATCCTCACCAGGTGCTCCTGCTCCTCCCTCTGTCGTCGACATCCAAATTGTCATCACCGTCGTCATCACGGATGGAACTCAGCAGGGCTCGCAGCTCGCGAGCGCTCACAATGCCCTTCTCTTCCATCTCCCCTGCTAGTCTGTCAGCATCCTCCCGCTTCCCGGCCCTCGACAACTCCTCCACCAAAGCCCTCCTTGTGACGTCATCCACCACCCTCCCGGCCTTGGCCATCTCCCACATCACCCGCTCAGCGTCCTCGGCCTCCCCAGCCATAGCCAGAGCACTGACGAATGCGTTGCACGCCGGCTCCGTTGGCACCAGTCCCTTCCCGCGCATTTCGTCGAACAGCTCCCGCGCGTTCCTGGTGCGGCCCTGCGCGCTCAGCCCGTGCACGAGGTAGCTGTAGGTGAAAGCGTCCGGCTCGCACCCGTACAGGGGCTCCATCTGGTGGAACAAGCGCAGCGCGTCGTTGAGGTGCAGCGACTGCGCGTAGCCCCTGATGAGCACGTTGAGCGTGCGCGTGTCCGGCGGGATCCCCTCCTCGAGCATCTGCCTGAACAGCGCCGACACGTTGTCCATGTACATGTAGTGGATCAAGGTGTCGCCGCGGCCGCGGGACAGCAGCGCGGTGAAGAGCGCGTGGTATGTGTCGGTGGAGGGGCGCGCCGCGGGGTCGGCGGAGGCGCGCATGAGAGCGTAGACGTGGAAGGCCTTGCCGAGCCTGCCGAACTGGCAGTAGAAGTAGAGCGCATCGCGGAGGAGGGGTCCCGGGGAAGGGAGCGAGGGGAGGAGGGAGAGGAAGAGCGCGCAGGCGCGGTCGAAGTCGGCGTAGAGGTCGGCGGCGGCGAGGCGCTTGATGGCGACGAGGAACGGGGCGGGGTCGGGGCGGAACGTGGGGAGTCGGAGGGAGTGGGTGAGGAGCGGGAGGAGGAGGCGGGCGTCGGAGGTGGAGGCGAGGGAGGAGGCGAGCACGGGCGGGCTGAGGCGGGACGGGAGGGACGCGATGGCCGCGGAGACGGCGTCGGGGGAGGGTGGCGGAGGGTTGGGGCCGCGGCGGAAGCGGTGCGGCGTGCGGCGGGATCGGGTGGAGAATGGTATGTGGCCGGAGAAGGACGCGGGGGCGGCGGCTGACCGGAGGAGGCGGCGGAGGAGCGTGGTCATCGCGGCGGCGGCAGCATTTGAGTGGCGAGGGGCGGGGAGGTCAGACCGTCAGAGGCTTTTTTTCACAGGCTCACCTCAGGATTCAGGCCCAAAAGGCCGTGACCACACAATCTCACTCACTGGGCACCGGGCCGGAAAGAAGAGGCAAATTCCTCGGCCCCGTGGAAGGTGGGATGGCCGCCGCCGCCGCGCTAGCGTTAGCGTCAGCGAGTCCTCTCCGGCGTCTCCTTCGTGCTCCTCACCGGCGCGGAGCCATCTCCGCCCCGTACTACTTCGTCTCGCGAGGTAAGCTCGAAGGCCCATCTTATCGTTCGATTGTGCCTCTCCCTGACGCTTAGCCCAACCGCGCCGCAGGACGCTGTAGCTCCGCCATTGCCGTCCCCACCGCAGCAGCCAGGGATTCGACGGTGAAAGGAAACGTGGGCAGGAATGCAGCCGAGGAAGTCAGGAACATTCTGGATATGGTAATTTATCTCCTCCATTGAACTGAGTAACCGCTAAGTGTTCAGAGTCTAACAAGTATAGCTATTGAACATAAGCAGTTTTTATATGTTGGCTTCTGATTGTCTCATTAATTGCCTTCCATTGCACTTGTCACTGTCGCAAACCATTTACCAGTATTGAATTATGCACTATGTTTGAGCTTCAGCTTTGAGAGAGAGTATTGGGGTAAGTGACAAACATGGACCGTGAGAAATGCTCAAAGTGTAGTAGTTTCTCTATTGACCTATTAAAGTGGTTGGCAATAAGCCTGTCCATTTGTGCAAGCAATATAAACTTTCAGTTACATTCAATTCGTAGGCTTTGAAGATAGAAATGGCTCATGTTATGTCCTTGTCATAGATAGATGAGTGATATCAGTTCTGGAGTTTGCAAATGCACATGGAAAAGAGGGAATTTTTTCGACTATGGAGGGCATTGTAGTAGAAAAAGATATCTGCATTTACTGTAGTCTGTAAACGATGGCTGAAATAGATGCAGCATACATTACTATCTTGTTGCTCTTCTGGGAAAAAAAACAAAAGAAAAACAACTACCTGATTTGTTAGTCATTGGCCTACGCTATAGTACCGATTTTGATAATGTAGTTTCATGCATGAACTTTAGACATCATCATTGAAATTGTATTGTTAAAGTCTCAAAAGGAAATTTGTATTCCAAGGAAAAACATTAGTATATGTGGCTATGCCTATATTTGTTTATTTTAGTGTTCCTGAGAAATATGCCATGGTTCTTTTCTCTTTGAAAAGTCAGGGGCATTTGTTTAGTATAGTCATCTTAAGGCTCACAATGCTCAGGTCGCTGTGATTTTGAATGCCGGAAGATCATTCTTTGAAGGATAAACAGAAATAACCGAATAACCCATAAAACATGGGGTACAAATTTAGCTATGACATTCAGCCTGAGAGCCAAATTGCCACACCATTAGGCTGTACAATATTTGGAAAAAATCTGAGTAGACGACTCTAGATCTATGATCTGTCATGTTTTCTTCTTAGGCATATTTGTGTCCATTATATTTGAATCAGATGGTAATGATAAATTAATTATGCCAATTTTGTCAGGTGGATATGGTTATTCTTGCAATTGGTAGATTTGCACTAACATCTAGCTTATACAGGCAGAAAGGGCTTCCCAACGAAGAGATGTTTTCCACACCAATTTTCTTACTCCACCTATAATAAAGGAGGCTATGCTGGTAATTGAGAAGTTAGCAGATATAAAAGCAATAGCTCAGGGTGGCTACCCGCAGGTGAAATTAAATACTCAAATGGAAATTTGTTAGTTGCTTCCATTGGTCTATCTAGTTTCTCATTCTTATATTTATATATATAGGCAGAGCGGTGCCGAATTTCTGTTGGACACCCAGACTCTATGACAAGTGACCCAGATGTGGTTGCTGCTTTGAGGTTTTCTCAGTTTTACCTTATAAGCATATCTATCTGCTATATAAGCTGACTTTGAGGCCAACCCAGCATCTCAGGGAATTTCCGATTGGAACCCTGTTCTCATGGTGACTTTCTTGGTGCCATTCTCGGAACAGGAATAACAAGGGAGAAGATTGGAGATATTCTTTTGCAGGTTTGCTGCTTTCCCAATCACTGTTTTCTGAATGATCTGGCCATTTCCCACCATTTTCCCTTTTGTCATTGAGATGTCTATTTTGACTTTTGTTAGGGGGAAAAAGGTGCTCAGGTCCTTGTTGATCCAGAACTTGTTGACTATCTGATTTCTACTCTCGAAAAGGTAGCTTAAATATCTTACAAGTTGTGCATCTGTTCTGCCAAAATTCACAATTTGCACAAGCTTGTTGTGTACTTATCCCTGATTTTCTGATTTATGATTATGATGGAGAAGATCTTAGATACTTTATTCCCACACCTGACCATATTGTGGTCTGGTGTGATGCACAGGACACAGCACTCAGCAGTGTTACTAGCTGCTGTATTTTTGCGTGTACTTATATATTAGGAATCACAGTGTGCTATGTTCTGGTATGACTTATGTTTTGTTTTACAATTCTAGGGCATCAGAATCCCAGTCGTCCCCAGTCCTTATGCATTACAAATTGGACCAACATGTATTGTTTTATGTTTCACAGTCATATGGAAATGCTTTCTTAGGGATTTTAGTATGTCATGTTATGAGTGTTAGCTAAATCTAGCCACCGACTTGACTGCCATTCATGATTCATGTACTTTGTTTGCCTTTTATGATTCTCTGATTTTGCTTACTACGGATCCTTCTAGTCACTGTCCATTTCTAATGGGATTTTATTCTACAGGTGGGGAAAGTTGGCGTTTCATGCACTCAGATTCCATTGCTTGCTCTAGAATACGAACCACCAAGGTTCTTATGTGATCTCATACCTTTATATGAACCTTATAAGTTTTCTTTCAAAGTTTATGTTTTAAATCCTGGAAAAAGCGACTCAGTTTTGCCTTTAAACTGCAGAACCAAGTCATTTAAAACTGTAGAATCATCCCTCAGGGTTGATGCCTTGGCCAGCGTGGGGTTTAAAATCTCACGCACAAAGCTTGCTAGCTTGATAAGGTATGAATTTTGAGTTGCCAACTATGAACTTTATGTTTACAAAAACTCGACCATGGTGGGAGACTCCCTCCAGGCTTTGTTCTAAGAAGGTGCCGTGCTTCGAACCCGGGTCAGGACGGGAGTTTCAACGACTCCCAGAGTTCAACACTCTAACCGGTCCACCGCGAGAAGCTTGGCAACTTTATATTTACTTATCTTAGCACAATTGTTTTCTTTGGACTTTTGTCTAATCTAATGTGCACTGTACTCTGTTTGCTTGTTCAGTGCCGGAGATGTTCGTGTGAATTGGACGCCAGTTTTGAAAAATGGAGTTACCTCAAATCTGGAGACATTGTTTCTGTCAGTGGGATGGGAAGGTTAAAGGTAATTAAAAAGGAAGAATGTGATAATCTTCTCTTACTTCTAACTGACTGATGAATCTTGTACACACTTAGGATTTAGAACAACCTTGTGGTGTTACTAAATGCTCACTGGCTTTTGTCACCTACTTCACCCTGATACTGCTTTCTTGGTTTTGCTCAAGAGGCCTTTAGTCTATGTCTATATGTTACCGCGTTGAACTTTGCTTCCTCTTTAGTCTGCTAGGATGGATGTTTTATGTTTCACTTTTGTTCAGATATTGTTTTGACTATATAAAGCATGCAAACTTGTTTCATAAACTGAGCGGCAGTTGTTGGGGTCAGGGTAGCTATTCATCATCTGTTGGCTATATAATGGCAATGGGTGATGTACCGTAAGCACATAATAATAGTTACCGATTCTCTTATTTCTTGCTTTTGTATTCTAGTTTCATGTACTGTGTCAATTCGGGCTGATCTGTGTTCCACGCATGTGTGGTGTTAAGGTTTTTGGTCAGTACTTTTGTGCATTGCCCTCAAAGCCCTAACATTCTTGCCAAACAACTGAGGTCCCTAGTGTGTGCATGGGCAATCAGCCTGACTTCTTCAAAGATCCTGCATTGTTGCTTGCACAATTTTACTGCTTCCAAGATAGGATGGTAAAATTGAGGTTTCAGACTGAGCTTGATCTACGTGTTTGAGGATTTGAGCAATGCCACAACTTCAAAATCTTTAACCAATCAGAATCAGTGGTGAAGCAAGCTCATGATCTCACAACGATTGAAGGAGAGATGGCTCAATCTGGTAACATGTCAGTGCCAATTTTGTGATAGGCACCATTAATTAGTGCTATGTTAACAACCAACGGGCAGTGCTGCAGGCCCATGACATCACAGAGATAGCATGAATTAGTGTGAACTTGTCAACAATTAATGGGCTAACATTTTGTTCTATATTGACGAAGTAAGCATATTGCTTTGTTTGCAGCGAGGTCATAGAATAGGATGCTAGGCAAATGACCAAGTATATGCTGCTGAATTTTTTGTCGATTTGCAAACTTCAGAACTGCCATTCTTTAGAATTAAAGTTGTCTGCTTGGTTTATTTATGGTTGCTTGTTCATTTTTCTCCAGATTGGGGAAATTGTAACTACTAGGAAAGGAAAGTACGCAGTTGAGTTGATTCAATATTTGTAAGCTTGGGACTGATCTACAACCTTTTCACGACTTAATTGGAAGGTATGCATTTTTTTATACCTATATGTCACTAGAATCTTTATTAGCATCTCAGGGAAGTTGAAAATGTCACAAATTTGTGTATAGTCATTAGGGGAAAAGTTATGCATACTACCACAATGTACACATGAGCAGTCTTATACTTGCTTGTGCCGCTTGAATAAAAATAGAGGATCCACCCTGCAGTCTGGATACTGGAGTCTGGTCAAGCGTGGGTCCAATGCTTTGGTCGGACATATAGCACTTTTCATTCATAAGATTCATTGTCTGCTTTATCTTTGGAAGGCAATTCTCTGAGGTGAACATTGCAAAAAACTTGCGAGTATAGATTCGGTATTCTTAATAACAAGCACCAAAGGGCTAGGATGCTTCTTTTACCTAACATGGGTTTCCATTATTTTGGTGTCATCACTGACATGGTATTGTTAAACTTTTTATGCACTGTCGGAATCAAATTCTGAACTGCTACTTCTGTTAGGGCTTATTCTGCTCTATAACTAAAAAATGCTAGAGAGAGGTTTATGTCGTGAAGGGCGTACCCAGTGCCGTAGGCTTCCCGCACCGTGCGGGGTCTGGGGAAGGTTTATGTCGTGAAGAACCAAGAAAAAAAGGAAACTATTTTTCTGCTAATATAACTTTTTGATACTAAATAGCGTACCATTTTCCATGTTTGTTATGATCGGGTCCTAGGCTACTTGCATTGTCAACATCAAACATGTGAAGTGATTATGACAAGTTGATAGGAAATCTTTTGCAATTGGGACAATTGATAGCTGCTGGCCATAGATTCATAGGCTATTGGCCCTTTTAATGCTAAAAGGATTGACAATGAGAGCATACCATTTTATGGGTTCTCTGGTTCTTGATTGCAAAATCATCACAAGATTCAGTGTCTAGAACTGCAAATTGTGCAAGGGTCAGGGGGTGTTTGGATCCCCACGACTAAAATTTAGTCCCGTCACATCAGATGTAAGGATGTTAATTAGAAGTATTAAATATAGATTAATTAAAAATCTTATTACATAAATGAGGGCTAATTTACGAGACGAATCTATTAAGCCTAATTAGTTCATGATTAGACAATGTAATGCTACAGTAAACATACGATAATTATATACTAATTATAGCTTAATTAGGCTTGTTAGGTTCGTGTCGCGAATCAGACATGACTTATGCAATTAGTTTTATAATTAGTTTATATTTAATATGTCTAATTATCATTTATTTAAGGGACTAAACTTTAGTCCTTTAGATCCAAACACCCACACATGACTTATGCAATTAGTTTTGCATATGTTTATCTCAAGGTTAATCATGCTGATGAGCTCGTTTTCTTGGAACAGGATGAAGAAAAAGTCCCGTGGCACCAGTTTAAGCCTTTTTTTGTCAAAAGGTTATAGCTATTAAGGCATCTCACGAAGCTATTAACGTATTTTAGTCATCTCGGATTTTTATACATATTTCAAAAATAGCAGAGTAACAGACTGGGCTGGATGTGGCCGGTGTAAGAGTTCACAAGTGTCTAGACGTGTCTAAGGCTCGAGTCTACATTTCTTGTGATGCTGTTTACGATGAAGAAGTTTTCCCCTTCTCTAAGTTGCATCCCAATTCGGGTACACGTCTACACGTCTAAGGGTTGAAATTTCCCTCCTTGATCCAACTTTGCTCCCAACGGAAAGTGGTCTTGATCTTTTGACTAACTGCATGGTGACTGATGCTCCGTGTAACCGAGAAAAACACCCAGCGGAAAGAGGTCTTGATCTTTTGACTAAATGCATGGTGACTGATGCTCCCTGTAACCGAGTAAAGAGTTTCCACCTGCTGTTCTCAAACTTTCAAACTTGTCCAGTAGTGTCATTAAGGTCCTCAAACTCTCAAAATGCACATTAGTATCTCTAAACTTGCTAAAGTGTGTTATTCATGTTCAAAATTCCAAAAATATTGTTATCCATCTTTTCATCTATAATTACACTATGATACAATTAGACGAAGTTCTCTAACTATTGTAATGGAAACAACCGATATGGTGAGATTAAGGTCATACTCATTTGGCAGCCATGTCATCATGTATAGGGGTATTTTTGGAACTTTGGACCTAGATGATACGGTTTAGCAAGTTTATGAACTTAAGTATGCATTTTATGAATTCGGGGATCTAGATGACACCATGAGATAAATTTAGAAACCGTTCAGAAACCGCTCCTGTATTTTACTCTCGAGAAAAACACATTGTTTGGAGTGAAATCGAGCTTTCTGGCATTGCAAGGGCGCAAGTTCGGTCAATATGCGCAACTAAAGACACGTAAGGAGCTGTAACTTGCATGCCGTCTTTGTCTTCCTGCACTTCATAACAGATTATGATAATGAGCTTTTGGTGCCCCTCCCAAACTCACTGAAAACTAACATATTCCTCCTTTCTCTCGTCGCGAATAACTAATCGTCCAGTCACTCCCCCATCAACTCCAAACTATAGTGTTGCTTCCCTTTCTTGCTCACTCATTCATGATCCATGTCTGAATAAAATGCTGCTGTAAATTAGTAACTGAATTACCGCATTGTCTGGAGATGCACGACTGTCTAATTGCTGCAAAGATAATATAAAGAATTCTTAAAAGAAGGATGATATAAAATACCACGAGTAGGATTTAATTTGATACCCAAAATCTATATGGAGAGCCCTCTCCATTTAGTCTTAACCAGAGAGCACTCTTGTTACTTCCTGACAGCACACAAGAAAGTACAATATTGCACTACTACAAAGTAACTTGTTTCTCTTTGACGAAGAAGCAACACACTCGCAAAACATCATAGAAGCAAATCACCGATTAGGGTTAGGGGGTTCGGGGTTGCCGGGGCGGGATCCATGGCCGGCAGACCTAGATGGAGCTCCGGGGAGCCGGCCTGGCGGTGGTGGGCGGGGTCGGAGCGGGGGAGCTCGGCGGAGACGGAGAAGATGACCCAGGCGGCGGCGGCGTCGTCATCTGCTCAGATCCGGGCAAAAGGGACAAGAGGGGAGGGGAGGGGACAGGATGAGGAGGGAGAAGGGGGTGGGAGGCGGGCGGTCCTCATTGGCGTCGGAGGCGACGTCGGCGAGGGGGCGGATGGCCGTGGCGGCGGATCAGGCGGCGGTGGGCGGCAGGGGTGAGACACCATATTGGTTAGTGAAGGGTGGGGTTGAAGGGAAGCTGGGGAGGGGTGGGCGACGGCGAGTTCACCGTCGGCCGCGGGCGGTGGAGGAGGTTGGTGGTGGTGGGGCAGGGCGGACGGTGTGGGGCGCTCGAATGGAGAGACTCGGAGGAAGACGAAGGCTACGGAGAAGATAAGGTTATGGTTTGTTTTTTTTTCTTCTATATGCGGAACGGGCGGGGGGTGGACACGTGGCAGCGGGGAGGGGCTCTCGACGGAAGTCTATCCGGAGAGCCCTCCCTCCCTAGTTGCTCCTCGTTGACGGGACAATGACAAGGACCGGCGGCATAGCTTCGTAGGGCGTCGGTGCAGCTGCTCTTGGCGACAGATTTGGCCGGAGGGGTCAACATCCGATGAATCACCAGCAATGGCGGGCGGCGGCGCTTGGTTCCTCAGTGAGCTGCAGGAGGCGGCGCTGCACGGTGAGCTGAGGCGGGCGTGGCGGCTAGGGCTATAGAGGTGCACATGGCTACGAGAGGTCGTGTTACGCGTGCTTTATAAGGCGCATAGGTCGAGACGGTCGTGGCTCGCACGCCAAGGCGTGGCCTAGCGGCGGCGCTGCGCGCGGTGCGCCAACAGCAGCAGTTGTGCCATGCTGGGCCTTGTACTGGGCCTCGCGAGTTCGGCCCGAGAAAAACTGGCGGGGCCCAATAGGATGGTGAGAGGATCTGGCCCAGCAAAGATTTGGTTCTAGATTTATTTTCCTATTTTTGAAAAATATTTTTCAGTGCAAAGAAATATCCAGAATATTCTAGATAAATCATTTAAGTCGTGAAAAATACTCTGAAAATTCCAAAAATCTTACAAAAAATTTCATAGATAGAGTTGGACATGAGGAACTCAAATAATTTGTTTGGATCTCATGAAAAGTAATTTAGCATGTTCCTAAAAATTGGAAAATTCTCTAGGACATTAGGAATAAATCCCAGAAAAACGTGGAAAATTTCCGATAGGTTTCTAAACACATTTTTGAAACCTTTGCACGTATAAAGACACTACATGCAAACGACATGAATGAAAGTCACTCAACATTAAACATATGTTGTTTTGAATTTAATTTGAAAAATAAAATTTTCCTATACTAAATTCCCTGAGAATTATGTAAATCTTGCAAATATTTTAAAAATTAGAAGAAATCATTGTATTAATTAAGTTACTATTCACATCCTAAAATTTGAAAATTTTAGGGTGTGACACCAATAAAAGATCATGTTTTGCAAGAGTTAAGCTCATATATATCTAGTGGTTTTGGAAAGATATGAGTAACTGAACGAGTGTTTATTGTATTTAATTTTCTCCTGCCACAATTTCTCTCAAAATTTCTTGGTCTTCATGTTTGATAATTTGTACTTTTTAGTTACCCATACTTCATCTATAGCTTGAAGGAACTTGTACTGGCATCAAAAGTTTCATCATTCTTCCGTTGGTCCGACTTTGCATTAACGTATATCTAAATGTTCTTCCAAAGCCTGAAAAAAACACAATGACTAGCGTAGTGAGCTACTGATATGGTGAGGCTAATTTCCATTCACTGCTTTGGCTAGCCAATGTGCATTTTATATGTTCTTGTTTTGTCATGAGTTGTGTTTGTGCAGAAGCAATGTTCTCTTGGTCAAAGCACAAACCATTTTTTTTGTGTAGCACCATTACAGAACAAATCTTTTGATATTGTTCTTTGTAACTATTTCTAATCTTCATGGCAGATGAATTGCTTTTGTTTGCACGGCTAATAAAATATCAGTAATAACGGTAGATGCATTTATATGTTTTGATTCCAAGGCACATCAGCCATTTGATGTCTTTTTTATTTCTATGATGATAGCAGGTTTGCTGCTGCCATATCAGGCTGTGTTTCTTTGGGGGCCGAAAATTTTTACAGACACGTTTGACCACTAATTAAGGATATTAAATAAAATCAGTTTACAAAATTACGTACAAAACTCCGGGATTAATTCACGAGACCTATCTAATGAGGTCTTTGACCGTATGATTAGAGATTGATCACTGTAGCATTACTGTAGTAAATCATGGGCTAATTAGGCTCATTAGATTCGTCGCGTAAAGTTACACTCATCCTTAAAAAAGGTTTTACAAATAGATTTCATTTAATACTTCATGCATGCAAGATTCCCCGAGGAAAAAAAATTGGAAACCCAAAGAAACATGGCAAATGTGGATTCATATGCTTGGTCTATACATGGATCACAACTTGTGCTTGATTCATATAATCACAACCTGTACTGTACAGGAAAGGAACAGAAATCTCTGACCGATCTGGTGAGAAAGAAAGAAATAAAGACGATATAATTTGAGAGATTTAAGGAGGAGAAGAAAATCGTTGACAAGAAAATCATGAAGAAGAAAAAATATTAGGCAAAATAATAAACAAGATCCCGTGTTCTTCTTCTACTCTAAGCTATAGGTTCTTTCCTGGACTTTTCTCATGAGTTCAAGGCCCTAAAATAACAGATTAATAAAATGTCAGATCCTTGGGGCAAAAATCACACATTTGACCAAAGACAAAATCATAATTAGGACCAGTGTTGTCAAATTACAAGGCCCTCAAATAGCAGATTAACAAAATAATTTTCTATAGTTAGGCAATTTCAGATTTTGAGATCATTATTGTGAAAACTACAATACCTTCAAAAATAAAATCAACAAATTATATATACTGCCAGCTTAGTGTCATCTCTGTATATACCCCAGATGTCTGGGTTTTTGTCTGTCCATTCCAGGAGTAGCTAGTCATCTCTATACTCCAGACATGTCGGATTTTATTTTTGAAGGTTTGACGTATTTCCAGGGGTAGTTAACCTTCGTCCTTATGCTACAGTTTTTTTGTTTTGTTTTTTTTTGGCTAGTACACCACTGAATGTTCCATCTGACTTGGAATCATGCCAGACAGGGGTCCTACCAATGCAACAATGGAACTTGTCTTTTCTTCTGCTTGAAAGGGAAAAACTTCAAGCACTCCTGTTCTTAACAGCACAATATTCTAGTAGCTTTCATGTTTTCTTTCACATAATATTCAATATATCTAACGACATAAAGTACTACCGGTAGTAGTTTTGTGTCAAAAATAGGGCATCACACATGTTTCTAAAGCAGTAAAGGTTTTGTGATGTATCCAGCCTTGCGGAACTTTGAATGCGCTAACTTGGCAGCCTGTGCAGGGGTTGCTTGTTCGAACTTTGAAGCTAGCCCAGCAGTTAATTGGCCAGGAACAATAGCTACAGCTACCTTCCTTGCAGTTTTCTTTGAAGGAGGTGCCAAAAGCTTGCTCATCACATGTTCCTACCAGCATAGAGTAGGTGTTTCTTTGGCAAAAATCGTAACATTTCAGCCTCAGATGGCAGCAGCAAAAGATGGTGTTTGTCACCTCGTGATTTTTTCCGCCAAAGTTAACCACACGGTGGTCGATTAAATCAGACTATTCGTAGGCATCTGAATAATGAATGGTAAGCTGGCCTTGCAATGCCTGACCAGTCTGATGCTGTATGAATCCTAGGAATTGGTTGTAACGGGACAAAACAAGGTTTACCATATTGTTTATTTGCCTTGTTTGGATATCAAAATATATAGGATCATTTGATCATTTATTTAATCCTTGGTTAAAATAAGGGGGGCAAATAGAAATCTACACTTATTGACGGGTGCATCAGCTTTGTGCTGGGTCATTTGGCTCACAAGGAATGATGTTGTTTTTAATAAATGCCAGCCTAAAACTTTTATACAGGTCATGTTCAGGGGAGCGTATTGTCTTCGACACTGGGCGCAGTTGCAGCACGGTGAGGATAAAAAAGAGAGAATGTTGCGTGCTGGAAATGTCAGCCCTACACTTCTTTGCCTCCCGTGGATGGTCATTTAGTTTACGGATTTGCTGCTAATAAGAGTGTTTCTATTTTAAAAATTCGTGGATTGTCTGCTTTTGATGTGTAATAATGTTGGTCTGATCAGGGTTGAAGCCGGATAGTTTCCATTATCTAAAAAAAAGGATCATTTGATCTGATGGCCAATTTAAAGTGTGGACCATGCTCAAAGCTATGCCTTGAAATGTTTTTAGTGGGTTGAGTCAGTGGAACTGTTGAGAGCGAGCTGCCCTTTCCGAAGCAGAATCATACAAATTTGGACACTTCTACCACAAGTTTACTTTGAGCCGGCGTGAAGATGTGCTTTCTGGCGTCAAGATAATCTAGATTAGTCCCTAGTCTCTGCACTGTCAAGTCCCAGTTTGCTTACTCCAGCTGGTTCCTTTTCATCTAGTTCCTCTTAGTTTCTTTCGCGGCTTAAGTAGTGGCAAGTGGCTTCTCTGGATGTGCCATTTGTAAGCCAAGATTAGTTGCGACAAATTTTAACTCCGGGTCTAAAATAGCTTGAAGTTCCCTTGGTTTCGACGCTCGCTATACTTAAAAAATACACAAGCCCAATGCTTACCTTTTGCTTGTCTCACATAGCCAATAGGAGCCTCGCATTGCCCCCTTAATCCCCAACGAAGACTTGACCAGTTCGGAGGATTCGAGACGATCTTGCGTAGCGACGGCCCCCGCCAGAAGAAAAGGTTATGCCGTCCTCTTTGAACTGTAGAAGAAAGAATAGTACTAGTGAATAAAATTGTCGGATGTTGTAACCTTTTTCCACGCTCAACTACTCCCTTGGTGGTTACCGAAATGTTTTGTAGCTGTTGACTGTGACTTCATCTACGTGGTGATGTACCACAAGTATAGTTGCAGTTTTGTTGTGCGTCATGTACTTGATCTCTTTGTGATTTTCGCGCATGAGCACCGTGAATTTCTAGAGCAAATAAGAGTCAATGCAGCACAAAGTGTATGATCCCAAAGGTGGGGCTAAGCGAGCTCGGTCTTCGTCACACGTTTCGCCCTCGCATTTGCTATGTTAACCTAAACCTGTCGTTACCGCCATGCAGATGCCTGAGAGAATGGACACGCTTGGAATCAACTAGCGTGCCTACAAAACCGCGGCTCGTCGCTAAGGCAATCGATAATCTACGAGCTTCTTTTAGTTATTGTATACGTATCTGCAGTGACTCAGCAACACATGAGAAAAGTCCACCATAGACGGATAGACAGGGCTCGTCACTAAATCTAGCTAGCTCGAGAAGTAGACAATTGTTGCGTGGAAATGGACCTTGTCACGGTGCGCAAAATTAAAAGAGTAGCAACTAGCTAGCATGAATGCCTGCATTCCGAAGCAACTCTTGTCATATAGTGTAGCCGCAGAGCAGCACGCGTGATTGAACTGGCTTCACTTGGTTCTTGTTCGTTCCGACCCGACTACAAAACAAGCGCATTATCTGAAGCCTAAGTATATTTATCATTGGGATTCCGTCAGCAACACATGGCGTGCAAGCACCGCCCTAATCGCACCCCACGATTAATCATGTACTACTACCAGCCAGGCACGGGTCTGTCGTACCACCATTCCGTTCGAGCGACACACCAAAAAATGCCAACGCACAATCGACGCCGCCGACGCGACACGATCCAGCAGCCGCTTCCGGCTTCTCAGCCGGCCGCGCGCCGGGGGAGCTAGCGCGTGCATGGCGGCCAGCACGGGAACGCCCCGCGCCCGGCCGGGCTAACTGGAACTTTTGGTCCTTTTGGTTGGGGACATGCGCGCGCGACCAGCAGCTAGCCGCCGGCGTTTCCGACTCCCGCACAGGCCTCGGCACCGTCCGCGCGCGCGAGAGAGCCCGGACCCGGAGGAGCCGCCACGCCAGCGCGCGCGGCGGCTTATCCGGCGCGAGCCGGTGGCGCTCTCGGCCGCGCGCGTCGCCGTCGGTTGCTGTCCGACGGCGTCACGGCGATGCATCAAAGGAAGCAGGGAGCGGCACCACCTGTCCCCGGACTCGGAGGCTGGCTTTAATTACGGTTGGGTTGGGGTACGCACGACGGGGGCAGTGGATGTGGATGCAGCCTTCGCTGACATTTCGATTGATGCCGTGCGTCTGACCGCGCACGGCACGAGGCGCATGCATGTAATGTAATGCAAGGTACGGGTTTGTTTCCTTGTGCTGCGTTCGGGCAGGTACATTGCTATATGTCAGCGGTCTCATACGTCGTCTCATGTAGTGCCACGTATGAGTTTTGCTGATGTGGAGGAGAGAGAGCGAGGTGAGAGAAAGAGGTCGTTGCTTCGCGAAACAACCGCCTCATGAGCTAAATTTTAGGACTATGAGACAACTCCTCCACTATTGTATGAGTTTTATTGCCATGTAACCAATAGTATTTCTTTATTTTTCCATAAATTAAGGGATATTGTATTAGCACGAGACAAACAAAACAACAACCCATTGTATAGGTTGTCTGATAAGTCGTATCAAGATTACGTGTCACTGCATGAGACCGCCCGTAGTCAGTATTTCCTCTCGGATTGACAAGTTTGTCTCTCGTGCTGTCGGTTTGAATCCAACACGTTATCCACATTCCTATTTTACTTGGGGCAGTTAGGAAGGAACGACGAATAAATGGGCCCGTTTATGTTTTTGTACAGCACATTTTTCTACTGGACAGACGTGTCCTTGGCCATAATCTCTCCTTTTATGGCTTGATTAGGCCAGTCTCAATGAAAGTTTCGTGGACACAATTATCTAGAGTGACACATCATCTTAAAAATGTTTAAAATTAGGATGAAACACCCCCTCTCAATGCATAGTTTCATCAATTGTTGTTTTCTAGGTCACATACAAGACACAAGCTGTCTAGGTAACTATGTAGGAGTACATAAAGTTTCATCACCATGAAACTTATTTCACCTCTCTCTTAATTAATACAGAGACAAATCATTAAAAATACTGATATGATAGTCAATTTATTGTCCATAAAACTCAAGATTGGCCTTAGCTTGATAAATTAATGCTGCACTGACCTTTCAGAGTTGACCTGAGCTGGGATGATCCTGTTCACGGAATTTTATCGGGGAACTACTTTTGGCACATTAACTATGTCGATACCAGCAGTGCAACCGGCCTTCTCATGTGATCCACGTCTCTCTCCATGGGAAAGCACACAAAGTTACCGGTCATCTTCTTATTCATTTTCAAACATATCATTAATCACGCCCAGACTAGCTAACAATTAATAAGAAAACCACGATAAGGTGTTTATACCGAGAGGCATTTTTCAGTAAAAAACTACTCCCTCCATCCCAAAATATAGCTACACGAAGCATTCAAAATTTGTCTCAAATATAGCTACGTTTAGAGCTCCCAGCCCATCTTTTACGCATGAAAGGACCAAAATACTCCCTTATCTTTTTATCATACTCCCTTATCTTTTTATCTCCACCGAAACGAATCGGCAAGCAGGCATATCTCCTCCGCCGTCGTCCTCTCCGCCGCGACCGCCTCCTCTCCGCACCGTACGCAGGCCTTTCTTCTCCGCCCACTCTAAACAGCCATTAAATTAACGACGACCATGACAACAACGACTTGCTTTGCCCGGTGTGAACTGGCTAATCGTGCAGTGCCAGGCCAGCCCTACACGCAAATCGTCGGCATGGCTCCGTGGAAGTTAATGCCACCACGTGGCGCCCATCCGATGAAGATCATATCAGTTGAATCGCCGCGCGAGGCAGCGTCACATGACAGGAGCTAATGCTAATGACCCGGGATTAGTTTATCAACGGTACCACCACCAGTAACATGGAGCTAGCTAGGTAGCCGAAAGGGATCGCTGGCCGCCGAGCTGAGGGATCACTGGTTTAACAATGCTACGTACCACCGGCCGGGTCGATCGGTACACTACTACACTAGCGAGCAGCGACACCACGCCACACAGCAACAGCATAGTCGGCTATACTAGGTAGCTTGACGGCACACGCGGGCGAGGGTGGTGAGGGCGAGCAGGCGTACTAATTATTAGGGTCCGCATGCAGCACCGTGAAGCAAGTCAACAAACTGGAAGCACGAAATGGAGTACTACATGCACCGCAACAAAGACGGGGTTTACGGGAGCTTTACGCCGGTGCTGATTGGGTTTGTTTGACGAATCTCGATACTACTCAAGAGTCAAGAGTATGTCCCCGACCTTTTCGAAAATTGTAGTGTGACTTGGTAAAGTTGTTGTGACCATAGGTGATGTTTTTTCTACGCGAAACGAGAGTGGCATGTGTTGCGTTTGTAGTTGTAGTGAGCCCACGCCGGTTTGATGATGAAAAGATTAGGATGTTTTCAAAGGCTAGAATTCTACGTGGACTTATCAACAACCAAAATCTCATTGCTAGCTTTTGACCGGCTTTTTCGCAGATCATGTACGATGACAAAACTGTGCCAAACAGATAGAGGAGCGTGTAGCCTATCGCGTGTGTGCACGAACCTTTTTTTTTAGGCAACACATGGGCAATTCTATCATTGAGCAATTTGGGTCAAAAATATTTTTTAAAAAATACTGGCAAGCTTTGTAACCTTTATTCAAACCACAACATGACTCACATGACTTCAAAAAGGGTGTGCATGTAAAGCAGTCAAGCCGCAACTAGACTAGCTAGTGCCCTACGGCTGCACTTGCACTGGCCCATCCCGTTCCCTTCACCTTTTCCTCTCTTTTTTTTTTCCTTTTTCCCAAAGGCAGAGTACGCAGATCAGATCACAGTATTCCACCAGCTAGTCCAATCATGGGACGCGGAATGCCATGTAACCGTAGGTGTGGGATAAGGCAGGTGCCCGTGGCAACATAGTCCAACAAAAGATCGAAGTAGATACAGCAAAGAGGTGCAGCGCAGAGCAGAGCACTCGGGGCGGGTTCGCTCGACCGCGAAACGGAACGAGGAACACACACACGAGACGCAGACTATTCATCTTTGGCCCCGAGGCCACGGGCTGACGCCGACCCCGCTTGAACCAGTCCTCCGCCAGTCCGCCACCGCGCCGCGCCACGCCAACCGGCCGCGGCCGCGGCAGCGACCCCACGGTGGCGCGCGCGGCGAATCTGGCCGCGCCTCCCGTGCCCAGGCCCTCACGGCAACCGGCCCCCGCCACACGATTGGCACGACGAGCCGCGGCCGTATCACGGGCCGGCGCATCGCGCGGGTGCTGGGAAAACTCAAGGAAATCCCGCGGAGACACCCGGCTGCTGCCAGTGCCTAGTGCTGTGCCGGGCTCCCTTCCGTTCCACTCCACGGCGTGGCTTACCGCTGCCAACTGGTCTCCGCTGTCCTCCATGTGGGTCGTGGGCGGCGGCCCCTCCATACCGGAAACCTTCACGGCGACTCTACTCCGTTCAATGGGACGCAGCGCCCGGCGAGGCAAGTTGCAGGGCTGAGCTGAGCTGGTCTCTGGTCTCAATTCTCAAATCGGTCACCCGAGCTGAGCTGGACTGCAAACTGTTGCACGCACAGACAGAGAGTGAAACTGGCCACTGTGGCAGGAGCCAGGAGGAGACCATGGTGGCAGCAGCTGTTGCCCCGCTGCCGCAGGCGATCCGAGCTCCGACCTGCAGCCACTGGTCTGCCGGAGAACATCTCGGAAATATAGGACTGACAGGCAGACAGAGACGCAGGGTTTGCCAGGAGCGCCTCCAGCCTTTTGCAGGAGGAGTGTCAGTCAGCCCGTCACCGCTGTTGTTGTCCGCGTCTGCCAGTCCGCGATGTCGAGACATGCGAGCTTGGGCCTTGTTTAGGGGAGTAACCGTGGACATAGACAGCAGCTGTCTTTTTATTGCCACGTAGATCAAATGAGCTAATGTGGTCATTATTTAATGAGGAAAGAGAGTGTTGCTGTCTACTATCTCGTCTACTACTTTGGCTCGTGCTTCCATGCAAAACATCAAAAAACCAGAGTGCGTATTTATTATCACACAGACAGCTAAATAGACAGCAGCTGTCTAAACTATTGTAGAGCTGACTATTTAACTGTCTGTATGTGTTAAATAGACAGCAGCTGTCTAAACTGTTGTACATGCCCTTAGTTCCCAAATTGGGATCCAAACTTTGGCATTTTGAGGTGCGTGCACCACTATATCATTTCGTTTGTACGTGTGAAAAATTGTCCAAAAGTTAATTAATTAGGCTCAAAGTGTTCGTCTCTTAGATTACAACAAAATTATATAATTAGTTTTTGATTTTATCTACAT
The DNA here is from genome assembly GCA_033239725.1 of Echinochloa phyllopogon. NCBI lineage: Eukaryota > Viridiplantae > Streptophyta > Magnoliopsida > Poales > Poaceae > Echinochloa > Echinochloa phyllopogon. The sequence continues at coordinate 50,623,020 of BTCW01000014.1, forward strand.
TTTGATGTGATGCGAATCTTTTTTTACACAGTGAACTTTGGACATGGAATTTAGCCTGTGCTGCAAGTGTTGCTGGTACACCGAATTTTGACCAGAATTATCGCGGCTTTTCCCCCCAGGAGTTTTGCATGCGCGCGGAAGATTACAAGGGCCGTATTTATGAGCGCTGACGCATGAACAGTGCCTAGGGTCGGAAGGAATCGAACCGAACTGGAAATGAAGGGAAAAGGCGAACAGAATTGACATCAGGGCCTTCCCGAAATGCACGTACAGCATACAGACACCGATACGTAGACAGCTCATATAACCCATAGACAGAGAGACTGTTTATAAGCTGTTTAATGCTTTATATTAGCTTAGAATCAACTACATATATATTTGTGTATACCATTGTATGACTATTTGATAGAAGAAATAATAAAACATTATGTAAACTTATCTAAATGATTAATATTTAATATTTTGGCAAAATTAGATACAGGACACTGATAAAAGGTGCTCTTTGGTGGAAAAAAAAACTTATCTTCTTTCTCCTGCTGCCGAACGAGTGCCCCCCTGACATACGCGAAAAGATGAAAGTGCCCCTGACTATTATCTTCTATCCCGCTGCCGAATGAGTGGCCAAAACGGATCGGAGTTCATCCTCCTGCGCCCCTCCTGCTGCTCCCGAGCACGCTCGCCAGCTCCCTCCGTCCGGGCTGTCTCCACGAGCGGGGCTCATGCTGCCCTGCCCTGCTCCGGGCCAGCGCCCTCCGCAGCTCCTCCCCGCCGGCCAGCGCCCCATCCTCCCTCCTCCTCTCTCTCCACTCGGGCCAACTCCGCAGGCGAGCGGCGGAGGATGAGGGGCAGCGGCGGCCGCATCCTCCAATCGAGCACCATGGCGCCACCCCGGGCTGCAGAGGAGCGAGGAGCAGGCCAGCCTGCCTGCTGTGTCCTCCCTCCTCGTCCTGGAGCTCGAGCTCGGGCCGGCAGCGGTGGCGCTGCAGGAAAAGCTCCTCCGCTGGGGAGCGGCGGCGCGGCCGGCCAGATATGCGGCCTCTCCTTCCCGCCAGCGCCGCGGAGGAGAGTAGTTGGATTTAGCGGGCAATCTCCCGCGCGCGGGGTCGCCACGCGGTATCTCGCAGCTCGTCGATTTGGGGCGAACGAGGGAGTACATCGCCGTCAGTTTCCGTCGATTCACCTGGGAGAACGAGACTCCCTCGTCGACTCGCGAAAGGACGGGGAGCCCATCGACTGGAACGCGCGGGGAGGTTTTTACAAAAACATACATCGGCTTACAGACGCGTCTTACCGACGCGCTGTACATGGCCTTAAGAGCCAAATCTTGGTCGGAGTACGTGCGCTACTATAGCATTTCGTTTGTATGCGTAAAAAATTGTCAAAAATTAATTAATTAGCTTAAAATATTCGTAGAGTACAACGAAATTATGCAATTAATTTTTGATTTTATCTACATTTAATATTCCATACATGCTATGACACTTTGATGCGATAGAAATCTTCTTTTTACATGGTGGACTTTGGGGTGGAATTTGGGATTTAAACAACGGCGAGAGTGAAGACAGCGAACCGCGAGAGTGAAGACAGCGAACCGGTCAGAATCAGGAAACGAGACAAGCTAAACACCTCAGATAAGCTCCAGATTAATCTTCATCATTAATTAATTTACTACTAATTCATCCACCATCATTTCATTTCGGAGCCTCCGCCGAGAGATCAAGGGATCGAGGCCGGTGAGTAATCCAGGCTCGGATCATTCGATCGCTCGCGAGTCGCAGCTCCGAAAGGAAGAAAAATAAGTACTCCCTTCTTCCTTTCAAGAAGGGAGCAAAAATTACAGAAGCAGCAGCAGCAGCAGCAGGGCGTCGATCAAGAACAGCAGCAAAGCAAGCACCTTACAAAACCAGAGGTGAAGAGCGGCGAGGGTTGTAGTAGTACGGGCGGTCGCTATGGTAGAGGGGCGCGCCGGCGATCAGAAGTGAGGTCTTCTTTGGCCGGATCGCTCGGACGGCGCCGCCGCGGGGGCGGCGGCCACGCGGGGCGAGGAGACGGGGAACAGCGGGAGAAGGCGCGGCGGCTCGGCGCCCCTCGGGGACGGGTGGAGGAAGAACCCCCTCTCGGCGATGGCCGCGCGCTCGGCCTCCTCGGAGGACGATGCCGTCGACGCCGGCGAGCGGTTGAAGGGGTCTCCGGTCAGCGGCGTCACCGGGCTGCTGAGCTTCAGGGACGGGAAGTCCAGCACGCTCGGCGACAGGATCTCCGGCACGGCCCTCCGCGGCGACGGCGGCGGGCCCATCGCCAGCGGCGCGATCATCTTGAGGTTCTTCATGCTGCTCCGCCGCTCGTACAGCTTGAAAGACGGCTTCTTGGGCCGGCACAGCCCGCCGGCCGCCTGGCCACAGCCACCGCCGCCGCCGCTGTTGCCCGCGGCCGCTGCCGTCGCCGTCGCGTCGTTCTTGGTGGGCTGCTCGGCGCCGGTGAGCATCTGGACGACCTGCTTGAAGGACGTGGTGTCGGCCTGGACGAAGGTGGTGGGGAACGGGGTGGTGTCGATGGTGCGCGGGATGGGCTGGGGGGACGGCGGGAGGTTGTGGGGCTGCGCGCGGTGGTGGGGGTGAGACGGTGAGGTGGAGGAGGACGACGAGGAGGAGGTGGAAGAGGAAGGGGAGTTGGGGTCCTGCTGATGAGGCATGGGGAGGAGCTGCTTGGTGGAGACCTCCATTGAGTGTGGGTTTGCTGGGTTTTGGCGTCGGTGGGGAAGAGGAGGAGTGGGAGGGGAGGCGGCGACGAGGGGAAGAGGAGGAATTGAGTGGATGAAGAGGGTGGGGAGGTTAAGAAGAGAGGAGGCGAGGGAGGGGAGTTAGAGGTGCATTGCTGGTGGTGTGAGTGAGACTTTGGATGCATGCTCTCTCTCTCTCCTCTCACTTCTCTTTTTCTCTCTAAAATCTGTTTCTTTTCCGTCGGATTTCTTTTTCTTGTTGGTCTTCCTCTTGTTTTCTTTGTCTTTTTCCTCGGCTCTGTTGGGTAGTGTGGTGGTGGGGAAAGCGGGGATAATCTCGTGGATTGAACCTCGTGGTTCCTGCTATTTACGCCCATCCACATTTGGGTCTCGTGTTCACACGGCTCTACCAAGGCCATGTTTAGTTTCCAAATTCCACCCTTAATTTCACTGTACCAAAAAAAAAGATTCTCATTACATCAAAATATCGACACATGCATTGAGTACTAAATGTAGATGAAATCAAAAACTAATTGCACAGATTTGTTGTACTTTACAAAACGAACATTTTGAGCATAATTAATCAATACTTAGACAATTATTCACAAATACAAACGAAATGCTACAATGACGTATTTATGGCAAAGTCTTAACTTTAACATACTAAAGTTGAAAACTAAACAAGACCTTATTATGGAAAGACAACTAAAATTGCCATCTTATTTTTTAAAAGGAAAATTGTCAACTTGTTAATTTTCATCTTTTGTGGTAACAAGCATAACCCTTTGTGTTTTGTTTGATCCAACCCTCGAATGCTTGGAAGTCCTTTTTATGTTTTCTTTAATGAGAGATAGTCACTGATCCGTTGGAGACAGTGTTATGCTGGAGAAGACGACAGTGGTGAACAAAATGGATACGTGGGTGTGGTGGACTGGTGGCTATGGAGTTTCTCCTACCAAAGTCTTATTGGACAGAAGATAGTCACAAAGAAGTTGATTTAGGGCCTGTTTGAAATGGGGTTGTTAAAGTTTAGCACCTCAATTTGCTAAACTTTAACACCTCAATTCTATGTGTTAAAGTTTAACACATAGAGACGTTTGGATACATGTGTTAAAATTTATTACATAGACGTAGAAAAGATCTATTTATCCTTATTCATGACGGTGGGGGACAGAATTAAATGTGGCCGGGAGGAGTAAGGGATGTAAAAAATCCATCTAGACCACTTTTAACCAAAAAAAACACCCTTTGAAGGTGTTAAAGATTTTATGGTGTTAAACTTTAGCAACTCTTAACCAGATTTAACACACCTATTTGGATCCAATATGATATTTTTTAGCAAAAAATGGGTGCTAAATTTTAACACCCCAAACCAAACATGCCCTTAGAAGATCAATGATAAGGGAAGGGGATGAAAGTTATTCGTAGGTGATGAGTAGATGAAGTGAGATATTTATCTATGAAGGTGGAGAGTGATCTGATGGCAAAGATTGAAGGTTGATTGAAAAGTTAGCAGTAGTTTCAAGCAACTAAAGAAAAGGTAAACCTTTCAACAAATAGTCCATTTAGAAAATAGGAAAAAAATGCATACTATGATCAACTCGTGTGCACACTTGTGGACGTACGTGTTCCGCGCTTCTTGCTACGAAGATATATTTGCGTGATTTAGCGTAACGAGGAGAAAGTGAGGGACATGTGAATTTACCGGCAGGGTGCCGTGGAAAGGGAAAGCAAAGCACCACGAAGGCAATTTCTCCGTTGAAACTTGAAACGGAGAAAGACCCGGACGCTTGCTTGCTCGGGAAGATGCCGTGGATTTTTCGAGTGGAACGCGAGGGGCACACTTTAGCATTTGGGTGGTTGCTCATGGCTCGTTTTGGTCGCGTCTCCCGCGTTAGGAATGGTCTAAAGATTCTCGTGCCGATGGAAAGGATGGATGCATTGACTTGGACAGGCTAAAGCTAGCTCTCCTATTGACTGGACTCTATCCGCCGCTGGTGCATTCCTGCAGCCGGGCCACCGCAAATGATTCCCCCTGTCCTGTCCCTGTGGCCTCACTGCCTCGTACCTTTCTTGGGCTTTGCATTTGCAGAATTCTTTGGTCCTGCCATGCTCAGATCATGCCTCAGTTCAAACTGTACTAGCAGTACTAGGTTAGTGCGTGCTTGGTGGAGACTGGAGACGAGTAGACGACGTCAAGTCGTCAAGTACGGGACAGGAGTAGAAGTGCATAGGCTACGTGTTTCGTCTATATTATTATGTGCCGATTTTTCATTCTCCATTTGGAAATTTCCAGCAAGAAACACGGTAAGCACGTACACTACTATGAGGGCGCACACACATTCGTACATACAAAAATCTATGGGAGATTGAATTGAACCAAAGTATTTTAAGATGGATGAAATCGTCATTGGCGACGCCTGTCCCTGAATAAACCATCACATCGGTGAGAAAGGATTTATTCCTTAACGGGTAGATGTATATATAATCATCTCGGTTAATCGCCTAACAAGCAATATTTAGTTCTCATTAGTCACTCTCTGTGTTTTTGACGTCACCACGAACAGAACTCTGGGATGATTGTGGAGATCGAATCGTGTTCACGGTCCAAATTTGTCCGCACGATGGGAAAAAGGAGGCGACTGAAAGCGGGCGTCCAATTCCCGTTTTAACGGCTACACGGACGGCATCGGGCTCTTTTGGTTTGACTATTCTCTCCGGCCACCAAGCTCTCAATTCGGCGAAGCAGGCACACACACGCCAATTGCATGCCACATATGAGGAGGAATCTTGGAAACGATGCTGCTGGCCACATTTCTCTGCTGCGGCAAAAGTGTGGAAAAGTCTGATAAGCTTATATATTGTTTTATACATGGATGGATCGTCCGGGATGTCAAGCGATTATGACACGACGGGCGAATTACTGTGCTCGCGCAGTCACAGGAATAGGAGACTGAACATCGCGTCGCTAGAGAAAGAATTAGTCTCGAACAAGTCTGGAGCCATCTGATCGCATTATTGAGAGTTGAACGTTCAAATCACAGCGCCGGTGGAAACGACTAGCTCGGATCCTCTCGTCAAACTTGCCGTCCTAATGAATCATTTATTTATCAAGAAGGTTAAGCTTGGATTTGCAACAGTATGATGGCTTTATTAGGAATCGGAAGAGGCCCCTGCATTCCCACCAAGCGCACCTAAACGGACATTGCAACACGCCAACACCAACAGGCAACAGCACTGGCCTGCGGCGCGGCACAGTAAGGCTGGGCGGGCGCCGGCCCGGCCCGGCCCCGCACGCACGAGAGGCCGTGCGCCGCGTGCTCCGCCCGCGCGCGCGGGGCCGAGGCGATGGAGAGGCGTCGTGCCGAGGGCACCGTCTGGCCGCTTTCGCCAACGGGACGTGCCACACTGTGCCAGCGAGAACCCCGGTCAAGGAAGCACTCCATCTCACACCCCATGGCGCCTGCTGCTGCTACTGCTCGTGGTCTTGGAGTGCACTTCAGCTCCAGCCAGGCCCCAGACCCCCAGTGGCTCCGCTAGCTTACATGGCCTACCTGCCCCCGTCCGTTCCAATGGTGAGGTGGTTCGGTCCCCGTTCCAATGGCTCGGTCCTCGTGGACATCAGCTCGTCGTTTTCTGATTTGGGAATGCATGCCAGACCAGCATGGAGCGTGGATCAGTGGGAGTGTGATCTATCCATCCTACGGGAATAATGCCATGACTAGTGCGCGCCTGCCAATAGGTTGATTCCAAGCGGTCGTCTGCCAGTGTGGTATGTGTAGCATGTAAATGCCCAGCATATTTCTTTCTATACGCACCTCATTGTTGGGGTATGCGTTCTTGGCAGGCCCATAGATCTCACCATGATGCATGGTGAGCTGTCGAGTATCCTCCATTCATTCCCGGCGAGTCTCTGGTCTGTGGTCTCCGGTAGGAAGGGGATTGAAGGTGTTGGCTCTGGCGTTTCAGCGTCTGGGGCCACTCACCTTCTTTTGTTTGACCAGCAAACTAATTAAGTGTGCAGCCAAATCCACATCCATCAGAAGTGGCCATGACAAGGCCATCGCTCCAGCCCACACCTGCTGTCACTCTCAGCTAGCCCACACTACACACTTTCCATTTCGGAAGGGATCTACCACCAAGTGCCGTTATGACTCCGATCGAACAGTCTGTAGTGGAGTGGAGTAACATGGGCGGGTGCTCTCCGGCGATCACAGTGCCCCCAAACCTGACCCAACCTGGTCAGCATCCCTGCAGCCGATGCTGATCTGCTGACCCTCCGGTTCGGTTTCCATCCCTCGCACTGCACGTCTGCACTTCCCATGGACCACACCACAGCGCCACCGCGCAAGTGGAGGGCCAGATCGATCACGAGATGCCCTCATGCCCATCTGGATCTGGTGCGTCGTCGCCTGCCTGCGAAATGGTGGGGCGATCCGGCACCAGTTCCTCTGTCTTTTTTTTTTGGGGTTACATATGCCCTCTTTCACTGTCCTCAATGGTTGGGACTTGGTAGCCAGGGATCCCCATCAGCAACAACACGAACACCAAGTAGCATTTTGCGAGCTGATTGCACTCCATGGTTAGGCGAAACACACGGCATGATAGCAACTTGGCAGGCATCTGCTGCAAGCCCCAGTGGTGGACACTGGACAGGAGCAGGGGCGAAGCCAGCCAACCGAGTCCCATGCCTCGCGAACATGGCGGAATAGGACACGCCACCATCCATTGACCCCTCAACAAATAGACGGAGAGTGTGCTCCTATAAAAAGAAGTTAAAGAGCCCAGGGATGGAGATGCCATGTAAGACATTCCTTCTGAAAGGTACATGGCCTTGTAGAGTGGTGTTTTCTGCTGCATCGCATGGGTGCAGAGATCTGCATAGTTTGATTCAGAGAGAAATGACAAGGCATAGGGCCGAAAGCATCAAGGAAGGCCGCCCAACGGAGTTGTTGGGTCTTGGGTGCTTGAGTCGCCACGCGATATGACACATGAACGCGACGTGCAAATCTGACTGGGTTCGGCACTGTCTTGTCTAGAGGCATGCCAAACACTTGCACAGCGGCTAGTGAATCAGGTAGGCAGGCCTTTTCAACAAAATGGAATCAGACAAGCATGCAAGTGAGTCCAAAACGAACTACTGGAAAACAACAAGGCATATCACTCCTTGCACGACGAAATAACGCTATGATGAGTGAAAGTGTCATAAAACACAGTAGCTTGATATACAAGAAAAAACTGTTGTGAATATAGGGAGCAAAGTGGGAAGCATGATAGGGAATGGGAACGAAAGCTGAAGAAGTTGCCTGATACCGGCTGTTTTCCATGCAGATGACAGCACGGCAGCTGAAAAATATGGTCAGATATATACATGAAGTCGTCACCTGCAACCAATTTTTCTCATATTTATTAAGAGTGCATCTAAACACACTTTGCCTTGTCTGTTCAGAGACCAAACCTGTTGAATCAGCTTAATGGCGCACTCTCACTCAACTAACCTCCAAGTAATAAAGAAACAATCCAAGCAGACAACATATGCTGAATGTACTATCACAAATGATAAAAGAAAAAGGATAGTTAACACCGCGATGTTTATACTAATAGAGCTGCAGCTAAGATGCTTGCATAAAGTTTTGCAGGGCCTGTGCACAGACTAATGAGATAAGGACTCTTAAGTCAACAGTTTTATTTGAGTCGTCGAGTACCAATAATCTCAATGTTGCTGAACATACAGTGATACTTGGCAACAAGGCATTTGACACAAAATAGATTGTGCCACGGAAGGTACATGAGAATGGGAATGAAGAATGTGCAGCTGCAATAACACAACACCAGGTTCGTTGTACCATGTGCAGGGGGTTAGTTAAGCTCATGAATATGGGCCTGAGGAGAAGCTCCAGATAGATAGATAGATCATGGCTACAGGGCCCGGGAGATGTTCTTGAACTCGTTCAGGCAGGACAGCAAAACCTTTTGACGTTTGAGAAGAGACTGGCACTCATTCTGGATAGCGTCAACAGCGCCAGGTGCAACAAACAGGTCCATGAATTTTTCGTCATTAACAGCAAATAGCTCGAAGCCAAGTGCCAGAAACAACCTTTCACGGCTGCATTTCACCAATGGAAGAAATATGTCAGAAAATAATACAACTTCAAATGTAATGGATAGCTATATATAACATTAAAAAAACTACAACCTGCTAACATCCTGATATACTACAGACCTACTAGACGAGCTAGCAGCTATATCAGAAAATGATTCAGACAGTTATCTACTGTAATACTGACAATAAGTTGAATTTATCAGACAGTTAATCTTGCTAATCAAAGAATTTAGTGCCGAAAGAAAGTTGAAAATGTGCAACTTTCAGGGATGACAGTAGATTTAAAATTTCTGTCATGTGATAGTGCTTGATGCACGTGCAACAAATTAGTTCCATAGTGGTTACTAGTTCCATAGTGGTTAGTGCAACAAATTAGTTTCACAGTGCAGTGGCAAAGGCCACCGGCTGGGGAGTTCCCACCAAGGGTTCAATCCCTAGGTGCTGCACAATTTGTGGAAAATAAAAAAATCCCCTCGCCGGTCCCGTGTGCCAAAGCACTGGTCAAGAGACGGCCCAGGTTGGCCTGAGGACCGTGTGTGGCCCAGGCAGGAGTCTCACGGGTTACGTACACTAGTGTCAGGGAGGGACCAGGGTTCGGGGGTTTTCTTGGCCTGCGTGAGAAGGTCTTCTTCTTAAATGAAATGCCCGGGGGGCGGCTTGCCCCTTGCAGGTCGAGGATGTGGTTAACTAGCTGAAATCAAGTTCAATAACTCTCAAATTGAACAAGCAGAAAGAGGAAAATATTTGACATAATGATCAGTTTGAACATACCATGGTGTCAAGAATCCAGAGTTCAATGCAGAGGGTACATTTCTTTCAATCAGAACTTCTCGCATTTTGGCAAAATATTTAGCAGATATTGCACATATGGTGGAGTACGATGACCCTGACTTCGAGCCTATGTCATCAGCACCAATGATACTGTTGTTATGATGATTCCTGTTTGTATATGCTGCCATCCTTGCATGTCTCTTCCTTGGTCCACCATCATTTGGGATCCCATTATCTTTCTTCTTACCACCATGCATATCCGATGGCAGATCAGGAGAAGGTGTCTCAGGTACCGTTAACTGGCTTTCTCTGAGAATGTCCTTTGACTCATTTCCTTTAGTAGGTGGTGTCATATGCTGCTGATCTTTTGGAGGCATGTTCTCCTGAGCTTCCTCTAGTGCTGATCCACTGTCTGATAGATCGAAGGATGTAACTCCAGGGAAATGGTTAAACATATTCATGGAGTTTATTACAGATCCAATGCCACTAAGAGAGTCATTCTCGTAGCAAATATGGGAGTAAGGGCTTGTAACTGAATCAAGGTGATGTCGCACTATCTGCTTGCACTGCTTGGACAATTCTTTGACAAATTTATAATATGAGCACCTGAGAGCAGCAAGAAAGCCAACATAGCCATCCATATCTTCAACATTTTGATCTGTTGTGTAAGAAAGAAGGATAAGAATAAAAAAACATTTAGCAAATGGTCAAAGCAGTAATACCAATGAGTGGTGACAACATAAAAACTGACAGGACTTGATTCCATGGTAACTTAAAGCTCTAAACAGTAAAACACCCATAAGGTGGTCCATAGTAAAAAAAGTTGCTGGGAAACAACTAGCTCACCAGTAATTCAGTAAACGCTCATGCTGATATGCAAAATTGATCAATATTCACAACAAAGACATGCATTATCTGAAGTTTGGGAAACACATGACTAACTTAATAACTTTATATGTTTAGTACATAAAAAAAGCAATCCATGCCTTTAGAACATGTTCAACAAAAAAATGGTACATAGCTGTGCTTGGTCACAACTCATAACACACACCACAAAGACAGTGAGAATCAACTTCATTATGAACTAAATGGTACTCATGTAAATGTAGTGAACAACATGAACTCCGGAATAAAAAAATTTAAACTCTTACATTGTGAGTCCTTATTGCGGTTGCGCTCCATAGCGAGGTCAAACAAACTTTGTAGGACAAATGCAAGCCGGTCACATGCAGTATCTATGAGAGGAGCAAGCCATGATCGTGCAGCTGCACGAGCTATCTCGGCCGCTGCCTCAGTCAACCCACTGCCTCCACCTCTTCCAGCATGAGCAAGTAGTATGTTTGCAACCTAGTGACATCAGAGCTACAATTTCAGTTATTTTCTCCAAAAATTCTGTGTCTAGTAGTTCCAGACTAAAGAGTACCTTCTCCCTTGACACTTGTGGGCACTCCATTGAGTATGTTGCACAACGAAATTCATGCATTACTCTCTCAAAAGCTGCACCGCCATACAGCTTAAGAGTGGAGTTGACAGGTTTTACAGACATATTAATGCCAGGCCAGCTGCCAATACCACTATGCAGTTGTTCCTCATCCGTAGTTTTCCCCCATATCTCTGGAGCTGGGTCAGCTGCTCCATCAAGTAAGGCACGCTTTGATACAAAATAAAAGGGAAATCTCAATTAGTTCAAGCTCATCAAGTGTCAGCAGCAGTAGAAAAGAATGTTAATTTGCATTTGATTTGTAATACCAGATGGGTACAAATAGAAGCGGCATGAAGCATCGCCGATCTCCGGAGTTGAGAAACATCAGAAGTTGCTTGTAGTTTGGAGTCTAGTCTCATTAGTTCCATTGAGACTTCACTGCACCTCTGCTCTAACAATGCCAGGGTGGCTGGAGCTGCTTCTTTGTACCTCTTCTGTAGTTCAGATTCGAGGTACTTCCTGAGACAGCTGAACCCAATATGTGATCCATATTTCTCTTCATTAAAGCCCCCTTTCACATTATCTCGCAAGTGACGTAGCACATCAATATCAACCTGACAGATTTGCCTCCGGAACTCCTCATTGGAAATTGTTCCACGGTCCTTAGGAAGAGCCACGAAGAATGGGTGGATGCTATCCCCAAGGTAGCCGCTTGCACTCAAGAAGGTATCCACCTCCCACCGCTCCGTGAATTCCTTCAAATGGTCAAGAACAATGACATTTCATAAGGCACATTGCCACTTCCACAACTTTTTCACAATGAAGACAGGTCAATCTTATGCACCGAATTGCTGATTGTTCTACAGGCATACCTTGAGTCGGTTGTCAAACTTGGAGATGACTATCATGGTACGCCTGAAAGTGGGATCAATCTCTTTAAGCGTGTCAAGCCAGATTGACGAGCACCATTCGACGCTGCTCTGCTGGAGGAACAGAACAAGCCGGTGGGGCGGGGCTGCTAGCGATTTCACCATTGACAGGATCTCATCCGGTGTGCTCTCTGGCTCACCTCTCTTAGCCTGCAGCAAGCAAACAGCATCAGATAGCTGACCAACACCACCACTGCGGTTTGAGAAGTCTCAACCCTCAAGTTCACCTCTGTACCTTAAGCACGAAACCTGGGGTGTCGATGATGGTGAGGTTGGGGCAGTGGGCGTACTCAGCCCTCAGGACGATGGGCTTGGATGAGACGGCGGCTTGGATCCTCCGGATGTGCGACTCAGTGCGCTGCTTGATGAGGTCGGCGATGGCCGTGGCCATCACCATTGGGCTTCCGTACTCCTCTGAGTCCTCCTCCTGCCACGAGCGGCAAAAACAACCCAGTTCACACCAGCCACAGACTCGATCTGGAATAGAGGTAACGGGAAACCCTAGGAGGGGAAGCGGAGCACACGCACCTGGAATCGGCATCTGGGCTCGAGGGCGGTGGGGTCGTGGACCATCTGGAGCACGAGGGGGCGGCGGGTGCCCATCTCGACCTCGCGGACATTGAAGCGGAAGCCGAGGAGTGCCTCCAAGAGGGAGCTCTTGCCGTCCGACTGGCCACCAATCGCCACAATCTCCGGGATGGGGAGCTTCTCTCCGAACGCCACCGCCGCCGCCTGCAGACGGTTGTACGCCTCGAACCGTGCAGCTGTTGACGCCGCGTCTGCTACCGCCCGGCGGGTGGATGGGGATGGGGGTGGTGCAGCCGCTGATTTCGGGTTCGGCGTCCTGCTTACCGCCGGGGACGAGAGGGCGCTGCCCGCCATTGGGTGCGAGTAGCAGCACTTGGGGAAGAAGGGTTTTGTAAATTTGAAATGCGGGAGAGGGATCGACCGGAGGGGATGGAGTGGAAGGAGCCGTTCGGGGTGTCCGTTATATGCAAGGACCATATGGGCTGGGCTGGGCTGTTCTGGAACGAAGTTTTTCAGCCCAGCCAACGCATTGATAAGGAAACTCGTGGTTCAGATCGCCGCACACTATTCCAGTTCCAGGCTCTTCCAGCCGTCCAGTTTCATACTTCCATGACTTCATAATCCACGCGAAAAAGCAAATGCAGTGGTGGGTTTCTGAAACAGGAAGCAATCTGACCCTTCTAGCAATGTCAAATTGCAGGTCGCACAACCCAGATAGCATGCCAGACACCCAGCCCCACATCATATGCTGACTCCCGTGGTACAACAAAGGAAACTGCACAGATTCACAACACGTTAACTACTTCAGGTTCTCATAGGAAATTCTTGACAAGCCAAAGAAAGTCCCTAAAGGGAACATACGCAACTGCTACAACATCATCAACAAGAAAGGTTTTACTTCTCAACAAGACAACAACTAAGGTCGTCACTCATTTGGCCATCAAGACCGGATCTGCAGTCTTAAAGTAATTCAGTGTCAAAATTTGTTGCGCTGCATCAGATTGTTCACACCATGATCATCACCTGAACTTCTGCCGCCTCCTAAGCTCCCGCTGTATAGCCTTCTTCCGAGCCTCATCTGAAAAGTCGACTTTCTCTGTAGATCTACCTTGTGGACTCCTGGCATTCCCTGAAGCGCCAGTGCCCTGGATTTCTCTAGGTCCGTATCCTGGTGGAAAGATCTCTCTTGAGATGGTAGCAGGAGTCACTGCCACTCTCTGTTCCAAGTCTATGTTCCTTGAACCACCAGTTGCTTGGTTTTCTACCACGCTATATCCTGGAGGGCCAACTTCGTTGGAGATGGTTGTAGGACTAGTAAACATTCTCTGCTTGCAGCTTGTAATCCACGAAGTATTATTGCCCTTATTTTCTTCAGGTTCATATCCTGGAGGACCTACTTCTCTTGAGATGGCCATAGGACTCATAAACACTACCTGCTCATAACTCTTACTCCAAGAAGCGTCATTGAGCTGATTTTCTCCGTATCCTGGCGGGCCGACTTCTCTCGAGATGGTCGTAGGACATCTCATATTCCATGAAGTGCCACTGCCCTGGTTTTCTCCAGGCCCAAATCCTGGAGGACCGACTTCTCTTGATATGGGTGCAGGACTCATAAACACTCCCTTCTGGCAGCTCATATTCCATGAAGTGCCATTGTCCTGGTTTTCTCCAGGTCCATATCCTGGCAGGTCAGTCATTCTGGAAATGGCCGTAGGACTTGTAAACATTCTCATGTCACAGCTCGTATTCAGTGGAGTGTTGTTGCCCTGGTTTCCTCCAGGCCCATAACCTGGCGGACAGACTTCTCTTGAGATGGTCGCAGGACTCGTAAACATTCCCTGCTCACAGCTAGTGTTCCATGAAGTGCCACTGCCCTGGTTTTCTCCAGGTCCATATCCTGGTGGGCCGGCTTCCCTTGAGATGGTTGTAGAACTCATACACAGTCTTTGCTCACAGCTCATATTCCATGAAATGCCACTGCCCTGGTTTTCTTCAGGCCCATATCCTGGAGGACCGACTTCTCTTGAGATGGTTCTAGGACTCATAAACACTCTTTCCTCGCAGCTAGTATTCCATGGAGCGTCATTGCCCTGGTTTTCTCCACGTACATATCCTGGTGGACCGATTTCTCTTGAGACAGCAGTACAAGTCGTTATCACATTCTGCTCACAGCTAGTATCCCTTGAATTAACCTGAAGTAAGTTTTCTTCAGGCCCATATCCTGGCGGCTCAACTTCAATGGCAGTGGGAGTCATAGTCGTAGTCGCTCTCTCTTCATACCTGGTATATTGACTGGATGGGATATCTTCTTCAATACCTTCGTTAAGGTTAATTTGGAACATCATTTTTTCACAAATCATGTCATTTATATCTGCAGCCGGTTTTTCCAACAACCCGACATTGGGTTCCCTTACTTGTACACTGTCAAAGCCTGTGCTATTATCATTCTCAGTAGTATCTGTTCCTGGATGTTTTTTGTTCTTGGCAGCAGCACCTCTTGAATAATGACGAGTAGCAGAAAACCATTTACTGACCTGTTAGCAGAAACTATATAAAGACAAGAGCGAAACCATAGAAACCCAATAAGCATACATCACAAAATTCTACAAAGCAGCAGTAAGTACCTGATTAAATGTCAGTCCTAGCTCTTGTGCCAGACTCTCTTTTGTTGCACGACTAGGATATGGATCTTTTTCAAAATGGACCTTCAACTTCTGCAAGAAATAAGCAGTGTCAATGATGTGGCTATATTATATTACAATTAATTGGACCCATTTGTTAGTGTGAAGTGGTCCCCGAGAAAAAAAAATGGATAACTAACTAAACCAAAAGGAGAGATGTATTCTATACCTCACTAACTATAGGACCAAAACGATATTTGGAAGTTTTGCTACTGCTGCCAGTGGAGTGAAGAACTTCAGTTTGCTGCTCACTTGCAGAACCATGAAGCTGCTCGTTCTGAGGAGTATTTTCATTATTCTGTTCCCTAGCTGGTGCTCTTCTAGAACACCGTTTTGCAGGACGAAGTGACTCAGAAGGTGATGCTGTTTCATTGCCTTGTAATCTTGCTTTCCGTGGTGTGCTAAACGCAGACCATTCTTCATCACTCGAGTCCGATGATTCTTGTCCACACGACTCCTTTAGAAATGTACATAAAGAAAAATGGAAGGGAGGTGAGTAAAGCCAAGGCATGGATGCAACAGCTGATTTTATAGTTTCCTTATTCATAAATGAATACAAGCACTATTAAAACCTACCATCTCAATTTCTGTTCCAGAAAATGGGATGTCTTCTTTGTTACGTTGGTTAAGATTAATCTGCATCATCGGTTTCTCAGGAACAATGACATTTCTGTCCGCAGTCAATTTTTCCGCCACCCCAGAATTTGGTTCTCTCATTTGCATGCTATCCACAGTTGTGCTATCATTATTCTCACTGGTATGGTTGTCAGGCTGCTTTTCTTTTTTGGCAGAAGCAACCCTTGAATAATGACGAGTACTAGAGAACCATCTGCAGACCTGTCAATGGAGACTCTTTTAAGGCAGGAGAAATATAACTCCAACAAGAACACAGCAGGAAATTCCAGTGGGGAGGCAGAACAAATCAGAAGTCAGTACCTGATTGAATGTCAATCCTAGTTCTTGTGCCAGATTTTCTTTCGCTGCGCGACTAGGATATGGATCTTTCTCAAAATGTACCTTCAATTTCTGCAAGAGAAATCTAGTGTTAATGCAATATTTGATCTTAAGTTACGATCAATTTGTTCAGCTTGTCAGCACAACGTAGTGTGGCCGAGTGGGGAAAAATCTAGGTAACTAAACCAAAGGAGATATTTAAATTTTCTATACCTGGGTAGCTATAGAACCAAACTTTCGTCCTGTGCTACTACTGCCATTGGAGCGAAGAATTTCAGTTTGCTGCTCACTTTCAGAACCATGAAGCCGCTCCCTGTGCGGCGTATGCTCATTATTCTGCTGCACTGCTGGTGCTCTTCTAGAGCACCGTTTCGCAGGATGAAGTCGCTCACCAAGTGAATCTGTTTCGCTGCCTTCTAATAGTTCCTTTCCAGACCACTCTTCATCATCACTTGATTGAGATGATTCTTTCCCATATGCCTCCTTTATATTGCCACATGAAATAAATAAATGAAAAAGGTGTAAGGCCAGGGCATGCACGCAATAACTTTCATTAGTTTGTAATGTGGTTTTGGTAGAAGTTGGGTACCGATTGCTTCAACAAACAATGAAATTGAGATTGACCAAGAGAATTATTCTTCTGTTGAGTGTTATTACTACTAATATAATATAATATTAACGATTTCGAGTTAATCCCTTTTTTCTTGCTTTTTTCACGCTGTTATTTGTTTGTTTGTTTTGGTGCCTCTGGTTGGGTTTCATATCTAACCTAATCCAACTTGCTTGGGAATAAAAGGCTTTGTCTTCAGTTAACTATCATTCCCTATGCATATATGCTTGGCAGCATGACCTAGTTTCAATTGAAGGACTTTTTTCTTAAGTATAGCATTGGGTCAGAGCCAGCCATAAAATCCACCGGGGTCAGCTACACTGATTATCACCTAAATCTACTAGTAAACAGTAAATTTGTGTAGTGCTTGTAAAAATCTATAGGGATCAGCTGACCCCAGTAACTACACATAGCTCCACCCCTGACATGAGAATATAATCACCATGTTTATAACATAAGACAAGACCGTATCTTACTGTTTGCAGAACTGCGGGCCTACAGAAAATTGAAGTTTTATATCCATTAATACAAATTAGCATGACGAGCCAGAAATCATCTGTTTTTCTCAAACTGTGCGTTGTTATATTAAGAAGAAGGAAAAAGAGTCCAAGATGACTGATACAACACCACACATACACCACAGTGCCCACCAGAGCCAGGCATCATCTGATTTCTCTTTTGTCACAAGCACTGGCTTGTGCTCTTGCCGCTGCTAGAAAAGAAACACTGGAGATAAAATAAACGGAAAAAGGGAAGGAAGAAAATCATATTTGTGTCGTATATGGCAAAGAAGTGAAGGTTGTTTGTTCCTAACCTTTTGCATCTAATTTAACTACATTCAACCATTGAACAAGACTATGTATTTGATGTCTCTGGAGGAAAAAAAGGCTGCATAGCTTTCCTGTTTCTTGTCTTGTTGAATTAGGAGACTTAAACATTTCTTGTTTAGGACTTAACAAGAGGTAGGAAACACTAGATACAGAAAACATGTGGTGGTAAGGGTGAAATGCGAGAGAGATGGCATACATCATATAGTTTTTTGTAATCCAACCGGTCAACCTGCCGCCTACTTGAAATTGGTAGCACCATGCCTTGATCTAGCTCCATTTCCATCAATGCATGATTGGAGTTTTCTTCTTTAAAGCGGTTGTTAACAGCCCTGATTTTCGTTCTATCAGTACTGTTTGTCACCTTTAATAATGGAGATGCCGAAACTTCATCCTGGCCGCGTGATTTAGCAATCTCAGCACAAAAATCATCAGAGTCGGATGTGAAATCTGATTCTTCTGAGTTCAATTCATTTTTTTGGTCTTCACTAGAATCTGGACCTGCTGGATCAAAGTCATCATCCTCCGAGTCCTCTGAAGGCAAGCCAAGGTCATCCACTGTACTTGCATTATTGGAAGAAAGAGACATTTTGGGTTTAATGGTTCAGAATGCTCAAACGAGTGTGATGAAATATGAGACATCAGATCTGACCTTTGCCATCACCCTCTTTGGAAAACCTGTCTTCATTCACCATGTGTCCTTCAGCCAATGCAGGTCTGTAATTATTGTCCTCTATTCGATCTGGTGGCAGATCAGATGCATCAACTTGTTTAGAACCATTCGCAAGTGAAGCTGCCTCAGGGAAGATTTTCTGCAGCAATTAACGGGAGCGCGGTGTTGGAATGTAATCTAGCCTCATTTGTCTCTGTTGTACAGGTACTTCTTAGGTTTTTACCTCCCACGAGTCATGAATAGAGAGTTTGCTTCCTTGGAGTTCATTTAGTACATCTATAGAGTCTGCTTTGCACACGCATGCAGGGCACAGCCATCCTTCATCCCCAGGAGGTACTAGAAATAAAAATGATTACAAATGAGAAGCAAATGATGATTTGAAAATTCAAGGAAACTAAAAAATGGTGAATATTACTATCTTCGGTTAGCAAAGGAGGCTTCAAACAGTTCTGGTGGAACCCTCTGTCACAGGCTCCATCACAAAGAATGATGTCGTTTTGTAAAGTAACATCCTTTGAACCACATATGGCGCAAAAAATCTGAAAGATAAAACCAATTAGCTCTGCCTAATTTGACAATCAGGGTTAAATAAGAATGTAAGAGAGATCAAGAATGAAATGCAACTGCCTACATCTTCACTGAAAATTTCTCCTGCGGAATCAAACAAACATTCTTCAAGCTTCCCCGCGGATAAAAGAGCATCCATATTCCGAAAAGCATCCCGGATTCTTAACTTGCAATGGAGGATTTCTGCTTTGGCACGTTCAAGCTCCTTCTCAGGTCTTATTTTTTCCAAACTGTATTTATGTATCATCAACGGCACATGACGAAAAGGCACACTTAAAAACTATTAATAGAATTACGGAAATACATAGTGGAAAGCGAATGATGAGGAACAGTGCAACATAAATATTTTAGACAAATATGTATCATGTAATGCAGCCAGTACATAACCAAGATTCAAGATCTGCTCTATTTTCCATATCCCAAATAATAAATTTCAGCACATATGGCATTACAGTTACAAATGAAAATAAAAAAACAACTTAGACACTTAGCATACACTAAGTGTATGAATATATTGTGCACAGTGTATATACATACTACAAACTAATTCATCCTTTTAGAAGAATGAACGAAAAAATGCTCCAAACCAAACACTAATTCTAGAAAGAGAAGAATGCATGAGATGGAGTTCAGCAGGTGATATGAAACATAATGATTTGAATGACAAACCTTTGACCTTTCCATCCTCCACTTGCATAAGCCTGAATAAAGCTTTGTTGATAGTTCATTCGATTCAAAATATATCTAACTCTTTGAGAAAATTTTACATATTCCTTCTTAGGACTGCGATCCTTCGAGGGTCTGCAACTTTTCCTTTTTCTCACAGCTGTTTGACCAGAGATACTATCATTTACAGGCTCACTACATGCCTCATTCTTTTTTCCTGAGGCAGAGCGAAGCACCCTGACACCAATCTCCACACCATCTGTCTTTGGAAGTGTCCCACCTTTTCTTTTCCTTGCAGCAGGTTGAGCGGCAGTACTATCATTTAAAGGCTTATCACATGCCTCGTTATTCCTTTCTGTGGCAGAGCGAAGCACCCTGGCACTGCTAACAGGGCTTGCCACCTTCAAGGGACTGCCACTTTTTCTTCTTTTTGTGGTTGGTTGACCAACAGTACCATCATTCAGAGGCTCACTACATTCCTCATTCTTATTCTTCAAGGCAGAGCGAAGCACCCTGACAGTGTTATTGGAACTTCCCACCATTGAAGGACTGGAAACTTTCCTTCTATTTGAAGCTGGTTCAACAGCAGTACTATCATTTAAAGGCTCTATACATGTCTCATCCTTATGTTTTGAGGCAGATCGAAGCACCCTGACACTGTTGCTGGGACTTCCCAGCTTTGAGGGACTGATATTTATTCTTTTATTTGAACCTGGCTCACCAGCGGTCCTGTTAGTTAGAGGCTCGCTACATACCTCATCCTTATTCTTTAAGGCAGAGCGAAGCACCCTGACAGTGTTGCTGAGACTTCCCACCTGCGAGGGACTGGCATTTTTTCTTTTATTTGCAGCTGGCTTAACAGCAGTTCTGTCATTTAAAGGATCGCTACATGCCTCATTCTTGTTTCTTGATGCAGAGCGAAGCACCCTGAAACAGTTGTTCGGACTAACTGATGGACTGCCATTTCTTCTTTTTTTTGCAGCTGATTGGTCTGCAGCACTATCATTCAGAGGCTCACTACATGCCTTATTATCTTTGGTTGAGGCAGAGCGAAGAACTCTGCCGCTACTATGTGCAGATCTCAAGGGATACCTTTTACTTGGCGACACTTCTGAGCCTTTCCTTCCCATTTTAATGTTGTTCTCTATGGTTCACTCACATGCAGAGCCTGCCTTATTTCCTTTGTCGATGTTGCCCTGTACAAAATCATAAGTAAATGATAACCACAAATGAACATCCTCCACAGGAACTGCTAGGCCGTTGGAATCTCCAGGAAGCCTTTGTAAACAAGGTAAGTTATCCAGTCAAAACAAATTTGCCAGGACCTACAGCAACGAAAAAAAACAACAAATGATTGAATATGTGTATTGACAGCGCCAACAAATATTAAAATGTAATTGTTCATGTGCTAATGCATGGTCTGTTCATGGTACTTTCTTTGAAAAGACATTGTTTCCCTCATGGCTCACATATGAGTTCAACTTAAATTTATTTGAATGGAGGAAAAATGAATGTGAGAATGCAAGGGAGCGCAGGATTCAACAAATGGACAACGCGACCCACATATATACTACTCGGTTCCAAACTAAATATATGCAGCACAGCAAGTTTACATCTCAATACCATATAAGTGTGATATGATGTACTCTTTATGTCGCCAACATGAGATGCTAATATAAGGAAAAACTCAATGAAAGATAAACCAGATCCATTTCTTTATCAGAATTGAAGATATTGTGCTTGTACATTGTATAGGCTTGGTATAAATAGTCTGTCAGCATGCAACATGTCACAGTTTTACTCGGATGATTTTTATACAGGAAAGCTGATGGATGGCACAACATACATGCCAGGAATCCAGGATGATGTTTATACTGTATATATTAAAAGAAGTAAACCAACAGCCCCCATTCCAAGTTTCGCACAGCTAACCAGGTTAGCGAGACCCACTCCCCCACCCCTAGAGATCTGGAACACCTTGAACAGGGTCGGACCCAGCATAGGACATGGGTGTACACATGCACACCCGATATTTTTGCACACATAATCGAAGTTAGTCGATCCGAAACATACACGCCACAAGGAAGGGTTTGGCGTGCTCCGTTTTGCACAGCAGGAAGGGAGGAGGGGCGGCATACCTAGTGCAGGCTCGTCGCCGGCAAAGGACCGGGCGAAGAAGTCCGCCGCCGGCAAAGGGCTGGGCGAAGAACACCGCCGCCGCTCTCCCAATCGTCGCCGCTGGGAAAGGAAGGAGAGAGACCCTAAGATTGCCGGGTCCGGATGGATCCCCCACTCTACGCTAGTCCGAAACCTGGTGGATGCTCGTCGCCGGTAAAGGGCCGGGCGAATACTTGAATGGCGCTGCAGCTCGCCCAATCGTCGCCGCCAGGAAAGGAAGACAAGGGAGGAGAGACAGAGAGAGAAGGGGAAGTGGTGGAACAACTGGCATAGCGTTGGACAAAGGAGGGGAAGCGGAGGTCACGATGGTGCGGTGAACAAGAGCACGGGCTCGAGCTATCGGAGCAGTGGAGGAGGAGGTGGAGCTGGGGTGGGGCGGCCACTCACCTCG
Organism: Echinochloa phyllopogon; assembly: GCA_033239725.1. Classification (NCBI taxonomy): domain Eukaryota; kingdom Viridiplantae; phylum Streptophyta; class Magnoliopsida; order Poales; family Poaceae; genus Echinochloa; species Echinochloa phyllopogon. Next base: position 50,645,040 of record BTCW01000014.1, read on the forward strand.
CCGCGGCCGGCACCGCGAGCCCCCCCTCCCGGCGATCTCGCAGCTTCCGGTGGACAGGCTCCCTACTGCGTGGAGAAAATGAGGGTGGTCTGACGGTCAGCTCGATGCGCTCACGCTTGCGACTGTGCTTGTTTATCGCCTCGGGGGAAGCGGTTGTTGGGCCCTTGGGTTGGATCGACGGGTAGTCAGGCCCGTCGCTGCAGCAGGCCCAATAGCCCCACCGACAACTCGTACACGTGCCGCTCAGGCCCCGTTTACATCATAAATTTCACCCCCAAAGTTCACTATGCAAAAAAAAATTCTCATCACATCAAAATGTCATAGCATGCATGAAGTACTAAATATAGATGAAATCAAAAACTAATTACACAGTTTTGTTGTACTCTACGAGACGAACACAATTTTTGGACAATTTTTCACACATACAAACGAAATGCTACAGTGCGCCTCGGTTTCCCAAATTTGGCATCTAAACAAGGCCTCATTGGTATATAAAAAAACTAAAAGTAAAATACTATCCATTCTTTTCTTTAACTTAGGAAAAACGTGTATTTTTCATCTCAAGTATTATAAAGTGTGAGTTTCATCCAAAATATTTTTATCGGTGCAAATCAATCCCTTAACTATATGAACCGGTGCACTAATCATCCTCACCTCAGTTTAATAAAGGTTTAGTGCAATCGAATACCGGTTTGTGTCACGTAATCAACTAGCTAATATCTACTTAGCCGTCTGCTCCCTGATAGTGTGACATTCGAATTCTAAAACGAGCACATTCTCCAATACGTCCAAACAAATAACTTCAGTAGATTAACAAGACTGGCAACACAACCCTTTTATTAGGAGCAGAGCATGACAGCTATATTGTACCTATGCTATCGATAGTTAGGTCTAGAATACAAAGATATTTCTTGTAGAATTATTGTTACATCTTAATAGAAAATAAGAACATATTTGCAGCTATACGTAAAGGCAAAAGAACTACAGTCAGACTGTGACGTGGCTAAATATACGTTGGTAAGCTAATTTCGTGGTAAAAATCGGTGTCCGATTGCAATGCCGCAATTAAGCCACAGTCAGACTGTGACGTGGCTAAATATACGTTGGTAAGCTAATTTCGTGGTAAAAATCGGTGTCCGATTGCAATGACCGCAATTAAGCCGAGGTTAGAATGATTAATGCACGATTTAGATAGTTAAGGGTTAGTTTGCAGCAATTAAAATATAAAGGATAAAACTTACACTTTCATAGTACTTGAGGGATCAAAAATATGCTTTTTTTCTTAACTTATTAATACTATCTTCATTCTAAATTAAACTTTTTTCGCTCAATATTTAACTATTCATCTTATTTAGTGCAAATACGTACTCTGTATTATTATTTTGTCTGTAGCTTATTTTAGTATCACATTTACGTTTTTGGAATCCATCCAATCATCATGTACGTGTATATCCATAGCGCTGGTCCATTTCTTCTCCATTTATTTCCGTTTGCGGCGGCACCAGGCAAAACGCTGACAGCGAGCATGGATCCAGCGTGCGCTGAGCACGGAGGGATCGGATATATAGGCTTTCAACATCAAATTCATCGTTTCATACTTTCATCGGCGTCCAAGACACTGTTCTATCATTTGATTCCACAGAGTCTCGTGCGCTCCATGGTCCAGTATCATGTTGTCTTATAGTACACGCAGGAACACTTTACTAGCTGCAGTTTATTCTGTCTTAGTAACACGAACTACTAATTAACTACTCTCTTTATTTTGAATAAATGACATTTATTCTAAACGTCATCTATTTAAGAATAGAGAGAATAGCTAACCAACCACCTTCGCAGTCTATCGCACGACAAATATAATCGTGCGAAGATGAAGTGATCGAACGCACGATACAGGCAAAACATCCTCTGGTTTCTACGTCATACAGAGCACCAGAGCCCCTATGACCCCAACCACACAGCCGACGATCGCTTCGTCGACCAAACGTGACGCGCCCGCCGTCGGCGGTGGCGCCCCTAGCGTGCTACTCAGCGACGTCCCGTCGTTGCCAGCGACACCGAACGTGCCCATCATCCCCGGACCCGGAGCATGCGCGTACTCGGGCGCCGAGGCCCACAGCGGCGGGAACGCCGTCCACAGTGGAGACGAGCCGGGCGCCGGAGCCACCGCCGCGGGCGCCATCGCCGGGCGAACCGCCATGACGATGATGTACAGCTTCTGGCCCTTCTGGCACCGGTACTCGTCGCTGCTGATGAAGAAGAAGGGGCCCGACCGGTCGAACCTGAACACCGAGCTGCCGCTGCCGCCGACGGCCTCGAGCCGCCGGACCGGGCTGCGCGTGTTGCACGTGTCGAAGTCCTGCTCCGTCACCAGCAGCACCGAGCTGACGCCCTCCTCGTGCGTGAACACTGCGAGCCCCAAGAGACGCGCACGCCTTGTTAATTTGGAGCGAGCTTAACCAATTCATCGGGGAGAAATGACGCAGTTAATTAGTTACCGATGGTGTCGTTCACTTGGAACCGGTTGCGCTCGGCCCAGTGGTTGTAGCTCTCGGTGGGGTCGACGACCCAGCCGTCGCGGCCGCCGGCGTAGAAGACGTACGCCTCCGACGAGGAAGCCACCGCCGCCAAGCCCACGACGACGATCACGAGCCAGGCCTTGGAAGAAGCCCCCATGGCCGCCGTACGTCCCTCTGATTGCCCGGTAAGTGCAGTGCGTGCACAGGAGGGCGGCTCGCTGCGGCGCCGATTGCGATGGTATATTAGACAGCGGCAAAGGGGCCGGCTGTTTATATAGGCGAGCGCCGCGCGCGGGGTGATATACGGATACGGTTGCTGACCGGCGCAGGCACAGGTGTAGCCCCGGAGGGCTGCATGGCTATGACTCTGGAGTGCACCGCTCTGCGGGGTGAGATAATTGATCTCCATCTCGTTCCCTTGGGTCTTCGATATCATGCGCGCGTGCGGCGGCCGGCGCCTGCAGACGCGGGGCACCCGAGGAAGGCAGTTTCGCTTGGACCATCTCTATGTATCTGCTGGGTCCATTTTCTGACATGAAGAATAATGCACATTCTAGCATACGGATCTGTATATCTCGAAGCAAACCATACTTTCCTACATATTCTAGCATATGCGCACCTTTGCTTGTTGTTGATATGCGCCATTTATTGTGCATTCTAGCATATGGATATGTGTATCTCGAAGCAAACCATACTCTGCTACATATAGAATATTAACGCTTTGCCTTTTTGTTGATGTGCGCCATTTATTGTGCATTCTAGCTTATGGATATGTCGAAGCAAACCATACTCTCCTACATATCAATGCTTTGCTTCTTGTTGAAATCTGCCATTTATTTGACTATAAGTATGTCGCTGCGGCCTGCGGATATTTCAAGCAAGTCAACATGTGGAACATCCAAAGTCAAAATTTGTTGTTCGTCTTCAGCAGTCAAGGTCAAAATTTTGTGTACATCCATCCTCTGTTAGCAAAACATGCAGTGATCAACTTGTGGACATATTTTAACTTTTTACCAATACTTAGTCTAAAATTTATACATTATCTCATTCAAATAAATGGATTTGTATTTAAAAACACTTTCAGACTATGTCGATTTTAAGATGCACAACCAAACCCAAGATTCAAATATTTTACTCTTTGACCAATACTTAGTATAAGAATTTACATGTTTTACCATACAAATTTAGTACAATTGAATTTATATTTTAGAATTGACATTTGCAAAGTACGATTCTTCTATACACAGTGTGGGGAGCTAATTACTCCCTTGTAAAATGCAAACATGAAGATGACCATTATTCTGCAACTTTGAGTCTTTGACATCACTACAGAACCGAGGGCCAAAATATCCCATTCTTCTGCAGCTTTGAGTCTTTGACATCACTACAGAACCAAGGGCCAAAACATAGAACAGTTTCAGCTCAGCAAGAGTGAAGTCATAAAACTTTGGAAACAAGAAACAAAAACAACCATCATGAACAGATTACAGAGATTCCTCAATGTATTAGTGGATATCTTGACCTCCTATCTCTACAGAGCGAAACTTTAACTGCAGTACCGCACAAAGGCTTTAATGTGTCGGTCTATCAGAAGGTGCAGAGGATACTCTGGAAATGAACCAACGTTGTCCACTGAGGACATTGGTACCTTGGCATATCCAAATTTTGTAGGCACATATATCTCCAGTGTTACAGCGAAATGAGAATGGTTAGTGCAGGTTTGTTTGGACCATTAGATAATAGCACACAAGCTTCTGAAAGAGAATAAATATTAAGTTCACAAAGGAATATGATTGGATCTGAGGTTTTTGCTAGCTAGCAAGACAAATAAGAAACTTTTTTGTGGAAAATTTTCATCTTAATGAACAGAGAGTAACAATTCAAGTCCAAGAAAAATCTGACTGGACTATCTCTGTATATACTTCTTTAATAAACCCAACAGTTGCACAAAATCCAGCTGAAAGCAATGTACATATTTCACACATCAGGTTAGTTCATCAAAAATTTAGAATGAACGTCTTGTGCACATTTTCTGTCAATGTCGTATACGGCGAATGCAATCAGAAATCTCAAATGCAAACTCATATGGGGATTGGTAGTCAATGTCGGTTCATCATGAATGCCCATGCAGAGATGAACCATATATATGTCTGTCTGACTTGTCTCCAAGTTTCCAAACTTCACAGAATATGCTACGGAGTATATACCATTTGGTTTTGAACAGAGGATGGCCATATGCTGCCCCATTGTGTTACAGTTACAGCACTGTAGGTCAGAGCATAGCTTAAAAGTTTACCCTGGTAAACAATATATGCTAATCTGTGAGGCTATTCTAGACCAATGGTTGAACGAACTACTGACCAGACAAACAATTATATAAACCGCACAGGGAGGCTAAATTAGTAATTAATCTCATGTAAAAATGCAAACATGAAGATGCCCATGATTCTGCAACTTTGGATCTTTGACATCACTACAGAACCTAGGGCCAAAATATAGAACTGTTTCAGCCCAACAAGAGTGAAGTCATAAAAATTTGGAAACTAGTAAACAAAATCAACCCTCATGAACAGATTATAAAGAGATTCTTCCATGCATTAGTAGACATCTTGACCTCCTACCTCTATAGAGCCAACTGCGCAAAGATTTTAACGCGTCAGTCTATCAGAAAGCACAGGGTGTACACTGAAAATGAACAAAAGTTATCCACTGAGAAAAGCATATCCAAATTTTGTAGGCACACGTATCTCCAGGGTTACAGCAAAAGGAACTGTCCAGTGCAGGTTTATTTGAACCATAGAATACACAAGCTTCTCAAACAGAGTAAATATTAACTTCACAAAGAAGTATGATCAGATCTAAGCCATCCAACGATTCAGACAAGTTCCATTGATCAAAATGTTTTTGCTAGCTAGCAAGACAAATCAGAAACTTTCTTATGGAAAATTTCGTCTTGATGAACAGAGAGTAACAATACAAGTCAGAGAAAATCTCACTAAACTATCTCTTTATATACTTCTTTTCACCCATCAGTTGCACAAAAGCCAGCTGAAAGCAATGTACATATTTCACACCATCATGTTAGTTCACCAGAATTTTAGAATGAATGTCTTGTGTGTGTTTTCTGTGTTCACCGGTTCTTGACTCAAACTCCTTGAGCTGCGGTGCAGCTTCTGATCCAATCCTTAGCTAGTTTAATTTCACACTAAGCCGCACAATGCTAAAATGGCCACCATAACCCCTTCATCTCAAGTGCTTCTCAATCCAATCGAACATCTCGTCAGTATGCAAGCTTGTCATCTCATGATACCCATAAGCAAGATTCAGCTCCTCCTGAATGTGGTCAGCCCACGGAGACACCTCCTTCCAGAACCCCCTCTTCACCAATGCATCCTTCCATGGCGTTACCCGGCCATCATTCTTCATATATCCTTTCTCATCAACGAATCCTTCTTCCCTGAACGCTGTCCAGATCCTTTCTGACAGCTCCTGGCCCAGCGCAGGTATCCTCTCCGACATCAGCGTCGGCGTCAAAGGGAGCTCAAGGCTCTGGAGCTCCTTCACCTCAACGCCATTCTTCATCAGCATCTTCGAATTCCTCTCCAACAGCGCCGCCCTTCGCCTGTCTTTCGGCATGTGGATGAACATAGTGGGCGGGTAGACCGCCGGCGGCGCGCCAGCTGCCCCGCCGAACGCGCCCTCGGCGATCATAATAACGACGGCGGCGAGGCTCATCTTGGCCGCGAGTCTGGAGACGAAGTACCCGCCAGAGGAAGCGCCGAGGGCGGCAACCGGCAGGCCTTCGAGTCCGTTCTTGGCGGCCCAGGACCGGATCACCCGCTTGGCGCCGTTGACCTCCTTTCCCAGCGACCAGCACTCCCCGGCGCTCGCAACGGCCAGTACCGCGAACCGCCTCCGCAGCGCGCGGCCCGCGATGGCGACGTCCTCCGGCAGGCCAACGCACCCAGGGCAGCGCGGGGACGGCGGCCAGAAGTTCTCCGGGCGGCAGCGGCAGCCGTGGGCGATGAAGAGGACCACCCTGGCCGGCGCCGCCGCGGGGAGCTCCCAGATGGCGCGCGCGCCGTCGATGGTCTCCACCGTCGTGGAGGAGAGGGGCGGCAACTCCCCTCGGGACTCGTGCGGGCGGGCGGTGGTCTGGGAGTAGAGGAAAACGGCGGCGGCGGCGGCGAGCAAGAGCAGAGCCAGCGACGCGAGGGGAGTGGTCCGATTCAGAGCTAACCGTCTCGGCGCGTGGGGTGGGGGCGGCGGTTTGCTTGGCCGGTACGAGGCAGCACTCGTCCCGCTCATCTGCTTCGCCGGCTGCTTGTTTCTCTGCAGCGGCGGGGATGGTGAATCGGGCAGCACGAGTGGCATGAGATCTCGACGGGGCAGAGAGAGGAACAGCTGCTTCGCATCACCGGGCTGCACTGTGGCAGGGATGGAGGAAAACGGGGGGAACTGATGAGCTGAAAGGCCGGAGTATGGGCCGACTCTGGAATTAGGCCTGGAAAGAGGCCTACGCTGGCTGCTGGGCCAACATATGGTCGAATCTGGAATTGGACCTTTTTACCAGTTGTCTTCCTTTGTATGCATACTCCGTATATTGCCATCTACAGTACAGACTATCGATCTAGCGTCTTTTGACAGAGCTCCACATAATTTTGATTCTCTACTGTCTTTTTTTAGCTCCACAGAATTAGCAGAAAATCACTTCTCTCTTAAAAATCTGTTTGGCGGAACTTATCTTGAAATCGTAAGAGAATCAACTCTAGTATGCTGGCTCCTTTGCCACTTTACATGATTTTCATCCATCTTGATAGCCTTTTTGAGACAGCACGAACTTTTTACTATGAATCAAGCAACTCCGACGGTCCAAAATATTTCCACTGCCTCATCGCATCCGGACAGGAGTAGGACATGTCTGACCTGATTTTCCTTGCAGATAAGACGGCTTTAGTCAGATCTGATGCAACATAAATAATTATGCTTTCCCCAGCCCACGGATTAGCAACTAATCAGCACACCGTCTCGTCCACTAACCAGCTGCCGCCCCGGGAGGGTTCAGCCTATCTTGCCCATACCTGTCAACATCCTGAAGGTGGCTGCCTTGTCTGGACGGACCCTCTGAATCTCTCGATCACCAGCGATGCCGCGTCATCTCTGAAAGAGATGGGCACGTCGGACATACACGCGTGTAAACCACCAATGGTGCATGCTTGCTTTAAAAGGAGATCGTACGAGAGCTACAAATTGGGAATGAAACCAGAGACCGGCCAAGGTTTCGGCCTCTCTGCGTGCGGTTTTACTCCATACCACCATCCGATCTGACGAGTCGCTTTTTGTCTGCATTCTTCGTGAGCCAGAAACCACCTGTCGTTTTTGTCGCTGCATGCATCTTCAGTTTCGACGGCTTCGTTTGATCGGACAAGTACTGCTACAGAGTTGCGCAACACGCGCTGACCACGGCACAGTTGTAGAGTATTTTGCAGTTTGGATAAGTCTAGATGACTCCGTATGCTCTATGCTAGACACTGATCAAGTCGAGTACTCCATCGCAAGCCCCCAACGTCTTCATTTGCTCTGTAATCAGCATGGTCGACATAGTTCACTGTTCATAAGAACTTCGATAAATTACTATGTACGGTGTGCTATCTTCATCTTCAAAAATATATAAAAAAACACTCCGTTGCTCGTTTAAAATCGTCACGCTGTGTTACAGCACCATAGGAAAACACGAGGATGTTGCTTGGTTGCTAAATAGGTGTGTCACGGTCTTTTTTAGAAATCCAGTTTGTTTGCTCGTTGCAAATGTGGCGCTTTTTTTCCGCCTAAACTTCGATGTGGCAATTCAAGACCAACAACTAAACAGATCCTAAATATGTCATATGTAACAAAGAGAAAGTAGGAAAATAGTTTCGATACAATAATGCATTATAAAATTTAGCTATATATAGATGTAAATAATACAATTTCAACCATTTATGAAGCGGAGATAAAGTGTACATCATTCCACTCTATCTAAACCACGCTAGTACCTTACTATCCTAGTCCAAAACTCCAACAAGTATAATCGGATGCCACCCTCCAAGAAAAAACCCCGACTCCTGCCATTCCTGATTTCATACGGCCGAAACATGATGCATGATTCTAACGCCGCGCTGCTCAATCTAAATATGCTAGTCAGTACTCATCAGTACTTGTCGGAGCTGCCGAGGAATCCGGTCATATGGAGCACGACGTTGCGGACGGCGCGGAGGTCGCGGCCCTTGAGCGTCCGCCCGTGCCCCACGCACACCGACGAGGCAACCACCCTCCGCTCCTCCGCGCACCGCCTCGCCGCCAGGACGTGCGGCGGCACGATCCCCGCCGCCTCAGCGCCCGACGAGGCTCTCCTCACGATCCTGCCGCCGTCTTCTTCGACGTCGTAGCTGCGCGCCTCCGCCGGCATCGTCGCGGGGATGCGCACGGGCGCCGACTGCATCAGTTGCTCCGCACGGCGCGCCCCGGCGTGGGGCTGCGCGGTGATGGTGTCGTGGTGGCGGTGGCGGTGACAGCCGTGGTGGTGGGTGGCGGCGGAGTCCGGCCACAGGACGTCGGCTTCCTGGAACTCCTCCATGCCGCGCGGCTACAGGCAGCTAAGATATCCGGTGGCCGCAGTGCTAGCTACGGCTGCCTGCGATGTTGCCGGCGCCGTTCGCCTGACCGGGTTTATATAAATGGATAGGGCCTAGGGGGACACCCGACGCCGACCGCGCATGGCGTCACGCGGACGTGGGGGGAGTGGACTGCAAGCGTCGGCGGCGCGGCTGGCTCGCTCACGGTTTCGTGACGGTGAAGGCTCGGCGTGGAACCGTCCGGCCGGGGTGCCTCGCGTAGTCTGACGTCGCCGTTGTCCGTATGCTGTATGCAGGACAAGTACCTTTCGTTTTTCAGGATTGGACCCGCCCAGAACTCCAGAAGCGTGATGTTGACGTAAATTTCGGTCAAACACACGAGAGCGCTGGGCGCGCGGGTCGCGAACGGACCAAACAGCAGGGCGTCGCCCAAACCGGTCAGACCGGTTTGGAAATCCGGTCAGACCGGTTTCCTAGGGTTTTGCCGGATCGATCGTTCGTGAAGGTAACTACCAAGCTTACGTGCTGGAGGACGACTAGGTTTACAAGCAAACCAGTAAAGAGATAACCAACGCACTTACGTGGCGAAGAACGACTAGTTTACGAGCAAACTAGCAAAGGCCGTCGAAGCTCTCGCCCGGGAGGGACCCCGTCAGGGCGTGGACGTCGCCGGCGTGTCCTAGGTCGACCAGCAAGCCTTAGGACGCCATCTATGACCGTGGAGATCAGAGGATGAACAGCATGAAGGTCGGAAAGAGAGATTGGAGAGGTAAAAGTAAAGATAGATGTGTTTATTCGATTGTGGATGTCCCCTCAATCGGCCATAGCCCTTTATATTTATAGGGTGGGAAGGTCTGTGCCCATGGAAAGTCGAAAATATGTTACAAACCGACCTAGAATCAAATTACAACTCTAATTCGGACTAATCTGCCTAAAACCGGTCAGACCGGTCACCAAATCCGGTCAGACCGGATTTCTCGCGCTGCACAGCAGCCAAAACCGGTCAGACCGGTCCTCAAATCCGGTCAGACCGGATGTGCCCGGATAGGCAAACTTCCTGAGACCATAACTCCCACATCCGGACTCCAAATTAGGTGATCCATATATCCGTTTCGATCGTCTCGACGAGTTTTTCATCCTGGTGCGTTCAAACACATGATTTGACCTTATCTTGATGCCTTTTTGTGCCAATCTTTGATTTAATGATGAAATCATATCCAGAATCTCTCAAAACGATCTCCATGTCCTGCACAATGGTTATACATGCCAAACTTGTGGAATAATAAGAGTTAATATTAAATTGTCTATTTTGGCCTTTATCTCGCCTACTTCAATCCCTGCCAATTTTGGGTGCGAACATATGCCCCCCTGTTTCTTGGTGAAGCTTGCGTACCAAGAAATATTTATCAACACCAAAACTGCACATGAACAATGTTAAGCACAAGAATAGCAAACAAATTTTACTTTTTAAGGACGATAGAATCTATCGGCCATATCACATGAATCTGTGAAATATGAAGAATGCAACCTTTTGCTGCTACTTATACATATTGTATGAATGAGACAAACCTGAGCATACACTGGCTCGGTTGCGGATTACTGGAATATCAATTCAAACTCATCTCATACCCATGAATCTTTATAGATGCTTAAAGCGACCGAATTATTATCACGACAATTGGTCATTGTAACACTTCTCAATTTGTCAATATAGAAAAATTCAATATTGCATCTATAATGAATTTTAACCATAAACAAAGCAAAGTTAATAATCAGCCCCAAAAGAATGAATATGATACAATTACCTTAGAACCTTTAATGGCCAGATTATTCTTGAACCCCTCTCTTAGACGTCCCAAGCACAGGCAGCGAAGATAAATATTCTTTGAATTTCTCAAAAGCTTCTTGCTGTTTTGCCCCCCGAGCAAAATCAGCTTCAATCTTTAACCATTGGAGCAATTGGCGAAGTTGTATCTTTATTAATAGTTGAAACAACCTCAACTTCCGCCTTCTGTCTCCAAACCGGTCTGACCGGTTCCAGAACCCGGTCTGACCGCTTCTGCGGTGGACTGCCCACAAACCGGTCTGACCGGATTCTGAAACCGGTTTGACCGGTTGTGCTGCTGGAAGCACAACTGACTTGACTTTCCTTGTTTTGGTTTGAAGAATTACGAGCTTGTATCTGTTGAATTGTTTATCCTTTAATTTCCTGTTTCTTGCAACAGGAACTGAATCTTCAATAAGTATTGACTTTTCACCCAAATCTTGCATAACCATCAAAACTTCAAACCCATTAGTGTTAACTTGTTTTGAATCAACAATGGACCTCACATCCTTCTTGACATGATATTCTTGCTAAGGAGGGATTTAAATCTTTTGTCCAGACCGAAACCGGTCTGACCGGTTTTAAGAACCGGTCTGACCGCTCTTGGGGGCCGGCGTCGAACCTGATTGACATGAGCCCAATCGATCATATTTGAAATCTTAGGATTTTCTTGCCCCCCAAGCACTTAAGGCATCAATAAGATCATAAATAATTTCATCAAGAAACTATTACTTTAGGACGATGACAAAAGATATTCATCGGCCATGAATGTTGTTAAGGACGATAATTCAATATCATCCATAATGAATCCATCCATAAAATTATGCACAACCGAAATAAGGGTCTGGAGATATATTAATTTTAGAGATTAAAACTATATCGAAGAACTAGATATTTCGGCTATTGTTATTGATTAACATGTACAGCAATATAGTGATGACCCTCTATAATATAAAGATGATCCATGTGGAAACCAAGGACCAAAATAAGAGTATGAGGAATAACATAATTAAGGATGAATTCCAAAATATAGGGATACGTGGCATTTGAGAAGCAAATAATTCAGGCAACGACCAATAATTTCGATGATTTGGTGCAAACCTTAGTTTTGAAGTTTGACTCTCATATCTTTCATCCTCCTTCAACTGTGTTGCACTTTTTGCTTGATCATCACCCGTGTCTTGAATGCTTCCTTTAGGAACCCATGCCATGCCCCTTTTTTTTAACTCTTGAGCACTAAACCTTTGTAACCCCTTTTTCTGCCAATTTGATAGACCAAGTGTAGAACTTGACTTTGGTTTGGTTTTGGACAGCGGTGCTCTTTTCTTCTTTTTCGACCTCTTCAACTCCTTCTGTTCAAATCTGGCACTTGGAAAATCAATGGTCAATTTTTCCTGTCTTCTACCTTCAATAGCCGAAGTGACCTCCATATGAATCGGCTTTTTAGTAGATAATTTCAGATCTGAACTTTTATCTTTGCGGCCATCTTTTTTGATTCTATAAACTTGCTTGACAACCTTTTTCTTGTTTTGAACTCTAGACCAATCATAATTCTGAAAACGGTCACTTTCAACACATGGCTGCCTTGCACATGATGGCCGTCTTGGAGTTGCATACTTCACATGATATGGTCTAAAATATGAAGGAGTATGTGCCCATGAATCATTCCACCCCCATGACGAATAAGGATGAACACTAGTGGGATATGGAGCAAATGAAACCGGCTTTGATGGCTCAAAAGGATAATATAATGTTGCTGATTGAAAACCCTTCCTTTGCCGATTCCACCTCTCAGAATTATGTTTAGGAGGTGATCTTGATGATTTAACATCATCCGACCGATTAGCACGCTTGGCCTCATTTTCTTTTTGATACTTAGCCAGAAGTTCATCAAAAGTGAGCTTCGGCCTTTTACCATTGTGCTTAACACGGTCTTTACCTCCATCCATCTTAGGACGCTCTGATTTTAATATGTTTGGGCGTCCTTGGTCAGAACCGGTCTGACCGGTTTGCACAACCGGTCTGACCGCTTTGGAACCGGTCTGAGCGGTTAAGCAAACCGGTGTGACCGGTTTTGCCAGCACAGCAGGAGTAACCGGTTCTTGTTCCGACTGTGAAGAAGTTGTTTGCCCCCCAGTGTTTTCCAGATTAAGCTCATCGTCCTCTAACACGTTTTCAACTTGGACGATATCTTCTATATCACTTGAGGGCTTAGAATCTTTCTTCTCGAGACCAATTGATTTCAACTGGTCATTCTCTTGTTCATGAGCAAATTTCAATCGTCCAGAATCAACAGCCGATTGTATAATTTGGCGAAACATATTGCAATTGCTAATATCATGATCAAATGAATTGTGCCATTTGCAATACTTTCGATTTTTTAACTCAAGATATGATGTACTAACTTTGTGATCAGAGAACTTAATAAACTTTTTCTCTAGCAAGATATCAAATAAATTATCACACAAAGTTAAATCAAAAGTGTACTTTATTTTCTCCAACCGATGCTTTTGTGGAGAAGGCTTTAAGGCCAAGCAAACGAACGGTTCAGATTTCTCATCAACCCATTCGGCCATACCTTTCTTTGCACTTCTCATACCCGATGTTTTAAAGTTGATCACTTCATCGTCACCGGATTTCACAATAGCCCTCGGTTTTGATCTTTTACTTTTAAGTCCAGAATAACCATAAGCACACCATGAAGAGAAAAACTTTGACAATGATGATGTAGAAAATTTAAAAATCAAAGTATTTCTACGATCAGCCTTTCGAACTTTAACAATGCATTGGCTACTAAAGTCTGAAGGTATGCTTTTGCTAACAAGTAAATTATCCTCAACCGATCTCTTAGAATTATTCATGATAGAATCATCAATGAATGAATTAATTGAAAATGTATGATCTGATTGGGAATTGCTTGTAAAGCGTACCTTACTGAATATGTTGGAGAGGCGAGGAACCTTGATGTAGATGGTGTCGTACTCCTTCTGATGGCAGCCCACAACAGTTGCTGTCTGTAGAAACCGGTCAGACCGGATTGTAGAACCGGTTAGACCGGTTTTGCTGGAAATCACCAAGTCATGACACGCCAGTGCCTCCTCCTTGCTTCCATTGTCAAGTTCTTCAACGCTTCGAAGTTCTAAACTTTTCTCAGCCTGAACTTGTCGCTTAATGCCATGATAATCACTAGAAAAGTGCACGACACCTTCGGCTTTAGAAAAATCAAGTGTAGCTGTCTTCTTTTGCTTGACATACTCTTTTACAGCTAAGCTTGGCTCTTTTGGTAGAACAGATTCAGATTGTTCGATTATTGTAAGTACCGAACTATGAGGCAAATCTGAATTGTTCTTCTCATTATCAGGAGACGAGGTAATAAGGTTCCCAAATTCAGAATTCCTTTTCATTAAAGCAGCCAAACCTGCCTTAATGCTAGCAATTTCAGCACACCGAGCACCTGAATTAACCTCAAGAAGAGCACCAATCCTTGCTGAATTTTCATTAATTTGGCTAGAGTTATTAGAAACATTTTCAGCCAAATCATGATAATTAGAACTTAAGTGTTGCGTAGCATATGATGATTGAGAATAACTGGCCGAGTAGCTAAAATTAGCATGTCCAATTTTCTCACTTGGCGATATGCTTGTTGAGTTCTCACTAATTTGGCCATAACTATTGCTAGCATAAGGAGCCAAATTGTAAGTATTGACATTATAATTCATGGCATTATATGCGACACTTGTTTCACAATATTTCTCATTAGAGTTTTTAAAAAAGCGGTAAAAAACATTTTCTAATTGAGACCACGTGTGAATGGAACTTGGTGTCATATTAGCAAACCAAACAAAAGGGACACCAGTCAATGATAATGGAAATAATCTTAATCTCAATATCTCATTAGAACTAGCTTCTCCACATTGTATGAGAAATTGTTTTATGTGTTGCATAGCCCCTTCCCCTTTTCCAGAGAATTTAACAAAATTAGGTATTATAAAATTATTGGGGCACAAAACTGAATTATAATGCTCAGGATATGGACTTGAATATTCTAAACCCCTCAATTCTATTTTAGAATGCTCTCTTAATATGCTAGCCAATTGATCATGAGTTTGAGGTTGTATACGAGGTTTAAAATAATTGGCCGAACTCACCATGTTAGTTTGGCCTTCATAACTTTTCACTGGTTCTTGAACTTGTTGCACAACCGATGTATGAGGATAATGTTGTATGTTGCTAGTAGCATTAAAGTTTAAAGCATGCATATTATTTGGCAATGGCTTTTGCAAATAAAATTCAGAATTATAATTTACATAAGAAACTTTATCTGAACAATTACTAGCCGATGCAATATGCCTACTAGTATCAAATCTAGCAACATCAACATAAGGATTCATGGTACTTGCAAAATAATTATTAGACATAGGTAATGTATTTGCAAATTGTACCTTGGGCTCATTATAATAGGACTGATGTGAAGTATATGGATAGCCCGCCATAAAGTCTTGATGCTTCTAATCTTCAAATAGATAAATCCAGAAAATCCAAGCAATCAATGACCAAAATCTTGCTTCTCTTCTAGTCTTTAATATTTAGCGCCAAGCAAGAAACAATGCAAACGGCTTGAGCAGCCTGATGCGAAGATACAAGTGTAGATGTAATCGGTTCCAAAAAACCAGATTCAACTACAATGGCGAATCAAAGTAATAAATCAATTAGGTAAAAGACTAGGGATTGATAGAACGGTCTGAGCAACCGGATCTTTCTTCCCCAGCGGAGTCGCCAAATGTGTTGACGTAAATTTCGGTCAAACACACGAGAGCGCTGGGCGCGCGGGTCGCGAACGGACCAAACAGCAGGGCGTCGCCCAAACCGGTCAGACCGGTTTGGAAATCCGGTCAGACCGGTTTCCTAGGGTTTTGCCGGATCGATCGTTCGTGAAGGTAACTACCAAGCTTACGTGCTGGAGGACGACTAGGTTTACAAGCAAACCAGTAAAGAGATAACCAACGCACTTACGTGGCGAAGAACGACTAGTTTACGAGCAAACTAGCAAAGGCCGTCGAAGCTCTCGCCCGGGAGGGACCCCGTCAGGGCGTGGACGTCGCCGGCGTGTCCTAGGTCGACCAGCAAGCCTTAGGACGCCATCTATGACCGTGGAGATCAGAGGATGAACAGCATGAAGGTCGGAAAGAGAGATTGGAGAGGTAAAAGTAAAGATAGATGTGTTTATTCGATTGTGGATGTCCCCTCAATCGGCCATAGCCCTTTATATTTATAGGGTGGGAAGGTCTGTGCCCATGGAAAGTCGAAAATATGTTACAAACCGACCTAGAATCAAATTACAACTCTAATTCGGACTAATCTGCCTAAAACCGGTCAGACCGGTCACCAAATCCGGTCAGACCGGATTTCTCGCGCTGCACAGCAGCCAAAACCGGTCAGACCGGTCCTCAAATCCGGTCAGACCGGATGTGCCCGGATAGGCAAACTTCCTGAGACCATAACTCCCACATCCGGACTCCAAATTAGGTGATCCATATATCCGTTTCGATCGTCTCGACGAGTTTTTCATCCTGGTGCGTTCAAACACATGATTTGACCTTATCTTGATGCCTTTTTGTGCCAATCTTTGATTTAATGATGAAATCATATCCAGAATCTCTCAAAACGATCTCCATGTCCTGCACAATGGTTATACATGCCAAACTTGTGGAATAATAAGAGTTAATATTAAATTGTCTATTTTGGCCTTTATCTCGCCTACTTCAATCCCTGCCAATTTTGGGTGCGAACACGTGATCGATCGGATCGTCGGACTGCTCATCACGTACGATCATGTTTCATCAGTAACATTTTCGTCAGCCAGGCCGGCCGGCTAAGCTGAAACGGACGGCACATGAGAAACTTTCAGAAGCGCCTGGCGATGATGGCGCAATCATGGATCGCTGCCGTGCCAAGGGGGGCAGATTAATTTACGGATCGGAGTCCAAAAAAAAGAGAGAAAAATTACGGATCGAATCGGCATCTACGGAAGCGAGTGTGCTTGGCGTGCAATTGTTCGTCGGGGCGGCGCGGCGCGCCGCTCCCCTCCAAACTATATGTGTAGCAGTGCGAATCACGCTATGACGAAACCGAAGAGTCACGCCAGTACTGGTATGGGCGACGCACACCACAATTCGGTAGGCAAGCATGCGTTTCAGTGTCAGAGACTCAACGGTCTTGCGAGAAATTCGTTGCAGACTACAGAGTTTAGCACGACGCCAACGACAGGACGACTGGCTCCTGGCATACGAGTAGTGTGCAGTACCAGTGCCCAACTGTTTTGACCAGCCTGCTTGAGTCCTTGTCAAGACGCGTAAAATGTCCGTCGTGTCCATGATGAGGAGAGGAATGAGCGAATAAGCGAAATGGCTTACAGGGACGGTCCTAACTCCTGTCGACCGGGCCAACGCTACAGGCAGGCTTGAGCTAGCGGCTGTGTTTAGTTGATGAAAAGAGGGGTGAAAAGTTGATAGAAAAGTCACATCGGACACTGTAGCACTTTTCGTTTGTTTGTGGTAAGTATTATTCTATCATGACTTAACTAGGCTCAAAAGATTCGTCTCGTCGTATACATCAAAACTATGTAATTAGTTTTTTATTTACCTACATTTAGAACTCCATGCACGAGAAGAGAGATTTGATATTATTTGATGTGATAGGTAAATAGTGAAGTTTGGAGAGAGAATTTTGAGGAACTAAACAGGGCCAGCGTCTGCAGGTTATTAAGATGTCAAAGAATTGAAGAGGAAGCAGCCTATTCATCGGCGGCCACGCAGGGAAGGAGAGAACAAGTTGCCCGATCCCTTCGAACAAAGAAGATGCTAGCTTGAAGCAGCAGTAGACTTGTGAGCTGCAAATGTGCACGAATTAGGTAAACCCGATTCTCCTTTTGCGCATGCACCCGCATTGACGACTCCGAGGAAGGCAAGAATATTAGGCCCGACATAGTATTCTTTCGTTTAATCTTTCTACATCAATCGAAGTTACATCATTAAAAAAAACATCAACGATGCAAAAAGAGAGAACCTTATGCTAAAAGAGAGACCCTCGTGCTAAATCTAAATCCAAATGTCATTCGTCATCAGCCGCCAAAATTACAACATAAGCTCTGCTCTTTAAGAGTGGGGGAAAATCATTTTCTGCCACCGTAAATCGATCAAAAGAATGTATAATATATATACACCGAATGTGGTGCGGTTTGGCAGTTCAAGTAATCCTATCTAGAACGCCACGACATTTCTTTACGTACAGCTCTCTTCTCCCGGAGCAGGTCGTGGTTTTTGTTTGACCACAAGACCAAGATCACAAGAACATCCACAAAACTCTACGGGCGGCGGTTCATCGCCGCTCCAAAGCGACGGCGCGCGGCAGCGCTGATGGGTATGTCGATCGGAGACGACGCGGGAGGCCTCCGCCACCGGTCGCGCCTAGTGGCGGCAGGATTCACGTGCCGGCCTGCCAGACCGGAGCCTCCAGAAAACGGCGATGGCAGACCCCCGCCGCCCCCGCGCGGCACCATGTCCGCCGTGTCCGGCCACAGCACGTCCGCCTCCTGCCACTCCTCCTCCTCGTCGTCGTCCGCGTCGAGGCTAGACGACGACGGTCCGGCGCCGCTGGGGAGGAAGGACATGGACCCCTCGAAGCGGCGCCCGAGCACCGGCGCGGCGGAGCCTGCCGCGACGTCGCACGGCTCCTCCATGACCACGTCCGCGGCCGCGAAAGCCACCAGCTCGTCCTCCGCGTCGGGCCACAGGATGTCCGCTTCCTGGAACTCGTCCATGGCGTTGGCGTCCATTTCCAAGCTCCGGCTGTGGCCACGGCGGACGGGGGCACGGCGCACGGGGGAGGGGTTGGCTGCCTGTGATCCCGACCACTTTTATATCCGCCCAGCCCGCGCGGGCGTGCACCGCGTCGCCTCGGGTTATTGCGCCATTTTGCTTGTGGCCCGAAGTGACGTAGGGGGCACTCTGCCCCCGGTCCGGATTTTGGAATCTTGGCGAGATAGCAACTCATGTGATGGCCTGATGGGAGAGGATACTTTACCGGCGCTTAATTGGGATTGCCTAAATGACAGCCAAGCGGTGCCGGCATGGTTGCCGGCTTGACGTGAAGCAGGGTTATCTATCGGGAAGCCATGCATCATTTCGTCAGAAATTAGACAGTGGTCCAGAACTCTTTGAGATGACAGATCGTCTTGCACTCTTGCTCGGCTCCGTCTGGAACGTCCAATCTGATCGCACAGACGAGGGAGCTTTCCTGTTCTGTGCACGCATTAGGTTAGGCATTGTGGGTAACGAGATTCGAGCGAACCTGGATGAGAAGACACCCGCAAGATGAGAGAAACCGAGGAAAAATCATCCGTTTTCTGTTGAAACCGTCATGGCCTTTGACACGGAATTAGCGCCCCTTACGCGGGCCACAAGAATTCGTCTGCTCGCCACGCATATTCGGCCCATACAGCGTTTCTTTCACAACATCGGGCCCACAGCTCGTTCATGGGGCTCTCTCCGCGCCGCCATCTCCTCCTTCCTCCGCATTTCTCGGCGGCCCACGAGCCTTCAGTTCACGATCAGTCAACGGCCTGCACCATTCATCGAGGGATTCGACGACGCGCCCAGTGCAGTTGCACACCTTCATTGTCAGCCAACACTGAGGTACTGTTTAGTTTGCTCAAATATAACGTAATCCCATTACACTCGCTAAGCAATAACGTTTCAGCCTTTTGTTTCCAGCAACCATAATCAGGTAACAGCGTTAACAGATCTCAGCCTATACATACCGCCGTTCCTAGTCCGTAATCAAAACAAAAATACAGCGTCAACGAGGTCGAGAAGCAAGCAAGATGACGCGCGCGCTCTGCTCGCATGCATGTCCACATGCGCAATCCATTTCCATTACAGCACGAGAACCAAACAAAATCAGTTTTCTATTTCATTGTTAACGTTACCGCTACTTTCTGATTGCGTTAACGTTAGCGATACTGTTGATAGCCAAAATTGGCAGTCACCCGGACAACCCGGTCAGACCGGTTTGAGTTCTGTAATTCGAATAGGTTTAGGATTCCGAGTTTGATCCCGTATTGTAACCGAATTGGAAGGGGTACGACTTCCCCGGCCTATATATATGAAAGCTAAGGCCGATTGAGAGTTAATCTCAATCGATTCAACATATTTGTCCTTTACTTTTTATCTCTCAAACCCTAATCTCTTCCAAACCCTAATTGCTGTCCTTTACTCGTCTCCGCGACGTATTAAGGCGTTCTAGGTGGCCTGCCGACCCTAGAGCAACCCTAGGTTGCTTGAGCTCCGACGGGGTCCCTCCCGAGCTCGAGTTTCTAGGTCTTCACGACCTCCTGCCAGAAAGCGGTATGACCGGTTCTAGGAACCGGTCTGACCGGTTTGCCCAAGGGAGGCCGGGTGTTGGCCGTGGTGACGGCCGTGCTGTAATCTCGAGTGTGTTGTCGCATCTTTGTGTCAACATACTTTTTGGCGACTCCGCTGAAATTGTGCCTTGAAGTGTTCCTCAGCAATCAGGTACCGCTTCCGCTCCTCGTCCGTGAGTTCTTCCATCGTGGCGGTGATGATGTTGTTCTTGTCGAGCTCACTGGTTGCACCCGACATCTTCGAGGTAGATTAAATCGGTCTTAGAACCAGATTAATCTTTCCCCAGCGGAGTCGCCAAAAAGTATGTTGACACAAAGATGCGACAACACACTCGAGATTACAACACGGCCGTCACCATGGCCAACACCCGTACCTTCTACCTTGCATCAATATCTTATTCAGTGGATCGGCGATGAAGTTGAAGTTGTACATGGTGATACTTCTTCCTTCGTTGCAACGGTCGATTCCGATTTTATTAGTGCAAATGAAAATATTAAGTGTTTATCGGGCTTAGATTTGACCGATTATGAGCTGATCAGTTGCACTAAAGATGGTTTCGTTGCTGCTACATTAAAGCCGATGGAGAATCGGTTGAATTACTTGCTGTAATTCATGGAGCAAACAAATCAACAAAGACAAACCGGTCAGACCGCTTTTGGAAACCGGTCAGACCGGTTTAGACCTGAACAACGCCGATCAAGCCAAACCGGTCAGACCGCTTCTGGGAACCGGTCAGACCGGTTTACGTCTGGACAGTGGCTTCAAGAGCGAATTGATCATTTTCGAGAAAAAACAGAAGGTACGTTTGAAGCCATTGAAGATTTGGGTGATATGGATAAACTGGGTCAAGGTTTTACATCAGCCGACCCTTTAGAAAAAATAGATATTGGTGATGGTACTATTCCTAGGCCAACTTTTGTAAACAAAAATTTATCGGCTGAGTTTAAAGCCGAGTTAATAAATTTGTTGAAACAGTATGTTGATTGTTTTGCTTGGGAGTACCGTGAAATGCCGGGTTTGAGTCGTGATTTAGTTGAACATCGCTTACCAATAAAAGCCGGTTTTAGACCTTTTAAACAATCGGCTAGACGTTTTAATCCCGCTATTTGTGGCCGAATAAAAGAAGAAGTTAATCGTTTGCTAGATGCTGGTTTTATTAGGACTTGTCGTTATGCGGAGTGGATTTCTAATATTGTTCCTGTTGAAAAGAAAGATTCGGGAAAACTTAGAGTTTGCATTGATTTTAGAGATCTTAATAAAGCTACTCTGAAAGATTCATATCCTATGCCTATAGCCGATGTTTTGATTAATGAAGCATCATGACATCGTGTTGTTAGTTTTCTTGATGGTAATGCTGGATATAATTAAATATTCATGGCCGAAGAAGATATGCACAAAACGGCTTTTCAATGTCCAGGATTTATTGGTTTGTTTGAGTGGGTGGTTATGACTTTTGGATTGAAGAATGCTGGCGCAACTTATCAAAGGGCTATGAATTTAATCTTTCATGATTTACTTGGTGTTATTGTGGAAGTATATATTGATGATATTGTAGTTAAATCAGATGGCTTGAATTCTCATTTAACCGATTTAAAACTTGCTCTTGAGAGGATGCGACGGTATGGTTTGAAGATGAATCCACTCAAATGTGCTTTTGGTGTTTCATCTGGGAAGTTTTTGTGATTTATTATTCATGAGAATGGCATAGAAGTTGATCCCAAGAGAATTGAAGCTATGAAGAACGTTGAAGCTCCTACTTGCAAAAAGGATTTGCAAAAGTTTCTAGGCAAAGTGAATTTCTTGAGAAGGTTTATAATTAACTTGTCTGGAAAGATAGATGCTTTTACTCCTTTAGTTCGGTTGAAAGATGAAGCCGATTTTACCTGGGGGGCAAAACAGCAAGATGCTTTTGAGAAGATCAAAGAATACTTGTCTTCACCACCGGTGCTTAGGGCGCCTAAGAGAGGGGTTCCGTTCAGACTTTATGTGGCAGCTGAAGATAGAGTTATTGGAGCTGTTTTGACCCAAGAAATTGATGCTAAAGAATATGTAATTGCTTATATAAGCCGACGATTAATTGATGCAGAAACAAGGTATACTTTCATTGAGAAGTTATGCTTATCATTATATAATGCTTGTACTCAGTTAAGGCATTATTTATTATCTAGTACTTGCATCGTGTTGTGCCAAACCGATGTTATCAAGCATATGTTGCAAAAACCGATTTTAAGTGGTAGGATTGGTAAATGGGCTTATGGTTTGGTTGAGTATGATTTGGCTTGTGAACCTTTAAAATCTATGAGAGGCCAAATTGTAGCTGATTTTATTGTTGAGCATCGGATTGATGATACTTGTGAATTCAACGTCGGTTATGTTGCTTGTACACCATGGAAGTTATACTTTGATGGACCGGTTTGCAACGATGGACAAGGAATTGGTGCTGTTTTGGTCTCTCCAAGTGGTGCCATCTTTGAGTTTTCAAACCAATTAGAAGAAAAGCGTACCAATAATCAAGTTGAATATGAAGCTCTTCTATTCGGATTAGAATTTTTGCAAGACATGGGAATTAAGCATGTTGAGGCTTTTGGTGATTCACTCCTGGTGGTACAGCAAGTATCTAAGGTATGCCAATACTATAATGGTTTGTTAAATGCATATCTTGATAGATGCCTTGATATTATAGCTTCTTTTGATGAATTTACAATCAAACACATTCCAAGAGAAGAGAATGGCAAGGCTAATACTCTGGCTCAGAAAGCATCTGGTTATATGGTTGCAAAGAAGTATTGCTATCTCCAAAAACCGATGCAAACGAAAGCCGAGGTTCTGGTTTTGGACGAACCGGTCACACCGGTTTCAGAAACCGGTCAGACCGGTCTGACTGCCAGAACCGGTCTGACCGGTTCTGAAACCGGTCTGACCGCTTCGTCCCCTGACAGAAGCAAAAATCCTTTGGATAATGCTAATCAATCCAAAGTTGAAGATCAGGATTGGAGGGTGCCTATTATTACTTATTTGAAAGATCCTGGTCGTGGTGCAGAAAGAAATATTCGGCGAATATCGTTTAAATACGTTTTGCTTGACGATGAACTCTATCGTCGAAACGCCGAAGATTTGCTGTTGAAATGTCTTAATTCGGATCAGGCCAAAGTTGCCATGGGTGAGGTCCATGAAGGTATTTGTGGTACACATCAATCGGCTCCAAAGATGAAGTGGTTACTTAGACGAGCTGGTTTTTATTGGCCTACTATGATTGCGGATTGTTTCAAGTACTATAAAGGGTGTGAAGAATGCCAAAAATTTGGAGATCTACAAATGGTATCTGCTGCATTGATGCATCCTATTATTAAACCATGGCCGTTCCGAGGTTGGGGGTTGGATTTTATTGGGCAAATTAATCCTTCATCATCAAAGGGACATCGTTTCGTGTTGGTTGCTACGGATTATTTTACCAAGTGGGCCGAAGCAATTCCATTAAAGAAAATGACACATAGAGAGGTAATTGAGTTTATTACACAAAACATTATTCATAGATTCGGTATTCCTCAAACTTTGACTACGGATCAAGGTACTCTGTTTATGTCTAAAGAGGTACGTGAATTTGCCGAATCCTATAGAATAAAGTTGCTCAATTCATCTCCATATTATGCTCAGGCTAATGGACAAGCCGAGTCAAGTAATAAGACTTTGATTAGATTAATCAAGAAAAAGATAGAAGAAAATCCTCAAAGATGGCATGAAGTTTTATCCGAAGCATTATGGGCTCATCGTATATCTAGGCATGGTGCTACTAAAGTTACCCCTTTTGAGCTTGTATATGGTCAAGAAGCCGTTTTGCCTGTTGAGGTGAATCTCGACGCTTATAGGCTAGCTAAACAAAATGACCTTGATGCTGTTGATTATCATGATTTGATGATGGATAATATTGATGAGGTCACCGACAAGAGGTTGAAAGCTTTGAAAGAGATTGAAAAGGATAAGCTTCGGGTTGCTAAAGCTTACAACAAGAAGGTGCGAGGGAAATATTTTCAGATTGGAGAACTTGTGTGGAAGACAATCTTGCCTATTGGGACGAAAAGCAACAAGTTCGGGAAGTGGTCACCAAGTTGGGAAGGGCCATATAGAATTGTCAAAGTTATTTTTGGGAATTCTTATATGCTGGAGACATTACAAGGGGATCATTTGCCTAGAGCTATCAATGGAAGATATTTGAAGAAATTCTATCCAAGTGTTTGGCAAGACACATGAAGATTAATGGCCGATAGATTTTTGATATCGTCCTTAGCATAAATTTTAGCTCCTAGGTTGTAATTACTTATATATTGCTTTTTAGTTCTCAAGTTCACTAAAAACGCAGGGGGGCATGTGTTGATAGCCAAAATTGGTAGTCACCCGGACAAACCGGTCAGACCGGTTTGTCAAACCGGTCAGACCGGTTTGAGTTCTGTAATTTGAGTAGGTTTAGGATTCCGAGTTTGATCCCGTATTGTAACCGAATTGGAAGGGGTACGACTTCCCCGGCCTATATATATGAAGGCTAAGGCCGATTGAGAGTTAATCTCAATCGATTCAACATATTTGTCCTTTACTTTTTATCTCTCAAACCCTAATCTCTTCCAAACCCTAATTGATGTCCTTTACTCGTCTCCGCGACGTATTAAGGCGTTCTAGGTGGCCTGCCGACCCTAGAGCAACCCTAGGTTGCTTGAGCTCCGACGGGGTCCCTCCCGAGCTCGAGTTTCTAGGTCTTCACGACCTCCTGCCAGAAAGCGGTCTGACCGGTTCTAGGAACCGGTCTGACCGGTTTGCCCAAGGGAGGCCGGGTGTTGGCCGTGGTGACGGCCGTGCTGTAATCTCGAGTGTGTTGTCGCATCTTTGTGTCAACATACTTTTTGGCGACTCCGCTGGGGAAAGATTAATCTGGTTCTAAGACCGATTTAATCTACCTCGAAGATGTCGGGTGCAACCAGTGAGCTCGACAAGAACAACATCATCACCGCCACGATGGAAGAACTCACGGACGAGGAGCGGAAGCGGTACCTGATTGCTGAGGAACACTTCAAGGCACAATTTTTGAAGGGCTTCAAAAAGGATCGTGGAGGCTTCGTCAAGAGAGTTTCTAGGTCTTCACGACCTCCTGCCAGAAAGCGGTCTGACCGGTTCTAGGAACCGCTCTGACCGGTTTGCCCAAGGGAGCCCGGGTGTTGGCCGTGGTGACGGCCGTGCTGTAATATCGAGTGTGTTGTCGCATCTTTGTGTCAACAGATACATTTTCCGAACCAAACAGTACCTGAACTGAATGCCAGCCGCAGGAGGAGTTCGTGATAAGTACGTGATCACCGCGGCGGCGACCAGCCAGTGAGCCAGGGGCACCGCTCGGCGTGGGTCACGCGCTCACGCCGACGCCGTCATGCGGGGTGCATGCGGCATGGGCACACAGCCGCGAAGGGACTTGGAAGCCGTGGCACCACCACCCGGCCGGCTTCGGTCGTCCATTACGACTTCATTCATCTCTGGTACGGGTTTGTTGTGACTTGCTACTACGTGCACCGTGCGCGTACCGGCGACGTACGCACGGCCAGTTTCTCATCAGGAACCAGAGGTTTGAAACAAAAGCTAGCCAGGAGGATGCGGTGCAAAATTAGCAATGCACCAGACCGATCGCCCTGCATTTTATTTTTTACCCGCCGTCTGCCACCAACAGGAACCAGAAATCTGAGTCCCTTATAGCATCTCCAAGAGACTAGTCAAATAGTTTTCTAAAGTTAAATTTAGCTATTGTTAGAGAAAAAACGTTTCCAACGGACTCTGTAAATGACCCTTCAAATTTAGTGGCTCTCTATCCCACCTCATTCGCTAGCTATTTTTAGCTAGCCTACCTCACTAGCCATCTTTACAGAATCTATTGGATTACTATGTTATTTGTTAGACAAATCTATTTTTGAGAGTAGTTAAATCAGTAAATTTGATTAGTCTTTTTAGCTAATTTTTTAAAGATGCTCTTGCAATTACACGAGCCAATCTTGTACCGGCAGCCACCGTTCGCATTGTGAGCCACTGCCACTGGACGACGGGTGACGGATCAGCTCAAAGCGTTCTTTGCGAGCCAGCCCCGAGAGCCAACCAACGTCGGTTCGTTGATCGCGTCCACGACAGCGCGCACGCATTGAATGTCACAACGCTATCTCCAGCGGCTCTGTACATCTCGATCGGCTGGCATGTGGATCGCGGGGGAAACTTTCCATGCGCGCATTTACTTACGCTAGCTAGCTCCTCACACCACCACCAAACCGTGAACGCCTCCCTGTGCACACGCCGTGTATTAAACGGCCGGCCGGCGGGGCTTGCGCGCCGGTGAAACGTACGCGTCGCTATTCTGCTACCGGTGCGGGGCCGGGCGATCTCGCCGGCCGTCGACGAAAAGGTCAAGCAAGCTGGCGATATGATCGATCTCTCTCTACCAAGACGGTGCAATAAATCTCCTCGAACAAAAGAGCGAGTCAAATCTACGTGGAGTATCGAGGATGTGCAGGGCCCGCGCGGCTAGCTAGCGAGCGGCGATGAGATGTTTCCGATGCGAGCATCGCATTCCCATGTGGTAGTGTCTCCGGACGCCGCCTAGCCAGCCGGCCCTGCCATTTCCGAGTCGTCAAGGAGCACGCGCCTGGATACTGTGTGAATCTGTGATGTATATGTTTCTTTGGTATGAGAATTTTTTTTTACCCTGTTTGACCAATAATTAAGAGTATTAAATAAAGTCAGTTTATAAAACTAGCTTCACAACCCCGGGTTAATTCACGAGACAAATCTAATGAGGCCTCTGACCGTACGATTAGAGGATGGTTATTGTAGCATTACTGTAGCAAATCATGGACTAATTAGGCTCGTTAGATTCGTCGCGTAAAGTTACACCCATCTCTAAAAATGTTTTGCAAATAGACTTCATTTAATACTCCATGCATGTAAGATTTCCTTTGAAATTTTTTTTGCGGGTAGTAAAGAAAGATTCCCTTTGAAATTTTTTTTGCGGGTAGTAAAGAAACACGGCGGATGACAGAAATACTGTAGTGCCAGTTCCGAGTGGACATGGCCCGCTAGTGCTCGTCTAGTCGTCTTGCCTTGAAATGTCTGGATAGCCGACTCGATGGATCATCCAACATACCACTGGTGACCTTTCGAACCATTTTACTCGTCGGGTTTCAACCTTACGTGGCAGTGTTGTACCATATCAGTTCTAGCTCTAGCTCTGCAGTGTGCACTAATCAGTTCAGCAGCGCGAGTGCCGCTGCAATCATCCGTCGCTGTGCAGCTTGCATTCAGAGTTACTGCATCCTACTGTTCAGACGTATGCTTGTGCACCTTGTATTCAGGATTCAGCGTGTGCATAGGCACCTTGCATTCGGGATTCTGCTCTGGGACAGATATTCAGCCGTACCGCACGTATCCATTGGAGTTGGAGCAACGACTCGATCGACGAGCAAGGCAGCGTCCTACACTCCAACTGTTCCTGCTCCGACGCACGATGCGGTGGTATGGCACGTCGACATCCAGATGGTAAACCAACCGACCCCAGTCAACTGTCGTGCACTACCGAAAAACCGTTGTTTGCCGTGTGCCCAATATTTTACCGTATATAAATTATCGGGCACACGGTAAACAACCTCTTTGCCGTGTGCCATCGAAATAACACACTGCAAAGAAAGGACACACGGCAAATAGGATATTTGTCGTGTGCCCGGAGCTCAACACACGGCAAACAACCTCTTTGCCGTGTGCCGCCGACCCAACACACGGCGAAGATTTAAAACAAATGGAACCCCTGACGGCCGTTATCCTTTGCCGTGTGGCATGGGTAGGCACACGGCAAAGTGTTGTTTTCGCCGTGTGCCAAAGGATGACACACGGCGAAGACATGTTTTTGCCGTGTGCCTTGCCATAGCACACGACAAATCACAAGAGAAAAATCAAAATTTAACCCCCAAACTTTTTCTCCACTCTACTTATATTGTTTGACACTCAATGTTTTAATTTGGTATATTTCTCGATCACTTTACTATATTTAACAAATTTATATTATTCAAAGGATTTTTTTCAAACAAGACAAATTTGAACTGCAAGTGCATGAAATAGTAGAATAAAGTGAGTGAAAAAATGATATTAGTGATAATGAGTCCAATCTAAGAACTTATCCTATAGTTTAAACCAAATTTCAAAAACCGTATTCACGAAACAATAGCACGAATGTGGGATCGAATAGTGTTTGAATTTTATAAAATTCAAATATTGTCTAAAAATCATGAGATTTGTCAAATTCTCACGTTATCATACTTTGAGTCAATATTTCATGGTACATACATGTACTCAAAAGTTTTGTCACGTACGATGCTTATAGACTAAAGTTTTTCCATAGAAGATCCATAGAGTTGTGAAGTACGTGGTTAGGTTTATAAGCGCAATAATGTTCAATTTTGAGTTTGACTTTAAAACTTTTTCTATAGGCTACACACAACATAGATTGCTTCATGTTAAATTTTGGTAAACTTTCGGATGCGTTCGGTAATTTTAATTGATTAATTGTAATTGTAGAATTTTAATTGACAATAATAAATATGAGGTTTAAATACATGAAATAGTGGAAAAACTAAGTTGATAATTGTTATTCATGCTACTGAGTCAAGCATATTAAGTAATAGATAAAGTGGACATTACACGTGCTATGGATAACTTGAATTTGAGTTTGAAATACATGAAATAATATAATAAAATGAGTGGAAAAATACTATTCATATTATTGAGTGAAGCACATAAAATAATAGAGTACATAAAAAGTACATATTCATATTATTGATCTTCAACTAAATAATATAATTAATAGGGTAAACAAAGAAAAAAACAAAAAAAAAGTTTGTCGTGTGCCCCAGAACTAGGCACACGGCAAACTGGGAAAAAAATCGACCAGTGAAAAAAAAGTTTGCCGTGTGCCCCAGATCTGGGCACACAGCAAAGTTAAGTGTTTGCCGTGTGCCTAAGATCTGGGGCACACGGCAAACCCCTCACACACACAAAAAAAAACGTCAGCCGCGCTTGCCCCCGCACTTTCACCCACTCACGCACGCCGCCGCCGCCGCCCCGTCACCCTCGCCCCTGCCCCCGCCTTCCGGCCAGCCGCTGCCCCCGTGCTCGCCCCGCCCGCGGCCGCCGCTGACCGGCCTCCCGCGCGCCCGCCCCGCCCAGCCC
Source organism: Echinochloa phyllopogon (assembly GCA_033239725.1). Taxonomy (NCBI): domain Eukaryota; kingdom Viridiplantae; phylum Streptophyta; class Magnoliopsida; order Poales; family Poaceae; genus Echinochloa; species Echinochloa phyllopogon. The sequence goes on from BTCW01000014.1 coordinate 50,674,654, forward strand.
CCGCGCGCCCGCCCCGCCCAGCCCCCCGCGCGCCCGCGCTCGCCCCGGTCGCGGCCGCCCACTGCCGGCCTCCCCCGTGCGCCCGCCTGGCCATCGCCCCCCACCCCCACTCCCGCGCGCGCGCCGCGGCCGGGCGGCCACCACCGCCTAGGCGCGCCGGCCCCGGCCTGCCGGCCGCTTCCGCCCAGGCCGCGGCCTGCCTCCCGCGCCCCGCCCCGCCCCTGCCCCCACGCCCGCCCGTGGCCAAGCCGTGGCCTGCCTCTCGCGCCCCGCCCCTGCCCGCACGCCCGCCCGTGCCCCCGTGCGCCCCTGCCCCTGCCCGTGTTGAGGAGGAGGAGGAGGAGGAGGCCGAGGCTCGTCTTGCCCCCGTGACCGCCCGTCCCGGCCGCTAGCTGCCCCGATGTCGAAGGGGGGGGGGGGAAGAGGAGAGGAGTAGCCCGAGGTCCGTCTTGCCCCGGCGGCCGACGAGCCCTAGGTGAGCAAAATTGGCAAGATGTGTTGGTGTTCGGCCATCGAGCCATTAGGAAAGAACCTATGTGTAGCTCGGCCTTCGTGTCGTGCTTTTTGTTGCAGGTTATGGAAACCTCCCCGTACAGGGGAGGTGCTGCCGAAATTTTGAAGTGATACTCAGCATTGTTGTACTATGATGGAATTGTGAATGGTTTAGATTTTTGCCTTAATTTGCCTCACATGCAATCTATTCTCTTTTTTGCAGAATCAATCAGCGGCATCGAATACGCCAGACTTGTCACCGGGCGCACCGATGTTCCCATCTCAACCGCCTTTCGACCCACCTCAGTGATCTTTGAATACGTGAGCTTGTTACATTGCAGTCGTGAACTTGTTATCTTTGAAGATGTGAGCTTGTGAATTGTAATAAACGTATTTGTGAATTCCTGCACTTGTGGATTATTTATCTATATGTATGTTTGTGATTGTATATGAGGTTTGATATGATATATATGTATGCCTGCAATGTTGGTTATGATATATATGTATGTACGTGGTTTTTGGGGATTTTTATACGTGAAAAACAATTAAAAACAGAAATATATTGGTCATTTTGCCGTGTGCCGGCCCCTGGCACACGGCAAATTGACCATTTCCACTTTGCCGTGTGCCAGGGGCCAGCACACGGCAAAATGACCAATGGTTCGCCGTGTGCCTCCCCTCTGACACACGGCAAACATTTAAAACTTTGCCGTGTGCCAGGGGGAGGCACACGACAAAGCATTGAAAAAAAAACGACGCGCCGGCCGTTAACAGAGGGGTGTCGTCATTTTTATCGTGTGCGCATGTTGGCACACGGCAAAGGATTTGCCGTGTGCCCGATATACGGCCCACGGCAAAGCTCCCTTCGCCGTTGGGGCTATTTACCGACGGGGCTTTGCCGTGGGCGGCACACGACAAACCCTTTATCGTGTGCTTTTGTGCGTTTGACGTGTGCCTGCGACACACACGGCACTGAAATCCGGTAGTGGTGGCAGATGACCCGCAGCTCGTCTGCAAATAGTTGCATCACGCGGCCGGGCCTCGCCGGTCGCGTGGCACTGGTAATCAATCGATCCGCACGACCCCGCGTCGGCCCTGACCCAACCCAACCCAACCGTGACTGCTCCAACCGCACCATCACCATGCAGAGTTCGCCAACATGGACGCGGGACACGGGAAACTGTACGCTCGATCCTTCACGCACTCCCGTCCAGCAGGCCGGGTCCTACATACCCACATGCTCATCTATAGCTACGAGGGGCTCCTAGCTAGCTAGCTAGAAATCTGCCCTATAAGTGTCGGCCGGCCGGTCACCACCACCCCATTTGATCGATCCGGCGCTGCACGAACCGGGCCATACCCTATCTAGCTAGGTAGGCAGCGGCGCAGCAGGAGAAAGCTCTAGCTATCTAAGAGAATGGGGCGTGGTGCGGCAATGCGGTGGCCGCAGCCGGCGCTGCTCCTCGTCGTGGCCGCCGTCGCCGTCGTGGTGGTCCGGGGCGAGCCCCAGGTGCCGTGCTACTTCGTGTTTGGGGACTCGCTCGTGGACAACGGCAACAACAACGACATCGCGTCGCTGGCGCGGGCCAACTACCCGCCCTACGGCATCGACTTCCCCGGCGGCGCGTCCGGGCGGTTCAGCAACGGCCTCACCACCGTCGACGCGATATGTAAGCTCGCTATATTCTCTGTCTCTGATGCTGTGCATATATTGGGCGTTGAGTAATAACACTGATTTTAAATTTGTGGCCTGGGTCGGAATCGGGAGAGATACTGTATATCCATTATTGACACCGATATCACGCTTTGAATGAAGAGTAGTGTCGTTCATCGGATGACGTCAGGCTAATCTGAGTGCCATGATGGCGAGCCCTGACGACGCGGTCAAGTTTGTAGAAGTTGGTACCCTCTCTAGCTTACGCCGTATGATGTGATCGATGACTGATGCCGACGTTCCTTCCATTGTACAGACCCAGCCAAGTCTGTGCAGAGATTCTAAAAACACAAGCAGCTGAATTCACTGGGAACGATCCAGACCGACGAAATACTATCACTACTGATTACTGAAAGATAAATTGCTACCGGAAGTCACTATGATCTGAAATAATTAACCGATGCCGTCGAACCAATTAATTACTTATATTACACGCGCATCATGTCTTCATGTGTCGTTTTTCAGCTCGACTTCTGGGCTTCGACGATTACATCCCCGCGTACGCCGGCGCTAGCAACGATCAGCTCCTCACCGGCGTCAACTTCGCCTCCGCTGCAGCCGGAATCAGGGACGAGACCGGGCAGCAACTGGTAAACGCATGCATTATTATTTATATAACCATGTGCTTCCATCCTATATCTTGTTTTGAGAAAGATCAATAAGCGCGCGCGCTCTGACGCACACCACCATGTCGATCATCGGTGAATGACATGCATGAATCTGCAGGGCCAACGCATCAGCTTCGGCGGGCAGCTCCAGAACTACCAGGCGGCGGTGCAGCAGCTGGTGAGCATCCTGGGCGACGAGGACTCCGCGGCGAGCCACCTGAGCCAGTGCATCTTCACGGTGGGCATGGGCAGCAACGACTACCTGAACAACTACTTCATGCCGGCCGTCTACTCCACGAGCCAGCAGTACACGCCGGAGCAGTACGCGGACGCGCTCGTCGGCCAGTACTCGCAGCAGCTCCGGACCCTGTACAGCTACGGCGCCCGGAAGGTGGCGCTGATGGGCGTGGGGCAGGTCGGGTGCAGCCCCAACGAGCTGGCGCAGCGCAGCCCCGACGGCGCCACCTGCGTCGCGGAGATCAACGCCGCCATCGACATCTTCAACCGCAAGCTCGTCGCCCTCGTCGACCAGTTCAACGCTCTGCCCGGGGCGCACTTCACCTACATCAACGCGTACGGGATCTTCGAGGACATCCTCAGATCCCCGGGATCGCACGGTACGTATACGTCTTTGATTTGTACTTGTATATATACATCTTTGTCCGCCCATCACCTTCAGGAATGGACACGCCGAGAGCAAGCTAGACTAAACTGAAAGCAACGGGGCTCTCTGGATTAATTGTTTGTGCAGGCCTGACGGTGACGAACCGGGGGTGCTGCGGGGTGGGGCGGAACAACGGGCAGGTGACATGCCTGCCGTTCCAGACGCCGTGCGCCAACAGGAACGAGTACCTCTTCTGGGACGCCTTCCACCCGACGGAGGCGGCCAACATCCTCGTCGGCCGGAGGGCATACAGCGCGGCGCTGCCGTCCGACGTCCACCCGGTGGACCTGCGCACGCTCGCTCAGCTCTAGCTGAACTACTGGACTAGAGATGTGATCGCTCGGCCACTCCATCAGGAGGCGCAAAGCTTACGGTGTCGTCCTCCGATTGCTTTCTTTTTTTGTTTCTTTTTCTCACCCTCGCTCGTGCCGTGATTGTGTAGTGCGGAAATTATAAGGCTACACGTTTAGTTTCTTCTGTGTTCTGTGTACTACCAGCAAGGAGATGTGTGTGCATCTGAACTATATATATACATGATATATACAGGGTTTCTTCGGGTTTTGCTAATCAATGTTCAGAAAAATGTGAACCAGCTTAAGAAAAAGGAGCGATGCAATTTTTACAAGAGCCTGAAATCTTGCGACTTGCATGCATTATTGTTCGATCTCTCCCGCCTGCCTCCTGCTGCCATCTCCAGCGGCCTCCCCAGGACTGGGCTTGTGCCCGCCGCTCCCACCACCCCTAACTGACACTGTTCATTGGCCATCATCCACTGCCCGTGGCCGGTCGTGATGCCCTGTTCCACACTAGCGCCTGTCTCCTCCGCCAATCAGGCCATCTCCCCAGTCCCCCAACCAACTTTCTAAAGCTCGGCAGCACCATCCGCAAGTAGCTTCGACTTCGGATATAGGAGCCTTGAAAAAGAGCTAGAAATTTCGAGCGATGAATATGCGCGTTAAAATCTCTTCTTTATTAATATAATTCTGGCAAACTCTTTGCCAGTTTTACGTTTAAAAAAATGTGCGTTAAAAAGCCGCGTCCCTGCAACGTAGCTTGCAGCGAACAGAGACTTATGAAAACAACAGTACAAAACTTAAGCACCAGATTTGATCTTAACGAAAAAGTAACAAAGCTCTTCCGTCAGCTCTACTGATTTGTAAATTAATTTAATTAAAGGAACAATAAACTGACGGAGGCTGGGGCAGTGCCAGGGCTCTGAGAGTCTGATATACAACAAACTATGATCAGCTGAGAATCAACCAATGTTCAAACCTTTTTCAGAAATTCAGAGCACAAAGATATGATATACAGATGAGTATATTTTCTAGCAATCATCAATATGATCCCCCTAGTGAAATCAACAGCTTGGGCTGGTGGTTAAAAATTCGATCGCGATGAACGTGATGAACGGGTGGTGCTGCCCTCATTGCGATCTTTCTTCCACATTCCTTCGAAGCTCAGGAAACATTTGAGAGGTCTCACCTGTCCAAACACAAGACAACATAAGATAAATCCTTGCTAAAACAATCTATCTTCTGCTATGACAGAAGACTCAAAATAAAACAAAAGAAAACATTAACTGCTACCTTCCACCGGTTTCTTTGAGCTATCTCATTTTGGATTGCAGACAGCCGGTTGATGATTACTCTAAAATCAGGCCTCTGCGCAGGATTTTCACTCCAGCACTGCTCAATCAACCTGCATTGGTGTCAAGAGGGCATGCAAACAAGTCAGTATGAAATTTCCAAAGAAAAAAAAAATCAGCAACTACAATAGTATATGGAGGATGCAGAACGTGTTAATTTCACTCATCCATGTAGTCAGATTGAGCATTGTAGAAAAAAGTTTGCTAAAAGTTTGGAATGCAAAGGAAGTCACACTAATGCTGTGATGGAATTTATAATTACCATTATCTAGGAGAAAAACCGAGAGGAAAGAATGAATGCTTACTCTTTTAACCCGTGAGCATAATGCTTTGGAGGAGCTCTAAAAGGTGGCCTTTCTTTAGAATTGTGTGCCTTCTCAATTTCATCATTTTTCTTATCATAATAAGGAAGACATCCTTCAATCATCTGCAAAAGGTAAGAACATAATAAGAACAAAAAGGGCAGATAGGTGATTTCGGGAGTAGTTGGTGCTGAAATAAATGACATTTTTATATGTTTATACTAGCAGTAAACTGAGTGATGATACCACATAAATACACTGTAACAATATTTAGAACACAAAAATGCACAATACCGCGGGAGGGGGGGGGTATGGACAAAGTTACATAGCAAAATTACCTCCTGAAGGATCAAAGCGAATGAGAATACATCCACTTTGGTGTCATACTCTTCATTTCGCAGGACCTCTGGAGCCACATACCTACCTGTGACATATTTAACAATTAGCAATCGATATAGAATGGATGGGAAAAAAAGGCAAAGGTTGGCACTAATTAGCATGGATTTAGTATGACAAATGATAAAATCCGCTTACAAGCATTGCCTGGAGAAGTTACTGCTTTCTCTTCTCTAACTTTTCTTCTCCATTTTAGCATCTTACACAAATCAAAATCTGCCACCTTCAGATGTCCAGTGTCATCCCTCAATATATTCCTGTTATCTTACACAATGGGCATATAAAATCTTTAATAAACCAGGCATTTAAAGCACAGGGAAAAAATATACAAGCAATTTTCACTGAAGAAAAAACCACAAAGTACTCACGAAGGTTCAAGGTCACGATGGATGATAGCTTGAGGTTTATGCTCATGTAAGTAATTCATTCCTCTGTTACAAGTCGCAAAGACATACAAGTTAGGTTTGCTTTATAACAACAAAACATACCAGTCCAACAGACTTTATCTCATATCCAGTTTATGACTGGCAAACCTTGCAATATCAAGAGCTAGCTTCACTGCATATGATGGTGGCAAAGCTCCTTTCTTACTCAAGTGAGTGCGCAAGTCACCCTGGAAAGAAACATTTTGAATAATTCCCATCAACCCATGACATGACATAAAGTTGCATTTTGATATGCAAGACCTTCATGTTACAGAAATTATGATACAAAGTTGGTAATTCTAGACATCTGTGCTGTGTTGAAATCATATTTCTGGTAGTTAAGGAAGAAGTCAGCATTTGGCATAAAAACTAAGTATAACAAATATCACAAAGTTGAGTGAAATAGACATTGATAACTTGCATTATCTATTATCAGCCAAATATTGCCACAATGAAAACAGCTTCTACTAGTCTACTACAAGGTAAAAACTGATATCACATTGTATGGCCAAATACAGCTACGATGAATCAAGGAACTATAACAAGGTAAATAATGATCAGATATCATCAATTGAGTAAGAATACATTTTCTACACTTGACAAGATAACTAGAATGATATGAAGCCATGGATCCACACCTAGAAGGCCCGCCTACAGCATCGCCTCATATGGTGACTAATCAAATAGGCCTCTACATCCAGAAAAGGACGAATTTTTCATCCCTTAAGTATCGTGAAAGTGTGACTTTCATCCCTTATGTTTCAATTGGTGCAAATCAATCCTTTAACTAACTAAACCGGTGCATTAATCATCCCACCTCAGCTTAATAATGGTCTAGTACCATCCAATAGTGGTTTAGACCATGTAATCATCTAACTAATGAACTACTCACTGCTTAGCCATGTCAAGATGACGAGGCTGAGTGTTTTGCTTGACAAAATCATATGGAATCAATGTTGAGTGCAGTCTGCCATCTTGCAATACTTAGGAATGAAAAATACACCTTTTCTTTCAGAAAATAATGCATATTCTAAAAAGCATATTGACTTAAGACAAACCTTGCGCATAAATTCCATGACAATCATCATTGGGTTGCTTTGTGTCACAGCACCCAAAAATTGCACAACGTTTGGATGTCGTATAAGCTGCAGCACATCGAGCTCGTCTCTGAATGCCCTCCTGTAATACATTTAAACTGTCACGGTAATATAGCTTGAGGAAGGTAAAATTCAGTGAAATTTAGCCAAGATAGACCAGAAATAAATGATTCAATGGAAATCACCCACACTTTGTTCTCATCCACAATCAGATCATCGTCCAGCTTCTTAACAGCAACCGGAATGCCCCTCCATGTTACTTTTCTAAATGTGCCCTGAGAAGCGAATTGAAACAGCAGCTACTGATAATTAATGCCAACGAAATATGATGCTGGAAGTATAGCTTTGAAACTTTAGATAAAGGAAAGTAGAATCTATCTAAAATTACTTATTAGTGGCACATGATTATTAATGAACTGTATGTCTATTAGTGATAGACAACCAATTCGTAAAAGCTTCATGTGAAAGAAAGGAAAAGATATATACCGACCTTGGATATATCATTGCCATTACTGAAATCAAGCTCGGCCGGGTGAATCTCATATTCAGGAACTTCACGAACATTGTTGACATGCATAGGAGCGATCTTCAAGAAAGAAGCGAATGTTCAGAACACCTGAACAAAACAGAGCATCAGGCAGAGGTGACACACATGTGCAGTGTTACCTTATGCTTGGAGCCATGCTTCTCCAAGATCTTGATGACATCATGATTCTGATAATGCATTGCATCCGCCAAAGGCTGCCAGATAGTAGTAACACTCAACTAATGCAGCAATTCACAACAAAACAAATATGCACAAACAGTGATATCTCAATTCTATGTTCTTCCACGTGCCTAGCATAGCCTGTAAATTGCGTCATTGTCACGTGCTACATACTTGTAACTTAGCGTACCAATCTAGAAATCTGTTAACTTTTAGCCAGATCTCCCTCTAAGAAATGAATTTTAAGATCCCCATCCAACGCAAGCAAAATGAGTTATTGGAAAAAAGAAAAAAAGAAAATCTTAAGCAGCTCGCACCGTGCTGCCCCATTGGTCCTCGACGGCGGCCTCCGCGCCGCGCTGGAGGAGCAGCTCGACGACCTCTGCGTGTCCCTCGCATGCGGCGATGTGCAACGCCGTGCGGCCGTCGGAGTCGCGGAAGTTGGGGTCAGCGCCGTCGTCGAGGAGCTCGCGGATCCCCTCCGCGTTGCCCTCGTGGGCCAGGTACATCAGCTGGAAGCCCATGACGCCGTTCGCCTCGGCGGACCCCTCCGCCGAGCCCGCACCAGCACCGGCACCGCCGCCGCGATCGGGCGCCAGCGACGACTGCTTCCCCAGCTTGAACCGCGGCGTCGCCGGCCCAGACACCGGCGCGGGAGGCTTCGGCTCCATGGAGGCGGAGTCAACGCTAGGGTTCGTGGATTGGGGATCGGATCGGAGGCCTTCGGGCGATGGGGCGTGGAATTCAGCAGCGCGGGGACGAGGAGGGGAAGGGGCGGCGAGCGCGTGCGAGGGGCGAGCGATGGACGAATCGAAGGAGGGTTTGGGAGTGGAACTTGGAATAAACACTCGGAATTGATGGCGTGGGGGTGTGGTGGGTCATGGATGGGTGGGTGGCTGCTGAGCTGGCAGCAGGCAGCCAACGAACTCCCCGGTGTGAACCCGATTGCAAACAACGGCCGCGGGGTATCGCGCGGAACGGTGAGACCCTGACAGCTGGGTCCCGACGTGGGCTCTGTTTCGGAAGCACCGGATAGAGGCAGCTGCCTGCGCCTTTTCTTTTGGAGCTGCAAGCCCAAGTTGTGATCCGTGACTGGACTAGTCAATCGCCCGCTGTAGCTGGGTATACTCCTCTAGAGAAGAACACCCAGCGGGTGGACTAATCTGAAAAAAACATTTATATTATCGAAGTATATGTGTATATTTCGCGACCAATTCACACACAATGTTATTATTAGTGGCAAAATTTTGGACTCAAATTCAAGGATGATGTGGATCACATGGCATCTGCTACTTCACCAACAGCCTTTTCTTTGGTTTCTTTTTCCAAACAAAGCTTCACCAACGGCTAGGGAAGCTACTCTGCAAAGGTCACTCTCAGGTCGGCAGACATGACACGACTTAGCCTAGCTAAATCTCAGGTTTTACAGGGTTCTTGAGGTGAGAAGATCAGACACGTAGCCAGGACAAGTTGGATACTCGTGCTAATAGAAAAAGACATGTTGGAGATGTGAGAGCGATTAGCGATCTAAAACATTATTGCAGCCGCAGCATGCTGTCGCTGTAACGCAGATGAGAAAAGAAAGAGCTTTTAGGTGTGTAGTGGTTGCTGCTGGACGTATTAGGGCGTCGGGACGATGGGAAGGATAAGGACTGGGATGATGATGTCAAGCCTTCGGTTTCGTCACTGCTACGCGGAACTAAAACCATGGCGGCGGCCGCGGCAGCAGCAGGAATGCAGGGTAGTGTGTGAGCTTGCGGGCCGAAGCTGACGTGTTTTGGCATGGAAGCCTAGATCTTCTGAGAAAAAAAAACATTTCGTTGAATGAACGGCTTGCAAGATCCGAAAGCGACCTTGGATCGACGTCAGCTCTCTGGTCATCTGAAGAAATAAAAAACGACGACGACGGACGCTGCTAGGAGAAGGTCCTTGCCGCAGCAGCAGGCGTCTAGACGGTTGTTGCTAGGTCCAAATCGTCGGTTCATACTGGATAGCTAATGCCAAGTTGTGCTAGTGTTGTACAATAACTTTGCAAGTCTCCTCGCTACTAATCGAGAAGATAAGTACATGTCTTGGCTACACGTCTATGCTCATCGATCTGAAGTTTTGTTGGAAAATTATTAGACCTGACGAAGGGTCGAGTCTTGTACGGCTTTTAATACCCTTGACTGAATCAGGAAGGGCATCTCTCCAAAGTATACGACAGCCGCTGGTACGTACCATGCCTCTGGAACGGGAAATCGTGGCTCCTGAAACTGGAGAGATCAGGTAGCTAGCTAGCTACCCTCTCCAGGGCTGAAAGGCCGCCATTGCCGTTTTTGCTGATCTAGTCACGCGAGCATTTTCGAGCTGCAGCTTCTTTTTAATCGCTACCAGCGCCGTGTTTCTTTACTTTCCGGAAAAAAAATTTCAAAGGGAATCTTACGTGCATGGAATATTAAATAAAGTCGATTTGCAAAATCTTTTTAGGAATGCGTGTAACTTTACGCGACAAATCTAACGAGCCTAATTAGTCCATGATTTGCTACATCAATGCTACAGTAACCATCATCTAATCGTGCGGTCAGATATCTCATTAAATTTGTCTCGTGAATTAACCTGGAGTTGTGAAGATAATTTTATATACTGACTTTATTTAATACCCTTAATTATTGGTCAAACGGAATGGGAAAAAATTACATCCCTAAAGAAACACGGCCCGGATGGTTGACTTGGCTTGGAGTACTACTGCAAACTGTAAAGGGCGACTGCAGTTGGCAGTTTCGAAGACAACCAAACAGGAGATTAACACAGCCCAAAGCACGCAACAGAAAGCGCGTAGCGGCTGAACCGGCCCCGTCCGCGGTCACGCCACAGCATGCGGGATGTGGCTTCCTTCAAGCAGCTGCCTTGCACAAAACACATGCAAAAGCATGTGTTTGCCCGCCACCCCAACGGATCCAGCCGCCTCCTTCAGCCTGAATTAACATCGGTGGCACGTAAAACCACACTTGAGTGGATGAACGGGAATTATTTTTTGTCAAACAGAAAAAAGGAGCAATTAATAATGACCTCCAGGCTGCGTGAATCTGATCGCCGATAGGTTGCAAGATAGAGCTACTGCTTTCTGAATCATATTTTGCCTTCGGAAAGCGAGATCTCCATATCGATCAGACATAGAGATCACAACACCTCTGTCAGAGAACTACAAAATGTCAGGGCAATGGCAAAGCGGCGGGGGAAACGGTCTGTAGCGGTTGTAGCAGACGGATCCCAGACGCGCAAGACGAGCTCCGGCCTTAGCTTTACGGTGCTTCCCTGATGGTGCAAGACCAAGAAGATACCGAGGCTTCCCTATCAGAAAGATATTCACACGGAAACAAAGCAGAAAGATGAGCACCGGCCTAACGATGCTCCACGGGCTGTCTCATGATACAATTCGTGCCAAAAAGAAAAATGCATCTTTGACGAGTCCTCTGTGTGACACTGACGCCGCACGTTGCTGCATGCCCCAGCGTAGAACTCGAACCTCACAAGTCACAGGTCACAACGTCACTGCATCCAAGCACAACACTGAGCCCCTGTTTAGATTCCAAATTCTACCCTCAAAGTTCACTATGCAAAAAGAAGATTCCTATCACATCAAAATGTCATAACATGCATGGAGTACTAAATGTAGATGAAATAAAAAACTAACTGCACAGTTTTGTTGTACTTTACGAGACGAACATTTTGAGCCTAATTAATCAATTTTTGGATAATTTTTCACACATACAAACGAAATGCTACAGTGATGCGATGATTACGAAGTGACATCATAACCCCAAATTTGAACCCCCAAATTTGGGATCTAAACAAGGCCTGAGATAAAGACACAAAGACAAGTGCACAGCGACAGAACAATGCTCAGTAGGCAGACCTCAGTCAGTCAGTGTTCAGTTCCAAGTTTGATGGATGTAAATGTTTTATTAGGCGATCATGAGACCATGAGCATTTCCTGGACCTGTTCACATGATAAATCGTATTATGGGGCATGTGTGTGACAGATGCACAAAAATTAGCCTTTTCATCTGAAAATACGGGAATAGAAACAGATTTCTATTTCTTCCCCCAGGCAAAAAAGGATTCTACACAACTACCCATTCGAATGCATGCCAAGACAACGGCGGCTTTATTCCTTGACCAGGGAAGGATCACATAAGAGAAACACTGCTCTGTGTTTTCGTTATTTAAATGTAAAAAAGATTCTAATGATTACATTGTATGAACTATCCGATACTCTTTTCAGTACATCGATCAGATCCAAAGAGAACTGTATATATACCATGCTAAAGCCCTTTCTTATGTTAAATGTCGTATTAAACATGTAAACCACTTTGATAGGAGCAATTCTCGATTTTCTCGTTGGATATGTACGGCAAGCAATCATTAGAATTTCGCAGCCCAGAGATTATAATAATAAACATAAGTAATGTGAATGCCAATTTGGTATACCATTGTTGGATTGTTAACATCTTCATCAGAAGCTGAACATTGTCCACTCAATAAGGATGACAAAAGGAGAGATATTACTGTTAAAATTGTTATGTTCTTTAACCTTTTGCCCTTTGGATAACATTGTTATCTTCAAGGTGAAAAAGAGGTGATTCCACTTTATGGCTTTGATAGTAGACATCTCTTCCTTTCATGTGTATCGCATGACGATATCAGATATTATGCGCAATAATTCAACCACAGCCACACCGAAGTGCATTGAAAAGATGGATATTCATATTAGAGAACCAATGTCACAACTTTTACACAAAAGATGGATATGGTACAAAATAATATCTAGTTCACCAACATAAGAAAATCTGACAATATAACGAGTTTGTACACAATGGCTACTTATTTTATATCATTTATTACTTATAAGCCTAAGTATTTTCCAATGTAACAAATAATTTCAAATCATGTTTGCTATATATTTTATTATTATCATTCCCATTTTTTAACTCAGTAGGAGAAACGCTAAGCTAATGCATGAATTCAACTCCACAGCATGTAATAAAAAATAGACGTACATATGTTTCTTTATATCTGGTATGTTTCCACCCCTCAACTTTAAGGTAGTATATATATGCAAATTTACCCTCCATGTGAAAAAAGAACTAGTAGATTCTACTTTCTTTAGCATGAAAAAAATAGATTCCTTATCATGAAAAGAACAAAAGTAGTAGTCACTTTGGAATGCATAGCTAAAATAATTTCACCCATGATCATGATTGCATAGACCAGAACATCAGATGACATATGGAGCGAGCTGCAAGCTCATATGTGATGGTTGAGATCCAAAAGTTGTTTTGGGTAATGTCAAATAAAGGAGAAAGAAACATCGATATGGAAGTATAATATTCTACAATGCATATAAATTGAGAAATTGTGTAGAGACACAACATAAACAGTTCCCGATCTACACGATCCAACTAGTTAATCTATAAAGTTAACATGGTATACAAGCTTATACTAGCGACAAGCTTAATTTCACTGAATTATAAAAGACATCCATTTAATTTGACAAGCGTTTGGCATCAATTCTTTAAAATGCTCATGAATGAATACTTATTTCTAGTAAAATCTAAAAGAAGCCTATTTTCTCTTTCTTAAAAGGTAGCTACTAATTTTGGGTTAAGAATTACATTAGAATTCACAAAAAAGTTTGCAATTCTTATAAATATAAAGCAATAACTAAAATAAATATTATGATAAAGTCTAATAAAACATAGTTCTATATAATAAAGGCAAAAAAGAAGTGCTAGGTGTATTAGTACTAGTTATTGCGCATTTTCTTAGCACAAAATGATTCTACATCTAAAGATACCAGGAAGCAAAGAATTGATTGCATTTAGATTGCTAGACTAAAGAACGAAAAGTATAATACTAAGTAACAATAGTAACATGTGTAAACAAAACAAACATATACAACAAAAACATAATGCATAACTAGAAACACACATCATTCTATGGAACCATGACATGTCACTAGTATCTCATTCTTTTTGAAAAGGTGATCTTGACAACCATCGTACGCGATGTATAAGTACTTCGTGCTTGGACCTGGCTTCTCCAAGTCGACACTGAACAAGGTAACAACAACCACTTGTTCTCCAACAAATGTCGGCTGTGGAACCCTTGGCTTTTGCCCATGTGATACGGGATGTGGTGGATTCATTTACACCAACTGTCCCCCTCAGAATAACCTACAACAATAGGCTACTTCTAGCAGGTGCTGAGTTGAAGCCATCTGTAATTGTGAATAAGCCAAGAGCCGATATTGGGGGCACAGACCTTAGGGTGTTCTATACACTGGTAAGTAAAGATGATATGCTATTACGTGGCATAACAATACTATCTACTAAATCTTTGATATATTGACACATAACACTTGTTTCAACTTTTTTTTGTTCATCCACAAAAAGGTATTGGTGGATCCTGATGCGCCAAGCCCAAGCAACCCATCGCTGAAGGAATACTTACACTGGTGAGTCTCCAATGCCAGGTTTACAATAATGTTCGTATCTTTTTACAATGGGCTAAATAGCTTGACTATTTGTGTTGGCATGACACACATTCCAGGCTCTTATTCATGTCTACTCTTTAGATGTTTTAACCAGTGGCCTCATTTTAATACGATATGTGATGCATGTAGGATGGTGATAGATATCCCTGGAACAACTGGAGCGGGCTTTGGTATGATCTCACTAAACTAGTTTTTCCATCTATATTTTTCATTTTTCTATAGGATTGTGCAGATTACATGATGTTTTAATTGACTCACAATCAACAAAACTGACATATCACTTGCTAGCAGTTACGATGAATCATGTACCCAAAAAAATGCTATATAAAACTAATTTATCATGGGATCTAGATCATTTAAATGCAATTTTTTTAGCATTGTGTACAAAGTTTAATACCTGAATCATGTTGCAGGTCAAGAGCTCATGTTCTATGAGAAACCAGAACCAAGATCGGGTATTCACCGTATGGTGTTTGTGTTGTTTCGACAACTTGGAAGGGGTACAGTTTTTCCACCAGACATGCGGCATAACTTCAATTGCAAGAACTTCGCACGTCAATACCACCTGGATCTTGTGGCTGCCACATATTTCAACTGTCAAAGGGAAGCGGGATCTGGGGGGAGAAGATTCAGGCCAGAAAGTTGATAAGGAATAAAACAGATAGTAGGACTATTACATGATGGTCCCATGAAGTATACCGAATGAGATAAATAATGTGCATACTATTAGTATGGAATGCACGTAATATCTATTACGCCCAACGATATATATAGCTTGAGCTTTCAACTCATTTGTATGTCACAATCAAGAATACTTATTTCTCCCTGGATGCTATGATCTATAAAAGTTAGAAAAATAAAGTAATAATGATATCATGGGTTTTGATTATAAAATATTTATACCCTAACGGAGGCTGACATCAATATTATTAGTTTTGATTTTTTTAGACGAACCAACATGGGTGAGTTTGACTTTAATTGATTAAACTATTAACCCCTTCTTTATTAACATTTTAGTCTACGCGCCAATTATATACACACGTGCATTACTGTGAAATCAGAGGTAGAGCTTGACTGGAGAAACAGGGTGACTAGTCCATATAGAAACTAACACTAAATAGCAATCTACCGTACTGATTTTACTGTTCATGCAATGGAGATTTGCATTGAGCCGAGGGGGCCATGGCCCACGTTTGTCTGCACTGAGCTTCGCTCCTGTGTGCGGCGAATAACTTGTATCGGTTTTCAATCACATGATTATTGTTATCCTCATATTTCAAAGTTCAATCACATGATTATTGTTGTCCCCTTATTTCGAAGCGAGGAAATACTGCAGGCATTAGTGAATATTTGAAGAAAAATATAGAAAGTGTCCGAAAGAAAATACACTTCTAAGTTCTAAATTCACCTAGCAACAATCTAACGTGAGGGAACTCATGCAAGTAAACATTTTAGCTGTAACAATATTAGTATGTGTGTGCTGGGAACTAAGATTTAAACTCTGGTATGAAAAGGTGTTTAATTAATCACTATCTACTGTATGATTCTAAGCTGCACCAAAAGTTGCAAGGTTCGAACGTTATAATCCTAATTTCTAGAATTTGGTATGTTTTTTTTAAATGTATTTGTGGCTTGGGTAAAAGTAGACAGTGAAAAAGAAAATGCGACACATCAGTATTTCTTTTTTTTCTTTTATCCTGTTTTTGAAAAATCTCACGGCGTGTTAGCTTTTCCACCAAATTCCAAAACGATAAGTCAACCTGTTGTTCAAAGCCATGCATTCCATCAAGAGAGAACAAGCCACCTTTCAAACTAACACCGCATGACAACATTGAAAGCGTGCTTTGAAATATCTGGCCTGCATGACAACATTGAAAGCCCTTAACAACAGCAATCGCGAAATACCCATAACCAACTGGAGGAAGAAAATATCAAAATCAAAAGAAAAGAAAAGCCAGTCAAACACAACCACCTCAGCACCGGAGTCGCCTTCCCCTCCTCCGGCCCTCCCCAGAAACCGTGTCCCCTACTCTCTCTCTCTCTCTCTCTCTCTCTCTCTCTCTCCTCGATCAACAGCAACAGCGGCGGTCAGAAGCTTCCGTCGCGACAGCTCCTCGACCTCCTGCCGGTCTCCCCCCTCTCGTAGTCCGCGGGAATCCCAAGGCGGAGGCGGCGGCGGAGGAGGAGGAGGAGGAAGAGCGGAGGGGGGACGGACCCATCAGCCATGAGCCTCGCGGGCTCCGCCCTGGAGGCGGCGCTACAGGCGGTGGGTCGCGGCCTCGACGCCGCTGGCGACCACCGCCTGCTCTACTGCAAGGGCGCCGGGAGGCTCGTGGCGCTCAACGAGGACCGCGCACGGGACATCCACCTTGGAAGCGGCGGCGTCCTCTCCAGCGTGTCCCGGGACATCGATGTCGATCAGGGCCCCAGCAACCCCGTGCGAATCCGCCCCCCCGTTCCCCACGGCGCTCCCCCCGCAGCCGCGGACGAGCCCTTCGTCTGCAGCTTCCAGCAGGTGAGTGGGGATGCTTCATCCGGATTGGGAACTTCCGATTGGATCGTGCGCGGCGTTCTGTTCCATTTGCCGTGCACTTGTGATCTGAATCCGAGCCGATGCCCTGAGCTCGGCGGCCGTTCACTTCGCGTTATCTCACTTTGATGCCTTTGCTGGTAGATGGCTGAGTATTTCAACAGGAAGTCAGGCTTGTTGGAGACCGTACCGCTGGGTTCCTTCAACTCGCTGTTCAGCTTCACGGGTTCATGGAAGAATGATGCTGCGGCTACAAAGGCCCTCGCTATTGATGGTTATTCTCTGCCGTTATTTCGAGTGATAATTCCGAACGAACTAACTCTCCTTGAGAGTGTTAAGCGAGCGATTCCAAATGTTTGGGATCCATCAGCATTGGCTAGGTCAGTAGGTAATCTTCTTATTTGATAATATTATCAGGATCCATTTCTGATCAATGCCATTATGTAAAATTCTTCGCCTTATCAGCTGAAGGTCACTCTTGTTTCACTTCTCTGTAGCTTTATCGAGAATTATGGTACCCATATTATTACCTCTGTTACGGTTGGCGGTAAGGATGAGGTATACATTAAGCAACATTCGTCATCCCAATTGTCAGAGCTGGAATTCAAAAATTATGTGAGGGAAATTGGGAGGGAAAGATTCTCAGATGTGGAAAATAAGTCAAATGCAACTCCTATCAATTACAGCGAGAAGGTTAGCAAACTCCTTTCTGTTCTCTTTATCTCAAGTTTGCTATAGTGAAATGAGATTGTTTGCATGTGTGCATTCAATGACAAAAATATGAATTGTTGAGCGCATTGTGGAGGAGTGTCATAAGGATAGAATTGTAGACTAATGCGAACTGTAGCTACCTCGCTAAGAGCATGCCTAGTGTTGGTTAGAACCAATGAGCTGACAGAAGGCGAACAGAAGTTTGGTTCTGTACCTCTAATGTACAAATAGATTTGCGGGATCCAAGTCAAATGAAAAAACGAAGAAAATGGCGCTATGCTCAACTTTGCAGGATATGCTGAGCTCATTCCATTTGTTTATTACCCTCTATTCAAACTGAACATGGTTTGGTTCCACAGAGTTCGGTTCCCCAGTGTATAACTTGAAGCTCCCGTTGGTTCACTTTCAGATTACAATGGAGGATCTAAGGAAATGAGCTCTTTTACGGGACCTTATACCACTAATTTAAATGACTAGTATATAAACATCTGACGGTTAAGAATAATTGTATACTAGTCTAACGTTGATCAGTGGTATAGGTAGTATATAGTGAGTAGTATAGTAGTATAAGGGCATTATTGGAAAAAATCTAAATAACATCACTGTAATTTAGATATATTTTAATTTTTTCATTCGATCATATGTCTCGGGCCGACAGTCGAGGCACGTCAGGGGGATGGGTCTCGGGTCGGCGATGCATGCCGCCGTTAAGAACGAGAAAAAGCATGCTTAGTTAATATATTTATGTCCAAATTACTATATTACCCATTCTCTATACCATATACCACTGGTCAGTGGTATAAGGTACCGTAAAAGAGCTCAAGGAAATATACTAGCCTATGCAAGTAAGCACATTAATCGCCACAATAACACACTTCCAATCAGAACCAGCTTCTCCAACCAGTACCACATGGAACTCCCTAGACCATCTCAACCTAAAAAAATATGTCATCGGTAACAACAGAGGTACATATATGAAATCACATGTACAAGTAATGAGAGGGACTGCAGAGTAGCCTGTAGATAGAACTCTCCTCACTGGCACATGAACTGCCTAGCATCCTAGCATACAAATGTTAACATTGATCAAAACGATGTTGCTTTATCCTTTACAGGATATGACAGTAATATTCAGGAGGAGGGGTGGTTGTGACCTCGTTCAAAGTTTTAGTGATTGGAAAGGAACTGTTGCCTCAGCACCAGATGTCATAGGCATGACCTTTCTCTCAATTGTCTCTCTTGTTGATGATATGCCAGGAAAGAAGCACCTTGCTCGTGCAGTTGAGCTATACTTGACATGTAAGATATGCTTTTAGATACTCATTACTCATTTGTCACATCGAATATGCATTTTTAATGCCCTGAGCTTGAAGTTAACATATTATGTGATATCTCTTCAATATGCTATTTTGATAAGTTATGTTTTCCAGACAAGCCTCCAATTGAAGAATTGCAGTACTTCTTAGACTTTCAAGTCCCACTAGTTTGGGCTCCAGCTCCACCAGGTATTGCTGGTAACCATAGGAAGGAACCTGTTTGCCCATCGCTTCAGTTTAGTTTGATGGGCCCAAAGCTCTTCATTAGCACGGAACAGGTAAAGGCTACCCCTTAATCTAAACACATGAGTACAGTGATTCCCTTTTCTATTTTTACACTGGAAAAAGCTAATTTAATTGCTCTCACGAAATCCTATATTGTATTAGCTGAATCTGCGAAGCACAGTTACCACCATAAACATTTTTCTACTGAGCTGAATGACCAATATAATTCTGAAGATCAAGGTTCTGCTGCATGTGAAGAACAAGTACGGGTAAATTGCAAC
The DNA here is from genome assembly GCA_033239725.1 of Echinochloa phyllopogon. Taxonomy (NCBI): domain Eukaryota; kingdom Viridiplantae; phylum Streptophyta; class Magnoliopsida; order Poales; family Poaceae; genus Echinochloa; species Echinochloa phyllopogon. Next base: position 50,694,304 of record BTCW01000014.1, read on the forward strand.
AGGAGTACAAAAAAGGCCGTAGTCAAGGTCATATGACATGGTTGTTACTCAAGTGGGTCACCAGTCTGGTTGGAGTGATTTATGGCTGGTCCAAATCCCACGGAGATGGAAAACCTATGCGCACAATGCTCTTATTCAGATTCCACCATGGCTTATGCTCAATATCTTTGCGGGGAATTCTCCTCGCCCCCTCAGTATCTCTCTCACACATTCACCCCACTCTCCACTTCCTTTCACTCTTGCCTCATCAATGTGACTCATCGCCTCCATCCTGCCGTACAAGAGTGCAACAAGGCAGGCAGTGAGTGCAGTGGAGCCTGATGCACAGGCAAAAGCGCCATGTAAAGAGTGACAAATGGCAGTAATGGAGGGTGGGTGCATGTGGCAGCCTTCATTCCCCCCTCCTCAACCCTCTTCCCAGTATAGCTGCATTGGCAGAACAGAGAGCTTGACTAGGAGGTGGCCGATGCCTCTGAAGTAGGTATAGGGAGATGGAGAGGAATAGAGGAAAGGGTGATGTTCATACTAAGTCGCAGTTTGGCGATGTGCTACATAAAAGCACTAGCAAAAATGCTTTTGTTTTAATCGGCGAACTACATTTACAACACTGTTTACGCAAACTCCTGTTCCTTCTATACTGTTTGTGTAATTTGGAACACATGACATGAATCTCTGTTTGCATCCTAGCTTAAAATTTTGCAGAAAATAGGGTTATCATGATCCACCTCCAATAAAATGACCCACGACCTCAAGTAATATGACCTGGATTTCCACGCTATGCCAATTGTTGTACCTGTGGTGCATTTAACTCATTAAAAGATACATTTTGTATCTCTTATAATTTGTTAGAAAGTACAATGGTTTAACTTTAATTCCTCTAAATACATACAAATTAGGGGAGCACTACTTTGCTTAGAGGCTTTAACAACACTTTGAAATGTATGTTTGAGATGATCCAATTTTTGGTAAACATGCTAACTTTGGATGAGACATGTGCAGATCTCTGTTGGGCGTCGACCGGTTGTTGGCCTCAAACTGCTCTTGGAAGGAGCCAAACAGAACCGTCTGGCTATTCATTTGCAGCACCTTGGCTCATTACCGAAAATATTCCTACCTCATTGGGACTCCCATATTACCATTGGACCTCCAAAATGGCAAGTCCCTGAAGAACAGGATAGCCGATGGTTCGAGCCAATCAAATGGAAGAACTTTGCTCATGTCAGCACTGCGCCCATAGAGTACACTGAAACAAATATTACAGATCTATCTGGCGTTTATATTGTTACAGGAGCACAGTTGGGAGTGTGGGATTTTGGTGCAAAGAGCGTTCTACACCTTAAACTCTTGTTCTCCCGAGTTCCTGGGTGCACAATTAGAAGATCAGTGTGGGACCACAGCCCAAGTTCTTCGACTCAGAGAACAGATGAATCTTCATCATCCTCTAGTGATAATGCTAAACTTGTGAAGATTGTTGACATGACAGAGACATTGAAGGGCCCACAAGATGCGCCTGGCCACTGGCTGGTCACAGGAGCTAAGCTGGGTGTCGAGAAGGGCAGGATTATTGTGCGCGCGAAATATTCCTTATTGAATTATTAACCATATGTTGAAAGCATTCATTCACTCACTCTGCTATGGAGCACTGTGTTTAAAGATAGCATTTGTTCTTTTCTTTTTCATGTATGGCTTTCCTTTCCCTTGTAACTTGATGTGGATTCATGCTTCTTGTTGATGCCATGAGTAAAGTAGCATGAAGATTATGCCCAGTTCAAAAGTGTTTGATCTGGCCTCAGTCATCTCTCTTCCACAGCCATCTGATTGCTGCATTGGAATTGATGTATTATATTCTGTGAATTCCTGGCATTGGTGTTTTGCCATTTGATCTTGTCAGCATAACATAAATGCACTCCTGGTTACAGAATGCTAACGAGTGATGTCAAGTTCGATTCAAGTTGTGCGTCTGGGTTGAATTGCATTTTCAATTGCATGATTCGTGTTCTAGCACAGACCATCTTTGATAGTGGCAATGGGTGTATTGCAGATCGGCACGGTTTTCGGGTTCAATCGTTGATATTGAGTATACTCTTAAAGTTTGTTCTGTCGTTCGGAGCTTTTGCTTGGTTACTTTACAGGACGGTTGATGTGAGCGATCATACTGCATCTGTAGCCCTAGTGTTAGAACTAGTTTGCAAACATGTTACGTATGTTGCTGGGTTTGTTATCGTTCTCGAAGTGGCTATGCTGTGGCTTCCTATATTACATGAATGTGTCAAGAAGAGGACAAAACTATAAAAAATCAGGGAGGTCAAGCGTGGTTAACAGTGGGTCGCTGTCCTTTCTAAGAGAGAAGCAACGAGTCACTGTTGGCGGAAGTAATAGAATTGCTCTTCTTGCTGCTGCTGCTGCCTATACCTTTGCTTGATTAATAAAGCCGGCTGGGTAAGGGTCGAGAACAACAGTATTAGTTTTGACTTGATCAAGATATTGATCGTCATCTTTTGTATCATGTGAAATAGTTGTTATGCTGAAATTCATGTACTTTTTTGTGCCAGTGTCAGCAAACTCAGCTGGCAGATCATATAAATGTTCCCTATCTGTTTGGAAGTTGCTATTTTGTGCTTGCCTGTTACACTGAGTGTGTCCAGGAAGAGAACAAAGTTTGAAGATATCACATGAATGGTTACAGCGAGTCGTTCTCATGGAAAGGGAATGCAAGCAGTCACTGTATCTGTAAATAAGAGGACGGGTGCTTCTCGCCGCCGCCGCTGTGGAGCTCATCAGGACTTGGGAGAAGCTTCCAAATGGAACAAATGGGACATTGACTTGTTTTGCCTTCCCCTGCCAATCTGCAAATCTTCTGAACTCAACAATTACAGAAACAAAAGCTGAATCGACTGAAAAGAAACTTTCTTCTGACCGCACTATTTTAATTTCAATTTGATTTGTGCTCCCGACCTCCGGTGCTCCTCTTTTAAAATATGTGCATGGATCTAATTGCATAACAGATAAACTTAGTTGGATACAGCAACTCTTTCACTTCCGGAACAGAAATATACTCCCTCCGTTTTTAAATATACGACGTTTAGGACAAGCAAATTAGTTCATTTTTGAACTAAATAGATTATCCTAAACGACATATATTTAAGAACGGAGGTAGTATATGCGGAAGTGCAAGCGGGAGAATTATTAACGGAAGATCCTTCTTGCCTGCGCCCTTGTGAGTTCTGGCTTGGTGTTTCCGCAGGGACAGTCTTGGCGTCTCCGTATAATTGTGGATTAGTTTCATTGTGCTGTCTAGCAAAATCCAACACTTACCAACGCCGTCGCTGGTTGCAAGTGGCAGGCAATGCTCCAATGAAACGTCAAGCTCTCAGGGACTGTTTCTGAACGGTTTTTGTGCCTCGGTTTGATCAGCTTCAGATCTTCAGCGACGAACGAGACACATGGTGTCGTTTTCAGCGTTGTTAAAGTACCGTTCATACTGAAGTTGATGTGTGATAGGAATAAAGGGACGAAGTTCATACCCTCCTTGAAAAACACATATGTGGGTGTTTCCTTCAAGAGCCTATTAGCCTACTTTGCATATGACATAACAACTGGACAAAGTTTCTTACTATTAAAAGAGGGGTAACAGCTTATGCTAGGATTCGACTATCTAGACGACAGAACAATCGGCAACTAAACAAGTTACATAGTATCAAACCAATAGCTTACGCTCTAGGAATAGCTAGCCAATCAAAGTGACTAGTTCTTGTGTGCACTGAGTTTGCTAAGTTCTAACCCAGTGTCTGGCAGCTGTGATTGTACATATGCACCAAGCTGTACTAAAGAATTAGAAGAACTCCACATCTGATGGCCGTATCAAGAATAAACAAATAAAGAAAATACCTAGGAAGACTCGTTCGTGCAGCATGTTTTATTTAAATGTCCTTGCAGTTACACATTCTGCCTCTACTCCTTAGGTTGTCCTTGGCCAAAATGGTAGCTTGCTTTCTCTGCGATTTCCATCTTCTCGTCATTACGATGATTTTTACTTGTATGATTTTCCTGAAATGTTAATAGGAAAACGAGGAGATGAGCAAAGTGTCTGAAGCCAAGATCGAAGCAGACTCCACCTCCATGGTATATATATTGATTATCATTTTTTCTTTTGAAATGACCGGTGCTTAACTGCTTATTATTTCATAGCGTAATATGGTAAAAGGCATGCTTGCTATGACCTTTTGTGAAAATTGCTTTTGCATGGATAAAATGTCAAAATGACGCCAATAGATTGTCTGTGTTTTTCACTTTTATGGAGTGAATTTTCTACATTTTTATCTGATTCATAGCAAATATAAACATTTGTGATTGTGAAATGAAAACCTCATACATCCACATTCATGGGCATTATTATTGATCGCTTAGAAAAAGAAGACAAAAACAGAGAACCTAATTGTGCTATTGCTTTCAAAGCTTGTTGATTCTTTCCGAACAATAGCAGACACTCGTTCATGAAGAAGCTTTATTTGTGCCTTAGTGATACTGACCAAACGACGTGCCTTAGATGACAGTTAACTAGATCGATGGCTTATTTTGCTATCTGAAACTGTTTGTCTCTCGCTTCCTTTTTGCATCTAATAAAATTTATAAGGACCAAAGCATAGTATCCGAAGCCAAAGGCGGAGTAGTTCACTCCATAGTATGTTTCTTGGTTCGTTTTAATGCTTACTTTTCCATAGATCATATATGTTAAGAAACGGTTTCTCAAAAACTTGATCCTAGCCAAAAGGATGTATGAGAAAGTTATTTTTGAAAGCTGTATGAGAAAGTTATGACTTGGATACTAATATATATTATCTGTATTAGGTGGAGACTCGTACCGTTGGAGGAAATACATATGAAATCGTTGAAGGGAAGGTTGATTGGAGGGGAAGACCTGCATTGCGAGGGCGCCATGGCGGTGTTGGCAATTCCTTTTTCATTCTCGGTAACTCTTCTTGGACGTTTTCAATCTCTCTTAGACAGAAAAAGGCGCAATTAAATCTTTGTAGTTTTTGGACTGGATTTTCATTCAGAAATTTATTGCATAAGTACCCAAGTAAGCTGATTTACTTGAGCCTAGATATTCAGTTTGGTGATCTAACTTGATCATTCGGTCTTATTAAGCTAGTTCTATTTTATTCTAGCTAGTAGTAAGTTCCGAGAGAATTACGCCTTACCAAGCTGGATGTACAACAACGAAGCGATGGACTAGCAATGCAATTTCTGAAAAAGTAAAATTAACCCTGTAGCACTGTATATATTTAGTAACATAAATAGAAGAAGTATGTCAACGACAACGCCATGTTCTTCTTCTTCTTTTTTTTCCTTTTTTTGCGAAAGAACGCCATGTGTTAATTAATCATGTGACACTACTTTTGCGAGTAGTTATTAGCGGATATGCCTTAAGTGACCAAGAACAAGCAGAAGATCGTCTTTAGTCTGAAGTTTGAACCAGTAACATTCTGGGCTGTGCCGGTTGTTTTTGCAGCGAATTTCGGACTTGAGAACATGGCCTCGTTGTCTCTGGCCGTGAACCTCATCATGTACTTCATGTTGGTCATGCACATCAACCTTGCCGACGGCTCCAACCTGCTGACCAACTACATGGGCACCAGCTACATGGTCGCCGTGCTCATTTCCGTCTTCGCTGACGTCTTCGTCGGCAGATACATGACCGTGATCATATCATCTCTGATCGAACTCGTGGTACATACGAATTGCATTGCCTCTGCGTATCAGATAATCAGAAAATCTGATCTGATGGTTAATTTCCTGCTGCCTTGTCACCGGCCTGCATTTCCCTCTCTGCGGTTTCTTGCAGGGGATCCTGCTGCTGATGCTGCAGGCGCGCTCCGACCGGCTGAAGCCGCCCCCGTGCCAAGGACCTTTGGACCCGACGTGCCAGCGGGTGCACGGCGGCAACGAGGTGCACCTCTACCTGGCGCTGTACCTCATCGCCATCGGCTCGGCGGGCATCAAGGCGGCGCTGCCGGCGCACTGCGCCGATCAGTTCGACGAGAAGCACCCCGTGGAGAAGCTGCAGATGTCCAGCTGCTTCAACTGGCTGCTGCTCAGCCTCTGCGCGGGCGGCGCCATCAGCGTCACCGTGTTCGTGTGGATCCAGGACAACGAGGGCTGGTACAGGGGGTTCGCCGCCTCCACGGGCGCGATGGGGCTCGCCGTCGTCGTCTTCGTCGCCGGCCTGCCGAGGTACCGCTTCGCCACCGTGCAGGGAAGCAGTGCGCTAACGGAGATCTTCCAGGTCATGAACCGAACAAACACCATGCATTGCAGGCAGCCTGTCGATGAATGTGATACGCAAGTAGGCATATAGTGCTCAGCATGGTTCTAAATAAAACAAGTGTTGTGTTCAGGTGTACGTCGCGGCATTCAGGAACAGGAACCTGCCGCTCCCTGGGAACCCCGACGAGCTGTACGAGATCAGCAGGAGCAAAGCTTCCCCTGACACGGAGTTCGTGGCGCACAGGGACAGGCCCTTCAGGTTGATACCTCACCAGGCACATAATAATTACTAGCTGTTTTGCCCCCAAGAAACTAATTAACAAGGCAGTGCAATGACTGACGATTACTGTCGATCGATCGCGTGCTCGATCAGGTTCCTGGACCGGGCGGCCATTGTTCAGACGACGGCGAAGGATGCGGCGCCGAACCCGTGGCGTCAATGCCGTGTGACGCAGGTGGAGCACGCCAAGACGGTGCTGGCCATGATGCCCATCTTCTGCAGCGCCATCATCATGGGCACCTGCCTCGCGCAGCTGCAGACCTTCTCCATCGCGCAGGGCAACACGATGGACACGAGGCTCGGCAGGCGCTTCGTCATGCCCGTGGCGTCGCTGCCCATCATCGCGTTCGTCATCCTCATCTTCGCCGTGCCCGCGTACGAGCGCCTCTTCGTGCCCTTCGCACGCCGCCTGACGGGCATCCCCACCGGCATCACCTACCTCCAGCGCGTCGGCGTCGGCCTCGTGCTCTCCATCATCTCCATGGTCATCGCCGCCGGCGTGGAGGTGAAGCGCAAGAAGGTGGTGGCCGGGCACGGCATGGTGGACATGAAGCCCGGGGAGCACCTGCCCATCTCCTTCTTCTGGCTGGCGCCGCAGTTCGCCGTGTTCGGCATCGCCGACATGTTCACCTACGTGGGACTCATGGAGTTCTTCTACTCGCAGGCGCCCAGGGCGCTCAAGTCCATGTCCTCGTCCTTCCTGTGGTGCTCCCTGTCCTTCGGATACTTCATGAGCACAATCATAGTGCAGGCCGTCAACGCGGCCACCAAGGGCTCCACGGCGAGCGGCGGATGGCTAGCAAGCAACAACATCAACCGAGACCACCTCGACCTCTTCTTCTGGCTGCTCGCCGTGCTCAGCACCCTCAACTTCTTCAACTACCTCTTCTGGGCAAGCTGGTACAAGTACAAGCCCGCCGCGGTGGCACCCGAGCAGCAGCAGCAGCAGCTGCTGCTGCAAGTGTGATGCATCGTGTGGTTAATTATCTAGTCAGCCTCTACTGTACGCGAGTCGTCTTGTTTTGTGCGAGCCTGCTTGTTAGTGACGTGCAAACCTCGTCATGTTGCTGTTTGAGGTTACGCAGATCGTTATCTTCTTGACATGGTGGGGCGCAAGATTACCATGCAGATTCGAGCATACTATGCACGTTGAAGGTTTTTAGATATTCATCTGCGCCTCAATTGCATATATAGTTTATCATCTACAAGACTACAAACTCTCTACAAGTTTAATGTGTGTTTTTAACATTTTCTTGTGCCCGTTATCCCAATTCCCAATTGACCTCAGCTCTCGCCTGCCTTTAATTAATGTGATTCAGCTCATCCTGTATAACATTGGAAGGTTCCCTTCAACCTTATTTGTCAAGAAACAGTTTGTCTAGACCGAGATAAAGAGGCTAGCATTTTTTGTTTGGTTCTATATATTTCAAAGGACATTATTAAGATCTCACCCCTATTTGCGAGTAGCAGCTACTCTGCTTCGATAAAGACCTAATTAAGCTTATGAATTAGCCGAGCCACCTCGCGAATCTCAATCTCAATCACACATGCACCCACATAGGATCAGTATGTAAAAGGCTGATTTGAACATCCATAAACTGGTAATTAAACACAATACACGCATGCTACCCACGAGTTCTAAAGCCCGCTCGATACTACTTTGTTTGGTCTTATTACACATGCAAGACACACACCGACTCGTTTGCACGCGCGGCTCACGGGAACGGCGCGTGGCGCTTCATATCGTGCGGCACCACGTCGACGGCGAACCCCTTGCGGTGGCGCAGCCACCAGTCGGCCTGGCCCGGGTGCTCCTCGGCGGGCGCCTCGACGTCGGCCCTGGACACGCAGAGCTCCTCCGTGGAGAAGCCGTACCTGTCGTCTCGCTTCCGCACCAGGTCTGGGCGCACGGTGGCGGCGGGGTCGGCCTGCGGCGACACCATGAGCGCCGGCGCGCCCAGCGGCAGGCGGTCGCCACGGTCCACCTGCCAGGTGCACCAGAACTTTCCGAACGTGTCGGCCATCTGCTCCAGCATCGCCGGCACGTGCGGGCACGCCCACAGCCCCGCCTTGACCTCGTGCGCGTGCGAGTGCCACAGCCGCTGCTCCTCCGCCGGCAGCGCGCCGAACACCCCCCTCGACACGATGTACTCGACGCCGATGAGGCGCGCGCCGGCGCCGTCCGAGTCGTAGACGGCGCACTGGAGGAAGTCCTGGTTGAGGCGGGAGGCGTAGTGGTGCGTCTCCACCTGCCGCTTCGGGTGCACACGTGCTGCTTCGCCTGCTTCACGGGCAGCAGCGACTGCATCGCCGCCGCGCCCATGTACAGCACCTTGGACGCCACCACTACAAGAGAACCTCACGTCCGCCCCCCTCATAGGCCGCGACACATTTTGGACCCGGCGCTAAGGGTGCATCAGCACCGGATCCAACGGCTATGAGCGGGGACGGCGCGCAGGGATGGCAGGGTGAGCACATTAGCACCGGGTCTTGCGACGACGGTGCTAATGTGCTCACATTCACACCGGTTGTAGCCAGCAACCGGTGCTAATGTGCCCAAGGCCCTTTAGCACCGGTGGTCGTTGCAAGACCCGGTGCTAATGTGCTCGTATATAATTCCTTCCCTCCCCTCGCCCGAGCCAGCATCAACACTTGGAGCTGTGTTCATGTTGTGCTCGGGACAGGGGAGGTGCTGCCAAATTTTTTTTCAAAATTTGTGAAGATTTCACTCATCCAAGGGCACTACAAGGTACATTCTTTCATTCTCTTACGTTCTTTATTAGCTTGTATTATTTATATGCTTCAGAAATAGAGAAATTTGTGAATCAAAATGGAGAGAGAGCTTGTGTTCATGGTGGAGAGAGAGAGCTTGTGTTCATGGTAGAGAGAGAGCTTGTGTTCATAGTGGAGAGTGAGAGCTTATGTATTGTATTTATTAGTTATTTATTTAAAGTTGGAATAGTTAATTATTTTTTAATGGAAGTATATTTGATTTTAGAAAATGAATAAATTAATTATAGTTTTAGAAATGTGTTTAGTTTGTATTGTCTTATGTATTAACTTTGTAATCTATTATATGTTAAATTTATATTTAGTTATATATTAAATTTGTATTATCTTATATATTACCTTTGTATTATATTATATATTAAATTATACAAATAATTGTTATTGGTTACTAATGCAGATGAATAGGCAATGGATGTACGGCGACAATCACGATACGGCGTTTCGTGATGGCTTGAAGGGGTTTCTCGATGTCGCCGAGGCCAACAGGACGCCGTCAGGTTTCATGTTCTGCCCATGCACTAATTGTCGAAATATTCAATCGTACAAACAAAGAGGAGCTCTTCAGGTGCATTTGATGAGGCACGGTTTCATGAGCAATTATTCTGTTTGGACGAAGCATGGTGAAAGAGGAATTCTAATGGATGAAGATGAAGAAGACGAGGTGGATAACGACATTCCAGTATTGGCTGAATACTACGGGGCCTTTGCAGATGCTGCAGTGAGTGATGCCGATCATGAAGATGCTGCTCAGGAAGATGATGCTCAGGAAGATGACCCTAATGATGGACTTGGGCAAATGTTGCGTGATGTTGAGAAAGACTTGGGCAATGATAAGGAATTGAAAAAGATACAACGCATATTGCGGGACCACAAAACTGACTTGTACCCAGATTGCAAAGAGGGGCTTACGAAGTTGGGTAGTACACTTGAATTTCTGCAGTGGAAGGCAGCAAATGGCGTTACTGATAAGGGTTTCGATGAGCTACTGAAACTCGTAAAGAAGATTCTGCCCAAGGGTAACGAATTGCCATCGGCAACGTATGAAGCAAAACGGGTTGTTTGCCCTCTCGGTTTGGAGGTGCAGAAGATACATGCGTGTCCAAATGACTGTATCCTCTATCGCGGACAATACGAACACTTGGATTGTTGTCTAGTTTGCAGTTACGCATGATACAAGATAAGGCGGGATGACCCTGGTGAGGTTGTGGGGGAGCGTTGTAAGAAAAAAATTGCTGCGAAGGTGATGTGGTATTTTCCTCTAATACCCCGTCTGAAGCGTTTGTTCAGGAACAAAGAGCATGCCAAACTAATGCGATGGCACAAAGAAGAACGTAAGCAGGATGGCATGTTGAGACACCCCGCTGATGTTTTCCAGTGGAGGAACATCGACAGAGCATTCCCAGAGTTTGATGCTGATGCGAGGAATGTGAGTCTTGGTTTAAGTACTGATGGCATGAACCCTTTTGGTGAAATGAGCAGTAGTCATAGCACTTGGCATGTGACTTTATGTATCTACAACCTACCCCCTTGACTCTGCATGAAGCGAAAGTTCATTACGATGCCAGTGCTTATTCAAGGGCCAAAGCAACCTGGCAACGACATTGATGTCTACCTAAGACCATTGGTTGATGAACTTTTGCAGCTATAGAAGGAAGAATGTGTTTGCATGTGGGATGAGGACAAGCAGGAGCAGTTTGACATTCGAGCACTGCTTTTCATAAACATCAATGACTGGCCTGCACTAAGTAACCTATCAGGACAATCAAACAAAGGATATAAAGCATGCACTCACTGTTTAGAGGAAACCGAAAGCATGTATTTAAAACATTGTAGGAAGGTTGTTTACATGGGTCATCGTCGATTTCTTCCTACGAAGCATGAGCTACGAAAAAAATGTCCGCATTTTGGCGGGAATGCGGACCACCGTACAAAGCCAAGACACCGGAGTGGACAAGATGTATTTGATATGTTAAAGGACCTACAAGTGGTGTTTGGAAAGGGAGACGGAAGCCAGCCTGTTCCGACTGGCGAGGATGGTCGTGCCGCGATGTGGAAGAAAAAGTCTATCTTTTGGGAGCTACCTTATTGGCAATATTTAGAGGTCCGTAACGCGATTGATGTGATGCATCTGACGAAGAATCTTTGCGTGAACTTGATAAGCTTCCTGGGTACTTATGGGAAGCCAAAAGATACACTGGAAGCACGACAAGAGCTGAAACGATTGAAACAACGGAATGATCTACATCCAGAAAAGAGAGACAACGGACGCCAGTACTTGCGTCCTGCCAGCTTCACTCTCAGCAAAGAAGAGAAGGCAAGCATGTTTGAATGCTTGAATAGTATCAAGGTTCCGTCGGGCTACTCCTCCAATATTAAGGGAATAATAAATATGAAAGATAACAAGTTCACAAACCTCAAGTCTCACGACTGTCATGTGTTGATGACACAGTTGCTTCCCGTCATACTCAGGGGTGTGCTACCCGTTAATGTGCGGAAAGCCATTGTGAAGCTATGTGCATTCCTCAATGCAATTTCTCAGAAGGTGATCAATCCAGACCATTTAGTTCAGCTACAGAACGACGTGGTGCAATGTCTTGTCAGCTTTGAGATGATATTTCCACCATCCTTCTTCAATATTATGACACATCTATTGGTTCATCTCGTCAAAGAGATTCGTATACTGGGCCCAGTATTTCTACACAATATGTTCCCGTTTGAGAGGTTCTTCGCTGTGCTAAAGAAGTATGTCCGTAATCGTTCTCGTCCAGAAGGATGCATTGCTAAGGGATACGAAACAGAGGAAGTCATTGAATTCTGTGTTGACTTTGTCAACGATCTTATGCCGATTGGTGTGCCCAAATCACATCATGAGGGGAGACTTGGTGGAAAGGGCACACTAGGGAAAAGATCGATGATAATCAAGGACATGGAGACATTTCGTAAAGCGCACCTCACAGTTTTGCAACAATCAACCTTAGTTGCTGCGTACATCGAGGAGCACATGAAGATTCTCTGGGACGAAAATCCAACAAAGTATGCAGCCTTTATTCAGCGGATGCACAATACTACTTTCGCCGCTTGGTTGCGAGAGCGTATGATGGGTGTCGAGGGCATTGATGCGCAGCTAGCTTTTGTAGCTAGGGGTCCATCGACCATGATCTTAAAATTCCAAGGATACGACATCAATGGATATACATTTTACACAAGAGCCCAGGACAAGAGGAGCACCAACCAAAACAGTGGAGTCCGAATCGACGCGACAGACACCAATGACAATACTGACTCATACTATGGTGTCATAGAGGAGATATGGGAACTAGAGTACGGACCTTTGAAGATCCCACTGTTTAAGTGCCAATAGGTGAAGCTGACTGCAGGAGGTGTTACAGTTGATGAGTATGGAATGACGTTAGTGGACCTAAACAAGATTAGGTTTCTAGACGAACCGTTCGTCCTAGCCAAAGATGTCACACAAGTTTTTTATGTAAAGGACATTGCTAGCAGACCAAAGAAAGGGGCGGATAAGAAAGGGGTGGGTAAGCAATTGGACCCACCACAAGACGAGCCAAAGCGTCGTATTGTTCTTCCTGGAAAAAAGAAAAATCGTAGGAGTTGAGGACAAGACGGATGAAGATTATGATATGCTCGATGGGCTGCCTCCATTCTCGATGGCTGCTGACCCAAGCATCCTGTTAGCGGCGGAGGAGGCACCCTATCTACGGCGTGATCACAATTAATGAACATTCGTAAAGAGAAAGTTTATTAGTGTCAGAGTAAACGATGATGACGTGTAATTTAATTGCACTATGTTCCAGAAATTCATATTTATATATAATTTATAGAAATGTTAATTCCTACGATTTTCTGGAATTTTCTATTATTTTCTAATATTTTCTAGTAACTCCCACTGTTTTCTAGAATTTTCTAATAATTTTAAACGGCTTTGTTTTCTACAAAATTATTATTTAGAAATAAAGAGATTCATTTAATAATTACTAGAAAATGAAAGCAAATGGTAATTCCTACGATTTTCTAGGATTTTATATTAATTTCTAATATTTTCTAGTAACTCCTACTATTTTTCAAGAATTTTCTAACAATTTTAAAGAGCTTTGTTTTATTTATTTACGAATAAAGTAAAGTAATAGAAATAGAAAAAAGACCCGGTGCTAATTGTCGATTTGGATGAAAAAATGGCGGCAACTGAAATCCTAACGCTTTAGCACCGGGTAGATCCAACACCCGGTGCTAAAGGTGCCCAGGATTTCAGTTCCCGCCCTGGGCACCTCTTTAGCACCGGGTGTGCTTCCACCCGGTGCTAAAGTCTCATTAGCACCGGATGTTGTTTCCACCCGGTGCTAATGTGGTGGCCTTAGCACCCCGGGCACCACATTAGCACCGGGTGTAATACACCCGGTGCTAAAGACTCATTAGCACCGGGTGTTGTATCCACCCGGTGCTCATGTGCTGGCCTTTAGCACCGGGTGAGAGTAAGACCCGGTGCAAATGAGCCTTTAGCACCGGGTCTTACCCTCACCCGGTGCTAAAGGCGCCGCCCCATATAACCGCCCGCGCCCTCTCCCCTCCTCACTTCTCGCATTTCTCGCCCGCCTACGCCGCCGGTCCCGCTCCCCGTCGCTGGTCGCCCTCGCCGCCGTCTCCCGTCACCCACGCCGCCGTCGCCCGTCGCCCGCGTCGCCGCCATTCGCCCGCGCCGCCCGTGGCCCGTCGCCGCCGCGTCCGCTCCCTCGTCCGCGCCGCCCGTGGCCCGTTGCCGCCATTCGCCCGTTCCGCCCGCGCCGTCGTCCGTCGCCCCTCGCCCGAGCCCGCACCCGCCGTCGTCGACGCCCGCCCGTCGCCCGCACCCGCCGCTGTCGCCCGCACCCGTCGCCCCTCGGTCGATTTTTACATTTTGTTATTTATTTTGTTATTTATTTTGTTATATAATTTGTTATTTCATTTGTTATTTAATTTTTTATATATAATTTGTTATTATTTATATGCTTATATATAATTTTGTATGTAATTTGGTATATATAATTTTGTATGTAATTTGGTATATATAATTTTGTATGTAATTTGGTATATATAATTTTGTATGTAATTTTGTATATATAATTTTGTATGTAATTTTGTATATGTGCATATTTTGTATGTGCAAAACTATCGCGCACCCGAACACCATCGCGAAACCATACTCGTCGCCCGAGCTTCTTTGTTGCACATTTAAATATAGACGGACATTTGTATTTGTAAGTAAAGCATTTATTTTATATTAAATGTTTATTAATTGCACATTTGTTGTCTTCAATTCCATGGAATTAATATTTCCAATTATTTACAAATTATAGATGATGAGGCTGCAAGAAGATAGACTCGATGAAGAGAGAATAGACGCGATTGCAGAATAGCTCATTGGATGGATTTGGGACGAGGTCGTTAATCCCCGTGGAGAATTCCATCTCCCCCTGGAGGATGCGCCGTCAAGTCGTTCCTCTAGTCGGATTTCTTAATTTGTAATATACAATTCAAATATATACAGTTCAAATATATATACAATTCAAAATTATAATATATATATCTTCTATTTTGATTATATGTCTAGCTAATATGAATATATAGTACTACATGCACGACAGCTGAATACATGTTTGAATACGTATCATAATACATATATAAACATATATAAACTTACATGCATGACGGCTGTAGAAAGTAACCAAAAAAAATAAATTCAGGCACTTTAGCACCGGTTGTATACACCAACCGGTGCTAAAGGCCGTCCTATCCCCGCTGCGTAGGCAGGGCCTTTAGCACCGGTTGGTGTTTAGAACCGGTGCCAAAGGCCCCCTTTAGCACCGGTTATTCTATCCGGTGCTAAAGGGTACCCCTTTAGAACCGGAAGTTTAGCACCGGTTGGGAATCCGGTGCTAAAGCCCGTTCCCAACCGGTGCGGATGTAAGGTTCTCTGGTAGTGCACCGTCGTCGGCTGCCCCGGGGGCGCGGCGCCGCCAGCCGAGGCCGGGGTCGGCAGTGGGCTGCCGTCGCTGGACGCCATCGGATCGAGTTCGGAGATCTCGGCCTGCTCGGTGCTGAGTGCGTGACATGTACCGTGTACTACGTGCGTTCTTTAAAAAGAGCGAGGCTGTTGTGAGCGTTGGGAACGGGGTGGTGTGGCGGCGTGTGACACGTACCGAGTGTGTGGGCTCGACGTGGCGGATGGCATGGGACTTGGGTGGCAGATGATGCGCGAGACAGCTGTAGCGACAGATGCTGAGTTCTGAGGCGCGGGTCGATCCTAGATGAAGGATAAACATCAAGCGGATTCTGAATTTCGGAAGCCGCTGAGCAAGAAGATGACTGTCCGATGTGAAATCTGAACCCAGAGCAGAGCTAGCAGGGAAAGAAACTCGGGCCGGGCCGGGCCAGATTTTTTCGGCCGCATTTCACTGCCCGGGCCCCTCGGCCTAAAAGGGCTAGGAAAAAATCTATTTTACATCCCTCATGTTTAGTCGTTGTCCGCTTTTCATCCTCAATATACAAAATCAGATATCTTTAATCATCCATGTTCTAAAACCGTGCATTTAGCATTCTAACCCAGTATAGTCAATGGTTTGACCGTAGTATAGACTGATGTGGCACCTAATCATCCCCATGGTGGGACCCGCATGCTCTCTCTCCTTTCTTCCTCCCTCTCCTGTTCTTCCGCGCGCGCGTCGCTGTAGCCCCGTCGCCCCGCGTGCGCTGTGCTGCTGCATATGTCAGAGCCTCTGCCTCTGCGAATTGTCCCACTCCCACCGATGCTACTTAGCGGGGCTATGGTGGCACGCGGGCGGCGGAGCGACGGTGGCGGGGCTACCGCTGTTAGCAAATAATGCGGAAAACAAGATCGAACATGAGACACGATTTAACGTGGAAAAACCCTTGCGAGAAAAAACCACGGAAGACAATCACTGTTGAGGAGAGTTTACAAGTAGGGATGATACAAGGCTTATTTCTCTTGCCTTGTCTTGTCTTGTCTTACCCTACCGTCTACATAGGCTTACATATATATAGGCAGATCACGCGCCCGTACTTGGTTGCGTTACCAAGGTGGGACTAAACTGTGCACTTTCTGAGAGAAACCACAGCGCGATGGGCCTCCGCTTCGCTCCGGCCCAAGCATGGCCTATATCGTGGATGTGAATTTGGAACATATCCAACAAACTCCACCTTGAGACAAATTCCACTTGTAGACCAATAATAAACCTCCATATTCAATTCTTTAATGCCAATGTCCATCGGACTAACCAATGAGTAAGATCACTTGAGTATTCTTCCCAACACTTCATATGAAGCAAAAATTGAGCCAAATTCATAATCCCAGCAAAAATCTAAGTCTGTGCAACTGACCTCAAATGGCAAATGGCAATAACGATCAATCATCGAATGACATAAAGTCGCAATATCACCCGTGGCATAAATATACAGTGAAGAACTCAATTACTGCTCCATTCAAACACGGTTCGGATGTAGGCATAAATGTACAACCAACGGTATAAACTTCTGCAATAGACCTGAGCGGACGTCTCCACCTTGAACAACAAACGTACTGAATGCTAGTACAAAACGTTGTAGTATCTATGCAATAACTTTGACTAAATCCCTCAACATGAGCAAAAACAGCAATAAACGTACTGCTTTCGCAATACAAAACACTGTAGTATTTAGTCAAACAAAAAACTCCTCTGTTGCACTTGAAATCCTCCACCTCGAACTCAATTCAAAGCAAAACCTTCACATTCAATTAACCAACTCCATAGGAGTAAAAGGTACCACTAGGCTGACATGAACGATGTTGTCAAAACATCAAATGAATTAACTCAAAGTGATCAAATAGTAATCCCAATATCTCCTCAAAATCTCAATATCTCAGCAGCGGAAATCATATTTCAAAGAAGCCATGTGAAAGAAATAACAAGAAGAAAATAATCTGCAGTAAATAATCTAGAAACGTTATTGTGTAACTCTAGCAATAACCTGCAACCTTGTGTACACTTCTTGTGTACGTCCAGCGAAGAACTCTGAAAACCTTCCGGTAGTCACGTGTGGCTATGCTCCCCTTGATTCGTGTGCTACAGTACAGATAATTCCTTCGCCTGACTCACCACATAACCGCAGTCTGATCGGACTCGAACTCGATGACAACGAAAAACGATTCCGCCTACAACTCCGCCTTGGACTGACGCAGATACGTCGATCGCCGTTGAATGACACGGAAACAGGCAGATAACCTGGATCGCCTGAAGTACGGAAACCACCAACGGCGGCACGCGACGAGGAACCAACGAAGCCTTAATTTTTTTTTCTCACGTGATCTCGTACCAAGCTCTGATACCACTTGTTAGCAATAATGCGGAAAACAAGATCGAACACGAGACATGATTTAACGTGAAAAAACCCTTGCGGGAAAAAACCACGGAAGACAATCACTATTGAGGAGAGTTTACAAGTAGGGATGATACATGGCTTATCTGTCTTGCCTTGTCTTGTCTTGTCTTGTCTTACCCTACCGTCTACATAGGCTTACATATATATAGGCAGATCACGCGCCCGTACTTGGTTGCGTTACCAAGGTGGGACTAAACTGTGCACTTTCTGAGAGAAACCGCAGCACAATGGGCCTCCGCTTCGCTCTGGCCCAAGCCTGGCCTATATCGTGGATGTGAATTTGGAACATATCCAACAACCGCGACGCGCGGGAGGTGGGGCTAGATAGGGCGGGGCTACGACGGCGCGCGGATGGTGGGGCCAGACGGGGCGGGGCTACGGCGGCGCGTGGGCGGTGGGGCGAGACGGGGCGGGGCTACGACGGCGCGCGAGCGGTGGACGAGACGGGGCGGCGCGATGCGTAGCTGCGGGCGGGCGGCGGGGAGACGACAGCGCGCGGGCGGAGGAACGGGGAGAGAGAGGAAGAAAGGAGAGAGAGCGTGTGGGCCCCACCACGGGGATGATTAGGCGTGAGGAGGACATCACCATATTGGACATACACGAGCTGGCCTCGTCTCCAAGTTACGAGTCGTCGCCATGTCGGACATCATCTTCGGTTCGGATTCAACCGATATGTCTACACCTCAACAGTAATTTTCCCTCATACAGCGTCCAAACAAGGTGTTCTTAGATGCGTTGGAACCGTGACGACGAGACGCTTATTTTGGGTACGATCCTAGCTCCAAAAACCTCGTGGATTATTCTGTGTGACCACGAAAAGGTGCTGCATCACCTGTTTTAGGCCTCTTCAGGCTTTGTATCGTGCCAGGCCTTCGGCCCATGTTGTGGGCGCGGCACCCCCAACCCTAGTTCGTCCCTAGATTAATAAATTCAATAGCCGCCATCGTTTAGACTCGGGTTTTGCTTAGATTATTCTGTCGAGAATAGTTTCATCGTCATCGGTTTGTAGAACCCTAACTTTCGTGCTTAATCATTCATCTGCAGTGTCACTTCATATTGAGAGATGCGTTCTTTTGAGTTCTTGCTTGTGTTCTTTATTTCGCAGGTAGGGATTAGCCTTCTTGGCGAGGTCAATCGGGTTGTAATACGGTTAATAACTAGAGGAGTCGTGGTGCTAAGATTGCAGGGTTCGAGTTTGCTAACTTGAAGCTGGATCAGTACGTTGCGTTCCGCCCGAAACGAGTTACCCTTCACTTGATGGAAGATCGGACAACCCTAGTGCCCATCAAGGCACCACGTCGGTCCATACCACGGTCAAATCATTGACTAAACCGGGTTAGGATGCTAAACACATGGTTTTTGAATACGAAGGATCAAAGATTTCTGATTTTGTATACTGAGGAAAAGCGGACAACGAACATGAGGGACGTAAAATGGACTCGAGAATTTTTCCAAAGGGCTACAAGGACCGGTTTCACGTCGGCCGAGAGCCCATCCAACCGCTAAATGGCAAACCCACCACGGCCATCGGCCCACCGTGTCGCCATCGCTTCCTTCCTTACGACAACCGTCATCCACGATCAGAATTCAGAAGCATCTCCATCACCGTGTCCGACGACGACGGTGCCGCGGCGGCACCAACTACGCGACCCCGGGCCGGGCGGGCAGGCGGAAGGCTGCGGCGCGTAGCTTCGGGCAGCGGGCGGTGCGGTTGGTGGCTCGTCCTCCTGCTCCTTCAGGCCGTCGCGCTGCTCCTCTGCGAGGCCTCGCGGCTCGCTCCCGGCGCCCGCCACGCCTGTATCCTGCCTAGGACGGCTCGACCCGGCCACTCGGGTCGTCCGCGGCGTGCGCGATCGTGAGCTCCCCGCCCTATTCTGATTCGATCTACGCACAAACTGTTCCCGAATTCCCCTGACCGGCTGCCCCTAAATTCTAGAGATTAAGTTCCGTGGTTTTGACTTCGCTAAATTGCATAACAGTTCCGTGATTTTGATTTCGTCAGATTGCATAACAGGAATTTGTGTGGTTAATTGGTAACGCGAGTTCTGCATTGCACAGTTTGCTGTGCTTAGGCTGGTCCGGATTGCTTTTTTGCACTGCTAGTTAGGTATATCGTGGCAATTAATCTGAACATTTTACACCTGCACACTTAGAAAATGCTACAAGTTTTATAAACTAAGTAAAGCTTATTGTAGTATGGAAATTCTGATACACCTGCTGCTCCGAAGTCAGAACATACATCTGATAAGCTCTGGATCACAGAGCGTGCACTGTTCTAATTTCTTCTCTTGTATCCTGTACCAAACTAGATGGAGGACAGCAAAGGAAACAATGGAGGCAACATCAACAAGGAAAAGGTCAACATTTCATACCCGGCTCGTTCCACTCATTGCAACATGGAGCAGTTCAAGGCAGTGCAGACCCTTGGAACCCAAGAAACTTGCTACTGTTGCAGACATTATGGTCGCTCTTGCCTTCAGAATAGTTTCAGTAAGGAGATAGTTGAATCAAGCCAGCCTCACAATTTGGATGCAAACAAAAAGACGAGAATACTTCTCCCAGACCAAATGTTAAGGAGCAGCTTCCAATCTTTCTCAACACTGGCCGAAGAATTCCAGCAACAGACTCTCAACTATCCAAAATGTAGCCGCAAGAATAAACAAGTCGTCGAGGATCAAACCAACAATGTTCAGGATATACACATTAGTGAATGGAGTATTACCTATAGTGAATTTCGTCCACGTGAGCGCAAACGCCATCAGAAGTGCGCAGATGCTAAAATCAAGTCAGATAGTCACCAATGCTCCAAGAAACAGTCAGATAGTCACCAATGCTCCAAGAAACAGTCAGATAGTCACCAATGCTCCAAGAAACAGTCAGAGAGCCACCAATGCTCCAAGAAACAGAAGATTATAATCAAACCCAAGAAGCCGGTATTCCGGCAGGCACAAGTGAATTATGTAAATGTGGAGCAAGCCAAACAAGCAACCGATGTGTTACTTGGGGAGATCCTAATGAATTCTAAGCCAGTAACAACACTATTTGATTCAAGAACCTCGCACTCCTTCATATCAACAAAGCTTGTGGAAGAACATAACCTTGTTTCCCTTGTCATGAGGCGACCAATTACACTTCAACTTCATGGAAAGGAGGTTTGTCTTAGACATGGATGCCCAGGCATACAGCTTCATATAATGGGGACCGAATTCAAAGTGGATGCTGCAATACTTGAAACTGAAGGAATTGACATCATTTTGGGAAAAAATTGGTTATCTAGTTGTAAAGGCGTAGTGGATTATGATCGTAAGATGGTTTATCTAACCAACAGGCAAGGAATAGAAGTTGAATTTGAAGCGATCACTGGGAACCTATAGTACCAAGATTTGGAAGTTATTATCCTCACTTCCAATCAGAACCAGCCTCCAATCAGTACTATATGAACTCCCCTAGAACATCTCAACCTAAAAATTACGTCACCAGTAACAACAGAGGTACATGGATGAAATCAAATGTACAAGAAATCAGAGGGATGTGGAGTAGCCTGTAATAGAACTCTCCTCACTGGCATATGAACTGCCCAGCATTCTATAGCATTCATATGTAAACATTGATTAAAACAACGCCTGCTTTATCCTTTACATGATATGACAGTAATATTCAGGAGGTTGTGATCTCGTATAAGATTTTAGTGATTCGAAAGGAACTGTTGCCTCATCAGTCACCAGGCATGACCTTTCTCTCATTTGTCTCTCTTGTTAGTCCCAAAAAAAAAATCTCTCTTGTCGATGATATACCATGAAAGAAGCACCTTGCTCGTGCAGTTGAACTATACTTGACATGTAAGATATGCTTTTGACATAAGACGATTATGAGGCTTTGAGCTTCATGGAACACTCCAGCCATAAATTGAAATTATTCATACGCAATATTGGTCAAGATCAATTACCTGAAAATTTTGTCATCAATCATCTAAGCGTACAGTTACATGTGGCTTAAAGTTGCAATACTGATCAATCATCTTGGCAAATCCGACTAAATCACCAGCAGACACCGAGTCTGACTGAACCCAGCATAGCCAGATATTTTGGGCCGAGCGAAATACTTTGGGCCGCATCGCCACCCGCAGGCCGAAGCCCACCCACCCGCTAAATGGCAAACCCACCACGACCAACCTTTCGCCACCGCTTTCCTTCCCGATGCCGTCGTCGACGATCCGAAGCATCTCCATCACCGTCTCCGACGACGACGGTGCTGCGGCGGCGCCGACCCGGAGACCCCGCGCCGCCAGGCGGAAGGCGGCGGCGCGTAGCTTCGGGCAGCGGGTGGTGCGTCTGGTGGCGCGGTGGTGGCCCGTTCTCCTGCTCCTCCCGGCCGTTGCGCTGCTCCTCTTCGAGGCCTCGCGTCTCCGTGGCTCGACCCCAGCCCCCGCCAAGCCCGTATCAAGCCTGGGACGGCTCGACCCGACCACGCACCTCGTCCATGGCGTGCGCGAGCGTGAGTTCCCCGCCCTACTCTGATTCGATCTACGCACAGATTGTTCCTGATTTCCCCTGCCCCTAAATCCTAGATATTACAGTGGAGGTTTGGTACGGGTTTCTCTAAATTGCATAAGGAATTCGTGTGGTTAATTGGTAACGCAGTGCTGCATGCCTGCATTGCACGGTATGCTGCGCACGGTAGTTCGGACTGCTGTTTTTGCCTAGTTAGGTATATTGTGGCAATTAATGTGATCATTTTAGATCTTGCACACTGAAGAAGTAATGCTACAGATCTTGTAATTTGATAAAACTCTGTAGTAGTATGGAAATGCTGACACACCTGCTGCTCGAAAGTCAGAACTTATGTTCTGCTAAGTGCTGAATCACAGATCACATACTATTCTATCTTATTCTTTTCATATCAAGTAAGCTTCTCATGGCCAGCAACTGAGCTTTCAGCTTCTTTCCTAATTTGAATTTGTTAGTACAACTGAAAACTAAGTGATGACATAACTAGTTTTTGCGTTGTTGATATTGACAGCTTGCTTGAAGCTCCTTAGTTCCAAAAGTTTGGCAAATTTGGTGTTTCCTGAAGGCACAAGACACGATTCCCTGGTTAAGAGGATCGCATACAAATCTGACGACGACGACTATGACACATACCACTCTGAGGCGAACTCTACGTATTTACTGCAGCATGCTGAAGCAACAAGATTTAATTTGTTTACAGGATTTCAGACATTTGCTGAAAGAGAAGATAGCTTCAAGGTTGTAAGGCTTACTGATGTGTACTATTTTTCTGTCAGAAAGCTGTCTTGCCATAGACATGTTTAATGTTTTTCCATACTTATGCAGGTGAATGAGACTGTTAATATGCACTGTGGTTTCTACAGCGACAATGGTGGCTTCAAAATTTCTGACGACGATAGGAGATACATGAGATCCTGTATAGTCGTTGTATCTACCTGCGCATTTGGTGGTGGGGATGATCTGTATCAACCTATTGGAATGGCCAATTCTTCCATCGGCAAGGTATTTCAGCCTCCAAGATTTTCAGACATGAATATCAGAGTAAACCATCACATTCACTGATTATATGTGAGTTTGCATGGTCTTGTGGTAAATCAGGTTTGCTACGTGGCCTTTTGGGATGAGGTGACACTAACAACTCAGGAAGCTGAAGGAAAGGTAATTGGTGATAATGGCATGATAGGAAGGTGGCGTATCATTGTTGTCAAGAGCCTCCCTTTCGTGGATCAACGTTTGAACGGGAAGATCCCAAAGGTAAAGTCCTGACAATGACATAACCAATGTTTCAAAAAGCGTTAGGCGCGAGCAGGCGGTCAGGCACCACCTAGTACCTATGCATTCCCAGGCAATAGTTTTTCTTGACGGCTAGACTTGAGTAATGTCATTCAATAGAGAAAGTTGGCATATTAAAATAAAGACTTGACATTATAAGGCATCCCTGAGTTTCATGGCCATAACTGATCATCTTTCATCTTTAATTCTCTCACTTTCATATATAAATCAAGCCTTAAAGTGCTGTAGGTGTAAAAAAAACCCTGGACAATATGCCTAAGGTCTAGGTGAGGCTGTTAATGCTCTGCTCTGCCTGGTGCCTAGGTAGAGCTAGGCGTCGCCTTTTGAAACAGAGAGCATGATAGGAACAGCAGTGAAGTAATTTGCTGATATTACCATCATCACTTTCATTTGCCTTAAAATTTATTTGTAGGATTGCACAACAGTGTGTATTCTATAGCAAATCACTTAACATGGTTTATTCTAATAGCAAATCACTTAATATGTTTTTTTCAGATGTTGAGTCATCGTCTTTTCCCAGAGGCAAGGTACTCCATATGGGTGGATTCAAAATACCAGTTTCGAAGGGATCCAATAGCAGTGCTTGAGGCTCTTCTTTGGAGGACAAATTCTACCTTTGCTATCTCTGAACATGGAGCACGGAGTAAAATTTATGATGAGGGGAAAGCTATCGTGCAAAAGCACAAGGCTACTCCTGAAGAAGTAGAGGTGCAATTGACTCAATATCGTCAAGATGGGATGCCAGGTGAAAAAAGATTACACGGATTGAAAGGTCAGTTGTTTAATATTGTTTTCAAACATATAATTTCTTGCCCATGTTCGCTATTTCTGTATTTGCTGTGTGAACTGAGAAGCGTGCCTGATATGGTGAATTTACTTGTTTGATTTTCAGCTCTAGCTGAAGCCTCTGTTATTGTGAGGGAGCTTACCCCTGCGCCAAACCATTTCATGTGTGCTTGGTTCAATGAAGTGGTTCGCTTCACATCTCGGGATCAGCTCAGTTTTCCATATGTTTTGTGGCGCCTAAACATGCCTGGAATGAGCATGTTTCCTGTATGCACTCGCAGGGACCTTGTGAACAGTTTGGGTCACACAAGGAAAGTAAAACCTCTTGCGCAGACGGATCTAGAGTCTTCTGCCTCGTGATCTTTTCCCCCAGTTCGTTTGCTGATAGTCAACTAACCATTGATTCATACTATATGGTTCTAATAGCCGACATCTCTTGGTTCACAATTTTGTTGTATATTATTATAGTACCTTTCCATTCTTCCTCTAAAGGAAAAGGAATCATGGATTTTCTTGTACACGAGTACACGGACCTGAATCTGATACACGATCTTACCTGTAAAAATATCGTTGCTTTTGGTACGTAGAGAATGAATGGTGTGGCATGTGCAGATAATCTCCCATATATTTTGTGCTATTGGAAAATGGAATGCACGATGTATTCCAATATTTGCCTTGTTAAACTTTGGAGACATAGCTTTATATGCCTTGCTTTCAGGCCTAACGTTGAGCGTTAATCCCTTGTGAATTGTGATGCATACTTGCTGCTTTTTAACTTTTTAAAGGGTCCTAGTGTTAGTGATATGCGATGCATCGTCTGAATGGCTATTAGGAAATGTTTTGATGTGCAAGTAAACGGTGAAGATTAGATAGTTTGTTGCTGAAACTAAAAATAGTGATGAAACGTTTATCTTAAGCCCTATTTATTTCAGCTCCTAACTGATTTAGAGAATCGAAAAGTGCCTTTAAAATCGGTTATAAGCTTAAACAAACTGGACCTTAAGATGCATTTTGACATTTGAATGTAAGTTTTCCAACAGACGTCCGCAAATTCTTTGGCGAGCTGTCATGGTGCCCTAATGGGCCAAATTTACGATTCGTTATGGGTCCATGAAGCCCATGTATTCCTGTTAGCCTCCTCGTCACTCTCCCTCCCCTCCTATCCCCTTATCCACTCTGCGCTCCCCATCTTTGCCTTCCCGAAGCTAGAAATGGCCGCGTCCCACTGAACCGACCCACCCTTGGACACCGTCTCCGCCTCCTGCCGCCGCCCTAGCTCACGGCCGCCGCAATGGCCACGGCCATCGCCGCCTCCGCATCCCTCTCCTCCTCCTTCGCCCCCCGCCATCAGCACCGCCGCCTGGCCAGGTCCGTGACGCGCCGCGCCGCGCCGGCGGGACTGGCCGTGCGGTGCGAGCAGAGCGACAAGCAGAAGAGGCAGCCGCTCGCCGCGCTCGTGCCCCGGGAGCAGCGCTTCATGTTCGAGGGCGACGAGCTCTGCGGCCCCGTACGACACGCTCTCTTTCTTCTCCCAAAACAATGTGCACTCTTCCACCGCTCGTTTTACAGAAATCGTAGTGCTGGGCATTGTCCATACCAATTTTTTCATGTTTCACCGATGTCATCTTAATCCATTTGATACGAGGCCCTTATGCGCATTAGTAATCAAGTTAAAGTACATCCGCTTATATGGTCTATGTCATCTACCGTCACATCCGAAATTAGCCATGACCTTTTCATAGTGGGAAAGAATTCGGTAGAAATGAGCTTAGAAGGGAAATGGGAGTCACTTTCTGGAATCTAAGTGAATTGTTGCTGTGTGAGAAGTTATGGTATGAACAGAACTGTGATGAAAATTGCTTCTTTTTCCGTAGTATCATGCAATTGTTGTCTGTAATTTTTGGCTCTGGTTGCCCACCAGCCTGTTTGCAATGCTACTGCTTGGTTCTTAGGATCATTTTGAACAGGCACAATGTGTACAGTTCGTTGGAACCATGCCCTGTTCTTTATTCTTATGAATTACTTCATGGCATGGCTGTGTTGTATATAAATCTCATTGGGCACTTTAATCTGCAGGACATATGGAATACAACATGGTATCCTAAGGCTGCAGATCATGTAACCACAGAGAAGACATGGTATGTTGTTGATGCAACGGATAAGATTCTAGGCAGGCTAGCATCCACCATTGCAGTACATATCAGAGGAAAGAATGAACCCACATACACTCCCAGTGTGGACATGGGTGCTTTTGTTATTGTGGTAAGCATCCTCTCAATAGCTGTAATATTAGTGTATAAACTAGGGCTACTTCCTTCAGATTCCACAAATCATCTTGAAACTAAGATTATGTTATGTTAGTGTAGTCCTTTTGACACTTGTGCGCCTTTGAACACTCATTACCACACATATCCTATGCTGAAAGTCACTTACGCCTTTTTAATGTTCGCATAGGTCAATGCAGACAAGGTTGCTGTTTCTGGTAAAAAGCGGTCGCAGAAGCTCTATAGGAGGCACTCTGGACGGCCTGGAGGTATGAAAGAAGAAACCTTTGACCAACTTCAGAAAAGGATTCCGGAGAGGATCATCGAACATGCAGTGCGCGGCATGCTTCCCAAGGGAAGGGTAAGATACCATCTTGTACTAGCTGATTGCATCAGGTCTATGGAAATGAAAAACACAACCAATTCTCAGGGTGGCCTTCCTTTTCGATGTCCCAAGAGTTACAACTTGATATTACTTAGCAGCTGTTTGGAAATATTTGTGAGATTGAGAACTACGATAGTTAATTGTGAGGTGCATTTAGGTCACGGGGTTGCACATGCATCATCATATGTAAAAGGATGGCTTTCAGCATACATCACATGACTAAATTTAAGGAAATTCTGTTGATGAAATTTTTTTCAGAAGTCTAGACTGAATTGCTTCATTTCGTGTTAAACAGTTTTTCCTTTGCATTTTGTGTGTGATTTCGCAAATATCATGTCCTTAATTTATGGTGTGTGCCACGCGCCCGGAAAAGAATTGCCTTTTAACTGTTTCTTCCAAAAGAAATTGTCTGTTAACTTAATTGATAGTACATATGGCTACAGGTATGAAACTCATGTCTGTAGCATTCTACTCTAGCCAATCGTTTGTGTTGGTGGCATATTTATTCTGCTGGACATTTTTGAACATTTTGCAGCTGGGAAGAAGACTATTTACCCACCTCAAGGTTTACAAGGGGGCGGAACATCCACACGTGGCTCAAAAACCTGTCCCGCTGCCTATTAGGGATAAAAGAATACAAAAGACTGACTAGAGAATTCCCATCGTTTAAAAAGGATGCAGTGACGAATTCCTCCCCTGAAGGTTACTCCAGGGAGTGTAAATCTTTTTGTAATTTGAATACCAGAGCGAAATTTCGTCATATTTCTTGCCAATGAGTAGTCATGTAATATGGTACGGTTTAATTCAACCCAAAATCTCCTTTTTCAAAAGTTAAAGTTTGTAATTTTGATCAGATATGAGATGGTAGGTTCTTTCATTGTTCGTCTTGAAGTTTAAATCCAGAAGGTGCCATCTGGAAATACGTAGATTCAATGTTTTCAGAAGGCCAATTTCCGTGGCTAGCGGGGACCGATATTTTCATATTTTCTGTGTGTTTGTAAAACATGTACCCATTTTGCCCCTCTTTATGTGGCCTGTATCTTGGGTAAAATTCTTGGAAATTCAACTGAATGCTGCAAATAGTTGGAATTGACGTGGAAAAGTTCTCAGAATCATGAAGAGGAGAACCACGCATACAGGGGGCGCGTCGTCGTGCAGTCACGCAAAAATAACAAGGACGAAGGTCTATCTGGTGCGGTCACGATAGTTGATCAGTAACGAGTTCACCGCGGTGCATCATGCCACAAAGGCGGGCGGCGGCCGCAGCCGCAGGGCGACGCGGCGCCAATGGCTGCACAGGGCCTGTAGCTGCACTCCTGCAGGCACATCGGGCCAATGGAATAGGGAAGTCATAAGTCAACCCCGACGGTGAATCCAACCACTCGCCATCCAGCCACCGAACAGAGCCCGCGCCGCACGGCTCCCACCGCCACCACATGACCACCAGACCATGGCTCGACCGTTTCATTCATCTCGCCATCCGCCGCTGGTCCGTCCGTCCGTCCGTCCGGTCACACAAGCCGCGGCGCCGGAACGCGTCACTGCTTACCTAACCCAACCCAACCAGAACCGCGCACTGACGCCGCCCCCGGGCTCCGCGCCGCGCGCGAGGCCCACGCTGCAACCTGGAGTAACCTTCTGGAAATTTCCGCCAATCCGATTCCGAGCGAGAGGAAATTTTCCCTTCCCCCGTCCACCAACCAACCAAACCCAAGCGAGCAGCAGCCCGAGCCGCTTCCCTCGGATCACACCGGGCATGCGCCGCGCCACCGCCGCCGCCGCAGCAGCAGAAGCAGCCTGAGGAGGGGGAGCTGGTCTCGAGGGGATGGAGGCGGGCGGCGGGGGCGCGTCCTCGCTGCCGCCGTTCCTGAGCAAGACGTACGAGATGGTGGACGACCCGGACACGGACGCCGTGGTGGCGTGGACGCCGCCGGGGACCAGCTTCGTCGTCTCCAACCAGGCCGAGTTCTGCAGGGATCTGCTCCCCAAGTACTTCAAGCACAACAACTTCTCCAGCTTCGTGCGGCAGCTCAACACCTACGTAAGCCGCCGGCACGATCCTTCGTTTCTGTTTCCAACCCGTCTCCCTGCCTGTCCAATTGGGGTCTGGTCGATCGGGATGCGTGGTGGCGTGCTGCTGTCAACTACGACTGTCGCGCCTGTGCGAGAATCTTACAATTGGGGGAGGGGCGAATCTTATGAGCTGTCGTAGGACAAGTGCTTAGGGTATCGCCTTAGGACAAATGGATTGGTTCTTGTTGTAGCAGTACTATAGCGTTAGGTTTAATTCCATGTACCATACTCGTAGACAACCAATTAGATTGGTGGCATGGTTTTTCCTTCGAAGCCTGATAGAATTCGAGGGCCATTTGACAAATGTTCCTCTGCCAACGGTAGATGCTGTTGAAGTGGCATGTTTTTCCACACCCACATCAAATCAACCAGACACCAAACTGAATTATTATTCAGCTGGTGTCCTTGTGTTTCTTTTGTTGACAGCTCCTGATTTCTTTTGACTTATGATCCTTGACAGATCATGTCTTCGTCATACAATTATAATAGGTTTCCGCTTGTTCTTGTGTAGGGCTTCAGAAAAATTGATCCTGAACAATGGGAGTTTGCAAATGAGGATTTCATTAGGGGACAACGGCACCAGCTGAAAAATATACATAGACGCAAGCCAATATTCAGTCACTCGTCACATGGTCAGGGTTCTGCACCATTAACAGACAATGAAAGGCGGGAATATGAAGAGGAAATTGACAAGCTTAAGAGCGAGAATGCAGATCTGATCTCAGAGCTTGAAAAGAATGCGCAAAAGAAACTTGATTCAGATAGCCGAATGCAGGAGCTGGAAGATAAGTTGGTCATTCTGGAGGATTGGCAGAAGAATTTGCTAGCATATGTCAGAGATATTGTACAGGCGCCAGGATTTCCATCTAGCTTTGTGCAACCTGATCATCATGGAAAGAAGAGGAGACTACCAATACCTATCTCTCTCCATCAAGATGCAAATACTGAGGGGAATCGGATTATGCATGGGGGCTTAACGATCCCACCAGTTTGCAAAGAATCATTTGACAAAATGGAATCTTCCTTGAACTCATTGGAGAATTTCTTTCGAGAAGCGAGTGAAGCATTTGATATTTCATATGATGATGGTGTCCCTGGACCTTCATCTGCGGTCGTTATAACAGAGTTCCATTCACATGGAGAGGGTGATCCTCATGTACCATCACCTCCGTCAATGATGCATACCTCTTCAGCTGGTGCAGGAGATTCGCTCTCGCGGATGCATACCTCTTCAGCTGGTGCAGGAGATTCACTCTCTTCTCATGGCGTAACTGAGTCAACTAGCTGCGCAGAAAGTCCTCCCCTCCCTCAAATGCAGTCCTGCACAGAGTCACGAGCTAAGGTGTCTGAGATAGATGTTAATCTGGAGCCTGCTATTACAGAAACTGGTCCATCAAGAGATCAACCTGCTGAGGACCCTCCTCATGGGGCAAACGACGGTTTTTGGGAGCAATTCCTTACCGAGCAGCCTGGTTCCAACGTGCATCAGGAGGCCCAATCAGAAAGGCGAGATGGCGACAATAAAGGCGACCAGACGAGAATAGGAGACCGGGAAAACTTATGGTGGGGAAAGAAGAATGTGGAACAAATGACAGAAAAGCTGGGGCATCTCACCTCAGCCGAGAAAACCTAACTGTTTGCATTTCTTGTAGCCGAAAAACAGTTAGCACACAAAAGCATAGGACCTTGGTATCTCTGACATGTACTTCATAGTGTATCTTATCTTCGCCTCCTGCAGTCTGATATGTTGACTGACATCTGCTTTGTAGAGTACCATACCTTTTCCCCCTGTACCTTGCCCATGTTTAGAAATGATACAGAGACTAGTTTCTGTACTTTTGTGAGGTATGTTACATTCATATACTTGGTTCGTTGACACTTCCTGAATCCTGATACTGTTGTCCTCACCTTCTATGATTTCTCAGGTTTGTGGAGATGGTCATATATGATAGATGATGACATTTTACTTTGTTGTAGGATGCAATATAAAGAACCAGTTCACTTTTGGAACATTATCTTTTTAGCAGTCACACTTTTTTCTGTTGGAATTATCAAAGTTATTCTCGTACCTTTCTCTTCCTTTTTTAGTGTTTGCCTGGTGAGCTATATTTGGTGTTGCATACTTGCATTCGGTGCTTGATGAAGTGCCTGGAGTGTTAGTTTTCTCTGCAGGGACAGGTACAATGACATAATGCTCAATGTTATTTTGAGGGGAATATAATGTTAGATAACTGCCACTAGTTTTCAGCTTTGTGGAATGACAAGGCCCTTGATTATTCATCGTGCCGGCCCGGCGGCTTAACGTCCAGCTCAGCTGGCTTTCTGCAGGTACCTGCCCGTTTCGTGATCATGTGGATCCGGTTCCTTTCACTGTTTGCGCATGATTCCGGTCGTGTTTGTGTCAATGCCTGAGAGAACAGCGTGGTATGATGGATTGGGCGAGACTGCTCGTGCCATTGGCAGCTTCTCCCCTGACCAGATCAGTTTGCTGACGCGCTAACGGCCACCGGCCAATATACTTTGGGAGGTATTCTGTGTATTAGCCACGCATGCCTTGTGCCGGCTACAGTTAGTACGTTATCTTGTTGACATGTCGATTCGCATTTCACAAGTTTGCATATGCCTTTTGCGGTGCCAAGGCAATATTATTAGTGCGCTGCAATATCGGCTGGGATGGATACCACAGCAGGACCAATTCTGGTCTGTCTCTACATTACCTATCGCGCCATTCGTGAACAGCAGAATACTGGATGTTCGGCAAAGTCCAGCAAATACTACTCAATATCCTAATGGGATCACGGGTGTAGGTTTGTAGTTGTAGCATAGTAACCACTTACAACGGGGTGTAGGTTTGTAGTTGTAGCATAGTCACCACTTACAACGGCGTAGTTGCGTACTTATTATGGTATTGTTTATACGAGACAAATCACTTCGGAAGACCTACTGTATACTGCAAGATCAACGAATTGCAGTGATTTAAGTCCTATCCCTGCTTTACTAACCGAAGAAATGGAAGACTACGAACATGAACATGCATCCCAATACAATCGCAACAGATTCCAAAAACCCTTTGCCAGCACTCCACGCAAAACCTGCCACGACAACGCCCCAATACAATCGCCAAGCATCCAACGCTCGCTGGCAACTGCATACAAAATCGGCGCAAATAATCTAAAAGATATGCTTGCCCACGCCATAACCATAATCCAGCGACAGTGTTGACAACGCAAACAGCTTCCAGCTAACTGGACACGGGGAAAACGTAGGAGCAAAACCATCAGAGAAAAGGAGCCAAGATCCGGCTTTGAAGCAATGAATCAATTCAAACCTCACCCTTGGGATTGCTACGACTTATAGTTCAAAAGGTGCCACCAGCCCACCACTTTGTAACGCGTTAATAAGAGATCAAATCACAGGCTGCACGGACTCCTTTCACATGTTCCACTCCTATATCCCTCCCATTGCATCAGCCCCACGATTCACTTGCCTTCCGTGAAGCTTTCATTTTACTTCAACCAAAGGAACGAAAAAGTGAAAGAGAAACGTGCAAAGAAAGTCGGAGAGTCAGCTATGGACATATGGGCCTCCGTCTTGCAGCAAAAGATCATACTGTCTTGCCCAAGTGTAGAAACTTGGAGTACAGCAGATTGAGAATCCTTCCTCTCGAGCATTCGTAGGCCCAGGTGTTAGTCATCAAACTTCATATCCATCAGAAAAATGTGTAGAAGAGACTACTGAATCAATCATCATATTCTGAAGGTGTGCTAAGATCCTCCAATTGGTCTATCACTGGATTCTGATTGTTCATCACCAATATCAAGTGACGAAATTGATGCGGCCAATTCATCAGCCGAATCAGTATCCAGTTCAGGTTCTGTGGCATCTGCCAGCGCACTCAGCATGGTGACGACTTCAAATGTATCGTCAAGGTAGAATTTGGCTTTGCTTGGTTTTTGTCCCACAGTGCACGCAAACAGTGGTGTTCTTGGAGCAACCACATTCCTCTTGATGATATCAGCAATGTTTTCAAACATGTCCTCATCAGACCTGTCATCGCCAATGCACAATACGAAATCAGCCTGCTTTCCCCTCTCCTTCATTGATGCAAGTATCCTCTCGGCAACTAGTCCCTTGCTTACCCCCTGCAGATTGGCACAACAAAACAGGAATCAATCTTAAGAAGTTAAGTGTTGATCATGTAAGGTAAAAGCCATATGACATAACTTGAACTTCACTATTACTACCAAATTGTAGGAAAAACATCACGGAAAGTAAGAAACAAGGTCAGTACCTATGACCCCATAGGTGACAAAAACAAAAAAAGTGTTTTCAGCAAGGTTACAAAGTTGCTTCAGAAAGCACTCTCCCACGACCAGATAAAAAGCCAGAACAAGAACAACAAGGTCTTTTTATATAACTGAGTGGAGCTAAAAGCCTAATAGTAAACAAAATGAAGCTAGCATATTTGTAACAAGAAAAATAACTTCACTGAGTGCTTATTAAAAATTAATTATCATATCAATTGTGAGAAAAATAAAGGTGCTAGCAAAACTCAGTGCTTCACGATTTGACTTTCCTTTATAGACACATGAAAATTAAATATCGAATGTGTTTTCTAAGGCACGAATCTTTCAAGAAAGGATTTTGGAAATAAATAGATGAACAAACCTGAGGTTTGACTTCAACAATGAACTGGCCACTCTTAACAGAGACTGGTTCATTTGCTAGTACACTTTCCAGGTGATCAAGCATCTCCTTTGCCTGTGAGGATCCAAAGCCTGGGTCAGCATCCTGATGGTGCCACACCAAAGCACTTTCCTTGGTCTCAATGGAGGATCCATCAGTTGCTTCTGTGTACAAATTCATCACTGGCTTTGCCATTTGCATCCATCCAAAGTCCAAAGCCTGGGTGCATGTTTGCCACTCTTCTTCTCTAGACCACCTATACAAATTTTGAAATCTTAATTAGTTTAGACATTTTTATAGCAGCTGGCTAAATCAATTACTGCTCTTAACTGATAAACAAACCAGATAGCTTGCAATTGATTCATAACATTCATATGAGACCTTCAGGTTATAGTGAAGTCAATACTCCAAACAATCCTAATGAGGGCAAATATTGAGAGCCAACTTAACCCAAAGAAATAACAAGTGATATCTTTACCAAAAGTTATGAAAGACAAACGCTGCAACTGCCTCCATTCTACTTGTGAGGACGGGAAAAAAACTGTATATCAATACTGGAGTAATAACCAATAAGCATGACAGCATAAACCATGGAAGGTACAACCATGCTTCTATAAAGAAACTATTAAGGGGGGTTTTTCCGTTAATCTTTTCCCACTGTCACAAACAGAGACTGGTCGTTGCAATTTGACATGTTGCATAAGCAATGAAGCCACTTAAAACCTTATATACTAAGTTCCGTGTTTGGTCAGGACAAGGTGTATTGCTCTTGCTAACTATAGAAAAGGCATATCTGTTGTGCAAAAATGGAAGACCGTACCTTAAGAAGTAACCATGTTCAGCAGCAATACCCAGCTTTGGACATGAGGCAAACCACTTTCCCAATATATCCTTGTCTCGCCCACTGACAAGAAAAACGACGTTTCTCTTATCTGAGCAAAGGGTATTGATAATGCTCAAAACTTCTGGACTAGGTGCCTTGTTGATGGAAGTCTGAGGAACCAACGTTCCATCATAGTCGAGCAATATAGCCCTGCTCTCCGAAATCTCATAAGCATTAACAATTGAATCTATGTTAAGCTTTGTAAAATGAGGGTCCAAGGCCACCACCCTGAAGCCAAAACCCAACCCTATGCCCCAACAAGTCCTCCTAAAGTGGTCCTTACAAGCCCTTTCCAAGTCTTGAATGAAGCTCTTTGACCAGTAAGCAACATCATGGCTGCTGACATAACGGTAATGCTTCTCATGCCTCAACTGTTTTTCCGGTTCTGGCATTGAAATGGCCTCATTCATCCCCTCCGCAGTTGCCTCTATATTCCATGGGTTAACCCGAATAGCACCACTCAGCGACGGTGAGCACCCAATAAACTCTGATACAACCAGCATGCTCTTCTTTGGTCCGCTCACCTCGGACATGGACTCAGATTCTGGGGCACCCTGTCTACAGACAATGTATTCATATGGTGTCAAGTTCATCCCATCCCTCACAGCAGTGACCACCACACATTCCGCTATTGTATAATAGGCAATCTTCTCAACACTCGAGACATCACGATCAATGAAAACAACAGGGCTGTACCCAGTCTGGCCAAAGTCCCCATTAATCCTCCGGCAACTCTCCTGAATCTCAGCCTGGATCGCATCAAGATCCTTGCCCTTCCCACGGGCTGGGTTAGCAATCTGCACCAACACTGCTCGCCCCTGCCACTTGGGATGTGTCCTCAGCATATTCTCAAAGGCAAGAAGCTTCAAATTGATCCCCTTGAAAATATCCATATCATCCACACCAAGCAAGACAGTTTTCCCCTCAAACTGCTGTTGAAGCTCGGAAAGTCTCCATTCCCTGTCAGGCAAGCGCAGACCTGACTGCAATTGACCCATATGAACTCCCACCGGCATGATTTTGATCCCAACAGTGCGGCCAAAGTAATCCAATCCAATGTACCCACGCTTTGACTGGTATTCAATTCCCAGCATCCTACTACAGCAGGAGAGGAAGTGCCTTGCGTAATCAAAAGTGTGGAACCCAATGAGGTCACAATTGAGCAGTGCCTTTAATATCTCCTCGCGAACAGGGAGGGTGCGGTAGATCTCTGATGAGGGGAAGGGGCTGTGGAGGAAGAATCCGATGCGGAGTCGGTTGAAGCGGCGGCGGAGGAAGGTAGGCAGCGCCATGAGGTGGTAGTCGTGAACCCAGACGTAGTCATCCTCCGGGTTGATGACCTCCACGACCTTCTCAAAGAAGAACTTGTTGGCGAGCACGTACGCCTCCCAAGCGCTACGGTCGAAGCGACCGTTGCCGGGCGACGAAGTGGGGACCGAAGAAGAGGTGGTGGCAGCGGACCCGGACGATGAGAAGGGGAGCATGTAGTGGAACAGAGGCCAGAGTTGGCGTTTGCAGAAGCCGTGGTAGAAGCGGTCGTTGAGGTGGTCGGGGAGGAACACCGGCGCACAGCGGAATCGGTCGAGCAGCGCCTGCGACACCTCGTCCTGCTCGGCGACGGGAACGTCGGCGCGGAGGGAACCGACAAAGAGCACCTCCATCTCGTCCGGAATGCCGTCGCGGAGCTGGAGGAGCAGCGAGTCGTCGTCCCAGGAGAAGGACCATCCCCGGCCGTCGGGCCGCCGCCGGGCGACGACGGGCAGCTGGTTGGAGACGACGATGAGCCGGTCGGCCGCCACCGACGAGGGCACGTCGGAGGCGACGCTGTTGGTCGCCGCGGGCTCCGACTCGTCCTCGCCGTCGAGCTCCGACAGCGTCCCCGGCACCGTCATCACCCGCGACATCCGCCTCAGCCCGAACGAGCCCTGCCTCCGCCGCCCCCCGCCGCCGGCCGGGCCCAGCGCCGCGAAGTTGCCCTCCGCGAGATCGAGCAGGTTGGTATACGACCGCGACATCATGGCTGAAACACCGAGCCGACAACAGAGAAAGCTTCGCCGCGAGAGGTGACCAAACCCCTAGCCCTTCCGATCCGCAGGGGCGGAGGGTTTCACCAAACCCTAGGAGTATGAGGAGGAGGAAGAGTTGGTGCTCCGCTTTGATCTGATCTGAGGGAGGCGGCGAGGGAGCGAGGTGGGGGCTTCGCGAGCTCAGAAATGGGAAACGCGACCGGAGACGAGCGATGTCGGGGAGGGGGGAAGGCAAGGACGCGCCCGTATATTCCACGGGTGAGTTGGGCTTGGGCACGGCCCACGCGGCCTTTCCTGGACCACTTATCACTGACATATGGACCCACGGCCTGTCGGTGGGTTAGGGCTCCGTGGACCGCGCCTAGGGACGGGTTGCCTCGGGAAAAGAGGATAAGGTTGCGCTTGCCCCTCCGATGCCAGCTGGCGTCACGCGCCCAACCTTCTCCTGTAGGGCCCGCTCACTGGACGGTTCGGATACGAGCGGTTTGGGCCGCGCCTGCTTGATGAACGGCTGTGATCGGCCCCGGGGCTGGTGGTTCGAAGGGCCGTGCGCAGCTTTTAAAGAACTGTTTGCCAATTTTATCTGTTTCGGGGGCTCATTTGGATGTTTCCCTCTATCGTCTTTTCCATGGCATAGAGGTGGGCGCCCCCGGCGGCGAGAAAAACGTGTCGCGTATGGGAACAGCCACGTCCATGCGCTCGTATGACGTCAGGTATGACGACCGGAAGTGACTCTTCCCCACGTCCCCTCTCTCTCTCTATCCAACACCGCATTTTTTTTCTTCCCCTTTTACCCTTCGTCCCTGCAAACGGAAATAATCGGAATTGTCTTTCTCATCAGAGTTCTCTGTTAAAATGTCCAGATACTTCAAACTTTCAAGGCCGGTATCGATTCCAACTTTGTCGAATTGATACTTGGATAGCGACCCTACGATCCCCAAACGTTGCGAAGATCTATCTGATCCTGCGTCCCGTCGTATTCCCGATCCAAAGTCACACACATCCGTAGCCTGTACTGTAACTACGATGCGCTATCATTTTCATCGTTTTGGTTTTCTTCTTCAGAGAAAAAAAAAGGAATAATCGCTTCGGTGCTTGCGTTTGTCCTTTTCACCCAAACAGAACAAACGCATCTTTACTGTAGTTTTACCTTGTGTTGTCAGCCAGGTGCGGCGAACCAATGCTTGCGACGCTGGATGGAACAAAAGACGTCGATGTGATCCGGAGATAATCCAAGTAATTGACCCGCGCAAGGTGCTTAGCGAAGCGGTCCAAGCCACAAGCCAGGTCCGTTTAGTTTAAGCCCGGAACTGATGCCGTCAAAGGACCCCTCCAAACCCCCGTTTGGCTGGCTGCTGCCGCGAGAACGACGACGACCGCGACAGATTTTCCAAGGCGGGAGGCTGGATTCGCGTCGTCCAGCGAGGCGGGCGCGCGCGGATTGGCGCGGTCGGCCTAGCTGGTCGTTGCCAGACGCCAACTCGCAACCGGCAGGTCGGCAGCTCGATTCCGTCGGGCGGCAGGGGTGGGCGGGGCGAGGGGAGCCGGGGGACGCTGTGCCGCCGGCCGCACGGCTGGCTGTCCAGCGACAGGGTTTGCAGCACGCGGCGGCGGGTCGTGGTCGCCGGGAGGGGCGGGGCGGCGCGGCACGTCCGGAGTCCAGACCAGCGTGAAGGCGGCTGGAGGCTGCTGTGTGCGTGACGTGGTGATGAGCGGCGGCGGTGGCCCGGTTCGGGCGGCGCACGATAGCGGCCGGCGGCGTCCGCGTAGGCACCGAGTCAGCCGCGCCCTCGAGGGATCAGAACGGGGCGGGAGGATTTAATAAAGAAAGAAACGCGCGTGGTCTCTTTGGTGCATACTCCATGCAAAAGCATTTCAAAGCCGTCTTATCCTGTTCTCTGCGTGGACGCCAGGTCGGACTCGGACAGTTAGGTCAGGACCGCCGCACGCGGTGCGTGGTCCAGCGCCGCTGCGCCGGGCCGCCGGCGACGGCGGGCCGGGTCTTCGTGCCCCAAACCAAAGACCGTTGGTTAGTTAGCAATAAACCAGCAGTACGTGCTGTCCGACTCCGACCACAGGTTCACAGCTGCCTCTGTGTAGCGGTTGGTTTCTGGGTAAAACTGTCTGGCTCACGTAGTCTCAACTCTCAATGGGCATTGCAGCTGATCCGGACCCTGTTTCATCAGATGAGATTCCACTTGCGAGTAACCGAAAGGGCACCGGGCCGCTGCTTGTCCTCATAAGCGCGAGCTTTTCTACAAAAGACTTTTTTTTTTTGCGAAACAACACGAGATAGTAAAGCCTACGCCCCCGGGCGAAAAGATTGCAGTAAGAAATGGAAAGGGGAGCACAGCCTAGCTCGGCTGCAATTTGCCGAGGGCATGTCCCAGGATTTTATTCGGACATGAGCGCACCACGCTTTTGCATCCGCGCCGCTGCCTCCTAATCTATTGCGCAAATTGACAACATGATGATGGACTTTGCAGCCAAAGAAAAGGCAACTTCCAGCATCTGCTGTAGTCAAACTAGTGTTCTTTCATGCGCTGGTTCCGTGGAGCCAAATAGGCAAAGGACCCTCGCTTGAATATAACACCTCATCATTCATAAAGACAACATGGGAAACTGCAACAAATTAAAGAAAAAGAGTAAAAATAAATAACGTCAAGTCTGCCGTGTTTCTTTAGGGATAAAAATTTTTACACACACCGTTTGACCACTAATTAAGAGTATTAAATAAAGTCAGTTTACGAAACTACGTACAAAACTTCGGGTTAATTCACGAGACCTATCTAATGAGACCTCTGACCGTATGATTAGAGGATGGTTACTGCAGCATTACTGTAGTAAATCATGAGTTAATTGGGCTCACTAAATTCATTGCGTAAAGTTACACTCATTTTTAAAAAGATTTTGTAAATAAATTTTATTTAATACTTCATGTATACAATATTCTTGGGGGGGAATTTTTTGAACACGGCCTCTGTCATAAAAGAGTACACGAAAACATGCGGAAAGATGAAAAAAATCGCATCGAGCTGTCATGAAAGACCACATGTTGCAAAACCGATGCTGAGAAAAAACAAACAATATTAGCAGGTGTTTTTTTGCAATTAAATTACTTATAGAGGAGGAACTAAAAAAACAAAGTGATGCATAGAGAAATATTATATTTCTTATTTTAAGTACTATACTCCCTTGAGTTCAAATACATGTCCTGCCAGTCATATCTTTTTATAGAAATTATTAGTCCAAACTTTAGTTATAGATCATGTCAATGTCCTAAATAAATCTCATGCATTTTGGATCTGCGGGAGAATCACGGCATCAGTATGGATCTCCGGTTAATCTCCGTCGCTATAGCACGAGGCACGAGCATCAGTGGGCTGCCGGCCCTCATGCCAACTACTGTACTTTAATCCCTCCACGGCGCCCTCGTGCGGCGGTGGTTAGTGGCCTCTCGCGGGCAGCTCGACCCAATGGGTCGGCGGCTGCTTTTGTTGTCGTTGCAACTGACGCTGCTGGTGATGGCCGCTTTAAGCTGCTGGAGCGCTCATGCGTTTGCCGCTTTCCTCCCCGGTTGCTTGCTCTGCGTCCGAGCGCTGCGCAGCAGCACACCAGCGCACGGCTAGCTCAGGGT
The DNA here is from genome assembly GCA_033239725.1 of Echinochloa phyllopogon. Classification (NCBI taxonomy): domain Eukaryota; kingdom Viridiplantae; phylum Streptophyta; class Magnoliopsida; order Poales; family Poaceae; genus Echinochloa; species Echinochloa phyllopogon. Next base: position 50,734,613 of record BTCW01000014.1, read on the forward strand.
CATTTGCTGTTGCCTGTTGGCTCGTAGCATGATTCTGGCCGCATGTTAACGAAGAGCATGATGTACTCTACTTTGCAGTTGGTTGGGACATTGGGTTTAGCAGCCGCGACTGCAGGTGCCGAGGGAGGAGCGAAAGCTTCGGACCTGTCGACCTCGTGTTCCTTTCGCCCGCTTTGTTTGTTTTTCCTTTGCTTTTATTTGGTGCTTCATTCAGGAGCACTCAAAAGGAAATACTCCATATCCATACTCTAAGGTGCCGTTTAAATCTAGGTGCTAAAATTTAGAGCTTTAAATAAGTAATAATTAGACGTATTAAACATAAATTAATTTAAAACTAATTGCATAAGTCAAATCTATTTCACGAGACGAACCTAACAAGTCTAATTAAGCTATAATTAACATATAATTATCATCTGTTTACTGCAGCATTACATTGTCTAATCATAGTGTAATTAGGCTTCATAGATTCGTCTCACAAATTAGTCCTTGTTTATATAATGGTTTTTTAATTAATCTATATTTATTACTCCTAATTAACGTATTTATATCCGATGTGACGGGCTAAAGTTGAGACGGAGAGAAACGAACGGCACGCACGCACATTGCCCACTTGCGGTTGGATCTCGCGAAAGCAGCGTGGCCGGATCCTGCAGATCCTGGGCGGCCCTGTACCTTTTACATGTTTCATATGTGCCGCCGGCCCGAGCCCTTGGGTCTTCAGATAGCCGTACGTGTACAGGGATTTGCCCTTCACGTTGCCAGAGGGGGCAAGGGCATGGCGTCGGTGTTCCCGTGGCCAGCGCGTGCGCCCGTAGCGCGTACGTAGCCCATCCGAACGAATCCTGCTTGAATGGGCGGCGAAGGAACCAGTTCTGTTCTGGCTGGGGTTGCCGATTGGCCTGCATGCGATCGAATCAAATGCCCTCGCATAGTCACATGCCGTGGAGTACAGAAACGAAAGTCACACGGTGATAGTATTATTGTAGTGACAAAATGGAAGCCGCTTTCTCTCTTCTTTTGGCGAAAGATACTTCCGTCTTTTCCCCGCTGCTCCACATGTACTGCGCGAGTGGGGCTTGACCAGCGGAAGACATGACCGGTGGAAGACAAGAGAGCCCATATTATCCGGCAAGCCGAGGCGAGCGCAAGAGGATATGCCGGCATGGCGCCGCCACACACACCGAACGGGTAAGATCGCGCCCAGATACGGCACGAAAAAAAAGATCGGACGGCCACGTCGCGTCACGATCCCCCGATCGGGCAGCCGTGACAGGCCCGTGGCTGGCACTGGGACTGGGCAGCATCCGCGCTCCGGACGCGACAAGCTGGGTAGATTTTGCGCGCACTTCGCTTCGCTTCATTGAATTTCCAAGGGGGCAGCCGGGCAGGACGGAGAAGCAGATGCGTTCCGGATAGCTCGGCGGATACGGCTGCGGGATCACCATTCACCATCGAACGTTTTGTGCTCCAGAGGCCGTCGAGGCCTGCAGCGCCCGCGCCGCGACAGCGTCGCCGTCGCCGGAAAGCGGAGCGAAAAGGGCCGCGACGGATGGTTTCGGGTTCGGCGGCCGGGCACACCGCACACCCCAGCGCGATCTGCCGCGGTTGGGCTCGGGCCTTTCCGGTTCTGGATTTTCTGGGTCTTGACTTGCGGCGGCCCGCGATAGGACGGCGACGCGCATCCGTCCAACACGCGCGTATCTGCTGCGGATTGGAACCGCGCGGCGGCCGACGGCTCCGGGTTTTCCTTTGCCTCGTGCGCGAGATTTTTGGGTTGGTTTGGGATGCGGGAGGGACCACGGCTGCGGGGGTTTTTTCTTGAGCTCGTGCTCCCTGGCCGGCCGCCATGGCCTTGGCATCTTCTTTCTGGTCGCCTCTGCTCGGCGGTGCACGGTTCGGTGGCTCTGTTTGGAAAGCGATGTTGCCTCTCCAGATAAGCGTGAACGTGATGTTTGTGTGTCATTTTTGTGGGCTCGTGTAAAATCCAAACCTTTGCAGGCAACCACTACACTCCCTCCATTTCGTAAAAACGGACGTTCCAACGTCATGTTTTCAAAAAAAAACGTCCTACCTTCTATCGATGCGCCGCTATGATTTTGGACTCATTTGCCCTCGCGCACGCGAGTCAAACGCCCGCTCCGCTGCCGCATTCATCGCCCCGGACGCACGCGTGCATTCATCGTCCCGTGTTCCCAAAAAGCCCGACGTCCTCTTCCACATCGTGACTCCGTATAGAGCTTGCCGCCGTCGCCCTGTTCGCCATAGATCGCATGTTGGAGAAGGAGATCGCGGGCTCGAAGGATGTGTTCGCGGATTCAGAGGATGTGCTCATCGCGGAACCCGCCGACGGCCACTTACCTCGGCGCCGCCCACCCGCCGGCGACGAACACCAGGCGGGTTTCAGGAACAAGGCGCCGATGTTCAGCTTCGTGCAGTGGCAGAACGTGGCGCTAAACAATGACTCCGACAAGTTCGACAAGACGGAGCTGCACGCGGCGGTGAGCGGCGCGGTGCAGCACCTGGCACCGTTCGGGGAGTCGCTCGGCCACGGCGCTCGGCGCCGCCCAACCGCCGACGACGAACGCCACCTCGAGCGCCACCTGCGCCAGCGAGTTGACTCCGTCGAGGACGATGTGCCAGACTCCGTCGAGGACGTGCCGGACGCCGTCGAGGTAGTTGATTGTCCTCACTGTAGGACGTTCCACGCTGGCGGCGTCTTCGAAGAAGCCTGTCGCCAAGCTCGCCGCAACGCTCACAAGTGTGGCCGTTGTGGCCTTTTATATGAATATTACGACTTCCTCGTATAAGTTCTCGATGGAATGAAAATTTTTGATTGTAAGTTCTACATTCCTGTTGTGGAGGAAAAATACCCCTAATTAACTCCACCTTGATTACCGTAATCACATCCTAAACGTATATTTTTTCGGAACAGAGGGAGTATGTGCGGCAATTTGCAGCTTTGACGTTTGGACCGTCGGTGAAACGGCACGGATCGGATGGGATCGCGGGACCATCGTGATCCTATCCTTCCCACTCCAAGTCAAACGTGTTGATCGTTCTTGTAGAACGGTTGAACTACAATTACGACTCGCGCATCTGTCGCCAATCCATGAGCGGTGCGTTATGCTGCGAGCCTGCGACGAATATGTGAGTGGCCGCGTGGTTGCCCGCACGCCTGCACGTACACCTAGATTGCCGGCGGATCTTGACGTGCTCGCTCCTCGGTCCGTCGCTCCACGCTACTGTAAGTTTCATGCATAGCAGTATGTGTACCATGAAACTTTCAAAGAAACGCGTACTTTTAAAGACAAAATCTCCGGTCAAGGGTTTCGGTCAGACTGCATTATTTTGATGGTAAAGGCTGCACCGTTGGGAGGCAAGTCTTCATTTTATTTCGTGTCTTGTCGGGTTGGTTTAGAGGATGGTCCAGACATCGCACTTCTTTTTTCGTACTAGACTAACTCTGTTGTGAGTTTATGTGTGTACATCATTAATGACCATGTACTTATCTTGGCGACGGTGTACTCAGGGGGAAAACGCATGTGCTGTAGATGCGGCCTCCATGTACTGTACTTTTTTAACGGCGTGTGCGCAAAAAAAAAACGGGGATTGATAGGTCGTCGGTTGGTTCATGGGCCGTACATTTGAATCCATGCCAACAGAACAACTGGGCCTCGTTGGGATGCTCTTCCGGGATAGTAAAATCTGCCTTGCAATTATATGTCCTTAGACCGGGGAAACCGGGAAAGGAGTGTGTACTCCCTCCGTATTGGTAAAGAATGATGTTTTGGATAAGATTTTAGTCAAACATTAGAAATATAAATCATGAATAACTTTTAAACCATTGAGTTTGAAAATGTGAAAACCATATGAATAGATTTGTCTTAAAAAAATACTTTTATAAAAGCATACATATATTATTTTTTTAATAAATATTTTTGTAAGAATAAGAAGTCAAAGTTACGTTTTGGAGACCGTGTCGTTGTCCTAAACATCATTCTTTACGGAGGGAGTATCAATTATGAAAAGCACATTTCAGAACCCCAATCAGGTCGCATCTTCACTCTTTACAGCTTTTTTTTTCAATCAGAACTTTTTGCTGGAAATTTAAATTATGCGCCGAGCGAATTGACTATTATAAAGTCAGACACACAAGAGCACAGACAACAGCTACTCCGTACTCTAGATCTAGCTTCTCTGTATTCCGAGCAAACGCTTTTCATTCCTCCAGTCACTAAAAAGATTTCTACGTGCATGCAGCTATGAACCTACACCATCTCAATCTCACGTCCTCACATTTCAAAATTTCAAATCATGGTACTGTGCCATGAAGAAAACTGGACGGGAAGGACAGCTGCATGCGTGCCCCTATCTACCCTGACCCAAATTCTAGGCTGGGCCTTTGCCCTTGAGGCACGCTGCATGGGGCATGGCTAAAAGTGAGCCTACAGGTTGCTAAGACAGGAAAAGGAAGGCAAAAGGGGACCCGATTTTTGAACCGAAACGGCCGAGGCGCTGAGCACATGGATTATATGGACGAGCCTGGCGTCTGGCCAACACACGAATCGTTTGCGTCTGGCGCATGGATATGAATGAATGGAAGATCTTTGCATCCATCAGAAGGGAGTAGCTGGGGATGCAGAGAAATGAATGATCTTTCACCGGTGGGAAGTAGCTCAGAACGCAGAAGAAAGCTGCACTGGGATGCATGGACCAGCTGACTAGCCGGGCTGCCTCTGTGCCAGGGGAGCGTAAGTGCTGGTTCAATCAAAGCAAAGGCGCTGCTGCCTCATCGAATGCCTAAGCAAGTAGCAACTGCGCGTGCATGAAGATCCAAGCAGCAAGAAATACAAGGGCTATTTTTAGAGTTCCAAATGCAAAAGATGAAGCCTCTCTAGTGTAAGACTGTAACATTGTAAGCTAGTATTGCACATCCCGAACAGCATACAGAGGTACATTGCGTCTGCTAGAGATTTTTTACGGTGCCGTGCCAGAGGCCGATCGACCTTTTCACTCTTTAACCGTCGCCAGAGTGCGTTCACCGCGCCGCCATTGTGTCGTCGGGCAGAAAAGGCCCGAGGTGGAGGGACGCCGTTTTTCAATTCAAACAAGGTGGCCGCCCGGGGCAGGCGGTGCTCGCCAGGTGCCGAGCGGCAGATCGATAGGAGCCGCAGGAAACAACGGGAACAGTGAGCATGCATGCACACGGAGACGGATACGAGCCGCTTGCGAAGGAATGGCAGGAGCAGCCAGCAGAGCGCCTGCCCCGGGCCGGCCGGCGCTGTCGGAATTTCCCGTTCTTCGCTGCGCGCCTGCGCGTGTCTGCCACTCCCGCCGCTTCGGCAGCCCTGCCGCGCCGTGCATTGCGTCCCGCGATGAGAAGAAAGGCATTGGAGCCTTGGGGGTGGGGTGGGTGGGTTGGTGGGGTTGTGCTCGCGGCTCGGCGCTTTTGTGTGCCAGTGCCGGCGCAGGCACGCGAAGATGAGAACGATACACGGCGTGGCCCTCGGGAAATCCATGCACGCACGCAAAGTCCGGTTCGCGCCTGAGAGCAAGTATAATAGTGGGCTATAAGCAGGCTGAGATATACGTGAGGAGAGAGAAATGAAGAGAGAGAACGGAGCGGCCGTCTTGCGACGCGTCCGCACGAAGCCAGCGAGGACGTACTGCCGCGGCCGCTATTGGCTAAAGTAGCTGCTTTTACAATGAATGCTTGTGGGTCCCATAGCCACCGTGCACCATATCACTTGCTGGGCAGCCAGCAGTCGGCGACTCCATTAGCCATGCTCTGATGCCGGTTGCCGGCAGCATCCTATCTGTTCCCGAAAAGCTGGGCTCGGCGGTGCGCATCGGTTGATCTGCATGGGGTATACTGGTGGTTCCACACGACCACACCAGGCACTACACGGAAATATAGAATCCGGGATGCAAGTGCTAAGGTTAAACTAGTGTGATGCCCAGAGCCAACGAGCCAATCTCCTGATCTGATATAAAGATGATGATCAGGATCTTGGAAACCCCAAAAGCCACGCACGCAGCACCGGCACCGGCAGGCAGTGTACATACTCCTGCAAGGCTGCATTATTTGTTGCGAGGCAGTGCTACGGGCACTCTTTCTTTAATCTGCATGGCCCTATTAGAAAAAGTGTGAGTGAGAGAGAGTAGCAAACACGCTGTACACTTGTACTCCTACACAGAGTGCTTGAAAAATCACTAGCATCAATCACGGATATCAATCACTCAATCAGGCATAGCCCAGAGGCACGCATGCACAAGAAAGAGGCGCAAAGAAAAGCGAAACGACCACTTTTGGCACGGCAGAAAGCTCTTCAAAGTTCAAACTCCGAGTTGCATTGCAAATTTATATTTATTTTATGTTTGCGGATAGTTGCAAATTTCCAATAGCGCCCACACCACCTCGCATTCCCCATGCGGCGAACCGCCAAAACCTCCCACTTTAAAAGCCCCAACCCCTCTCCAGCTCTCTCCAATCTCACTCTCACTCTCCAGCCTCCAAGGTGAAAGAACCAAGCTCACAGACGCCAACTCGACAAGAAACCAGTGGCTCAGCCATGAGGTGGGGGCTTAGAAGCAGTAAGCAACAGCAGCAGAGGGAGGCCCTGCAACCAGTAGAGCAAGAACGACGACAGCAAGAGAGCAAGGGGAAGAACAAGGCGATCTTCTCGTCCTTCTCCCCGTTGGCGTGGCTATCCAAGCTCACGGCCAAGAACGGCGGCGCGGCCGCTGCTAGACCGCCTGGGCACGCGACGTCCGCGGCAAAGAGCGCTGCTCAGGCCGCCACCGCGTTCCCGTCGTGCTTCCACAAGCCCACCACTAGCCCCGGCCCCGCGTCGGCGTCGGCGTCGGCGTCCCGGAGCAGCCTGGCTGATTCGTCTTCCGCTGCTGAGGCAGCTGATGACATTGTCCCGCGCCGCGACGACGACACCGGAGGCACGGCGGCGGAAATCGCCCCGCGTCGCCGATCCGTGGGCAACGACGACACCGGGCCCGAGGCCACCGCCGCGCGGCAGCTGTGCCGTCGTCGCCACTACTCGGTCGGCGGCGACCGCGACCTCCCGCCGCTCGGCCACCTCTCCGCCCTCCCAAAGGCGCCGCCGACACCGGCGCCGGTGCGGCTGTTGCCGCCGCTGCCGTCCGACACGGACGAGGAGAAGCGGCTGCGGAGCCGCCGGCGCCGGCACCGCCGCGTCGTCAGCGGGCGGAGGTCGTTCTCCTCGGCGAAGGCCCCCGGCGTCGCGCGCCTGGCGCCCGCGGTGCGCGTGCGCTCCCCGCGGCCCAGCAGCGCGGCGGTGTCGGAGCTGGAGCGGTTCGCGGTGGTGCGGCGGACGCGGGACCCGCAGCGCGAGTTCCGGGCGTCGATGGTGGAGATGATCGCGAGCAAGCGCATGGTGGGGCGGCCCGAGGAGCTGGAGACGCTGCTGGCGTGCTACCTCTCGCTCAACGCCGACGAGCACCACGACTGCATCGTCAAGGTCTTCCGCCAGGTCTGGTTCGAGCTCAACAACACCACCTCCGCCCGTGCCACCGCCACCGCCACCGCCCCCGCCCCGGTGCAGCGCACCTGAGCCTGCCCATCATGACCGCAGGATCGGGAAGCAAAGCAGCTCGAGATCGGCAGGCATCCCCGCGGGTGTCGGCATCCATCATGGCGTGTCCGGAGCCGACGTGGACGCTGATTTCCACGCGATTTTTTAGGCGTACGTGCCGACGTGGCCTTTTCACGCGTGGCTGCGGAAAGCTGTGGGGCGCGTGGTACCCCCTGCCCCCTCTCGCTTTTGAGGCGGTCTTGTTGTTTGCGAGTTTTCGCGGGCGCTGGACGACGGAAATTGTTGCATGCAGCAGTAGTTTTACTGTGCAACTACTACTGCTCAAGAACAACTGTTTCTTGAGTGTCGTGTACTTGTTTGTTTGCCAGCCCAGCTTCAGGTTCAGGGTCAGTGAAATTGCATGGAACGGACAAAAATAAGGCTAGTCGTTTCTCATAAACTTGGATCCGTATGCTCCAGTCGTGTGATTTGGCGGTACGTGTTGCGCTCGAAAGATTCCAAGGTCTCCAGTTTCTAGAATTCAAATAGCTGCCGAGTTACGGATTTTGTTTGAAAGGGTGAGCGGTTGATGTGGCCAGTGTCTGCTGCGTGCTGCACTGACATGAGGGCTCACTGTTCTCTGTTTTCTTTACTGACATGGAGCTCACTGTTTTTGTTTTTGTTTGTTTGCTGTTTTTATTTCGTGGACGCTGGGAGGGGCACGCAATCATCCAGACTGGATGCGGCTGAAGTTACGAGCTCGCAAATGTTCAGGAAAAAAATGTCGTCGATTGCGGCTTTACCATCATCTTGAACTACTCACGGAGCCAGTGTGGCACGGAGGCGTAGCGGTGTTTACTACTCGTACAATACGAAGACACGGTGCACGGCGTACTGCTGTGCTTTAGACCGCAAGTACTCACCGTGTGTGCCTGTAATGGTGGCGGTCGGTGGTGACAGATTGATCCTATTCGTCTCCTCCCTGCCCTCCGAACAGTTTGCACATCGATGTAATATTGGCAGGTCTTACCTGTAGTATTTAACTAGCAAACATACCCGTACGCTGCTACGGATAGAAAAAACACACAAAAAATAGTAATAGCCCGGAACCCCAATCGATCTAGGCCATTATATCTCTTGGCGTTCCTTCAACGATGTGTTTTCTTCTTAAAAGGTCATAACACCTGCACACGACCATATCTAGCCCAAACTATATTGTTTTTCTCATATATGTTTTGAACGGGTGATCCAATACAAACTTTTGGAAAATCACGGTTCACTTATTAGGAATTTCATTTGTCCACCTTAAAAATTTGACACTTAGGTTATGCAAAACATTTTAGTTGGCTCCTATGTGCAAGTACATACCATGTCAAACAAAAGTAGGAAAACAAACAAGTTATAAAATGACTCAACAATTAGGCTATCTAAATATCTGATTCATGTACGGACACCCTTTCTGTTTTAAATTATAATTTATTTTAGATTTTCTAGATACATAATTTTTACTACGTAGCATATATCTACATGCATAACAAAAAATCATATACCTAGATAAGTCTAAACGAATTGCAATATGGAATGAAGAAAGTAGTTATTAGGTATGAATTTGGTCTGTATATATCATGAGTTCTTTGTATATATCGTTTACACATTAGTAGTTCATATACTAAATAAATGAAAACGGTTTAAACAGAGAACATATGAAAAGATGAGGCAATCCGGAGTATTTGTGAATGGAGCTAACCTTCTTGGGTCCCACTGCACGAGCTGTTAAAAAAAATCTCAGGTCCCACGGCCCAAATGACAAATCTCTAGCATACCCCGTTCATGTGTAAACAAACAATTATAAAAGAAAGCCACTACCTTCTTCCTCGTCGCGTTAATGTCTGCCCCGGACAGCATCCGCTCTCCTTCACTGCCTTCAATCCTCATGTTCAGTTCCGGTGGCCCGTATCTCGGCTCCGCCTGGCCAGACCTTAATCCCACCCATCGCCACCGGTCAACATAGCACGGAGTTCTTCATTGTAGTCCTGCTAGATCCGCGGGTGCGAGCTGATTGCGGCCGGACTTATTATCCAGCGCTACGGATGGAGAGCTTGCGGACACCACCAGACCGACCCTTCCGTCGGAGTCATGCTTGAGGATGGTGCTCGCCATCGCTTAGCGGTAGCGCAGCAGACGACTGCGTCCCTGGTGCTTGTGGTCGGTTTGCGACCGTCCCAAAATCTTTGATTGCGACTATGACTGCGACTCCAACACCTTGCCTGCTCGTGCTCCTCCTTCCATGCCCCTAATTCGCCTCACCATTGGAATCAGATTTCGCCACCGTAAGCACCTTCGTGCCCTTTCCGCGCTGCAACTTTGGGGTGGAGGACACTCGGGAATGAGAAGGGAACGAGAACGATAAGAAATCGTAGCGCAGATGAGAACGAATCGAATTTGCTTCCAAGATTCTAAGAAGGAATCAACCCACGGGGAGGTCACGATGACGTAAACGAATGAGGCGCTGATGTCAGCGACGTACCAAACCTTACTCACTTTATTGTTAGGAAGAGAACGAAATACATTGCTCCATGCGTACAGTAAGATATGCCACCTGAGTCCTGAGTCCTCGGTAGGACCCTACATAAGTGGGCTGTATGAGTTGCGGCCGTATGAGTTGCCACCTCATATTAGTGTTGACGTGGATGAGAGAGAGGAGAGAAAAGTGGGTTGTAAGTGAGCTCTTTTACGGTACATTATACTACTAATTTAAAGGACTGGTATATAAACATCCGACGGTTGAGAATTATATATTAGTGTAACATTGATCAGTGGTATAGATAGTATATAGTGAGTAGTATAGTAGTATAAGGGCATTATTGGAAAAAATCTAAATGGCATCATTGTAATTTAGATATATTTTAATTTTTTTTCATTCGATCATATGTCTCGGACTGACAGTCGAGGCACACCAGTGGGATGGGTCTCGGGTCGGTGATGCACGCCACCGTTAAGAATGAGAAGAAGTATGCTTAGTTAATATATTTATGTCCAAATTACTATATTACCCATTCTATATACCATATACCACTGGTCAGTGGTATAAGGTACCGTAAAACAGCTCTCGTAAGTTTACATAGCCACATATTTCTATGTATTTGTTGGAAGATGAAGTGTGCCACGTATTGATGTTGTAGGTTACATCAACTACAAACTATTATACCAGCAGACTGTGAGATAGACTACGAGTGACGTGGCACTTGTATAAAGTTAATGGTGGGCTAAATCATTAGCCATGCTCTACTGGCATTTCGAGCCAAAAATCATGACATGCTCACTGCAGGGCTTTTCTTGTTGGCAGTCACACGCGCAAATATCAGTCAGTATGCCACCCTTGAAGAAGTTTAGCTTGGGTAAACTTATTTAAGCATCCAAAAATCAATTGCCCTTCACAAATCTGTCGGCCATACATCCTCGTTGGAAAAAAAAGAACAAATCTGACAGCCATCTCATGGATTATCTCATGTAACGTCACATGATTTCAGATGAAATGGAGCAAAGAGACTTGAGAGATATCACGGTCTCGTAAACAATTGTCATTAAATTAAATTTTGTAATATGAGAGAACATGTACTCGTATATTATAGTAATAACGTCATCGTTCTCTTCCCATCAACTAAAAAGATACACGGTCAGTTCCTGCAAGACAAATTGTTGCAATGGTTGTTCTTCTGATGTACTTCGAGATTACGACTTAACCATAAGACGATATCATTTTACTTACCTAATGGTGAAATAGCCAAGTTGACCATTAAAGTTTGCACAAAGAATCAAGTTAGTCCCTGAATTTTTAAAAGGTCAATCTAGTCACTTAACTCTTGTTTTTAGGTCATACACATCCCTATGCTGATGAGGCGCTACAAGCGGCATGAGCTCAAGATGAAATGTCTTTATTACCCTTAGCTCTTGCCTAATGACAGATGGGATGCACATGTTCGGATTTTTTTCTTTTATTTACTCCTCGCATCGGATCGCACGTCCACGGAGGTCGCCCGTCACGTTGGCTTTGTGCTCTAGCATGTGCGAGTAAAAAAATAAAAATAAAAATCCTAACATGTGGGTTTTACGTATCATTATGTAAGAGCTAAGGGCAAAAAGGACATTTCACCTTAAGCTCACGCTCCTCTGCAACACCACATCATCTCAGGGGCACGTTTGATCCAAATACAAAAGTTAAGGGACTAAATTGTTTTTTAAAAAATTCAGGAACTAACTTGACCCTTTACACAAAATTTAGGGATCAACCTGTCTAATTTTTTCTTACCTAATCAAAACCATATCCGCAAAAAATTAGATTTGGACATATGGGCCGGTGCTCTCTTCGCTCTTGGCACATCCAACTGCCCAAATCTCAAAAAAGAAGAAGAAAACATGCGATTTTCACAGGAGTTCCTTTTCACATGCCTGCGCACTGCACGTACACATTACACAACGAGCCGAGGGAAAAAAAACGGAAAAGGGCTCTCTCTGCTCATCTCCCGCAAGGCCGCGGAGCAAGCAGCAAAACTACCGGCAACAACCGCTGGGAACTCGGAAGTCGCCGAGACGAGGTGCTCTGCTGGATTTTGACTTGCTACCAAAAATCGAAGCAGACCAAGCTGCCGCAAAACACCCCCACGTCTGCGCCTTAGCGGTCGGCTGCCGCTGCCGCTGCCGCTGCCGCCGACACCACCGCCGTGCTCCTCGCTCCCACGCTGCCGATGCGATCAGCACCTCTTGTCAGATCCAGGCCCCGGTAGAAGCTTCAGCCGTCCGCCGTCCCCATGGGGGACTGCGTCGTCGAGGACGGGCACGGAAATCAGCACCCGAAGGAAGAGGAGGGGGAGCCTCCGGTGGTTGCCGTGGAGCTCGATGAGCGGGCGGGAGAGCCTCGGAAGGAGGCTAGCGGGCAGCGGAAGAAGGCGGGAGGGATCCGCAGGGAGCCGTCGTTCTCGCGGTGGTGCAGGGACCCGTCCTCCGCCGCCCCGTCCAATGGCCCCTCCGCAGCGGCGACCAGCGACAGCGACGACTCCGAGGAGTTCGAGCTGCCGCTCCTGCCCTCCGCCCCCGGCGGCGGTGGCACCAGCAGTTTACCAATGGACATTGAGGCGGGGGTGGGTGCGAGATCTGACGGCCTGCCGATCTCCCCGTGGTTGGTTGCAAAGGTTATCGGGTTGATAGCGTCTTGGTACACGCTGAGCACATGCTTGACGCTGTGAGTAACGCGTTTTGTTCGTTAATACTGTAATCCGGATATTCAGGCGAGCTTTGTGTGCGGATGCGTTGGTCGCTAGTGTTCATTCCGTGCCCGTGCGCGTGTGATCAGGTACAACAAGGAGATGCTGGGGAAGCACATGTGGAAGTTCCCGGCTCCCTTCCTGATGAACACGGTGCATTTCACGATGCAGGCAGTGGCATCCAGGGTGATCGTGTGGTTCCAGCAACGAGGCCTGGAGGGAGGGGCAACTAAAATGACGTGGAAGGATTACAGTTTACGAGGTTGGTAATGTGTTGTTTCTAATACTTCTCAGATGCTATGATAGTAGGATGAGGATGTGTTCCACATATCATGGGAATGGGATAGCTCAATGCTTTACAATTAGCAAAACCACTTACACTATTCTGGACTAGTGGCGGATAGGATTGTTAAATACAGTATAATGCCGGAAAACGTATGCTGAAATGAGTTCTTTGGGAGTCAGGTTCAAGAGCATAAAAGTTCGGCTTTTCGGTGATAAAACAACTCTATGGCCAAATGCGTATGCATAACAACCTATATGCCAGATTTAGGAAGGATGAAAATGTGCAATAATGTGTGGTTTTGCTTTCTTTTAAAAGGCTATTCTCACCCATGCTTCCGCTTGGGGATCAAACTCATGTCCCTCACATTTAGGACCATGATGTGAATCGAAATTGATACACACTTCAGATGAAAAATAGAGTTTACACACTGTTTCCTGCGTATATCTTTGTTATTACATTTCAGTAAATTTGGACCATGGCCTATGGTCTGGAAAACACTTCTCACTGGATCGAGCAAAAAAATTAGGTTACAATGCATTTCCATATGCTTATTTGTTTGTATTTTGTTGTTTAAGTTTCAATGTATAGTAACTGTAATCTCCTTTCGACTTATAATTATTTCAATATTTGTTCTGCAGTTGTCCCAACAGCTTTGGCTACTGCTCTTGATATAAATCTGAGCAACATTTCACTTGTTTTCATTACTGTGACATTTGCTACAATGGTATAATTTCTTCCTATGAAGGTCACCATTTCCTTGGTCGACTAATTGGTAGTTGAGATTCTAATTCACCTTTTTACATTATTGTGCAGTGCAAATCTGCTGCTCCAATTTTCATTCTTCTGTTTGCTTTTATGTTCAGGTAACTTTGCTTGCCCCTCCGCCTTTAGTTGTACATGCCTTATTGTATTCAAGTTTAGCAGCTTCTTGCTTTCATTGCATCAATATTTCTTATGTTTTTTCATTTGTAATTTGTCTCTACAGTTATCTTTTACTGTTCTTCTGCTATGCTTTGTATTATTTTTCATGTCACAAGCTGATGTTTACTTTCTTTTTTCTGGAAGGCTAGAGAAACCCAGCTTCAGCCTTCTTGGAATCATGTTGATTGTTTCATTTGGAGTTCTACTAACAGGTAACACATGCTTAAATTAACATATTCAGGGCTAAGAAAATAGCTTTCAAACTAGTGTTTTACTAAATTCTAGGTTTGTGGTGTAGTCTATGACTTACTATTTCATCTTAATTCCTAACTGCATGCCACCTACACATGTTGTGAAAGTTATCTTATCATCTTTGACCGGGCCTAACTTTCTACATCGCAGTTGCTAAAGAGACAGAATTTAATCTCTGGGGATTTATATTTATTATGCTTGCTGCTGTAATGGCTGGTTTCCGCTGGTCCATGACCCAGATTCTTCTCCAGGTTTGTTATTATCATATAATTCCTTCAGAATTTTTTTTTGTGTTCTTTTTCTAATACCTGGTCCTATTGGTTTTGTACATCTACGCTGTATTTTTTTTTCATCCCTACCGTGACTGAACTTTTGCCTTTTTTTCCCCTTATGTCTGTTGAAACCGCTGAAGAAAGAGGAATACGGTAAGCATTCTATCTTAGCATCTTATTCCCTGATAGGGACACTATTACACCTTTCATTCGTGTGCTGGCATCAGTCGTATCCCTGAAAAGCTGTCATACAAGGTTCATAAACATTCAGATAGATTTGATTTGCACTTAATTTCTTTGGGAGTTTGACTACTGATCTATCTAGCGCCGCAGTTTGTGGTATTGTCTCAAACTCTTCCAGTATCACCTGTGTGAAACTAGGAATACACCACATTAGAATCTATACCATTGCTGGCTTTAAGCGCTGCCACAAGCTGCTTCAACCAACAGTAGCTACAGCCCAACAGCCAAACGGATGGGCTGTACAGCAAGCCAAAAATAGCTGAATTAAGTTGAAGCGAACAGGCCCACTATTATGAATAAAAGGATATCTTAAATACCATCTTTTGCAGCATCATTATTTTATTTTATTTTGTTTTATTTGCAGGATTGAAGAACCCTTTTACCTTGATGAGCCATGTTGCCCCGGTGATGGCAGTAGTAACAGCAATTATTTCTATTGCCATGGATCCATGGCATGACTTCAGAGCAAGTCACTTCTTCGATAGTTCTTCTCACATAATAAGGAGCAGCTTATTGCTGTTTCTAGGTGGTGCTTTGGCCTTTTTCATGGTATGTATCATGTGCTCCTTTTCTAGGAATAATATTTATGATTGCTTCTCACTTAGAATGAAACTTAACTACTACCCCCTCATTCTCAAAACTACCTTCCAGTCTAATGTAATGTGTTATTTCAGAATCGCTGTGCATTAAGGGAACAAGCAGTTATTTTTATATTAAAAGAAGGTCCTGAACCCAGCTTCACCCATATAGGGCCGCACTGTTACTTGGGCTGGTGATCACTGCCCCATGTAGGCTGCACCGTTACCACGGGCTGGGTCGCTGGGATTATTTTTTGGGGTTGTCAGCAAGGGACCTTTTTTTTTTGTGCTACCAGGGTTTTAACCCTGGCTGTCACCTGGGGAAGCTAACCGTTAAACTATGGAAGCATTGGCTATTTTCCACCCTTAGTTTTAATGATATGAAGTATTGAAGTAGGTTGAGGGATTAAAACATATATGTAATAGGGTGAAGCATGTTTGATTCTGTTAACAATCCTTTAGAGCATCTCCAAGAGACTAGCCAAATCGTTTTCTAAAGTTAAATTTAGCTATTGTTAGAGAAAAAACGTTTGAAGGGGAGCCTTGGCGCAGCGGTAAAGCTGTTGCCTTGTGACCATGAGGTCACGGGTTCGAGTCCTGGAAACAGCCTCTTGCAGAAATGCAGGGAAAGGCTGTGTACAGTAGACCCAAAGTGGTCGGACCCTTCCCCGGACCCTGCGCAAGTGGGAGCTACGTGCACCGGGCTGCCCCTTTAGAGAAAAAACGTTTCCAACCGACTCTGTAAACGACCCCCTAAATTTAGTGGCTCCATCCCACCTCATTCGCTAGCTATTTTTAGCTAGCCTACCTCACTAGCCATCTTTACAGAATCTGTTGGATTATTCTGTTATTTATTAGTCAAATCTATTTTTCGAGAGAAGCTAAATCAGTAAATTTGACTAGTCTTTTTAGCTAATCTCTTGGAGATGCTCTTAGACTCTATGCCTCCTTGTGTACATGACAGCAATACTTTTAATAAGTCATCTTTATGTAGTCTACTGTTGATTTATTATTAAGTCATGGTCGACATTTATCCGTGTTGTGAATGTGCCTATCTTTGATAATTTTCTAAAGTTGTCGTGACGGGATCTGTTCACTTGCAGGTTTTGACCGAATATGTTCTCGTTTCTGTTACTAGTGCTGTAACAGTGACTGTTGCAGGAATTGTGAAAGAAGCTGTCACTATTCTGGTATAAATAAAATTTGTTTTTGCTTGCTGTTTTAGTTTATATCAATACATTTATGCTAGTTCACTCATGTGATTGTGACTTTGTTCACAATAAAAAACATACAGGTTGCCGTGCTATTCTTTAATGATCCATTTACCTGGTTAAAGGGACTTGGGCTGGCAATAATAATATTTGGCGTCAGTCTATTCAATTTGTACAAGTGAGTTGAAACTTCCATATGCTGAATATTTGCATTTCCATGTTTTTATTATTAGAGTTCCGTAATTGGCAAATCGCTAAACATAATTTCAAGTTTGAATTGTTAAAGTTGGAACACATGTTTATTTCTAACGCATGAACAATATTTACTGACTAATCATGTGCCATATGAAGGTATAAGAGGTTCAAAAAAGGCCATCACAGTGAAGATGCTGGGACAAATATCCAATCTTCCAATGGCACTTCAAAATATGTTATCCTTGATGATGATACTGAAGATCAAAATGATACAGACTAACTCAATGTGGTAGGTAGGGTCTCAAAACTGCGCGTAGATTTGTACGTCAGATAAGACTTTTGCCTTGAAATTTCTCACTGTTTTCAATTGGTTTAACAATTAAACTCAATGCTTTTTCAGAAAGCAGATTATGCAGTGTTTTCAGAGGAGCAAGATCACCTGTACCTGCAGAGGGTACTGCTACCTTTGTCCTACTTTCACAGGCTAATTGATTTCTTATTTTATGTTCTACTTTAGCTATGGAGTCTGGACAGTCATGCATGGGCATGACACTAACAACCATGTTTGGAAGAGACAGACACTCGTACATGGAACATACAAAGGTTTTGCCCTTTCAAAAACCAAAAAACGGTACATATATGTGAACGAGGAATTGTGCAGTATGTCCACTGAGAATATCTACCATCAGTCGTTCAGTTACAGTTAGAAATACTGCTGATGGACTTCTAATTTACTGGAAAAGGGGAGCTCAATTTTGTAATGCGTTCTGATTGTTGAAGGGAATAATTCAGCATAGGGGCATAGTTATCTTTTTTCACCTTTGATATAAAAATAAACGATGTTGATATGTAGTGCTGCCATTTATTTGAATGTATACTGTGTAGTGTACAAACGTCACACGTTAAAGTTCTTAGGCTTTTAGCAGATTAAAAATTGTTCTTCCATCTTTATTTTGGAAGCATCATTTGTGCCAAATCGGCCCGTCACCGTCAGCCATCTCAGTTCCGTTTGCACACTTTGCGTAGGCCATTTTGATTCCTACCTGTTAGCAAATAAACTGATCTTGCTTTGTGACAATGTCATCCGCATGTTCCACAGGCTGATATAAGAAAAACACGGATGAACCACTGGACGAGCTACCAAATCGTGAATTGCTGGTTTATTTAACGTCCGGTCTAGCCTTTTGTTCTATGGCTGGGAGGGCACATGCACACCGGTTGGCGTTGAGAACTTGGTGGTGCGGTGCGTCCATGAACATGATTAACAAAATTTCATTCCTCTCTCTCTCAAAAAAAAAAACACTCCGACCCGAATACAATCAACTTTTAGTACGTTATACATTGCTTGCTTGCGGCGGCGGAGGCAGCATCAGCAGGGCAAACAAGCGCATGGCTGTATGCATCTGCATGCAGAAGCAGAGCAGAGGTAGTTCAGGGACAGGGAGTAGCAGATGTTCTCGAAGGCGTCCATGTGGCGGCTGAAGAGCGGGACGTAGGACGGCATCCACGATCAGGAATTCAGGAGGCCCTCCACCGCCCGACAGCTGGGCATGCAGAAGAAGGGCCGCCCGCCGCCGAAATCGAGCTCGTAGAACGGCATCCGCATCCAGCTGCCCACCTCGGCGTTCGGACTCCGCACCTTCTCCGCCGCGTCGGCCGTCGGCACCAGCACCTCCTCCTCCACGGCCCCGGGCCCGGAGCTCGCTCGCGAAGTCCACGAACGACCGGAAGTAGCCTTCGTTCACCCGGGCCAGGCGCCCAGGCCCCGGTTGATGAGCTTCACCGCGCGCTGCACCGGCCTTGCGACCAGCGCCGCGCCCACAGCACGACACGTTGCCCGTGTAGCCTTCGGGCACCGGCGGGGTCATCCGCGCCCGCCAGTCCACGGCGATGCACGCGCGCGCTGGTGGACACGCCCGCGCCGAGCCCGCGCGCCGCGGTCACGCCCGCCACAGGTGCGCCACCACGCACTGCACGGCCGATGCGTTCCCGGCTGCGACGCCTTGGACTTCCACCAGCGCTGGGTTAAAACTAAAGATGGCAACGGGTAAAATCTGCGGATATTGACTAGGGCCTTGTTTACATCCGGGGTGGGATTTTGGGGTTTGGGGCCACATCGTAATCATTACGTCACTGTAGCATTTCGTTTGTACGTGTGAAAAAATTATCCAAAAATTGATTAATTAGGCTCAAAATGTTCGTCTCACAGAGTACAACAAAACTGTGTAATTAGTTTTTGATTTCATCTACATTTAGTACTTTATGCAAGCTATGACATTTTGATGTGATGGAAATCTTCTTTTTGCATAGTGAATTTTGGGGTTGCTTTTTGTGAACTAAACAAGGGCTAGATATCCACACCTGCGAGCAAAAATTCATACCCACATCCGCATCCGCTATCCCGTCACGGGTAGAAAACCGTATCCATACCCGCTATCTGTGGATTGTCCGTACCCGCAAGCTATATCTCAATAACAATATCTTAGCAAGTAAAAAACCATCTCAATAGAAATATTTTAACTAGTAGATATAAATGCACACAACTATAAGATAACTATACAAGATTTATAACCTAAAGAGGACCTTGTTTCTTTGGTACTTTATTATATACCAGAGGAATTAAGCCGCATGCTAACTATTGAAGTGGGTTTTCGGATTTACGGGCATGGATATCATTTTTTATATATGCCCGCGAGTAAATATCCGTCGGGTTTAAGGCCGTCCATGTCCGTGCCTACGGATACAAACTTGAATTTGTATCCGCGTTCATGGGTTTTTCTATCCGCGGGCGTGCGGATATTTTTTTTCCATTGTCATCTTGAGTTAAAACCATCGCTTGGAAGTCGAAATTGGTTACTAAGGCCTTGGTTGTTTCTCACACGCTAAACTTTAGCGCCGTCACATCGGATATAAATATGTTAATTAAGAGTATTAAATATAAATTAATTAAAAAACTCATTATATAAACGAGAAGTAATTTACGAGACGAATCTATTAAGCCTAATTACACCATGATTAGACAATGTAATGCTACGATAAATGTATGGTAATTATGTGCTAAATCTAGCGAAATTAGGCTTGTTAGGTTCGTCTCACGAAATAGACATGACTTATGTAATTACTTTTATAATTAGTTTATATTTAGTACATATAATTATCACTTATTTAAAGCGCTAAACTTTAGTACATGAATCCAAACACCACCTAAGACGTACCTTGCGGGAGTGTTTATATATTATACCTATACCATATTTATCATATACGCATCATGTCCACAGTAGCGTCTGGCTAATATTTTTTCCTTCTTTGATGCCTGATGTCTGTTTATCACAGCCACCATTGTATAGCGGCTTGCTAGACCTATATTCTGACACATTCATGTAGCGTGTTGCGTACTTGCATGTAGTTCCTATTGTATATATCACCCATTCAGGAAATAAGGCCTGGCCCAAGCCCAACTGCCCAAGATAATGATAAAGGGCCGGGCTTGTCAGATGACGAGTCCCCCTCCGTCTCTCTCTCAGGACGTCAGTGACAACAACTTATTTGTCCTGTCCTGCATGCCGATCTGATTCCTCTCTGCTCTAAGTGGCAGGATTATGCAACGGATACTGACCCCCAACGTGGTGATAGCCTCATATGTTTGATCTGTTGTCTGCAAACTTGGCTGGATATGGCGTTTCGTATGACATCTTAGCTGTCAATCATATCCCCTCGTTTAGGTATTCATTCCGGAAATTCCTATTGACAAGTCTTTTCGCCATTTGTCTCATGCTGACCTGTTTGGAAAAAGAAAAATCTCGGATACTAGCGGAGTACTAGCTTGTAAGCTAATTAACGATATATTTAGTTTATCTTTCTAGATAACTAGCAAGAACTATCGCACATTTAATTAAAAATAAGATTGCATAATATATAGTTAGCCGGAGACCGTGTAGGTTACGAACTCGACGATTCCAAACTACAGAGACGAACGAGGAAGACGGAGGGTTTAACGAAAAAAGGCCTAACATGTGGGGCCGTTAGTAGTGATAATGTTTTCAATGACGGGTGGGTCCGTCGATTGTCAAAAGTTTGACGAAAAACGGTCTCACGGGTGGGGTCGCTAGGAGAGTATTATTTTAATGACTGGTGGGTCCATCGGCCGTCGAAAGTTTTTGATCTTTATGATTTACGAAACAAAACTGACGAATCACTAGGAGAGTAGTATTTCAATGACGGGTGGGTCCATCGATCGTCGAAAGTTTTGAATCTTTATAGTGTATAATAATAATATAGATAGATAGATAAAATGTTTCAAATCCCGACCTCTACAGCCACACCGTGTGGTGCATGACAATACTAAGTATTAACTTATTAAAACTCTCATATTTAAGTTCTTTTTCTGCACAAAATTCTAGACATCTTATCATAGGATGCTGACACAAGATCATATGGTACTAGCTAGTTACATGAGTGACACACGAAGCTTTGATAGATTACATGGGTAATACCACGATGGAACTTGGATTCCTAACCATGTGATGAAGAAATATTCAGTTTGAGCTTTTCTTTACAGCGACACAAGCGAGGGAATCTCTTCCTCATGCAGCAATCTAGGGGTTGTGGTGGAGAGCAGTTTCCTACACACGTCCGTCCTGGCTTTCCAAGATAAGACAGCCACTAATCATCGTCCTATGGAGTTCTAGACCAATAGTACACGGTACAACTATACATCTGCATCGTCCCTGGAAAGTGGAAAAACTGCAAACGAACGCGCGACTCCAAGAACTCGCTTTTCTGCCGCGCCTAGGCTACAACTCGATGCAGCCTCTTTTTTCCCAACACCAGATAGATGGATGGCTCGGCCTCTCTCGGTCTTTTTTGCCCGTAGCCTTTGGATCTCCACGTCTTTGTCCGCTCCGCTCGCAAAGTTCCCTCTCGTAACATCGCGTCGCGTGCGACACCCACGCGGCGTACAGCGACGCAGGCCGGATTCGACGCACCCATTCCATCCCGCTCCCAAGCCCCTCCTCACAGGGGCCACCCTGCAGGCGGGGCCTACCGCCGCGGCTACTGCGCGGCCTTGCCGTGCCGCGCCGCGCCGCGGTTTTGCTCCGCCCTGCCGCTGCGGGGCGCCGGATGCCGCGGCCGGCTTGGCGCTCGTGGCGCAAAAACTAATCGAGCGGCCGGCAAGAGGGGCCGGGCGCACGCGCCCCACGGGTGGGGACACCTGGGGTGGATCCGTCGCGCGCGCCCACATCGTCCGCGCTGCACGTGTCCTCGATCGCGAGCGTTTCCTCCCCCCGTTGGCCCCCCCCAACCACCGCGGCGCCGAAACCGGGCGGGTGCCACGCCACCTGCCACCACCACTTGCCCGTCAGGTGGCCAGATTCCGCTCCCGCCTCCGCATCGGACGAGGCGTGCCGGCCTGCGGCGGAGCGCACCACGCCGCCGCCGCTCGTTGCGGCGCGAGCCGCGCACATGTCTCCATCGGTGGGTGATCGCAAATGGCGCCCCAGGAAATGCCAAACCTCTCGCTGCTTTCCGGTTGGAATCACATCGCAAACCACTTCTGAAACGGGACAATCTTGGATGGCGAACGCACGCACGCACGCACGCGCACCCAATGAACACGGGGGAGAGAAAGCTAGGCGCAGGTGCATGCCGGCCTGCCTTGAACAGATAATCCCCGTGCATCGATCTTAGCTATATGTACTAGCACCTCCAAATTGCTCCGAGTAAAACTAAACCCAAAGGGAAGATGAAAGGTAAAAGGGATTGGAAAGGACCATCAGGAGCACGGCGCGGTGGCCGCTAGGCTGAGCTCGCGCCGGCGTCCGAACACGACGGCGCACTCGGGCAGCTCGCCGAGCCCCGCGAACAAGGCGTCCTCCCCTTGCAGCTCCCGCTCCCACTCCTCCGGCGGCAGCAGTGGCGCGTACGCCGCCGACCGGTGCCACGTCGGGTACTGGTCGAACCACCCAAAGTCGAAGCTTTCGTCCTCCTCGGCCACCGTTGCGGCTGTTGCCGTTTCCGGCCCGACCAAACTCACGACGCCCTCCTGCTCCTGCTCATGTTGCTCCGGTTCCGGCTCTGGTGCTTCTGGCTCTTCTTGCTCCGCCGGCTCGTACTCCGGACCGAGCTCAGCCTGCTCCACAGCCGGCTCAGGCTTCGGCGCCGGCGGCCGTGGGGACGACTTGCTCTGCCCCTGCTGGTGGCAGCTGCTGGTCTTGGGCAGCGGGCACGCGTGGTTGTGCTCGAAGGTGTAGGTGACGAGCAGCAGGGTGGGGTCTGCGCGGCTGCGCTCCACCTGCTTCCTCGCCGGGCACCCCTTGGAGCTGCTGCAGCGGTAGTACCCCCTGCTCAGGCAAGCATCGCAAAGGCAGGCAAGATTAACCAACTGGCAATCAAACGAGTAGTAGAAATAATCGGCAGGGAAATGAAATTAGGTGGCGCAGCGGCTACATACCGAGGGTAGGGGGAGCCCTTGATGGGCTTCTGCCCATACTTGCGCCACGTCCACGAGTCCGACGGCGGCGGCCCCTCCCCGCTGGCCCCTCTCGGCCGGTCCCCGCACTCGGCGAGCGGCACCGACACAACCCGCTTCTCCACCGATCTCCGGCTGCGCGCACAGAAAGAGCCAAGAGCAAATTAGCAATCTCGTAGCCCTGGGGATTTCTAGATTCCCATAGCGCGGCGACAGCTGGGTCACGGGCGCACAGGCACAGATGCAAATTCTCTCTCTGCGAGCGCACGCGCGAGACAAGACAGATGAATCCCGATCCGTACCTGCGCTTAGCCGCCGGCAGCGGGGACGACGGCGAGGCGGGGAGGTCGCGGAGGTCCCGCTCGCGCTTCACCCCGGCGCGAGGCGACTCCGCGTCCGCCGCCGCCGCCGCCTGCGACTCCTCGGGGGACTCCGCCCGCGGCGAATCCGAGCTGCAGTACCCGTCCTCCGCCGACGACATGGACAGATCCCTCGCTCGCTCACCGCCGCCGCCTCCTCCTCGGTGCCCACGCCCGGCCGGCCGGAGAAGCGCACGGAGGCGAGCCAACAAAGCCTCCACTCCCCCGCCCCCGACGCCCGCTGCTCCGGATGGATAAAAAGCAGGCAGCTTCAAAGCAAAACTAGCTCGCGCTTTCCCAAAGCGCGCATAAAAATTTTCGCTCCGACGAGGGGGAAGGAAGGGAGGAAAGCGGAGCACTGGGGGTGCGAATGATGGAGGGGATCGAAGGGGAAATGGTGGCGAGCAGACGGGCCGGGGCGGATCGATGATGGGTGCAGCTTTCAATGATCCCTCTCTCACTCTCTCTCTCCTCTCTCGTGTTTGTATATGCGGGTGTGCGCGCTAGTGGGCGCCTTTTTTTATGCGGGCGATGCTGCTGTCATCGGGGAGCACCGGGCAGCGGGCAGCCGGCAGGGCGGGGCTTGAGCGCGTGTTGCGGTGCGCGGAGCGAGCGATTTTTCTTTTGCTTGCCGCGGCCTTGGATATTGGTGTTCGCGGTGGATTGGATCGCTCTCGGCGTTGCGTCTCGGAGGAGGAGAGGAGAGGAGGGGAGGAGAGCGACGTGCTGGGGCCGGGACCGGACGGGGATGAGCCATGGTTTTAATCTAGACTAGTGGAGGCTGCGATGGCGACGGCCCCCGCCCTAACCACTCCGCCGAGCCCAATCATCGACATGTTTTGCTCTCTTGCTCCGCCCGTGCACACACGTTTTCGTGCATGTGCGGATACGCGTACTTTATTGCCGAAGACAACGTATGAACGAATGCATAGACTGCTTGGCCCGCGATCGTATATCGTATAGATATATAGGCGTTGCTAGGCCTCTCCTTTGGGTGGGGATGTATTGTATTGTTTGTGAGAAGTTTTAAAAAAGGTATCATTCGTGAGCAAATAGTATAAGTTTTTTTTCCGATAAAACATACGGTACGACTAGCGCCCGGACGTCCGATGCCAACCAAAAAATCGGACGGGTAACGTGGCGCAACCACAGCCAAGCGTTCCTTCTCCGACGGTACTGCAGCAGTTGAAACTCCCACCGCAACATGGGTACGATGTTGCATGCAACATGTAATTTTTTTTGCAACATCCAAAAATAGCATATGCAACATCAAACAATAATGTCTCCAACATAAAATAGTCATCGTTTGCAACGCTAAAAACATGCGCTCACAACTCTCATCCACGCGCGGCAGCCGCCAAAAAAATTCACAATGAAAAATGCAACATCTGGTTGAAACACGTGCAACATGCATGCGAAACATATGCAATATCACACCATCACAGATCTATTTTTGCAACATTCACATCAAACAGTTACAACATTCTTCTGAAACATCCGAAACACGTGAAACATTCTTTTACAACATGCAACAAAACCCTAACAGAAAAAGTAAGAACTGGAGGAGGAGGAAAAGGATGGTGAGTAGAAAGCGCAAGCACGTAGGAGATGGCCGCCGGCGGCGGCGGCGCCTGTGTAGGGCGCGGCGGCGGCGGCGGCGAAGCAGAGACGAGGGAGGCTGGCCTCAGCATGGAGGAGGGACGGCGATGGAGGAGCTCGACGCGGCGGAGACGCCCAAGGAGAAGCGGCGCGGCGGCGGCGCTCGTGAAGGGGAGCGGCACGCGGCGCGGAGGAGGGGGTCGTCGGCGACGCGTGGAGGGGCGGCAGCATACGACGGAGCGACGGCGGTGCGTGGAGTGGCGGCGTACGACGGGGCGACGGCGGTGCGTGGAGCGTCGATGCTCGGAGGAGAGCGCGCAGCACGAGCGAGGACGAAGGCGATGCAGGAGAGAGATTTTCTTTTTTTTTGAAACAGCATCCGCGTATAGATAGGAAAGGATGGACGGAACGGACGAACGCTGGGACGTCCGATATTTTCGTCGGCGTCAGACGCATGATTATTAGCATTACCGTAATTAATTAGGGATTAATACAGCTATACCATAATAGATCTGAAAAAGGCTTAAATTGTTATGAAACTCACATTTATAAAACAAAATACAATATTATTGGAGATTAATTAGGCTCTGTTTGAGCCCATCACATGGAAAGCGTTATAATAAGTCTCAACAGATGTTTGGTTCTTTAGGATTACTAGCAAGAACGTACGTGCGACACACACGTTTAATATAAAATAAGATTGTATAATAGATAGTTGGTCGGAGACCGTGTTTGTTACAAACTCGATGATTCAATACTATAGAGACGGACGAGAGAGGTGGAGAGTTTGACAAAAAAAAAAGCCTGATAGGTGTAAGCCTCCATAGTAGCAAATGACCTTTATACCCTCGTTAATGCAAATGGATAGGTTGGGAGAAAAGGGTATCAGTAGAAAGAGAGTGATTTTTGTAGAGTCCATATAAAATAAGCATAAAAAACACCCCTCTAGGGGCTTATAGGCTTATAAAAATAAACCCCTGCTATGCTTATTTAGAGGAGTTTATTAAGCCCCTATAAACTAAATAGGCCCTTATCTGATAAAAACACATCAATATTGGTTAAAAATCAATAGTTATTTTGCTAAACCACCGTACCGTAGCTAAACATCATATAGAAACAACTCACTGAGTAATCAGTGTCTCACAAATCATATGTTTGATGCTCTCTCTCTCTCTCTCTACCCTTCAGCGTAGGTATATTTTAGAACGACAAAAATCTTTGGGAAAAAGTTTGGACCTAGTTTTATCTTATATTCTTTTGTTAGTTCCTACTGTTAGATTAATTGGGCCTGGGCCCATTTAAGTCTCAATTAATCAAAGAATTAAAGGTCCACTAATAAATGCTAGGGAATTTAATCCCGAATGGAGAGTCAATGGGAATCCTAACCAACTTAAATGGTGGACCAACTGTGGACCACTTGTGAAGTTGGTAGAAGGAGAAGGGCGTGCCACACGCGCGCGCTTGCTCGCCTCGCCGAGCCGTGGCCGTGCCGAGACGAGACGAGACGAGGAACTTGTCACCTCTAGACTTAATTCATTCTGATCTGTGCGAGATGAATGGTGTGTTGACAAAAGGTGGTAAAAAACACTTCATGACTTTAATAGATGATTCTACTAGATTTTGCTACATTTATTTGTTGAAGTCTACAGATGAAGCGTTACGGTATTTTAAAATCTATAAAGCTGAGGTAGAAAATCAACTTGAGAGAAAGATCAAAAGAGTTAGGTCTGATCGCGGTGGAGAGTATTTTTCTAATGTATTCACTGCATTTTGGGAGGAACATGGAATAATTCATGAGAGGACACCTCCCTACTCACCTCAGTCAAATGGGTTAGCCGAAAGAAAGAACCGCACTCTGACTGACTTGGTTAATGCCATGTTGGATACAGCGGGACTTTCCAAGGAATGGTGGGGTGAGGCTATATTGACTGCATGTCATGTCCTGAATCGTGTTCCTATGAAGAACAAAGAGATAACACCATTCGATGAATGGGAAAAGAAAAAGTTAACCCTTTCATACTTACGGACTTGGGGATGTTTGGCCAAGTGAATGTGCCCATAACCAAGAAACGTAAATTGGGACCTAAGACTGTTGATTGTGTCTTTCTTGGTTATGCTTTCCACAGTGTAGGTTATAGATTTTTAATAATAAAATCCGGAGTACCTGACATGCATGTTGGTACAATTATGGAGTCCAGAGACGCTACATTCTTTGAGGACATTTTTCCTATGAAAGAGGAAGCTAGCACGTCTAGTCATGAACTGTCTATTAATAAAGAACCTAGAGAACCTGCTGTTTCGATAGAACACAATAAATACACACATGTGGAAAATCCTGAGGAGGATGACAGTGAAGCTCTCAGAAGGAGCAAGAGACATAGGACTGCAAAGTCCTTTAGTGATGATTTCATTGTGTACCTCGTGGATGACACCCCTAGAACCATTGAAGAGACATATTCCTCTCCAGACGCTGATTATTGGAAGGAAGCAGTTCGGAGTGAGATGGACTCTATTATGTCTAATGGTACTTGGGAAGTCGTGGAACGTCCGTATGGGTGCAAACCTGTAGGATGCAAGTGGGTGTTCAAGAAAAAGCTTAGGCCTGATGGTACTGTTGAGAAGTACAAGGCAAGACTAGTGGCTAAGGGATATACTCAGAAAGAATGAGATGACTTCTTTGACACTTACTCGCCGGTTGTCCAATTGACCACCATTCGAGTACTGCTCTCTCTGGCAGCTTCTCATGGTCTTCTCGTTCATCAGATGGACGTTAAGACAGCTTTCCTAAATGGAGAGTTGGAGGAAGAGATCTACATGGATCAGCCAGAAGGTTTTGTAGTGGAAGGTCAAGAAGGAATGGTGTGTAAGTTGATAAAGTCTTTGTATGGCCTTAAGCAAGCTCCTAAGCAGTGGCATGAGAAGTTCGACAGCACTTTAACGTCAGTTGGCTTTGTTGTGAACGAAGCCGACAAGTGTGTGTACTATCGCTATGGTGGGGGCGAAGGAGTGATCTTGTGTCCGTATGTAGATGACATAATGATATTTGGGACAAGCCTTGATGTGATTAAGGAAGTCAAATAGTTTTTGTCTCAGAGTTTTGAGATGAAAGATTTGGGAGAGGCTGATGTGATCCTAAATATTAAGCTAGTGAGAGAAGGTGATGGTGGGGTTGTTCTCACACAATCCCACTATGTGGAGAAGGTCTTGAGTCGTTTCGGATATAACGACTGCAAGCCAGCTCCAACACCTTATGATGCTAGTAAAATATTACGGAAGAATAAAAGAATAATGAGGGATCAGCTGAGATACTCCAAGATCATTGGTTCACTGATGTACCTAGCCAGCGCTACTAGACCCGATATCGCGTTCGCTGTGAACAAACTGAGCCAGTTTGTATCAAATCCGGGAGTTGCTCATTGGGAAGCGCTTGAACGGGTAATGCGCTTTCTGAAAGGTACTGTGGACTATGGAATTCACTATACCGGGTACGCTAGAGTACTGGAGGGTTACAGTAATTCAAACTGGATGTCCGATGCAGATGAGATTAATGCCACAAGTGGATATGTGTTCACACTTGGAGGTGGCGCTATCTCCTGGAAGTCTTGCAAGCAGACCATCTTAACGAGGTCAACTATGGAGGCAGAACTCACTGCATTGGATACCGCCACTGTTGAGGCCGAATGGCTTCATGATCTCCTTATGGATTTGCCGGTAGTTGAGAAACTGATACCGACTATCCTCATGAACTATGATAATCAAACTGTGATTTTCAAGGTGAATAGATCAAAGGATAACATGAAGTCCTCTAGGCATGTAAAGAGGCGGCTGAAATCTATCAGGAAAATGAAAAACTCCGGAGTGATAGCCTTGGACTACATCCAAACGGCTAAGAACCTGGCAGATCAATTCACAAAGGGTCTTTCACGTAACGTGATAGACAATGCATCCAGGGAATTGGGCTTGAGACCCATGTGTGTTACTCAGTAGTGGTAACCTGTCCTATGTGATCGGAGATCCCGTGAATTAGGATGTCGAAACAAGCTACTGTTTAACTGAGAGAAGAGAACCTTTGAAAATGGCTCATTCCAATGGAGGTGCATTTCTCTTCTAAGTCTGTATGGCAGGATGGTGAAAACCTTAATGTGATCTGAGTGGCTCAATGAGGGCAAAGATCTTGACCTACAGAACATCTCAAAGGATTGCACCTATATGGGTTCGATTGCTAGTCACAATCTATGAGATAGGGTGATCTCTAGATACCCATGAAAGGCACGGAGTATGACTTATACGCTCCAACCCGAGGGGATGCTTATAGCAGCCTAGTACTGGCATAGGGGCTCTAGTCAAGCTTGTTTGCATAAAACTGTCAACTCAAGGCATGGTCCATTGGTCAGTTGTGAACAAGTGTAGGTCTTGCCCCAGGTGGATGTTCAACTTAACAGTCCCCGCCATGAGGCCAGTATATCAAAACAACAGTTGAGTCGAGAGTATTTTCTTGTGTACCTTGAAATTCTTGGTGGAGATCATTAGATTAATTGGGCCTTGGCCCATTTAAGTCTCAATTAATCAAAGAATTAAAGGTCCACTAATAAATGTGAAAGTGCATCTAGGCACTTATATGTTTTGGTGATTTTGGATGACAACATGATTTGTATTTAACTTGTTTACTTAAGCATATGAGCATGGTTTTATTCTTATGGATATTCATGTAATACGGTTGTTGAAGAATATAAGCTCATTATTGGTATAAAAGACATAAGAGCAAACAAGTGAATGTGATCCCATATAACTAAGTAATACAATGACAAGTGAAGTGGAATGACAAATGAGACACGGTATTATGCAAATTAGTTGGTCTCATCTATATGATACTTGTCAAAGGTTTTTGGGACAAAATACTTGAAGAAATTAGGATTTCTTTGGGCTTGATCCATGGCAATGGTTATATTCAAAATGAGACATGATTCTATGGTTAGTATATGGTCTCAAGTTCATTGATGCTTATGGACAAGTTATTCACCAAAGTCAACATACAAGATGATCATGGAAAATATCGGACATATATCAAGATAAATTGAAGACATAGATTTCAATGTGGATTTCATTAATGATGCAATGCAAAGCGTAGCTTAACTTGGCAAGAGAGGACGGAAGGGATCAAGCTAGATGGGAGTGACATTCCTAACAAAGTGAAGGGCAAGTTGGTCTTGTAGCCAAGGGACTTTGTTTGTGGAAAGGTCTAACATTATAGTTTGGTTTCTATACGTTGATCAAGTCATATCAAGTGAAGCAATGCGAAGCATCTAATCTTTATTGATCACGTAGTGGAATGGCTTGTGAATTGTTTCATACAATGGAAATTCTAAGCCATTGGCTCAAGATTGGATTTGCTCAGCAAAGACATGAAATGTTGAAGCCCTCAAGTTGAAGATGATCAAGTATGGCATCAATGAAGATATAAAAGCTCAAGTGGTAGATTCTATTTATTGTTTTTATCTTGAGTTTAGGAATGCCGTACTATCAAGAGGGATGCAACATTAGTTGTGTTGACAACACCAAAAAGTGCTCAATAGATCAACCCATGAGAGATAACCTTAAGAGAGAAGTCCTTTAGGGACTTTGTGTGCTGAGGGGACCAAAACCGGTCTGACCGGTTTTGGTAAGCGGTCTGACCGCTTTTTGGACGCTAGTATGCTTAGTCGTCCCAAACCGGTCTGACCGGTTTGGGAAACCGGTCTGACCGGTTTGGGACTCTGACAGGTGCAACGGTTACTTTGGTTTGAAAACCGGTCTGACCGGTCTGGGAAACCGGTCTGACCGGTTTCCAACGGCTATAACGGCTAGTTTGTGTTGTGTGGGGTATTTATACCCCATACCCCTCTCTTGTGAGGGGTGCTGGTTCATTTGCCTTTGTGGCTCGTCCCTAGCCTTCCCTAGCACCAGCAAGCTCTCCCCAAACCTCTCTTTGTGAGAGTTGATTGATTTTGATCATATCTTTTGTTTTGGGTTGAGGGATGTATGTGTTGTGAGCTATAGATAGCAAGTGAAAGCAAATTGCAGCTATTGAGAGCATATCCATAGTCTTGAGCATTTCCGGTGAAGTCTAGCAACAATTGAAGCATTTGTTACTCTTGGAGGTGAATCCTCCTAGACGGTTAGGCGTCGCCGGAGAGCTACCTCGTGTGTGGTAAGCCACGGATTGGTTGTAAAGGCTGGCCTTGCCTCCTTCGTGGAAAAGGGTCAAAAGTTAGTGGAACCGAGGAAAGTGGCTTGGAGTGGATAAGCCCGCCTTTTGTAGGCCCTCAACGGAGACTAGGATTCATCGTGTCTTTGTGACAGCCTTTGTGGCAGCGGTGAACTCCGAACTTCGGGAAAACAAATCTTAGTCTCTTGTTTTACTTCATAAGCTCATTTCTAGCATTTATATTCGCTTCCGCGTCGTTCTACTTGGGTGCGCTCTACTTGTGTGCAGGGACTAAGTGGACCTGCTAGTTATCATCTACAGGAGCTCATCACCAAGTTTGTTTTGTGCTAAAACTTGTAGAGGGGGTTAATTTACATAGTTGGTTTTCTCTGTGGAAAACCGTTCTGACCGCTTTGGCAAAGCGGTCTGACCGCTTTCCGGCAAAAGCGGTCTGACTGGTTTTAGAAACCGGTCTGACCGGTTTCTGTACTAACTGTGGGAAAAAGTTTGTAATTTGCAGATTCACCTATTCACCCCCCCTCTAGGTGACATCAAGGTCCTTTCAATTGGTATCAGAGCTTGGCCTCACATCCAAGCTTAACCGCCGTGAGGAAAGATGTCGACCACTTGTGAGGTAACCTATGAGCCACTAGCTAGTGACGGCTCAAATTATTCCACTTGGTCCGCTCATGTACTTAATGATCTTAGGGCTATGAGTCCTATTCTTGAGCGGGTTGTAGTTGAAGGCATTGATCGTCCTAGAGTTGATTGGAGTGTGTCCAATCCAGCCGAAGATGAGATGAATTGCTTTCAACTCAACGCTCGTGTCGCTAACTTCTTATTTGATGTTGTGAGCAATGAAGTTAGAGAAATGATTCTAGAAGATGAAGCAACTCTATTCGATGCTCATCTTATTTGGGCTCGAATTGAGAAGCTATATGCCAACATCAAGAGCGACAAGCGAGACCAAACAAGAGCCAAGTCACATGAGGAGAGTTCTACATCAGCAAAATCATGCACCAAGCCTCATGTGATGACCACCGTGGAGCCACAAGATCAAGACAGCTCAGCTGCCTGCTCCCTGCCAAAATCGGTCCAACCGGTTTTCCAAACCGGTCTGACCGGTTTGGGCAGGAAGGGTGCAGCTGGCTGCAAGAAAGGAGGCCGTCGCCGTGCAAGCAAAGTTTCAAGCTCACAAGCAATATCATCCTCCAATGATGAGGCACTCATATATTACAAGTCCAAAGAAGACAAGAAGGCGGAAAACTCAAAGGATGAGACTATCCTAGCTCTTATCAAAGAGCTTGAGGAAGTCAAACTCTCAAACGCCGCTTTGGTTTGTAAGTATGATGCCATTGTTGATGATTATGCTTATGATGCTCTTCATATGGCTTCCATAGAAAAATAAAACAAAATGCTCAAGCAAAAATTAGAATTAATGGCTAGCAAGCATGAGACGCTACAAGTGACGCATGAAGAACTCTGGTGTTCTCATGAAGAACTTGTAGAATCACATGCTTCATTAGAAATTGCTCATGAGGTTATAATCACTTCGGTAAAATCAATTGAACCTCAATCTTACACATGCACATGTTCTCCAATCCAAAATAACTTGTCATGTGCTAACCCATGTTGCTCTCAAGCAAAACGATCTTGGTATGATGAAGTGTGTGTAGAGTCTTGTGACGACCTCATTGCAAAGGAAAATGAAGAACTCAAGCAAGAGGTGGAAAGACTCACAAAGAACTTGACAACTCTCAAAGGGAAGAGCAATGCACAACCTTCTCAAGATAACCGTGAATCCATGGTGAAGAAGCTTGAGAAGGGATCAACCGTGCGAAGCTCTTGTATTTATCAAGTCAAGTCCTACACAAGCCAAGATCAAAGCAAGAGTGAAAATTTGGCTCATACCAAGTGTTTCACAAATAAAGAAGGCAAGCAACTCTCTCCAAAAGGCAGAGAAACATTGAAAAGAGAAGATGCTTCGGGTGTCTTGAGAAGGGGCATCAAATTGCTTCATGCCCAAGCAAAGTGGAACTACACCAAGAGAAGCCCTCTATCAAGCTCAACAAAGGCTTTCTCAAGGCCCAAGCAAAATTCAATGGAGAAGTGGGTGTCAAGAGCTCAACACATCAAAGTATTGCTTGCCCTGCCAAAAGCGGTCTGACCGCTTTCACAAAGCGGTCTGACCGGTTTCCGGCAGCAGCAGCCAAGCAACTCAAGAAGGCAACCAACATCAAGCACAAGACATGCTATTCATGTCGGGAGAAAGGACACTTTGGTAAAGAATGTCCCAATGGTAAAATTACTAAACCCGACATTGTCCATTCTATGAATATGAAGCTTGGGGATTCTCCAAATGCCCCTTGTGCTTCCAAGGTGATTCGTTCTCCAAGGAGCGGCACAAGAGCTATTTGGGTCCCTAAGCTTATTGGGACTAACGACATCGGACCCAACACGAGTTGGGCACCAAAGCATGCTTGATGAGCTAATAGGAACCAAGAGATGCATTGGAGGCTTGACTTGAGAACAATCACTGGTGATCATGCAGCAAGTCAAGAAAAGTTGCTTCCGCTCTATACTCTATGCCCAATGTCATCTCGGTAACTTCGTGCTCAATTTAATTAAGTCTTTGTCACTAGTGCCTTTTGTAGGATCAAGTGCTTCTTATGACACTTGATAGTGATATGGATTACTTTCTTGAAAATTAATCAACATATGCCATGAGATGCTTTTAATGGCTCTCTAGGAGAGCAATATTGTGTCAAATTTACAGAGAATCAATCCCCCGGAGTCTCGGAACTCAAATATGACCATATGGCTGTGCAACAACGGAAATTTCCGCTGATTACCGGAAATTTCCG
Source organism: Echinochloa phyllopogon (assembly GCA_033239725.1). Classification (NCBI taxonomy): domain Eukaryota; kingdom Viridiplantae; phylum Streptophyta; class Magnoliopsida; order Poales; family Poaceae; genus Echinochloa; species Echinochloa phyllopogon. The sequence goes on from BTCW01000014.1 coordinate 50,768,854, forward strand.
TCGCATTTGCCGTAAATTGTGCTTAAGACCGGAAATTTCCGACAAAGGCAAATTCTGGCAAAACCGGTCTGACCGGTTTGGCCCAGAATGTTGCAACTTGAGTTGTCAAGTGTGAAATGAAGATATATTTGAGTTATTTCTTTGGGATATCATTTTTTTTTGGCATATGTACATCAACTTGCACCTACGTGGTTGTAAGTTTCTCTTGGCACTTTTCAATATGAGTAATTTATTATGTGCCTTGACCAAATATTGAATTAATCATCCCATGTCATTAACAAGACAAAAGTGCATGTGCCATGCAATCCATCCATGATGCACTTATTCAGGGGGAGATTACTTCAATATTTGTGTCCTTGAGACTAACGTTTCTTTTAGTGAACTTGTAGTCTCAATGGTGAGAAAGTGATTCTCTCAATCGGAGTTGTCAACTCAATCTATGATCCAAAGTGGTAAACTTGTGTCATCTCATACTTTGGATCTCATGTTTAATTTATGTCTTGGCAACCCACCATAATATAGTCTAAATTCCTCACTTGATCTTATTGTTTCAAAACTAGTGCTGTGCAGTCTTCCTACACATTTCATCACATATGCACTAGAGAAAAGGAATTTGGTCTATATTATGAGGTTTTATAATTAATGACCTTTTGCCATCCACATACAAGGGTCATTGATTATGAAACTAGTTGTTGTGCAATTTAATATGTTTTCTCTCTTTTGTCCAAGAATTGGCATATATCATGAAAGAGGGCAATTGAATAAAATTTGATCATATTGCACAACCCACTCAACTAGAGGCAAAGGTATGTTTTCCTTGACTAGTATTTACCTTGTGCATCTAGGCTCCATTATGCTAGAGTGTGCATTTGCATGCAAATATGTAAAGCTCCCATGCGTCCATTATATATTTGGTTAACACTTTCTTGGTGAATAGTGTAAGCTAAATATGTTAATGATGTTATGAGCTCAATATATGTGCATGTCCTTGGGTGACATAGGACAGATTTCAAAAAACCCAACTAGCATGATACTTTGGGTGATTTTGAAAATATTTGGATTTTGGTCTTTTGACCGTGTTGATCTATTTGTGACTATTGTTAATATTGCTTATCTGATGGCTAGTCACAAATGGTGAAACTTTCTC